>WQNJ02000046.1:5000-1407500 GCA_016584745.2 Phylloscopus trochilus trochilus | reverse complement strand
TTGGACTTGTTGTTTATTATTTCTCATCTACATTGCACTCCCGTGAGCTGTGAGCTCTAGCTGGCAAGTTAAGAGAACAGAGGTGAACTGGAGAGCCTCTCTGCCTTTACCAGGTCTTTTCAAGGACAATCTGTCTGATTATGAAGTGCCACCTAAATTATTTTTACTTTTAACCCAGTAACTAACTACTTGAAGTCTGCAATGCGGACTCCATCAGCCAATTACAGAAAACCACTCAAACTTAGGAAGAAGAAGGAAGAAGAAGGTGAAGAAAAAGGAAGAAGAAGGTGAAGAAGGAAGAAGAAGGTGAAGAAGGAAGAAGAAGGTGAAGAAGGAAGAAGAAGGTGAAGAAGAAGAACCCAGATCTTCTACCTTGCCCCATATATCACTCTCTACTAAAATCTCAAAATCCAATTTGCCAGAATTCCAGCAGGATTCTATTTTTTTCCTCTCGTTGTGCATGGGATGTGTAGCACAGAGTCCTTCTCCATGAAGGAAGGTTTTCTGTGCTGAAATGAGTGCTTTTCAAGTGCATCATCTTTGCTTTAGAAACCACAGATTAAGGACAAACAAACTGCTCTGCCTGTGCCCCCAGCTTCAGCAGGTGTGTGAGAGGAGGGTAAGACAGAGAAAGCCTTTAAGAGCCACATAAACCTAAAACTGGCCTCTGCTTTATTGTGCTCCTTGTGCTTTTATGTGGCCACTTCTACAGAATTTTCCAGCCTCTCTGCCTGAAGTGATACAGTTAAAGAAATCCAAATGGGAGTGGAATCCAAGTGGGGGTTTATTTGCCAGGCTGCAAAGGCCAAAGAGAATCAGGAATTGAATGCCCCATAATTCTTCCCCCTCCTTGGAACATTTACAGGATGTAAAAGGTGTGTGAGGGAAAGATTTCCCTGACAACTTCCTCTAACTCCCAGAGCTGCCCCTCTTTTATTGGGAAGGAACAATGCCAGCTGATAATGAACTGCTTTCTATTCAAGGCTTCAAGTCAAATATTCTTTCCTCATTAATAATTCAACGTGACAAATTTATTACCTTGAAGGTGCTGCGAGGCAATTAGA
Organism: Phylloscopus trochilus trochilus; assembly: GCA_016584745.2. Taxonomy (NCBI): domain Eukaryota; kingdom Metazoa; phylum Chordata; class Aves; order Passeriformes; family Phylloscopidae; genus Phylloscopus; species Phylloscopus trochilus. Next base: position 1,406,436 of record WQNJ02000046.1, on the reverse strand, counting down.
CAATGGGAAATTGTGTCTTCCTTTCAGCCCACTTAATTGGCTTTCAAGTGTGACATTCATCAAAACCTTGACTTTTCATGTAAACTTTCTGTTCTGCCAAGGCATGGTTCTAACATTGGGACGAGGAGCTTTTGGAAAAAAATTCACTTGGGGGGGTGACTTGGTTGTTTTTAATGGGAAAAAGGGTGGGAAGGACAGTGTGTGAGAGAGTCCAAGAAGTTTTGTTTAAACCCAGCATTTAAATTATTATCACCTGGTAATTTTCACGTGGTAAAATGGCCTGTGGTTGCAATGTAATTTTAGGAGTTAGGGCTGTTTGCTCTCTCTCTCTCTCTCTCTCAAGTAGTGCTACAAAATTGCCAGTAAAATTAACATCTCCATAATTTCTTTCCCATTTTTATGTATTGTTTGGGATGTGATAGAAGGAATTGGTTTTGAACATAATCTTTTGCACTCCAGGTATTTTAAAACACTTCACGCAGTAATGATATGTTGTTGAACAGTGATAGAAAAGAGATTACCTTTCTAATAAGGACCCCGGGCAAAGAAATCATTTGAACACTGGATTTCATATTCTTCAACTTCATTTCTAATGTGACTGCCTTCAGTGTTGACCTTTAAAAGACTGCCATATGAGCTCTTGAGTCTAAGGAGCAGCTTTGACTATAGTAATTTATTTTGCAGCAGTTGCATGTATGTTTTCCATTTCTGACATTCAACCTGAGTTTTTGTTATTTACAGGGCTCTTTTTTTTTTAATCCTGTAACTCATATATGGCTGCAGTCTTTCAAGGACGCCCTTAAAAATGGAATTGTTAGTTTGAAAGCTCTGATTTGTCCTTGTAAACTTACACAGAGTCGAAAATAGAACGAGTTGTTTTAAGGATGTTCAAAATTAATCAATCCTTTGATTATTTCACTCCACAATAATGAATCTGGTTTATTGAAAATGCACATCACTGGCATCTTCTTCCATCTTTTAAAAAATGATTGTGCTTTTAAAAAGCCAACAAAAAACCCCTTACATTTGTCACTTTGTAGATTTCTCTGTTAGCATGTGTTCATCCTTCCATGTTCTGTGCTTCCTCTCCTTGAAACACTGAAGGACTGCAGTGGGTTTTTCCAGCTGTGAGATGAGTCCTGAAGAGGCATGCAAAAGAAAGTCAATTGTAAAGATATTCTTTTTATATTCTCTGGAGAAGTTAAGTCCACTGGGATGTCCTGTTTGCAGCTCTTTGCTGTGGATAGGGTTTCAATAAAACGAGGTGTATTTCTTTTTTACAGACACACAGCTCATGTTTTTCAGGCTTCTTCCTGCATGTGAACTGTCCAAATTTAGTATAACCTGTTATTTAGCCTTCCTGACCTTTGCAGAGCCCTCACCACTTGTACAAGTCTTTTTTGTGAGCATCAAACCTCATGGAGATGAGCAGTCCTAGAACACATTTGTGCTTACCATGTACACATATTATTCATACAGGGAGAATTATTAGTCTCAGTAACATCTGGATAGAATGGAGATCATAGGAATTCATGGTTGAAAGGCACAAGGCTTACTCATTTTTAGGGCTTTTTTTAAAAAATTGTAAGTTGTTAATGACTAGAAGAGAGATTGTAATGTGTTAAAATTATGATTTCATTTAAAAAATGCAAAGTCTGAAAAAAAAGTGGTCCATAAGGATAGTGTTGACTTCAGGGGGAGCTTAACATTCAAGGCATATGTTATTCTATTTGGAAATTTAATTTAGGCTCCAGTCCAGAACAGTTAGGCATCTCTTCAGCTTTTATCACTTCTACGGTGGTATTTGCTATCAGAATAGTCATATTGATGGATCAGAACTTTGCTGAGGTAATGGCCTGATTTAATTTGTATTCTAAGACAAGATCATTATACCCTTTAGCACATGGAGCTCGTGCACCTGCATATCTGGCAGGTGCAACAAGGCATTGCCAGACCCCTGGGTATTCTATTCTATTGGAGTGAAAATGAGGCAGTGCATTTGCACTGGAGAAAACCTAAATATTTATTGCTTTCACATAATACTTTATTTATATGGGTCCAGGTTTCTTTCCTAGTCACAATCTGAGGCCAGTGAAAAACCTGGAGGATCTTTAATGAACTGCATGGTCTTTAATGAAGGCAGTGCATATCCAGAGACATAAACAATCACCAGAGCAGGAGAGATGCTAGAAATATTGACAGGCTCACTGCTAGGCATGGCTGGGAGGTTTCTGTGCAGCATTTTGCTGTTGGAAGGTGGATGGGGTCAGAACTGGTGACGTTAATATCTCGAGAGCAACTTTCTGGCAAAGCTGGAGTTGTTGAAATTGCCCTTTCAGGCTGAAGGGGAAACTTTTGAAATATTCAGGAACTTGGGCAAGTAGATTGAGGAGAGCAGGGGTCTGAAATGCCTGTTTTGTGTGTTTTGCAGAAGTGCTGTGGGTTTTAGTGACTCTGATATCCACGTCTCCTTGTGAACCTGGCTAATCTAGCTCATGCCTCTGACAGCTGAAGTAGGTACAGTGTCCCACCTAAATACCTGTTGGCTTAATGCCTGGCTGCATCTAAACCTATATAATTTTTTTTTTTTACCAGCTATACTCTATACTCTAGGTAGTGTTGCCAAGTACCTAAAAAGTTCTCAGAACAACACCTTGTGCTTCCATCCAGAGACCTCAAAAGGTTCCTTGATGAGGCAGATGTTATTTTTTACCTTGCCTCCTCTAACACTCAGCCTCAGGGAGGAAGGGGCAGCATCTCTTATTGGCTGGATGTGTTCTGAACTTGCTCTTTAGTTCATATGTGGCTGAGGTCCTGTTTTCCTTTGCAAGCAGGCTCAGGGCATCCCTGGTTTGGGTTGGATGGAGCTGGTGCTTTGCCTTGGCCCTGTTCCCCTGGAAGCCCAAGTCATTTGCCCACAATAATAAAAAAAACTCTCTACAAGAAACAGGATCTTTGTTTCCCAGTCTGTTTCCTTTCCTACATTTGTCAGAGCTTTTCTGCTTGTTTTTATTGCTTTAGCAAACCTATTATGGAGCAGATGAGGAGGCATTAAGGCCGTCAGGTTTGTTAATAAAAAATAAATATAACTCAGTTTTCAAATAGGAGCACGAAATTTAGCCTGATAGAGAATGAAAATGACAAGGAAAATATTTATAATAATTCTCACACTTACAACAGCTTATATTTCTTTTGTTAAAAACGTCTTGCTAAACACTCATTTTCTAAAGCTTTAGTCGAATTAAACCATGATTAACATGTCAAAATCAATCTTCTTCCTTTCTTTCCTTTTCAAGTCAATCAAAAACGTTCTATTGTCAACAAGAAAAGGGGCAAAAATGAAGGTCAACATTGCATCAGTCTTTTCAAAAAGCTCTGCATTGTAAATTATTTAGGGACTCAAATCAATCCATTTTTTCTTTTCAGTGGTTGGACAATAAAAGCAAGATTTACTGCAGCAAGTGAATAATAAAAAAAGAATTAACAGAAAACAAACAAAAAGCCATTCACTTGGCAACCTTCTGCGTTAATCAAAACCTGAAGACTAAATTGAAAGATCAATATTTGGCTTCAAGATGAAACATAGCAAAGCTTTCATTAAAAAGAAAAAAAAAAATTGGAATAAAAAGAAACATAGGCTGTGTTAATCGAAAAGAGGCAAATACAAAAATCCATATAGTCTTTTGGTTATCTGTGATAAAATGGCCCCATTGGAGCTTGACAAATTACAGTATTTTTATGCACATATCAAAGTTCAACTTGATTGTCTCATATGGGGGAAAACACCATCTGTCTGTATTCTAGAAATAATCTGCATAATTGACTTCCAAACAAGCCTCAAAGAAACAGGCATTTATCACCTTAATTGTGACAGGCAGAATGTGTGTCCCTGCTATTTTATCAAGATAATAGTAATAGCACTGTGGGTACCTGGTATCTTGTCTTGCCCTAATATATATATATATTTTTTTTTTTTTTTCAGTTTGTGTGGGTGGGAACAGGGTCCTTTGAGTTACAACTACTGTGACAAATTACAGAGGAGTCAGAATCACCTGGGACAAAAACCAGCAGTGAGACACCACCAAAGGTGGGACTTGGGAGTGAAGGGCTTGCTGGAATTTGGAGAGGGGATCAAAGACCACTGCAGGAAATCAGTGAGAGCTCAGCTTGAACACCATGGGCACATCCACAGTGTGCATGCAAAATCCAGTTAGGGGAGAGAATCTATTTGGGTTTTAAACCCAAACTCAGCTCCAGGGCTGTGACATGCCAGCAGTGAGCAAGGTGAAACACCCTGCAGAGCCTTGCTCTGCTCTCTCTGTGGCTGAAGAATTCTGCTCTCGTGAACCAGCAGCAGAGGCAACTCTCAGATTTGAAACCAGCAAGGGAAAATATTTAAAAACTGGCCAGCAGGTAGAAATCTTGACCACCAGTGTGTGGAAACAGGAGGGTGCAGTGGAGGTTACAACCTCTCCGCCGCGTCAGTACCTGAGCGCCTCACTCCATAAAATTTTGTAATAACAGCCCCTTTTATGACTTACACCTGGTTATAACATAAAAGGATTGATTAGGTCTTGAATCTTACAAGGAGGGGGTAGACAGCTTTTAAAATATATAGCCTGACCATATATTTTCACAAGATGAGCCAACACACTCTGCCGTGAAGCCGAGCTGGCACACACAGCAGAGGCTCAGGGCAGTAAATAAGGAGATCTGGCCACGCTCGTGTCCTCCAGGCCATGTCTCCTCTTCGTAGCCAGGCATGAATTACTGGAATGAACAGTAACTCTTCCCACCATGCTTGGTTTTATTTATTCTTTTGGTCTCCTGCTGGAAGGAGGATAGCCAGCTCTCCCCTCACCCTCCGTTTGGCGAGTTTATGTTAATGTGGCCCGGTATTTACAAGTGGGGCATAAAACAACTGACAATTTTATGTTGCTAATAAACAAAGTGTTGTTGTTTTTTTTTTTTTCTTTTGTTTCTGTAAGCGAAAATGTTCTTGCATTATATTCAGAAATCCAATTTGGAGAAACGCACTTGCATGTAGGAAACAGCAGAGGTGTTGTGTAAATCTGAGCTGAGATGCTGGGTATTGCACACACAAAAAACACTAAAGAAATTACTTGAGAGAAATAAAAATCAGCCCCTGTGAGCGTGGAGGGTGATGTTTCCAGTGGTGTGGGCTAGTTTAATACAGGCTGCTGGGGAGAGGATAACAATGAGGTGGAAAAAAGGATGATGGTACCATAAAAATCAGTTAGAGGACCTGGAAGCTGGTCTTCTCCCTCTCAGTGAGGTTGGTCTGAGGGGTTTTGTTTTCCTTCCACTAAATGCTGAGTTTCATTTATTGCATCGCATCTGCTTGGAAAAATCTAATGTCTTAACTTTTTTTTTTTTTTTTTTTTAATGTACGGCACTCCCGTAAGTGAAAATTATTTCTTTGTGCATTGTATTTTAACACGCAGGAGGAAGGAAAAAATAGACGAGGAGTGCTCCAGTGTGCCACTTTTGGTTTTATGTGTTTGTACACGTGGGGTGGCCCTTTGTGCTGTTACACAGATACCCCTTCGTGGGGCTGAAAACACCTGGCCCCACAGGGAATTGTGTCACACACCCTGAGAACAGCCCAGACAGGACTTGCCACTTGCTGTAGCAAAAGGCAGACGTGTGGTTAATAAAATCCTCTGTGTTAGCTTAACAACAGGGGATCAGCTGAGGCTTGCCTTGCCTTGCAGCCCTGCCTCCTTCTGTGGGAGCTCCTCTGAAATATATATATATATATATATAGTGCACTGCTGGCACCCAACAAATGAGCTCTGAGTTTCTCCTATTTTATGGGGCTCCTTGTTGTTTTATGTCTGCTGGGTGGTATTAGAGATAGTGCTGTTTGTGGCTTCAGCTGTGTTAGTGGAGGAGCCCATCTGAATGCAGACTGCTGCTTTTTCTGTAATAAAAAGAAAAAAAACCAAAACCTTAAATTAGCCTTTCGCTTCACAGCCAAGAACTTTGAAACCTGGTTTTTTTTTGTTGTTGTGATGTTTTTCCTCACTGCAAAAACTTAAAAGTTATTAGGCTTTGATTTGCCTGCTGCACGTTGTATGATTTTCAGGGAAGGGCTCTGTCAGTTATTTATTTGTTTTTAGAGCACTCTGTACACCTCAAATATAGTTTAAATAATGCTAATAATAAATAGAAATATGCCATTTGACCCAGATGACTTTTCTTTATTACAATTGCTACCTAAAGGGCTGCATACCCATTTCACACATTGAACATATGGGAAATGGTGTTCGTTTTTTTTTTTCCTCTGTGTTTTGTGGTTTAATGCTGTTTTTCTTTGGCAATAAATCTGTAGAACCCCTGTAGGCTGTTTTTTTCAGATTGCTTTAAAATAATTTCCAAGCGTGTAGTCATTTGTTACAGAGTAACATTTGCTTAATTTGTAAATGTGGGTGCCTGAGGATTCCCATTTCTGCGTGTTGGTGGAGGAGTGAGGCTGTGAGGCACAAACATCTACTCCAGTGCCCCCTGAGTGCTCAGATGGGGACAGAATGTCACAATTTATGTACTAGCATTTGGGAGACAACTTGCACTGGGGCTAGATCTGTCCCAGCTCTTGTCTGGCAGCACCACTGGAACGGATGGCACGGTGAGGAATGCAAGTCAAGTGATGTTTTATTTCCTTTGCATGATATAACTCTTGTGGAAGAGCCTGGATCCCGAGCTCCACACACTGCTTTCAGACCTCCATTCATTTCTCTAGCCCGTTTCAATCTGCTCACTGGGATGTCACTGCCTTGGTGATGCAGTGCTTTGCTTCTGCCTCTCTTGGTTTAGCTTTAGCTTTCCAACCCAGCTGGAGTTCTGTCCCTCGCTTCTTCAGAACACATAAATCCTCAGCTGGCCTCGAAATCCTGGTGTGCACAGCCAGCAAGGTGCATGCTCCTTCTTCTCTGTGGGGATCCACATTCAGTGAGGTTTGGGGGTGAGATTCAGCGAGGCATGCAGGTGACACAGAACATGCCCCTGCACTGCTGAGTGCTGCAGGTCATTTCTGAAAAGCTGTTTCAGTGCTCCCTTTGTCAGGTTATCCTAATCCTGCCCAGTGCTGGGGGGCTTTTGAAGCTTACACATGGCTCATGGATATTAATGAGAGATTGGCACGCTGGGTAGGGAAAAAAAACACCAAGGTTCATAATGCCCAGAACACTGAATCATTTACAATAAATTTAGAACAACAACAACAACAAAAATATGAGGCAACTGAGAACAAACATCTCCATTAAGCACCACATTGGCTTCAGAGATCTTCCCAAAGTATCTGAAACACAGAAGATGTGATTTCCTGCAACCCAAATAAGACTTCAGCTTCATGAAGGCAATCTTCACTTTGAATCAAGTTGATCCTAGTGAACAAGTGCTGGAGCCCCTAATGACAGGCAGTTTATTCCACTTTATTTGCTGTAGGTTCTTCACCTGGTCTCTGCAGTTCACCCCCTGACACTGCAATAATTCACTACTAGAGTGAGTCTAGAATATGCTGTTGAGAGCTGCAGGATGTGAGTTAATGTGTTTATACAATTCTACATGCCAAATTACACAACAGGATCATATAATTAAAAGTTTTAGCCTTGTATGAATTCAGTGTGCCATTTTTTCCAGGTCAAAAAACCCACAAAAACCTAGAGAGCAAAGGATTCAAACTCCTCTGTGGCCCCAGCAGTGTTTCTTGCATGCTTGTTGATGCTTGTTGCTTCCTCCACTGGTGGAAATCCTCTTGTTTTCCTTCCCAGCTCTTTGCTTGCCATGTCATTCTTACAAATTCTGTTACCACCACTGTTCATTGTTAGCTACACAATAAAACAGATTATCTGCTCTATCTGTATTAAAAGTATTACTGCTCTTTCCCTTGTTTCACTGGCAGTGTTAACAGGTGTCACTCTGTTTTGGTGGCTGTTCTACTCAAGGCTGAACATTTCTGATCTCTAAAGCCTTTCAATTCTGTAGCAACTCTGCAATTTCCATAGCAGGCAATGAGAAGTTCAAAGCTCTGTTATTTCAAGTTTATATGCAGCAGTATATGCTTTTAATGCTCGAAAAGCCATTGGGTCTTGGATGTGAAATGACCAAAATAATTCACAATGCTTGGCTGGGGTGGTTGACAAAATGTCAAAGCCATTTTAGAAAGCCATCCCACTTTGAAAGGTACAGGCTTGGAGAGGTGTGTGGATTCTTCCTTAACCTTTATTTTCAAAACCAAAGTTGTTTTCCAGTTTCTTTTCTGTGACAGGTGAATTGTGTTGCATTCTTATACTTCAGTACCATAAAACAAAGCAATGTGGCTCTGGGAGTGCAGTATAATGATTTGGGAATGAGGTGTAATGATTCAGCATGGTGAGGTGCCAGTGTGGGTATTTAGAAACCAGCAAGTCTTGACAAGCACCATTATTGCCTCTGCAGTTAAAGAATGGTTAAACTTTATGCTTACAAAACAAGGTTCTATAAGCTATTGCAGAAAATAGAACTTGGACTGAATTATTAAGTTGTGAGTGCAGTGTATTGGAGTCCATGAATTTGGATGAGATTAATCACTATACTCTATCCAGAAATTTCCACAGGAGGTTTCATGTACCATAGCAAGAACTGGATATTGAAATCAATGGGGCCAAATTTTTAGGCTAGTTCAGTTTCTCCTTAACAATATTAATCAAATAATTACAAATACTATAAAACCAGAATGCATGTCTCAGTGTAAACCAGTAAAATGCTGGCTACTTGTCAGCTGCCTTTGTGAGAGGCACTTAGGGACTGGTATCAGACTTTCAAATGCAGCAAGGCCTCTCCTCTGTGGGCTAAATACCACGTGGCAATAATAGGATGATATTAAAAGGTTACCTGTTGAAGCAAGGGAGTGCTACAGGGCAATTTCCTTGCATGGTTTTACTCAGATTCTAAAGGCTGCTCCTGGGGTTGGTCGAATTTCCAGGGCAGTTCTTCTGCCAGGCTCAGACTCCAGGACTTCTCAGTGGTTCAGTTTGCCACAGGGACTCTGGCCTGGACACCAGGCAGAGCCAAGAGCCAGATGGTGAGAATTTTGTGCCTTTAGTGACAAAATTCACTCAGACTGCTGTTACTCTGGGTAGTTCATTCAGTGGACTGCCACCAGCTGCGTTACTGTGACCTTCATACCATGGGACAAACTGAGACTGAATTCAGGCAAGGGTTGGAGAGAACCTTCCCTGCCTCTGCTCCTTGCTCAATGCCCAGACAAGGAAAGTGGAGCCCCGAGCTGCACGTCTGCTGTTTCACTCACAGAAGATCTCTGCCATGCCAACCCAGCTCTAGCTCAAGCAGGGGGCAGCAGAAATGGCTCTGACATGGTGAAGGTCATCCTCATTACTAACTCACCCTCCTCTGGCAAAAACTGAGCTTAATTTGGAGGTAAAACTGGTGGATGTCCAGGTTAATACCCTCCAGCTGCAGGTGAAGACTTAGGATGACCTTTTGACAATAAAAAAATTGCATGAGCAGTGTCCCACAGTTCACTTTATGCTGTCAAGCCCAGTGTGCTCCATTTGGTCATTGTTGCTGTTGTCTGTTTGTGTTCCTGCAGATAAAATGTGGATACTGCAGCTCTGTGACCTGGCAATAGAACATTTTTTTCCTTGGGTTCTCTGCAACTCCTGATGGCATAGGTAAGGCCAATTAACTTTTTTTTTTCAATGAAAAATATATGTAACCTGTTTCCATATACTTCTTGTACCCATTGATATGAGGATTGTATAGATCCTTTTCAGAATGGAGATAATTGCAGAACATGTCTTTCTGGTCCAGCTGACAAGCAATTTGTGAAAATGATAAATCATTGCATGATTGCTTAGAAGGCACAGGCACAGATCAAGCCTTTCAAAGGCTTCTCTTGTTTAAACAGCTTATTAAATTGTTAATGACTCTGGAAGTTTTGCATATTTTTATTTAAAAAGATAAACCTGTATGTGTACAGTGTATTTAATGATTAATTAAAACTTTAAATCACTTACTGCAGGCAACTGCTACAATATTGCTTGGGATTATGCGAACATATTTGTTTTGTCCTAGATTAAAACTTGGATAAAATTGTTAAACACATTATGTTAGCTACAAACCATAAATTTTGCACACATTGAGCAATTGGTATATTTTTCTTTGCCTGTTCCCATCAGTTAAGTAAATATGATCCTGGTTAGCTGAGGAGAATTGCTGAATTTGTGAGCCTGTTTGCATGACACATGGGATGGGGAGAGCTGTATTTTGTGGGACACCAGAAGCATTTCATCTTGAAAAAGTCTTGTGTCACAGTAGGACACAAAAGAAGGACAGGGACTCGTGTTTCAGAAGGCTGAAAATTACTCCAATCAGTCTTTATTGCTCAAGACTCCTTTCCTTTATACTGTTTTACAAAGAACCCACCCAAGGGGTGGAAGAAAGGACAAACTCCTTGGACCACATTGGTCAAGTCAGAGGGACATCAAGAGAAGTCTCTCCTAGGGAGAGGAATGCAAAAAACACAGGATACTGTTAGAAAAACACATCCCTTGTCGACAGAACAGTGCCTGGGAAAGTGTTTTAGAGAAATCAAAACATCACAGGCACCAACCATGACTACAGTCTTGCCTGTGGGCGTTGAATATAGAAGTTGCATTTAAAAGTTGCATCCAAGGCTGGGTTAATTCCAGGAGCCTGAGTATCTGAACCTGCAGGAGATGCCAAAAAGGGCTCAGCTGTGTGTCAGCACAGGCTCCAACCCAGCATGGGCTGCAGTGTCTGCTGGAGGGCAGTGCTGGAGGTCCAGGGGATGCTTAGGCAGAGGTTTATCAGGGCTAAGCTGTGCCCAGCACCACGGGGACCTGGCTGGGTCAGGAATTCTTCCCTCCCTGATCAGCACTGCCAAGGAGCAGTCTTGGCAAATACAGCCGTGCCCACCCTGTGGAGCACCTAGTGCCTACAAAAGGGTCTCAGGTAGTGAGCAATCACTTGGCCAAAGGTAATTTTGCCAGCTGGAGTAAAAACAGTGCCTTTCACCTCTCAGCAGAAGGCATCTTTACTTTCATTTACATTGTGGGGGAATGGATTTCCCGATTTCCAGCAGATTATTTTGCAGTCCTTAGGATGGGCTCCTTGGCACTCTGCTGCTGTCACCCCACCCAAATGCAGGAGGCCTGTGCAACACCAAATGCAGGCTGAATAGCAACGAGGGGCATTTTAGAGCCTGGGTATTAATATTTCAAATGTTTTTGTTTCGTTGTCTTGCTTAATATTTTATTATCAGATTTCTGCTCATTATGCGTATGGGCCTATTCCCTGTGTGGATTGATGAAGCTGTGTTGCAGTAAATTGAAAAAGAGAACTCTACATACAGGATGATTTATTGTTAATATGAAATTCAGCATGAACCTGCGAATGCACTAGCAGAAATCCCTAGCTATTTCAAAATTCCTATTATGAGACAGACAATCAGATGCCCAACAAACAGAACATCTTGTACTCTATTAATCCTGCAGTGACAGATCCCTTGCATGCATTTAGCTTTCCAAATAATACAAACATATGTCACCATTTTGCTTTTATTGATTTTGGACTTTCAAAGTACAGCTACAGCACAAGGCATTATGAAGACATTTATTGCAGAGTTTGCTTTGATTTGTTGTAGTCAATTGAAATTGTGTCAAAGTAAAGTCTTTAATATTAAATATGATGAATTCCCCTAGGCCTTAATCTTGCAGAATCATCCAGCTCAAGGTGACTCCTGCCAAGTGGAGCACTGGGCTTCCCAGAGCACTGTCCAGTAGCCTGCCAATGCAGGGAATTGGAACTCCACTCACATCACACAAAAATATTGCCATTCACAGATACATTAAATTCAGTCTACTCCCTTTTCTGCTGTTTCCATTACTCGATGACTGCTGCTGAATGAAAGATAATCTTTCCCCCCCACCCCTAGTTTTTGTTTTTGGTCAATGCATACATGTTAATTTGGGGTCAAAAGTGACATTTATCTTGAAGATATTTTCTTTGATGACAGATGTAATGACAATAACCATCACTGTTGCCAGCCCTGAATTCCCTTCAGTGCCTGGGGAGTGGCACTTGGTGCCCGTGTGTCCCTGCTGAGGCTGGCTGCTTGGTGCACACCTGTGTGTGCCACACCTGTCTGAGCCTTCCTCAGCTCTCTCCAGTTCCCACTTTACAGCAAAACCCCTGTAGCTCTCAGATGCTGGGTGTGCAGCTTTCATCTTGCAGTTCTTGTGTGATGCTCAGTTCCTCCCCTGAGTATTGATCAGGCCTCGTAACCTGATATCATCAGCTAATGATTTTTCATTAGCTCACTTACTGGTAGCCTTAAATATGTGAAGTAAGGGAAAGCACTCAAGAGCTGTTCTTGCAAAGATTTGTTTCCTTCTCTTCACTTCACTATACTTTTTTTCCTTAGGTTAATGTCTCACTCTTAACTAATATTTTCCATGTAGCATCGAGTTGTCAGAGGTGCAAACTGCATTCTCTTCTTCTAGCAGATTTCTGAGTTTATATTCTTCTCTTTTTTTTTTGAGATTTTTGCAATTAAGGTGGTTTCATCTGCACTGTATCTGCCAAGATGGAGGGGTGCTGATCTTTCTTAATTCTGCTCTACATCATGGACTGAGGAACTATTTTAGAAAGGCAGCTATTCGAGGCAACTACTTTCAAAACATAATTGGTTGCTTCAGTTTTCAACTTGTCATTCAGCTTGGCAAGGGAAACCAGATAAATCAGTTTTGGGTTGTTTCGCTGTGATCTCATGTAGCAGCCCAACTGTTTGGTCAGGAATGTTAAAGCAGAATACTGTAATTGTAAAATTTTTTTTTTTTTTTTGTCTTAGAAGAAAGTTTCTAGTCCAAATAATACACATTTGCACCAATGTGTAAATGTCTGGTGGGGTTTCTTTACGCTGGGGTAATGTCACTATTTAGAAAGTGGAATAGATGCAAGTTTGGGGGCATTTCTTGCCATCCTGTTGTGCAGAGTCAGGGTGGCACAGCAGCAGCAACACGTGGGGCTGTTGTGTGGAACAATCCCTGCAGACTGCCACTTCAGCAACAGGCAATACAGGAAATATTCCCCTGCCTGGCTTTGGTTTTATGTAGCCTCTAGCAGAGATAGGGAGCAGTGAGGGGAAAAAAAGAATTGGGGATCTTGGCAAGGGAAAAGGAGACAATAGAATGAGTTGAAATAACATTTTATCAGCAGAAAATTAATGGAGTTTATCCCTTTAACTCACAAAGCCCAGCCAATGCCAAGCTAAATTTCACTGTAGCTTTTGTTCATGAATGGGAGGTATAAAATGTGGGTTTCTCCTTTTAGAAATCACTCCAAGAGCTATGCTAAATACCAATCATTTATCTACTGACCTGGGCTGTGGCAATATTCATTAAGGTTTATTTGTGTCCTCTCAGGAGCTACAGCGAGAGCAACCTCTGCTGCTGCCTGTAAACATTAAATGTATTTAAGTATTTAAATGGGGCGAGGTGAGAGTGACAGCAGCTCTCGGTGCTGATCCCATTCTCCTTGCCCTGGCAGCCTGGTGGCAGCTTTCAGTGGGAATGTGCCAGGAATGCACCACTGAACCTGTCCTTGCTGGCTAAGAGAAGCCAGTGTGATGCACAGGGTGCCAGCAGAGTTTATAGATCACATTAAATCTCATTATCCCTGGGCTGTGCTGGGCCTGGTGAGGGAGGAAGAGGGGAAAGGGGAAGGACAGCAGGGCATCTTCTGCCCCAGGCTTAGGATGCTTTTTCAGATGTCCCCTTGCTGCCAAGCCCTGCAGAGCTGCCTCCCTGCCTCAGGCAGAGGGGCACTCCTGTCATTTCCCTGCAGCTCAGTTAGCTCAATTATTGTTTCTCTGCAGCTCCATCACCTTTCCCAGTGTCACACTGCAGGACCAGCCCTGGTGGGCACCCAGGGCTCAGCTCACCCCCTTCTCCCTGCAGATGTGTGCCCCTGCACACACAGCCACACTGACAGTGATGGGGTGTGAAGTCTGGAGTGACAGGAGATGTTCTCTGCCCTGGTGCCTTCACTGCTTTGTTTTCGTGGAGGGCAGCACTGGGAGGCAGGCACCTGCTCTGGCAGCTGCTCTGCTGCCATGGCTCTTTGTGTTTGTGGCTGTGAGCCTGTGCAAAGTGCAGGCATGGGGGTTTGGGGTTTGTTGTTTGGTTTGTCTTGGGGTTTTTTGGGTTTTTTTTTCCAAGTTTCCCCCACCGTGAACTAATGGATTTCAGCATGTTCAGAGCTGGATTCCTGTATGTGTTGACAGAGGTGGGGATCATCTGAGCTGTCCTGAGCAGTAAAAGTCTGTTAATCAAGAGAAAAACATTACTTTTTTGTTTCGTTTTTGAGATTAGGTCTAGTGGCCCTTCCAAGCAATAGGCACAAGTGATATTTTGATAATTGCATGGTGGTTTGGCAAATTTCCTGGAATCCTGAAGGGAGATTTTTCCTGGTGGAGAACCTTCCTTCCCCCTTCCATAAACACACACACACTCTCTCATACATTTAATGGTCAGGGAATCACACCTTGGTCAGATAAAAGAGCCATCTGTTGCAGGATGCAGCAATTCTGATTTCCTCCATCTGAAAGTGAGGGGCCTCTTTGAGCAGCAGTTGGTGGCTTTTCCAGGAGCTCTCCATGCTTCAATCAAATCACTGTCTTAAACACTAAAATTGGGAAAATACCATTATTGGTTGCCTTTCATTAAAAGTGGATTTCCAGGTCAGGTGGAAAAATGTTCATCCAAGACATGATTTTTTGTAATTACTGATGTCCTTTCCAATCCTTTTCAGAAGAAGTGCAGGAGGGAGATTACTGAGAGGAGTGGCCCCCATTGCTATCCCAGATAGGTTGATAACTGTGTGAGTTTTTATTTTAATGACAGATTCCAGGGTGAAATTAGTGACTGCAAAAGCATCAATATTCACCTGGGACAGCTGGTTACTTTCAGCTCAGTGTTTGTTGATTTGCCATTTAATCAAGTGAGACCCAATCTTTCCACACCTCCAAAGAAAAACTTAATTAACCCCTCCATAATACTTATATAATGTGGGGGATAGTTAGAAAATCCTGCTCTCAGTTATCATTGGCTTTGACAGAAGAATTAAGGATGATGATATATTTCAATTACAATTACCTTCCTGACCTCAGCAACAGTTAATTCATTTTTCTTTTGACTGGGATCCTACTCTGTAAATATTAATGGGAGGTCTCTCTGAATTGTCCTGCTGGGATGCTGAAACTGTCATAATCTGATGATAGTTTTGAGAGATGTGAGTAAAAAGCTGGATTTGTTATTTTGGTTATTGGAAACGACAGCAAAACAGAAATCAAAGGCACGCCAACAGAAAGTGAACTGAAAATAGAAATGAAGATTTGTCATGGATCACTGGAAAGGGCCAACATTATTTCCACCTTCCCAGCTGGGGAGACAGGGCTTTGAGATTCTCAGCAGGTATAAAACATCCAGCCTGGTTTAGTGTGAGCCTCAGAAATATTTCTGCTGTCCAAAAGTGTCAGCAATCACAGAGAAAATCAGATGGCAATTCAGGACTGGCTGATGTACAGAGAGGAGAGTAGTGGGTGGTTTGTTTTTTTTTTTTTTTTTAAATCCATTTTCTGATTTACGAACAGCAGTCGGAGCAGGAAGGGGAGCAAATCTATTCCAGCACATCCAGGGTAAAATCAATTCAATTAAGTAACCAGGCAGGCAAAGGCTTTTGTGGGGTGTCAGCAGGAGGTGCAGCACAGAGGATCAGTGATCACAGGGCTTTGCCAGGTGTGTTGTGGTGAATTGGGTGACCTTGCCTGGCTGCCAGACACCCCCCTCAGGTGCTTGCTCGTGGAGAGTAGTTTTTTTGAAAGTTATGTGTTGTTTCTGTTTGTTTAGGTGGGTTTTTGGGGGGAGGTGGGGGTGGGTGGCAGATAGGGTCGCTACTGAATTTATTCTTTGGGGAAAAAAGTGTAGTTTTCCAATGTTTATTGAAAAAGGTGCATTTCCTCTCTGAACGCCGGGTTATAACAAAGCAAAACATCACTGCAGATTTTAGTGATGCTCAGAAGAAAACACTGAGGGGAAAAAAAAAAAAAAGAGGAAAACCTCATAAAGTTTCTCATTTAAAATATTTTGAAATAGAAATAACTTTGAAAAGCCGCTTTTTATGAAGGCTGAGCTTTAGTTCCAAGAACCATGGCACGAGCTCCAGTCTGGATCCACGCACTTGTGGGATGGTTAAATGGGTCAGGTGGAGTGCAGCAGGGTTTTGGTGAAACTGCAGCAGAGCAGGCTGCCCTGACTTTGCAGCTTTCCTCCTCCTCATTTGCCATTGCCTCCATGTATTTTTTAAAGAACTTAATAACTCTTACACCACCAGTCTGTGCCAGCTGAACCAGGCAGGGGCAAGAAGTGCAGATGAGGCTCAGCTGGTGTGTTGTGTTTATCACCTTCCCAGTGGTGCTTGATTGTGATGGAACAAAAGCAAGGCAGGAACCTAAAACCAAAAGAAACCACTTTGACTGTCCTCAAAATGAACAAGCAGGAACCTAAAACCAAAAGAAACCACTTTGATTGTCTTCAACATGAACAACCAGGAACCTAAAACCAAAAGAAACCACTCTGATTGTCTTCAAAATGAACAACCAAGAACCTAAAACCAAAAGAAACCACTTTGATTGTCTTCAACGTGAACAAAATGCAAGGGTGTCTGAGACACATCAAGAGTGATGGGGCCCCATGGCTCGTTGCTTGAGTCAGCCAGCTGATGAAGCCCTTGTAAAAAAAAAATAGCACAGGAGGAGAATCCTGGAATCATGGCATGTCCTTAGCTGGAAGGGACCCACAAGAATCACCAAGTCCAGCTGGCATAGGACAACTCCAAAAATATCTGCATCATGGACTATCCACATGGGTTTGTTATCCCCTAGAATTTCTTGTAACTGCATGAGCCAGATTTTTTTTTTTTTCCAAGATATGTTAATCTTTTAAAGCTGCTTATTTTATTTATGCCAATGTCATGACAACAGACAGAAACCTGCATGTTTACCAGATCTGCACTAAGTCTCAGTGTTTGCACAAACACAGCTCAGAGGGGTGAGTTCACCCCTGCTCCTTCACAGCTCTCAGTATTAAAGCGTTTTCATCGCTTTCAGTGAGAGAAGAATAATTCATTTTTACCGTTTGAGAGTTGGGTACTTTATTAATTCTTTGAATCTGAATTGCCTCTCCTTGAAAGATGCAAGTGCTTTTCCCCTGACACGTGTAGAAGGGCAGTGGATGTGGCCTGTTGTGACATTTATATTTCTTCTGTGACATGCAAGCTTTCAGAGGATCTGCCTGGTGCTCCAATGCCCTGGGGAAGCGTGCAGATTTACAATTCTAAACCCCCCCCCTCCTCATCCAAATTCTGGCACTCAGTCAAACAGAAATTTGTCATAGTTTATAATCCTTGTTAACGAGAAACATCAAAAATTAATGCTCATTAGGGTGCTCATTAATATGCATGGTAGTCTCAGTTTTTTGGCTTAATTAAGTGAAGCACCACTTGGTAGTGGCATCGTGCAGCAGAGGAAACTCAAACCTGTGCTGCAGGGAGAGGAGGGGAGGTTTGGGCAGGTTCTGTTGTGGGACAGTGCAGCCCTGGTCGGTGGCTGTGATGATTTGGTTTCTCTGAAACTCTTTTCCCAGAGAGTTTTCTGCCACCAAGAGACACATTTTCCTGACTGTGACCTTTGTTTGCATTCCTTTCCCTGGGAGGGACTTCTCCCTGCTGTCCCTCTGCTCTGACCAATGTGAGTGAAGAAGTTTGTGTCACCCATTGGGTTGTTCTCTGTAGAACAGCATAAAAGGGAAGAAATTCCCGAAAATAAACAGAGTCATTGTCAGCCTGCTGAGTCAGAGTCTGTGTCCTTGTGGTCTTTAACAGCATCAGGGCATTGCTCATCTGCTGCTCTCCTGCTTCCTGCCAGTCCCTGAGAGCAGATGCTCGGGAACTGCTCCTGGTAGCTGTTACTCCATGGTGTTGCTACTCCTCAGTCCTCAGAATACAGACCATGATGGAGAAGTGGTTTCCAGATAGGTTTGTTGATGTCTGTCCCTGCCCTGGCATTACTCTGATAAAGATTGTTTCTGGGGAGGCCACGGGGGTTTGTTTTCCTTCTTTCCCAAGGTCTTACAGGCCCCCGAGATCCGTGACATGGTTTTAAAGCAGCCTTGTCAAAAGCATAGTTGTGTTGAAAAGGAGGTTTGCTTTCTGGGTAAAATTGAAAAAAGTTTGATAGAAAGACAATAGGAGACAGAGACAGTAAAGGGTTAAAGGCTGGGTGCTTGGTGCTCAGCTAACAGCACACTTACTATTTTTGGCATTCAACCAAGAGCACACCTACTCTCTTCAGCCTCATTCCTTAAATACCTTTTCTCTTACACCAGCCCGTTGCATATTCATAGGCTATTATGCATATTCATACTTTCCCACGTAGTAATTTCCATATTCCAGGAACTGTTTAGCAGGGCCCCTCCTTGGGCCTGCCTGCTTAGAGCAGGCATGTTTCTTGGCCGTGGTTTTGTTATCACCTCCAGCTTGGGCTGTGGTCCAGATTTTCTTCAAGATGCTGATAGTTGGCGTATCAATAGCAGGGTCTCCATCCCATGGTCACTGGGTGTCATCCCAACCAAGCAGGCAGTTCAACTGCAAGCATGACTTTATATCAGCTGTCCCACTGCCACCTCTAAGCAAAAACATGAAAATTATATCCTCACAGCAGAGTTGTTTTAACATTATACATGTGACATTCATCTTAATATTTGTGAAAGGCCAACTTTATAATGTGGGATTGTAACAATCCCCTTTCCAGGAACGACTTGCTTTGGGCTCAGTGAGGAATCCCATGTCCCACATGAGGAATTCCACGTCCCACATGAGGAATTCCATGATCCACATTAGGAATTCCATTATCCCACATGAGGAATTTCATGTCCCACATGAGGAATTCCACGATCCACATGAGGAATTCCATTATCCCACATGAGGAATTTCATGTCCCACATGAGGAATTCCATGATCCACATGAGGAATTCCATGACCCACATGAGGAATTCCATGACCCACACAAGGAATTCCATTATCCCACATGAGGAATTCCATTATCCATGAGGAATTCCACGATCCACATGAGGAATTCCATGTCAGTGGGCTGGCACAACCCAGGCAGGCAGTTGCAATCTGGGGATTTGCACTGGCTGCAGAGGCTGGGGGCTGTTCCACCTGAGTTTCACAGATGTGGCCATTTCCACCTCCTCCCGATGCACCCCGGCACAGAAGTGCTAAGAGCAGACATCCGAGTTCTTTGTTTTTCTGCCTGGCTAAGGAAGCTCCTGTTAGTTTTTCTCCCAGTGAAGGCAGTATGCAGCAGCCTTGCATGCAAACAGCAATTACTGTCAGGATAAAGGACTTGAGCTGGGTATTGATTTTAAGTCAGGGAATTTTCTCTGGCTGAGAACTTGTAGGATTTTCTGAATACAATAATATATAAGGAATGGCATCAACTCTTGACATCTGATGCTGTCAGAATTCCTTTTCAGCCCCTTTTCATTAAATGTGATCCCTTTAACAGGGTTGTGTTTTGTTTGGTTTTTTTCCCCAGGAAGAAAGCAAAGGCATGGAAAGGCGTTGAGTATAGAGGTGGTAAAGGAAGGGAAACTTGCATTTTCTTGAAAACCACCTGCTTGCAGTATCAAATTGAACACATTTGCCTTTTTATAGTCCTGAACCATGAAAATATTTTTCAAAGTGCTGTTGAATACTGGTCTGTCAATGCCTACATCCGTGTGTTTCCCTGTTTGTTTTTAGGCATTTTGAAACACTGACTTATGTTGGCTCTTTGTCTGCCTTCAGGGATCTTTACTCAGCTGAGCTTGTCAAAATGTTTCCTGCAGATTTTCCAATTTCTGTCTCCATTTCCATTAGCGCTTTTGGATGAGTGTCACTTGGAGTTGGTGCCTTGTCAATTGGAATGATCTCTGACCTTTTATTAACCACTTTGAACTGCACTGGAGATGTGCCAAACAGGGGAGTCAGCTGATGCTTTGCATCCACCTGCCACTTTTATTTAGGGACAGAGGTATTGATACAGCCCCTGGGAAATTTGGGGAGGAAGGAAATACTTCTGATGAAGCTAACAGACAGTTTGATGTCAGTGCTGGTGTACACAGATGCAGCCGAAGGAGGAGATGTGTGGATGAATTAATTAGGAAACGGCTCTCCTTGTGGCTACCCAAGGGTATCCCTGTGTGCTCAGCATATGGGAATACCAGTTCAGGGCAGCCACGTTTCCTTATGAGCAAACCTGTTGGGGAGGATGAAGTAGCTAGGCCCTGCAGAGATAATTTAATAGTAAAAGATTCTAAAACTATGAAACTCACAAGAGGAATAGAATTAAAAGCAAAGTTTGAACTGTAAGCATGGACAGGAAGAAGGTGATTAACCAGCTGAAAGGCCTTGGCTGGGTGGGTCAGTGACACCCCTGCCAAGACAAAAGGATGAATGAAAGGCTGGACCTTCTCAGGTATCAGGGATAAGGTGAGTTTCACAGGTTTTGGTCTGTAGAGTAGTATTGTAATGTTGTAGCTCCCATAGGCTGTATGTAGATTCTGTAGGTTTTGTATCTTAAGGTGATTGGTTGATGCTCATTAGAATATTCACGATAGAAAGGGTTAAAATGGAATGTAACAGAGAGTTCGCCCTCTTTGCGTGCCTTCCCTTGGACCCTCTTGGACTTTGCACTGGACCCTTCCCCAGTCAGGCTGCCTCCCCATGACCAATAAAGCACGTGTTCCAGAGCATCCTGATCTTCAGGTCATCTCTCTCACCGGACTACAAGCGTGTTTTCTAATACAAACCAACACTTGGGGCACTAAAACTCCGTGGTTGGAGAGGCCTGTCTGAAGAGATCAGCACGCTGAATGACACAACGCAGCATCTCTCCTGAGACCGAGCAGCAGGCACAGATAAGCAATTTATTCTCCCCTCAGCACCTGCAGGCTGATGGGTTGCTGCCCAGTTTCTGAAGGCATCGCTGTTAAAAAGCCAACACTTGCCAGCAATTATTACATAATGCCCTCTAAACTGCTTCATGTCTCTCCCTTTCCATGTGTCTGCCTGCATTAGCACATGGATGTGCTCCCTCCCTTGCTGATGTGCTGCCTAAATGCAAAGTGCAGCCTCATTTTGTCGGTTCTCTAAGTGTTGATGGAGCGTGCCAGGTGGTGATTACCATTTTTAAGATGCAGACTTAGTAATGGAGAACTGTTTTTTAATGCCCAGCAAAAGCTGGCTTTAAAAACTCTCTGTGTAAAGCACTGCAGTTCTTGATCTCTCACCCCTGATTTTCCACACTTGTTTCCTAGTGAGGGCAAGGTAATTTCTAAAATTACCAAATTGAGATAGATGCTACAAAGTTTCAGTGCTGCCCCCATAATGTGTATATATATATTTTTTTTTATAAAATGGGAGAAAAACTATTTTGTAAAAGTTCCTTTTCACTAATGTTCTACCTTGAGGCACTTAGCTTGAGTTAGCAAACCTGTGTGTTCTCATAGTTGTCTAAAAAACAGGTGCATCAAGGAAAGCTAAAAAGCTGTCAGGTGGCATCTGATCATCCAAAACTGCAAATTACCCATCTTATTAGAGTCTTTCAGCTGTGTTCCTCACAGGGACAATCAGGTGGAAGTCCTTAGTCAGATCCCATCCTAACTTCAGGCAGGTCCTTTTGCACTTCAGCAGCATTTTCTGCTCTGAGGCCTGGGGGAAAACTGCTGAGCAACACACACAGGTAAGAGCAGGGGCTGGGTTATCTGCTAATTTGTGTCAGTTTGGGTTTTGTGCATCTGTGTGGGCTTTGTGACAACATCAAATATGGAGAACTGTTGGGTTCTCTTTCCTGCCTTGCAGGGAAGTTCATCCTTTGTGTTTTGCTTTGCCTCCCCTTTCCCAGGAGAGGGTTGAGAGGTGTGCTTCAGCCTTGTACTTTCCTCTGAGGTTTCCCTGGTCTCTCTGTTAAGGGAGGAGATGTGCCACAGCACAATATCGACCTGAGCCATTAACACTTGTCATAGTTACAGATGCACTAAAAGGTTCAGGAAAACGTGGATTTCTCAGGGCTGGAGGTGGTCCCCAGGCAGTCACCTCGAGGAAGGGCTGTTCATTTGCATAACTGGTTTGAAGCACAGGGTGTTAAAACGTGTTTGAGGCTCTTGGGGCAAAGGACATTTGTGGGTAGCTCTGGTGCTGGATTTCTTGTTGGATTTCTCAGTTTTAAAGGGGTTGGAGGAAGCACGTGAGAATAGAAGATGCCAGCCAAAAGCTTGTTCTTCATTAGAAACGGTTTAAAAAAAATATTCTTATGTGTCTTTGTTATCTGATGTCAGCATGGCCTCCAGTTCCTACAGATGTTCCTGCCACCCACAGCAATGGGTGGTGGTGCCTGCCTGGTGCAGCGTGGCTCTGCTCTCCAGCTGAGCTGGTGTTTGTAGGAACTGCAGGAATGGCAGAGGGACCTGGGCTGTTCCTCTGCTCCTTTCCAGTGGACTGGCATCCTTGCTGTGTCCCTGGAGAGGCTCCTCTGGCCTTACCTTGTTGAGAGGAGAGGTGTTGAGGCAGGTTTTTGGTTTTAGTGGAATGGTGGGTTTGGGTGTCTGAGAAATCACAGCTCAGGCGTTCCCTCCCGGTCTTTTTCCAAGTGTTTGTCTTTGCACTTGAAGTGGGTTTGTTCCACATGGCTCCCTTGACTTCTGAAAGGTTATTCCTGGCTGATGGCAGAGTGCCTGGTTCACATTACAGGTGGTGTGGGGCAGGGGTGCAGGGTTATTTACAGCTGAAATCTGACATTAGCCTCAGGTTTGTCGTGGTTGTATTTCATGAAGCAAACAGACACAGCCACAGAGCACACCATGCTGTGGCAGCTCTGCATAAAGGAAGAGGTAAAATATTGCTGAGCCCCTGAACAGAGAGAACTTGTATAGCTGAGCGAAGTTCAGAGCAGCAAATGAGATTTTTCAGGGCATGCAGAAGGTTTGCTTTCCATTCATTTTGATGCAATGTGTATCCAAATCCTTCTGAGTAGCTCAACCTCATTTCTGCCACCTGTGTCCTCCCACTGACTTGAAAGAAATATCACCTGTGTGAGAAGATGGGGTTGGCTCAGGGTTAGCCTCAAAGAAACTGGGAAACTGTACTGTGCAGCACAGAAAATATTGTAAACTACAGTAAATAATAGATGATTTATATGATGGATGGCTATCTAGGCATAGATAAAAGGAGGCTTAGTGTATTTTATGGACAAAAGGAAACTGTGGGCTGCTTTCTTCTCCTCCTGCTCCCCCCCCACCTCAATTTTACAGTGCTCGGTTTCTAAGGAGGAGAAGAAATTCTTTTAAAGCAACACTCTTACTGTCCTAGATTGGCCATTTATTCTGAGTCTTCCACAGCATTCAGCATTACTCGTGTTATTTTAACAAGATCTTTTAAAATACCTTTATTGAGCTAGTAAATATACATCAATTACTGTCTCGGGGAGAATATTTTGGTTTCTATTATTTTTTTTTTCCAACACTGAGAATCAGTAGATATCTCAAAAGGGTTTCATGCTATTTGGTCTGGACAACCTGTAGTTTTAGAGAACTAGTTGTAATATTCATAAGTGAAAGCAAGCATCCTGAATATTCAGCCCCAGCTGAAGCATATGACTCTAATTAAGCAGTGAGGGGAGCTTTGGTCTGTGTCTGCAGCTGTTTCTTAGAAAGACTTCCACTTGGAATCTATCTTTATTAAGGCCCTTGTCCAAGTGATAAAATATATGCTGCCTGCTTGGTATCTGCCACTTGGAAATAAATCACTTTAGGATTGATTTGCTGAAGGTTTCCTTCACTCGGGGGGCTGCTGCTGCCCAGGAGGGCAGGCTGGAGCTCCTCAGAGGAGCACACAAATCAGTGGGAGCTGCTGAGGGAGGAAAGCCAAGAGCAGCCTGACACAGCCCTGTGTGTTCACCAGCACCAGATGTCATCGTGGCTGGCACCATTGAAAACTCGTGGAAGTGCAACACAGCACAGGAATTCTGCGTGGGGGCTTCTGGTAGCCTCAGCTGAGAGATGGAGTGTGGGGGTGTGCACAGCTCCACTGCCACCCTCCTGCTCCCTGGAGAGTGAAATGGCAAGTGCAGAGCAGCCCAGTGTTGCAGTCTTATCAGTGATCAACCCCTGGGCTCTAAACTGAAACCTGGGTTCCTTGCTGGTTTTGGGGACAGCTCAAACAAAAGGTTTTGCACTATGAGGCTGCCCAAGACGCAGGCTGCTTTTGTGCAGGGATGAAGTAAAATCCAAAATAGTGAATAAAGCTTCCAAGTGTTGGGAGCTACGTTATCTGCTCCTAAACTCTGACTCCTTTCTATTGCTGTGGCTCATCTCATCTCTGTGCAGAGAGATGCTCGGCAGTGCGAGCACCTTGGTGGGGAAATGAAATAATTTCATTTGTGCAGCAGCAGGGAACAGTCATTTCTCCTCCAGCCTGGCACAAAGCCACCTTCCTAACCAGGGCCTGACCTGGCACCTGCAGCAGCCTCTGTGTCACTGTGCCTTCCACCCAGCTCCCAGCAGGGCTTTAATTTTCCTTGCAGAGAGAGCAGCAGGGCTGCATTGCTGTGTCAGCACAAAACCAGCCCAAGTGCTCTGGAAGGGAAGGAGGACCCACTGCCCAGAGCTCACAGCTCCCACTGGCATCAGCCTCAGTGTCACAGTAGGACACGAAATAAGGACAGGGACTCGTGTTTCAGAAGGCTGAAGGTGACTCCAATCTGTCTTTATTGCTCAAGGCTTCTTCCTTTTATGCTGTTTTTCAAAGAACCCACCCAAGGGGTGGAAGAAAGACAAACTCCTTGGACCACGTTGGTCAAGTCAGAGGGACATCAAACAAGGTCCCTCCTAGAGAAAGGAATGCAGAAAAACAGAATACTGTTAGGAAAACATATCCCTTGTTGACAGAACAGTGCCTGGGAAAGTGTTTTAGAGAAATCAAAACATCACAGGCACCAACCATGACTACACCTCAGTGAGGTTTAAATGTGCTGAGATCCTCACCTTGCCCTGGGGAGCTGGGGTGGAACGTGTTATGTGTTTGAACCTGGTGCTTGAGGGAGTTTTTGGCTGACCCTGGGTCTGAAAGTGGTTTTATGGGAGTGATTCTGAGAGCTGGACTGAATAGGTTGTGGGATCCCTCTGTAACTTTTAAACAGGATAGTGCTGGTTGATAGAAACATATTCTTTCTCTAAAATACTGTTTTTCAAAGGCCTGTTATGTTTTATAAAATTCCTCTGAGGTTTGCTGTAATAGTACTTAAAATGGAGTATAATGTAGTGCTGCAGAGGTCTGTGCTGCAGCCTGATTTTCATGATAGTGCCAGCTCTGTGTTTGTGACACTGTATTCTGGAGAATGAGAATTACACTGAAGTGCAGCAATTTTCTCTTACATACAAACAGAACTTCAGCAATCACCTCCTTAACCTGAAAAGCCCCAGAAGCCTGATTTCAGAGTAAATCAAATAAAAAAGATTTTGCATTTTGATCTTCTGCCTGGTACACAGAGCTAATCTGAAAAAGCTCGCTGGTGTTTCTCTGGGGAGCTGTGCTGTTTAACTGTGGAAGAGCTGAAGTCCCAGTTTTGGACAAAGTGTGCAGGAGCTTTGAGAGAATTGTGGCTAAAAGCCTTTGGGAAAGAGTTCAGGTTGTACCTTTACCTTCTTTCTGAGCTGAGGTTGTGGCAGGTTTATTTACTTTCAATTTTTATTTATTTAGTTAGTTTTAAATTTTCTACTTGTTTTCTTACTTATTTTTCAATTTTTATTTAGTTAGTTAGTTTTAATTTTTCTACGTGTTTTCTTCTTTTTAATGTTTATTTATTTTAAATTTTCTGCGTGTTTTCTTATTTATTTTTCGATATTTATTTATTTATTTATTTAAATTATTTTCTGTGTGTTTGCTGAAGAGCAGCATCGATATTGAAATGTTACTTCCAGGCTGTGGTTGGACCCAGGGAGTTGTGATGGGCCATTGTCTTTGGTGTGTTTAGGGGAAAGCACGTGTGCTTCCTTCTAATTTCATTAACTATTGGTTCCTGTAACAGATGCCTCCCCTAAAGGCAGCAGCAGGATCAATACTAATGATTCTTCCAATGGATTGTGGGGGTGTGAGTGTCTCTTCCCAACTGTTCCAGGTTCCTGTTCTCCTTTGCTGATTTGCATATCCTGAAGCTGTCCCTGGGTGGGGGGGATGTGATGTGTTCCCAATTTGGCAGCATCTTCCATCAGGCTGTACCTGCAGCCCTGAGCCATCTCTCTCCTCTCCCCTTCTGGAGCTGCCTCTTCTCAAAGGCCATTTACAAAGCACAGCTGATGTTTCATGCTGAGATCTGCAAGTGATTCTGCCCAGTGGCTGTTTTACCCCAAAAAATCTGATAGGTTTTGTCCTGGTTAATTCTCTTCTATCTGCTCTTAATTACCCAGAGGGGAAAAAAAAAAAAAAAAGGAGAGTGGGTTGTAGAAAAATTCATTCATTAAAAAAAACCAACTAAAACCAAACCAAAAAAAAACCCCAAAACAAAGCAAACCCCACTCCTTCAATCTATTGCTCAGGGTTTTTAATCTCCTGAGGCTGGAGCAGCTGGTCCTGGGCTGTGCCAGGGCTGTGGAGCTGCTGCTGAGGACAAAGCCCTGACTGGCTGAAGGAGATGGTTCCTTGGCAAACTCACTTCCTGAGGAAAAAATGCAGAGCCAGAGAATAAAGCTGAAGCTTATTCAAAGGCCTTTAGGGTGCACCTTGGGCAGGACAGGAGCCTGGCCAGGGCTACACCCAAGGTGGACCAAAAATGGGCACAAAATGGTCACTAAGTGGACACAAAAGGGACCTAAAATGGACAAACAGTCACCAGGTCTCACCCTTTGATCAGTTCTGGTCCATTTGCACATTGGGGTTGAATTGTCCAGTTCCAGCTCCAGGCTGGGAGGTCCCATCCTTCCTGTCCCTCCCTCCAGCCACCCTTGTTGGTGCTGCTGGGCTGAAAGTTGTCCTTGGTGTGCAGCAGGGCCAGGATTTGTTTTGTGTCCCTGCTCTGTGCAGAGCTGAGTGACCCTGAGTGTGAGCTCAGAGCTGCACCCTGGGCAGCACAGAACATGAAATACATCAGAGCTCAAACTCCAGGCATCAGTCTGCTGTGAAGTCTCAGCTTGAGAACCACATCCCAGACATCTCAAAGCAGCCACTGCCACCACAGCCCCAAGGCTCCTTCCTTGGCCAGTCCCAACACATCTCTCACACTGGGACAGCTTTCTGGCTTTGTCCTGCCTAAATTGATGATAATTCGGTATCAGCACATATATTGTGCCCTGCTGTATGGCTTGAGTAATTCCCCTATGGATTTAATTAATTGAGCTGAGTGCAAATGTGTAAATTCTGTGTTTGTAAAAGTAAAGTGCTGGATTCCATTTTCAGGAAAGGTTTTATTCTCTGAAGCTGTTAATGTATTTTCTCTGCTATCGCACTTTAAATGAACCCATGAGTTAAGAAGAGTGACAGAGAATAAATTATCATGCAGCTGGTAGGAGTGAGATAAATAAAAGAATATACATAAAAAAAAAATGGATTCTGTTCCTGTGTGTGTGCAGAAGAACCAGTCCTTGTTGATGAAAGGCTATTAACTAGCTTAGTGTAATTAACTGTTCTAGTGCTGCTGCAGGAAGAGAGGTCTGTAGTTCTTTTTTGGAAGTCACAAACATGTGCAGTGTGGAATAACAGCTCTTTTGCACTTGGGATGCACAGAGGAAGAAGGTGGGGACAGAAGGTTACTTCAGAAAGGAAACAGAAGGTTTTATCTGGGACAGAAGGGTTGTTTCAGCCCCTTAGTTTTTATTTTTTTTTTGTCCCCCCCCCCCCCCAAAAAAGAGATATGATACTTGAAAAGAGATATGTATGCTTGCAAGTAGTTCCAGATTCTCTGCTGAAAAGCACTACAGAAATGAAAATCATTTTTGTTATTGGTGTCACTTGGTGAGGGCTCTAAGCCCTGCATTGTGCTGGGTTTTGCTACTGAACAAAGCACAGATCTTATCTTTTCTCCTGCCAGCTTCCTTGCACTGGAAATTTGTGTGTAAGGAAAGGATGGACTCAGGATTTAACAGGATTTAAATGGTATTTAAATTTAGCTTCGGGCTTATTTCCTAACCTTGTGGTTAATTTCCAGGTTAAGGCGTTTCTGTGAATACATTTCTTGTATTGCTTAAATATCCTCTTGTTCTTTCTCTTGAATTCCTTGAGAGCAAATGATTTATTTCACTGATATTTACTCCTGCCACTTTTCTTTCCAACACTCTTAAAAGAAAACTTCTGCAGAAGAGCACAAAATCCATACACAGAAGGAAAAAGCACTGGTCTTTGCCTACAAGGTGATGCTATTCTCAGTGAAGGTGAATAATCCCCTTTTTTTTTCTGTAAAGGTCTGATCTTTCCTCCCCCATCTCAGATAAAACAGTCTGTCTGTCCTATAAATGCACAGTGAAGTGTAATTTCACATCAAATCTTTGTCCTGTGGTCCAGGAATGTGATGTTCACCTAAGGGACAAGAGAGCTTGACAAGCTGCAGCTCACCAAATTGGTAATGTTCATCACTGCCTGGAGCTAATTTGAGCTTCCCTTTGCAGTTCACTTTCTGGGGAGGCAGACCTGGGAGACTGAATATGCAGAGGACAGGCTGTTGAGAGAGGTTGTGACAAAGAACTGGAGAGAGAGAGAGAGAGAGCTGCCCTCTGAGGGATGGGGCATTTTCTCCTGTTTGCTATTAGGAAATCAGTTGAGCCCTGGGACTCTATAAAAAGCATGAAAGTAATCTGATTCTTGGGCTCTTTGGTTGAGATTTTTTTTTGTTTGTTTGTTAGTTTGTCTTTTTTTGGATTGAAAGGCCTTTGCCAGTCTATGTGATTTGTGTTTTCTGTTGAGCTGTGGAGAACTGCAGTGGTGGTGTTAATCAGTTTGTTCTATTCTAGTTGTTAGTATGCCTGCTACACTTTTTATACTTACTCTTTCTAATGCATAGATCAAACACTTTTTTTTTTTTTTAATTTTCACTCTGAAAATTTGTATGAGCTGCTCTTATTGACCCTCTTACGGTTAGACAAGCTTTAATTAGGTCTCCTACACCAAACCTCTCATAAAAGCAGAGAAGGTCAATATCATGGGTATTTTTTTGTTTATATCACTCTGGGTCAAGGACACTCAGATGTTTCCAAGACCTGATGGACAATTTATG
This sequence comes from Phylloscopus trochilus trochilus, assembly GCA_016584745.2. Taxonomy (NCBI): domain Eukaryota; kingdom Metazoa; phylum Chordata; class Aves; order Passeriformes; family Phylloscopidae; genus Phylloscopus; species Phylloscopus trochilus. The sequence continues at coordinate 1,377,032 of WQNJ02000046.1, read as the reverse complement.
AGTCACTTGCTCCCCCCCCGCCAAAAAAAAAACCCAAAAAACCCCCAAACAAAACAACCAACCAGGGGAAGTAAAAATAGAATAAATACCCAGTAGGCAGCACATTTAAAAGCTGTTTTGTTGGACATCTGTGCAGTGCAGGTGTAAAACCTATGGTGAGCAGGTTGGGTTTTTTTTTCTCAGAACACTTTGCATTCAAACAAACTTCTGTCACACACACACACAGAGATGTTCACTCACTAATTCCCCTTCCAGAGGGAAAAGCAGAACTCGACTCGTGGCCTGCAGTTCCTGGAAAGGCTGGTGAGCAGAGCCCTGTCTGTCAATGAAATTAAAATGTTATTAAGTGATATTAATTGGTGTGGGGCCTGGCAGGCAGGATGTGGCTGGGGGGATTGTCTGATGTGCTCACAACACACAAACCTCTGCTCTTTGATGGGTGAGCAGGGTTTAGAACAACCCCACAGCAGGGCTGCCACCAAGGTTTGTAACCCTGATTGGGAGGCAGGTAAGCAAAGCCACCCCCAAACTGGGGAAAGCGTTCTCAGCAGACTTCAGAAAGCCTAAAAATGCTTGTTTATTCAATAATTATGGGGCATAATTATGATGATGAGGTTAGCTCAGATTTACATGTTAGCAATGCATTTTAATGATCTGATTATACAAAAGTGAGATACAACAGATGAAATTTCTGCATGGAAAATTTGTTGCCAGAACAGAATCATAAGACAACCCCCTTTCTATCCCCAAATAGATTTATAAGAGCTCAGGGAATTACTATGTAATAAATCCTATGGTTGCAATGAAATAACTAGAGCAGAAGGAAAAAAAAAAACCAACTTTAAACCATTGTATGAACAGAAATCCCCAGCTGCAGAACTACTGCTGAGTGACATTAAAGAGTGTAGTTTTCTTTTTCTTCAAACTACTTTTAAAAATATCACCAAATGGGCTCCAGAGTCCTTGGAGACAATTTTGCTGGGAACAGTCGCTGCCTTTGTTTCTGAACACTGAATTTAGCAAGTCTAGATAAAGGAATGACCTTCCTGTTTTCTCACCCAGCTCTCATCTTTTCTTTCATCTGTCTCATCCTTTCTTCCTTTCATCCACAGTTTTTGCTTCTCTTGCTTTCATGCAGTGGTGTTCTCTCAAAAGGCCCTGTTATGTTTTCTACCAGTAACATTTGTATTTCTATGGTTGGAATTATTGTATTTCCTTCATGTGTGGCTTTTTTATTTTCTCGGGCTCTGTAAAGCTTTCAAATCTTATTTTAAATGAGCAGTTCAGTCCCTTTAGTCTTTGTTTTGGTAATGCAATATTGTCTTTGACTCATTAAACGTCCTCTTTTTGTGGCTCTATGAAGTTAGTGATTTATTTTGTGCAGCATTGCAGCAAATTGGATGATCCTTAAGGCAGGGAAATCAAAGCAAGGCTGCATGTGGTGCACTGACTGGCAAAGGGGAATAACTTTTTAAACATCCTGGGTTTATTTGAGGAGCTCCATTGTTGGTTTTTTTTCTTTTTTCTTTTTTTTTTTTTTTTTTGGTGGTAAATAATTACAAGATCAGGTGGAATAATGTGAAATGGTGAGGATGAAGCAATACTGAGGATGCTGGGACTGTGGCAGTGATGCTGTTTGCCCACAGGGCAGGGTGACCCGTGCTGGGTTTGTCACTGGGGTTCAGCCCAGGCACCAGTTTAGCTCTGCTGGGGACACCCTCTGCTCCAGCCCATCACTCTGGGACCAAGGACTACCAAAGCCCAGGAATTCCTGCAGGGAACAGAAACTGCTGAGAGCCCAGGGGTGGGAAAGTCTGGCACAGTAAGAAATGGCTGCTTTGGGAGGAGCAACACAGGTTTGCTGTCAGCTCCTGGGACACCCAGCTCTGCCCAGAGATTGTCCCAGCAGCTGCTACAAACTCCAGGTTGCATTCTCCAGCAGCAAATTCCAGCCTGAATTCCAGTGCATCCAAGGCTGCTGGCCCTGAACTCTGAAAACTCCAATCCTTAAGTACAGTTTTGTCTTTCACTCAAGGAAAATAACATTTTTTCTGACATTCAGGGCACTTTCAGTCAAGGCAGGCTGACTGCTGGGATGAAGAACCAGCAACACCTTGGGTGAAGATAAGGAATTTTGCCCAGGTTTGGGTTAATCTTATTTTTAAGTATCTATATGGCCAGTGCTCATCCTTTCAAGTAACAAAGTGGGTACAAAGAAAGCGTTTTTTCACCCTTGCTTGAATCCACACAATTTTAAGCACACAACCTAAACTGCTATTTCATGCACATCTTTAAAATTTCATGAAAAAGCAGATCCCCCCCCCCAGAGGCTGCATTTTCAAGCTCATCCTGAGCCAAGCCCTGTTTGCATTATTTTTCAGACGCAGTCTTTGAGGCTGCATTGACAAGCTCGTTATTTGTTCTTTTAGACACCAGCCTTTGAGAGCGGAGTCTGGAATCTGTAGTCAAGACAACTTGGGCTGTGGTATTAGGTGTAAGATTTTTGTCATCTCCTTTTGCTTTGTTTACATTTCCTTGCAGTGTGAGACATTTCATCCTCGTCTATCAGGACACCAGGGGTGGACTTTGCCAGGTCTTGTGCTGCCTTTTTTTCCCAGAGAGGGGAAACGGAAGCCTGCACTCTCTGTCTTTATTTACATGCAGGTGTTTCAGAGCAAGCCTAATCCTGCTGCTTGCTGGGACTGTTTGCCCTTGTTTTAGGGTTTGCTTGCTGTTTGCTGTGAGCCAGGGAGGAAGGCTGAGTTGTGCTGTTTGCACTGCTCCCTGACAGTGCTAGACAAGGGCACCTCTCAGTGCCAGGCACAGTATTTGACTGGCATATTTTTGCAGGGGACTCTATTAAATAAAGAAGTATCTGCTTGAACTCCTGGGAGCAGCCCTTGTGAGAACTAAACCAGCCCTGTCCCACAGTCCTTCATGTGTTATAATATTTTACTTCTGTGATAATAGCCCCATAAGATTCCACATGGACATCTGTTCCTTTCCTCAGTATTCGAAGTGTTTAAAAATTGACTGACTATGGATTTAACATTGGATGTTGTCTTTGATAAAACTGGACCAGAAATACAATTTGCATTTGAAGTTTTCTGCTTACTGCTAGAATCAGTAGGAGATGAGTCACAGAAGTTCACAAAAGGTGGCAGTGTTTGTGAAGAGTGAGCTCTTTATCATCCTTCTCCACAGCTCCTTGCAGGAATATCTCTGGTGGTTGTCCTGGAAGCAGGTTCATTGTCACACATTCAATACAGTCTGTCCTTCTAACAAAAGAAGATATGCTTCTTTAACTCCCTAATTAAAGCTGAGACTTCAAAACCTTATATATTGTCTGGCTTCAACCATCTTCTAAAAGAAGAAGAATAACCCTTTATTTAGAGGGAAAAGGTCTCAGGGCCAGCTATAGCTCATGGATTTTGAAGCCAGCACATGAGCAGTGAGTTGCCTTAATCTGATGGATGCTCAGTGCCTGCACACATCCACACATCAGCCAGGACATTATTGCCTGAGGCTTGGAATAGAGAAGCTACAAGTCCCTGCCAGCCACACTACAGACGTCCTGATACATCTCTGAAATATGTTCTTACTGTCCAAATACTAGCTTTAAAGGGTCATGTAAAAGTCAAGCAATAAAAATATCTCCACGCCAGGCTGAGGATAGTCATATCCTCTCTCCTTTCAGAGTCAAATAAAAACGATCCTGCTCATTTAAAAGTTTCCCTGCTGTGTTGCCCTATCCAATCCTTCTTATCCTCTGACTCGAACTGTGCTCATTGTTCTGGTCCATCGTTGCCATATTGAGAGGAGAGCTTTCTCTGGTTTTTTCTTTTTTTCCCTTTTTTTCCCCCCTGCCTGCTGATATGCCTGGGAATGCTCTGTTACATGTATTTGCAGAGCCAGCCTGCCTCAGAGATTTCCTTTCAAGCCATCTTTGTCGAGCTTTCAGCTCATTCTTCCTGGGAAGGATGTGGTTAGGAGGAAGATGTTTAGGATTCTGTCCATGAAAAGTAATTGAGCTTTGAGATCTTTCATCTGTCCATGAACTTTGGAGTTTTTGTGAGTTCAGTGGTAGCCCTGCTGCCTTTGAGTGAGGCTGGCTAACTGTAATTGGCAGTGAAACATCTCTCTAATCTTTTTGGTGAGAAAGATGCCAGACAAGCAATAAATTACACCATGTTCTGCTTTATGAAACATGGAAAAAACCGTGGTGAAAATAGAACAACTCTATAAATCCACCATCTCTATATCCAAAGCATGTGATTTCCTGCAAGGTGGCTGGTGCAGCTCCTGTGCCTCGTAGAGTTATTTTTAGGGGGAATAGTCTCACAGCAGCTCAAATATGTATGACAGATCTATCCATATACATCTATGTATGCATATCTAATACGTACACCTATAATTTATTACTTCTCTGCACTTCCCAGAAGCTGTTTTCCTCCTCTCCCTGAGGTTTTAGGTACTCAAAGGGTGTGTCAGGGGAGAGGATGATTTTCTGGAGGTGAAAATGCACTCAAGGGACTCTGCAGCCAGGAGAGGAACAAGTGCCAGGCCATTTCTCAGGCTGCAGTGTCCCTGTCTGTGGGCTCCCTCAGAGCACTGGCCCTGCTCCCTGAGCAGTTTCTCTTCTTGTAAATCCAGGAGTTTTTCTTTCACTCTGCTTAACCAACCCTTGCCCTAGGAAAGGTACAGAGTGGTAAACAACTGCTGGGAGTAAATGAGTTTGTCATGCTAAGTGTATTCCTAGAGGAGTGCTGTGCTGCCTCTTTTTTCTTGTTAAAAAACAGCTGGCCCACAGTGGTTGCAGGATCTAATCCTGTGATAAAAGCAGGATTTAAGTCCCCCAGTCCTAGCAGAGCATCTCATGCTGCTTGGTGTCCTGCTGTTGATGGAGAGCACCTATGGCTGTGCTGGGCACAGCACACGAGCTGCTCACTGAGGTCTTTTCCAGCAGCAGCTTTTGCTCCATGGGCAGGAGGTTTCTCTTCCATCAGTGCCTCAGACCCTGCTTTACTTTCCCTCCTGTTGACTCAGGTATGGCATAGGCAGAATAATGCCAGGAGCACAGCCTGGGAAGCCAGGTAGGGCAAGGTGATTTAGGTAGCAACAGAGTGATCCTCATGGTAGAAACTCAGAGGAAGACATTTTAATCCTCATTAGCTGATTGTTTGTTTGTTTTTCCTTTCTGCAGAAGATATCTGTGAAGAATGAGGCAGTGGCAGTAAGTGATTTCATGAAGGGCAAAATAATGAAAGCCACTGCCCAGTGAGAAAAGAATGTTTGCTTGCTAAGTGGTTTGTGGCTTTTGAATGCTGGATTTTTGAATACTGTTACAGTAATAATGGGTAATTAGAGTAATAATAGTTGTATTACATCTGGAAGCAAACACTCATTAAAAATAATTAGTCTTAAAATTCATACGCTGCTGCACACTATAAAACAGAAATAATTTTAACCAGCAGGATGCTCTAGATCTTAGCCAACACAACCTTTTCCTGCACTGATGTTCAATTTGTTGAACAATTGTTGTTCAGGATTTAACAAGTACGTATGCTGGGTGCACATGTGGATACTTCTAACTGGACTTGCTGACCTTCACTGCATCTCTCTGATGGATGATTTTTTAGAGCATTTTCCATCTGCCTGAAGTAAAAGTTCAGTTAGACATTTCATCAGCTGCCGCACATACAGTTTAAGAAGTAGGAAAATGCATGTTTCTGCCAGTAAAATAAAGTATTCTGCTAGCAGAATGTGATATTGTGTGCTTTGACATGTTTTGCTTCCTCAAATACCTGACAATATGCAAAATTCTGGTATGCCTCAACAGAAAAGTTGGTAATACAGATTGCAAGCGGAATGTGGAAAAGATAGCTCCGAGGCATTCTGTTCTTCTGTCTCCCGTCTTTCAGCTCTATTCTGCCATGACTTTGGTATTTTCACTTCTGTTCTGATGTCTACCTATGAAAATGAACTGCTGACCTCTGTGCTTATCTGCATGAAACTTTGGGGATCAGGGTTTGGATCTAAGTGGCTGTGCAGGAGCACAGGAGAAGGCATTCCATGTCCCTGAGAACCTCTGCTTGTCTCTGTGTCATTCCTGCCACGGATGGGAGGAGCTGTGTTGGAGGAGAAGGGAATACAGGTGACCTTACCCCTGGTGAGTCACAGCTGTATCCAGTAAAGATAAGTGTGATAAAAGGGAGGGGGTGAGCTGGTGAGAGGAGAATCATGAAGGAGGAACAACCTTGAGGAAGAGGGAATGAGAGAATCATGAAGAAGGATCCTGGGGAGAGACAATCCCTGCTGGGAGCTCAGTCTGGGTCTGCAGTCAGAGGCTGTTGTTGGAACCTGCAGTCACAGTCTGGCTGGGTACAAGCCTGCAATCACAGCCTGCATACCCATCCCTGCAGTCACAGTCTAGCTAGGTACAAGCCTGCAGTCACAGTCTGCACACCAATCCCTGCAGTCAGAGCTCAGCAGGAAATACCCAGCAGTCAGAGGCTGCAAGAAAAACCCCCAGCAGGAGCTTGCTGCAGCCAGAGTCAGGGGATGGTTGGAGTCAGGATGGCTGAGCTGTAAGGAGGAATAAACCAGGGTCCTTCTCATGCTGTGATGAATGAGGAGTCTGTGCCTCAGCTCATTTCTACCCTCTAACAAGAGGTATCACAAGCAGAGCTGCATGCCTGCCCTTCCTGGGAAAGGCTCTGGAGGAGGTGACATCCCACCTCTGTAATTTCAGCTCTTTTCCCAGCCAGGCTTGCCCCGGAGGGCTGATTGCTTCCCTCTGGGAGCAAGGCAGAACAAAGCAATTTCCCTCTGATTCTGTTCCTGTGGCTTTTCCTGCAATTAGTTGGAAATTGGTGGTTTGACACTTCCAAGTGAAAAAGTAATTGCAAATTGGGTAGAACAAGACACTTAAAGCTTTTCAGCCTTCATGCTCTTCCTTCTCACTAATATCTGGGTGAGGTGAGGGGTATGCATGCCTAGTGAGTAAGAAATTTGAGACTTGAGCATGTTTCATTTCATTGGTTTGTTTAGACATAGCTTAACCCCAAATTTAATTATCTGCGGGGATTTTTCCAAGCTGAAATTCTTTCCACGTATGTCACGTTTGCCCAGACACAAGCTCCATGCCATTTGAAGTGTTTGATTTTGGATAGCAGTAGTTCCATCATTCTGGAGGGCCTCAGTGAGGAGGCTCAATGCCTTTGTTGAACAAAGAAATGTGCCCTGGGAGGAATAGTGAGCCACAGGTGCTGCTTCTGTTTGTTGTAGGCATTAGGATGCACAGTGACATTTCTGACATCAATGAAAAAGCTCTTTTTGGGGTAGAAAAAAATGTATTGCTTGAGATAATTGGTGATGTGAGCAGTAAGATGACTTGTTCAGACATGGACTGGAGTGGACACCATGCTGTAAACCTGACTGTTCTGCTCACTCTTCACCAGGCAGCTGTATGATGTCATTACTGTTCTGCTGGTCTTTAATTTGGCTGCATGGCAGCTGATACTGTGTTGCTTTGTTCTAACTCTGCTGCAATAAGGTCCACGATTGTATGAAGTGGTTTCCTTACTCAGTTAAAGAGTTAATTTCTGTTCTTCCTGCATGTCTTTGTAGACTTTTTCTTCCTCCCTACTCCCTTGGCGCTAATATTGTTTGCTCCATTTGTATGCTACTGAAATACTTGGTGTGGGTTTTTTTTTTCTCCCTCTGATCTGAAAATGCAGAAGAAACGGTGAAGGAGATTTGCTGCAAAAGCTGTGCAAATATCCAAATAAATCAGTCAGCCTCCTTGGCAAATATACTCTTGGTATTATGCATTCCTTTTTACTAAAAGATAACGGCTGAAATGTTAAAAAATACTCCTTTCTGTGACATTCTAAAAGACTTCAGAGAATGAGCCTGGTGGTGCTGAAATGCAGCGGAGTAGTTATTTGAGAACACAGCCTTAAGAAAGGGCACATCCTGGCGCTGCAACACGTCTGAGATAAGAAGGAAGCCCCACGTCTCCAGCAAGCAGAGCCTGTGCTTGGTTTGAAGAAATGCCATGTGCATCTCCTTTAAGAAACTGCTAATTACCATTAGGAAATAAAGACGGGGCTGCTAATCAGCTGCCGCTCCACATTCTACAGCGTGCCTTGTTTGCAGCTCCTGGCATTATTCTTTCAGCTATTTTCAGTGTGTTTCATTAACAAGATTGGCTACTCTTCCAGTTTGTTTACTCGAATAAAAAATAGTTTTGACTTCCATTTTCTTTCATGAAGCCCTTGGGAAAACAGTTTATTTTGCAGTGATTTAAATAGTCACAATTAAATTGGGGCTTGCATCTCTCTGTGTTTTTGCTGTCAATAGAGATTGGTGTGCCTCCTCTCCAGGGCAGAACTTGGCTCAAGTCTCATGAACAGAGAAGGGAAATGGTCTCAATGAATGGCTTATCTTTTGTTACCTCCACAGGCTGAATTAAACCTGTATAGCCCCTGGAAATAAATCGTTTGGGTGAGAATGGCACAGTACCCTTGGTTACAGACTCTTTAACAGAAGGGCTGGTTTGTTTCTAATTTGCAAAAGATTTCGTTGTTGTGTTGTGGGTTTTTTTTGGTTGTTTGTTTTTGGTTTTTTTTTTCCTTCTTTCTTCCTTCCTTGCTTTAATGTTCTCCTCTTCTCAATACTTCTGTTCTTATAAATATTTAGTTGCTGAGTCTCAAGAGGCAATGCAATGTGAAGAATAAACTGATGGAGCAGAGGGGTGAGACACCAGGCCACTGGCTGCTCTTTGGACCAGGATGGCAGCCACAAAGCAATCTCTTTTTATTTTTTTTTTTCTTTTGTCCTCAGCTTCCCAGTCACTAAATTGCAGAGAATTAATTTCTTCACACAGCATCTCTTATAGTTTTCATTAAAAATGGCAGTATATGGCAGGTCTGGCTCATCCTGCTTGGTTTGTGTGGCTTTAGGAGAGATTTACCAGCAAAATTGCAGTAATTTTTTTTTTTTTTTGGTGACTCTCAAGTCCCTTGTGCTCAAGGATGGCAGTGCATGAGCTTGCACAGCCCAGCTGTGGAACAGGATTATTAGCAGCAGTGACTTTCTGTTGCACTGGACCACTCAGCTGCACCTGTGCAGTGCAGGGAACATTTTTCTTTCTCCACCAGTTGCATGGCTCTCTGCATTTATGAACGACAGACACAGCTGGCAAAAGGGGGTCTTGCAAAGCATGAAAGCACTGCTCAGCACAACAGAGTTGTTGCTGCTTTCTCCATTTCTTTCACTTGTCACGCAGTCTTGGAGACTTAAGTCACTGAGACTTAAATAGATGTTTCTGCTGTTGGACTTTTCATTACTGATTATCAAAAAAATCCAGTATTATCCATGCTTTTGCCAGAAATCCTGCCTGTTGCTGGCTGCCAGAGGGAAGTGTTCTTTGAGTGCTGCAGCTTTTGCTGTGGTTCAGTGGTGATCAGCATTTGTGGGATGGGAGCAAGCCAGGGAGGTGCAGTGGTCAGCCCAAGCAGGTGTTTATTCAGCAGCACCAATGTCACAAGGACCTGAATAAATGGCATGAGATGCATTAAAATATTTATGGCAGACACCACCTTAAGCATGTTGATCTTTGCCATCTGTACGTTATTTTACTCAAGCCTGGTTCAGATTAGGCACAACTGCTTGGAAAATATGGAAAGGAAATGGAGAACTGTAACAGTGGTTTTATAGTCTTTGAGACTATGCAACAGAGAATTGCATTGCCAGTTACCATCTCATTTTTTTTTAAAGCTGTTGGTCTGCAGTCCAACTCTTTCTGAGCAGCTCAAGACACTGAGTTTAATTCTACAGCTTTTCCTTGCTGTAGGTGATGGGAGGGCTGCATGTACAGCCAGCAGCCTCATTAATCCAGCTCCCCTCTGCCCCACTCCTGCCCCACAGCCCGGATTTGGGGGCAGCTTGTGCAGCTGCTGCCGGGCTCACCCCTCTGCCTGCGGGGAGCTGGGGGTGACATTCTCCCTGCAGCTCGCCTTGGGGATTAGCTGACCTGAGCAGAAAGTAAAGGGCAGCTAATTCCCTCTTTTTGGGCTCGTTAGAGAGCACAATTACACCAGCTCTCCGTGCTCCTCTGGAGGGGCAGGATGGCAAGCAGAAATGCCACGCAGAGACTCTTTTGCAGGACTAAGCAGTGGCAGAAGGCCAAGCCAGCTTGCCACAATTATTCTCTTTAGGGAGGGTGCCAGCCTGAATGCTCGTGTACTGTCTTCTGTTTGCTGATTCATGGCTGGAATAAGTTTCAGCCTTTTCCTTCCCCCACCTCCCCCTCTCCTGGCTGAAGGTAATAATGAGGAGGAGGCTGGCACAGCCAAGAGAATAAAATAATAGAATAGAACCCCACGTGGGTTAGCCCTGGTTGCTTGCAAGGTGTGAACTAATTTGCTTCGCTTTCCAATTGTTGCTTCCTCTGCTTGGAATACATGGAACCAGATAAAAGATGATCTGTGATTTATTTTTGGAGACTGACTGCAGGTCTGTGCATTAGGATGTAAAAGTTCATGCTTGAGGAGAGGACAGCCTGCTTCCCCAAAACTGTGGGCAGTGGGAGCCACTGACTGCGGGGGAAGAGCAGAGATGATGAAGGCTCTTCTTTCAGGGGGAGGAGATAGAACCAAGAAGCTCTAGCCAAGCCTTTAAAACATTTTTTCACCTTTTTTTTTTCCCATTTCTCTAAGGTGTAAATAAAGAATTAAGACCTAATTGCCCTCTTCAGAAGGTTGATAAGCAAGGTGGGGTTTCTTGGCTTCCCATGATCTCCAGGGGGGTCAGAGCCTGCCCTGTCCTGCCACCTCTGCTCCCTCCCTCCCTCCCTCCCCATGGGCAGGATGAAGCAGTTCATTCCATTTCCAGGCACCCAAAAGGCACTTCACACCTGCCCAGGTACCTTTCAGATTTTACTGGCACATACTGAATAATTGTTAGAGCAAAGAAAAAGGAAGCTCCATTTGACTTACGCTCTTAAAGATTCAGAGGAACGTTTAGGAAAAAATTATTATTAATACATTGCCAATCACTTCTGAGACAGCTGGATAAAGACAGCTGCAATGGTTTCAGCCAATGTAACAGATTAAGATGATAAATCCAACAAGGCCTTCCCAGCAAAGCTAGCACTGAACTAACATATTCTTTTCTCTCCCTCAAGAATTGCCTCCATTGATGGATAATCTCTGCATAACAGGAAGCTTTTAAATCTCCAGACAGTGTATAATAGATGCAAATTTGTGACTGTCATATGCAGTGAGCTAATAAGCCCAGCTGATCAGGGGGCACGATAAGTGTGACACTTTATCAGGCAGCAGTAAAAGCTGATTAGTTTGTGCATGTTTAGCTGCCCATGTGCCTCGTTATTGGGAAGGTTTAAGATAGCACCAATAATTGGGATGGACGGGGCTTCATTTCCTTCAATATAGAGAAGGAAAGAAGAAAGTGAGTTCAGGGCGTTCTTCTTCAGACCTGCAGTGAAACAGGTTGAGCAAAAAGTGGTGGTGCAGGGTTGGTTTCAGAGGAACTGGATCTCTGTAAGTCCAGTGACAGAGATGTTTTCCCAAGCTGCAGTTTGATGGGGTCTGGGAGGAGTTGGGGTCACTGCAGGAGCTCCTGCGCAGGTCAGCTGGGGTAGGTGAATGGGTCAAGTAGAAAAATAACCCCATGAATGGCATTGATATTATTTAGAGATAAATAGTTACAGCGACAGAAATGAGTCATTTTATAGCAAACAGCTCAGCCAGGTTATGCAGCTCATCACTATGCTCGAAATGGAGCCTCTTCCACCTCCTCTCCTGTGTCACAAAGCATCACCTGAGCCCAACCCAGGCTGTGCTGCCCTTGTCCATCCTGGGCTGATGGAAGTTGTTGCTGTTTGTGCATTTTTTATCCTGTCCTGTTGGTGGAAGCAGCACAAGACAGTGAAGGAGATCACGTTCACCCACTGAACAATCAATGTGTGTGGTCTCACAAGGTTTTAATAGTAAAAAAGACTCAAAGTTCTGAAAATCCAGTTGAGGCCTTGGGAAAGGGACATCAGGTGAGGCTCTGAGGGTCCAAGCTCACAATCAGCTCCCCGTAGGAATTCAGAGCAATGATCTTGCCTGGCTCCTTTGTTGTATTTCCATTTTCTGCCTGCTCTGTTATTTATCAGTGTGAGTCCCATGGCAGGTGGTGTGGGCTAAAAAGGAAAGGAATTATGAACTCTTACAGAAGTTTCAGCCAGCAGCCTTTGAATTCAGCTGGAGTGTGAGGCTTTCCCTTAGCTGAACTAGTACAAGAAGCTGAAGAACGGTGGTTTGCTGTAATTCAGGCAGCAACCCTTGAATTTCACCTGTGGAGAATTTTTAATTTAAGTGTCCCCCTTTATGGACTTTATCTTGGAGCTACCAAATCCAGCTCTCGATGTGGAATGGAAATTACAGCATAATTCAGAGAGAAGAGCTGGTGTCATTGTGTGAGCCTTAAGCAAGCTGTCAGAGGGTGTGGGAAGAGCCTGGATTCCAACCCAGGTTAGTCCACTCTGCCTCCAGAAAATAGAGCGGAAAGCAATTTTATGCTTGGTGAATTTTGCCATCAGAGTTTGCTTACTGCTCTGATAGGATCTGGTTTGCTCTGTGGAAATCCACAAAGCCCTTGCTTAAAGGCCCATCCTGAGTAAAGCTGGTGGTGCCTTAAAACCTGCCCTGTAATCACAGAACGTTCTGAAGTGTTTGCCTTCCCGAAATCAGCTTTGTTTGGTTTGCTGGGCTCTTTCTCTGAGGCACTGAAGCCAATAATGCATCCTGCCCAGGGCATGTTTCTGCTCCTGTGAGCTCTTTGGGCACCTTTTGCTGGTGACCCTGGGCATGACTCAAACATGAGAAGATCCTTTTTCCCTCTGAAGCAAACTGGGAAGTGAAGCATCGTGGATGGTGAGGCTGGCTCACCAGTGGCATGGACAGCAAATGTTCTCCTCTTTCCCATGGCCCTGCAGTGAATTGGGACAAATTGCTCACCCAGCACAGCTTTTACTTCAGCTCAAGGCAGTGGAATATCCAGGAAGAAGCATCAAGGGCTGGGGGTTATGTCCTGATCATCCCTTTCATACCTTGCAGGTATTTCTGACTCTGTTGGACTTTCCTCCTGAAGCTTTGACTGTGTGGCTGGGGCAGGGCAGGAGAGGTGGCCAGCATCCAGCAGAGAGGAATAAATTCCCTGGGATGTTTCTCAGGAAACAGCTGCTTTTCAATTCAGTGCCTGAAACGTGATGGGTTCAGAGCCCTGGCTGGTTGATGTTCCCTGTGTGTCCAGCAGGAAGGGAGGAGGGGCAGCTCTTACCTTCCAACCTCATCTTTTGTCTTTGTCTCTCATTGTGAGTCTTCATAATTCCTGTGAAACCCTGACAGCAAGGACACCAGAAAGCCTCTTGGTTTGCTAGAGGGGCTCTGGGTTTTTTTTTTGGATCTCATTACTTGTTCAGTGTGCACCACTGTAAAGCAGATCAATTGAGAGTACAGGTATCAGATGGAAAAGCTTGCACATTCTACCAGCAAATATGAGATTTGACCAGAATTCAGATCTGTGTTTGGTTTAGAAATATGCTGCTGTAATTTGCAAACTCTGCTGCATCTTTGATATCAGTGTTTTGTTTCAGTGGAGAGTATCTTTCTGGCTATTTCCATTTTATCTCCATAGTGTTAGGGTTGTTTTGTTGAAACAAATTAATTCTTTTTTTTTTTAAGTTAAGCTTTTTTCATTGATGCTGAAGTCTTCAGGACAAAAGTGTATATCCATATGAAAAAAATAATAAAAAAAAAAGGAAGTAAAGCTTTTTTATGAACAGTTTGAGTACTGCAGCTTAAGGCCAGGATGGGTCTTTTCTGGTTTGCCACACCCAGTGTTTCACTCTACTCCTCCTGAGCTCTTCACAGTTCTGAAGTGATCATGTCCCATATTCTAGGGAGAGAAGGAAGTACAAAAATTCACTGAGATGCAGCAGCAACATTTTTAGAGTCAATGCACGAGTTACTGTTATACAATAGGACCCAAAAGCACTGATGGTTTCTCATTTTTTATTCACCAAACATTATCATACGCCATTTGGAAATGTATGTTATTTGTGCTGCAATCTCTAAAACATTGGTACTTTATGAAATATTGAAATATGGTGTTTTAATTACAGGCTTTGAAAGACGTATGGCTGAAGAGCAGCTGAAATTTCAAAGGGGGGAGGAAAAAAAAAAAATATCACACAATCAGACATGTGAAACAAAGCCAAGTGGCTCCATGGTGAAAAAATGTCACTTTTTGCCCGGGTCTGGTGTCGTGCTCATCTACAGCAGGGGATTTGATGGATGGCATCCGTGTGGAAGTTCTCTGAGCCAAAAGCCTCAGAGTCCTGCTCTCATTTTGCCTTTATTTTTACCTTTGATCAGGAGCAGGTTCTCTGTGCACCTGTGAGCTGCCATCACCCACGCAGTGGGTTCTGTGCTGCCTGTGACACTCGTTTGTCTGGGGTAACTCCAGCCTTGCAGTGCTTGGCTTTTTCGAACCACACAGCTCCTCAGAACCCCTCGGACTGTCCAAAGCGTGGGTTTCTGTGCAGCTTTGTGTTTACCTCAAAATGAGCAGGTGTAGGGTTTTCCTCTGTGTTTTGTTCACGGAATTTTTCCTTGGTTGCTAGGCACAGCCTCAGCTTTGGGTGGCAATCTGTGAGGACGTGTGTCTTTTCCTTGGGGAAGGAAATGATGCTTTTCTGCCTCACCACCTGTGAGCCAGTGGGGCACAGGGGTGCAGGTCTGATCCAGAGCTCTAGGTCGGCTTGGACCTGTGGAACTCAGCTGTGGTGTGTGTGAAAAATGACATTTCGCCTTTTTATATTAATTGATAAGTTTAACAAAAAGTAAATAAAATAGAATAAAAACAGACAATAAGAAAAGAGCTTCTCAGCTGAGGGTGCAAAGCAACACACACTGCCCATTCTAAATTTTTGGTATTTAAAAGTCTTGGTGTTACGTATTTAAAGAGGCTAATGCATGATTCAAATATTCATTTTGGTTTCAAGACCCCCCTTAAGTATACAGTTTATTTATGGGACTCCAAGCAGTCTGGGGGACATTGTAAATCTGTCTTCTGAAGATTCAGACCCTCAAAAGGCTCAATTGTTCCTTATCAGAAATCTTCAGTGCAGGAATTCCAGATGTCCCTTCTGTCTTCTATCCAGTTGAGGAGTTAAAAAACAAACAACAAACAAACAAACAAAAACAACAAAAAAGAAAAAACAACAACAAAAAACCAACCCCATCTCTACTTTGTTGCAATCTGAAAATATACCTCCATTACATTTTTAAATTCCCCCAATAAAAGAAAATACAGCACAACCTTCTTACATTATAAGTATAATATAATGTAAGACCCCAACTCCAAAATGTGTATTTATAACAGTGTGCAAGACAAATGTTTCTGCAGCCAGAAGAGCAGGGAATGGTCTATGGTGAGCCTGGCATTTCCTGGCACTGTTCTCCTGCAGGTCTCTTTGGGAGGTTCCCCTTGGCTTTGTGTCATCCATGCTCATGGAGTTAAATGCACAACACCCTGCTGAGACTCTGGGCTTCCCACTGCATTCATTTGTTCATGAAGTTTTGGGCACAACGTAGAAAACTCCTAGAGATGAAGCAAATTGAGAAGTTATGTTCAGAGCAAGGTAAAAAAAACCAACCCACAGGTAGTTACGAGTATGTGAGGTTAGTTATGAAAAAGGAATGGACACAGAGTGAAGGCCTGAAGATAGAAAGGGCATGCAATGGTAGAAAGGAGTAATAAAATGAAGTGTTTTAAAGGGAGCAAGGTAGCTTAGGATGTACAGCTTTTTATTTTAGACAGCTGAGGTGAACCTAACCCATGAAGGAAAGTGACTAAGAGCTGTGTGGCAGCTCCAGTGAATCGTGCTGGGGATTTTCTCTCTTTTTGGCAGTGTCTTGTCGAATTTCTTTATGTGGCAGAGTTTTGGGGGGCAATTAAAAGAACGAAAACGAAGAGTGAATAAGTAATTGGGAGTGAACAGAGTCCTGACTTCACCCAGATGTACTGAGAGAGAGTTTGCAGAGGTTAACTAGAGGAGCTTTCAATGCCGCCTAATATTTTTCCTTTCTGTGAAACGAAATGAAAGGAAGCCTTGGGGTTATGCCATGGCAATTCTCCTTTCAAACTAGAACTTAAGGCACCAAGTGCCTGCAATCTATTGTATTGTTAAAAGCCTCTGGTAATAACATGTGTGGGAGGCCTGGCAGTCCCTCACTGCTGCAGAAGTGCAGGGGCTGGGTGCTAACCCAGCTGTTACTGATAATGTGCCTTTCCTTTTTTTTTTTTCTGAGAGATCCTTCAGCCCAGGGGTGTGCTGGGCAATGAAGGGCTGGAGCCACTCTCCCTGCAGAGTCTCTGAAGTCCATGAACTGCAGAAAATGTCACAATATCGCAGGTCTCTGGTGCGGGGAGGTTGTGTTACGGGATGAAGTGAGTGCCATGGAGCTTTCCATTGTGGAGCTTCCTCATTTGAGCCTGATCTTCCAAAAAACGTCCCTTGTTTCAGCTGGAAAATCCCTTTAAACTCTCCTTGACTCAACGGTGACATTTTCAAATCAGATAAAATTCAAATCTACAGGAGGAACGTTTGCGGCGTTCTGAGTATTTAACCTCCCCTTTCAGACTCCGTGTTCTCCATCATTTATTTTATCCTTATTTCTGTGCCATAAACTTCAAGGCATGTGTGGGGAAAAAAAAAAAAAAAGGGAGTCCCAGAATGGCACTGAGCAGTGTGTTTATTGCAGCCCATCAGCACAGTTGTTTAAGTCATTGTGTTTTAGGGAGCAATGATCGGGCACTTTTATCAGCTCCCCTGTGGGGATGGCATCTGTCAGAGGTTATTGGATTGCCCGTGAAGGTTCTGCCTGCCTTCCCCAGGGAGCTGCCCTGCCTGCCACTGCTGCTCCTCAGGGGAGAGGCTGCTTGAGCCAAAAGCCAGCTGCCATCCGAGGAAAAAGCTGCCTGCTAGGGCTGGCTCCACGCTTTGGGGATGTGTGCTCCCTCCTCTTGGTGCCTGGAGTTTGAGTTTCCATGTGTTTCAGGTTCTGTGCTGCCCAGGGTGCAGCTCTGAGCTCACACTCAGGGTCACTCAGCTCTGCACAGAGCAGGGACACAAAACAAATCCTGTCCCTGCTGCACCCCAAGGACAACTTTCAGCCCAACAGCACCAACAAGGGTGGCTGGAGGGAGGGACAGGAAGGATGGGACCTCCCAGCCTGGAGCTGGAACTGGACAATTAAACACTAATGTGCAAATGGACCAGAAGATCTGGTGACCCTTTGTCCATTTTGGGTCCATTTTTTGACCATTCTGGGTCCATTTTTTGACCATTTTGTGACCATTTTGGGTCCACCTTGGGTGTAGCCCTGTCCAGGCTCTTGCTCTGCCCAAGGTGCACCCCAAAGGCCTTTCAATAAATCTCTGCTTTATTCTCTGCCTCTGCCCAGTCTCTGTTCCAGGTCAGCCTTCCCCAGGCATCACCCTGGGCCCAAGCTTTGATAAAAGGTGAGCATCTGAAGGGGGAAAAGAAAACAGCTGGGAAACAGCCTCAGCCACCCTGCTCCCTGACCATGGCAGTGCAGTGCAGAGGGGAATTGAGGTTTCTGGATCAGAACACTGTGGGATTACTGGCCAGTCTCTTTCTCTCCATGCAGATTGAAAAGGAAAGTTTGCTGCTGCTCTGCAGCTTTCCTCTGAGGACCTGAAAGCGTTTAACAAGAGTGGGCACTGCAAATATTGTCCCACTCCTCTCCCTTGGGGGAAAATGCAAACCCTGTGAGCGTTACAATCAGCTTGCTCAAGGTCAGTGTGGAATAGAAATCTGCAATCCCAATTCCTTTATCGTTGCTGCGTGTCTGGGAATTTGCTGCACGGGCTGAGAGCTGCCTTCCACAGGTCCATCGTGGGTAATGGAAGAGAGGCTCAATGGGAAGAAAATAATTAGCATTTGCAGACAATCATGTCACTCTGATTTATACATGGGAATCTGCCTGCAAAAATTGTGTAAAAAGAAAGCCCTAACCTTTTTGTCAAATGACACAGTGTGATTTATAATTAGATAATAGCTGTTGTCTCCTAGGGGTACTGACAACCTGGAATGATTTTCACCAGATTATTGTGGGATCAATACCAGCTGAATAATTAAAATTCAATACTGCTATGTCTCTATCAGTAACATTGTAGGAATGATGTATGACATATTTAATTGAATTTGTCAGACACTACACTACATGCATAGATCAGGGGGATATTTTTAGAGTTCTGTATTTCATTTCCTCGTTACACTTGCCTTGTTCCTTTTAACATTCATGGTTACTTCCAAGCAATGAGGCTGCTTGCTCAGAGAGCACTGTAAACAGTGACCCTGGGTTTGTGCTGACCTTTCACTCTAAATGTTAAGAGTCTTAATGGAGACTCCCAGTAATTAATCCGTGGTAAATGTTAAATTGCAAAACAGTGACAAAGTGGAGGGAAAGGAAAGGGTTTTATTTCTTTTCCTTGGTGGCTGGGGGGTTAACTCCTTCATTACTAGTGCTGGGCAGTTTGTGTTTCACTCCTCAAACAGCAGACAGGTGAGGTGTGAAGGGGTAAAGGCTGGTGGGATGTTCTGTGGGTTCACTGGGCGTGCAGGGTTCGTGCTTTCAGAGCAGTGGGTTTGCATTTTTGTGTTGAGAGCGGTACAGAGAGTGAACTTGGCAGTGTTTTGGTCCTGGCCAACCAACACAAAGATCGTGTTCCTCATGAGTATTTGGCTGTTAGCATCCAGCTACTCCTCTCTGGAGGCCTGCCTGTTGTCAGGATGAAAAGGCAAGGCACCTTTTCATGCCACGCTGCCAAAACCCCCCAGAGAATGAGAGAAGCAACATCTCCACTGATGGTTCATCATGTAGGATCGAGGTGTGTCTCCTGTTCCTTACCTTGGAGTGACACGCTGTGCTGTGCCCTGAATTCTAACACTGGGTTTGAAGTAATGAGCAAGCAGGATGGCCCAGAGCAGCTGCTGTACAGAAGCCTCTTCTTAAGGCTCACACACTGCTCAGTTTGGGATATTGGGATTGAAATTAATTTAAAGATTTGTTATCTCTCGCCATAGAAAAGGAGAAAAGAGAATTAGGCTTGGGTGCAGTCGAATATTATTATTATTATTATTATTATTATTATTATTATTATTATTATTATTATTATTATTTTTCACAGTGATTATTGCAGTTTTAGATTTTGCCAGTGATCTTGTTAATATTCATGCTGTTAATTAGCCAGTTTCTGTTCACCTGCTCTGCCTGGCTTCATACATGTGAGTGTGATCTGTTCCTTGCTGTACCTGTGCTCCAGTCCAGCCTGGCACAGTGCTACCCAAGCTAAGATTTCAGTCTGCTCTGCATAATCAAACATACATTTTCCTATTTCTTTTAAGTGAGTTTATTCACACTTATTTTCTACATTGAGGCCCTTTTGGTTACAGTTGTCTCAATCTTTGTCTTGCCAACTCAAGGACTGAATATTTAATTTGTAAATTCTAGTTGATGATTTCATGAAATGCTAAATGTTGGGAGACTAGGGAAAGTCTGCTGCAGCTAAATCCAAATCCAATTGCAATCCTAAAACCAACATTCAAATTTATGTATAGAAATTGAAATATCTCTTTCATTATAAGGACTGTAGATAAACTGTGCTAATGAGATGGCATTTAAACCCTTTCAACCTCTTCTTTTCAAAGAAAACAAAGTTTTTCATTGGCTGATCATTTCTGTTTTCTGCTGTTACTCATTCTCACGTGTGATACAGTCTCAGCAGTGCCATGGTGTGCTGTGCACCACCCATGCATGGCAAATCCTTTCCTGTTTATAAAATAAAATAATCCAGTTTATATCCAGCAAATAAGCCTAAGGAATAGAACAGGGCTGGTTTCTGCCAAGATTCAGATTTTAGTTTGGTCACTTAGCTCAGTGAACTAGTAAATAATGTTCTATTCACACTAGTTATAATAGGAGCAAGAACACAAAAAAAAATCACCTGGTCACCCCTTTTGGTGGAGGTTAGCCAGCATAAAACATATCCAGGTGCCCTCTTGAGAGGTTTTTATCACATCAGTAACTCCTCATCTCAATGCCTCAGAGTAACTGCTGGGGAGCAGTCACTGCGTTCTTGGCACTGTGTGAAATGGGAGTGAAAACATTGCCAGGATGTGCGTGAGCAAAGCTGCTGTTGTGCAGGCTCCCAGCTGCCAAAGGTGCTCTCTGAAACGTTATGTGAAAAGTCACAAGAGCAGGTGGAGCAAGCAGGAACCAACACATGATGTGAGATGGTGACCAGCTCAGCTCAGCACCTGAGGTCAGGCATCAGCCTTGAAGACATTCAGATATGGACTTTCCACGGTTGTTTTTGTTTGGGGATGTGCTTGATGTGGCATTTGCTTTTGGATATGTGGGGGTAAGGTTGATAATCAGATTGAAATAGGAAAAAAAAAAAGGATTAAAAGGATGCTTGATTTGTATTTCCAAGGCTTGTAAACACAGATTTTGATGGGCCATATGGTCTCTCGTCTCTGATGCTGCACTTTATGCTCCTACCATGCTAATATCCCTAATCTTTATTTTAATTGTTTTTAAATGTTCTTGTTTATAGAAGAGGGGAAACACCCAGTACAGCCAGGGCTGGAAGAGGCCCGTGTGCCACGCAGAGCACTTGGTGTGCAGATGGGAGCTCCGTGGCAGGCAGCCTGGCTCGCCCATGGGCTGGCTGGGGTGCCAAAACTCTCTTGTGTAGACAGGGTGCTGGGGTCTGTTTCCTTTCACCGTATGTACAGTCAATGCTTTTCATTTTGAAGTTCAATGCAGCTTAATTTTCTTCATTCTGATGTCCAGCCCTGCGCCGCACGTTTCGATACAAAGTGGATTTTCAATTCTGTGGCCGATTTTCTCTTTACAGCATTATTGCTGGAGACTGACATTTAAATGCAGCCTTGTTCCATGAAAGGGTACAAGGCAGGAGGGGAATGATTTAAAAATTTTGCCACGAGTCCTTGAGGATGCAAGGTTGAATAGTGTTTGCTGAAGTCAATAGGGTTGTTGTACACAGGCTTTGTGTGTGCGAGCACAGGAGGCTGAAACAAATCAATTTCCATTGACTTGTCTAGCAAAGGAGCCATTATTTAGAACTGAATAGCCATTGCTCCTCTAATATAATGTGAAAACTTATTGTAGTTTCACTGAGAAGTAGGTTATGATGAAATTATTTGTTTAAAAGCGAGGTGAAGATGTCTTCTGAATATAAATGTTGGACGCATTGATTGAAATTTTTTGATGAATAAATGGTGTTTATTTTTTAAAGCTGTTATCAAGAGTAATATCAATCTCACATTGACAATGGAGTTTATTGGTATAGAGAATTTTCTGGCAGTTATTCAAATGGATGAAGCAATTACAGTCCTGGTGAAAGCAGCACTGTTTAAAGAAATGCAGCAGTAATGCTTGAAGCACCAGTCCCCTCATAAGAGTCACTCTTTGCATTATATTTTCCTGCTTGGTATTTTGCCAGTTGAAATTCCCTGTACTAGTAACATTTAAGGTCTGAATTGCTGAAGAAGTTTTTATGCCTCCCTTTGTGCACAGTTTATGTTAACAGAGTGAGG
The DNA here is from genome assembly GCA_016584745.2 of Phylloscopus trochilus trochilus. Lineage (NCBI taxonomy): Eukaryota > Metazoa > Chordata > Aves > Passeriformes > Phylloscopidae > Phylloscopus > Phylloscopus trochilus. Next base: position 1,355,305 of record WQNJ02000046.1, on the reverse strand, counting down.
TATTTGAGGTCTGAAAGGGATTTATGCAGTAAAACTGGCTGATCACATCTTTTTAGTATTCTCTGTGCCTGTTTGTGCATCCTTCCCCAGCCCATGGCACAGTCAGGGGGGATAAGCAGTAACTCACTGGAGTCCACTTAAGGGAACTCCTGTGAAAAGGGTAACTGTCAGCAAAACCAGTTTCTGCACAGCAAATCATTCCAATGGGGAGAAAATAAAAAGAATCTAAACAAAAACTCCACGAAGTCCACAGGAATGAACACTTACACCAGGAGAACTTGATTAAGAGGACAGAGGCACGTTGTGAATATGGTGTCAATGAACGTGAAAGGGCAGTGACCTGCCTGATACATTGCTGCTCATTATTCACCCTTTGGAGGGGAAAACCCACAAACAAACCCAAACAAAAACTCCCCCCAGATCCCCCTCCCAACCTGAAGGTATTAGCTTTGCAGTGGATGAACAAATTTAAATGAATTCTGCTGTTAGGTGGCACAGAGCATGCCTTGCTTCAGCAGGACGAGGTTTCCCCGTGGTATTTGTATAAAAATGCAGTTCCATCCGTTCTCATTGCCTCCCAGAATGAATGCAGCAGAGGGAATTTGCCTCTGGCAGGTGCCTGTGGCTGGAGCACTGCCTGTGCCACCACGTCTGGGGCTCTGTGCTGGGAGCTGCCAGCAGTGGGGATCACACCTGTGACACACATCCCTGCTGCTGCACAGGAATGGCATCCACAGATTCCCTCTGGGCCTAAAGCCTCTGCTAATCTGAGATTTCTTTGTTTGGTGGAATGGTGGACAAATGAAAAACCAGCCCCAGACCCAACAAATGTAAACTGGAACTAGAGGTAGCCTTGAATATTATTTATAGTCAGCTGTTGGGGTTTTTCCAAGAGTAAAGTGTTTGAAGCTTAGGAGAAGCTTTCACTTTATAAAGCAAAGTTGTTCTTCAGTGATCAAACACCTTTAACTGCAGGTGAGGGATGACCCAAATATTAGAAACGTGGCAGAGGAAATGCAAACCTAGGACCTGCTTCTTGCTAGAATGAGAGAAACTGAATTCAAGTTGGGAACAAAACTCTGCGATTCCAGTTGCTGTAGGTGAAAGAAACTCCTTAGAATCATTTAAAGTAAGGATCCCGTCCTTAGAAACCAGGATGTGTTTTAATTCCCGTTGTTTCCTGCCAAAGCCACAGGGGAGAGGGATAAGTTATGAGCTGTCACTGATGAAGGGTTCATTGAAGACTGCTCTGGACATGTTTTGGTCAGCTCTGCACGGAGCTGTAGCTCGTGGTCAGCTTGTTTCCTCCTTGCTCTCTCACAGCTTGGGGGTTACAGCTGGAGTGCCCCACAGTGAAACAGAACTGAAAAGGTTTGCTTTGTTTCCTGAATCATCAGCACGAATCCACCAGCCTTTGAGAAGTGCATGAGTTTGAAGAGTAGGATGTGTATGCTTGCTTTCATGTGTTTGGATAAACCCTCTGCGGGTACAAGGAGCCAGAGTTAACTCCTCTATTGGCAACTTCCCCAGCTTTGCACCATCACAGAGAAGAGCTGATCAAGCTGGCTGACTTGTACTTTGATTAACATATTCTTTTGACATTCCGTGTGTGCAGCATGTGTTTTAAATTTTAATAATACATGGACCTTATGCTGCTTGTTTGTCAGCATTCTCCTCAAGAATTCTGCTCGGCGCCGAATGAAAAAACGGAGCGAGACGCACTGCAAATCAAACAATGCCGTTTGCAAGCCTCTGCTTTCAGAAGTTAATTATTATTTATACACTGGGGCCTCTGTAAGAGCCTCAGAAGTTATCCTGGTGAACTTCACACTGGGAGGAGGCCACAGAAAGAGGCAGTCAAAGCAGTGTGGGTAGGAATGAGCTGCAGGTGTTCTTTCTCTCTGGTTGCTGTTGGTACAGTGGCTCTGTGCTTGAAAGCCCAGTGCTGAGCCTGGTTTTGTTCTCATTTAAAGTAGTCTTGCCCTTGATTTTTTTGCTCATTCGCTTTGGCAATGAGCCTGAATGACTGTAATGATCAGCTGTCTTGCTCTTCTTCCCTGTGTGTTTCCTTGCTCTTCCAGGAGTCACTCTGGTGCCTGGAATTAAGATGTAGGAAGATAATGAGTCTTGGAGGGGAAGGGGAAAAACCAGTGAATTGTCTCCTGTTACTTCAGCTTCACAAACACAACCTCTGTGGGATCAGAGAGGGGGCAGAATTAAGTCTTCTTGAAGCTGGCTATTAAATATGTCTAACTTTAGGCTAGAAGTTTTCAAGAAATAGACCAAGAAATATAAAAAATATTGGAGAGATTGTAAAGCCAAATAGAGCTCCACAGTCAGTTTGTCCAACATCATCTACTCCTTAAGTCATGGAATATTATATCCTTACTCCTGTAATCAAATTACTTTTGTTTGAATACTGAAAACTGTTCTTCAATTCATAGTACACCCTTAGAGGCCAGTTAAAATTAGGCTTCAAGCTGTTTTGTCCCTTTATGCACACAAATCTGATTGCCTAATGCATATATACCCTTTGACAGACACATAGTGAAGGAGGATAAAAACTGCCCGGGTGAAATTGTGCTGCAGTTCCAAAAGCCAGACATGAAAATGTTTGTGGGTGAGACATGGAGGTGAAAGGCACTGTTTGCTGCAGGAAATCTGCAGGGATGGGGAGGACAGGAACTTCTCTGTGTGATTTACATGAATGAAAGCACATGGTCTGAAGCTGGCTGTGCCATTTTGAATTGCTGGTGGATTAATGAGGCAGCTTTGAGTCAGAGTGTCAAAGGACTGCCTTGGGGTAGGCTGCAGCTCTGGGCTCAGGCTTGGCTCAAACTCTGCTGAGCTCCCAATGTCTCAGGAGACATGATCTTGATGCCTTGGGCAGGCTGGCCTGGAACAGAGACTAGAAAATAAAGTAGATATTTATTAAAAGGCCTTTAGGGTACACCTTGGGCAGGAGAAGAGCCTGGGCTACACCCAAGGTGGACCCAAAATGGACCTAAGACGACTGTGACATCATGACCAGTTACAGGGAATTGAAGAGGAAAGGATTTCATGTTCTTGCTCTTTGTGACTTTTCCCATGTATAAGCTCATGTAGCAGCTTACCCTGTAGACAAAACCAGGTTTTCCTTTCTTGTGTGTCAAATGTCATCTTAACTACAAGAGAAGGAGAGAAACCAGGGGTTTGGGTGCTTAAAGGATGGCAATAAGCCCCTGCAATGCAATGGGAGTTAGGTGGCCTCTGTGGAAGCTGGTAAATGACTCTCCATGTGTACTACCCACGTGGACACAGCTCTAAATCCAGCCCTAAATCCATATGCATCTGTCCAGCTGGAGGCAAATTGTAACATGAGGGTAGTTTTCACTGGCTGGTAGGGTTGCCAAGTTACCTACCACGTAGATCCTGTGAAATTGCTGTCTTGGTGGCAGTAAGCAGGCAGGAGTACAAAGCACACAGCAGCAAAGGCAAGCAGAGCATGGAGCCATGGCCCAGAGGAAGCATAAAAGCTGATTTTTTTTTATTATTATTTTTTTTATTTCCTGGATCATATAACCAGCTCTGTGTTAGTTCATCACTGAAGCAGTATCACAGTGACTTTCTATGGTTATTTAACACAAAACCTGGGACACCACGGAGTGTGCCGAATGCATTAAAAGCAGCGTTTGGAAAAAGCAGTGTGGCACTGCACAGCCTTTGGAATTGCTTTTTTATAAGGTATCTGTCACTAATCAAATGGAGCCTGCCAGGGAATGGAAAGGACCAAGCAGGGTGTGAGAGGTGCTTAACTGCAGAAGAAAAGTGGATGTCTGTGTTGCTGTTTACTACGACTATAAAACCCAGAGTAATTGTAAAAAGTGTTTTTCTGCACCTCACACTCAAGTGGGCAATCTTCAGTTTATCATATTAAACCTTTCCACACCCTGCCCTCCCTGCAAGTGACCATCAGGAGCACCTGGCCTCCTTTATCTTTTATCCACTGATAAAAGTGGATAAAAGTGGATAAAATCTTTTATCCACTGACGACTACACACTGGGATTTTTGTTGGGTAGGGATGATGCTTTGCTTTGAGCCCAGTGAGGGGTTTGAGGCTGCCTGGGAAGGCGTCAGCAGCTTTTGTGACAGCTCCTCTGGGTGCAGACACAGCACCCAGCCAACATGCCTGGCACTTCTCTGCTTTCTCACAGCGTTGCAGAATCCTCCTGAGAGGTTTGCAGGGAGGTGGTGGGGTGGGGTGGGGAGAGGAGCAGCTGCAGTGCCAGGCAGCCAGGATTGCATCTTCCTCTGGGGGTGACTTGAGTGCATCCAGAAGAGGCAACGAGGCTGGGGAGGGGCTGGGAACACAAGTCAGGAACCACTGAGGGAGCTGGGGTTGTTCAGCCTGGAGAAAAGGAGGCTCAGGGGTGCCCTTATCACTCTCTACAACTCCCTGAGAGGTGGCTGTGCTCAGCTGGGGCTTGGTCTCTTTCTCCAGGCAGCCTCAGGACACAGCCTCAAGCTGCTCCAAGGGAAACACAGGCTGGATATCAGGGAACAGTTTTTCACAGAAAGGATAATAAAGCTCTGGAATGGCCTGCCCAGGGAGGTGGTGGAGTCTCCATCCCTGGAGGTGTTCAAGGAAGGCCTGGATGTGGCTCTGGGTGCCAGGGTTGAGTTGAGGTGTTGGGGCTGGGTTGGACTCGATGATCTCAGAGGTCTCTTCCAACCTGGTGATTTTGGGATTCTGCAGTGAAGGTGCAGAGCCTGGGGTCAGCCAGCTTTAAACCTGCCTCCAGGAGGAGCATAGCTGGAATGCTGAGGCTGCTGGAGGCTTCAGCTGCCACCTGTTCTGTAGGAACAGGTAATCTGGAACAGTGAAACCTGTGCCCAGCCTCTGTGTGCCTGTGCTGGGATGAGGAGCACACAGGTGCCCATGTCCCTGTCACCAGGGTCCCCTGTGAGCCACACAGACCCTGAGAGAGAAATTTTGCCTGCCCAGAGAGGGCTGTGCCCAGCTCAGCTGCAGCTGGCTTTGCTGTAAGGACTGAAATCCAGTTCAGTGATCTTGTGTCTTCAGATGGAAGATGTTCTGTCTCAGACATGAGCAGAGGGATGCTCAGAGCACGCCACAAATGGCTGAGATGCAACCTTCTTCACCAGAGAGGCAACATCAGCCCCTATATTAAAAAAAAAATACATATATATATAATATATTATATATATATAGTCTAAACAAAACTTTATAGATGACATATTGGCAAAACATTGCCAGAATGACTTTTTATGTGGATATAAAAATATGCTCAGTGGGTGTAAATTTCATATGCATTTCAAAATCCAAACTTGACGAATTGATGGGTTTGCAGGGCATGTCTGTGTTCTTTTTTTTTTTTTAAGTGATAAAATATTCAAGAGGTGTAGGCTCAGATAAAAATAAATGTGATCACATAATGTATTTGATTTAATTTATGGAGCACTACCTGTCCTCCTTTAACAGGCTACTCAAGGCATGTTAAAATGCTCTAATTCTATGAGTGTACGAGCTTATCTCCTGAGAATGTTAATGCATTTGTTAACTTTAAGTGCTGTCCTTGGCTGTAAGTGTAGATGGCACTTTTGTACCACTATTTACCTGTGCTCTCTCTTTAGTCTCTGTTCTTCTGCCTCCTCCTCAGCTCTGATGCTGTTCACTTACAGTCTCCACACCCTGACAGTTGCTGTTAGCAGCTGCTGTTGTACACCTGTGGTGGGGCTGTAATGACAGCACCTTCTTGCACCCTTTGCCTGATCTTTCCACCCCCATTTGCATAGCTCTTTGCTCTTCTTCCATTTAAAATCTTGAATATATAAAAAAAAAAAAAAACCACGTTGGACTACTTATCATCATTAATGCCCAGTGAACATTCTGCTTCTCTGACTAGGGTAAAACATCTCTAAGATTTATATTTTGTCTGGGACAGGTTTCACTGAGAGCCAAAAGCTCCCAAAGCCTGTTCAAATTCACAGACCTTCAGCTGTCAAAGGGGCATGAGAGCTGCATTCCCCACAGGGTGGCCTCTGCACCAGGTGTGTTAGCAGGCTCACCAGGTACTGAATCACACTCTTGCCTCCCCTGGCACAGCAGAGCTCCAGTGCAGGAGAAGCAGAACCAAGATTTCCTTTATTTTGTCACCAGATGAAGCATTAGTGCTGGGTTAAGTAACCACCCCAGGAGCAAAATGCTCTTGGATTCTGGTAAGTGCTTGTGGCCAGTGTCAGCATCTGCTGCATGGTCTGTAAAGTGTCCTGGAAACTGATATCAAATGCCTCCTTGGTAAGCACCTCCTTTCTTATCTGACACTGAAAATCAGAAGAGGAGACTTTTCAGAATTCCAGGGATATTCAGAATATTCCCAGAATTCCAACAGAGGCTGTACTAACAGGAGCTTGTACTTCAGCAGCAGAACTGCAGGCTCTTCTCCCCTCTCAGGCTTTGACTTCTTGCTGCTTCCCAGATCTAAACCTTCCCCATCAGAAATGTTAGTGGCCAGGCAGCTGTTCCCCTGGAGAGGAAAGAATTAGGGTTGCTTGGATGGGAATTGACTGCTGGCTGAGCAAACTTCAGACCTGCAGGCTGGCAAGGCTTGTCTCTTCCCTGGGGAGGCCACTAAAACGTGCCTGGGAGAGCAGAGGGATTTTGGAAGATGCAGCTGTGTTTGCAAGGGAGCTCCCCCAGCTGAACAGACTGCTGGGGAGAAACTGCAGACAAGGTGAACACACAATTTATCCCCTCCAGCCAGTACATGTCTTGGGACAGATGCTGGATGGAAAGAGTTTGCTTTTTCCATTTCCCATCCTCTTTTTTTTTTTTTTATTTGCATTATTTGGAAGGTGACAATGAGAATTAGGAAGCTGTTGGAGGAGGCAAGGGTCAGTAAAAGTCAATTTGAAAAAGGTACCTTTGCCAGAATGAAATAGTTAGGATGCCTGGAGAGAGGGTGGCTGTGTTGGAAGAAGGGAATGCTCCTGGCAGACACAGGATCCTGTTCTGTGCACTTCTGTTTATGTCCAGAATCTTGTTCTTGACCTCGTGTGATGCTGAATTATTGAATCATCTTAGGTAACTTGCTTCAAAGCAATCTATGGAGTCCAAAAAAAGTGACTGGATGGAGTTTAATTTTGCATGGAGTCTGTTTTAAGCTGTTTAGTTCTTTATGTCTGCAGTGTGACTTTTTAAAAATATATTTGCTCCATGATCCCCATCTTGAGCTGTTGATGTCAGTGGGAACCATGTAACTGATTTAAGGGAATTAGATCAGGGTTTATACATTTCTTTTCAAGCCATATCTATAGACTTTGATAATAAATTACTTTGCACTTGGGTAATCTTAACGCTGCAAACTCAATATGGCTTTGGCAGAGGGAGGTGAATTCTGTTCTGCTTTGTGTACAAATGGAGCCATGAGTGAAGTGCTCGTTCTTTCTTATTGACTGAATACTTGTTGATAGTGATTTTTGTGAAATAGGGTAGAAGTACCACTTCATTTTCAGTTCCCAGGCTGCATTTCTAATTTATAGTTAAAGCAGGAGTAAAGCAGCTGCAACCAAACACTCACAAACTGAACTCTCTCAGGTGGGTGTCACAGAAATGTGCCAGTATTTTGAGAAAGGGATGGAGTTAGTGTGGAGAACCCAGATTTGGTGCACAAAGGGTATCATACTTGGTTTTAAATGGATCATCAGAGGCCAAATTCTTTCATGCACATCAGCACAGCCTCTGGAGAAATCACTGGAGATTGGCACCTGCTGGGTTTTGTGTGTGTAGAAAACAAAGGTGTCTTGACTGGCTCACTGGAGCAGCTGGATGGTTTCATGGTGTATTTTGCAATCATGAGCTACTTGTGTTAATAGCTGCTGTTTGAACATTTGTTCTGTGCATTCTGGACTGTGGGCTGATCTGGAGAAAGCCTTAATCTACAAAAATCTGAAAATAATGGCAAAGCTTGCTAGAAAGACAAAAGAAAATATCCTACTGTTTCCCTTCATTATGGTCTGGGTTCCCTGTTATGTTTTTTTGAGAGAGAGGGGGAGGGAGGAAAGGGTTTGGTCAGGTTAAAATATCAAGGTCAGTAAGTCATCAGTGACAGGTTAGATCAATACATGCTAAATCTGGAGTTTTAGTGGAAGTGGAAAAGAATCAGCAGAAGGATTTCTATTTTGTTTGTGTCTGCAAAAGGGAAGAAGTGTTGGAAGGTGTAGGTTAAACCCTGCTTGTAGGCATCTGCTGAGAGGTGTATTGGATTTTTGAATGCTGGAGTGTTTAATGGGCACATGAATAACGTGACCAGTCTGTTCCTTGGATTTATGATCTATTGTAGGCTGTTAAAAAAGGAGGAGGAGGAAAGAGATATCAAAAGTGGAGGAAATGAGTGCTGCTTTCAAGATTTCACAGCAAGTTATTTTTGACATCAGGCTGCAGAAAGGGAAATTTCCTGAAACGTGAGACTTTGGGCTTGGCTGGGGAAACTTAACAAAAGGATATGGACACGTGTTTGAAACTGGGCCATGGAAAAATTGTTAGTCAGGAGGGCAGGAATGTGTTTTCCCTCCTTTTGACCCTTTATCACAGAAGAGAGCTCCCAGTGACATGCAGAGGTGGCTGGTCTACCATGCCTCCAAGAGAGCAGGATTTCAAAGGACTCCTTGCTTGGGCTTAAAGTGAGTTTTGCTTTGTGCATTGAGTTCAAAGCAAGCCTGAAATTGCAGGTGGAGCTCAGAACCACTGTGGTTTCACCTCATTTTTACACTGAGCCCGCTGAGGTTTGAGCGATTTAATTCTAAAGCTGTAAATCTGGGCAGGTGCACACAGAACTTAGTGAAAGGTTATTTGAAAGAATTGCAAACTCCAAGAGGTGTCAGAGAACTTTGGCTGAGCTTGTTACTTGGAAGCAATGGAGCACGAGGTCAGGGACTTTTCCAGGATTTTCAGGGTTGCTGGTGAAAATTTTTCAGAGCTCTGCTGTTATTAACTCTGTGTCCAGCTGCATCCTGGGTGCAGTCTGGGGTCAGAACACCCCTGCTGAATTTAGAGCAGGGAACACTCATGAATCTCGTTATCTAAAACGCCCTTGATTTCAGAGAGGAGAGTGAAAACAAGGCAAAAAAAAAAAAAAAAAAAAGTTTAATGTTTGCTGCCCGAGGCTGTTTGCAAACTGAAAAGAGGCAGAGAGGGCGAGGGGAGTGGAGGGAGCGTTTGCACAGCAGGTGCAGCAGAAGTTTTCCAGGAGTCAGGATCCTTGGTTTCTTTCTGGCTGAGGCTGCAGTGTCCCTGCCTTGGCACACTTCCTTGGGCCCTTCTCCTGCTCTTGCTGCCCCTGCAGTGGCAGCTGCTTGTTTCCCAGCTCGAATGGGCCAGGAAACATTTTCAAGTGGCTGCCTTGCAATGCTTGTGTTTAGCCTGTCCTGTGATTCAGTGAAGCTCCTTGGCAGCCAGGACAATTCTGCACATTCCCCCAGCAGAAATGAGACTGCTGGGTGAGTAAATCCCTCCTGGGGCTCGATAACTTTCTCTTTAAAAAGCTCCCCTTCTCCTTCCCCTTCCTCCTGGTCCTTGCCTGTAGTGTTGTGTATTTTTTCCTGGCCCAGCCTGGTGTTCAGCTCGGGCTCCCAGCAGCTCTGATACCCCACAGCAATACCTGTTGGTGGGGTCTTGGCTCACAGGCAGTTTGGCTCACACTGTCATGGCTGTGGTAGAAAGAGGGGACTCTCCAAGGCTTTCAGGAAACAGAGGTTTTATTTGGGGGGTCAGGGGATCCCCCAGCCTCAGGCCAGTGCCTCAGAGAGACCCCGAGCCTGGGCTGCAGGGGGGTTTTGTACAGGACAGTTTGGGAGGTGGGGACAAATTATTCAAACCAATAAAACAATCCAAACACTACATGCCAGCTAAGTTACCTAAATTCTAACAAATCCAAAACAGGTTTGGGAGTGGTCTCAAGGGAGTCCTGCCAACCAGTGGCCGGAACTGTTTCGAAATTCTCAAGTTCTAACTCTGCCAAATTTTACTTCCTACAGAAAATCTTTCATTTTTTTTTTTTTTTTTCAAATCTATGGGACCTAGTTGCAGTAATGGCAAGAGCCTTTTCTTTACACTCATAATCATATTGATTATAATGTGAGATGAAGAGTCCTCTGATAGAATAACATTACTGTCTGATTTAATAAGATAATTGCTATCTTTATTCATAACTATTGTGTTTTATTGCTTTCTGTTAGCGTGGCACATGTGGGATTCATAATTTATTTCAATTAAAGCAGTCATCAGAGGAGGCAGTGAAACGTGATCTCAGTAACGCTGCTTTTACTGCACCACCATAGATTTTCTGGAAATGGACAGGGCAATTCTCTGTGGGACAAGAGCTCTTTTCCTGCCTTTCAAGAGCACCTGGTGTACCTGCTGATCAGCCCTAAATAGGGAAGGAAAATTAATCTTGATAGCTTGAGGTACTTTCAACCCGAGTACCAGGAATCTGAGCTAAAAGGGAGGGGTGGGGGGTGAAGGAGGGGAGAGGGAAATGAGAAATTGGAAGAGAGCACAGGCAGGAGGGAAGAAATGTGAGAGGAGCTTGAGAGGTCAGAAAGAGAACAAAGGCTAAGCAAGAGAGACAGTGTAAAGTGCTGCAAAAGCAATAGGAAAAGCACAAACACATTTTTTTCTATGCACAAAATACTTCTGGCCAGACAAAAGGAGTGGAAGGCAGCAACAATAAACAGAGGAGAACAAAAAAAGCTGTTTTCCCTCTGCTCTCTACATCTGTGGGCTAAGAGCACATTCCCCCTAATTTGCACTTCTCGAGGAGTGTGACACTCCCTCCCAAGCTTTCTGCAGCTCTGCTTCACCCCCTGGCACTGCAGCCCTTGTCTCTGGGTCACACTCCCCCTGGCAGCACGGCTTGGAGCTCCTGCAGCTGAGGCTGAATAGGAAATGCACTCGCTGGTGCCTGCCAGGTCCCTTCTGGGGCACTCTGTACCTGAATTCTGCTGGCTCACAGTCCCTTCCTCTGCCTTGCTCTGGTGGCAGTCACAGATCTGAGCTCCAGCAGCAGTGACTGTGGGCAGCAAGGCTCCCTTAGCAGCTGCTTGGAAGAACAGTGGAGAAAAAAAATCGGGGTGGTTTTGAGACAGGAATGGTCTGAACCCTGGGCACGGAGAATTTTAGGCTTTCTGTGCTAACGGGAGGTTGGGTATTGGGTTAAAGTAAAAATAGTTCAGGTGTCATTTCATAATTGGGCAGTTTGTGCTTAAAAGACCTTGGAAGGAGTTAGAGACAGAGCCATGTCTCACTTAGCTGGAACTCACAACTTGTGAGGCTGTGCCACAGGTAAGAGTTAACAAACATCTGGGTCCCAACACGAACTGCATCCCTGGAGCGTTTAATTCCAGCTCTAACTACAGAAAAGAAGATAACAAACCCATAAGGAATGTTGTTAGAGGTCTTGTCCCCAGGGTGTGTTTAGGGTGCTGCAGTGCTCCCCTCTCTGTCTGCTTGCCAAGGGCAAAGCCTCTTGGAGACTGTGCCTGGGTTTTGGGGGAACATCTGATGAGACTCTTCTGTCTTCCCCTTGGCAGCTTCTTGGTCTTGCCATGTGGTTTTTCCGATGGCAATTCTAACTCCAATAGCAATTTGCAATGGAAATTAACGTTGGGAACAAGTGCTCCTGTCCCCTGCTTAGGTCATTTTACAGCCTTGGAAGTTCTCAGGTAGCCAGCCAGCTCTTCAGGGCTGCTGGTGGACAGCACCTCAGAGCACCAACAGGGGGAATCTTGCAGAAACTGTGGTAAATTCCTGTCCTGCTATAACAGATCACACTGACCAAAACACATTTTTCAGGTTGAGTGTGATGCTCTCTTGGCATTAGACAGCTTTCACACAGCCTCATTTAATGCACATTATCTTTTACTATTTACGAAAGAGATTTTTTTTTTTTAATTTTATCACTCTGGAAAAGACTGCTCTGTTACTCTCTGAAGTTCAGGGAGGTCAGGAGAGAATATTGGAAATTGAACTTTTCAACCTGGCGGCCCCTGCTTGTCTTGGCAGGCAGCAGTCTGACAGGAACACAAGTTCAGCAACACAGACAAGTAATGAAAAATGTGGCTTTGCAACGTTTCTCTGTCAATAGCAAAGCTCATCTTTTCGTGTCAGCCAGACATTGCATGCAGCACACATTTCAAATTCAGTTAATCTCAAAATAATTCAAAAATCAAAGAGCTTATTCAACCAACAAGACATACCAGATTGACTCAGTGTGTATTCATGGAGGGGATAGCAGAGGGAGAGAGAATTCCATACCAGAATCAGAAAAGCAGCCCTATAGTTTTGGTTTTTTTTTTTTTTGCTGGGTCTAAATTGTTTTGAGGCTGCAGGAGCACACCGTGAATGCTCAAAGAGTTGCCAGAAGAATATTTCGTGATTGCATTGTTTGCATTACTCAGCCAGGAATAAAACTGACAGAGGTGGCACAGCTGTACATGCAAGCAGGTGCTCTTTCTGCCTCACTGCAGGGTCCTGCATGTTTTTACTGCTGGTTCAGGGCTGTCACCAGGCAGCTGACATCCCAATCTGGTGTCAAAGAGCAGTGAGCACACAGTGACAGGGCAGGGCACTTTGTTGTGCTGTTGGTGTTTGCTTGCTCTGGTTCAGATGCTGCGTGGAGAACAATTCAGACCTTGCCAAAAATAGAGCTGCTGGTGCCAAATGAGCTCGTTCTTGTGAGGGGGCACCTGCCAGACAGTGCCTGTGCTGGGCAAAGGCACACAGGTGGCAGCTGCTTGTTTGTTAGAAGAGTGCATTTTCTGCTGAATGTAAAGGTCAGGATGCAGCTCCCCCCCTGCCATGGACCCCTGTGCCCAACTCAGCAGGGAGTCAGGGGTGTCAGCACCTGGTTTGGGGTCACTGGGATGAGGAGCTGTGGGAATTGGCACTGCAGAGTCTGTCCCTGCAGCTGGGCACCTGGGGTACTGGGCACCACTGGTGGTGATTTATTAAAGATATGAATATCGATATCCAACTGAGATGGACAAAAACTCTCTAACAGTTTGAAGTTAGGAAGTTTGTGTTTATTGCAGAGCTGGGCAGCAGCTGGGATAGCTCCCTGAAAGCACACCGCTCCTTCCAGAAAATCACAAAGCCATTTTATTTACAAAACTGTTGAATATCCAAAGTACAAATGCATATTCATAACCTTGGTACATCCCATTCCCCGCTTTGTATGGTAATTAGCAAAAAAAGCAATTAAGCATGTGTGGTTTGTCCTTTGAAATGGGTCGGTGGTCTCATTTAAGAGGAGTGGGTTTAAAATGAGGAAGTAAAATGACTCTTCATGGCTCTGGACTTTCTACCTTTTCAATGCAAATGGTGACAAATGGGTGTTGGTAGAATTCCCATTTCCTTAGGTACAGTGACTTTCAATGAGTTTCAGGATTGGGGAGTCTCTGCAATTGTCCTGTGTCCCTAAACCTATTTATCAGGTTCTCTATTTATTGTTGCAAGCACAGCTAAGCAAACATAAGGTTGACAAGCAATCAGTTATTTGGAAAAAGTTAACTCAAGCCCAGTCTTCCTTAGCTAACTACAAAGCTCTTAATTAACTTCAACAACCATAAGGCTTATTTCTAACTAAAATCTTAATTTCTTTAAAATCCTATATTTTTAAAGTCTGTGTCTCAGTGGTGCAGCTTTCTCAGTGCTCAGCTTGGGCTGAGCTCTGCTCTGGGTGTGTAAACCAAAGGCTCCCCTCCCTGCTCCAGCCATCAGTGCTTCCAAGCAAGAGTGGATTATTTGGCAGTAAATTGCTCTCCTCTCTTAGGCTCTGAGTTTGTGTAATTCACATTTTATCCTTTAGATGCATCTCAGAAGTTTTCCAGAGCCTGAGCACTGAATTGCAGCACAGTTCCACTGTTCTCCCACGTCAAGTGTGAAGGGCTTTTGTTCTTGAAGCTTGTAGACAGCTGAACAAACTGCTTCTTTTCACCTGTTCTCAAGGCTTTGTTTGTCTTTGCAGAGTGTAATCCAATACAAGTCAATTACAGACCCCTCTTTTAATTGTCAGTCAAACAGTGAAGACAGGAGCAGTGGTGAAACACTTGCCTCTCTTCAGCAGGGCAGGGAAAAGGCAGGATGTGCCATGAGATGGCTTCAATTCCCATGGAGATTTCAGCAGGGGGATGCTGGCAGCCTTGGGGGGTCTGATAAGCATTTAAGCAGCTACCAGACAAGTGATGCAAAACCCCACAAACCCCATATGATTGCTGGGTAACCTGGGAAGATGAGTGGGGTGGGTTTTTTTGGTTTTTTTTTTTTTGGTTTGCTGTTGTTTTTGGGTTTGTTTTTTTGTTTGTTTTTGTTTTTTGGTGTTTTTTTTTTTTCTCCACATATTTTATACAGCATTTAATTACTAATTGGTGGGGCTGCTGCAGGATGGAGATCCCAACCTCTTCTGCTTGGAGCAGGAGCTCTGAAAGGAAGTATTTCACAAGCTTTAGCCTGCTCACTAGAGGAAGGAAAAATAGTTTGGGATTACCCCTGAACTGCACTTTTAGAGGAGTGGGGCTTTCAGAACAGGGGGTTTGGGGGAATCCACTTCTCTGCTCTTGATGTGGCAGTGACCAAACACCCAGAGTTGCAGGGGAAGTGTGATGGTCTCCCTTGGTCTCCAACAGCCAGACATTTTCCTTGGTCTGCAGAGATCTGCAGGCTGCTTTAGGAGTGCAGCATTCATTCTTTGTGTGTCTCTGTTATCATTTCCAGTATTTGTGAGAGCTTTGGTTGCTGAGTTGAGGTCAGCAGTGATGTGTCATGGCAGAGGGAGCCTGGTAAGGCTCCTACACCAGTTTGCTGGAATAAATAAACCCAGCTTTGGTGCATTTTGACAAGATTTATTCAATGTCCCCTTGTAAAAGACTCCTCCTTACCTTACAGCACACAAAGCCACCTAAAACTTCATCAGACTTCGTGCATCAGACTTCCCCAGGCAGCTCTGTGGCAGATCTCTCAACTCTCTCCAGTCCAGGGAGTCATCATAAACTGGGTCATGCCCACCAGGGAGAACAAAAGATAAGAGGAGATTACAAAAGCATATTTGCTGCTGAACTCTTGCTTCTTGTTGACATGAGTGCCGCTGTACCTTCGTTATGTAAACATCAATTATTTACCTGCCTTTGGCAGCGCTCTGCTCTTCCCTGCTGCTTCCAGGTACTGAGGGCAGTGGGGAGGGAGGGCTCAGCGTGCCCCCAGCTCACCTGGGGGAGCAGGAGTGAGGAGTGGATGCTCAGCTTTTTGCACAAACCCTTGATGTTTGAGCAGCTTTAGCAGTGGGGTCGCTTTGCGTGCCTGCTCCCCTCGTGTGTGCCCTGTGCAGTTGGGGTCTCCTGTTGCTCCATTTTCTGTCTTCTCAGCTTTTTGAAAAGGGGGGCTCCTCAGCAAAGCCAGGACCAGGCTGGCTCCCAGGGTTTTGCTCACCCAGCACCAGGTCCCTGTCCCTGCCTGCAGCTCTTTGTGCTCTGTGTGGGCATTGGAACACAAACCCTGTGAGGAAGGGCTGAGGGATCCAGGGTTGTTCAGCCTGGAGAAAAGGAGACTCAGGGGTGATCTTATCACTCTCTACAACTCCCTGAAGGGTGGTTGTGGTCAGCTGGGGTTGGTCTCTTTCTCCAGGCAACAACTGACAGAAGGAGAGGACACAGTCTTAAGCTGCGTCAAGGGAAATACAGGTTGGGTATCAGGAAAAATAATTGGATATTAGGATAATTTTCACAGAAAAAGTGATAAAGTATTGGAGTGGCCTGCCTGGGGAAGTGGTGGAGTCACCATCCCTGGATGTGTTTAAACAAAGCCTGGATGTGGCACTGGGTGCCATGGTCTGGTTGAGGTGTTAGAGATGGGTTGGACTGGATGATCTTGAAGGTCTCTTCCAGCCTGGAAATCCTGTGATTCTGTAAGGTTAAAGTTGTTGTCACTGACAAACTGACTCAAATGAAAAACTGCTGCTGACTGTCCCAGCTCCTCCGTGTGTGTGAGGGGGACAAAGTTTCCGAGAACAATGTAGAGGAACCATCCCCAAAAATTAGGGCAAAGCATTCGTGGGGCAGAAAATAGCTCAAGGTTCATTCACTAGTGAGCATCTTTGCAAAGCTCCATCTTTCTCTTCTGCTTTAAGCTCAAAGTTTTAGGCTTTTTTTTTTTTTCTCTTTGATACTGTCAGCTGCAAGTGCAATCAAACCTTTTAGCTGTCTGGCTTGGAAGCACTTATGTTTAGTGTAAAAGACATAGGCAATTTGCAGCAAATAATAATGGAAATGTACTATAAACGTTAGAGATTCTGAGCAGGCAGCATGTTATAAAACTTTATGCATTTTATACCTACTACACACGCACAGCTCCCTTCAGGAGGAGTGACAAGGCCTAGTTAACATTATTTCTTACATCTCCTTTGTCATGAATGCCTTTTTTTTTTTTTTTCACAGCCCAGCACACTGGAGTGCCACATGAGAAATCTGTACACTTTCACATAAGGGGATTTCTGTAGGTTCTGTGAAGGTTTCTGGAGGTTTCCTAAAGGTTTTTATTGCAAAAGGTTGCTGGCTGCCCTGCAGGAGAGAAGTTTGGTGTGTCAGCTAACAAAAGTGTTGGGGAAGAGATGATGCCTAAGAAAGCCTTTGAGCATTTACCCCAAGTGTTTTAAGCTTCCAGAAAGGCTGGAGCTTCTAACTGTATCAGTAAAACTGCATTAAAGCCACGTTGGTTTTCAGGTTGTTAATGTGTTTTTGTTTGGAGATGATGGCTATTGCTTTTTTTTTTTCTGAAATATTAGAACATTAAATATTCTGAAATTTTTCTGAAATGTTTTAAATGAATATTTAAAATTTCGTGTCTTTGTGCCAAGTTCCTAACAAAGACCAGAGGAGGAAAATCGTGCCTGCAACCTGTGCACAGCATGCCTTCTCTTGGGGGGAAGCTTCTTGGGTTTAGCTTCTGCTAAAAATTTAAAGTTTGTGACAAAATCCATCATCCCAGTCCCCGTTGCCGAGTGTGATGGAAATCCCTTCCCCCTGCTAATGACGTGTGAAATTTGGAGTGCACAGCTCCATGGGATGCTCTTTAGTGGCTGCCTGGCAAGAGCAGCCTGGGGAGAGCCACTGATGCTGCTCTTCAAACCCCCTGCCCTTTGGGATGGGGGGGTTGGAGTGCAGGGAATTGGACTGGGACTGCCTGCAGATCTGAAGAATATTTACATATTTTATAATAAAATTATGTAATATATTAGCAATATAATATTATATATTGGCAATATAATATTATATATTACAAATATAATATTATATATTATAAATATAGTAATATATATGATCGATATAATATTATATATTATAAATATAATGGATATAGAAAAAGCTTTTGTTATCTAGTTTATTGTGTCCTGGTATCTCCGTTTCTCACGTTTTTCAGGTAAAATACCTGGCATTGCTTATGGCAGGCAGGCCCAGGTGTCCTTTTCTCCTGGTGTCCCAGCTGTGCTGAGCAGAGGCACTGAGTGGATGGAAAAAGTGATAAAGGAGAACACCCAAAGCAAGCTCACTTCCCCAGCTCCCTCTGCTCATTCCCCAGCAGACATCAGGAGCTGGTTTTTTTCAGGGGTTTTCTAGAAAGAAAACTTTATAGAATGGCTGGGCTATTTAATAACATAACTCACTTCTCTCCTGTTCAGGTATCTAAATGTGCTCACCCTCTTTCTTGAAGGGCTTTGTTTTTGTTTATGAAGCCAAAAAATTTACATGACTACCTCTGAATCCTTCTGCATTCTAATGTACATAAATTCCCCTGTAGGTGATTTGCTAATTAAAATAAAGTTTGTAATTGGTAATTTATTTGATCAAACCCACCTTTTCACCATTTCACCATAAATAAATCCTTTGTTTTTTGAAACTATTCACCAGATGAATAAGATGAGTAATTCTCCCCATGTTCTTTGGTCATAAGCAAATCCCATTGGAAATGAGAAGATTTATTTCTTTTGATTTAATGGACAAATCCCATAATATTTTGTTGCTGGTCTCAGACTTCATCTGGCTGTGGGGTTTTGCACTTCCATATGTCCTTGTTTGTTTAGATTTTGCTAGAATTTTCCGGGGTATTGAGGAGGAGGAGGAAAAAAAAACAAAAACCATTCACGTGGGCCTGGTGAATCCTTGAGCAGCTAAGCAGTTAAGCATGAAATGTCTCCATAATAAGACAGACAAATGATAAAATACCTTTCCACCAACAACTGAAGATGGGAAATATTACGTGAAAAGGGCAGGAAGTGTTTCAAAGGGCACTTGATAATGAAGGGTCTGCAAGTGTTGCTGGTAAGTGATTTATTGATTTGCTCAGCGTAGCATGTGGGGCTGTGCTGATTTATGCACAGCGTACACAAGGGCCATGTCATTACAAACTGCACACCAATCTTTAAAATTAGTTACTGTCCAATAGGTTTTGGAAAGATGTACCTGTCCTGCTGCCACCCAGCTCAATGATTAGTTGAAGATGGGAGTTGATGGGAGTAGATCAAAGCTCAGTATATTAGGTCAAGGGGTTTTAACACAGATTTATGGAGCAAGATTCTGCTTCATTTTGTGTTCTCGTAGGAAAGAAAAATTGAAGTGCTCCAAGAATTTTCCTTTTCAGTTTCTGTAACTTTCTTGCACTTTTCCAATGGCATTTCCCCTTCTCGCTCTCTCTGCTTTCTCCAGGTTATCCAAACTCTTCTTTTCTTTTTCCCTCTGCTCTTGGGGTGCCAGAACACTGGGAATCTGTATCTTGATGGTCTCCTTACCAGTGCCCAGGCATTAGCCTTCATTTCAAGAACCTGCTTTCTGGTTCTTGATGTTTTGTTGTTTTCAGCCTGAATTGATACCCCAGATTGGCATTAACTACAGCTTTATCTAGTCTTTTTAATCAAATCTTATTTATATTGAGTACATATAGCAAGTCTTTTAAATCAAATTCCATCTTATTTGTATTGAGTACATACAGCAAGTCACCTGAGCATCTATCACTTGCCAGGGGTGGGAAATTGAGACCTCTGCAGAGCTGATTCTGGCTAAACATAGAGACCTTCAGCTGTAGAAGGAAGTCTGCTGCCCTGGAAATCTTTGTGCAGAGAGTTGAGGGGCTGTGGGTAACTCTGGAGATGCTCAAAGTGTGTTGTTTCCTGCAGTGAAGGACACAGAGGCAGAGGGGGATGAAGCTGCTTTTGTGTTTTGGTGCAGGTGGAAGTCACTGCCTGAGGGGAAGTGACAGCCTGTTGCTCAGGGCAGAATGAGGGATGACAAGGCTGGGGCAGGCAAGGGAAAGCTCAGAAAATGGAAGATGCTTTTTGTTTGATGGAACATAAAAGGAGGACAAAATGATGCCAAAGATGACAGAGAGGACAGCTGATGTGGTCAAAGTGACAGAGCACTAAAATCATCTTTTCAAAAGTGCTGCGAATGGATGCGAGCAGGGACAGAATCGCATTTGTCAAACCCCAGGAAAAATACTCCATGTTGTTTTAATAAAGAGAAAAAGGTGTTTGGAGCCCAGAGAGAGCTTTCCCAGTGTGATCTGATAAGAAAAGCCATATCTGAATTTGATATGTAGAGAGCACCTGCAGGATTTACACATAAGCTGGGTTTGGGGACAGAGAAAAGGATGGCAGATGAAGGTTATCCCAGATCACGGACTGCAACAAGTTGGCAGTGACTGGGGAAAGAGGAAAAAAGATTTGAGCAGTCTTGCTATGTTAAGCTAAAACTAATAAGTAGATATCTCTGAAAAGATTTTAATTCAGGCAGGACATGTTGGAGCAGGGAGATACTTCTGTGTGTTGCTAGGATAAAAAATATCAGTTGAATTTATGTTTTTAAATCAGGCCTGGGCAGAAAGTCATCAGTTCCTCTCTCACAGGAGAAGGAGGAGAAGGCATTTGGGCTTCACTGGTGGAAGAATTGAGCTGGATAATATGCCACAGCCCAGATCATTTGTGGCAGGCCACCAGGTCTGCAGTGGTTTCATGTGGCTGGCCTGATTTGGAGAATGATGAGTGTGGAGCAGGCGTGGATCCCTTTGTGCCTTTGCAGTTGCAGGAGGTAGTTAGCTGCTCTGCTGCTGCCTCAGTGAATGAAGATGCTGGCTGTGGAGGCAGTTTGAAGTCCTGCTTTGTCCTTGGGGAGAGGAGGTGGTTCACGTGGCAGTGTGTTTTTCTCACTGTATCAAGTTCTCATCTGGCTGCTGAATATAATTTCTGAGCCCAGTGTGTAGGTTATTTCCTCTTTGGCTTGGTGTACATAATTTTGATTTGTGCCACAGACTCAGACTGTTATCCTTCCTTTGTTTTCCAGCTTTTTAATGAAAAACAGGAGGGCAGAGGAAACCAGGATATTCTTGGTCTGGTGCCTTCAATTGAGTATTCTGTGTGCACTTCATTAGCTGAGGCTGTTTACAAAGCAGGGTCTTTGTTTGTTTGTTTTAAATACAATCTGAATTCTGAAAAGTGCACCCTTTATGCCCACCAGGTGAAGTGCACGCTGCTCCTCTGTGGTTCTGGGCTGAGAAATTCCTGTTGCCTCCAGTGGCAGCACTCTGCTGGGCTGTGGGAGCTGGAGCCACTTGCTTTGGAGTTTTGTCATTTGTGGGCTGAGATACCTCTCGTGTAACCAGTCCAGTGCATTTGTTGTGCATAACATTCAGGTTAATAATAATAACAATTAAATGGAGTTCCTTGCACGATTTTTGCAGAGAAATAATTGCTTTTACCTTCAGCTTCTGGTGTCAAGGAGCCACCTATCCATTTGGCACTAACGTTTGCATGCTGATCAGTTAAAATGCTAAAATTAACAGGGATTGCCATGCTCCCAGCTATCTGCTCCCTGTGAAAAAGACAAATACAGCCTCACAATGTATTATTGGAATCACTGAGAATGAAGCATTGCTCTGAAGGGAAAGTCCACTCATCAGCATTTTTTCCTGACCAGCTCCCCTTTGGAGATAGGCAAACGCTTTCAGAGTTCTTATTAAGCTTATTTATGTACTTCCATTTTCTCTGCATGAATTAGGAAAAAAAACAGATAAGGAAAGAAAAAAAAATCCCTAATTTAAAGTATAATTTATGATAAATTTTTGGCAGTGCAAAGGTTGATTGTGGAAAAAGAAATTAAGTATTGGAACTTGATTTCATAGTGACGATGTCCGCTGTGACAATGGAGTTTAACTGCAGGATTTCTTTTCCTTCTGAAAATACTAATTGGATTTTTCAACAGGATGTTCATGAGTAAAAGATGGTGCTAGGCAGCGAGACTTCTTTTTTTTTTTTTTTTTTTCCTTTAAGTAGCTCTGTTTAATGAAATGTATAAAAATCTTATATTGTTCTGTCAAAACAGAAGTAATGTGCTTACTCTGCTTCCTGCTGTGATCAACCAATCTGGCAATTTAAATCTAAATGTGCCATAATCTTGAACACGGGGAGGATTAGGAAAAAAAAAGATGAAGAAAACACCCACGTTTCTGTTTAATAGATGGCCTTTTGAGCTCATTTCCAATTTAGTGCTGCCCTTCCTCGCTGAAAACAAAAAAACAGATTTCCTGAAAATAATATCAAAACAGCAAAAGTGCATCAATTAAGCCACAAGATTCAACAGGGCATCTTTTAATGGGCCATTAAGCCTGGGGTGTATTGTGAAATACCAAAGTAAAGGGCGGATTACTTAAAGTGCCCACAGAATATATTAATGATTCATTAAAATGAATGCCTTGTAAACAAATGGTCATATCATAACCAAGTGGCCTGATTATGCAATCATTTTTTAGTGGTGTATTAAAGGAGGAGATCTACAAACAGCAAGTTAGAATTGGATCCAGCCTGTTAAAACAAAGACTAAAGTAATTTTAAAAACCTGAAATTCATAATATCTACAGTTTTCCAAGTAATATCCCACCGCGATTGAGGGCAGCAAATGTGTTAAGCAAATAATTCTCCAAAGCAGCAATTTGATTAAGTGCCTGGAAATGAGTTAAATTTGGATTTCTCATTGCCAATCCTGAGGCTAAACCATCATTTGATCACCATTTTACCAGTCTGATAAAAGCTGCCTTTGTTGCTCTCTGGGAGAAGACCTTTGTTGTTCTCATGGAGAAGACCATGCTGTTGCCACCCTGGTAATTCACCTCTTGTTTCATAGAATGCCACAAAAAGCATTCAGTGAAGCCCCCACAGAAGGAGGAGATGTCTGGAAATCAGAGTTCCAAGGGAGGAATTTCTTCCTTTTCAGTTCACATCAAGTGCAGGAGCAGCAGCCCATGAGAAGACAGTAAAAACCTGTTTTTGTAGATGAGTCTAGCTTTGTTTTTCCAGGGATGGGTTTAATTTATCTTTTAAAGACGTTATTCCAATGGTGTAAAACCCAGCTCTGAGACAGTGGATGAGAAGGAAAATTCCTTCCCCCAGCTGGTGAATTACCTCAGATGCAAGTGTCTGAGACTAAACCTGAACTCCACTGTGTGTAATTGAGTGAATGGTAGTTCTAATTAGCAGCTCTTATGGAAGGACTTGCAATAAACTCTTCTCTTTTTTTTTTATTTTTTTTTTTTTTTTGGCTACATCAATTCCCAGCAAATGGATTGCAATGAAATTTAACATTGCAGCAATTTCCTGCATAGCACCATGGAATCAACAGCATGTAATGGCTGTGATACCCTTTGTCTCCCAAGAAATCATTTTCACTCTGTAGCTGGCCCATCATTTATAGGAACCAAGGCAGCAGAAAAAGAGAAGATAGAAAAAAAAACCTCATTGAAAACAAGGTGGGCTGCATGTAACTTCTTCTTAATGCTTTTAATGCTTTACTGCTCTGAGCATATGGTAAAGAGTGCAGGTTCTTTCTTTTTGGTAGTGCTGCCTCGAAGTGAGGCACTTTTCCCTTGCCTTTAAATAGGAAAAAAAAGAAAAAAAAGGGCAAAATAGTGTGAAAATGGAGCAAAGTAGTGTGTTCTTGGGCCTACCCTGAATAATATCAGTCACAGAGCAGTCTGGAGGGGCTCTGAGCAGCATGGCCCAGTGGAAGGTGTCCCAGGGCTCATCACAAGATGGTTTTTCAAGATGGTTTTCAAACCATTCCACCAGTCTGTGGTGGATTTAGGTAAAGCTCTTTAATCTGAGCTTTAATCTGAATCAGCTTTCTGAGCTGGCTCAGCTCCTCTAGAGAACCAGGGGGTTTGTGAGACTGTCATTTGTGAAAACAAACTGTAATGGAGGGTGCTGGTGCCTGGACTTTGGAAATACATTGGTGTAAATACTGGTGAATTGGTAAATAGGTGAGGTGGCCTTTTGCCTGCTCACCTCTGAAATGGAGGAACCCAAAGAACAGAAGTTTGTGTATTCAGTTTCCTTTTGCAGAACTAGAACTTGACCAGTACATTTTTTATTAGAGCATAACTCCTTTCCCAGTTGCTGTTTGCTTTTCTGCAGGTGGTTTTCCTCCAAATTTTTTTTTTCTTTTCTATTAGGGTTGAGAAGTAATTGCTAAGAAGATAACTCTCTTTTTTTTTTCCAGACATTTCTTCCATTTCCTTCTGACCCTTCCATTTCCCCTGAAAACCTGCATTTACAGCCTTTCTCCTACGCACTTTGCACCTCCAGAGCTCTCTACTGTTTCCTTTTTTTTTTTGTTTTTTTTTTTTTTTGTCCTGCATTTCTGCAGCTCCCTCCCTTTCAGAGAACCGTGTTCCTTAACACTTTTGCCTTGCCCTTCTCACTGAATTCAGTACCCAAACTGCTCTAATTCCTCTCAGAGCCGTGCTGACCCTGCCCTCTCCACTTTTAAGGGCCGTGAGCTGCTTGCAGACTCCCCTGCTCAGAGCAGCCTCTTCCTTGACCTCGTGCAAAGTGTTAAAGGTTGTGCAGAGTCTATAAAATCAAGCCTCACCTGCAAAGCAATCCAAGTCATTATTCTCTAACCCCGGTGCTCTGCGGGGTCGGCGAGAGCTGTTATTGTCAGAGCCTGAGGATGATCCTGGAGTGCTCTGTGAGCTCCAGGAACCCAGTGGAAAATAAACCCTCCAGGCAGCAGCAGAGCTCTCCTTTAGCACAGAGCAGCATCTGGGTGCTGGGGAAAAGTGCAGCCCTTTAATGGGAGGGTTATCTAGTGCTGCAGTGTTGGGGAGGATGAAGTAGCTAGGCCTTGCAGAGATAATTTAATAGTAAAAGATTTTAAAACTATGAAACTCACAAGAGGAATAGAATTAAAAGCAAAGTTTGAACTGTAAGCATGGACAGGAAGAAGGTGATTAAGCAGCTGAAAGGCCTTGGCTGGGTGAGTCAGTGACACCCTTGCTAAGACAAAAGGATGAATGAAAGGCTGCACCTTTACAGGTATCAGAGATAAGGTGGTTTTTCAGGTTTTGGTATGTAGAGTAGTATTGTAATATTGTAGCTCCCATAAGCTGTATGTAGATTCTGTAGGTTTTGTATCTTGAGGTGATTGGTTGATGCTCATTAGAATATTCACGATAGAAAGGGTTAAAATGGAATGTAACAAGGAGTTCCCCCTCTTTGTGTGCCTTCCCTTGGACCCTCTTGGACTTTGCACTGAATCCCTTGGACCCTTCCCCAGTCAGGCTGCCTTCCCACGACCAATAAAGCCCGTGTTCCAAAGAGTATCCTGATCTTCAGGTCATCTCTCTCGCGGACTACAAACGTGTTTTCTAATACTGCAGTGTGTATCTCAGGGGGGTTATCTAGGCTGCAGTGTGTATCTCAGGGGGGTTATCTAGGCTGCAGTGTGTATCTCAGGAGGGTTATCTAGGCTGCAGTGTGTATCTCAGGAGGGTTATCTAGGCTGCAGTGTGTGCCTGGTTCTGGCCCAGCCTGGTGCTCAGCTCGGGCTCCCAGCAGCTCTGATACCCCACAGCAATACCTGTTGGTGGGGTCTTGGCTCACAGGCAGTTTGGCTCACACTGTCATGGCTGTGGTAAAAAGAGGGGACTCTCCAAGGCTTCCAGGAAACAGAGGTTTTATTTGGGGGGTCAGGGGATCCCCCAGCCTCAGGCCAGTGCCTCAGAGAGACCCCAAACCTGGGCTGCAGGGGGGTTTTGTACAGGACAGTTTGGGAGGTGGGGACAAATTATTCAAACCAATAAAACAATCCAAACACTACATGCCAGCTAAGTTACCTAAACTCTAACAAATCCAATACAGGTTTGGGAGTGGTCTCAGGAGAGTCTTGCCAAACTAGTGGCCAAAGCTCTTGGACCTTAAAGATAAGAATTCCATGATGGACAAAGAGAAAATTATGCATAACACAGGGATGAAACAAGTAGGAACCAATAAAGAAGAGTCTCCAGGCAGAGCCTCTAGTTGTCTTAGAAACCCTTATCAAACTATGATAAGGATACATTCTAGGATGAGAAGCCCTTTCAAGGTGTTCAAACTATACTAAACTTACAATAAAAAAAACCCCTCTACTATATTCATAACTAAAGCTTATAAATCATTTCTTGCAAACTCACAATCTAGCTCTCACAAACAGCTTGTTTTGACCTGAGCACCAAGTGCTGGGAGGTTCTGAGCTGCTGCCTGAGGTTTGGGAGGGAAAGTGCTCTGCTGGCCCAGGCTGGGGCAGCTGAGTGTC
The DNA here is from genome assembly GCA_016584745.2 of Phylloscopus trochilus trochilus. Lineage (NCBI taxonomy): Eukaryota > Metazoa > Chordata > Aves > Passeriformes > Phylloscopidae > Phylloscopus > Phylloscopus trochilus. Next base: position 1,329,642 of record WQNJ02000046.1, on the reverse strand, counting down.
CTTGAATGGCATCAACTCCCATAACCTTCTTGGCAAACTTAAGGGATTGAGGTTTTGTAACCTCCTCGCTCACTGGACTTGCTGGTCTTTTAGAAAGTTGCCTCCTCTCTTCGTCGGGGAGTGGTGAAACATAAGGTTTTCTTCAGGAGAAACTCAGGGGAGTGGAAGTCAGAGAGTAGCCCTAGGATCAATCCTTATTTTTCTGTTTTTGGTGGTGATGACTTTCAGATCCAAGTGCCTGCAAAGTTTTCTGCTGGCTCTGAAGTAGAAACGTCACCCAGCCTCTGTCTCTAGTTCAGCATCTGCCTGCATTTCTCTCTTCTCAAAGTGGTAAAATGCTGCTTCAGCCAGGTAAAGGGCCAAAATACACCAGCTGTGCCTCTTCCTTAGCTTCTTTCAGAAGAATTCACTCATTCCTGTTCTTGTTCATCATCCTCTTCCCTCAGGACCTGCAGCCCTCCTCTGCTCTGAGTCCAGGGCTGGGACAGTTCAGTGCTGCCAGTGCTGCAGCCCCTGCATTTCACCAGGCCCTGACAAATCCCATTTTATACCTCCCCACCACCACAAATGAATCCAACCCAATCTCTGCTTCTAGCATTCATAAAAATTCTCCTTCAGAAATGGTTTTTAGACAAACCTTTCAGCTTAAACTGACTTCAATGTCTGGAGTTTTTTTTTAAGATTGGTGATGGTAGGTAAATAGGGGACATTGGTGGGCACCATTTTGTCATCTCAGAGGTGAAGCTTTTTTACCTCCATTGTTAGAAGTTTTGGGAAACTATGCAAGTTTTAATAGGTTTTTTTGGTTTTTTTTTTGTTTTTTTTTTCTGCTCCTCTAGTTTCCTAAGCCAGATAAGCCAGAGAGGCTTTTTGAATCTCAGGCAGCTGCTGGTATTAAAAGTACCTCTTAATTGCATATTTTTGAGAGGTTATAATGGCCCAGTGATTTCCTAGATTTGCAGGCCAGAAGACATTACTGTGATCATCTGCTCTGACCTCCTTCAGAGATGTAGGAATCACAGGGTGAAATCCCATTAAACGGATTAAATAGTATAAGTGTAAAATGAAAAAGATAATAAAATCTGGTATTTCTTCTCGATGCTGGTCCAGGACTTCAGGTAGGGAGGTAGTGCAGGGAGCACAGGGAAATCCCCTGGAGTGTAAAAGGCATGCTGTGTCCTTCATTGCTCAAATGAAGGCCAGTTTGTGCTTGGAGGAGTGGAGAAATAAAGCAAAATATACATCAGCTTATTTAATCCCCATACCTCTTCTAATGAAGACCAGAAATGTCTTGCTAAGAGACAAACTTTGGGTAGTTCTAGTCTGGAAAACTTCATGTCTGAAGTGTAGGGGGGCAGGGAATAAAAAAGGAGCAATGGCTGTGGACAAATGTTTGGTCAGCAGTGTCTGGGCAGGTGGGTAGAGGAGAGTCTGGTTTTGCCCTGGCTGGTGGAGTTGGTGACCTGCTCTAGCAGATATCTGTGCTGCTCTGCTCTATTTCCAGTGGCCACATCTCAAGTTTTTTGTGGACTTCTTGTCCACAAAACAAGCTGCTCGTGGTTGTCTAGTGTCATAAAGTTTCCCACCCTCGACATGGCAGACATTGTGGAAATATCCACCCAGAGATGCCAAATGTGCTGGAACTGCAAGAGGCTCACACTTGAGCAAATGCTTTGAATAATGCAAAAGGGGTTATGAATTAACAGGCTGGAAGAGTAAACAAGATTAGAGCTAAGTGCTGTCAGGGACTGTGTAAAAAAAAGAAAAAAAAATAGTCAAAGGCTAATTGCAAAGTAGTGGGTGAGGCAAGCCCATCAATTAGGAGGGATGAGAATGGAAAATGGAGAGGTCAGGAGTAAGATGGCCAGGTAAAACAAGCAGTGAAGGAAGTGAGAGGGAAGGGAGAAAAGATTGTGGGTGTTTCTTTAGGTAGAAATATCACAGAAATACGGAGTAGTGTTTAAATTGTGGGTAGAGTGAAAAGCATCTCAGAAAAAAAATATAAAAGTATATAAAATGGCACGTAGAGTAAAAGAGTTAAAAGATTAGATGGAGTAGGCAAGAAAGATGAAAGGTGAGAAATTGAAAACACCATTTGAGGTAGGAAATTTATATCTGTTGTAATATTTAAGGAAGAATAGGGGGGAGAGTCAAAGTGGATGATACTTGTGAATGAGTGAAAAAGCAAGAGAAAATAGGGGGAAAACAATTCTGTATTCTCCTGTAGAAACTAAAGAAAATGACCATGAGTTTTACAGGGGTTTGAGAGTCCAGCAAGCAGGAAGGGTAGGAAATTTCCTTCGTAGTCCTTGAGCAGGTTGAAAAGCTCTGTGAAAGTCATTGTTCCTAAGGTGCAAACTGTAATACCAAAGATGTTTCCCATAACCAAGCAGAACATCACTTCTCATGCATCTGTTTGCCAACCTTGAGCATAAACCAGTACTGTTGCCATTTTTGTGGCCTAGAAAAGTGCAAGTCTCTAGACAGCAGCTGCCAAACAACAGGGACTCTGCATTTAAGCACATAGAAACAAAAAATAACATATATTTTACACTGTACATTGCATTTTGTCTTGCAGCTAGCTGCCCTTCTGCTGATAATTGGTTCAGCAACACTCTGGAGAAAGGAGATGAAAGCAAAGGAACAGGAAGGCTCAAGATACTGAAGCTGCTGGCTTTTGGTGCAGACTCTCCCAGGGAAAGCTTTGATTTTAGAATGCCCTGTAAATAGGTTTGCAGGATTCAGTCTTTGTGATTTCAGAACCAAAGTGGCTCTTGCAAATGAGAGGCCATGGTTCACCTACAGGTTCTCAATGCATTTGGGATAGCCCAGATTTGAAGGAGGGGAAAATTCAAGTCAAGCATTTCTGTGTGAGAACTTCATGAGAACTTCAGTCACGATGCCTCCTGAAGAAACCCACTGACTCAGTGACTTGTTAGTGACATGAGTGAGGATTGGAGAATGAAGGAAACAACATGTCCTGAAATCTAGAGTAGGAAAAGTTAAGTCTAGAGTAGGAAAAGTTAAGTCTAGAGTAGGAAACGTCTTATGAACCTGCAGTAGCTAAAACAGAGATGTGTCCAAGGCTCCTGGGAGACTTTCTTCTCTCTCCTGATGCCTTTGGGTCCCATCTCCAAACCTTACACCTGACCTTGTCCTTATGAGAGAAGCAGGATTGTTTTCTGGATTGTTTCTTCTGAGGGAGTAGGGAATATTCCCTTTCTGAGCCAACTCAGAAAGAAATGCTTCAGAAGTGTTACAGCAGTGATTCTCATCTCCCAGTATGCAGTAATCCTACCTCTTACTCGCCCTGTGAGTTTTGATTGCTGTTTGTTTTGAGTATTTTGTGGGTTTTTTTTGCACTTGTCTTCCCCTGTTCTCCCCTGTGCTCTGGAGCACTCAGCCTGAATCCGGACGGATGTGCAGAGTGATGTATGGACTGTAAATGCAGTTTTTCCCTGCTGACTTTGGGCCATTGGCAGTAAATGCTGGACCTGGAGCAGCAAGTTTTATAGGGAACATTATGCAAGCACACAGGAGCTGCTGTTGACTGTGCAAGTATCAAAGCCTATTGATTAGCTGCTGCACGGGCTGCAATAAAACCATCATTATTAATTATGATAGAGCAGTATACGTGTGTACAGGTAGCAAGCCACCTCTTTTATTTTTTTTTTTTTTTTTCCTCAATTTATTGCTGAGGCACAGTAGATTGTAAGTCACCTTTGTGTTTTGAGAGAGGGGGTGTAAAAAAAAAAAAAAGAAGAACCTAACATTCCTGCTTTATTTCAGACTAAAGGGGACGGTGCCTTATTGTCTTCCCAGTTTCTGCTGCAAGAAATTGGTATTTGTTGAGCTGTTCCACACGGAAATAAATGGTTTTATAACCTCTGTAATATAGGAGGGCAGTAATCTGTTTTTCAATATTAGGTCAAGTTGCGCTCATCTAATCTCGTGTGTTCCTTTGTTGCAGTTTCTATGCTAGAAATTGTAAAAGGAAGCACTCTTATAAAAAGATACATTTATTGAGTGGAGATTAGTTGTTTGTTGCTATTGACAGCACCAGGGATGTGAAACGTGCTCCTCGGAGCCGTTGGTTGGGGCCACCCTTTTCTTTATGGCTGCAGGTATAAAAATGCAAAATGCCTGCACCAAAACGCTCTGTTTTATACAGTGTGAAAAAGGGAATGTGTTTTTAATCTTGACCTTGTGGCAGTTATTCTCTGGGTGATGAACTATATTTTGTTTCTGTTATAATAAACCTTTGAGCTTCAGCTGGTTTTTTTTTTTTCCTCTATATTGCTTAATTTAACTAAACACCCTGTTGTGAACAAAAGAGCTATCAGTAAAAATTAAAATATTGGACGGGGGTGAAAGGATTATTTCAAAGTGGATAAAGTCTAGTACTAGTAAGGGAGAAGAAAGCCTTTTTTCCCTCATCTTGGGTCGATGGCAAGCCCCCAGCTCAATATCTGTTTTACATTCCTTTCATCAGGTCCGACCTTAGTAATTTTTCCTCAATGTAAACTTTCCCATCTCCATTTTACCAGGAGCTCTGCTCTGCTCCCCTCTCCAGAGTCTTCTTTGGGAGGAGTGTGGGTAAGAACTGTGAGGGGCAAACTGCAGGGTGTGAAGGAAAGATGCTCTGGGGGAGTAACTGCTGCTTCCCTAGGGACAGAGCTTTTCTGCTCAAAGGTGCACAGGGCAGAGGATGTGTCTTTGCAGAGGATCCTTCTGTCAGCATCACTTCTTATGGGCAAAGGATTTCCAAAAGTATTCCCTGAAAGAAACTCTGTTTTCAACAGAGAGGATGGATTTGCCTGTGTATTTGAGATATGTACATAATACCATTAGTGTACAGGCAGATGTATTCACTACAGCTCTGCATTAAAGATCTGCTTCTCTAGGGCAAGGTCAAGAGTTGGAGAACGGAGAGAAAAAAAATCTAAATTTGTAATTCTTTGTGCCACCTTAATTCTCTTCAGGCTGGATTTCTTCCCATTTATCTTCCAACACCGAGCTCTTCTCTTACTCCAAGCCCCAAATGTTTGGAAGAGAAGGCTGGATCATGGAATGTGAAAAAAACATATCATAATCCTGAAAGGGCAGAATAAAGCCTGTGTGGCAGCACAAATCTGCCATTTCTTAAGCTGGAGCGTGTGCTTTGCAACCTAAACATTCTAATGTGGCTTATGGGATGTCATTCCCTATTTATTTTGTTCAAGGCAAGGGGCAAAACAGGCCTGAGTAACTGCAGGAGCTGTTAGGTGGCACACCAGCAGGAGCAGGCTGCAGCTGCCAGGCTCCAAAACTGGGGGGAGAAAAGTGGTTTGTGCATGCTAAAGTTCCTCATTTATTTATTTTTTTTTGTAAGAAGGGATGTTTCCCAGGAGGTGCAGGGTGTCTGGGTGCTGTCCCTGGTTGGGAAGGATGTTCAGCTGGCACCTTGCCTTGTCCCAGGAAAGGCAGATGCAAAATGGTGACCTCTGGAATTTTGGCATCTCTTGAAGAAGGGAGCAGACTGGCTGTCCCAACTTTTTTTCATCACTGCATTTACTTTTTATTCACATGAGAAGATATCAGATAACTTGTGGAGAGGATATCGATTTTATTTTAGATGCTGTTGAGTTTTGCCTCCTCCTCCTATAAAAAGGGTACACTCTGTCTGTTTCTTACAAACAGTCACATTTCCTTGATGAAATTGAGAAAACACTTGCCCAGAATTCAAGGTATTTATATTTACCTCTGTCCACGAATATGTTCTTGAATAACATAGCATTCAGGCTCCTACCGTGCCACTGCTAATTGTTATTAATAGAATATGTGCTATTCTTCCTAGTGGGCCTGCCAAGCCAAAGGATAGAAGTGTAAGGAAGTAGAATTAATAATTCTGTTGCAATGCATCATATAGATAAGGCAGTAATTGCAAGGTCAGATGGGATTACAGAGATGGATGCTTAACTGGTTGTGCTCTAATGAAAGCACAGGCCTTTTACATATGTTTATGAATAATGTTTCTCATAAAGGCACCAGATTGATTGTCTACAAAACCATCTTCTGAGCCAGAAATGATCAACACTCATGGCAATGAAATATTGAAGATAAATCTGTGAATCTGTGCTGGAAGTGAATTTCAAGCCCTTGTAACTTGCTGCTTCAGACATTCCTTATTCCAGAAATGAGATGTGTGAAAAACTCTGATAAAAGAATATCCCATCTCTTTTTCTGTTAACGCATTTACCAATCCCTTTATAAGTGATGTGCCTTCTCTTAGGCCCAAATGAAAGAAAACAAAGCTTCAAATCACTGCCAAAAGGTGAAGCTGAAAAACACATGGCATGAGTTTCTGGGAGAATCAGTCCATAGTTATATTTTTGTGTTATAAGAGACAGATGAATTAGATTTGTTGGTTTCCTAGCAACTAAGTGTCTCAGAATTTTAAAGTTGCAGATCAAACTCCTATCACCTGCTTAGAAGTGCAGATGGCAGTGTATTAATAAAAACAATTTCTGCAATAATTTTAACATAAGCCACTGAAGTATTTTGTAGTAATCTAAAAATAAGGTCTGGCTTTCTAGATCAATATCAATCCTAATCAGAGGTTGGCAATAACTAACATCTTTCTCATGATATTTATATTTATCAAATTCCATTAAATATGTGCTTTGAGCCTCTTCGGGGGAAAAATAAGACCAGCTGTTGGGAGAAAGGAAGATGGAACTTCAGAAGAAATAATACTTTCTATTTTTATTTTGTTTTTTTTAAATACATCTAATTGTGTATTTTAAACTCCAGTTTGTTTCTGGTCCTTTCTCGTGCTTCTTCACGCTTTGAAATTCAGACTTTAGAATTTCTAGTCTCCAGTTTGGCTTTTTTTTCTTTTTCTTTTTCTTTTTCTTTTTCTTTTTCTTTTTCTTTTTCTTTTTCTTTTTCTTTTTCTTTTTCTTTTTCTTTTTCTTTTTCTTTTTCTTTTTCTTTTTCTTTTTCTTTTTCTTTTTCTTTCCTGCTAAAAACGCTTTGCAGCGTTGGCATACACCACTCCTGTGTAGCAGCTTCCTAATCAGCCTGCTTCACTGCTTAAATGCAGAATATTCTTCAGGATGAAGAGGTGGCTTCTGGCCACATCCCCTGTCAGTGACAAGTCAGAAAAGTTGGGCATTTTTGTTCAGGGAGCCTCTCAGGCACTGCAGCTCAGCCCTGTGCAGATCCTGCCAGCTGCTCCCTGCAGTGCCCCTGGTTCCTGTTCCCATCAAGGAAACTTGGGAAGTTTTGTGTACAAGAGTACAGCCTGCATTTATTTATTAACTTGTTTCTGCCCACACAGCTGAGATTTTTCTTGACTCCTGGTCCATCTGAGAAGCTCAGATCATTTTGCCCAGGCAGAGAGGTTTTTTCCATGCAGAAGCTGTTGCTGTGTTGCCCTTGAAACTTTTAACAAGCTGGGTGCCAGGGAGTTGGCCTAAGGATGCAACACTCCCCACACAGTAATGTGAACTATTAAGCAAATGGCACAGAGTAATGTTCTTTCACTGAGCAAAAACGCTCTCATTTAGGTAAAATTTCAGCCTGCTGTTGGCTGTTGCCAGCCAGAATGGCAAAGAGAAATAAAATGTAAAAGCAATATGAGTTTGAATCAAATTATGATAAGAGTCAGATGGTGCCATTACACAGCTATCCCCATAGGCAGGCATTAGGAAAATTTGCCATAATGGTATGCTGAAATATCATTCTCTGGTGGGAAGGCCACTGAGCCTCTAAAATCAGCAGTTAACTCTTTCACCAACCTCAGGCAAAGAGCTTGAGCAGAGGGGGATGGCAGTGCTTGTGCTGGGGTGGAGCTGTGAACCAGGCTGGACAATTCCCTGCAGTGACTGATTTGCTTTGGGGCTGATGGTGCCTGGGGGACACCTCTTGTCTGGGTTTTTGCTGTTCTCCTTCTGTCTTTTGGAGGAGTTTTGCCAAGTCTTGTTTTTAGCCTGTTGTTTTTTACTTTTTGTAATGGAATCAGACACAATTTTATATAAATAGCCCTTTTTTTTTGTTATTGTAAAATTTAACCATGTTTACAATCTTTTCAAGAAACTGCTGATGGACTGTTTGGGTTGTCCAGTGTGGTTAATGGATGCTTTTGCTCATTCACAAGGTGAGGTGGCTCTTCAAGCACCACGGAACTGGGAAAGATCATTTAGCCTGTTACCAAAATAACAATAATAATAATAATAATAAAAAAAAAAAAAAAAAAAAAAAAAATAAAAAGGTAAAAGTGTCGCTGTAGGATACAAAATCAGGACAAAGCCTCAGAAGGCTGGGATGACTCCAAAATCCGGGTTTATTCCCAAAGCACCTGTTTTTATACCTTTTTCCAATGAGCCCACCTAAGAGGTGGGATCCTTGGATCACTGGTCACATCAAAGGGTCATCAAGCAAAGTCTCTCCTTTGGGAAAGAATGTAGAAAAACAGGATAGTTTACAATAACATAGCCTTGTTTACCACAAGTGTGCCTGGGAAAGGATTTTCCAGAAATCAAAACATTGCAGGCACGAGCCGTGGCTACATAAAAGGGAAAAAGCAAATAAAGTCAGGGAAGCAAAATCCTCCCAAGGTGGCAGAGTCTGGGTATTTTCTGGGTATAATCTGTATAATTTACAGATTCCACTCACAGTAAAATCTAACCACGTTTACATTCTTTTCATAAGGAAGAAACTGCTGATGGGCTGTTGGGTTGCCCAGTGTGGTTGGAGAGGAAGATTTTCTTCCTCCAATCCATGGCCACTGCTGGAATTCTATAAATGTTGAAGCTGTAAATAAACTTTCCCCTTTTCTGCCTTAAACACCACGACGTGTGAGTGTCGGTTCCTTGTGCTGTGTCCAGCAGACCCCACACCAGGAGAAACCTGGCTGGCAGAGCAGAGTCCTTCCCAGAGGCAAGGGAACCATTCCTGCTGCTGGTGCCAACAAACCCCAGCCCAAAAGCAGTCAGGATCCCTTTGGGGAGCATCTCCAGAAGTGAGGAGCTTGCAGCCTGAACCGTAAAGATAAGTGCTGCAGGAGAACGTGGAGTTAAACGAGTGTGACTAATTAAAATGTTTTGGAGTAGGATGTGTTTTCTCTGGGCTTTCTGCTCGAGTTTGATGTCGGGTTTAAGTGAGGGAGTTTAGGCACACGAGCGTTCTGCAGCTGTGTGTTCTGCTGGGAGAAGGAACGTTTGGTTGGAATGAGATAAATTTTTTGGAATGAGTGAAATCCCACAGATTGACAAGGGAAAGCACGCCCTGTGCTGTCCCACAGGCATCTGCACCTCACTTTGCAGGCAGGACAAGGGCTGGAGGAAGCAATGAGTTCTGGAGCACTGGTCATCAGGCAAATGTTTGGGAGGTCTGAGTTGTGAGCTGCAGAGCTGCTCCCTGAGCCATCAGCTGCCTTTGTGCCTCTGTTCCTGCATTTGCCATCTGCCTTCTCCAAACAAAGCTCAGCCTCCCTGGGGCAAATACCATTTTTTTGCTTCTGTTTGCAGAGTCTTGCAGGATGAGGCACCGTTCCTGGCTGCAGTAGGGATGTGAACAGTATTTGAAAAGAGGCAGAAGTTGGTGAGTGGCTGTCCAGAATTTATTAGAGACTGTAGAGTGTTTCATGCTTCACACTATTTCTTGCCTTCAGGCTATAGGGTGGCTCACAGACCCACTGTGAGTGGAGAACCCAGACTCTGCCACCTTGGGAGGATTTTGCTTCCCTGCCTTTATTTGCTTGTTTCCTTTTATTTATTCTTTAGTTGGTTTTTTTTTTGGTAACAGGCTAAATGATCTTTCCCAGTTCTGTGGTGCTTGAAGAGCCACCTCACCTGGTGCATGAGCAAAAGAGTCCATGAAGTTTTTATTTATTAACGGGACATGTCCAAGCATTTCAGGAAAATTGGGATGAGAAGGGTCACAGCTGGCCTTGACACTGTTATTTCTCCTCAGCCTCTCTCAGGCTCCCCCTCCCTGCATGACAGGAGTACCCTGGACTTTTGGACACGAGAAAAATGTTCTTTACTGTAATTATGAAATGCCAGGAAGGGCTGAATTTACTCCTTGCAAACAACTGGGCTAGAAAGGATGTGAAAAACACACACAGGAGTGGCATTCTGGCTTCTCTGCCTGAGCTGGGCAGCACCTCCCTGCCCCACTGCACACCTTTCCCCTGTGGGGCTGAGTGTGTTCTGGTTGGAAGCATCCCACCCGTGCTCCCTCTGCTCCTGCCAGATGAGAGAGGGCATTTCCACTCATCTGCAGGCTCTGGTGTGGTGAGAGGACCCCGAGGATTTGCCTGTTTCCCACGCCCCAAACAGGTCCTTTCTCTTTCCTGCTCCCCTTCAGAAGTGTGGCTTTTAAAGAGCCATGTGAGGCAATCTGAAAGTGCCCTGGTGGGGTTAGATTCCCAGGAATCCAGATGCCCTGATCTGTGTGGGTGACTTAGAAAATCCTGCACCAGGAGCCAAAGTCACCTTGAAAGCTGAGAATCAAATCCTGTCTCTAATCTCTGTGTGTTTTGACATTCTGTTTGAGCTCTGTCACTATTACACCCGTGTCACTCCTGCACGTGCTCTCAGGAATTTCTGAGAGGTGGCTAAGGAAAAACATGTATTTCAGGGTGAGAGTTGTGGAAAAGCTCCTGCCTGGGGCAGACTGCTCTGTGGCATAACAGGGGGTCTAGTTATGTTAAAAGTTCTAGTTAAAAGTTCCTTTTTGTGTCTTTGGACAGCTTAATTCACATCTGGCTCTACCTTGAGATAGATGTGTGAGCAACCCCCTATCTAACCAAGCCTGTGCTCCCTCCTGGCTGGAATAATTCATCCTAACTGCACAAAAAAAATATGCTTGTTAGGTGGGCTAACAGCAACAGAATGATGGAGACCTACTTGGGAATACAGCCTCCATTAATAAAGGGCTGGGCATTCAGTGGTGTCATGCTAAATGCCTCTCTTTTTTTATGGAATGCTCATTCTGAAACACAAGGGAAGCAATTTCTTATTGTGGTTTGTTTTTGGTTTTGTTTTTTTTTTTCCCCCCCAGAGTATCTATCAAATTATGTTGAGTATTTGCAGAGCAATAGCTCAGGATTGACTGGTGGAAATCTCATAATCCAGGAACGTGACCCAGCACAATATCATCCTAATTTCCTCTGTGAGGATTAATTCTGCTGTTTTCTTCCTCCATGCCAGTGAATTGAGCATGCAGCAGGCTGTGCACAGTGCACACATCCTGATCCCCTGTAAGCTTTGCAAACACTCCCAGTGACCTTTTTTGTTGAATGTCCTTTAAAAGCTTCTAGGATATTACCAAAAACAGCCAAAGAAGGTTCTGACAGAGCAAGCAGGACTCCATTCCTCCTCCAGCTCTGCTGCACAGCTCACATCCTTGCCATGGAGAGAGGTTTGTCTTCTTCAGCTGACTGAGCTCGGTTTTGCTGTCTCTGGATTGAACAACTGTTTGTTTGTTTTAAGCTGAGCTCAAGCAGAATGGATGCTGAGCTGAAGGAGAAATCCCTGGCTGTGCAGTGAAGCAGCATTTCCTCTCTCAGCTGGGGTGGGAAGCTCTGAGGGACAGAGTTTCACCTGCACAGCCTGTGCTGCAGGCAGAGGGATGTGTGTGACAGGTGCCAGTGCCTGCATCAGCTGGATCCCTGACTAGAGCTGTGCTCCAAACACCAGCCACACTTCTGCTCCTGCAGGAGACACTCTTGCCAGTATGGGCACTTCATTGCTCTTTCCACTCCTGTACATGGACTGCATTTTTGCCTGACCAGACAAAAATCTTCTCATTTTTTGCAAGGCAGGCCCTTTAGCAGAGCTCCCCAGGTGCTTTTCCTGCCTGTCAAGCACCTTGGGTGCCTCTGGTGAGCCCCTCCCAGCACCTGTGTGTGCAGCAAGAGCCCTTGGGCAGAGCAAACCCTTCACCAGGTCCTCCAGCACATCTGATTCAGCCTGACAAAGTCTGTGTGGCACACAGCTCTGGCCCTGCAGGTAATGATGCTTTAAGGCAGCCTGTCAGGCCCCTGCTCTGGCTGCAGCAGCTGCCATCAATCCCCCCGTGCTGTTGGTTTGTGTGTTTGACAGTCCATCCATTTGTTTTCCTGCTCTCATCCATCATTTGCTCAGGGTGCTCTCCAGCAGTTGTTGTCTTGCTACCAACCTCTGATTCCACGTCCTTAATTTCATCAGGGGCTTGCGTTTGTCTTGATTGACAATTCATCACAATTACCCCTGCAATGGGAGAGCAGGCTTTTTAAAAAAGTCAGTCCCTTTCCTGTGCTGCAGCTGGTGTGGAACCCAGCATCCCTGTTGGAAAGGAACCCTAGAGAAGAGGGGACTTTGTCACAGGCCCTACACTTCAGTCCTCCCCAGAATCTTGAACAAAACACTGTTCAATGCTTGTAACCCTGGAGGGAGCTCAGCTTGCTCAGCTGGGGCCATTTTCTCACCTGCTGCCTTCTGCCTTACTTCTGCTTGCACCAATCAAGAGCTCATCTAGACAATCCCTCCAGCTTTTATCACCATGACAGCTGAATACCACTGTCCTTGATCTTGATTAAACCTCTCCTTTCAATGCAGAAGAGCTTGAGGTGTCAGAGGGAAAAGTTACAGAATGGAACTCTGTGCTGTCTGCAGGTGACAGATGGGACAGGGGCTGCTCCTTGCAGCAGTCCATTCTGCCCCCCAGTTCTGTCCTGTTTAGCACAGTGGTCTGCAAGAAATTTGTCTGTCTGTTTGTTTGGGTTTTTTTGTTGTGTGGTTTCTGTTTGTTTGTTTGTTTTCAAATTTATTTATTTATTTTAGTTTCGTTTGTTTGTTTTAAAATGATTTATTTTAGTTTCGTTTGTTTGTTTTAAAAATTTATTTTTTTATTTTATTTTTGTTTGTGTGGGTGTTTTTGGTTTTTTGTTTGTTTGTTTTTAAATTTATTTATTTATTTATTTATTTTTGTTTGTTTGTGTGGGTGATTTTGGTTTTGTTTGTTTGTTTTAAATCTTAAATTTACACTTCATTATTCACCTGGCTTTCCCAAGGGGTTTTAGAGCAGGGCTGAGCCTTGTGGTGGCTGGCACAGGCTGGACATCCATCCCTGTGTGTGTTGGTCACTGCTGGTTGTTTGCTGAAGACATTTCTCAGTGAAAATCAGAGTTGTGCTGCAGAAAGCGAGGAGTTATCTGAAAGAAAGGATCCAGAGGGGTTTGCAGATCTGTCCCCTCTGTTTGTCTCACCCTGGCAGATCTGAAAGACCTGCTGAGCTCAGTGTGGCTGTCCCACTCCTCCTTGGCCTGTGAATGCCCTGTCCTGTCCCCTCTGCCTGGCTGGTGGCTCTGGGCTCTGACCCACACACCCAATCCCACCTCTGGGGGCCAGAAGCAGTTCTGCTTCCCCTCCCAAACACTTCTCCTCACTCATTTCCAACACCTGGAATGAGTACAGTCCTGCTGTGGGCAACCCCCACCCCAGCAAACTCCCCTCACTTGTTGGGAAGTCATTTCCTCCCACTGAGAGCACCAAGAGTTAAAAAAATTCCTTTGCATTAAAGCAATGCTGAGAGGCAGAGGCTCCTGGCAGTAAAGGCCATGGCCACCAGAAAATCACAGCTCCAAACTGTTTGGAGCAAAAACCTCAAAGGCTTGATGACCTTGTTATTTCTCTTAGGTGAGTGAAGAACTGGAGGCATAAGGGGCCAAAAGGACTGGCATAAAAACCTCTGAGTATCCTGTGCCAGAAGAAATCCTTCCCTGAGATGGTCCAGATTTATTTCCTGTCTCACCAGAGCAGTTTTCCTCCCATTTGCTTTTCATGAGCAGTTTTTATAGTAGAGCTTTTGCTTTGGTTTCCTTGATGAGATTATTGCAGTGTTTGAGCTGCCTGCTGTTCTGGTTCCTGTCTGGGCAAGCAGGATAACCAGCTGGGGGGTTTTTCAAAGAGTTTCAAACGAGTTATGTCTCTGTCAATAGTAAAAAGTGAATCTGTATGATTAAAATACACCAAAGGTGACATGCACAGAAAGCCCTGTGATTATACAGTGACTCATACTATGTAAATATGCAGAGCACTTTTCTGAAATGGTGGTTTTAAAAAGGTGATTTCAGTGTCCAATGTAAAGTCTGTCCTTTGTCCTAAGCAAATCCCAGGAACTTGCAAGGAGGTTTCTCTGACTTTGGCTTTTCTTTCTTTCTTTTCTGCCTTGTTTTTCTTTTCTTTCAGTTCACTTTGTGAGGGAAAGGAGGACACATCTTTCACATTTTTCTTGGTCACTTCAAATCCCATCAATACCCTTCTGCCAAGCAGGGGTTTGAGGTGGTCCAGAACAATTTTCTATTCATCTTCCTTTCCTGTCCGAGCTGTTATCGACCTTCTTTCAATTCTTCTCTTTGATGGTAGTTAACCTTGTCCCTTGCATGTTTCTCTGTCTGATTTCTGGCTCTTTAATAGGCACTTAGTTCTACGGTTTCTCAAGTGGGAGTTTGGTGCTTCAGTTCATTGGTGCAGCTTTCATCTCCCTTTCTGATTGCAGAACTTGTTATAACTTCCCATTTTGAAAGCAGGAACATTTCTCTGATTTTACTGTGCCCAGCTTTCTGTGCTCCACAGTTCTTACAGACAGTCCCAGTCCCTCACTGATAATATTTTCCCTTTCCCTCAGGTCTCCTTCTCTCCCAGCACTCTCTCTTGTACTGAGGCTCTTTCTCACATCCTTAAATAGAGATGAAGTCTTATTGGATTACTTCAAGGTTCTTTAAGGTTTTCTTAATCTTTTCTTTAAGATTACTTTAAGTTTTATAAGATTACTGAAGCTGCTTCCAAGAGAGGAAGGGTGACAGAGAAGCCTGCTGATCTGAATTGGGACTCCCAACATTTCCTTAATATTCAGCTCAGCCTCTTACCCACAACCAACTAATTTTAAGCAGTGCAGGGATGGTGGGTCACACCCAGCTCCAGGTTTCACCAGACATTTCCTTTGAGTTTGGCCAGCAGGGTGAGAAGTTGGTGTTTGTTGGAGGTGGTTGAAGGAAATGGGGCATTTTCCTGCAGGTTAGGGGAGGAGCTGCCCAGGAGAGCTGCACCTGCAGTGTCACATCTCTTCAATGGCTTCCAAATTTTCCTTCTGTTTTACTCCAGCAGCAAACCCATCTCTAGGCTTATCTCCCTGCCTCATTGCTGCTTGAGCACTGACTTCTGAAATTAAGTTTGGTTTGGGTTGGGTTTTTTTTTGTTTGGTTGGGTTTTTTTGTGTGTTGTTTGTTTGTTTGTTTGGGTTTTTGGGGTTTTGGTGTGGTTGGTTGGTTTTTTGTGTGTTGTTTGTTTGCTTGGGTTTTTTGGGTTTTGGTGTGGTTGGTTGGTTTTTTGTGTGTTGTTTGTTTGTTTGGGTTTTTTGGGTTTTGGTGTGGTTGGTTGGTTTTTGTGTGTTGTTTGTTTGTTTGCTTGGGTTTTTTGGGTTTTGATGTGGCTGGTTGGTTGGTTTTTTTGTTTCTAAGTCTCATTGCTTGGCGCATTGGCAACTTCTCTTCTGGTTCCAGTGCCTCCCATAAAAGCTCAGGAGTGCAAAGGAAGAGCTTCAGGCCAAGGCAGCACGGCAAAACCATTTTGTTTTTTTGCTTAATCTATCGACCTGGATCCTCTAATGAAGACGAGCACAGCGGGGCCTCCTGCCGAGGAGCTTTGTTAGGGACTTTCAGAACACAAAAGGCTCGTTACCATGCAAAGCGAAAAAATCACTCTTTGATGCAGGGTAGAGTGTGCTGCTCTTTGTGTGCCACAGAGAGACCCACCAGCCCTCCAGTAATTTGCACTCATCAGGGGAAAAAAAAAAAAAATCTTGTGTATTCGGCTGTGATGATGGGCTCAGAAGTTAAAAGTTTCTTGGCAGGTCACTTTTTAACTACCGTGCCTATTTATCTGGCGGGAGGATAACAGCAGAGTGATGTTTTGTAGGCAGGAGTCGGGGTGAAAAGAGCAGCCCAAACACTTGGTTATGAATGTTTTTGCACATTTCGTTTATCTTTTTTTTTTTTTTTATTTCCACATGCCACGCTTTGATGGTTACAGAAGAAGTCGACACTTGTAAAGAAGCTCCTTGAAGCACTTTATTCTTGTTTTCTGACAATACCTTTGTAAGCAAGAGGTGCCAGAAAGGCAGGGTGGGCTCCTGGTGTAAGCAAGGCTGTTTTCCACTTACAGGTAAGTGGTTGTTTTTATCTCTGCTGTTTGTGAGAGTGGGCTTCATCCTGAAAGAAAACAGGTCACCTGCTCCAGTGCTAAGTGCTCTTTTTAAAAATATTGAAAGTTTCATTGAATGGGCTCCACAGCATCACCTGAGATTCCTGTGCCTCCAGTCCTCAGGAGAGAACAGGGATTTTAATAATGCAGATCTTTTATGAAAACTTAATGAGGCTGTCTGTCAAGAGGAAGGAAATACATTTGTCTACTCGCTGAAACAATTTTCACAAATCAACTCACAAAGGTGCTTTGCTGTCCCTTTGTATCAGTTTATCCTCCAAGAATGCATCCCAGGTAGGCAGAACGGAGGGATCAGTGCAGGGAAGCTTTTTCCAAGCTCCTATAAAATGTGCCACGCTTGTAAGTGTTGTGAGATTAAAGTAAGATGGAGCAGAAACAGGTGCACTTAAAAAAACTGAATAACTAAAAAAAAAAAAAAAATCATAACTGACTGAAATTCTATTTTCCCCATTCTGCCTTTTTTACTAAACTCCCTTTGCTAAAAGCTTGAACCCCCATGACCTGATTTATAAATAGATCCCTCCCTCAGCCAGTACTGACTTCAAGCCAGATTTTCCTACAGCTCCCAGGTTTTTGGCACGCAGGTGCCAGGATATTCAGAGGGACCTGTTGATGTGGCAGCTTTAAAGCCAATTGAAATATGCCACCCTCTGCCAGAAGAGGATGTAAAACTCTTTGGGTCGAGCTTTTAGCCATAAGTCTGCTTGACTGGCTCCCAAAATATTGCCAGTGGGCTTCAGTGTGGGAACTGGCTGAAGCAGAAAGTGTCTTGTCATTCACTGGGTCTTGTCACTCCTCATAATCATCTTTCTGGAGAGGAAATTGTTCCTGGTGTTTCAACACCAGAGTTCTGCCACGTGAAGTATGTTTTTAATGCTTAAAGTGAAATCCTTCACTTTTCCAGCGGACAAAGGTCAGGCCAAGCCAGCCCAAGTGCTGGATGCTGGATTGCTGGCTGTGGGATGTGGCTCTGCAGCTGACTAAAAGGATCAGGGCACAGGTTATCAGTTGAAAATCCAGCCCCAAGCAATGAGGCATCCCTCCCAGGTTAGGGGATGCACTTACCCTTCAGCAGCTTTGGAGCTTTTCCAGCTTCCCCGGAGGGCCAGTGTCACTCTGACCCGATTTACATTGTCAGCACAGCTCTCTGCCCAAGGAGCATGATTGCCAAGGAGTACAGATGGCAAAGCCACGACAGAAAGTCTAAATATTTTTCCAACTGTAGATAAATTCCACACGGCTCGTCTGTGGAGGGAGCACTTGCCGTGTAAATCTCTCCACAAGTGTAACTAATTGCTGTCACACTGTCTTCTCTGGGGATGGGGAACTGATTCCAAAGAGAAGGGAGCTCTCTGTGGAGGTTGTTGAGATTGGGAACATTTGGACTCCGTGGCTGGTGACTAGCTGAGAAGTTCTGGGAACTTCTTAGTTCTTAACAGTCCATTTGTTTTCTTTATGTAAGAGTATAATTCAGATCTAGTGTGAGCAGTGTCGTTTTTAAGGGAGAAGAGAAGCAATTTTAAACGTTAAATCCCTCATTTGTGAAGCCCAACTCAAACTGTTTCTGTCTCTGGTAAGGAAGTTGCTAACCCAGCTTCTTCCTTTCCCTGTCCTGCTGTTTCACCTCACTCACCTGGTAGGTGATCAAGTTAATCAAGGCTTGCTACCATCCTCAAGCTCCCAGCTTCTCCTGCAGCTAGCAGCTTCTTTCTAAATGTTCCAGGTGTAAGCACAGTGTGATTGTGGTGCCCTTCACTGCACAATTCTGAAGAAAGTTACTTTGCCAGCTGAATTTTTTTTTTTTCTTTTTTTTTCTGGTTTGGTACAGTGACATGGCTGCATCTCGTGGCCAGAAGGGAACTGAGTGCCACCGAGGGATGAGACAGGGCTGGGATCTGGGTGGGTGTGAGAGCACAGTGGGAACACCTTCCTGCAGGGAGAACACTGCTCTGGCTCAGCTTGGGAACACAGTGCAGGGGGCAGGAATCCCACCAGGAGGGGGAGAACACTGAGCCTCAGCCTCAGGCTGCTGTCATCTTGGCTATTTGTTAGGAGCATCATCCCACCAAATACATCTGGAGTAGCACAGGTCTAGCAAGGTGAAAAAAATGCTTCTTCCTTCAAGAGCTTTAGCTGCAGTCACTTCTGTGGTGTGTTTCTCTAAAATGAAGTTGGTCTAAAGCCTTTGAAAGAAAACCCCAAAGCACTAATGATGCTCAATATACAAGGAGGAGTTTGCTGGAAATGGTTTGACTTTCAGATTGACTACAGATTTTTATTTATTTTTTTTTAATCTCAGCAAACTGCCCCATGCACATTTGGAATGCAGAAAATGTAACAACTCCCTCACCATCTTAAAGAACTGATAAATACCACCGTTTAGGACTTTCTGTTTCGTGCCATCAGCTTCTAAAATTCAGCGGATTGAGTTTCACAGCAGGTTGTGTGCAAGCCTTTAATCTTAATAATGATCCCTTGATCTACCCTGCTCGGTCCAGCTTGGAGGTTGTTAGAGGTCCCTTCTGGGAACTTTCCAGCTGTTTCTGTTTAGTTCATGTATATTTATTTACATGACTTTTTCACCCCATCTGATAGCAGAAAAATAGGGAACGGTTTAGCTGCAGCCACTGTTGGGCATTTTCCAGAGAGCTGCTGAGTACAGCAAGGGAAAAGCAACATATGGCAGCATTTTCTTTACTGATCACTTCTGATGTACTGCTGTGACCTCATCAGTGCCTTTGGCTGTTCTGCTGCAGGTTAAAGGGAAAGGCTGGAGGATTTTTTTTTTCCCCTCAAGCTTTCAGACAAAAGCAGACGTGACCTGCAGGTGATTTGCTGCATACATCACAGCACGCTGAAAAAGAGCATAATTTCTGTTTGGGAAAAATGAAACAGACTTCTTAGTATTGTGTTTATAATTAGTTTTTAAACTCTTGGTTTTTTGTTAAGTTGGAAGTCATCTCCCTGCATTGCTGTTAGGTTTGTGCTGAGAGCTCACATTTTCATCATAACCACCCCCCCTGAACTCAGCTAACAGCTTTTTGGTTTAACATTAATATTTTGCCTCTAACGCCACACCAGGATCCCGTGTCAGTTCTAAATATCATAAGACTTGTTCAGCCACTCTTTTTATCAGAATAATTCTGCTATTCTTGCAGAAATACTTGCAAAAAAAAAAACCCCAAAAAACCCCAAAACCCAAAAAACAACTAACTCTTGCAAAATTGCTTTGTCAAATTGCAGCCAAAGTGGCCAAGTTATGAGGATGGCTCAGTGCGAGCTTGAATGAATCATTCTACAAATACATGGATTGAAAGTAATGAAGTCTAATAATTTTCACAAAAAAAAAAAAAAAAGGACATATGGGGGAATTCAAGGAAGAAGTTGCAGAGGATAGGAGGCAAAGGCTCCTCTCAGTTGTGCCAGAGTGGCTTTGTTGTCTCCCCAGTCCATCAGTGCCACTCTGTTGAGCTGCCGGTGGTAATTTGTCCCATGAAGATTAACGACCTGGGGAGAACAGAAGAAATTAGTTGGGTTTGATTTTTCAGACTGCCTAATCCCAACTTTTTTCCTGTGCAGAATTTGAAAGCACCAGACCAGCACTTCAGAACGCTGCCATCATGGGCGTTGGGGGTAATTAGTGACTGCGTGCATGAAGTTTTTAAAATGCTCTGATATGATAAACACATTAATTCCTGTGCTATTGATCCCACAAGCATTATGTAGTCAAAGGGGTCAGGGCCCTGCTGTGTGCTCACATCCTGAGCTGTTCCAGGAAAAACCTGTTAGCTGTGAGGCAACATTAGCTCTGGTGGCATTGAAAGAACAAAATATGGGAATTTAGCTCCTTGTGTTGGATGGCCTGGAGAGGGCATGGCCTGTGCAGCCACCAGCTCTGGCTGCCACTTTTCCTCATGGAAATGCAATTTCTAATTGAATGATTAGGAACCAGCTGCTTTTCACGTCAAGAGTGTGTTACACACCTGATCCCTGCACTAGTTTTATGTACTGACATGCAAGAAGTGATTTATATATCTACACTCTTACTCTCATTTGATAAGAAAGTGGGGTTTTTTTTCTTTCTTTTCTTTTATTTTCTGGTATATGCTGAAAATGAAACAAATCCTCTGCTGTTGGCATAAAACGAATCAGGAAAAAAACCCCCAAAGGATACCTGTGAAATCTGCACAGAGAAAAAAAAAAATCATAATTCTTCGTTGTGCAGCTTGATATTCTGTGAGCTGCTGACCTTTCTTGCATTATTAAAGATGCCTTGGCTAATATTGCACAGTGTCTCTGGCAGGTTTTGATGGTAATGTGCTCTGGAGAGTCTTCCATAGGCAGAAATTGCTAGCAGGACTAGGACAGGAGAGCTTCAAAAGCCTGAATTTGAAATATGTCACTCGAACTGTATATCCTGTGTACTCAGGTGTAAGCATGGGGAATAATTTAATTGAGGAGTCAGAAATAAAACTTGTAAAAAAGGCTGCCTGAGTGTACAGAGGGCTGTGGAAATAACACTGAGGAAAAAAAAAATGAGACTTTGCTAATTACCTCTACTACAGTGGTGTTAGCCACACATTCAATACCCTCAGAAAAAATAATCAGAACTGGATAAAATGAAAAAATTCAGTTCTTATTCTTGTGCCTGAGGACATGGTATTGCCTCCTAGAATATAAAATTACATGGGTACAAAGAAAAAAGATAATGATATTCAAGTCCAAACCGAAAATGAGATTTTGAGGTTTGCATTTAATTGTATTCAAATCTTTAAAGATGTTTTCCCTTTACTTTTGAGTGAAATACATGATTTGCAATTTTTTTTTTTTCCTAGTAAGTGGAATAGGAGAAGGTGAACTCCTGCAAAAGCCCACCTTGCAGAGACACCCCAGACTTTTGGGGACCTGATCTAGGGACGTGGCATTAAATGCCAGGGAAGCTCTGAGGTTTGACCTTGATGCTCTTTGTCCTAAAAAGCCCTTTTAGAGAGAGAGAGAGAGAGAGCCATGGCCTGGGCAGCTGCAGAGCTGCTGCCCAGTCTGTGCTGTTTCCAGGCTGGCAGAGGAGGCTGCTGCCAAAGCAAACGTGGTCAAAGCCAGCAGAGCCAACGCGGGCAGTGGCTTTAAAAGCCTGACTGCAGCTGGGCTCTGCAGAATCTGCTGTGCAGCTGGGTCCTAAAGGATCTGGAGAGGAGAAAAAAAAAAAAAAACCTCCTTTAGCAGGAGAGGCTGTGTCAGTGAGAGTCAGTGCTCGGGTTGAGCTTGGAAACGCGTCCAGACCGGCGGCAGCGCTGTGCAGAGGGATCAGAGCCCTGCTCACAGGCCTGGGGATAACAGGCTCTGCAGGTTAGCAGCTGAGCAGGGCATCACTTGGGCAGGGGGGAGCACCCCTGGGAGCCTGGTGCTGCAGGAACCTGTGAATGCCACTGCCCAGCTCTGGGACAAAGGCTGGGTGAACTTGGCGTGGCTCCCCCGCGCAAAGGCGGCTGCCAATTACTCGAGCAATTAATGTAATTTTACAGATGAGAACGTTAATTTTACAGATGAGAATGTGACTGTGGGTGGGTGAGTGGCCCCTTTGTATTCCACCCCGAATCACGCAAACGAGCACCAAACCCTGAAAACACACTCTATCACTTTGAATCTTGCATAGTTAATGATGAACGTGCCGAAGAACTGTGGGAGAGCAGTGAGCCTGTGCTGTAGCTTCAGATTGTAGCTTACAAAACGTTTTAAACTCTTTATCTGAGCTCGTTGGACATTATTGTTATAAATAAACAAGGCAGGAGATGATTATTAACTCCTTAAATGCCTTTATTAAAAGAGAGGAGCTCGAGGGATTGCCTACGCCTCTGCTGCTGCTGCTCCCTCAATCACGGCCGAGGAGGAGGCCTGAGTTGGGACTTCAGCCTCACAGAAGATCCCAGGAACTCCCTGGGCTCACTTTAGTCCAGGGGTGTCTTTCTTTCCAAGTGCCTTTTGAGGTTATGGTGAGCAGGTGAGAAGGGTTTACAGATGGCTGGCAAGGCAGCTTCATGTCTTCACAGCCATGTGGCATTCTCTGTGGGTCTGGATTTTGTGCTGGCTCCTTGTTGCCGGGGGTTTTTGGTGTTAATTGTAGCAAACGTTCTGGCAAGGCCTCATGGGGGTCTGTGCAATTTCCATAATGGGCATCAGTTTCGGCTTGATGGGCAGGCAGGGAGCAGGGAACCAAGCAGGGAGCAGGGAGCCAGGCAGGGAGCAGGAAGGCAGGCAGGGAGCAGGGAGCCAGGCAGGGAGCAGGGAGCCAGGCAGGGAGCAGGGAGCCAGGCAGGGAGCAGGAAGGCAGGCAGGGAGCAGGAAGAGAGGCAGACAGAGGGCAGGGAGCAGCAAAACCTCGGCAATAAGTAAGGGCATACAAAACTTTGCTTACAAGCTGGGTACAAAGCACTCAAGATAACAACGTGCATAACACCAACAGAACATCCAATGTATTCTTAGGAGCCTTTAACACTTTTAAAGTAACCATCTACAGGGCATTCAACACACAACCAGGAGTCGTGGAGTTCCACACACATCAATTATAACCCCCTGCCATGAATGTCCATGAGTGTTGTTGGAGGCAGCAGCCCTGGCTGACTTGGCAGGTGCACTCACCATATGTCAGAGCCCTGTCACTGATCACAGACATATGTGCAGAAATTAGCAATAAAGCAATGGGGAAGGCTGGAGTGGCTGGAGTGTAGATTTAATCCTCTGCTGTGCTGGGCTCGTTGTCTCTGCTGTGCCAAGGCATCTAAACGTGTGTTTAGCTTCCAGCCTGTCATCAGTCCTAAAAAAAAGTCAATGCAAAACTCGAGCCTTAAATACTCTGGGCAGTAAACATTAAACACTGAGAAGGGGAAAAAAAATGTATTGGCAACAGGATTTTTCTCCCAATGCATTCAGCCACTTTGTTTGCCTCACATGCAGCTCTGTAGGTACTCTAGGTACTCTTTACATCACACAGAGGCACTAAGGCAGTTGCCCTCGTTGTGCTGAACAAAGAATAAAGAAAGATCCCTGCTCTGAAGTGTTTAAATCTAAAAAAAAATATGAACCCAGTAGTAGCTCTTCCTCACTTTTAATTCTGCTGGCTGAACTGGGTGCAAGGAGCACACATGGGCCTTGCATCCTCATTCTCCCTTCTTGCTTTGGGGACATTTTGAAATTTCCCATGGTGTCTTCTGCCCTGGGAGCAGGGGGACACTGCCTCCCTCTGCTCCTCCTTCCCCTTTTCCCAACTGCAGCTCTCAGCTTTCTGCACCTTGACATTTCATTTCTTCTTCCAGGCAAAGACGAGGTGGGGCTCTTGTGCCACACAGCCCCGTGGTGTGCAGGGCACTAACAACTTCCTTTTGTTGTGGTTCCACCTGCAGAGGTGTCACAGATGGCTTTGGGTTTTCTCTTTCAGTCGTTTGTTTCCCTCCATTTTCTGTAAAAATCAAATTGATTCTTCTGTGCCATGCTTACTGCAATCCCAAGCATAAAAAACCCTTCATCGAGGGTGTAAAGTTTCTACATTTAAGCAGAAAAATGCAATAGGAGAGAGCATAAAACCTCCCAAGTTTTGCAGTGCTGGTGGAGCAGTGTTGTGACTGGTGACAGGGATGTGGATCATTTATTTTGTTCCTTCACTTACTCTGCTTCCAGAACTCTCCTGAAGTGTAAAAGGAGAAAATCAAAGTGAAGGCAGGTTTTATTGTTCCTTAGCAAGGACTGTAAATCTCGCAGAGTTTCTAGGTAAGACTGCTGTGATGTACATCTAGAAGTTTAAATTGAATTTGATGAGAAAAGGCCTGATTTTACTCCCTTGCTAGCAGAAGGCTTAATCTCTGCAAGGCAAGGTAAGCCTGTTCACTCGAACGAGTTTGTGTTGAAACCATAATTCACAATTGAACCAATTAAGAGCCTTTTAAACAAACCAGCCAAAAAAAGACCTTGCAGAGGGAGTCTGATATTAGCAATATTCATCTGAATTTTGACCAGCACAAAGAGGCAGTGGGAAGGAAATGCACATTTCTCACTGTTACAGCAGGCAGATGTTTTGGAGGAGCGTGGAACTGAGCTGGAGAGGCTCCTTGTGAAGGAGCTGCAGCAGGTGCTGAGTGCTGCTGTCAGTGGGAAGGATGGTGTTGGCTGCAGGCAGCTCTTGCTTATTTGATAATTTTTCAGACCAAATGACAAGTGTGCAGTGCATTGTTAAAAGCCCACACAATTAGAGATGCTAAAATGCTTTGGTCAGGTCTTTGTCCTCATAATTAAACATGCATGATGGTAATCGATGTGCAATGATAATGAGTAAAAGCCAATAGAAGGGCTGCTCTTAGGGCTTTTTGAATTTGCTGTTTGTTTGTGTGTCTGTTTTGGGGCTTCCTTTTAAGGAGAACAATATGTTGTTATTTAAGCCATTTTACTAGATTGCACTTGGTATAAATGATAGAATGATAAATGATAAAATTATAAATGATAAAATTATAAATGATAAAATTATAAATGATAAACCCAGTATTTGTGCAGTTAGATGGTTGATTAATTTATTGGTTCAAAGATAAGTTTGTACTTCTGTTTTCAGTTTAATGGAAATTTAGAGAAGATGTTTTCTCAGCAGGTTGCCAGTTCCTAGTTACCAACTTGTTGGTCTCTGATGATTGAAAAATATTTTGACTTCAAGATTTTCATAAGTGTTCTCAGTGCTTGTACCTTGCTCTGCCCCATTCTGTGTTAAGATGCTTATTTGAAACTCAGTTTTGTGCAGTTTTATTGGAACTTTGAGGTGTATGGAGAAAGAAACAAGATGAAGCAAGAGAATTTCTTTTAAAGGCTCCTTGTAGAAGGAAAAAAAAAAGCCAATTTACCCTGAGTTTGAGCTCAATAAATTCTACAAGTGTCAACATTTCAGGCCAATTGAAAGTCTGAATTTTGACCAGATTGACTTTGCATTTTTTATTTTTTTTTTTCCCTGCTTTGATCTTTTGCCCACAATACAAGGTGCTTTCCAGGGCAACAGGAGCCCGTGCCAAGCACTGTGCTATGTGGAGCAGCAATACTTTTTTGGATGTGTGCCACTTCCCTGCATGTGTCACCTAGAAATTGCCTGCCTGGAAAAGACCAGGTGCAGTAAGGAGTAGGGTAAGTTGGATGAAATAAATCAAGAGCAGAGTAGGTGACCTCTCTGGATTGTACTGCACACGTTTCCACAGGAGCAGGTTATGGAAATCCAAGTGGCAGAAGTTATGGGAGAGTGGAAAAGGTGTGGGAAAAAGGAGAGAGGGGAAACTTCCTGGGGCTGTAGTAGAGAAAAGTAGAAGCAAAGAAAAAAAAAATAAAGGCAAAAAAGTCCAGAAGATCTGTTGGATAAGAAGGCAATGCAGTGTAAGAAATTGTACAAGGCAGGGACTTTTCTGGGATTTTGGACAGTGCTCAAAGCCATGGGTGTTGTTGTGGGTGTCCCAACCCTGGCAGAGTTCAAAGTCAGGCTGGAAAAAGCCTTGAGCAGCCTGGTCTAGTGGGAAGTGTCCCTGCCCACGGCAGGGGGGGTGGGACTAGATGATCTTTAAGGTCCATTCCAACCCCTTTCTGTGCTTCTGTGACTCATGTAAATCTCCTACAACGAGGAAGCAACTCTGCACTGCCAGAATATTTGGTGATGGCCAGCCTGGAGGGCAAGAGTGGAAAGAACACGTGTGCCAAAAGCAAAACACGGTGCAAGTCTTAGCTGTGCACAATAAACTGATGGGATTGCACTGGTGCAAGGTGAGGAGGTTGTGTCAGTTGTGTGCTGACCCTGGGAATTCCTGAGCCACCCTCCAGGGACAGCCAAGGCTGGGGAGCCTTTCTTGTGCTGGTTCTTGGCCTCCAGGCTGGGGACAGCAGAGCAGTGATGCAAAGGAGGTGTCCTGGGGTGGGGTCAGCACTGCCCTCACCTGCCAGGGGTCAGGTCACACCTGGGGAGTTCTGTCCTGAGCCAGGCTGGTGTGGTGGCACACGAAAAGTCAACAGTTCTGTAAAGCAGGTAAAAAAACCACAGCCAGCTTTGTTCCTGCACAGCTCTTGCCTGCAGGGCTTGCCTCTGCCTTCCCACGGGCAGGGAGACCTTTTAGCGTGTGAGAAATGCAGAAATAAGATACATGACAAACACTGGAGGCTGCTGACTGCTGCGAACTTCGCCTGAGGGGGATTTCCACAGGGCTTGCCAGGAGGGCTCTGCCTGCAGCTGCTGGGGTTTTCAAAAACGTGAGCCTTGCCTGCACCCAGCTACAAAGCACCCGAGGTAAATGCAGCAGTGGGAGCATTCCCAGGGATGGATGAGCACACCCACGTGGGTGCCTCTGGGCTGTCATCCTGTGATGGTTTCTGCTTCAACACCAGGTCTGGTTGGTGTGCACCTCTGGAGTGCTGCTCCAGCAGCAAGCTGCCTGCCCTCCAGTGTCGCTGTGGGACACAATGAATGGAGACAGGGAGTGGTTTAGAGGGCTGCTGTGGACCCCTCTTCATCAGGAGGAGCCAAAGGTTTATTTTCTAAGCTTCTTTTATACTTTTTACAAATGTGCCCACCCTAGAGGTGGGACCTCTGGGAACCATTGGTTACTCTCAGAGACCACTACGAGAAGTCCCACCTCTGGGAACAAATGTGGAAAACAAGGCAGTTTACAATGTGTGACCTTGTTTACCAGTTTCAGTCTCTGGGAACAGAATTCCCTAAAACCAAAACATGGTAGGCACGAAGCGTGGCAACACTCCAGAGCAGCCTGTGGCTCAGTGCCAGGCATGGAAGGGCAGCAGAATGTTGCTGTGGGACACAATAAATGGACACAGGGAGTAGTGATTTTCTTAGAAGGCTGCTGTGGACCCCCTCCTCATCAGGAGGAGCCACAGGTTTATTTTCCAGGCTTCTTTTATACTTTTTACAAATGTGCCCACCCTAGAGGTGGTGGGACCTCTGGGAACCATTGGTTACTCTCAGAGACCACTACGTGAAGTCCCACCTCTGGGAACAAATGTGGAAAACAAGGCAGTTTACAATGTGTGACCTTGTTTACAGTAAAAGTGCCTGGGAACAGAATTTCCTAAAAACAAAATATGGCAGGCACGAAGCGTGGCAACAGCAGAATGCCTGGGGTAACTCATGTCCCTCCACCTCCTCCACTGCCACTGCTCCCAGGGCATCCTGTGTCCCCAGAGCCCTCCTGCCTCATGGGAAATAGATATCAGAGCAGCAATCTTGGAAATTGTCTTTTCAACACCGGAGCTTTGTTGAGCCATGCTGGTGTCACACCTTTCTGCTTTTCCATGCTGCAAATCCTTCTCCAGGAAAGAGACAGAAAGGGAGGTTTGGTTGATTGAGAGAGGTGCTTTGGAGAACTGGGCAGTGCACTGAAACCAGGGGCATTCTGATTCTTTAATTATTGTTTTAAGCGTGTTTCTTTATGCCTCCAACCAGCTTGGCTCTTTGAGAAATACCTGGGCCTCTTGCTCTGCAATAATTCACAGGCAGCTCCATCCAAAGGGAGATCTTGGGATGCCCATAGACTATTCCCTGTTCCCTGTGGTCATCCCAGAGGCCAGTGCTGCTGAGTTAGAGCTGGTCTCTTATGTGTCATTGCAGAATGTGACTCAGGACTCACTGACACAGCCCTAAAGTCCACCTGCTTATTATTTTTTTTCCTCCCCCATCTGCAGAGAGTTTTTCTTTCTTGTTTAGGCCCAGACTATTATGTCAGTGGACTGGAAAGGGAAAGAAGCAGGGGTAAAATGCTGTCCTCCCTTTAGACTGCCCGCTGAAACTGAGGAAGTGCTGGAGATTTGTCCTTAGGAATCTGGTGCAAATACCAGTTTATATGAACTGGTGTTGGTGTTCTGTAATGTTAAACTTAGAGAATGGATCCTTCTGGAAATAGACATTTCTCAGATTTGTATGTCTGTTGTTGTTTCTAGCCAGAAGAGGCTCTCCTTAGCAATTGTGGTAATGTATGAAAAGATCACTTCTCCCAAACTGTGAGCAGAAACAACTGTGTTCTCACCCTCTGAGAAGTGCAGTCAAGAGTTTTATCTGCTGAGTGATTTGTATTAATGTCACATTCAGCCCTGCAGTCAGCAAACTATGAGCCCATCCCCTTTTTTTTTCTGTACAGCCAGGGACAGAGGAGCAGAGAACGGTTCTTCACACAAACAAGAAGATAAAGAGATTGCCATGGCCAGAAAATGCTGCAGGAGCTGGAATGGCTGTGTCATTGAAGCCAGCATTGATCTAACCCTTTCTATTTTTTTTTATTTTTTTTTTCCTAAAGGACTAACTGAAAGTGAGTTGCAAAAGAAAATCAATTCTGAGAATCATTAGGGTTGGAAGGAACCTCTCCTGGGTCGCACAGTCCATCACTCCTATGATTGTTCCTAAACCAACTCTAACAACTGGGTATCTACTCCTATTTTTTATGATGGCTCTACATTTTTCCTTCGGCTGCTTGCAACAGTAATGTTAAAACAAACATTCTTTGAGAAAAGAGGCATTGCAAAGCAAGCCCCTGGGTGCGTTTTAGCTGACAGATAATCTTCAAGGCTCATTTACTTTAAAAAAGTTACAGTGCTCAGATGTCAATGTGTATTCATCTTCGTGGGTGCCAGGGAAATTAGAAATATCACTGCCTCTTCTCGTTGGTGTGGGTGCCTCTTTCTAAGGTTCTCTGAACAAACTCTGAGTTTTAAATGGATGTCCAAATCTCCAGTGCTCTTGAAGGAATTAAAAAAGCAGTTTGTGGTTCTTGTCAAGGACAGGGAAACCTTGCTTTGAGTGAGAAGTGCAGGCTCAGAGAATGAGATTTCACCAGCCTGGAGGGGAGGGTGTCAGGGAGGTGTCACTGGTCTTGCTGTCTGTGAGATCCAGCTGGAATCTTGTAGAAGATGCAGGTCAGTTCTTGTCACTCAGATCTCCTGGGCTGCTCGGTGTCCTGTGCTGCGTGTTCCAGCAGCTTCTCTGCCCTGAACTCTATTTTGTTCTGTGTTGGGAAAGGTGGTTGGCAAATCAGACCAAAATGCCTCTGTAGAGTGGAAGGGGAAGATGCTTCAAAAGCTTGGATCAGCCTCCCTGTGGAGCTTTTGTCTTGTTGTGTGTGCTTTCCTTCCCAGGCCATGCAGGCAGCTGTCCCCAGTTCTGTGGGTTTGGTGCATGGCAGGTGGGAATCACAGACTCCTGGAATGGTTTTGGCTTGGAAGGCACCTTGGGGGACCTGCCCTGGGCAGGGATGCCACCCTCAGATCAGCCTGTGCAGGCCCCACCCAGCCTGGCCTTGGATTGTGTCATGGGTTAACACAGTTTGGGTTTCTTTGGAAAGGACACAGACCTCTCAGGAGTCAGTTTTGGTTACTGGCATGTGGTTTGACCACTGAGAAAGCAGGATGTGACTTTGGCTAATACCCACATAAAGCTGAGAAGGAGTGGGAGTCTCTCTCTGTTTTCTGGGTGAGCCAGCAGCTTCTCTGAGCAGCTGCTCCACTCCCTCCCTTCCCCATGGCAAGAACAACCACCCCCAGCACCCAGTCAGCTCTGTGACAGGAGCTCACTGGGCTGGCTCTGCCCACTGGAGGAGGAATTTCACTCCTTGTTGGGGTGCCAAGCCAGGGAGAGTGGGCAGTTTTCCCCATTTTGGATTTCACCATTTCGGGGCAGTGGAAGAGTGACCCCAGAGAGGGCTTTGGGGGTGATGGTGTGAGCACTCTCAGGTTCATCCCTTCACTTCTCACCAGATACAGAACATAAAATAATTCAGTGATAACCCAAGGCTTTGCCCTAATCTGGCATCTCGCACTTTCATGGTTTAGAAAAGAGGCAGTTAAATTATAATATCAAGGAAGCTCCTGCAGAATGCTTTACTTTAGTTGCATAATTTTGCAACAGCAATTACCTCAGCTACAAATTTAATTTAAAAACTCTTTGAAAGCAGAGTCTCTGTTATCACAAAAAAAATACTTGAAATCAATGAAGGATGATTTCATTCCTAGTCTGAAGATACTGTTTAATAGCCAGGAAAGAAACCTGTACACAGACACACACTCTGACTTGTTAATAATAAATTCTGCTGTGGCAATTACAAATTTTGACTTCCACAAATTCATTTACTCGTGGCAAAACATGAATTATAAACAATATTTGCTGACTTGGTGCAGTTGCATTCTTGCACCTAGCTAGAGAATAGACAGGAGCTCTTGAAAATGATCCTAATCACGATGCTATTAAGTAAGATGCAGAGAACACACTCTGATAAACATCCCAGTGACTGCCTACCATTATCTCATATTTTCCTCCAAGATTCGTGGTATCTTAGCAACCATATAGACCTGATAACCTCTAATGGCTCTAAAAATGATGCACTTGGAATCTATCACTTAAGGCCTGGTGCTCAGGCAATGACACTCTTTTCTTTGACGGCAGATCTCAAGCCAAATAAATACACAGGCACTGGAGCTGCTGTCTTTGTCTGGATATTCATAATTGGCGTGGTCATTCAGAAGG
Source organism: Phylloscopus trochilus trochilus (assembly GCA_016584745.2). Taxonomy (NCBI): domain Eukaryota; kingdom Metazoa; phylum Chordata; class Aves; order Passeriformes; family Phylloscopidae; genus Phylloscopus; species Phylloscopus trochilus. The sequence continues at coordinate 1,298,862 of WQNJ02000046.1, read as the reverse complement.
AGCAAGGAAAGGACTCTGTAATCCAGGCTTAATCAGTATAGATTTTTGGATAGACATTCATACCTTAATTAACTATATGGATCCTCAAAAGAATGCCAGAAGAGCAGTGGGTTATTGACTGGCAGAGAGAGGTGTTTGTGCATTACCTGGGGGCGTGCAGAGGGCATTCTCCTGTCAGACTGAGGGGAAAATGGGCAGGTTTAGCAACAGTGCCTGTGGACATGAATGAACAGAATTTACAGACCTCGACATTTATAGAATTCCAGCAGTGACCTCCATGGATTGGAGGATGGAAATTGTCCTCTCCAACCACACTGGTCAACCCAACAGTCCATTAATTTTCTCCTCCTCCAGAAAGGATTGCAAAGCAATCATTATTGACATGAAAAGTGTGTGAGAAACTCCACCACAACAGCAAAACATCAGAAGGCTGAAAAGAACTTCAGAAAAACAGAGCAACACGCCTGACTGTGTGGGTGTTTCTGAGTGGGCTGTGGAGCTGCTGTCTGCCTGGTCAGCACTGGTGAGTCCTGGGACACCCTGGAGCTGTGGGACAGTGGGAGATGAGGTGTGGATGCATCAGTGTCCCTGTGTTATCCAGAGAACAGGAAATGAACAGTGGGAGGCAAGGTGGCTCTGTTGATGTGATTCAAATTTCTGCCACTGGCCACCTGTTCTTAAACTTGGGGAATTCAGAGTCAGGTAGGATTTGCTCCTGTTCCCTGCTGGGTTTTTTTGTGTTTGTAGTGTAAGGCACTGTTGCATTAATTAAGTGATGAAGTGTCTCTGCCTTGGGCTCCAGAGAGGGGACCCCTGTTCCAGGGTGTGTGCCAAGGGCTCAGAGGTGAGGGTGAGGTGTGTGCAGCACCCTGCAGAGCCAGGCTCTGTGTCCTTGCCACAGGACAGGAGCCAGCACAGCACTCCAGACAGCCTGGAGCTATCCCTGTCCTGTCTGGAAAGGAAACTGGTGAGGGTCTGGGCACTGGGATTGGCAGGGATTCCCTGCCTGTGAACCAAGAGCTCACTACAGATATTTTCTCTGGGCATATTTTGGGGTGCCACATTCAGAGGGGAGGAGGACTCCCTGGTGCTGGGAGTGCTGCTGAGCTGAATCTGAATTGCCACTCTCAGGAGAAAATGGAGCTGGAGAGACACATCAGGTGAAGTCACAGTGCTGTGCCAGCCCTGCCAGGGAGCCCCAGAACCCTGTCAGAGACCAGCACCTTGGGAAATTACACCTGAGAAAACACAAGCTCTTGGTTTGGAGAAGTTTTCTGTTACCATGATGAATTTTATCCAAATAAAAACTGCAGAATCAGAGGTATTGTCAAGCTCCAGAGCAGGGAGCTGAATGTCAATGACACTTACTGACTGTACTGGTATAATTCCATCAGATGCTGAGCAGACAACATTTACATTTAAAAATACAAGTAATCAATGTATGTTAATGCATGCCCTTCATGCATTCTGCACTGAAGCATTTTACCAGACACTTTAAAGAGCCTTGCTCTTGCAGGCACAAAACCTTTCAGAAACGATACCAACAGCAAAAGCTTTCTCAGGTTTGGGAAAGAGACAAAGAGAAAACAAATCACTGATGTTTCAAAATATTTTCTGTGCCGGGTCCTGGCCTCTGCATAGCACTAATGCCAGGTCTGGATGGCCAAAACCACTTTAACTTGGCACTCCAAGACTCTGCAGTCTCTTTTTTTTAGGTGTATGTAGAGAAAGAGGCCCAGGGCAGGCACAGAGTGCAGCAGCTGCCCAGCACACACACAGAGCCCCTGGGGCAGGTGTGCCTGTGCTCATCTTTAAGCCCTGCAGATGTTAGCACTTTGCAAACACGATTACCAAAATGCTGATGAAGAATTCACTACCACCATTCCAACGTGAAGAGACACCTGCCACCATGCTGTTGGCAAAACCTGAGATGTGCCTGTGCTCCCTTCAGGTGTGTGGGCAGACACTGCCCTGGGAGCAGGGGGAGGCCAGGTGTGAGCTGGGGAGAGCTCAGAGCAGCTCTTTGTGTGCAGCTTTCTGCCTCCTGGTGAGTGCAAAGCAAAAGCAGAGCACTGCCAGCATTGCTCCAGGAGAGATCCACCCCTGGTACCAGCCCAGGGTGGGGTGGGGTAGCAGCTTGCACCTGGGGGTGGTGTGGGGCTGCTCTCATTCATCTGTCCCTGTCATACCCAGCATCTCTGTGAGCCACCATCCTGTAAGAATCATGAAACTCAGAATTCTGTCAATACAGGGAACAAAACAAATTCCTGCAGGCTTTTTTCTTTTTTTATTTTCTTTTTTTTTTTTTATTTTATTTTTTTTTGAGTTCCTTGTTGTCTCCAAATGGTTGCCTGTATCTCAGTTGGTTTCATCCCTTCCAGAGCTCATCAGCGCATTCATAATTGATCATCCCCTCTTCTGCCTCGGGTAGAAACACTCAGGCCCTCTCAGGAAAAAAAACAAAACCCACATCACTGGGAGCTTGAACCTAAGGCCAACATTTCCTTTTTTACAGATCCTGGGAAGTGAGATCTGTGGCTGCTGATCCCAGCTATCAGGGTTTGCTTGTTCCCTGGCCAGTGACAGCAACTCTTGTTTACATCCCAGTCCCTGTGGAAAAGAATTGAATGATCTTAGTCTGGAATTTTTATTTTGTTTTGTTTTGGGTTTTTTTGTGTTTTTTTTTTTTTTTTTTTTTTTTTTTTTGTTTTTGTTTTTGTTTTTGTTTTTGTTTGGTTTTTTTTTTTTTGTGTGTGGGTTGTTTTTTTTTTTGTTTGTTTGTTTTGTTTTGTTTTGTTTTGTTGGGTTTTTTTGTGGGTTTTTTTGTGTTTTTTTTTTTTTAATTTTCCAAAAGACAGAGGTTTTTTTTAACACTAGGTGAAAAATTCCCCCCACAGTTTGATCAGCTCCAACAGAGCCTTAAAAGCCTTGCACGTGGATGCTGAGGCTTGTTTACAAAACCCCCAAAAAAATGCCTCAGGTGTGCCCACGACAGACTGGCCCTTCACAATGGGGATTTCAGAGCTGATGCCTTTTGGTGAGACATCCTCTTGTTTTATTCTCTGCAGCAGCTCTGCTGACAGAACCACCTCTGCTGAGCAGGTCTGTATTGCCAGCCAGAGAAGGTTTCAGACTCTGCATGAAGGAAGGCTGATTTCTCATGTGAGGGATGTTTGAGTTATCGTGCAATTATGGGAGAAAGTTTGGAGACTGTGTTACAGGATGCTCTAAAAAAACCCCAAAAAACAAAAACAAAACAAAACAAAACAAAACAAAACAAAAAAAAAAAACCAACCAAAAAAACAAAACAAACCCAGAAAGCAGATGCACTGTCAAAAATTCATCAGCAGTCCCTCCTGTGTGAAATACTTTTCAAGAGATGGGTGAAAAAATGGCAAAGCCAAATGAAGGCTCCTTAGTTACAGCAGCTATTCGAGATCCAATTTAATGTTTCTTGTACCTTTCCCTTCCTGTAAACCACTCTTCTCATGTTTTCTTCCAGTAAATGAGAAGTGCATAATTCAGTCTTATTAGACAACTGATCCCTTTCAGGAAAAAGAAAAAAAAAAAAAATAAAATCCTTCTGAATGTTAGGGGAGGAAAAACCCAATTGTGCTAATTTCATAATACTTTGTCTCACATCCCCAGCTTTCCCTCTGCCTGCAGGATGTGCTGAGATAAACTGATAGGAACACAGATCACATCAGATTTCTAATAATTTTCTTAGTGAAATGCATCCACACGTACGTTTTTCTGTGCTCCAGGTGCAAATCCCTCATTTAGAAGCTCCACATCCCCAATTTTTCATTTCTATCTAACGAATTTTGGGCGTTTTCCCCTCTTTCTTGTACTGGCATATATTGGGAATAGTTTTCTTCAAGCAGATAGTGTTATGTTGGAAAATCAGTGTGTTGACAAGAGGAGAAATAACGCAACCATTGAGTTTTATGATGTTATATTTTAAAATGACACATTTGTCTGCTGTGGGGTGACTGAAATGCAGATCAGAAACTCAACAGAAATATATATATATTTTTTTATAAACACTGAAGTATTTCTGCCACAAATCTTCTGGTGGAATAGGCAGATGAAGCATTCCTGATTGCAACAGCCCCTTAAGGTGCTGACCTGAGATTTTTTTTACTTTTGAATCAGATCTGGGCTTTGTGACTGTGGGTGAGTCCCTGTTGCAGGTGTTCCCTGGAGATCTTGCTGGAAGTGCAGTCCAGCAGGGATTGATATTGGGCCTGATCCTCTTTATTGTCATCATCAATAATGTGGAACAGGGGATGAAGTGTATTCTGAATTTGCTGATGATGCCAGACTGGGTGGGGAAGCTGATATTTGGGAGGGAGGGTCAGCTGCAGGAGGGCCTGGCCAGGCTGGGAAAGTGGAATAACCAGAAGCTCAGGAGGTTCAAGGAGCACAAGCCTGAGCTGTAGACTCTGGGTGACTCCAGGGGCACTGGCAAGCATGGGGACATATTTCTCTTTTCCTCTTATTTGCAAGAATTTCCCCCTTTCCTTCTATTTTTAAAGGAAATATATATTTTAAATATATTTTAAATATATTTCAAATATATTTCAAATATATTTTAAAAAATGAAGTGTAAAAGACACAGCCCCAATTTAATTCCCCATCCTCTTGGTCCTCAGTAGCATTTTTTAGTGCTGTTACTATGTAAATGGTTACCAAGTGAGTAACTACTCTCATAAATAGTCACAGGCAGAAATTGCTTTCACTGCATATGCTAATAGGTAGTGGGCCTTATTAGTAGGGCTTATTAATTGGTTTGGTGTCTTAATTAAATTGGTGTGCCAGTGAGTGGGAAAATAAATCCTTGTTAGGCCAGTGGAGTCCTTATTATAGGTCCTAGGAATTTTTTAGGTCCAGAAAACTCCAGAAACAGTGACTGAGGTATCCAACACTGCTGAGGTATTCCTGAGAATGTACCAGATGCTTTCCAGAGGGAAATAAAGAAGCAAAATTGGTGTTTTGTTTCAAATTTGGATCACGACTATTTCCCAGTCTCACATATAAATAACATTTTTCAGTCATCCTTGACAACAGGGCTAAACTTCAGAATCCTTGTGTTTCCTGGGCTGTTTCAGAGGTAGGAGGAACACATTTGAGCCACGTGTCACTGGAGGAAGAGGGTGGATGGCCAGTGTTAGCTGGGATGGTTGGCTATTCCCAAGCAACATTACATTCCAATATATTCCAAAATATTCCAATAGTTTCATGCCAGTGGTGACTTCTCAAGGAAAAAAAACCCAAAAACAACATGTTGTTTTTATATCTGATACCGCATATCCTGCCTGTGAGTTGTGTCTGGAGTTATCTGCATCTCTGATAAGTTGGTTTTGACATATAATTCTCTGGGTTGTTTTTTTTTTTTTTCTTTTTTTCTCTTCTCTCTTCCCCTCCTTTAAAAATATGCAAAATGTGCAGTTTTACTGCAGTGTAAGCCAAAAGCATAATTCATGTCGCGCACGTGTAATTTGATTTCAAAAGATTATCTCTAGTGCTGGCAAAACATCAGCCAGCCAAAGCTGCACTGAGATGCAAAACCCGTGCACTAAAATCATCTGGGGTGCTTGGGTGAAGTCAGCACCCACTTTTTAAAGCCAGGTCTTGTTTGTTTATATATTTTTTTTAAATTATTATTATTTTGGTTTTGCTTTTTTGATGTAAAAAACCCCAGCATTTTGAACTTCCTTCTTTAGCACTGAGTTTTCTGTATTTCCCTCCTCCTGGAGTATTTCTGTATTTCTGTATTTCCCTCACTGGTCTCAGGGGGAGGTGTGCAGATGGAAGGGAGCCTCTCCAAGGCCACCCCCACCCTCTTCCTCCAGTGACACGTGGCTCAAATGTGTTCCTCCTACCTCTAAAACAGCCCAGGAAGCACAAGGATTCTGAAGTTTAGCCCTGTTGTCAAGGATGACTGAAAAATGTTATTTATGTGTGAGACTGGGAAAGAGTCGTGATCCAGATTTGAAACAAAACACCAATTTTGCTTCTTTATTTCCCTCTGGAAAGCATCTGGTACATTCTCAGGAATACCTCAGCAGTGTTGGATACCTCAGTCACTGTTTCTGGAGTTTTCTGGACCTAAAAAATTCCTAGGACCTATAATAAGGACTCCACTGGCCTAACAAGGATTTATTTTCCCACTCACTGGCACACCAATTTAATGAAGACACCAAACCAATTAATAAGGAGAATATTCTCCCTCCTCTCCTTAAACTGTGACTCTGGGGCTGCTCCCGTCACTCTGACTTTTGAAGGATTTTGCAGCCTGAGTTCCACCTAACCCTGGCTGGGCAGGTGAGGAAGGAGTAAACCCCAGTGTGGATGGGAGGCTGTGGGCAGGAGGAGGAGGAGGTCTCAGCCCGTGTCCCGTGGGTTGGTGTGCAGTGCTCTCGGGCCTTAGATGCTCTTTTTCAAGGTTTCTCTCCTTGTTTATTTTATCTTACACTTTTCTCTGAGCTCTGCCAAGGTCTGGACAGCACAGGTGATGACTGCCCCGCCTGCTCCCAGCTCGTCATCTTATAGACAGATAATTGTGTGCACTTTATTTATAATTGTGAACCAATACATACATTTTACACTAGACAGGTGTCTTCTACTTTGACCCAATCCCTCTAAATCTACTCCATGTCATCACCACTGCACAAAATAGAGACAAAGAAGAAGGAGAAGACTCTGGGGTAACGCCCAGAATCCTCCATCTTGTCTCTGGTCATCCCTATTCTAAAATCCCAAGTGTGCAAATATTATTGCTTTCCACTACCTTTGAGGGTTTGAAATTCCTCCCATAATGTTGGCAACTTTTCCATGGACTATAGTCAAATCTCTTGTCTGTCTGGGGCCCATGCCAGGGTCTGCAACCCCCCTGTACAAATCCCAGAGCCTCCTGTGCAGGTTTTAAACCCCCCTGTAGAGGTTTTTGTTCAGGCTCCTTTTGGCCAGGATGTCCAGAGGGAATTCCCTGGACTCCTACACCGTGCAGCCCAGCAGAGGCACAGGGCCAGCCAGGCCTCACCCCTGCCAGGCCAGACCTTGGCGTCCAAGCCTTGGTGTCACTCAGGGTGAGCCAGGGCTGTCCTCCCAGGAGCCTTTGCAGTCATTATGTTAATGAGCCCAAGTTCTGCTCCCCTATTGGCTGTCTGTGTTTCCATATTTGGTCGTGTTTCCAGAATGTTCCACACACCCCGCCCCCAGCACTGTCTCTTGTTACTGCTCCCTTGTTTTGGTCTTTGGAGCTCTGCCCTCACCCCGTGCTCGGTTTCTGGGCATGGTCCCTGTTTTATTTGGAGTACTGGGCTCCTAATGGATCTGAAATCCTGTCCCTTTCACTCTCTGCCATTCACTTCATGTTGGAGTTTGAAAGAAACCCCATTTGTCAGCTTTTGAATCTGAGACTCGCAGCTGTAGCAAAGCATTTGGAATAGAAAACCTATTTTCTAAAATTTACTTTGGGTAAAACGGCCTTTTTTATTGTTCGCTTCCTGTGTTTCAAATCACTTCTGTTAAACCCCAGCCCGTGCACCTGTGCTCCTCCAGAAAGCTGTCTCTTCACATTCTCCAGGCTGATCTGTGGTTTTCTTACGTGCCAGAACCAGTTGCATCTCTCATTGCACCAAGTCTCTGACACAAGGTAATGCCTGGTGACAGATGCAGCTGCACATCACCAGGGCTGAGAGACCAGGGGGGAAGCAAAGGCCCAGGTCTAGGGAGGGCTGGGTGTCTCCTGTGCACAAGTTGTATTTAACAAGGTTTTAAGTCTGCCTGGCAGATTTATTTTATTTTATTTTATTTTATTTTAATTTTATTATATATTTTTATTTTATTATATTTTTGTTTTATTATATATATTATTTTATTTGATCTTATTTTAAAATTTTCTTTTATTTTATTATATATTTTTATTTTATATTATATTATATTTTTATTTTATTATATATTTTTATTTTAATTTATTTTATTTTAGTATATATTTTTATTTTTATTTTTTATTTTTATTTTTTATTTTATATTTTTATTTTATATTTAATTTTATTTTAGTATATATTTTATTTTATTTTTTTATTTTATTTTTATTTTATATTTTTATTTTATATTTTATTTTATTTTATTTTATTTTATTTTATTTTATTTTATTTTATTTTATTTTATTTTGCAAGTATGAGAGAAGGTCACAGTCAGGGGAAGGCTGAGTGAGAGGAATTCTCAAAATTCTTCTACTTTTTTTCCCCTCCCCATCTGTACACATACCTGCCTCATACCTCAGCTTCCTACTGTGCGGGGTTGGACAGAAGAGCTCCTTGAAATCAGCTTTGCATGTTGACCAGAAGCAGTCTTAAAACTTTATTCAAAGTCTCTCTTGACCCTTACTGACCCTTACCCTCCTGATTGAATAAAATCAAAAAGGAGCTAGTAGTCCTGTCAGGTGAGAAGTTTATACAGAAATGCTGCTCTGGATAAAAAGGTTTGCATGCCATCCAAAATTCTGTCACTTCACATTTTTGGGACTTGTGCTTTAAAAACCAAGAGTGCAGTGATAGTTCCTCTTTAGGGTCTGCTTTGATTTTGCCACAGGCAGCTCAAGGGCATGGGGGGGATCTCCCCTTGCAGTCAAGCTTGGTTTAATTTTCTAAGCTGTGTGAGAAATGCTGGTGTTTTAACACTGTGTGGGATGTCCAGTGCCATTTCCCGGTGAGAACTGGCTTGGAGGAAGACTCTGGGTGGTGCTGATGAGTGGTGGTGTGGGAGGGAAACACAAAACTCCCTGTTACAGCCATCAGTGCTGGCAGCCTTAGGACCGAGGCTTTGGCTGCCTCTTTAATGACTTCTTTGCTGTAGGGGATAACATGGGGAGCATCTGTTGTTGAATTGAGTAAGCTGTTGTATTTTAGGGGAAAATCCTGCCAACATTCTCTCTGCAGAATCACAGGATTTCCAGGCTGGAAGAGACCTTCAAGATCATCCAGTCCAACCCATGCTCTAACACCTCAACCAGACCATGGCACCCAGTGCCACATCCAGGCTTTGTTTAAACACACCCAGGGGTGGTGACTCCATCAATTCCCCAGGCAGGCCATTCCAGAACTTTATCACTCTTTCTGTGAAAAACTTTTTCCTGATATCCAACCTGTATTTCCCTTGATGCAGCTTACAACTGTGTCCTCTCCTTCTGTCTGTTGCTGCCAGAACCTCTGTGCCTGCAGAGCTCCTCCCTTGGCTGCCCCACAGCCCCTTGTTCTGCAGGTCACTGCACCCCCAGCCTGTTGGAGAGGAGGAAGCAGGAGGACCCTGCAGAGATAGTTTATTAGTGAGAGATTTTAAGAGTATGAAACCTACAGAAGAGATGGAATTGAAAGCGAAATTTGAACTGTAAGGTGCTGGGCAGGAGGAGAGTGATTAGGTTAGCTGAAAAGACTGGGCTGGGTGATTCAGTGACACTCCTCCTAAGACAAAGGGATGAATAAGGGGTTGGACCTTCTCAGGTATGTTCTGCAGGTCAGTGCACCCCCAGCCCCTCCCTGCCTGGGCAGTGAAAACCAGAGCAGAGCAAGCTGGGGAGAGCAGAGGCGTTTGCAGAGCCCGTGGCACTGATTCTCTGGCCTGGCAAGGAGTGGAACTTGCAGTCCTGTGGCCTTTCCCCCGTTTATTGACAGTAAATAAATAACCCCTCTAAAAATCGACGTGTTCAGGCAGAGCTGGGAGAGGATCCTGAGCCAGGTCAAGGGTGACTCTTTGCCCTGTTCTCCAATTACTTTTTATATTAAAGAGTTTCATTCTTGTGTGGCTGTACCCACAACGATATCCAGGCAGCTCAGAGCTCATCCCCATCTTCCCTGACCCTGCAATTACCCCTGTATTTCAGCACCTTCTCCCTCCAGCTTCATGCCAGTCTCTGTTCTTCCTTCCATACATAAAGCAACTTTAATAGCCTGGCTTTCTAGTGCTGACTTGGCTTTTGCCACTTCTCATCCTCGTTTGAATACGTAACGTTCCCACAAGGATAATTGTTCTTATATTTTTGATTCCTTAGAGCGTTGCCTTTTCCTGATTTACGTCCCTCCTAAAGGAGAGCAGTGTGCTCAGACACCTCCCCTCCTCCCCACCTGACTCACTCCAGACAGATAAACCCATTTATTTTCCTAGGAAGTTGCCAAAGCTGGGAGGGAGGCTTACAGAACTCAGGTTGGCATGGCTAACAGGGAGAGGGGTAGTTTAAACTGAGTAACACACACACTTGGGCTTGATTATGTTGTATTTCAAAAGACACAGTTCTTTTAGAGCTGGAAATTGCTTTGAGATTTGATTAGAGCTTTCAAAAGCCTCGAGTTTTTATTAAAGAGAGAGGAAAGAACTGAGAGAAGAGATCTTGTATGTAACCTTCTGCTTGGTGGATGTGTCTGAGTGACATCTACAACAGCATCATAAATAGGTGTTTGCTTTGACTTTCTTCCTTTCGTGTCCCAGGTGTATTTCTCCTTCTGGATTTGATTTTCCTGCCCTTGTTAAGCGGCCCTGGCTGTTGTGACAGGAGAATGTTTTTGCAAACTGTCTCCAGCACTGCTCATCAGAGAGGTGGTCAGTCTCACACCTCTCCCTTCTCCTCTCCCAGCGGGGTCTAATTGCTGTAAAAAGTAAATTAGCATCCTGAGTTCAGGAGCACTAACTCAATAAATGCATCGATGTCAGCAAATGGCAGCCTTGCCTACCCTGCTGATATAAATGATTATTCTCTATATGCTTAAATATCCTGTGCTGTGATTGCTTCCAGAGAAGCCGTTATGGCCTCACTCCTGCAAATACTGCAGACATCTGTAACTGCCAGCATACTCCTTTTCTTTTAGCTCTCCAAAAGATGAGAATGACAACTTCTGTGCTGCAGTAACCAAGAGGCTTGTCCAAGTTAAAACCAAGTTAAAAGTTGGGATGGAGCCCCAAAAAACGCTGCCAAAATGTCTGAAGGCTCGAGCAGCACGGGTGCATCACCAGGCTGGGATGACACCCTGCAGCTTTCAACATCCACCTTTTGAATTGCCACCTGATTTTGGAGTTCCACTGCTGCTGGGATGTGTGTTAACCTCTGGCTGGGGAGCTGGGTTGCAGGAATGTGCAGAGGAACAGGCTGATGTGGGGAACAGCTGAACCTGGGCCACCAATCTTGGGCTGAATTCTTAGGGAAGTGTTTAAAGGCACTGCTGGTTTTAGTTGTGTAAAGCAAAAAGAGCCTTAAAGCACCAGAAGGAGCACAGGGTGTCAGCAGTTTTAAATAAGCCTGCTTTTATTTACATGTGTGCTTGTTTATCTGCAACACTGGGCACAAATCTGTGGTTTGCATGCACGGGTTTTGTGCCTCATCCTTAGGAACGGAATAAAACAACCTCTCTCCCCCTTTCCCACTGAAGGCAGTGGATAAAATACTGGTTCCATTACACCTGCAAGGGCAGGAAGAGGCATCCTATTTCCTGAAGACAGCAGAACAAATGGGTATTTTGGAGAGCAGAGGCCTTTAGCACCCTCCTGTGCCTTGCTGTGGCTGGAGCTGGATGAGCTGAGTGCATCAGGACCTGGCTGGTGGGTGCAGAGAAGCGTTGGGTTTCTCATCTTCTTTTCTTCCAGTCAGAGCCAGGATTCATACACAGGGGGTCACAGTTTTGTGTTTGGACTCGGTGTTCATTCATTCTCATCTCTGGTACACCCAGCCAGTGCTGGGCTCTGAGCAGTTGTGTCAGAGATGGGTGAGGGAGGACAGGGAGCAGCAGGAAGCCTCTTGCCCAGTGTGTGTTAGTGGTCTGGGGTGTGTTGATGCTCAGTGGCAGGCTCAGGTAAATCCCCCTGCCCTGCCCCTGGGGTGGCATCTCCAGCAAATCTGGGAATGAATACACTTCATGCTTGTGTCTCAGCCCAGGTTTGTGGTAGTGGCTGTTTAGTTTTACATGTGTACTTGTTTATCTGCAACACTGGGCACAAATCTGTGGTTTGCATGCACGGTTTTTGTGCCTCATCCTTAGGAATGGAATAAAACAACCTCTCTCCCCCTTTCACACTGAAGGGGTTGTTTCAGGCTCACACCTTTCACTCTTCAGACTGCTGAACTTCCTGAAGTTCACGTTGACTGACTCGAGCTCCACGTTGGGATGAGCTTCCTGTTGGAGGAATTGATATTTGAGAGTGACTTGGTCGTTGTTCTGGAAAGCTTTAATTTTCTGATTAGGCTTACTGAGGTTTTTAGGTCCCCAGGCTGAATCTCTGCAGTTCTGATGAAAAACACTGTCTCTAAAGTAAAGGCAAAGTATCCCTTGCCTTGCAGGGACACTTTGGCACACCTGCCTTGTGCAGCTGCATCCGAAACAAAATCTTAATTTAAAATTTCAAGTCTAATTGTAGAGGTTGTTGGTGTGCCTTTAGGGCTGAGTGGAGTTTACTCAGGAAGATTAGTAGTTCACAAGGCCATGTGCAAAGTAGGGCTAACAAGATGCTGAGAACTAATGGTCTCATATGGGATTGCTTTCAGGTTGTAGAGCAATAGTTCAGAGATTTAATGCAGCTTAGATGCACTTGAAAATCATCCCTGTTTCCTGAAACTTTTCTTTTTTTTTATTATTATTTTCCTGACCTTGAAAATGCCTTATGGGTGGTTTACAAATAAAAATCTAAACATCACTGTAATCAGAAAAACCGCACAGGTTTCTGTGTTTCATTATTTCCTACTTATCTTCACCCTTATTTGAAGTCTCATCCGATGTCAGTGATAGGCACACAGGGCAGCATTAGCACAGCAGATTTTTTTTAAAGAGATTAGATGAGAATTGGCTTGCCTTCTGCAGAGCATCCTGCTTTGCTTCCCCCCCTCCCCTGTTCTCTTCTGAAGACATCTTTTTATCAGGTGTGAATACTAACAATGCTGATAGGGGCTGACAGATTGACCAAACAGCCCTAGCAACAGTAACCATTTTCCTTGTGATAAGAGCTGAACCAAAGGTTATGTGTATCACTGCATCTCTCAATCTCTTTGCTCCCCAGCACAGGGCCAGACAAAGGTAAGAATGCAGCGAGCTACTGGCAGAATATGCATTTATTTCGAGGGAAGCACGAGTGACTAAACTCTGGTTAAAGCAGAGATGTGAATAATATTTCTTTTCTGATACCTTCTATCAAAAGAAGCGTTGCGAAATCCACGTTAAAGAATTAGCTGCATTTTTTTTCACTTGGAAATTTATTGGAGTAATATCTGCTCAATCATGCTCCCTTAGGAAAGGGAATAAAAATAAAAAATAATTAAAAAAAAAAAAAAAAGAAAAAAAAAAAAAGCCAGAGACTGCTTTAAGAAAAGCATTTGTTATTTTCTACTTTCAGGAGCAATATTGGACTTGTGCAGTTGACCTAGACAATATTTAGTATTGAGCTCAAGCCCTCTGTGTGCATCCCCAAAGCTCAGGTGGCTTTCAGGACACAAAGAAATGTCTCTGGACCATGAGAGCTCCCCATTTCCCCCAGCCTGGCCTGGAATGAAGTCAGTGTGTTCCTTCCAGAAGCAATATCCATACTATATGGATATAGTATGGATATATATAATGGATATATCTATATCTATATCTATATCTATATATATATATATCTCCATTATATATAGCTGAAGCTATAATAACCTTCATATTGGTGCCTCCCACCTGATAATCCAGGGTGTTTTCCTGTTTTGTAGTCTCTGTTTATCAAGATAATTATATTCAGGATAATTATATTCAGGTTTTGTGGTTTTTTTTTTTTTTTTTTTTTTTTTTTTTTTTTTTTTTTGTTTTGTTTTGTTTTGTTTTGTTTTGTTTTTGTTTTTTTTTTTTTTTTGCATTTCCATGATAGGAGGATAATCCTATCTCCCAGGCAGAAGGTCTGTCTGTGCCAGGGGTCTCTGCTCTGAGAGCTGCCACAGCAGCAGCTCTGGGCCATTTAATAACTAAGGATTCTAATTGCAACAAATAATGTGTGGTGATGGTAATGCACTGGAGCAGGGTGGATTTTAGGCTGCAGAGAGAGATTGCACTGGGTTTCTTCAGTGCTGACTCAAGCTCCACGTTGGGATGAGCTTCCTGTTGGAGGAATTAATATTTGAGAGTGACTTGGTCATTGTTCTGGAAAGCTTTAATTTTCTGATTAGGCTTTCTGAGGTTTTTAGGTCACCAGGCTGAATCTCTGCAGCCCTGATGAAAAACTGTCTCTGAGTTTTGTGGGTGAAGGGAGGGAGGAAAATGGCACAGCTGAGCCTGGTGACACTCTGGTTTGGAGAGTGAATGGCTGGTATAGAATATATGTGCTAAGGAGTCACAATTTTTCCAAGTTCCATTAGCTAGAAACAAATCAAAGTTAATGAAGTAATGACCCTGGATGCTCCGACTCCCTTGTGGCTCTAAGGGTGATTTTCAGTTTCTATGAATAGTCACAGGCACAAGGCTTCCAAATTTTATTTTATTTTTTTTTCCCAGAAGGAAAGCAAAATATGTGGGCCCTTCAAATGACCTCCATTATTTCACTTAGGGCTGTTATTCTATTTAGTCCACAACAATTATGTTAAAATCAGAAGAACTGGGCCAGGTTCATACTGCCAGAATGACTAGCTATTTCTTTTTTTTATTTTTTTTTGCCTTACAATGTAAAATTCTTTGTGCAGTTTAAAGGGCCCGTGGTGCCCTTGTGCAAAATATTCTCTGTCTGTGTGATAGCAGCAGGGCAGGCTGTATTCATTAGCACATTAACACATTTTCATTAAAGCCTTTAATGGAAATACTCATTTTCTACTTCTGTTTGCTTCCAGGGGATGGATTTAGGACAAGAAAAGGCTGTGTCTCCATAAATGCTGGAGATGTACAGCCAATGTGACACTGCTCACTGAGGCTTGTTTGTCACCCAGCCTGTCACGGGCAGGATGAGATCAGCAGGGCACATCCCTGTCAAAGAGTTTGTTTTCTGTTTATTTTTAAATGAGATTTAGTAATAATCTCATGATTATCATGAGCTGTTTTAGCAGAGAGCACAAAATCACACGTGCACCTTCTCTTCTGAATTGAGTGTGTAACAGGCATGATTGTGGTCAGAGTTATTTTCTCTTTTTTTTTCCACACACTCTTCAGGTAACCATCAGTATTTTAGTGGGGGAAAGTACCTGCAGTGTGTGTACCTGCAGGTAAATTGTGGGGGTGTCTGTTTTGAGGGAAGAACTCCCTGTGTAGAATTAATTCTTGCCATAGCAAAATAGGCTGATGGTAAAATTCTGAAATTCTGCTGCTGCCATAGCCCAAATGATGAATAATATGGGGAAAAAGTCAAATTCTGAAATTGAAATTCTGCTGCTGCCATAGCTCAAATGATGAATAATATGGGGAGAAGTCAAATTCTGAAATTCTGCTGCTGCCATAGCCCAAATGACGAATAGTATGGGAAAAAGTCAAATTCTGAAATTGAAATTCTGCTGCTGCCATAGCCCAAATGATGAATAATATGGGAAAAAGTCAAATTCTGAAATTGAAATTCTGCTGCTGCCATAGCCCAAATGATGAATAATATGAGAAAAAGTCAAATTCTGAAATTCTCCTACTGCCATAGCCCAAATGATGAATAATATGGGAAAAAGTCAAATTCTGAAATTCTGCTGCTGCCATAGCCCAAATGATGAATAATATGGGAAAGTTTTCTCCTGATGAGGCAGATAAGACACAGCTATGGAACAGTTAACTTTCTGTAGAGCTCAGCATCAATTTCTGGAAGCTTTTAACAGAGACTTGACATTTCTAATTAGGAAATTTTACATACAGGCAAGTGAATTTACCCCCAGCTGGGAAAACATGGCTTAGCAAGAGTTTTACATCCGCCCTCATTGATCTGCAGATTATCTCACATTTGAGACTGTGGAGCCACTGGGGTTTGCAAAGATGAGAAACAAATGTGGGAAAGTGCATAGAATTTCTTTCACTTCAGGGTTGGATAACAAAAAACCCGATAAGTTAGAAATAAAGAGGGAAGTTTTATTTATTTTTTTTTTAACTTCTTCATACATAATTGTTGCAGAGGTCAAAAAAAAAAAATAAAAATCCACAGAAGCCAATAACTTGTCAGCACCGGCAAGAAGCTGTCATCCTGGTCAAATTCTCAAAGCAGCATATTGGAAATAATCTTAAAATAGCAAAGGGCTGTAATCTTTTTCTTTTTGTCTGTCCTGACAGTTAGAACAGCTGAGAAACAAAATGTCTGCATGTGAACTCACTTAAACAGAAATGTTTTCTGTGTCTGATGCTGCAGTGTCTGACTTCAGAGAATCCCTCAGGCTTTTTGCATTTTTTAACCCCCCCTGTTTGTGTTTTGGACCTGGTTTTGGAAATAACTCTAGCAATGGAAAATAATCAATGAATGGGTCCTTGTGCTAGTTTGAAAATGCTTTATAGGTGTAAGGTGGGAGTGGGAACAAGGCTGAAATTCAGATGTGGCAGAGCTTTAAGAAGAGCTTTTACTGATTTCTCTTTATCTGGAACATCTGCACAGCTCATTTCACTCTTGTGTTCAGATGGATTTTGTGAGGACATGCAGCTAAGCATGTGCTGCTGCTGCCTTCAAAGAGCATGGTTTGAACGAAATAAAAATGAAATCTTCTTTGCCAGTGTACATTTTCCCATGTTTGAAATTATTCTGATCAAGCAGAAGTTACTTCTGTGTCGAGAAGAAAAACAGGTGAGGAAGCAAACCATGAAATGTGCAGCTTAGGAAGCGTTATTAAAAAATATATATATAGTGTAAAATAAAAAAATATAGCTGTGCACACTTGCTGTAGTTGTGCACAGGAAGTTGTGCAAGCTTGGGAAGGTGGATGTGCATCAGTGTTATGTGAGAAAGAATGGAAAAGGGGTGATGAGAATAAACAGAGGAGTCCAAACAACTAAAAGCTGGGGCAAGGTAATGGGCTAGAGGGGCTCGGGGTAACCCACAGCAAGGCCACTCATTTTAATTATTTAATTGTTTAATTGTTTAATTGCTTAATTGTTTAATTGTTTAATTATTTAATTGTTTAATTGTTTAGTTATTTAGTTATTTAATTATTCTGATCAAGCAGAAGTTACTTCTGTGTCGAGGAGAAAAACAGGTGAGGAAGCAAACCATGAAATGTGCAGCCTAAAAATATATATAGTGTAAAAAAAAAAAAAAAAATATAGCTGTGCACACTTGCTGTAGTTGTGCTGCTGGTATGCCAGCTTGGGAAGGTGGATGTGCATCACTGTCAGGTGAGAAAGAATGGAACAGGGGTGGTCAGAATAAACAGAGAATGAAGAGAGGAGTCCAAACAGCCCACAGCTAAAAGCTGGGGCAAGGTAATGGGCTGGAGGGGCTCGGGGTGAGCCACAGCAAGGCCACTCATTTTAATGACTTGGTTGTTAATAGGAGGTGATGGGAAAGGTTCAACATCACTGAGCTCCCTTCTCTGTTAATGCAGAGCAAAGCCCCTGGGGGGAAGGTGTCAGGCACTGAGCTGCTGCTGCCCTTGAGCTCAGCTGCAGGGCCAAAGACACAGAAATGCACTTGAGGCTTCTCTTAAAACTCTCTCTGTGTGTGTGTGTGCCCAAAAATGCTGCCAGAGCTTCCAGGCTCAGCCTGGCTCAGTCACAGAGGGCAGCACAAAGCAGAATTCTGGCCAGGAGATCAGGTGTGCTGCTTGGCCAGGATAGGGCTGGGTGGGAGGATCTGGATCAAAATGCAGCTCACCATGGGATGGACTCTTGCCTCCTCTTTGGTTTACAAGGAAATTGCAGCAGCAGGCCATATATTTGGAGTTATTTGCTGTATACACAGACACCCAAGTGCCCTTGTGTGCTTGAAGCCTATAGAGTTTATTTAAGGAATAGCCCACAAAGCCAGGGAAAAAAAAAAAACAACAAAAAACAAACCCACACAACCTCTGTTTCAATTTTATTTTCTCTCTGCTTCATTCAGGGTGTAAATACTCGCAGTTTGTAAATTCCTTGTGTTCAGATAACGTGGAGACCTTAACCTATTGCTCATGCTGGGATTAATTCAATCTGAAAGCTACAATTCAAAATACTGAACGTTAGAGGAGTCTTCAAAAAAGGAAAATTACTTTCTTTGTGTTAGCCAGCTCTCATTTTATGTGCAGGCATGCCCCCTCTTCTTTTTTTTTTTTATTTTATTTTATTTTATTTTATTTTATTTTATTTTATTTCTGACTTTGTTTTTGTGAGAGTGGAGTTACAGCTAGGGAGGAAAGCCCCACACTGTCTTTCACTTTTAATGTTAAGTATTCGTGGCTTCACTGAGGCCCAGTTTATATCTTAACACTTTGGTGACTTTTCTAATGGCTCTGACAGAGCCACTGGAGCAGAGTCCATCCATTTCAGAGGAATACATTTTGTAGGCTTTAAGACAAATACCAGTAAAATATGACAGGCTGACCTTTTTCCTCTTGGTCACTTTTGAGAACAGCTATTTTTCCGTGCCCTGAGCAGAGTGTGCGTTCCAGACATAAACCCAACTTGGAAGGTTGTAATTATGAATTATTTCTGAGGTGAGTGCTTCTGTAACTTACAATTTGAAAAGATTTAAATGCTGAGGGTGCCCCGTTCCCATTCCTAGTGAAGACATAAAAAGGTCACTGTTCCTTTGTCACTTCACTCTGTTTGTTGCTGAGTAGTGTTCATCATTTAATTAAAAGGTCAGATCAGTCATCCTCCTCCTCTTGTACCTAGCGTGACTTTAATTAATTCTTTTTTTTGCAAATGAACGGATTTAATTATTTAATTATTATATATATTATATCATCATGTAATTATATTAAATATATTAATATATAATATTAATATATTTAACATATATTATATTTAATATATTATATTTAATATAATATATAATATCATATATTATTAATATATTAAATATACAATAAATTAAATATATCAATATAATATTAATATATTTACTATATATTATCTAGTAAATATATCATATATATAATATTAATATATATTTAACTTAATATTTATTCAATATATTAATATATAATAATTATATATTATATAGCATAATAATTATATCAACAGTGTAAGAGTTAAAGGGTTGAGGCGTGCTGTTTGAAAATGACACCTGCCAAAAATTAACATCAGAAACACCCAGAGGCATTTCCAAGGTCCCCAGGGCATGGGTCTCTGTCCAGGCAACTTGCAGGATGTTAAGCAAGTGCTCAGAAACTTTGTATATTCAAATTATGACACCATTCTTAACGAAGAGTGACGTGTCTGTAGAAAGCAGCATCAAGCTGATGAGCCAGCTGTGATCTGGGTTATTTGAGTGCTGGGTTTTATTGAGCTTTTCCAGAATCCTCAAATGCAGTGCTGTCTGGAGTTATCTGAAAAAGCTGAAGTGATGGAAGTGCAGGGCTGTGATGAGCTGGACTTTGATAAGATGTATTTGATTGTGTCAGGCTGGGCTTTCTGGAGGGATTGCCTCTCCCTCTGCACTGTCAGAGGACGTGGGATTTCTGGAGTGCAACTCTTCAAGGAGTCATTTTAATTGGTAAGAATGAGGGCTGGGGAATGATGACAAAGAGCTAGAACCGGCACACGTTTGTTTTTCAGCAGCCCACACCAGTGCAGAGCAACTGGGAAATGTCAGGCAACCTGAGCTGTCGAGGAGTGAGCACAGAGCTGAGCTGGTTGTTAGTCAAGCGTCCATAAATGGCTGCTAAGCAGACTAACAGTGGCAAGGAAAGTCAAGGGCAAGCTTGCTATTTACTGAGCATCCAGCTAATTATCCATCTCACTAAATACGGGAATGCTCTTTCCTTTATGCACTGCAGAAAATTTGGGTTTTGAAGTTAAGAGTTCAGTAAGTGCTTAATAACTGCAAAATTACCTGGTATTAGGTGCTCCTGTGTTTTAAATTAGCATAACTTTACACGTGGCCTGTGTTGCAAACTATCATTTCTGGTTTGGTTTTTTTTTTGTTACAACACCATATATATGGAGAACTAGATGCAATACCTGTGGTTTTTGCTTTTTTTTTTTTTCTAACTCCATTTTCATAGTTGGAGGAGCTGTATTATGGCTGCAGCCCACGATGGCTGCCTTGAGTTGTGTCTGCCAGCGATGAAATGGAAAAGCTGTTTGGAGAAAATGGGAGCTTCTTCCTGATGGCATCCTTGTGTTTGGAGATTTACAGCAGCACCTCGCTCCTGCAGCCCTCATCCTGTTAGTATCATTCAAGCAGCGAGCAGTATTCAGGAAGCCACAGTAAATTATTCAATAAAATAAGACAGAATTTATTCTCCCTTTTCCACGGTGAAGAGTGGGTGTGAGGAACCTTTGATTTGTGATGCTGGAACTTTGAGCACACTCCCAGGAGCAGGGTGACTCCAGGATCAGCCAGGGCAAGGTGAGATAAATGATTGTTTCCACCACAGGACAGCTGAGTTGTTGTGATGGAAGTGTAAGTGTTCAAGCTGGATGGAGAAGGATGTTCCTTTTTTGAGGGATTGAACTGAGGGAAGCTGCTCCATAAAGAACAATCATCACACAGCCTTGATGCAAAATAGCCTTTTACTGGCAGTGCATCTGAATAACAGCTTGGCAGTGCTGCATTCACTGACTTCAACATTTCATCCACTTAGGAAAAAAAATTACATATATATATATATGTATTTCTATATCTGTATTTGTGTCCCCCTCATTTCTCGAGTTTACGTTCACATTCATCCTGTTTCACAGGGAATGTTTGTCAGTGTTGAAGTGAGGAGAGAGTGATGTTTGCTGTTTTTCCACCCTTGTAGTAAGCCCCACAGCCAGTCCTCTGATTCACCTCTGAGAGCTGCTTGGAATTTTATTTACCTTTCACCTATCTCCGGGGAGATCCCAGCTGGGAATGTGCCATTTCCATAAGGAAACTCTCATCCCCTTCTCACACCTATTGCTGCTTTTTTGCTTATTGCAGGTCAGGTTCCAGAGAGAAGTTCTGCATTAAAGTGAAGGCAAATGTAAAAAAACGAGCTTGTAATGAGAGCAATTAATCAGAGCAGTCTGCAGCCTCAGCAGCACAACTGACTCTGCTGGTGTGAGGGGGGGACTGGAGTGGGAGGGCTGATGAGAAATGAGGAACAGGAATTATTTTGGGGCTCTGATGTGGCAAACCTTTGTGCACGAGGCGCAGAGAGAGGCTCTGTTTGGAGACACTCCCAGTCCTTCCCATCACAGGCAAGACTTGGAGCAGACTGAATTTTACTTTTTTTTTTTTTTTTTTTTTTTTTTTTTTTTTTTTTTTTTTTTTCTGGACATCCTTTGAAAGCTGAGTAGTTCTTGTGGGGTGTTTTTTGGTTTTGTTTTTGGTGGGGTTTTTTTTGTTTTTGGTGTTTTTTTTTGTTGTTGTTTTTTGTTTTTGTTTTTTGTTTTGTGGGGTTTGTTTTGGTTTTGGTTTTGGGGTTTTTTTGGTTTTCTTTTGGTTGGTTTGTTTTGGTGTGGTTTTTGTGTGGTTTTTGTTTGTTGTTGTTTTTTGTTTTTTTTGTTTTTGTTTTGTTTGGTTTTGTTTTGGGATTTGGTTGGTTTCGTTTTGGTTTTTTTTGGTGGTTTTGTTTGTTTGTTTGTGGGGTTTTTTTTGTTTGGTTTTGGTTTGGGGTTTTTTTTGTGGTTTAATTTGTTTGTTTGGGTTTTTTTTCCCCCCCTCCTGAAAACTCTCAGCAATTTCTCTGAATTCCCTCATAGGAAATGAACTGATGACCTGGGTATCCCAGCTATCTCAGACCTGATCTGTTTATATGTTCAAATAAGAGAAGGAATCACTTGAAGCCCACAGTGTTTTGGTCAAGCACCTTCCACACCTGCTGTGCTGCTCCTTCTGAAGGAAATGCCAGCTCAAGCCTTCCCAGAGGCATTTTTTGTAAATTCTGTCTTCTCTCAGCTCTCCAAACTGCCAGGCAGAGCCAGGTCTGTCAGGCCAGGCCCTCCTCTCTCTGAATTGCTGACAGGCAGCATTAATTAGCACCCAGAGCATTACCAGGATGCTGCCTCACCACTCCCTGTGATTCATTGCTCTGTCACTGCTCTGAGATACAGTGCATGAGAATGCCATATAAATGCAAATATAAATACAAACACTGAATTCCCCCTGTTGGCTAGTGATAAGGTGCTCATCCAGATGGCACACAGTGATTTAAAAGTGGAAAACAATGTTTGGGAGGAGGGTGGGGGAACTCTTGATTTTTTTCTTCAGCTCTGTTTTCTTTTTCTTAATAAGGAAAAAGAAAAAAAAGAAAAAAAAAAGAAAAAAAAAGAAAAAAAAAAAAAAAAGAAAAAAAAAAGACAGCTTTGGCTTCTTCCTTGACTACCTTTGTGTGCACTAAGGTGATACCTTTCTGATTATTTAGGTTAGAAGGAGGATAGATTCTGAGATGTGTTTGGGACATGGGACAGTTTGTTGTGTGTAGGAGTGTGTGCTCTCAGGGAGCAAAGCAAAGAGGGTCTGGTTGTTGTTGTCTGGGTTCATTTGGGCTTCAGTGTAAGGAGGATGGCAGGACAGTGCTCTTGCTTCGTTCCCTGATCACCTGCACTGTCCCAAAATGCCTGGGGTGTTCCTGCCTTGGCACCTGGGACAGCTCAGGCTCCTCTTGCCCAGCCAAGCACAAGGGAACAGAGGTGTTTGCAAAGCCCAGGCTGCTCTGATGGTGCTCCCTGCCCTGTTTCTCAGATACTCTGTGTTGGGGAGGATGAAGTAGCTAGGCCCTGCAGAGGTGATTTAATAGTAAAAGATTCTAAAAGTATGAAACCCACAAGAGGAATAGAATTAAAAGCAAAGTTTGAACTGTAAGTTGCTGGACAGGAAGAAGGTGATTAGACAGCTGAAAAGGACTTGGCTGAGTGAATCAGTGACACCCCTGCCAAGACAAAAGGATGAATAAAAGGTTGGACCTTCTCAGGTAGCAGGGAAAAGGTGGTTTTTCAGGATTTTGGTCTGTAGAGTAGTATTGTAATGCTGTAGTTCCCACAGGCTGTATGTAGATTCTGTAGGTTTTGTATCTTAAGGTGATTGGTTGATGCTCATTAGAATATTCACGATAGAAAGGGTTAAAATGGAATGTAACAAGGAGCTCTCCCTCTTTTCGCCCTCTCTTGCCCTCTTGGACTCTTTGCACTCCTGCTCCTGGATCCCTGGACCCTTCCCCAGTCAGGCTGCCTCCCCACGACCAATAAAGCACGTGTTCCAAAGAGTATCCTGCTCTTCAGATCATCTCTCTCGCCGGACAGCCAGCCTGCTTTCTAATACTCTGAAATTCTGGAGCTGGATGGCCCCTTTATTGTGTTCCCCTGAGGGCAGATTTGCCACGACTGGAACTCTGACTTCCACTTAACACACGTGCCAAATATTGCCTCTTCCTCTGCTGCTTCTGTAATCCTCACAACTCATTATCCCAGCACTGGGATGCCAGGCTGAGGGGAGGATTCCTCTCCCTTTATCTTGGTTAGACTCCCAATGTCAGAGCAATTTGTTGTGCCCTTGGACAGGGCAGCAGGGCTTTGAAGGGATATTTCAACCACGAATCCTTGCTTGCTCAAAATTCCCATTCAAACTTGAGAGATTTCCTTGAGTGAAAAGGAACAAACCCAGAAACCACAGGACCAGCTCTGGTTTCTTTAATGGCAGAAATACAGAAAGCTGTGGGCTTGAACTTGGTTTTTTGAAAGTTAAATGCCTCTGTTTCATCTTTAAAACAAACTTTGTAATTCTGTTACAGCAGAGAATACTGCAAGTTTAGTGAGGCTGCAAATCAAGGGTGTAGTATACAGTGTTAATGAGGAAAGAAACCTAGCAACTCAGTGGGAGGGAGAATAAAGAAGTTTATTTTATTACTTTTGTCTTTACTGAAAGGTTATGGAATCCAAACAGGGTAGAAAAGCTGTGCACTTTATAAAAAGGTTTTGCTGTTGAAGATTTGCCCATCAGTGAGATGTTCTGGGAGTCACAAAGACCTTGAGAAAACAAATGAGGAGAAGGTGCAGGAGAGAAATTGGAAATTCCTCCAGACTTCAGCCACTTTGATCTGAGTGAGCCTTGTCAGTGCAGAGGGGAGCAGGGTTCTGTGAGCCTGGGGATTCAGGAAACGCTTCAATATGTGGGTTGCTAAGTTGTTAACTCAAATGCACTGTGAGTACTATCTGAAAAGCTCATCTAAAGTAATAAAGTTAATGTGCTCTTGGAGCATCCTGAGGATTTGGAGTCAATGCAGCTCTTGAATGACGAACATAATTTCCAAAGATATAAAATAGTTTATAAAAGCTCATTGGAGTCTGTTGTAGAGGAGCATCTTACTGCTTTTTTTTTTTTTTTTCCAGTGGAAATGAAATCTTTGCTGTGGCATGAACTTTGGGCTGATCAATCTTCAGTGCAGTCACAAACACAATTTGCTGTTATTACAACAATTTGTTGTTTTAAAAGCACCAGCCAACAGTTCCTGGTAATTTGCAGGTAGGCGTTCAAGCAAGAGCTGCTCCCCCCAAAGGAAGCAAAACACAAATTTGGGGATAAAAGAACAACACACGTGTTGTGCAGCACACAGCATGCTGAGCAGGGGCATGCTTTAGTAATAAACTTAGATCCTGCATGGCTAAAAGGGAGAAAATCTTTGTTGTTTTCCTCCAGTGCTGTGTCTGAGCTTCCTCGTGCAGGTTTTCCTGCTTCACTGCCACAGTACTTTCCATTTCCTGGAAATGGGCACAGGAAACAGAACCAGCAGTCTTTTTCTAGGGGAGACATGGTCCTTTCTGCCCTGGCAAACAGTGCCATGCTTTTCCCTCTAAAACCAAACTTCCCTCTCTTTGGTGCTGTGTGTAATTGTTTGTTACATCGAGGAATTTACAGGTTTTTTTCTTTGTGTTCTAGAGATTTCCACTCCGTGATTGGCTGTCCCTTTATTTTGCAAATGGAGCAGATGCCAGCGTGACTCACATAAATTGTTTCTATATCCAATGGGAAAGTTATTTCATGAGGGAAGAATCTTTATCATAATTCCAAATCACTTAAAATAGGTTGGTGTTTTTATTTTTTATTTTTTTTTTTTTTTTTTTTTAATTTAAAACTGAAGAAATAAAGCCTTTGGAACTCACAGACTGAAGTCCAAGAGGCAAAGACAACCTGAAGGCACAAACAATGTACAGTGAATATTGTCTTGAATTGCAGTCTTTCCTTACACAAATGAATTATTTCGTTCTTCGGTGGGACATCACATCCTACACCTCTTCCATGAATGTGGAACTGTTAGTGGGGGGAAAATCCCCCTCCCTGTTTCTTGTTTCTGCATCTGAACATCGGCCTCAATTTGCAAACCACGAGTTACATTCTGATGTTGATTTTTTTTTTCCACTGCTAAGTTGAACCAGTATGTATTTTTTTCTTTTGGTAAGTCATTTGAGAACTAAAACATGATTTTTGTCTCTCTGGAGTTGAAACATTCTGGTGCAGATTTTCACCACGGTGAAGAGATTTCACCACTGTTTACAAATTCTGTCCAGCCTCAGGTGATTTCCATGTTCTTCCCTTAGATGGTGCTAATAAGGTACAAAAGGCAGCCCCAGACTCTGCAGTGTTTGAGAAAGAACACCAGGTACAACGAAGGCTTGTTGGGATTCTGTCAGCAATTTCTTCCCTCCCCTCTGTGCTACATTTCTGCCTTATTTTGTGCTTATCCAGGCTCCAGGATGACACTACAGAAAAGTATCAGATTTGGTAAACAATGACATCTGATGACTGGATGTTCATCTTGGAAAAACCAGAGGAACAAATGTCTGAGCTGCGAAAGGAACAGACTTCCCACCAGCTTTGTGCTCTCCCAGGGAAAGCTTTCTGCCAGTACCTGAACTCTGGGGAAAAAAAACATTTTTTTTTTATTGGTAGCCAGTGTTACTTACCATTAATTAGGGGCCCCCACAAACAACTTTCTCTTCTGTGTGTGACAGTGCACAGAAGCAGGGAAAAAATTGTTCAGAAGAAAATGAAGAAGAGAATCTCTAGAAATTTTTCCTCTCAGTGCAAGTGTCAAGGACGTGTGGACCATCTTGGGTAACCATATTTGTATTTTCCATATTTGTATTTCCCCCCTCACTGTAACCCTGAGTGTCAAGCCCTAGGAGAGGAGTTGCTTTATGAAATTTCAGTGTACCATAGGGTGAAGCTCTGGAATGAGCCACGTGGGGATTTTACCCTTTCTCGGGGTAATTTGAAATAAAAGCCACCCCTCTCTACTGTTTTGCCTGTCCAGTGCAGAGGTGAAAGCTTTCAGAAGTGCATCCATGACCTGGGGACCAGCATCAGCAGCATCTGCAGGGAAAAGTGACAGCTCAGCAGAGGCATCCAGGCCTGCCCGTGCATTTGGCAGCAGAATTACCCCCTCATTCTTTCCCCCCTCCCCAGCACCCTCCCCTCTCCTGGCTGACCATTTCTCTGCTCCCACAGGCAGTTTCCAGCCCACCTGCTTGGTCTGTTCAGCACAGAATTGGTCCTGAGTGCCCATCACTGCAGAGGAGGGGACACAAGGCAGGGCTGGCACGGATCTGGCTCCCTGCAAAGCTGAGTGCCCAGAGGCAGGCACAGGTTGCAGAATCCTGCACAGATTCCAGCTGTGTCCTGCCTGCCCAGGGCTGCTGGCACCTCACTCTCAGGAGCAGGATCACCAAGTTCACCCACTGTTGGAGAGGATGAAGTAGCTAGGCCCTGCAGAGATGATTTATTAGTAAAAGATTCTAAAAGTATGAAACCCACAAGAGGAATAGAATTAAAAGCAAGATTTGAACTGCAAGCATGGACAGGAAGAAGGTGATTAGACAGCTGAAAAGACTGGGCTGGGTGTTTCAGTGACACCCCTGCCAGGACAAAAGGATGAATAAAGGGTTGGACCTTCTCAGGTATCAGGGATAAGGTGGTTTTTCAGGATTTTGGTCTGTAGAGTACCATTGTAATGCTGTAGTTCCCACAGGCTGTATGTAGATTCTGTAGGTTTTGTATCTTGAGGTGATTGGTTGATGCTCATTAGAATATTCACGATAGAAAGGGTTCAAATGGAATGGAACAGGGAGCTCTGCCTCTTTGGGCTCTCTCTTTGCGCCCCTTCTCTTGGACCCTCTTGCCTCTTGCCCTCTTAGACTCTTGGCACTCCTGCTCCTGGATCCCTGGACTCTTCCCCAGTCTGGCTGCCTCCCCAGGACCAGTAAACCACGTGTTCCAAAGAGTATCCTGCTCTTCAGATCATCTCTCTCGTCAGACACAACCAGCGTGCCTTCTAATAACCCACAACTCATGGGTGAGAGAGACTTCACTGCCCATCAAACCCAGTTAGTTTGATTTAACCCCCTAGGTTAGCCCAGCAGTGGATCTGTTTCCTTTCTGACCCCTCACTCATATCCATTATCGATTTTTCCTGAAAGATGTCAAGGCAATTACCACATGCCACTTTCTTTTGTCCTTCCCAGAAGAACCTTGAATGAAGTTTTAGGGCGCTGTGAAAATCAAGGGGCATTCACTCCAATCAAACACAGCCAACACGTTTTTTGTTGCCTTTGAGGTCCCAGCTGAAAGTGCTGTCCTGATTAGGGTGCCCCTGTGATTGCTGATGTGTGCTGAGCCCCACATTTCTATGGCCCAGCTGCCTGACAGGCCAAAGTGCACTTACATGGGCTTCCCTGAATTTAACCATCTTCCTCAGGGATTCAGCCATTGTCTGGCTTTACCTTTTTTTTTCTACTGGAGAGCCAATTTACAGTGCTCGTAGCAACCAGACCTAAAATCTAAACATTACAGCTCTTCTTTACCCTTTCATTACCTGACCTCACCTTTCAGATGGCACCAGTGACATGGGAATGGTTTCCCAGACAGATGTCAAGTCAGGTTTTCCTCTCGTGAAGCCTGTGACATCCAAGCTTTTGTGAAGATTTCATTTATTTGCTGCTTTTCTAGCTCAGCTATACAAGGCTCTGTGTGTAACTATCACACACAGAACCATAACAAAAGAATTTTACTGGTTTCTAAAGGCAGGGCCATGGATTTTTAAACAGAGAGAATCAGGGGGGGGGTTTGTGCCACGTTGTGTCTCTGATGATGAGGCTTTAGTTAAATAAGCATATTCTGCTTTGACATTGAGCCCCAGCTCCGTTCAGTGTGGACAGGGATCACTTAATGATGAGCAGATGTTCACTTTTGGTTTCCCTCAGCCTGTGGCACTGGGCCCCATTATTTGTCAGCTTTCCCACCCCCATGACTGCTCAGAATTTCTGATTTTCTCTTGAGTTGTGTGACACTTGTCACAGCATTAGGGCAAATCCCAGTTACATGCCAGCAGGTGAACTCCTGTCCTGCTGGTTTGGTTTGTTGGACCCTGGCAGGATTAATTTGGAAATATTTGGAGCTGCACCTCATTCCTAACGTTGCTCTTTATTCATCAACAGTTCCCTCAGAAGCTTTAGCCATAAATGGCATTAAATTCTTAGATTTCTGTCTTGTATGATGAGTTGATGCTCTTTGTATGATAAACCACATAATAGCATCTTCTCAAGTTCCCATTTAGCAGAAGAGCCCATCCCCTGCAGAGCTGGCTGGGGTTACATTTTGCCTTTAGGCCAAAATTTGGGTAACCAAGATGATG
This sequence comes from Phylloscopus trochilus trochilus, assembly GCA_016584745.2. Lineage (NCBI taxonomy): Eukaryota > Metazoa > Chordata > Aves > Passeriformes > Phylloscopidae > Phylloscopus > Phylloscopus trochilus. The sequence goes on along the minus strand of WQNJ02000046.1, from coordinate 1,270,181 downwards.
TAACTGAACCTCAGTGGTTGTTGTTATCCACTGATGTTCTTAACCTGCTGCTTTCACATTCATTTGGCCACTCAGAGAAGCTGGGCTTTGCTGGAGTGTTGAATTTCATGGTTGTCTTTGGGTTGAAAGGCTCAGGGGGAAAAATCCGCTGTGTCCTGGCCAGGGGAGCACCAGGGCTGACACTCCCCTCACAATGCAGGTTTCCTCTGGCTAACACCTGATTTTTTTGGTACAAAATAGGTCATAATAACTGAGATCAGAACTGCCAGCAGATGCATCCCGCTCCAAGTTCCAGTTTTTTGTTTGGTGAGACTTGAGTGACCACTGCAGGCAGATTGGACAGGAGGGTTTTGGTGAGAAATCAGTGGGGAGGGCAGTGGCATTTTCAGCTTCTGAGTGTTTGATTTGCACTCTTGATATTTAATATGGAGCTCCTGATGAAACTGATGCTTTCACATAATTTTTAAGGGATCAGCGGGGTGGAGTGGTTACACAAAGAGGGGTCAGCTCAAAAAACAACTTTTGTTTTAGTTTTGAGATCTGTGCAAGTGAAATTGCAAACCCAGATCCTCCTAACAGGTGGTTTTCCTGTAATGGTTTAATTCCTAACAGTTTTATGATGGAGAATATGTATTAAAAAAAAAAAACAAAACAACAAACTTTAAACATTTTCACTTGCTTACTTCACAAGGTTTCAGAGCACTGTTGTTAAATTATGCAGGATGGCAATCCTCTTGTGAAGCTGTTGTAATAACCAGTCAAGAAGAGCTATTCCTGCAAAGGCTCATTAGTGTATTTCTAAGTGCTCAGAACTATTACCAAATTCTGCTTTCTACATAAATATTTTTAGTGTTTGAAACAATAGCCGCTACATTTAAAAGAATGCTGGGTGATGTCTGGCACTGCAGCTTTTTAAACAATACTTAAAGACACTGGCTTGAGAATACTTGTATGGACAAAAAAAAAAAAAAGATGTTCTTTGTTGTGATTTGTGAGGCTCTACTAATTATGACTTGTTAATTCTTGGGCTCCTACCATCTCTGAGCCAAGAATTTCGACAGAAGTGGGTTTTTTTCACTTGATAATTGTCACTTGAATTCTTTATTCTTTACATCATTCAGGATCAGGATTCATTAATCTCCTCTTTAAAACAATTGTCCAAAGGAAATGCAGAAACAACAACATAGACCCCTGGTGCCCTGCCTTACTGCATTCATGATGAGTAGCAAATATTCATCATTATCAACTGGCTGCAACTTCACATGCTGACAGTAACTCATAGAAACAAACTGGGAAATGTTTATGGACAAGAATTAAATGCCTAGCAATCAAGGTTGGTTCATGAACGACTTGCCAACTCAAAAAAGGGGTGACTTTTTTCGAGAATGGGGTTCTGTGCAATCTGCTGGGCTGTCATTGCCTGCAGAGATCCCTTGAAAGGTTTCAGTGCATTCTGCTCTGGGCACAGCTGTTTGCACCTCTGCTGGGCTGAGGCACAAATCCAGGGCAGGTGTAAAGCAGAGTGCCCTGTCCAGGGCTAGAGATTGCAAACTGACTCTCCTTAATGGAACAAGCCAGGATTTCTCAGGGTTTTGAATGCTAAAAAATAAAATCAAGGTCAGTCTCTTAATTAAGTGGGACCTGGAGTGCATACAAATGATCCCAATCACCCCGTGCAGCAATGTGACCTGCTAAAGGAGAACCAGGCTCACAAAGGTGTTTTTGTGACTTTGCTGCATCCCCAGCTTGAGCTCCTTTAGTGGCAGAGAGGTTCCAGGCTGATTTTAATCTCTGCCCCTAGGAGAACAGCAGGAGAACTCCTTCCTTGGGCATGTGTGTCAACCCTTTCCTGGCTGGATTCATCCTCCCTGAGAATGACAGCTCTCCTCAGCCAGTCAGGTTTTGTTGGTCTCATCAGTGTTGGGAAGTTTCTGTCAGAAAGATGCAAGCAGCAGAGTGCCCAAAATGGATGTCTGCCAGCTGATTCAGTGTCTCAGGCAGATCCTCCCTGAGTCCCTGCAAGAGCATCAGACCAAGTGGTTGAAGTAACACACTTGTTCTGGGTTCTCTCCCCACAAAAAAAGTAGGCCCAAAAAAACCAAAAAAACAAACAAAAAAATCCAAAAAACAAACAAAAAAACCCACCCCCAAAAACCAACAAAAAAACTCCAAAACCAAAACAAAAAAAACCCAAACAAAAAAAAACCAAAACCAAAAAAACCCAAACCAAAAAAAAAAAAACAACCAAAAAAACCCAAAAAAACCCCAAAACAAAACAAAACAAAAAAAAAAAAAAAAAAAACAAAAAAAAAAAAAAAAAAACACAAAAAACCCACCAAAAAAAACCAAACACAAAAACCAAAACAAAACCCCCTGTTCTACATCATCATATTTTTCATCTTTTTCAGCTGGTTCATGAAATGTCAGGAGTCTAACAAGCCTGTCCTGTACCAAGAATGAACTTGGAAAGGATAAAACTATCTAAAGGTTCAAACTCATGGCTCTGGAAAGCCTGACTGCATTCTCCCGTGGGAATTGGCCAGCAGGAAGGGCAGGTCCTGGAAGGGTAAGTTTTGCCTCTGCACTCTCAAGTTCTGGAGCTTCCTCTTGAAACTTTTTTGAGGTATCCTGTTCTTGACACGGATCAGGTGAATCTCCTTAAAATCCTTCCCAACCCAGGGCAGCAAATCTGACACTGCTGCAGGAGGTGAAAGCACAGTGGCCACAGTCTGACAGAACCCACCAGCTTCCAGTGGGAGACAGTTGTGGGATGTCAGCTCTTCTGAGACTTTGGTCCAGCTCTCCACTCTCACAGCTCCATTTTAAAGGTTTTTGGGACCCTGAAATTTCTGTCTGTGAGGTGGCAATGATGATTTTCCTTTATACTCTGTCCATAAAGATTTTTGTAGGTGGCAACGATGATTTTCCTTTATATATGAAACTAGGCAGGAACACAGGGAAAGGAGGTGAAAAGCAAACCTGCCACGATGTGAGCTTTGCAGCCAGGAAATATCCCCAAACAGGGAGATAATGCAGCCTCCTCAGCAGAGATGGGCAGAGCCCCGAGCTGCAGCAACAGGCATTGTTCAGCATTTCTGAAAAGCAGCAGTCACTGAAAGGGCTGGTCCGTGGGTGGTGAGCAATCAGCGAGATGCTCTTGGATAGGAATGGCTGGAAGTTCTCATTTAAAAGCAACCTTTCTTCCATCTGGGCGAGGAAAGGTTTGTGGTTTTCCTCTCGCTGACAGACTTCATTTTGTTGCCCCAGAAAAAAAAAAAAGAAAAAAAAAAAAAGTGCTTTTTACAAATGCCTTTTTTTTTGCTGGCTCATGTGTAAATGTGAATTGCCAGAGACAATGTAATCGTGTAAAAGGACCATCAGGCAGCCAGAGCTTTTGGATGAGCACACAGGGATAGGGTCAAACTGCCAGATTTTTAATTTGCCACTCTCTCAGTAAGACAAAAAAAAAAAATAATAATAAAAAAAAAAATCTCTCCCCTGCTAATGTAAGGAGAGAGGGGGCCAGGGGGGGAATGCACAGCAAGTGGAAGCAGCAGCCACAGGGGTCCCTGAAAGGAGTTGTGTAATGATTATTTGACAAGGCTTCCTGGATGCTAACAATCCCATTAAAAATAAGTTGGCCAAAAAAAAAAACCAACCCAAAAAAACCACATTAGGATCCTGAACTGACTGAAAATGAAAGAGGAGAAATGAGGAGGGATTAAAGTGAAGCTCAGAAGTAAAGAACAACCACTGAGTGTCTCCACGGTGGGAGTCTGTGAGCCTGATGGGGAGCTCTGGGTAATTAGCTGTATTTGACTCCTTTCTTATATTCAAAAATACTTTTCTCTCTCCTCTTCCCCCTCCCTCCCTGCATTTCCTTGCAGACCATGGATTCTTGGAGGTCAGAGTCTCTACCCAGCTTTAGGCACTGTACATGCACATCATTAGAGATAATTCCTGCCCAAAGAGCTTTTAATCTGCATTTCACCAGGCAGAGAAGGGAGACAGCAGTGTCACAGGCCTGCAAATGAGAAACTGAGGCACAGAGAGGTGGAGGGCTGCTTTCAGAGATGTTCCATTTTCACTTGGACTCCTAGAAAAATCATGTTTTCCCAGAAATGCTGACACCTTTAAAGTGATGAAGGTAGAGAAGTGTTTAGGTTGGAAAGACGTTGCAGGTCAGGCCTAAGTGCTTAACCCAGCACTGCCCAGGAACCTAAATCATGTCCCCAAGGGCCACCTCTACACATATTTTAAAATATTTCCTGGGATGGTGACTCCAGCACTTCACTGGGCAGCCTGTTCCAGTGCTGGATAGCCCTTTGGGTGGATGAATTTTTCCTGGTTTCCAGTCTGGTGTCCTTTGGAGGAGGGAGGGATGTGCAGGGACACGAGGCTCTGTTGCTGCCCCTTACCCCAGGCTGACTCCATGTCAACCAGTCCTGAACATCAGAGGCTGAGATTGCATCCCTCCAGGCAACTCCAGGCTGTCACTCACTCCCAGGGATGGTTTGCTTCCTCCTCAAAATGCTGACAGAAATAAAGTATTTTTGTCTGAGAGAGAAAAAGATCTGCTTTCTCAAGGCAGACCCTTGTGATGTGCTGAAGGCCAGCTGATATCTGTTGGTGACTCAATACCAACACAGATCTGTTTCCTTCAGTAAGAAAAATTTGTATCTTTGTATCACTATTGCAGGTGATTCCCAACATAACTTCAGCTTCAAGGCAAAAAGGGTGAGATTTTGTTCTCATGTCGCTGCTTATTTCAACTCAGAATCTTTTCTGGTACATTGAATCTGAATCTGATCTATTGAATACTGAACCTTGTGGAAGATTTGCCTGGTTTATTGGTTTTCACTTAAAGAAAACCCCCACAAACTTGTAATGTTGGCAATGTTCTTAAATTAGGCGTTGTTGTTAGTGTTGAGCCTCCTAAGTAGCATTTTTATGTTGTCTTTTCCATTTTGTTATTGTACATGTTCTATAGAAAAACTAATTGGAAAGGGAAGAATATACCAAACAGAGCAGCTGCTTGGCAAAGCTGTGTGACAAGGCTCTGAGTGAGGTTTGACAAGGCCCAGGGAAAAGTTGGCTTGCTTGGAGCCAGAGGTTACATGAGACAACCTCCATGGGTTTTCTTCCAACATAAATCATCCTGTGATTTCATGATTAACTGCAATTTTGTTCCCAAAACCCACAGTCACTGAAATACAGCAGTTTTTAATTCAAAATTTATGACTCATGGAAAAAAAGGCTCTTCATCTTAACCATCAACACCTTTCTCACATGACTGACTGCAAAAGAAAAATTGCCAGCTGCGTGTGATTTGTTACTTCTCCACGCCACGCTGAAGGGTTGTTTTGTAGAAAGCCAGGGAGGTTTTAATGAGAGAGCAGCGGCAGAGGGGTGAAGGGAACTGGGAATATAACCTGGGAGAGAATTCAGGTGGCCACATGTGGGGAGAAGCTGCTGCTGGGGTACTCAGGGTGGGGTGGTTCAGATGGGGCGTGCCTGCTTTGGAAAGGCAAAGGTGTCTCTGCTAAGGAAGGCAGGAACCTCCCTTGGAATGGAGAATGCAAACCCCCTCCCTCTGAATTGTTGTAATTTTGAAATGAAGGGGCCCTCAGGCAAAGATGTGGGAATAGGAACAACAGTTCTTTGCTGGGAAAATTAAACTAAAAATGCAGCAGTGCAGAACAAAACACTGTCAGAGTCAGGATACAGCCTGGCACCCTGTTGGGCAGGGTGTTGGGAGCAGTCCCACCAGCCTGGTTCTTGTTCTGTCTCAGTTTTCCTGGACCACCTTGGGATCCTCTGTTCCATCTCTCCATTCCTAATTCCTGAACTGGGAGATGGAGAGTTATCCAGCAGTGTCAGGGTGTTATGCTGGAGGGGGGAATTAATAAGCAGACTCTTTTAGGGACCAGAAATGCCTCATTTTTAAAGCCTTTCCTATGTGCATACACACAAAACTCCTGCTTTTACAGGCCCTCTGCCTTAATAAAAGTAGATTTTCTACCTGAGGCCATGTTAGATGCAGTGACTCATCTCCCAGCAGTCTTTGGCTGGGCCACTTATGGATCTCTCACTGTATTTCCCAGAGCAGGTGGGTGGGAATCAGTGACTCCCCCAGCCAAGGCACACAGCATCTCCAGGCTCAGCAGCAGGAGGAGGAGATGTACTTACCTGTGTCTCAAGCTATCTAACCATTAACTATCTCTTTTCCCATCTCTCTCACCCTGCTCCCTCCAGAGATCCGTTACTGAGAGGAAGCAAAAAGGGGAAAACGTTTTTAAATGGGCAAATTGAGAAATTCAGAGCGTTGCAAATAGTCTGTGAGCAGGATGGAGTTGCCTAGGGCTCTTTTATGAGCCTCACATGGGGCTGTAAATCAATTTAGAGCCGTAGAAGTGAGGCATAAACCAGCAAACTCTGTGTGTGTGTCAGCTGTGTTCTGTACAAATGGCTGATACTGTGTACAGTGTTTATAGCAAATCCTGTTGTGACCCATTTTCTAATGTAACTTGTCTAATTTTTCTTGTGACACACACAAAAAAAATAAGGTCCAGTGTTGGCTGCTATATATAAAGTGTCAATTCTTTATTGGTTTGAAGGCTGAGTGTGTTGCTGAGCTCCTCCAAACAGAGCCACTTTTAATCAAAACCAACTTAAATCCAGGGCCAGGTCTTTTTTTTTTTTTGCTTAATAGAATTCCAGTAATTTAAAGAATTTCTGCCATTTCTCCTGTACAAGCAATTACAAAGTACTGAGGTTTATGACTTTGGTTTTTTCCAACATACCAGACTGTACATTAGCAAACATTTCCCAGGACATTCTTAGGTAAACACAGAATTGTTGTCTACATGCATTTTGGGCATAATTTGGGCTGCTATCTGTTGGAGAGCTTAAACATCCAAATACATCTGTGCCTCCTGAAGGGCCTTCCTTTCTCTTTGCCATTTTCTGTTTCAATCTGGAAACTTGGGGCACTTGTTGTGTTGAATCTAAAAGAATGAATTCAGACCAGAGTATTATTTAAGTACCTTACAGTAAGAAGAAAACTTCAGAGTGCTCTTCCCTGAAACAGGTCTGAAGAGCAACATCCCCAGGCAGGGTGGGAGCATGGATCTGGCTGCTCAGTTTTGTTATTCCTCCTGCAGAGCAGCTCAGGCTGGTAAACTGGAATATTTTCACATATCCTAGATACACACTGCATGACCAGGCTTGTGGACCAGACTGTGTCCACAGCAGTAAAAGGAAGTCTGTGGGGCAGCAGTAAAGAAAGAGAGGAATTTGGCATTGTAAAGTTCCAGAAGTGGTTTGTTGCATTTTGAAGATTTTTTTTTAAATATAGATTTTTTTTTTTTAAGATATTTTGATGCACTAGGTAGATGATTCACCTGCAGAGCCCAAAGTCAGGAAACTCAGAATAAAGATAATTAATTGATGATGCAAGGTAGATTTTTGGTTTATTTCCCCCCACCCAGTGCAGATCTTGACCAAATCAGAAACCCTGAGATGCAATCAAATTGAAGTTAATGTCTACAATGGCACAGCTTAACCAAGGTGCTTCTCTTGGCAGGACTGGGGAGAGCAGAATTTCAGCCTGTTCCCCATGGAGCCTCCCTCAGGAGCCTCTCCAAGGGGAGCTCTCCCCAGGAAGGTGGCAGCCCTGAGGTGCCAGGGCTGGAGGAGATGAGATTCCTGTCACAGGATCTGGTACAGCAAAGGAGGTTCAGGAGAGAGAAGGGGATTGGTGACCTGCTGCAGCCCTGGCTGGTGCCTGAGATGGTTTGGGTTTCTGAAACTCTTTCCCCAGGGAATTTTCCATAAACCAGAGCCTGTTTTTGTAGCTGTAACTTCATTTACATTCCTTTCCCTGGGAGGGACTTCTCCTTGCTGTCCCCCTGCTCTGACCAATGTGACTGAGGAGGTTTCTCTGTGTGTCACCAATGGAATTGCTCTGTCTAGCACAGGATAAAAGGGAGACACATCCCAGAAACAGAGGAGTCATTTCCAGCCTGCTGGAGTCAGAGTCTGTGCTGTTGTCACTGTGCCCACTGCCATCACCAGCTCCTGCTGCTGTTGAGCACAGATCTGTGGGTGCTGGCACAGCTGCCTGCACCAGTCGTACTTTGCGCTGGAAGTTTCGTTTAATGAGCTTTGAGGGGGAAAAAAAAAATAATATTTCAAGCAGTTTTATGTGTTTCTCTACCCAGGCAAAAAGTTTTGAGCTCGCATCTTCCCCTTGGGGAGAGCACTTTCTCTTTTCCAGCTGTCAGAACACAAGGGTCATTGGAGTATTCTTGTCAAGTTTTCCAGATGCTGGTTTGGAATTGATGGGTTTGAGCAGGAGCAATTTGTTATGCTGGCACTGGCCCCCTCCAGCTGCACAAAGAGCCAGCCTTTGCAGATACATTATCATCTCCTCCTCTGAAGGAACTGTTCTTCTGAAGATAGAACAAATGGCTTGGGAGATTTTAGGTCTGAACCAAAGGTCAGGCTTGTCTGATAGCTCTGAAAGGGAATGGGGATGTGTAGGCTGTTGCCTGGGTGGTAGATATTTCCTGCATGCATATGTGTGCAGATAAGGCCAGATAGATTATTTGGCACTCTGACTGAAGTATATTTCTTTTTCTCTTTTGGAACTATTTTTTTTTTCTCCCATGATTGGAAAGAGGCTTTCATATCAAAGCGTAAGTAATCCAGTGAAGTATAAAAATGTTTGTTCAGGTTTTATCTGATAGATTTGCTATCAGTTTCAGAAATCCTTGTCATAAAATCCGACCTGTAAATCTGTTTTAAATCTGTTTTCCACGTATGCTTTCCTTTAACAACTTAAGGAAGCACTGCCCAGTATATATATATATATATATATATATATAAGTATACATATATATATATGTACTCACTGAGTTTAAATAGGCAGGGGAAGAGATGCTAATGATGTGCCAGGCACTGCTGGCCAGATGTGCCCAGGGTGAAGGAGTGGCTGTGGTGGCTGAGCAGCAGCAAGGAGGTGGTGGGAAGTGAGCACATGCCACCCACTGAAATCCTTCCTTCACCTTGACCTGGCCTGCTTGAGGGGACTCCCACGTGGGAAGGAAAATTAGCTCCATTAGCACAGAAACTTGTGCAGAGGTATAAAAGGATGTGTGGTCACAGCAGAGCTGCTATTTAGATTCAAAGGGAAAAAAAAGAACATGAAAAAGAAATTAGGTCTCATTTGAAAGAGTCATGCCAGGTATGTGTTCTGTGTCCAGGCCAAACCTTAACACTCATTAACTAGCTGAGAAGGAATCTGCAAACTCCTGCTGAGAAACCCCCGTGTCAGATTTGTTGGGTGATTAGACAGATAATTAAAGCAATACCTGGATGTTTTAAGTGGTGATCAGGTCAGCTCCACTGAAAGGAGGTTCTTAGCAGCTGAAGGTAAGAATGAATGAATGGCATTTTCATCCTTCCTCACCTTGTTTGACCACAGATTTATGACTAATGTCAAGTATATTCAAGTGGAAACAATTTTGCAGGCATAACAGTAGGATAAAAACTTGGAAATGAATCTTATGCTTGCTTTTCAAAACTCATTCCAGGTCACCTCACTGAGGGAGGAGTGAGAGCCTCTGCTGCTCAAAGGAGTGACAAATTCAATTGCATCTCTGTCTCCACAGTCAGTCCCAGGGTGCTGCCTACCAGGATGAGATGAGATTTTGATGGGCTCCCAGTGTTTCCCTGGTTTTTGTGATACTTCCCAGCAGGAGCAGCATATTTCTGTGTTTCAAAATAGGCAAAGGTAGGTGGGATGGTCAAAGTGCCTTGTCCAGAAGTTTTGCATTTGTTAATTTGCTTTGCAGTCTGAGCTTGGGGTAACTGAGTCTGAGCATTGGGCACAAGAGCAAAGTGACCTCTGAGGCTTGGAAATGCCTGTCAGCAGGGAAAGGGCTGCTCTCCCTAACTCCTGACTGAAAGGACCTGACCTGGCTACCAGCAGTGTGGCAGCCCTGTTGTCTTGGTTTGGACAGACAGGTCTCTGCCAGGGAAAGCTGGAGTTTCCCTTGGAATGGAGAATGTAAACCACTCACCCCCACCAAATTATAATTTTGCAATTAAGGGCTTTCAGGCAAAGATTTGGGAATGGGAATAACAGTTCTTCACTAGGAATATTAACAATACAAATGGAGTAGAAAACAAAACCACCCAACCAAACCAGCAAACAAACAAACAAACAATTTTGGAGAACCCTGACAGAGTCAGAGCTCCAACCTGACACCCTGTTGGTCAGGGGGTTGGGAGCAGCCCCAAAGTGAGTCCTCCTGGAGTGGCAGAGGTGGTTCTGGTGGAGCAGAGATGATTCTGTAGAACAAGGAAGGAGTCCAGTTTTCCTCCAGGAATCGGGTGAAACTGGATACCTTGTGTTCCTACGTCCCAGTTTTTATCCAGGTAGGAATGGTTGGCTCCTCCCAGTGGGTGGAGCATCTCACAATGGGATGATGGAATGTGGATGTACTGCTTTGGGGAGGAGAACAGCTCAGGGAGTCTTAATGGCCCATTGTGAAAAGAGATAACAAACACTGCCCCACCTGGTTTAACAGCTGCCCCATTGTCAGAAGGCACTCACCCTCCTCCCCACAGAGTTACAAGAGATAAAGAAGAACATCTCCCCAGATGCTTTCAGCAGATGAAACAGAATACACATTTTTGCTTCCACAACCCAAGACACCTGTGATTCCAGTGCCTGTAATGAGCTGCCTCTGTGACTCCTCCTCAGTTGGATAGGTAGAGTAAAAAGAAATGCAAGTCTCTTTCCTTGGGCCAGGGTGACTCAGTTAAAAATAGCCCTGCTCGGGAGGTTGTAAAAGCAGCCTGCAAAGTGACAACATCAGCTCTTCTGGGCTGTTGCACAACCTCATTTATCCCTTAATGATTCTTGTGTTTTCCAAACCTGTGTGCAATTAATATTATTTAATGGGCACGGGAGTGTTCATCAGGCATTTTGCTCAGCGAACAGAATAATTGTGAGTTATTCTAATTAAAAATAATAATTTTTAATAACCGTGGTCTGAAACCTTTCGGTGGATGGGTTTCTCTGATAATCTCTCCGTCCAAGCAGATATTCTCCAATGTCCACATCAAATTTGGGGCTGCAGGTATCACCTGTAAGCTATGCTTCATTGGCTGCTGGGGCTGGCAAATTAAAAAAAAAAAAAAAATAAAATCATTACTAATTGATATGCTTTAATGGCCTGAGAGCTTTCAGAGGTGGGTGAACCCAGGAGAAACGCTGAGAGGCAGATATCTGATTCTAGTGATGCCTGAGTAGGTACAGGCAGAAAGTGGAACCATCATGACAGCTGCATCATTGTCAAACTGCTGCACCTCAGGTTTTCTAGCAGTTTGACGCTATTATGAATGTAATTTATGTATAAATATATCTATTTTTATAGATATATTTATAAAATAGAAATTATAAACCACTGTCTTGATGAACCCATGAAAGGCAAAGTGAGATAAGGGATAAAAACAGAGAAAATGAAGCCTGTGCTGGTGTCTGTATCTGCCAAGACCATCACTGCAGAGATGAGGGCTTTGGGATTTGTGAACTGTCTGTTAATTAGTGCCTGCTGTGATTCTCTTCTGTGTCCCAGGTATCCAATAAGTTTTTGGGGCTACAGATATTATGAATTTTTTGCTTAGCTGTGGTGATGCAGGATGTGAGTGATGGGTGTTCTCACTCCCCATCCTGGCTGCACTGATCCCTTACACTGCACTGGACACACCTCACACACACAGAGAACATGAACATTTAGGATACTTCTGGGTATTTTTATTTTTTTTTCCAAGTTTGAGCTGCATTAAATGCTTAATTCATTCACCTTTAAAGACTTCTTGCTTTTGGCCTCAGCCCAATCCCTGATTCTCACTCTGATCTACTTTCTAACACAGTTACTGGGAGGAATGGGGCATTTTTAGTGGGAACTGGGGCTCGTTTTGGAGATCTGCTTCCTTACAGATCTCTTGGCAAAGGATGAACTGCACCTGCAAGGGGAGCAAGGCAGTGCTGGAGCTCCCAGCCCTGCCAGGAGTGCAGGTGCAGGCACGGGGGACAGGGCTGGGTTTGTCACTGCTGGCTTTGCACTTGGCCTCAGAGAGCTCAGAGGTCTTTCCCACCTGAGCAATCCCGTGGTTTTCTTCACAGAGAAAGAAGGAAATTTCTCCTCTTCTCTCAGAGGAGAGAGGTGGGTGGGGACAGGCCTCTCAGAGCCACCTACCTGCCTGAGAACCTCCTTCAGAGTGCAACCTGTTGATTTGTCCTCTTTGCATCTGGGCAGGTAAAAATATTGAAAAAAAAATATTGCATGAGGGGAAAATCAGGGTCAGTACCTTTTGGTTAAGATATTTTGAGATATTGAAGATATTTTGCAGTGATTTTGGTGTGGATTTACTGGTATCTTGTTTGCTTTCTGGCATTTATTGACTTGCTCGCGTTCCCTAAATCCAATTTACAGCTCTGCACATGGCCAGAACATAGCAGTAAATCTAGTGCATTAAATCAGTGAGCTGGGTTCAGTTCTCTATTAAACCAACAAATCTGGATTAATTCCGGGCTCTGAAAGCGTTTCTGTTAAACAAAAGCTTAGACCAATGTCTAGAAAATGTCTTTTGATTGCTTGCCTTTTGAAAGCTTTAAGTGTTTGTCTCCTGAAGCCCAGCTACAATGTCAGTCTCTCTGCAGAATGTGGACATTTCCCCCCTCTAGTCTCACTCTCTTTTTTTTTTTTTTTTCTTTTGTAAGAGGGATAATTATACGAATTATTCTTGCCAAATTCTCTCTGTGACTGTTTTTGGATTTTTTTCCAGTGGTCTGGGTCTATTAGAAAAGGATGGGAAGATCTATTTCTGTGGCACCACGCTGATTGGTGGCCACATCTCTGTTTTTCAGGTGACCTAGTGTTGGGTTTCCTTCCCCCAGCTGCAATCCAGTTTGAGCTAATGCCACTAAGAACACAAGAAGAAGACTTTTGACAGTTGTTGTTGTGGATAGAAGTTGTGTTTGATGGTGTGGGTGGAGGTGTTTGAAGTGCTAATTTTTATTTTTTTTTTCCTTCCTGGAATGCTGGTGCGACAGAGGTGTCAACTTTTGATAACTGGAAACTGCAAAATTGAATTCAACTTTCAGCCTCTGTTTTTGGTTGATTGTAACATTCTTACTGTCACCCCAGACTCTTTTCTTCCTTTCTTCATTCTGCTTCCAGACAGCTTTGCCAACAACTTTGATTTCATACTTTCTAATGAGGGTGTCAATTTTTGTTCAGATAGCTGCAGAGTGTGTAGGGAAAATACCCATTTTCCTCTCAAGTTAAGCACCCGGTGCCAAATTATTTTTTTTTTAATTGGTGCTCTTCTTTAGCTGCAGTTTATTTTTGTAACGTAGGGAGAAACAAAATCTGTTTTTGTGCCTTGGAAAGTGCTTTTTATTTGTCAAACCTTCCCTGTCACGTTTGCTCTGTCGAGTATTCTGTGTGGATCTCTCCTCTGTTTACTGCATCTTCCAAAGCACTTCTTTAATGCTCAGTCTCTGTTGACCTTACTTCTCAAAATATTTGCTAAATGAGACATGCTGTTTGGAGGAAGCACTTCCTAAGCACGTGGATTCAATTTATTTCTGGGCTTTAGTTTGGGGTTCTGTTGCCTTTGGGAAGCACAAAGAGTGTAGAGAGCGTGGAGCACAAAGCTCCCAGCTCCTGGGTATAAACCAGTTCTTAAAATCTGTTCCTAAAATCACCATCAACCTTAAATCTGTTCTTAACATCACTGTGAATCTTAAATCTGTTCTTAACATCACTGTGAATCTTAAATCTGTTCTTAACATCACTGTCAATCTTAAATCTGTTCTTAACATCACTGTCAATCTTATATCTGTTCTTAAAATCACTGTCAATCTTAAATCTGTTCTTAAAATCACTGTCAGTCTTAAATCTGTTCTTAAAATCACTGTCAATCTTATATCTGTTCTTAAAATCACTGTCAATCTTAAATCTGTTCTTAAAATCACTGTCAGTCTTATATCTGTTCTTAAAATCACTGTCAATCTTAAATCTGTTCTTAAATTCACTGTCAGTCTTAAATCTGTTCTTGACATCACTGTCAGTATCAACAGGGCGAGCTGGAGTTGGGACTGGAAGGTGAATTTATGTGATTTACTGGTGATCTTTTCTGGTTTTGTGTGGAAGGCCCTGCTCAGAAAGCAGCACTGCTTTACCTGATGGCACTGAGCTGTTTCTAAGGGAGGAGGGTGAAAGTCCCAGAGAGAGCTCTGCAGACAGCCCCAGGTCTGGCATGCTGACTGTGGTGTGTGCCAGGGAGGAGAAATGCAACCAAAAAAACTTGGGGAAAGACTTTTATGCATGTCAAGAATCTGTTTTAAATCTCACCAGTCACTTTTCTTCCCTTAGTCCTGTGCTGCTTGACAGGGTGATGTTAAAGGGACTTGTGTGTTTTTCTATTTGCCACTGTTTAAGTTCCTAACCTACTTCTTGGGTTATATAAAATGTATAAATATGATTGGGCAATACACAGACTTCTCCTGTGACAATGACCAAAACCAGCTGTGATTTTTATGATTATTTATGATTTTTTATGATTATTTATGATGACAAATGAGTTCCCTTGCCGAGGGGAAGCCTCCTTCCATCAAAGGACAGCTCCTAAGCTGTGCTGTGTAATGAAACACATCTCTGAGCATTACCAGGTGACAATTGGAGCCAGACTGATAAAAACCAACTAGTACAGTGAGTTTGTAAAGTCATCAACAGAACACATTTAAGGTACACACATGAATTCTCCTGGTGCTGCATTTTCTGCAGCAACTGGCCATTAAATTCTCCGTGAGGATGTTTGTCCTTCCACACATGAAAAGTCCCAAATGCCACCACCCAGCACTCTGCTTGAGTGTGGATATCCTGCACATGCCTGCAGAGTGCCCACCAATTAGGGAAGAAAATGCTAAACTGATGATGATAATTGGAAGTGCAAATGGCTTCTTCTGTCAGTTGCAGGAAAGATTAACTTCTTTTTGGAAAATTTTATTAAAGTTCTGCACGATTTCTTGTGTGATTTACTTAATTATACAGCACAATGAGGTAATTACATGTCATAATGATGTGATTATGTGTATTTTCTCAAAATGTACAATTAGATGCAATTACAGTCTAAGAAAATGGGGGAAAAAAAAATTTGAGGGCTAAGGCACTGAAACGTTTGCTCTTGCTTGTCAAACTGGGAGCTCAGAGATGCTGGTGGCTCTGATTCAAGGCGCTCCACACTGATATGGATAATCACGAAAATATATTTGGGGAAAAAAAAATAAACAACCAAGAAAGCAACAAAAAACCCCCTTCATTTACAAGGATATTTTCCAGAGGCAGTGGTTTGATTGTTTTCATTATCTAGGTGTGAAATTTTAGGCAGGGTTGGAACGAGCCTCAAATGTCACATTGTGCTCACAGAGTGGGGAGCATCATGCAGAGCCAAGTCTGCAGGACTCAGGTGTTTTTTTTAAACAACTGTAACATTCCCAAGGCTAGATGAGCTGTGTTTTTCACAGTTCTGTGCACTCCCAAGGCACAGAAGTGCATTTTGTCCTTTCCTGCGCTGAGCCCTGGGGTTCTGCTGCCTTCAGCCACTGGACATTGGAGAAAAACATCCCCTATTAAGCAGTTTGTGCTAAAGCTGCTGGAAGTGGCTGCTCAGGGGCTGTGCTGATAAATCATACAAGGGGAACCTGCTTTCCCCATTCAGTTTCCTTACTGCGTTTTTCTCCCTCTGTGGCAGCAGCTCCCAGCGCTGAGCTCTGGGATTAATAAACTGGAATAAAAATAAACTGGAATCCACATTGTGACACTTTTAAAGTCCACAAGGACACAGACTCTGACTTCAGGAGGCTGACAATGACTGTGTTTATTTCTGGGAATTTCTTCTCTTTTATCCTGTTCTACAGAGAACAACCCAATGGGTGACACAAACTTCTTCACTCACATTGGTCAGAGCAGAGGGACAGCAAGGAGAAGTCCCTCCCAGGGAAAGGAATGTGAACAAAGGTTCAGGAAAACGTGGCTCTTGTTGGCAGAAAACTCTCTGGGAAAAGAGTTTCAAAACATCTCAGGCACCAAGCAGGGCTGCACACATTGTTGTGCATCAACCTGAACCCCTCCTAACCTCTCTGGTTTTGCCAAGATGCTCCAACCCTGTGGCAGAGGGACGCAGTGCACCTGCTGGCTGGCAGCTCCTCCATCCTGCTGCTCCTGCAGAGGTGCTGGGGAATGTGGGGATGGTCAGGGCCTTTAAAAACAGCAGGTGCCCCAGCAAGGGCAGAAGGTGAGGCAGAGTTTGTTGTGTGTTTGTGTTTAAAGCACTTCAGCTGCAACTGCTTTATTTGAGAGTGCCATCTGTAAGTAAGCCTGCAGTTTGTGGGGTTTTTTTCCTCCCCAGTTGATAGGCTTTCTAACTGCAAATATTGTTCTTTGTCTAATCTAAACAGGCCTGTTATCCTCAGGAAATGATTCCCTCTTTCTTATCTCTTCTCTGTCATGATCTTTGCTCCTCCCTGTGCTCCGCTATGACTTTAGGAGGGACTTCCATCAATTTATTTCTGTCTGCATTTTCTCCCTAGGGACATGCCTCTTTTCTCCTGGGCAAAGCTGATTTTTTTGTGGGGCTCCCAGACAGTAGGCCTGATACCATTCCCTGCAATAGAAAATCCTTTTAATTAATCCTAACCAGCACACAGTGTTAAAACCACTTGCTGTGTTTAGCTACAACCCTGCACATAATCAAAAAAAAAATCAAACTGTTCATAATCCCACTGTTATCAGTACAGTTATCTATTACTAGGAATTAAAATTATTCTGTTAAAGAAAAAACTTTCCATTGTTTTCAAAGAAAAAAACCCTGTTCATTTAATTATTTTCCAGATTTGTTTTAACTGTGTTTGCCCAGTGCTAGTGGCTTTGCAGTTAAATGCTATATCCCACAATTACATCCTCATTTTCTGCTTCTGAAAGAACTGAAGCTGCTTTTTAAATCAACAGGAGGCCAGACTGAAGGAAGGACTGAACCCCACATATGGAAAATCTTCTGCTCTCCTGCCTTCATAAATAGGAAGCTCAGCTACATGTGATTCTTTTGGTTCCCATGGTGAGCACATCAATGATGGTATCAAACAGATCATCAACAGTTCTGAGCTGATGGATGTTCAAAACTTCAGCTGTTCAAAGCCTACCCAAACTTGCTAGATAAGCTGGAGCAGAAAACCTGCACACAGGCATTAAAGAGATTTTTTTCAAGCCAATTTTTATTGGCTTGCAGCAAGAAGTCTCTTAGAAGTGCAGTAGAAGATGCCAGGTGTGTTCTGGTAACAAATATGTTATATTTTATTAATACTGTGGAGTCCCCCCAAGAAATGGATTTCAGCTGTTGTCATCAACTGAAGGAAGGAGGAACTTGAGAACACGAGTGACACTTCAAGAAAATACTGGATGGATGAGGTGGGTAATTATGTCCCTAAAAAAAAATTTAAAAAAAATTTTTAAAAAAATTTCTGAAGATGATGTCCTGGTGTTGCATTAAATTGGAGGTGCTGGGAAATATCTGAACGGAGTTTTTCAGACAAATTGAGTTTGTGCAAACTGAACCCGTGGTGCTGTTGATGACACTGTCTGTGCGCTCAGGGTATTGATAAAGGTGACGTGGGAATAGAGCCCATCCTGAGACTGGGGGGCCTCCTTTCACCTTTTTGCCTCTTGGTTTGTAAGTATTTTACTGCTTGCCATGTACTCTCTGAGGAGCTGTCTCCCCCTCTTTTCCATCCCCTTTGGTTCCTGCACACAAAGGCTGACCAGCACTGTTTTGGGTGGAGGCAAAACCAGAACGTGGTCAGGATGGTCCTGCCTTGCTCCTCCAGAGCAACTCCCAGGCTGGGAACGTTTCCAGCAATAAGTGGAGCTATTCATAGCCAAGCACATCTCCATTTCTGAAGGGCTGGGAGATGAAACAATTCCTGGTCTCCTTTCCTTCTCAGTGTTCTTCAAAGAGCTCAGGAGGCTGTGATTTCCTGGACCTTTAAATCCTCGGCAAAGGAATCTTGTCAGCGGCGTGGTTAAAGGTGGTTAAAGGTGTTTAAAGGTGTTTAACGGTGGCTTTTCATCTCCCACAATTATTGCTGTTATGTTTTTTTTAAGATCTGCTCTTTCCTGCAGATCTGAGGAGCCAGCTCAGCTGTGTTGAGGTGTACCCTTGTCTCAGCAAATGCTCTCTGCCAGTTCTCTGTTCCTGGTTTGGTGCCTGAGATGTTTTGGTTTCTCTGAAATTCTTTTCCCAGAGAGTTTTCTATCAACAAAAAACACGTTTTCCTAACTGTGACCTTTGTTTACATCCCTTTCCCTAGGAGGGACTTTTCCTTGATGTCCCTCTGACTTAACCAATGTGATTGAAAAGGTTTATTTTTCTTCCACCCATTGGGTTTTCTTTGTAGAACAGCATAAAGAAAAAAAATGACCAAAAAACCCCAAAGTCACTGTCAGCCTTCTGAGTCAGAGTCATTATAATCTTTAACAGGATCACCATGGCAAGGAAGGAGGGGGATCCTTGTAAACACGGCCTGTGGTTTGTGAAGTCTGGGATTTTGGATGCCCTCCTTGAGCCATCCCAGATTTTATTTTTACTGATGTTATGGTGAACCCAAGAACCTGGAAGGGCTACCAGGTACTCACCATCTGTCAGGAAACAGATAAATAGGTCAATAATCAGTGAGATTATTAGATAAAAAGATAAATAATCATTGAGAATTTTGACCCTCCGACTCCCTAATATGTAGTGAAAAGGCAAATAGAAGGTGGAAAAATTCCTCTAAAAAAATGTTAGATTTAGTCATTCCAGATGATCCTACAATGATTTATGTGAAATAGATACTCACTCATCACTTTTTTTGCATTACAGAAACAACAGCAGTGGAAATTGCAGTGAAATTTATTCTACTGCTGCCTCGCAATAATATTGAGAATTGTGTTTATTTCATCTCGTAAATGGCTCCATTCTGCACTTGTTTAGATTACACAGGTATAATATGCAAGGGGAAAAAAGGACAGGATTGTTGCATTATTTTACAACACTACTTGCATCTTTTTTTCTTTTTTTTTCCTGAGAGGTTGTAATGCACTTTTAAATAATCTATGCCCAGCTATGACTGAGAGTCAATCAAAAACTGTTGTGCCGTCCTGCTAAGTCCTTAGACAACAAGATTCAGGCATGTTAAAATCTAAATCAAAGGTCAATCCATACTTGCTCATTTGACAGAGCTAAAACAGCAGCAATTCATTTTCTTTATGGGTTAAACACGCTGAGCACAGTGTAACCAGTATTTTACTGAGGTTTATTGGGGTTTATTCTCCATTAGCTCTGAGGGGCCAGGACAGGAGGTGCTGGGTGTTTTTTGTGGATTCTTGTGCCATAACGTTGGGTGTGGCTGGTTGGCACAGAGCCTGGCACTGATAATGGTCAGTGGTTATTGCCCCTGCAGCTCTGTGGCAGCTTGCACCTCCCTTTGCCAGCAAACCCGTGTTGGTTGGGGTTGTGCAAGACAGGCAGGACCACTGAGAGATGTGTCTTGAAGCAAGATTTATTAATGTTGTCTTCTACAGTCTCCTGGAGGGTGAGAAAGCCTTCACCCCACAAGCCAGAGGTCCGTGGTCAGTGGTCACAAGGTCACAGGTTGCAGGGTCTTTTAAAGGTTAATGAGCCAATAAACCACTGCCACAGAGACCGTTTCTACAATTAGGGATTGCACACCAATCCCTAATTAAATTGTCTCTCCTCACTGAGGGCTTAACCAATCATCTGCTGACACAAAATCCTACAGAATTACACCTTAAAACTTCTTATTACCTTTATAACTGCTTCTGTATCTTCAACTTTACAGCTCTCCAACTTTCCACTGCCTAGCTCAATACGTTTCTGTCTAAACTACAGACGCATATCCTTGCTTATGTGAATTATATAGAATTATATAATTATATAGAATTATCTAGAATTATATTATAGAAAAAATATATATTATATAGGTGTATATAATTATATATAATTATATATATAATCATATATAATCATATATAATTATACAAATATTATATATTATATATAATTATATATAATATAGATTTTTATTTTTATTTTTATTATATATAATTATATATTATATAGACTTATTATTTATATTATATATTATTAATATATATATAATTATATAATAGAATATAGAATTATATTATTATTCTAGATCTGGAAACGTTTTCCAAGGTCTCAGGTGGAGCCCTGTATTCCTTTCTGAGTTTGGGCCTGCGTGCTCGAGGTTTTGGGAATTTTCTGTGCCTGAATTCCCCACACACGTTTGTGTTTGATGCTCGTCCATAGGTGGCAGCAGCTCCAACTCTTTATGGGCTGCAATTAAGGCCAGAAAGTTAAAGCAGGGGAAGTTGAGCAGTTTCTGCGTGCCCTGGTGTCCCTGCACAGCCCTTGGAGAGGCAGAGGAGGAGGGGAAGATACCAATGGAATTATCTTTCAAATAACTGGAAGGTTTTTCCAGAGGTAAAGCTTACCCTTCATGGTTTTTGATTAACAGCAGCTGATAGGAACACTGAAGCCTCCGTTTATAACTTCCATTCACGGCGGTGTCTGAAGCCAAATGGCCAAACCTGTGGCTTCATAACGCCGAGCGTGGGTGCTGCCCAAAGCCTGATTTTGATTTTAACTGCGTGAAACAAGCACTCCATCGGCTTAAATTTGGGCTGAGGGCCAAAGTCAGGGAAACACAAAGATTAATGATCCCCCACTGCCCTCAGCCTGCCACAATGCAGCCCCGAGAGCTGGCTGCTGCTGGGAGGCGAGTGAGCATCTGTAACCATACAGCACAATGGGAGCAAGGCACAGTTCTTTTATTTTTAGAAGAAGTTTTTTTTTTTTGTCTGAAGCGTGTGCTATGTATGGCAAGATGGAAGATGAAGGAAACGCTGCGGGATTGCAGCTGCTGCCATCTCCATTGTCTGCAGGATGGAATTTAGGATGCTGTGCTTTGCACTGAACAAATGGGAAGCGTTTCCAGGCCTGGCAGCTTTGTGCTCCCATGGCAGTGACCCACTTCTGCTGCCTTCAGTCCTTTGAGTTTTGCTCCTGCCGCCCTCCTGCCCCGCTCCCAGGGTGGCTGGTGGTTTCTTTGTTGGTGATGAGCTTGGGGCTGCTCCTGTGAGGGAATTTTCCTTCTTCCCAGCTTCAGGCAGCCAGGCTGGGGGGCTGCCTGTGTGCACAGTGCAGAGAGACACTGGGGCTGTTTGGATGATTTAGTCTGTTCCTAAACTGCCTCAAGTCTGTGAGCTTGCTCCCTCCCCAGCACCTCAGCTTCTTCCCAAAACCTCGAGCACGCAGGCCCAAACTCAGAAAGGAATACAGGGCTCCACCTGAGACCTTGGAAGATGTTTCCAGATCTAGAATAATATAATTCTATATTCTATTATATAATTATATATATATTAATAATATATAATATAAATAATAAATCTATATAATATATAATTATAAATAATAATAAATATAATAAAATCTACATTATATGTATAATTCTATATTATTATATAGAATTATATTATTATATAGAATTATATTATAGAAAAAATATATATTATATAGAGTTATATGTAATTCACATAAGCAAGGATGTGGGTTTGTAGTTTACACAGAAGCATATTGAGCTAGGCAGTGGAAAGTTGGAAAGTTGAAGCAGGAGGTTCATGGCTGGCTGGGGACACTTGGCTGCAAGATGACATCTCTGGAACTTGTGTTTTCCAGGAGGGCAACATGAAAGACACTTAGCTCCACATCACGAGCCACATGAGAGAAGGAGGCATCCTGTAGGAATTTATTTTAAAATTTTGCAGTTGCCTGAAGTTGCTAGGAAAGCAGATGGATAATGATAGCCCCGGGGACATGTTTCCTGATTTTTCAATGAGATTTTTTTTTTTTTTTGACTGAAAGAGTTTAATATAGCATGGAAAATGTCATTTAATTACAACTTGTTGTTAGCACCCAATGAGAACGGACCCAGGCTCTTAAATTAGCCAGCTAAAGTAGGTGCCTGAATATCCAAGGGAAAAGACTGCCACGGGCAGGAGATGCATTTCAGGCATGGGAAGGGCAGGGCAGTGGCAAAGGGAGGAGGATGGGGCTCTGCTGCCTGCCATGGGTGCAGAGGATGGCACAGATTGGGTTGGTTTGAACCTCAACGCTTCCAAATCCCTCAAAAATCCACCTGGGTGGTGGTGGTGGGAATGTCCACTCCTCCAAATTGGCTAATTGCAAGACAGAGATGGATATTAGAGCACAAAAAACTCCCTGCCTTGTCAGTGCGGCAAGGAAAGTGGTCTCAAGTGCTTAAAAGGTTTTGTCAGAAGTGACAGGCCAAGTGCTGGTCAGACAGGTAAAGCTGACATGGCCAAGCTTCATGTGAGAAGGGTAAGATGTGGCAGGGCACAGCTGTCCTCCCTGGCAGAACATTTTCACATCTCTCCTTTCTTCAGGCTCACCCAGGGCTTGGTGACAGGAGGCTCAGGGAGATGAGATGGACAGGGACTGTCACAGGAGCTGCTGCTCTGGACAGGCTGGAACTGTGTGGGGAGAACAGAACCACAAACTGTGAACAGAACCACAAACGGGACTTGAAAGGACCAAACTCCCTAAAAAAAACCTTGCAGCAGGATAATTAACTGTGCTCTCTGGAACATTAACACTTGGAATGGCTGATGGTGCCAGCTAGGAAGCCACAGCCCAGTGGAAGGTGTCCCTGCCCATGGCAAGGGCATTGGAACCAGACAATCCTCAAAGTCCCTTCCAACCCAAAGCATTTGATGGTTCTGTGATATGGTGATGGAATCCTGTGGTGTTTTAATAGGGTTTGTGTGAAAATAGGGAGTTTTCTTTCCACATCCTGTGGTGTTTTAATAGGGTTTGTGTGAAAATAGGGAGTTTTCTTTCCACAAACAACAGGTTGAAGCTGGGCAGGTAGATGTCAGTGTGTGGGACTGAGCTCTGAAATCACCTTTTTCTCAGGAGCAGAGGAGTTGTCAGTCGTGTTTCTGAAGGTATTAAAGCACAGCTGGGAATGGGACATGGCCTGGCAGTGCATAAACAAGGGATCTTCCTGAAAACCATCCATTCCCCAGAATGGCAGCTTGCTTGCCACATAAAACACCCTTGCTGCTGCTCCTAGAAAACATTTCCCCTGGGCTTGCTAATGGGACATCTACAAATGGTGACAGAGTCCAATTCCTGTTCATTTGTTTACCTGCTTGTGGAAACACTAACTAGAAACGTCAGGGCTTTTCCCTCCAGGGCTGTCAAGTCTCCCAGCCCTTCTCCAGGGCTTGCCTTTCTGACTCAGTGCTTAGGTCAATTAATGTTCATATCTCGCTGCTAATTGCAGGAGAAATCAAACAGGACAGGGCAATAATTAATTACCCCAGGAGTTCAGTGTGACCAGGACAGTTTGGAGCATCACAGCTGGTTCAGCTCCCTACTTCACTCTTCCTGTTGGAGGAGCCCTGAGCCAGAAGGGTTTTCTCTGAGGGAGGGTCACTGCAGGGACTGCACTATTGTCACAAACACCTGACTGGGGAAATCTCATTCATTAGTGGGGCAGCCAGCCATGAGGAACAAGAAGGCAGAATTTACATGCCAGAATGGGCAGAAGGGGAGGCACAGAAAGAGTGGCACCAACTAATTTTGCTGCCATCCTGGTATCCTTGGCTATATTAAGGCTGCAATCATTAAAAAAACTGGGCTGCTTCTAATTAGCTCCGAGTGACCCGGGCTTCGTTAGTGCCCATGTCCAATAGATAATTGAGCTGTTTCACTGCATCCAGTCAGGCAGTGTGGGAAAAGCAAAGGAGTGCTATGAAGGCCGGATGAGTGCTCAGCATGTGAGATTTTTATTTTTGTAGAGAGAGGAATAATAGCCTCAGTTTTATTTTCCAGTTCAATGCTCAGGGGGAATTTTATAGAAATATAAAATTAGTATCAACAAAATAGTGCAGGGAGCAGAAAGCCCTGGCTATGGGAAATAACCTTTTTTTAGAATTTGTGTTGTTTTGTTGTTTTGTTTTGTTTTCCCCTAATGCTGAGATACCAGGACAATCTAGTGAAAGCTGGCTTTCTGCTAATGCTGAGTTAGGAGATGGCAGCACCTGTTGGGGAGTCACAGCCAGGAGCCTGGGGCAGTTCCTCTCCAGTGCCAGTGATTTGTCTGAAATATCAGTTTAGTCTGAGATAAACAGGCTGATCTCCTTAGGGTAAAGTATGAAAGAATGAAACAGAATATTTTTTGTAAAAAAAAAAAAAAAAAATGTAAAATGTGATATAGGAGGACTGAAATAAAGAATATGTTGTAGAAAAGGAAAAAAAAATCAAGGTTTTTCTTCTCCTTCAGGTCAGGTAATCTTGATTTGAAGTGTTGTAAAGCAAGGAGTTGTCATCTACAAGGCAAAGGTTTATGATGATATCACTGAAGGGAAACCTGTCTGGGGACAAACAGAGGTGCATGAGGAAAAAAGAAAAAAAAGAGCAGACATAAACATTTCCAGGCTTTCTTATTGAGAAAAATTTCTATTTTAATGTACAGAGATTTTATAAAACTGTTTCTCTCTCCTGTTCCCCACCCCCAAGGTGCACAACACACACTTTCCTGTTGGTGTGAGTACCCCAGACCCACCTCCCAGCTGCTTTTCCAGACAGTTCAATGCACGAGCAATGGAAGGTTATTTATCCTGACTGTTATAATTGGATCCAATTGGGAAAATGAGATAACTTCAGTGAATTACAGAGCTGCAAATGGAAGCTGCAGCCACTGCTTTGCTGGGCATGTCTAATCACCTGCAGCCATTCACCAGGAGTTCCAAAGGCCAAGCTCATTAGCACAAAGGCAGGTGTTTGTGCATTTCCATTTGTTGGATTAAAATGATCACAGCCATTTTGCTAATGATGCAGTGTGCAAATGTAGGCCACCTCAGACCAGCACTTGGAGGGGAGAGCGTTTTTTTTAGAAGTGAGAAATGAACCTCAGCGCTCCAATTGTTCGTTATTCAGATAAAGGTATTTCTGCAGTAAGCTCTCAGCTCAGTAAGGTGTGAAATGTTGGTCTGCTTTAACATCCCTTCTTCCCATTGCAGGGAAAATGATCTTGTGGTGGTGCCCTGGAACTTCAGAGAGGGGGTGCAAAAGTAATCCAAGCAGAGAGCTTTAAGTCAAAGTGTGAGCAGAAAAATTGGTCAGAATTCGTGTTGAAGTTTATTGACGTTTAAAGAGTTGATGCCATTGAAGTCTAAGTCTAAGCTGAAGTCAGGGTAAAAAGGAACTGAAGACAGATATGACTCTCACACTACAGTGTTACACACTACAGCTCAAAATAGGCCACAGCCCTAAACAGTCACAAGACTTTCCCCACAAACAACAGGCAGCCTATTGTTCACATTATTTAGCACCTTTTGCCAAATTAGATTGTTTTTAAAGGCTCTGACAGATGTTACATATGCAGCTCTTTTCCTGATTCTTTTCTGTATCTGTGGCCTGCCTCCACCAGGGCCTGTACCCAGCCAAGGCTGAGCTTATTACAGCTCAAAATAGGCCACAGTCCTAAACAGCCACAAGATTTTCCCCACAAACAACAGGCAGCCATTGTTCACATTATTCAGCACCTTTTCCCAAATTAGATTGTTTTAAAGGCTCTGACATGTTACATATGCTCTTTTCCTGGTTCTTTTCCATATCTGTGGCCTGCCTCCACCAAGGCCTGTACCCAGCCAAGGCTGAGCTTATTACAGCTCAAAATAGGCCACAGCCCTAAACAGCCACAAGATTTTCCCCACAAACAACAGGCAGCCATTGTTCACATTATTCAGCACCTTTTCCCAAATTAGATTGTTTTAAAGGCTCTGACATATGTTACATATGCTCTTTTCCTGGTTCTTTTCCATATCTGTGGCCTGCCTCCACCAGGGCCTGTACCCAGCCAGGGCTGAGCTATCTGGGTTCACAAGCTCCACCGTGTCCTTTGTTCATCTCTGATCTGCTGCTCCTGTTGTGGGCTCTGGTTTGCATTCTGAGCCCTGGCTGAGGCACGGCTGGAGGCTGCACGAGCTCCAGGACACATCCAGCTTTGGATGTCACTGCAAGCAGCATCCTCCTGAAAAGTCTGGCAGCCCAAAACACTTCTTGAGGGGTCAGTCAGGAGAGGAAGGAGCAGGTTCTAGAAGATGCAGGTGTCTGAAATGTGTCACCTCCTTGCTGCTGCTGGGGATGCTCCAGAGATGCCCAAAACACTTCTTGAGGGGTCAGTCAGGAGAGGAAGGAGCAGGTTCTGGAAGATGCAGGTGTCTGAAACGTGTCACCTCCTTGCTGCTGCTGGGGATGCTCCAGAGATGCCCAAAACACTTCTTGAGGGGTCAGTCAGGGGAAGAAGGAGCAGGTTCTAGAAGATACAGGGGTCTGAAATGTGTCACCTCCTTGCTGCTGCTGGGGATGCTCCAGAGATGCCCAAAACACTTCTTGAGGGGTCAGTCAGGGGAAGAAGGAGCAGGTTCTGGAAGATGCAGGTGTCTGAAACGTGTCACCTCCTTGCTGCTGCTGGGGATGCTCCAGAGATGCCCAAAACACTTCTTGAGGGGTCAGTCAGGGGAAGAAGGAGCAGGTTCTGGAAGATGCAGGTGTCTGAAATGTGTCACCTCCTTGCTGCTGCTGGGGATGCTCCAGAGTGCAAGGATCTTGCTGTCCTGGGTGCTCTGTGCAGAGCTTAATGAATTATTAATTATCTGCAGCTGGAGGCTGAGGAGGGCTCACAGGAGTACAGAGCTGCTTAGGCTGTAAAAGAGCTCTGAGGTGATGGAGCCCAAGCATGAACCCAGCACCCCTGCTCTCCACTGACCCTTGTCCCCAGGTGCCACATCCACGTGTTTTTGCAGCACTCCCAGGCACAGTCATCCCACCACTCCCCTGCTACACCCCCAGCAGGTTTCTCTCTCTTCTCTCTCTCTCTCTCTTTTTTTTTTCCCCCCTCCTTGACTTGTGTTGTTTCCCCCAAAGTGGAAAATACATTTATTTCCTAGTTTTGAGAATTCCAGATGAAACTGTGCAAATGGCTCCTCAGACTTGACAAAAGACCTGCAGGGTAATGCAGTGTGGAGCTTAGTCTTTAACAAAATTACCACAAATTGTGCTAAGAGCATCATAACTTCCACTGACGTAAAGTAAGTGAAGGTTGTCTGAAAAGTAGTGCATCCATTTAGTGCTTCTCTGGAAAACTAAGTGTACTGACTGCATAATAAATAAAAACAACAAAAAAACCCCCAAACTTCTGGCATTGTCTCACCTTTTTTTCCTTGACATGACTTTATCATCTATTACAACTGGGAGAAAAAATTTCGTATTCCAAAGAGAAGCTGTTTTTAAAAATACATGTGAATAAAATAATATTTACTATGAGGCAAACACTCACTGAATGATGCTTTTATCTTGTTTTTTTAAGGGTTTGGTGTGTCTGTTTAATAGAACTCTTAAGCTCAGGTAGTAATTTCATGTTAGGTTCAGTGTTAGTCCCTTTACTGGTAAAAAGGGAAAATGAAACTGCTTTGGCAGTGTAAATACAGAGACTTAGAACTGAATTAATTGATATTTCTCAGGATTTAAATTAACATAAACAGGATCAGAATTTTCCTCCTCACTTTCATATAGAAGTGCAGTAGAGGTCCAGGCAGGAGTTCTTACTTGTGCATCCCTTATGTCTTGAAAGCTCATGATTTGTGTGCAGTCATATAGAGTAGACAGCTCATAATTTAATTATTTATTCCATCAAATCTCTTAAAAAAAAAGAAGGAAGAGAGCAATTAATGCTTTGTTTACAATCACTTTATGGTAATTCTCATGTGCTTGTGCATTTATTACACAGAGAAAACAGGTTTGTGTCAGGGCCCAATTGTGTTTTGTTTCAATCAACTCTGAAGAAATAATAAAAAAAATAGAAAAGAAAAAAAGATAAACCAAATAATCAAAACTAAGTAAAAAGGGGATCTGAAGCCACACTCTTGGGCTTAAAGAAGCCTATTCTTGCTTTTTATTGTTCGTGAGTTAAAAATTAACTGATGCTCTTTAAATTTAGGAACTGTTCAGTTCATTACACACATGACTTGGCAGTGTAAACTTTTGAGCTGGAAGGGGCACTTAAAGCATAATAAGAACTCATTAGCAGCATTAAAGGGAAACAGAAAAAAAGTTTGGATTTTAGTAGTCATGACTCTGAGGAAAGAGTTGTTCCACAAAATGTCCTGGCAATCAGTTGGAAAAGGGAGCCAGGAAGGCACAGGGCTGAAGTCAAGTTAAAATTCAGTGTCTGTGCTCCAGCTGTGTGTTGGAACCCTGGGCAGTGAGGAGTTCAGGCTCTCTGTGCTGCCAGGCACTGAACCCCCAGCAAACCCTGCATTCCACTGTGGAACAGTTCCCCAAATTGAGTGATGGCAGTGGGATTGTGTGTGTGTGCTTTGGATGGAAGTGTGTGAGAGCACAGGGGGAAAAACTCAGAGTGTAAGGGTTTAGAATATGGTAATGTATATAAAGCAAGGTGGAGGTTTCAGGGCAGAGGCTGAGCCCTTCTTTTTCACCTTCTTCTCCATGGCTCTGGGTGGTGTTTGGTAATTGGGTAGAAAAATCCACATTGTGGGCCATGGGTGGTTGGGTATTGGGTTAAAAGTAAAAATAATCTAGGTGTCATTTCATAATTGGACAGTTTGTGCTTAAAAGGCCTTGGAAAGAGTTAGAGACAGAGCCATTTTTCACTTTGTTAGCTGGAACTCACAGCCTGTGAGACTCTACTATAGATAAGAATTAATAAACATCTGGGTCCCAACATGAACTGCATCTCTGGAGTATTTCATCCCAGCTCTGACAGAAAGGAAGGTAACAAACCCACACCTTTGCATGGAAGGAAACCTCTGCTTCCCAAAGGGGTTCCCGTGCAGCAGGGTGAAGTCAATTCTCCCTGAGTAAAGGAGGATGTGCCTCCATCCAGTGAGTGCCCTGCTGGGCAAAAATCAGGTAAAATCTGATTTCCATTGGCCTGGGCTGTCTGCTGGGCACACACAGGCATGCAGAGTGCCAGGAGTGAAGAATAAAAAAAATCAACATCTGTTTTGCCTGGTGATAACACTCTTTTTTTTTTTAATACAGGTACATTTTTTATTAGCAATTCAAGTGGGAGTTGGTTGTTAAATTAGTGGCAAGTGCTGACACAGAAGAGCAGATGATTTGTATTTTCTTAGAGATGTGTATGCAGCGTTTTCTGAAGGAGGTGGCTTTGGTAGTATTGTGGATGTGAACAGCCTGGAAATTCTGGGATTTTAGCTTAGAGAAATGTGTTACTGTTATGGTCAAAATGGATCAAAACATCTCAAATTTCTGTGTGTCTGTCCGAATCCAAACTGAGAGACCTAGCTGTGGGGTGTCTCTACAATAAAATATTTAATATTCACTTTTTGTGATCAAAACCAAGCATTTACTTCAGTGCTATTGAGTTCTGTCTTTTTAAACCTCCTTCAGCAGGAGGATCAGGCCCTCCTATCTTACTGTCAGCTGTGAATGCAGCTCATTGTTAAAGAGCTTGTGATAAATTTATTTCAGCTTTGTCTCCTAAAGGGGTCTCATCTTGCATCTTCTCTGCACTGAACATTTTCGCTGAGGGCTGCCTCACAAGGGAGGTATCCAACACAAGTATAAAATCAGGCATTTGGATTACAAGATAAATCTTTTTGGCTGGTATTTATTGTTTAATTTTGATATTTTGATGAGGCAAAGGGACACTGATAATTGCAAATTTGAAGATTCTCTGTGTTGAAAAGGCATTTCTACCAGATAGACTGGTAGAAAAAAATATTCATCAATCATTTAGGACTGTCTCAGGAATTTATTAACTTTTCCATAAGCTGCATATTTCTGCCTAATTATATCATGAATAAACAGCTGCAGTAAACAGCGAGATTCAATCTTCTGAATAAGCACACAACTGCATTCTTCGCTATTTTCTGCTTTTTGACAGCTTAGCAGTTAAACTGTGGATGAACATGGACCAGAGTACATGAAAATGGATGAGAAGGAAAGTGATAATGTAGCATATTTCCCCCACTTCCTTCTGAAACAGTGTAAAGCAATCAGTTCTAAAAACCTCTGTCCATGTATTAGTTAATCAATACCAATGTTCAGCTGGCTCCAAGGTATTTTAACACCTGTCAAAGCCAGCTCAGCAGTCATTGTTCAAAGCTTACATGGAAGCAAAAACCACAACAGGAAACCTTTCCCATCTCCAGGGGATTATCTCTGGGAAGGAAAAAAAAAAATAAAAAAAGAGAGAGAGTGAGTGATTCTGGTTACTGGAAATGAGAGGGGGAACGGAGCTCCAATTCTCAGATGATCCAATTATGATTAGTAAAACTATGTAAAAAAAAACCCAAACAACCCCCAAAAGGTAGAGCTGGGAGAGTGAGGAATTTAATCATGATTATCTGCCTCTTGTGAGGCAGTGTGGGAATCTGCCAAGCCCACCTTTGCTTGGTTACCCTGAGCGTGGGAGGGGAGGAGAAGCAAACGCAAAAGGACGCATCCGCCAGGGAGCACAGCAAGGGAAAAGAATTCCCTCTCACACTGGGGAAAAAGATCCCTTTTGTGATGTTGTTAATGAAGTATGAAGCTCTGGTTTGAAGAACTTTGGCTGCCACTGCTCCTTGGAGCTGCTTTTGCCAGGAGATCCCTGACTCGTGTGCACCATTCCCCCCTCCTGTTACACCCACGACGGGTTTTATGGCCCACATTTAATATTTACTGTCTGTTACAATAAATAGATTCGTTGCCAGGCTTATCTTCTCCTCCCATTCACAGAATCACAGGATTTCCAGGTTGGAAGAGACCTTCAAGATCATCAAGTCCCACCCATGCTCTAACACCTCAACTACAAGTTGCTTGTGGCAACTTCTCTTGCCACGAGCAACAGGAGCAGCAACACTGCAGGCATTTCTTGGCAAAACCAGAGATTTCCTCATGGTCCCTGAAAAGTGGTTTGTGTTTTTGTGGTTTTGTTTGTTTTTTTTCATTTTGTTTTTGGTTTGGTTTGGTTTTTTTGTGTGTGTATTTTTCTCCACACTGGCCCAGTAGTAGGTTACATGGGAATGGGAACCCCAAGGGTTTTTTCTTCCACTGCCCAGCAGAGAGAAATATTATAAATAATTTATTATTGTAAATATTTTTAAATAATCAAAGAAATAATTAGTTAAGCAAATAAATAATGATTGAAATAAATTTATTTAGATTTAAAGAAACAATTTAAATAATCAAATAAATTCTTTTCTGACATTGCCATCAGGGTGTCTTCCTTAGGTGTGAATTTCACAATCAAACCTATAGCTACCAAGGAAAAAAGAAAAAAAACCAAAACCAAAAAAACCCCCAGGGGAACTCTGTTTTTCAGTCATTGTTTCCTAATGCAGAACAATTTGATTGCTGTTTTGGAGGCAAGGAGAGCAGAGCAGCATGTGTCATTACACTGCTGCATCCATCAGTAGTAAATATGTAGTACTTCCATAGTAAATACTGTAGTAAAAGTTCTGCACAGAAGTCCTCTTCTTCTCTTTCCATAAGGCTGCAGGTGACCTGGGCAAGACAGCAGGAAGGCCATAAGAATGACCATAAAAATGAAATGGCAACTCTAAGTGGACTGGAGCTTGCTGGGCTGGAAAACTGCTGACTGCGGTAAGGATCCAACAGGAATCTACAAAATTATCAGCAGGCTGAGGAAGTGAATTGTGAATCATCAACTTTTTCCTGTAAAGCAGAGATTTTAGAAAATCTCTTCTTGGAGACATAAATTTCCCCAAGAAAAATGCCAGCCAATTTTTTTTTTTTTTTTTACCAGGAGAGGCTGTTCTTCCCAACAGGTAATTAAATTAAAGAGCTGATTGCCACAGGGTTAATGAGCTGGCAGCAAGTAAAAAATTAATTTAAAAAGGAATTAATTCATGCCAGTAAATAGGGTGATGTGGATACAAGCATATATATGTCTGATAGAGTATCTATATATAAAATCCTTTTATATATATGTATACATATATATGATGTAAAATATTTAAATATATACATAGAAAAGCCTTTTGCAGGGTAGGACAGATTTTTAGCTGTGTTGTATTAAAACTGATTCCATCTCTGGGCACAACTCAAGCAAGAGAATCATTTCTAAGGTGTGGGAAGTGGAGTTTCTCTGGCACAGACAAAGGAGTTGCACTTTTGCTGTTGGGATGATATTTGCTCTTGCTGCTTTGATGGAACTCTGAGAGCACCAAATTAGAGCCTGCATTCGTTATGTGGGTTAAAAAAAGTGCTGAGAAAGTACAGGGCTGCCAACACAGCGTGTGCCTGCTCATCCTTTCCCCTAGGAAAAAAATACACTGATATAGATCTTCATCCTCCCCAAAATGACAGGGCAGCCCTGCTTGCCAGAGCTGTTTCCTTCTTTTATTTGTTTTTTTTTGTTTTGTTTTTGGTTTGGTTTGTTTTTTTGTGTGTGTCACAGGCTCCTTCTGTGGTAGTGCTATGGAAGCTGTCCCCACATGCCACTGGACACAAAATGACTTTTTTTTTTTTTTTTTTTTTTCCCCATCTAGGCAATTGGATTTAGCAGTTTCCTGAAACTTACTCCCCAAATTAACTGTTCAAGTGGTTTTTGCCCCAGAGGGAAAGGTGCTGTGGGACACACTGGGCCTGCTGAGCCCTGGCACACCTGGCTGATGCTGCTGCTCCAGGAGCATCCTTTGGAGGCTCCAGGATCCAGGCTGGGACACGGCTCTGCAGCCCTGGCTGGTGCCTGAGGTGCTTTGGGTTTCTGAAACTCTTTTCCCAGAGAGTTTTTTTGTCAACCAGAGACTCGTTTTCCTAACTGTGACCTTTGTTTGCATTCCTTTCCCTAGGAGGAACTTCTCCTTGCTGTCCCTCTGCTCTGACCAATGTAATTTAAAAAATTTGTCTTTCTTTCACCAGTTGAGTTGTTCTCTACTTGTGCTGCCATACACAGACAGAGTGTGTAAATGCTTTTATTGTTGAAAAAGCTGCAAATGGCTAAAAACAGGACTCGACAATGAAATTGCTGACAGGCCCCAGCTGCAGCAGAGGAGGGCAATACTGGCACAGGGCTGTGCCAGGCCCCGTGGTGCTGCTGCAGTGATGGGCTCAGGGCTGGTTCTGCTCTGCAGAAACACCCCTGGCACTGCTGAACCCCAGCCTGAGGCTGTGACAAAGGAACTGAGGGGGCACTTATTAGAAAACACGCTGGTGGTGTCCGATGAGAGAGATGATCTGCAGAGCAGGATGCTCTTTGGGACACGTGGTTTATTGGTCGTGGTTTATTGGTGGTGGTTTATTGGTGGTGGGAAGGCAGCCTGACTGGGGAAGAGTCCAAAGGTCTCAAGGGACAGGGATCCAGGGGAGCAAGAGCCCGAGTTCCCTGTTCCATTCCATTTGAACCCTTTCTATCGTGAATATTCTAATGAGCATCAACCAATCACCTCAGGATACAAAACCTACAGAATCTACACACAGCCTATGGGAACTACAACATTACAATGCTACTCTACAGACCAAAACCTGTGAAACCCACCTTATCCCTGATACCTGAGAAGGTCCAACCCTTTATTCATCCTTCTGTCTTGGCAAGGGTGTCACTAACTCACCCAGCCCAGTCTTTTCAGCTAACCTAATCACCTTCTTCCTGCCCAGCACCTTACAGTTCAAATTTTGCCTTCAATTCCATTCCTCTCATAGGTTTCATATTCTTAGAATCTTTTACTAATAAATCATCTCTGCAGGGCCGAGCTACTTCATCCTCTCCAACAGGCACTGAGCAGGAGTGCAGGGCAGTGCAGCACCCCTTCGTAACACAGGGACACTGCACTGCTCAGGGGTTGGAGCAGAAGTCATTAGGGCATTTGTGTATTATTAATTACTGACTGAGGGTGGATGGGCTCTTGCTAAGCCTCGTTTCTCCAGCTCCCCAACTGCTCTGACCCAGCATCCAGGGATTTCTTGCTTACAGGTGATCCTGAGGCAACACAGCCAGCTCTGAACTCCCTCCTATTTACTTCAGCTGATGGGGCACCAACTGCAGCCAAAGCCCAGAGCCATGAAATGATTTTCTGGAGCAAACACAAATTTGATCACAGCAGAGATGGCTCTCTATAATAAAACCCAAATTGATTTCCAACAGCCACAGTGAGCAGAGGCAAAAAGATGGCTTAGCACTGCTCTGCCCACCCAGCCTATTTAAAGCAAATATTTTGGGCAGCCAAGGGTTTCTCATAAAATCTGGAAGCTGGCAGTAGGGGTAGATGGTTTCTGTAGGACCCTTCCAGCTGAACTATTCTGTTCCATTCCTGTGCAGTGTTAATCTCTTTCAAAAGTTGTTGGTTTGCAGGTGACCAAATGAGATTAGGGATCATCATTACTGGTAATGCACTGAAATGTAATCTAAAAATGTAATCCACTGGAAAAAGTCTTGCTGCTGCATTGTCATTTTCCTTTGTTACCTGTTCTAATGCACATTTAGGTGTCTTTCATGATTTTAACAGGTATATACCTAGCTCTGTCTCAGTTTTTGTAAAAGTTTGAGATTTTGACCTTTATTCAGCTTTAGGACATGGCCAAATTATTAATTCTTTCAAAAAAAAAAAAAAAAAAAAAAAAAAAAAAAAGAAGATTTTGATCTCAGACCTGGCAATATTACTTTGCTCTCCAGGTGAACCAGCATCATTAGCAACAACCCAAAGGGGCTGAATCCCTTTAATACCACTGCAAGTGTGAGTAGAATAGCTAACGATGCAATTACCCTAATTAAGGCTAATTAACGCATATTTATGCAAGGTAAAAAAGGCCACGACAATGGGAGAATCCAGCAGAGACACAAGAAGCAAGAGTTCAGATCCTC
Organism: Phylloscopus trochilus trochilus; assembly: GCA_016584745.2. NCBI lineage: Eukaryota > Metazoa > Chordata > Aves > Passeriformes > Phylloscopidae > Phylloscopus > Phylloscopus trochilus. The sequence goes on along the minus strand of WQNJ02000046.1, from coordinate 1,235,083 downwards.
TCAGCTTGTGTAAACTGCTGCACCTTCCTAGGAGACACTGGGGTTGTGCAGGTGAGTGCCACCCGAGCCTTGGCTTGGTGCCACCCAGGGAAGGAAAGAAGATTATTCCCTCCCCACCACCACTCCCGGGATCACTTTTCCCACCCTTTCAGAAGGTAATGTGAAGGTTTGTGTCAGGATGCCATCCCTGCTCTTCTAGGAAGTTTCATTCACACATTTAAATTTGAAATAAGTCCTGTGGCTGGGTGACCGACTAGAAAGAACAGGTAATTAGTGAGAGTGGGTGGTTTTGGAGCTGATGTGTTGGCTTTAAAGCATTTACCTCTGCCCTTATCAGGCAGTTACAAGTGTGAATGTAATTGTCATAACCAGGATCATCCCTCTCTGATTCACAAGCAGGAGGGGGAAAAAAAATGCATTAGATTAGAGGAAACAGTGTGTAAAACCATCTGGACGAAACTTATGTGTCTGTGAATATAAATGGTGATAACTTTCTCTTGGTGTTGGCAAGTGAAAGTGGGCTTGATCTGAAGCTCCTTGAAGTGGAGGGATTTCAAGAGACTGCCTAATTTTATGAAGGGTTTGTGCACACACATGCGTGCACATGCAGGTTTTTTTTTTGGGCAAGCTCTCCCTGAGCTGTCTCCACGTTCCATCTGGCAGGGGTGGTTCAAGCCATGATCCTTTGCTTCTCCTGGTGCTGCAGGATTGCAGTTTGTTAGTGTTGTGTTGTGTATCTTTTTCTGGCCCAGCCTGGTGTTCAGCTCGGGCTCCCAGCAGCTCTGATACCCCACAGCAATACCTGTTGGTGGGGTCTTGGCTCACAGGCAGTTTGGCTCACACTGTCATGGCTGTGGTAAAAAGAGGGGACTCTCCAAGGCTTTCAGGAAACAGAGGTTTTATTTGGGGGGTCAGGGGATCCCCCAGCCTCAGGCCAGTGCCTCAGAGAGACCCCGAGCCTGGGCTGCAGGGGGGTTTTGTACAGAACAGTTTGGGAGGTGGGGACAAATTATTCAAACTAATAAAACAATCCAAACACTACATGCCAGCTAAGTTACCTAAATTCTAACAAATCCAAAACAGATTTGGGAGTGGTCTCAAGGGAGTCCTGCCAGCCAGTGGCTGGAACTCTTGGACCTTAAAGATAAGAATTCCATGATGGACAAAGGGAAAAATTATACATAATATAGGGATGAAACAAAAAGGAACCAATAGAGAAGAGTCTCCAGGCAGAGACTCAAGTTGTCTTAGAAACCCTTATCAAACTATGATAAGAATACATTCTAAAACAAGGGGCCCTTTCAACGTATTTAAACTACACTAAACTTACAATATAAAAAGCTATACTATACTCATAACTAAAGCTTATAAAACATTTCTTGCAAACCCACACTTAGCTCCAAGCTGTAGCTCCAATCTCCAAATCCTGCAGCAGTGATGCCAACACAGACGGTGCCCTGCCAGCTCTTTGCAATCCTCCCCCAACCCTGAGATGCACACCATGTGTGAGAGGTGGGTGTGCAGCAAGGCACTCCCACCAAACCCCAGGGAATCTCTTTGATGATTTTTTTTTTGCATTTAATCAAGCGATTTGCTGAGCTTGGCTTTTGATAAAGCTGCTCAGTGCAGCAAGCAGATGTCCGAGATGCATTTGCAGCAAGTCCTTTGAAAATGCACTGAGCTTGTGGAAGGGCATCACTGTGGCTGAGGGGGAATGCTGGCTGAGCTGGAGAGAAAAAAAATCTGACCTGCTGTGCCCCCATTGCAAAAGCACTTGGTCTTGGGCCCTCGCTATGGATTTTGTATTTTATTTTTTCTATCCAAGTTAGTAAGATTCAGAGAAGGAAACAAAAGTGATGTGCAGTGGGCATTAGCTGCTCCAACAGTCTTCCCTTCAATGGGGTAAGAAAGTTTTAGGCTTGTCCCACAGCCTTAAAAAGCTCACAAGAGGTGAGGTTTGATCATTTCCCCAAACTCAAGCCAGCACTGATTGTTTTAAACACATTTCAAACAACATCAGCCAGACTCAGGTTTGATTTTCTGTTCTAAGAGGCCAGAGACACAATACTGGCCACAGTGGGGAGAGGGAAAGGCAGGCACATGTAAAAGTTGGGAAGTGACAGCTGCTCTTTCATGTCAGCATTAAAATGCATTTTTTTTTGTTTGATTCTCCAAAGCCAAAACCCAGACTGATCCCAAACATAGCTACAAGAAGATAAACTGCAATAAAACCACCAAAAATTCCCTTTTCTCTCTACTTAAACAGAGATGTTAACAATTTGTTAACAAATGGGGGTCTGGTTTCATGTTCTGTACACAAAATATTGAAATTATCAGAATGGAAAGGAGCCAGGCAATTGGACTAGAATAACATGCACTGAAAATGTACACTTTTTTTTTTTCAGATAGAGAAGTGTCTAGAAAAGGAACAGAAATCTGCAGAAAAGTCTCTAGGACCATTATACAAATTAATTCACACGTACATCCCAGCCCAAAAAGCTCATGCAGCTTTCCATTGCAGGAGCTCAATACAGGAACACAAATAATCCTTGCTGCCACTGTGCACTTAATTACTGAAACAAAGGTGCTACAGTTTGATCCTTGGATCATGGTGGGCTTGCCACAGGGAACTCAAGTCACTGCTTGTGACTCTCTGCCTTGTTGGCTTCTAACACACTCTCTCAATTAAGCTGTTCATGTCCCCAAATTGAATGTTCATAGTTACTGCAAATTGGTTTTTTTACCCAGGCTGTGAAGATGCCAAATGTCAGAGAAAATTCTTCTTAACTTAGAAGATTATCCTGATTTAAAAAAAAAAAAAAATTATCTTAGCATCTACAAACATTTAGTAAGTAAACTTCAGGCTATTATAAAATCTTTTCTTTATGGAATATGAAAGAACACCCGTAATTTATCATTCTCTGAATTTTATTGTACTGCCTTTTTTTTTTGTGTGTGTGTTTAGGACCAGTTAATATGATTCCTACAGCAGACCAGAGGGTGATTTAAATTTTAATATATTGCAGTCAGGCGGTGTCAATGCATTATTTCTGTCTGTGGAAAGGCACCAGCTCTCTGACTGACTGATGATGACAACAATGAAAAATCATATCCCCAAGACGCCTCACAAAGAAACATAAAATGCACATAAACATGTCAGTTTGTTGTGGCACCACAGGGTTGGCCAAGTGCCCGTGTGCTGCAGGTGTCTGCAGGCTTGGGTGAGCACAGAGCCTCACCCAGAAACAGCACAGGGAGCTTTGGCCTGGCTCCCACCCTCAGCTGAGGCTGAGAACTTGGGCAGGCTGAGCTGCAACAGAGAATAAAGGAGATGTTTATTAGAAGGCCTTTAAATATATATATCTTGGGCAGGACAAGAGCCTGGACAGGGCTACAGCCAAGGGGGACCCAAAATGAACACAAAATGGTCACAGAATGGACCCAAAATGTTCACAAAATGGACCCCAAATGGTCACAGAATGAACCCCTGGTCAGGGGGTCTCACACTTTTCTAAGTTTTGGTCCATTGGGGTTGAATTGTCCAGTTCCAGCTCCAGGCTGGGAGGTCCCATCCTTCCTGTCCCTCCCTCCAGCCACCCTTGTTGGTGCTGCTGGGCTGAAAGTTGTCCTTGGTGTGCAGCAGGGCCAGGATTTGTTTTGTGTCCCTGCTCTGTGCAGAGCTGAGTGAGCCTGAGTGTGAGCTCAGAGCTGCACCCTGGGCAGCACAGAACCTGGAATACATGGAAACTCAAACTCCAGGCACCCCAACCTTGGCTGTCCAGAAAGGGGCTGATGATGAGAGGAGAGCTGGATACCATCAGCCCAGCAGGGATATTCCTCAGAATGAATCTTGAGATTATATAACAGGCCATTTGCTAAGTATCTAAACATGTTAATGAGGGGCCATTAGCCCACCTTATTAAAGGCATGGAAAGCAAATTATCCAGTGTGAAGGATAATGCAGCCTAGGTTTTCCTTCTCTCGTGAATTACTCAGCAATCATAGCATCAATTGACTTCTGTTGTCCTTTAGGTGGCAAAGTTCAAACTTGGATGGCTTGAGAGTGGAGTCTCTGTGCCTCTGTAAATTACATTTATAATGAAGCTTTGGAAGTGGTCCTGATTTAGATCAGCTGGAGATATGACTCTGTGTTTTTTAAATAAAAAGGAGATGGTTTAATGAAAGCTGGGTTAATACCAGTTAAGATGAAATCTGGACCTGATTTCAGACCTTCTTCTAGAGAAATGTAACATCTTCAGATACTCCCATTTCACGTGATGCATATGTAAGAGTTTGGAATCAGAATTGCAGCTTTGGTAAACAAAAATATTTTGGACCATTTCTCCTCGCATTTCATATATTGAGTGCTGGCACTCACACCATTTAAACAAAATGTTCAGGGGAACAGAACTTGCTGTATTAGAAGAGATCTTTTATGCATGAAGTCCAGTAACCCCCTGCAGCAGCAGCAGCACTGGCTGAGGAGGCAATCATCTCTCAGAACTACAACTAGCCAAGCACCATCAGTCCATACAATTTGTCATAAAATTCTCTGTTTATTGTCACAAATAAACTCAGGGATCAAAATCCATGTTAAAGACATGAACAGAGTGGATTTGGGGCTCAGGTTACTGGGAGCTCCCAGCCCAAACATAAAATTCTGGGCTATAAAAATATCTCTGATTCACTTATTAAGTGACTCAGCATGATGCAGACTGCACATGTAGACAGCACTGAACAAAGGAACAGGAGAGTGAAGACATGACAAGGAAAGATGATGTGTGTGACAATAATTGTAGCAAATTATGCTATTATGGTTATATAATAATAATCCTTTTGCCAAAAAAATTACCTCGACAAAACGTCTTGTAGGAAAATATTCATGTAATATGATTGTTACAATAATGAGGGGTGAAGAACAGATATTTCATGTCATGTTATCTGGTTTACCTTCTTGAGCAGTTAGATTTTTACCAGACAGAAACAGAAATTAGGAATCTCTTATTAGACATGAAGTCAGGGCACAGGAATCTGTGTAAGCCTGTTCTGGCCACCCAGGAAAGCTGGCACTCAGCACACTGCCACATTGCCCAAATACCCTCCCAGACTCATTTTGGAGGCACCAGGTGTTTTAGAGAAAGAAAACCTAAAGGCTGAGCTGGAAGTGCAGCTCGTTGACTTTTTGCCACAGCCCTAAAGCTGCTGCAGGCAGAGGTGAGGAAATGTCACTGTGCAGGAGGACCTTCCAGCCACATTTTGGTGACAAATTACCACAGAGAGCAACCTCAGTCCAGGCTGGGCTGGTGAGTGCAAACAACACTTCTCAGACAGTATCTGCTCCTTCCCTCAGGCACAGAGACAGCCTGGCTGCAACTGGAGAAGAAAGGTGTGGTAGAAGGGAATTAAAGTCCTAATTTCATGGGTTTGAGGGCAAGGGATTGAGGACACAGTATATTTTGGCACTGCCTGACAGGGTTCAGCAAAAACACCCCTGTAACAGGTATGGTGCACAGACTTAAATGAAAAACAACAATGTCTGGATCAGAAACTTTTGAAAGGTCAGCATAAATAATCTTTGAATATCAAGCCTTTGAAACTTCTAGGAAAGTCTGTAGCTTGTCCACCACACCACTACAGGACTGTGAAGCCCACACAAGCTTTGTTCCAACTGCAGGGCAGAGAGCTGAGCTGCCTGTTCCACGGCACTTTGGTGCTGTTGGACGAGGTGTGACCATCCTGGGGATGGCAATTCCTCCTTCTCAGAGCAGGGCTGAGCAGATGCTGGCAGCAGCAGGATTTCTCCTGCCACCTTTGGCTGCTCTGTGACAGCTCCAAGGTGTTACCCAAGCTGCTGCTTCCAAGGCAGGGACTGTGCCAGGATGTCTGTATGAAATGAGGCAGCACGTTCCTGTGACTGATTGTTTTGATTGTTCCTGTGGCAGATTATTTGATTTGTCCTGATGGCTTTTATTACTCCAGCCCAACAATAAAACCTGCAGCACAGCCAGGGCACAAACCTGGGTGTCCATCTGTGTTGTGAGGTCATCCTGCTTCACTGCCAAGCTCAGGGGGGTGAGGTGTCCTTGCTGGGCTCACCCAGAGGGGACACCCTGGCTGACACCCACACTGTCACACAGGTGCCAATCTGGGTGACACCCTCTGCAGGTATTGAGGGGGATGTGTGGTGTCAGTTCCTTTGGTGACTTTCGGGGCAAATCCGTTCTCTTTGCCAGACACAGACACTTCAGAAGGCTGGAAATGACTCCTCTGTTTCTGGGATGTGTCTCCCTTTTATCCTGTGCTACCCAGAGCAATTCCATTGGTGACACACAGAGAAACCTCCTCAGTCACATTGGTCAGAGCAGGGGGACAGCAAGGAGAAGCCCCTCCCAGGGAAAGGAATGTGAATGAAGTTACAGCTACAAAAACAGGCTCTGGTTGACAGAAAACTCTCTGGGAAAAGAGTTTCAGAAAAACCAAACCATCTCAGGCACCAAACCAGGGCTACAGAGCCTTGTCCCAGCCTGGATCCTGGAGGGTATCCATAGGAGAACCCTGTGCCACTCCCTCAGTGCCATTCCAGCTGTGCCCTCACAATCCCGGGCTCAGAGACACAGAATCTCTCTTTAGGACCCTGCCACCTCCCACAGGTTGTCACCCCTAGAGACAAAAGAAGTCAGAAGAAATAAACCCCATCCAGGGCTAACCTGGAAAACAATCACCTCTTTTAAAGATGTCTCCACACTCCTCATCCTGCCTTGCTGTCTCCAGGCCCAGTCCCCTCCCTGGAAAGAGAGCAGCAGACCCAAGCAGATGTTTTCTTATCAAGAATTCATACCAGACCTATTTATTTTAAATTAGCATATCTCATTAACTGTCTCAAGGACACTGTCTGAATTCATCTTTTAATGAGTATCTCAGAAATCTAGCGTTTCAAAAGGGAAACAGAGCTGCAAGTGGTTCTGCTTTTAACCCCTTGGCTCCCAGAACAGGCTGTCTAGGCAAAGTGGGGCTTTCCCAGCCAGCCTTTGGGAAAAGCCAGCAGCTGTCCCACCTGGTATTTTGGGTTTATACTTGGTCCAAGTGCAGCTGTAGGGCTGCTCAGACAGCAAAACCAGAGGAGAGGCTTGGCCGTGGGTCCAGCCCAGGGCAGGAGAGGGTCTCAGCCAGCCCCCATCAGAAGCACAGCTCTGCAGCACCTTTCACACCCTGTGACCACCAGAACTGGCACCCTGCCTGGCTTCCCACCAACATCTCAGCAGTTCCCTGCAGCAGGGAAAGGAATGCCCTGAGAAGCAGGGGATGCCTCCATTGCAATCTGCTGCAGAGCCCCCTTTTACACACATATATATATAATTTTTTTCTCCCTCTATTTTTTCTCATAGTGTTTCCCCCCCGGAATAGTAGCACTAAAGTTATTTTGGTACAATATTTAATCATTCAAAAGGAAACCACAGGCTGATGTGATATTTCAGTTGGCTATAACCCAAAAAAAAAAAATCCACATTTGTTTGTTCTAATATATGAATATTAGTGAAGCCAGAATGCCTCCAAGACCTCATTGGATTGCAATTTTTTTTTTTTTTTTGTGCTTCAGAAAAAGCCTGGGAAAGTGTGTGTGTGATGTTGTCTTAATATCTTCCATAAACAAAAAAAAAGGCATCCTGGTATAATGACTTTTAAAGGGAACACAATTACACCAGAAACACGAGACTCTTACACTGCCACAGGGTCTGCAGCAATGTGGGTTTGTTTTTTTTTTTTTTTTTTTTCCCAAAGGAACAGGCCCACAAAGATGTTTTATGTTGAGTTCCTGTGTGGAATTGCAGCAAACACTGAATTTTTTTGTGCTCCAGCTGGTTGAAATCGTTGTGCTCGGGGAGGGGTGAATCTTGGGGGGCTGCAGGACAGGTGTGGGCATGGCCTGAGAGCAGCTCAAAGCCCACTGGGGCTTCACTTCCACTTCTACTTTCCACATTTCTGTCCCAGGGGCTGGTGAAGCAGGGAGCAGAGGAGCTCCAGCTTCTCCCCTTCCCACGAGGTGGGAAATGGGTTTGCAGAGGATTCCCCAAGCCTGGCTGAAGCTCCCATGGTTTTGTCCATCTGTGTGCAAACTCTGGGATGAGGTGTGCTGGCTGGGAAAGGCCATGGGGTGGGACAGATGTTGAGAGAGAAACTGAGCTGGAAAGAAGCTTCAAAGACTGGCCTTGCAAGCAGAGCAGGTATTTTGGGGCACTGGAACTGGGAAAGGTGCATTGCAGCGAGTGGGGTTCAGTGCTGTCTGGGGTTTTGCTGCTCTCTTTGGTCTCTTTCAGAAGTTTTTCTAAAGTTCTGTTTCAGCCTTCTGTGTTTGCCTTTTGCAATGGAGTCAGACAGGATTTTACATCAACAGCTTTCTTGTTTTTGTAACCATCTAACCCTGTTTGCATTCTTCTGACAAGGAGGAGGCTGCTGATGGGCTCTTGGGCTGCCCAGTGTGGTTGGAGAGGAAGATTTTCTTCCTCCAACCCATGGTCACTGCTTGAATTCTATAAATATTGAAGTTTGTAAATAAACTGCCCCTTTCCTGCCTTGGACGTCTCAGTGGGTGTGGGTGACATTCCTTTGTGTGGTGTGCCACAGCACAATAATAAATGTTTGGTGTTGGAGGGGTCAGCAGCAGGGTGGGGCAAAAGCTGAGGGGCTGAAGAGCATTTGCAAGGTGTTGTAACAACAAAGAAATGGTTTGGCTTCTGACAGAATGGCCTTGAGTTTGACATCTCCTGTGTCCCACCCTTCTGGGGGATTGACAATGGAATAAAATCTTTAAAAACTCCTCTCAGCTGCCCTGGCTCTGCAGAGCTGGGCTTTCCCAGCACTGTGGGAGGCAAATGGGGACAAAACCCCCAGGGGTGGCAGTGATGGAGATGGGCCTGGGGGCACAAGTGGCCTCTGAAAGGCATAGCAGGGGAGGTGTGGCTGGAAAATGGAATGGAATAAAGGGATTACGGGCAATGAGGGGGAATTTGGAGGAGAAGAAAGACTCAAGGCCAAGGATGTTACCAATAAAAAGAGATTTCAACTTCAAAGAAACCCAGGAAAATAAAATATGTAGGAAACCAACCTGGAAATTCTGTTCACACCTGGGCTGATTGATTTGTGAGACGTTCCCAGCACCTCAGCCGTGGTTATCCATTCCCACAGCTTCTTTGAATTTCACAGAATTTATCTGGAGTCCAAGCAGTGTATCAGCACGCAGCTGTGTTGCTGAAATAGCATTTCAAGGTGTTTGGGACTTCAGTGCTGGGGTGTCAGTGTGGCTCAATCCATTCAGCACAGCATCAGGGCTCCTGAGGATGCAGCTCAGGGTGTGCCAGCCCCATTCTCAAGGGGTTACATTTATTTTGAGTGGTTTAACAATGCCCTGTGCAAAACAGCAATCAATATTATCAATATTATAATTCAAAATCAACGTGAATCGATATAATAATTCAAATCAATATCAATATTAATAGTTCAAAATCAATATTATATTTCAATATATATATATTGAAATCAATATTATAATTCAAAAAGAACGTGAAAAGGACCCTTAGCTGGTGAAAGCAGTGGCAGATGTCCTTCCTGCAAGAGAAAATGGGGAGTGCCTACAGAACAGGCAAAACATGCACTAGCTCAAGCAGATTCATATTTATAAATAGCACACCCAAGTTTCACAGGGCTGGAGCAGATGGAGGTAATACATAAAAACATTAACGTTTCTGCAGCCAGGAGATTGACAGCAGCCAATGGAACAGGCTCAGGGCTCTCTCCTCATTTCGTGCTCCTTTAAATGCCAATGGCAATTGCATGGATGCACTTGGAGGAGAACTTTGGGCCTCCAAAGGAATTGCATCATCAGCTTAAATACCTATTTTTTTAATTTTTTTTTTTCCCCTGAGAGAGAGAGAGAGCTCTTTAGGTCTGCTCCTGGATAAAAGCAACAAAATGCATCAAGGTGGGGTGTTACTATGCAGGATGCATTCCTCTTTTTATGCCATGATCCCAGGAGGTGTTAAAGCACCTAATCCCTTCAAGAGAATCCCTTCAAGACTTCAGGAGAACACAACCACAGTGGCACAAATATTTGCATGAGAAACACTGTTTTAGTAAGGGAAAATTGGTCTGAAATGGCTTTGACTCTTATTGTCTGTGATTCTGGGATTCTGTCATTATCGCTGGAGAATGTTTTTTAATCACGTTCACAATGGTTTTTAATTAAAGGTTTGGAATTCAATCCACTTCCCGACAAACACAACAGAAACCTCTTTTTTTTTTATTTTTTTTTTTATTATTATTTTTCATTAATTTCTCTTTCACCTGCTCACAATCTGTTGGCACATTAGCTGGACGTGATGCACATAATTACTCCTCTCTCCTTCTGACAAGCTATTAGGGACAAAAAGGGAATTTGCAAAATATTTCTTAAGAGAGAACAGGACATTTCTCTGTTTGCCATGAGTTAATTAGCCAAAGTTCACACTTAAACAAGAGTTTTATTTAATCCTGTGAAAAGTGAAGAAAACTATGCAAATCAGTCCTAAGAAACTGCAGTCTCAGAATGGAAGAAATATCTGCCTGCCACCAATTAAGTCTGCATTTTTTCAGAAGAAAGTGATGGCTGATTATACTAATTTTACCCTTGTGGTAATTGTCACTAATGTTCCACATATTGTATGTGTCTTGCTCTTATGAATCCCAGCTCCCCTTCTGCCATAAATATTTCATCAAATATTCAAAGCCAGTCCACAGCCAAGTAATAACAAATGTCAAATGACACATTAAGAAGATTCATGGCTATTTTAAGTATGAATTTTGTGAAAAAGAAAAAATAAAAAAACAAAAAGAAAAAGCCTAACTCCCTTACTGTGGTCACTGTTAGGGATGGATTCTAGCAAGGAAAATACTCAGCAAATAGTGGCAGCATGAACAGGAGCATTAATGGAGATTGCTCAGAGTACTTGGAGGGAGACAGTGCACACACACCGTGGTCTCCTCAGCTCTGTGTGTGTGTGAGCTGAATTCCCAGAGCCTCATTCAAGGCTGCTCTACTAAATGGAAAGATTTCTGTTTATTTTTGGGGGGCTTTCCATACTGCTGCACCTTTAATGAGCTTTCCAAGTCTCCAAATCCTGAGGACTGGGATGCTTTGTTGGAGTTCCCTTTCTTGCCACTGGCTTAAAGACTTCCTTTCTCATTCTCTCCTTCCATAAAAGTTTTGTTGTGTTTTGGGGTGCGGTTTTTTGTTTGTTTGTTTGTTTAGGGGTTTTTATTTGTTTTTGTTTATGTAGGGTTTTTGTTTTTTTTTTTTTTTTTCCTGGGTGAAGCACAATTTTAAGCTCTTCTTCTTCTTCTTCTTCTTCTTCTTCTTCTTCTTCTTCTTCTTCTTCTTCCTTTATACATTAAAGAAGCAGTATACATCCTTAAAGAAAACAAGAAGCAGTAGGAATAATTAATCTCCTGTCTCCCCAAAAATGTGATTTCATCCAGCTGGGATTGTGGTGGTCAGCCCCAAAGAGGGTGGGAGCCCATGCAGGTGCATGTGGTGAGGGGAGGATCATGTTCAAGGCATAAATAACAAAAACCAGCTGAGGGCAGCCTGTGAGGGTGCTGTGTTTGCTGCAGGGCTGGCTGACACAGAGTGGGTGTCCTGCTAAAGGTGGGGACACCATCCCAGCCATGGGGATCTGACACCTGAGCTCCTGGGGAGCACCCAGCACAGGTAAGAGGCTGAGTGAGGAAAAGCTGCTCCCCAGAGCCAAGGGGAAGGCAGCTGCCCTGTGCCCCTGCTCTCCTGCTCAGTTTTAGATCAGCATCTCTGCCCAGCCAGGCAGGGGCTGGTGCTGCTGACCCAGAGGGACAGGCAGCCCACTGCTGTGCTTTAGAATGGCCTCAGCAGAGGGGAGGGGTTCTCCTGCTGGGGAATCAGTGCCAGGGAGCTGAGGAGGTGCCAGGCACCTGCTCTGGGGGCTGTGGGCACAGCCAGGGAGGAGCTGGGGCTGGGCTGGGTTCTGTGCTGTGAGGGGCTCCAAGCCTGGCCAGAGCTGACCTGGTGGATGGGATGTGATGGGCTTTGCTCCCCCTGGGAAATGGGAATGGAGGAGCTGGGGAAGGGACAGTGCAGCTCCCAGAATGGCTCTCTTATCTCATTGATGCTGAGAGCACTGCAGAGGGTGGTGTGCTCTCTTTAAGCTTTATTTTCAGATGTGTTTCTACTGTATCTTTCACTCTGAAATGCCTCTCATTGCATGGGGCAGTGCCTTTTGATTTCAGACTTATGCAGAAGTTGGTTAAGTTATCCTTGTGATTATAAATAACCACTAATGAGGATATCCTAATGGGAAGCTGCTTTCCACCCTTAGAAAATGTCTTGTTACCAGCCTGTGGCAGGTTTGTGTCTTCTGTTCCTAAATCTTCGTTTGGTGCTGCATTTGCTTATCCTGTGGTTAAATAAAACTAAAGATGGGGAATGTTATGAAGTTCCTGCTTTGTTTTGGCATAGGGTTTGTTTGTTGAACACTTTTTTTTTTTTTCCCCTTATGAATGGCTGTGTCCCCTGTGCAAGGCTGGCACCTTACCTGCAGCCTGTCATTTTTATCCTGCCCACTCCCCTGAGGACACTCAGGGTATTTAAAGGTGTGCAAAGATCTGGTTTTGATTGCTGCAGTTGCTTTGTGCATTGTATCCCAGATCCTTCATTTATATAATCATGCAACAAATGACTGTCCGGAATAATGGAAAGCATTCTTAATTGTCTGTGAATATTGCAAAGATAAACCGTGTTCAGGAGATGGGGTGAGCTGCACAGGGTCTAAAGAGGCAGGGAAAGGAGAGCTCCTGGCACTGCAAACCACTGAGCTCTGCCTGGTGACCTGGGGCTGAGCAGGGAGGCCACATCCCCTGCTCCTCAGCTAATCCTGCAGCCTGGCAGGGGGAATTACACAGGGTGGATTAACTCCTGCTGCCATCAATTCCAGGGTGGAGTCAGTCCAGCAGACAAGGGCAGCCACCTCTTAGGTTTGCCCATCATGATTCAGCAGAGCTTGTCTAATGAACTCCCTTTGTCAAGGTGGACAAATTAATTCAGCTCTCTGAGGCTGTTACAGCTCTCTGGTGGTGCCTTTTGTTTTCACCAGCAATCCTCAGGACAGGATTCATTATGAGCACCGAGTACCCTGGGGACTGCTGAATTGAATGAGTATGAAAAAACAGAAGTGAAGTTATCAGAACAGTTGTGATAAAACCGCTCATGGAAATGGGGTTGATCTCAAACTCAGGCCTGAGCTCCACGTGGCACAGCCAAACTTGGGAAATCCTGGCTGCTCTGGGGGTCTGCTTCAAGGATATTTGTACTGGAATGCTGTAAGCAAATATGAAAATGGCTTGGGGACTCCTGCTAAGCCCAAACATACACATATTTTTACAAATACAGACCTATTGGTAAATGTAAGCAATATTCTGACCTGCAGTTCTGTGTAATTGTTTTTTTTCGAAAAGTCTCCTGTTCAGGGACAATGAAGCAGCATTATCCTTATAATAGTATTAAAAAAATTAAGTAGTGGGGCTCATTTAGAGTAGCTCCCTCTGTGATTCTGGTGGTGTACTGATACCTGTGTCTAGTTGTACCTGAAGTATGTAATCCAAGAATTAAATTGCACTGATGAGCTGGGATGTCTCTTATGAGGATGTGAAGATGAAGAAGGATCTGTACTTTCAGGAGTTGCCAATTTTTTGAAGAAGAGCTAAAGCACCTGTATCCTAAATTTCCTTCTAAACCGTGGTAGAAGGCAAAAGTATGGTAACAGATGTATGTAGTGGGTGATCATAGCAGAACACAAACAGTGGGTTTTGCTTCTGTAGGTTTTCCCTCTGGAAGCCAGCACGCTTTCCAAGTGAATTTTGCCTTCTGTTTGACTGAGAGGCTCTTTAGGTGGCTACAGGAGTGTCCAAAGGCAGAGGGAAATGGTTCTGGAAACCTCTGGTGGTTTGGGGAGAGTGGTTTGAGTGACTGACACTTTTACAAGGAGGGGCCAGCTGGGAAGCTGATTTATGTGCAGTGTAAACCTTGTGGTGTTACAGCCCGGCCACCCTGTAATTTCAAGTGCAGCTCTCCTGTTTTATGTTCTCTCTCAACTGCCTGTTTCTCCCAGCAATGCTGATATCAGAAGGGAAGGCTGAGCTGGAGCAGAGACTGGGCAGAGCCGGAGAATAAAGCAGAGATTTACTGAAAGGCCTTTGGGGTGCACCTTGGGCAGGACAGGAGCCTGGCCAGGGCTGCACCCAAGGTGGGCACAAAATGGACCCAAAATGGACACAGAATGGACAAACAGCCACAAGGTCTCACACTTTGATCAGTTCTGGTCCATTTGCACATTGGGGTTGAATTGTCCAGTTCCAGCTCCAGGCTGGGAGGTCCCATCCTTCCTGTCCCTCCCTCCAGCCACCCTTGTTTGTGCTGCTGGGCTGAAAGTTGTCCTTGGGGTGCAGCAGGGCCAGGATTTGTTTTGTGTCCCTGCTCTGTGCAGAGCTGAGTGACCCTGAGTGTGAGCTCAGAGCTGCACCCTGGGCAGCACAGAACATGAAATACATGGAAACTCAAACTGCAGGCATCAGTCTCATAGAGTTCTCTCTCTGGAAACAGCTGGAAATGGCCAATTTTAATAACCTGGGGAGTTATTTTTGAGGGGCTGTGAATGCCACTCCTCCCAGTGCTGAAGCTGTTGCAGGGATTGGCACACCCAGCACCTCAGCACCAGTCACCTGTCTCAGGACACAGTGACAAGCAGCACAAACCTTTTTATAGCCAGCAGCTGCAGCTCTTTTATTTAATCTTTGGTTAATAACCAGTAGTCGTTTCAATCTACTGCTTAATTTAAACTCTGGAGCGATTTCCAGTTTAAAGCACTATTCAAAAAAATCAACTTTATAATTAATTCTTTGGGATACTTCTGGGTGAAAAAAAAAAAAAAAAAGTAATACTGGGAGGTATCACAGATTCCTTCCAGGGATTAATGTTATCTGTGGTAAGTGCCAGGCATACAGATGATTTTACAAGCCCCGTGCTCTCCTCAGAGATGTGTGCTATTGATTGCTCCATCGATGACTGCTGCCTACCTGAGGCTCATTGCTCTGCACAGCAGAGGCTTGTTTGTGTGTAGTTAGGGGTGTTTGGCCTGTGATTGCCCTGTGATAAATAGTTGAGTGAGAGATTTAAAAAGAAAAAAAAGCAGGAATGCCTGAAATTAAGAGGAGTTGTTTACTTCTGTCCCTCTTCAGGTGGCTCTGGTGAATATTTATATGTGGCTGCAGTGTGGCCTTTGTTGGATTGAAGATTAGATAAGCTGGAAATGCTTAAATTTTACATCACTTTTCATAAATTAAGGAATTCAGAAGCAGTGGGTAGCACCCTTACTGATGGCAGCCTGCTCAGCCTGCCTGGCCACTGCTCCATGACAAAATGCTCTCAGTTTTTTTCCCTGGGTGCTCTCCCTGGCCCAGCTGTGAGTTCCTCAGGGAGCTCAGCACAGAGCAGAGAATCTCTGCTGTGCTGCTGCCCCTCAGCTCATCCTGCTGATGCAGGGCTGGGCTGTGGCTGGGAAAGCTTGTGCTGCTGCTGCTCCCCTCTCCCTTCCCATCCACATGTTCAGGATTTGCCAGGCAGAGGCACTTTTCTAACACTCGTGCAGTTTTTAGAAGTGCAGATCAGCTTGTAAATGGAAAAAAAAAAAAAAAATAGAAAATATCACTTGAACATAATGATTTAAATTGCTACACTCTTTTTTTTTTTTTTTTAAATTGCTCTGATAATTTTTGCAGCCATACAAATAAATCAGAAGCCTTTCTTTCATTTCAATAGCTTAAAAATATTATCAGCCTGGCAGTATTTGAGTGATACTGCATTATCTGACTCGGCACTTAAGTGGTGTTACAATGTCAGCAGAGTAGTTTTGGGAGAATTTCTCTTCACAGCACTCCAGCTTCTCATCTTGGAGTGACATTATAGACCACTGAGCAGGAAATCCATCAACATAAGGAGGAAAGAGAGCACCTCCTCTTACCTTGAGAACTTTTAATCATTCATCTCCCATGCTCAACCTTGCTATCACTTAATTCATCTTCCCAGTTCCACTGGAGCCTCAGTGAAGGTTCCTGAGTTCCTCAGGTTCCTGAGGAGAGGCTGGGATGGGGTGGCTTTGGGGCTGTCCTGGGAGGAGCAGGGGATGCTCCAGGAGCTCTCCCTGGGCACGGCGGGAGCAGCAATAATTTAATTTAATTTAATTATCCCCGGGGCTCACAGCTGGGAGGAGCAGCTGCTGACACCCCTGGGGACAGCAGCAGGCAGAGGAGGAGTGTGCCAGGCTGGCTGCCTCCCCTCTTGCCTCTCCCCTCTTGTCCTGTGTGGCTGGGGAGTGTGTGTGTGCTGCCCTGGGATAACAGCACGCAGTGGGTTTGGGTTTTATTTGATTATTATTATAATTATTATTTATTTTATTATTTATTTTACCTTTTGTTTGTTTTCCTGTTTTTGCTTGGTTGGTGATTACAGTGGTGGGGATTTTCCAATAGGTTCTCGTGCAGGAGGGGCATGAAAATGACCCTGTTAAAAACCACAGTGACACAGATTTTGGCTTCAGCAGGCTGACAATGACTTTGTTTATTTTTGGCTATTTCTTCCCTTTATCCTGCTCTACACAGAACAACCCAATGGGTGAAAGAAAGACAAAGTTCTTCACTCACATTGGTCAGAGCAGAGGGACAGCAAGGAGCAGTCCCTCCCAGGGAAAGGGATGCAAACAAAGGTCACAGTCAGGAAAACGTGGCTCTGGTTGGCAGAAAACTCTCTGGGGAAAGAGTTTCAGAGAAACCAAAACACCTCAGGCACCAAGCAGGGCTGCACAGCTCTCCTGGGGCAGTGTGGGCATCCTTTCCCCTCTGGCTCAGTCACTCTTGGCACAACTGGAGTTCAGTTCTGCCTTGGGATCCTGTCTCACTCATCACCTGCACTCCACTCCAACACAAGTGGTGTGGTTTCCTCAGCTCACCTGATTCAATACATAAAAAATACAATTTATTTTAAGCTTCCCCCCCCTCTGAATTAATAACAAATATATTTTTTGCTGCTTAAGGAACAGAGGTGACTTCTAGAAACTGGAATAAATGGGCACTGTTCAGGTGGGATCTAAAGGAAGCCCATTCAGCCAGGAATAGTGAAACAGTTGGTGGTTCCCAAAGAATTATTTCTCCACTTGTTAGTGAAATGCTGATACCTCCAATGCCATCTTGCATTAGAATGCTCATAGTGCATTACAAATCATGCTTATTATAATAATAATAATGCTAATATTGCATCACTAATTAGCTGTTATTAATACTTCATTTTCCCCTGCTTTTGGGTTGCTCATGCTGAGCTATCACACTTAACCAAGATAATTTTTTTTCATTATTGTTATTATTTTCCTTTCTTCTGGATCGTGTGCTGGAGCACAGCCTCTGTTCTGGTGTGGAAAGGTGGTTTTACCACCTCTCCTGGACTACTGGGTGGCCTCGTGGGCAAAGAAATCATTTTGCCAGTTCCATCTTGCTTCAGGGGGGGAATTGCAGCCTCAGAGCAGCACCCAGAACAGGCAGAGCTTTCTGCAGGTTGGGCCCTTACATCCTTGCTGTTCCTTCTGCTCCTTGCTCTCCCACCTGGAATTGCAGAGCCTGGGAAGTGCAGAGCTTCACTCTTACACCCACCACAGACTGCCAGTCTGTTATTTGAATAACTCATCCACCCCAGTGGTGTCCAAACCCATCCCTCCCAGGCTGGGTTTCAATCTATCATGCCAGGCACCCTAATTGCCCTCAGTCCTGCTGGATTGTTTCTCTTTGGTTTCCCTTTGGTTTCTCTCTTCCCACCACTTGCCAATTAATGTCTCCTCGGGGATGGCTGTGGTGGTTTTATGTGGCCCACTGTGGGCTGGCTCCCTTGGTCGTTTGTCTTGCCTCCAGCAGAGAAATGCCAGCTCACTCAGAGCACAGGTAATGTCAAAAACGAGGTTTCACCTTGTTATATTAATTGATAAGTTTAATAAAAATAAAATAAAATAGAATAAAAATAGACAATAAAGGAGACAAATAAGCTAGCTCTCAGCTGAGGGTGTAGAGCAACACACACCGCCCATTCTAAATTCTTTGGTATTTGAAAGTCTTGGTGTTACATATTTAAATAAGCTAATGCATGATTCAAATATTCATTTTGGTTTCAAGTCCTCCCTAAGCATACAGGTTATCTGTGAGGCTCCACAAAGTCCAGATGTATGTTGGAAATCTGTCTTCTGGAGATCTAGACCCTCAAAGGCTTAATTGTTTCGTATCAGAAATCTTCAGTTCAGGAATTTCAGACATCTCTTCTGTCTTCTCTCTGAAAATATCCCTCCATTACATTTTAAATTCTACAAATAAAAGGAAATACAGTACAACCTTCTTACACTATATGCATAACATTCATTTCAATATTTGCGAAAAGCCAACTCTAAAATCTGCATTTATAACAGGTAATATATAAATCATTAAGTGGGATCAATGGGAACATCTAATCAAATCAAACACCTTGGGGTGTGGGAGATGAAGGGAGGCTCCAGGCAGCCTTGCAGGGACATTTAGCAGGTGGTGGGATCCAAACTCAGCTTCAGGTCCCTGTCAGACCTTTGGGTGGCCCCTGGAGGGGTTGGCCTTTGCTTCTGGCAAGCCCCTCATGTCAAATATTCTGTTTGAAACACATCTGTATATATTGCATCATCACAAGAGGTTCAGGAGGAGCAGGGCTGCAGGAATCTCCAGGACATGTGCACAGATCATCCTGAGCTCAGAGAGAGGCAAAAATTTAACATTTCCAAGTAGTTTAATGAGCCCATCTGCTGCTCAGGTCTTGAAATATTGAATTTCTGTTCCCTTTATGACTTTGGGTCTTCCAAAGACTGAGAACCCTGAAATATATTCCAGTATCCCTGTGATGTTCCAATGAACTATTTCCTGTTAGTTTATAAATAGCTGCCTACTTAAAAGGAATCCCAAAAATCAACCAGAAAACCAAACCAACAACAAAAACAAACAAACAAAATCCCAAACAAACAAACCCCAAAAAACCCCCAAAACAAAACCACCCCCCCAAAAAAAACACCAAAAAAAACCCCAACCCCCAACAAAAAACAACCAACATACCAAAGAAATTGTAAAATGTCACCACTGAGAGCAGTGTTTGGAAAAGTTAAACTCTTCATGATGCAGAAAAGAATGTTAAGATAATTCACAAATATACAGACACACACTTTATGGGGTTTTGTGGGGTGGTTTTTTTTGGTTTATTTTCTTTAAGCTCTTGGCTCCCTGAGATGAAAGTATTTCCAATGCTAAGCCATTGCTTTATGTGATATGGGATGGGGTTTGAAGCTGTGCTGCTGATGCTGAATCCAAAATCTCTCTCTCAGCTCCAGCAGCAGAGGAAGATGCCTGAGTAATGCTCATAACAATTCTCCTCTCACGTCAAGTGTGTGTGAAAGATGAGTAAAGACCTCAGTGGCACCGGCACCGGTGTCACTGGGGAAAATGAGCTGTCACTGCTAATGAGCCAGAAGGAATCTCTCTGAAAGCAAACCCAGCTCAGCCCCTGGGCAGGCAAGCTGCTGGCAACAGGAAAGGCTTTAAAAAACAAGCAAACAACAGCCCCAAGGCTGCTGTGTGGAGCTTTTGCTGCCTGTCCTGCCAGCTCAGGGAGGATCTGCTGGCTCTGTCACCTGGGGGAGCCCAGTGCTTTGTCAGCCACTCAAGTACCCCTGCTCTGAAATCAATAAGAAAGCTGATTTTTTTTTTTTTAACCTTTTTTTTTTCCCCCCTCCCCTTCCATTTTATTCCAGCTCAGTTTTGTTAATCTGTGTATTTTTACAGTCTGGTTGAAATGAGGAAATTTAGAAGGGGCAGTTGTGTCATCACATAGAGAGATGTGATCCCATATCACATAAAGCATTGGCTTAGCACTGGAAATACTTTCATCTCAGGGAGCCAAGAGCTTAAAGAAAAAAAAAAAAAAAACAACCCCACAAAACCCCATAAATTGTGCGTCTGTTTATGTGTGAATTATCTTAACATCCTTTTCTGCATCATGAAGAGTTTAACTTTTTCCAACTTTCCCACTTTGTCCCTTCTCAAACACGCCATCCAAACGTCCTCATTTCAACCAGGCTATAAAAATCCCAACATTTATTTATCACAGAGGTGTCACTTCTGCTTTACAATAGTTTGAGGTTTTGCTGTTCCAAGTGCAAACTCCTGGCAGCCATAAAAATGCATCTGGAGGAGTGCAGGCCAGGGGTGGAATGCACAGCACAGGTGATGAGGAGGCAGCAGCAGCTCCCCTTGGCTGCTGTCACTGAGTGCAGCTTTAATCCCATCTCTGATCTCCCTGAGCAGCAGCACTGAGAGCTGCTGTCCATTTTATTTTATTTTATTTTATTTTATTTTATTTTATTTTATTTTATTTTATTTTATTTTATTTTATTTTATTTTATTTTATTTTCCCTCCCCACACTGGACCCTGGGTTTGGCAGATTTTTGGTGTTGCAGCCTTCGTACCGAAGGGAAATCAATATCTGAAGAGCAAGGGCTGAGAATCCTCTGCCTCTGGATTTGATCAAGGAAAGTGCCCAGTTATTGGGAAAGCCTGCTATTAAAAAAATAAGGCTTATTCTCTTTTTTTGTGAAGTAAAAGGTTGTGGGGTTTTTTGTGGTTTATTTTCTTTTTTTTTTTTCTTTTTTCTTTTTTCTTTTTTTTCTTTTTTCTTCTCTTTCTCTTTTCTCTTTCTCTTTTTTCTCTTTTTTCTCTTTTTTCTCTTTTTTCTCTTTTTTCTCTTTTTTCTCTTTTTTCTCTTTTTTCCCTTTTTTCCCTTTTTTCCCTTTTTTCCTTTTTCCCCTTTTTTTCTCCCTTTTTTCTCCCTTTTTTCTCCCTTTTTTCTCCCTTTTTTCTCCCTTTTTTCCCCCTTTTTCCCCCTTTTTCCCCCTTTTTCCCCCTTTTTCCCCCTTTTTCCCCTTTTTCCCTTTTTTTTCCCTTTTTTTTCCCTTTTTTTTCCCTTTTTTTTCCCTTTTTTTTTTCCCTTTTTTTTCCCTTTTTTTTCCTTTTTTTTCCTTTTTTTCCCCCTTTTTTTTTTCCTTTTTACCCTTCAACACTCTGAACTTTCTTCAACTATTTAACAGTGGCAATTGGTCTCCAGCAATAGATCAGGAAAATATCCTGGGACACCTGAAGTCAGTCCCTGAGCACTGGGTAGTTTGTGAGCAGGAAATACCACGCTGATTTGCAGTTCTAATTGAGGGAAATTGCTCCAGAGGATTCTGACAGTACAGAAAATAGGCCAATTAGTTCCTCAGCTCTGATCCTCCCATGATTCATGATTGCTTCGATTTAATTTTGCTGTCACTTAGGAAGCAAGGTTAAGAATAGATTAGCTCCTTTTAGACACTTCTTAGCCTGTTGCTGCCTGGTTTTTGGGGAGGTGGGTGGACAGAAGAGAGTGAGATTGTTTCTTTTTTCCCCCTATGATTGTATGCCTTGAGCCTAAAAAAATCAGAATTTCCCAATGTTGCCCTTAACATTTATTCATCATGGATCTGTTTCTTTTTTTCCCCCTATGATTGTATGCCTTGAGCCTAAAAAAATCAGAATTTCCCAATGTTGCCCTTAACATTCATTCATCATGGATCTATCCCGTGAAGATTAAAACCTTCACACACAAACATTTCTTTTTTTTTTTGCTTTTTTTTTTGCTTCAAAGACAAAATGTACCCTCCCAGTAAGTTAATAACATTCATGCTGTTACCTTACAGCGCTCTGCAATAATCAATATGAAATAAAAAGAACTTCAAGAAAAAAAAAAAAAGAAAAAAAAAAAGAAAAATATAATAATAATAATAATTAAAAAATCCCAGCTCAGTAAATCAGCCAAGGGGAAGAAGATTGTGCTGCTCACCCTTGAGCAGTGAATATATGGTTGAATATATGGTTAAATAGATGAATATATGGATTGAATGTATGGTTGAATGTATGGTTGAATGTATGGTTAAATATATGGTTAAATATATGGTTAAATATATGAATATATGGATTGAATGTATGGTTGGATATATGGGTAAATGGATTAAATGTATGGTTGAATGTATAGTTAACTATATGAATGTATGGATTAAATATATGGTTGAATGTATGGCTAAATATATAAATATATGGTTAAATACATGAATATATGGATTAAATATATGGTTGAATATATGGCTGAATATATGAATGTATGGTTAAATATATGGTTAAATACATGAATATATGGATTGAATATATGAATGTATGGTTGAATATATGTATGTTTGGATATAGCAGGAATAAAAAGGAAAACAATCCTAGCTGGAGCTTTATCTGGCTAAGAATATGTTTGGATTTGACAATGGAAAGGGTTTTGTTTTTTTTTGGTGACAAGTACCATTGTTCCTTATAGCTCCTGTGATTTCCATTGACTTGTTCTATATGCTGCATAATAAAAGTTAAGGGCTAGAACAAAAACAAGTTGCAGTTTGGAGCAAGTTAATGGTATTTCATTAACAAACTGTAAATAGCAACAGCATAAGCTGGAAGTGCAACTGCTTTCACAGGCCATAAATGCTTAATGTTTATTACCAATAAAAGTCAAAGGAGCATTTAGCAAAGCAGTTTACCAAACAAACATTAAATACTATAATGCATTAGATGCAGTGGACGGAATCAGGTTATTTAATTAACAATGAGTGATCCGTTAGGGCTTTCTTCACCACAAATAATCTGCAGCTTCGTGCATTAAAGGAACTCTCAGGAAAGCTGCTCAGTGGTGGAGGAACAACCCAGAGGTGCCAGATGCAGAAAGCCCCAGTGGGGGAAGAGTTCACATTTGCTGTTCCCACTCCTTTGCACAGGCAGGTTCTACATTTCCTGCCTTTCTGGCAGTTTGGGTAATCTTGAGAAATAAGAGTAGAAGCCTTTTTAGAAGTGATTATTTCAATTGTATTCTCAGTTGTGTTCTTCTGATGCAAGGCATTTAGATCATCTTTTTTTTTTTAAAAAAAATGCAGCAAGGATGCAATGAGGATAATATCCCATTGAAGATGTAAAGCTCAGGGGCAGAGTCTCTCCAATTAAACAGTGCCATAAAATGAGCATTTGGGTTGGACTGTGATGCTTTCAGAGTCAGAGTCAGTCTCTTTGGACTGGTGCATTTGTGTTTCAGTTGCAGCACATGTAAGAAACTGTAGAACACAATGACCTTTGTTCACCAACACTGTGGGACCAAAATGATGCTGAGACTTCTGCATACCCTGACTGACCAGAAAAATGGGGTTTCAACAGAAATATTTCTCAAGAACATCCACTTGCAGGTTCTCAAACACGTCCTTTTGTGAAGAAATCTTCCCTGAAATGCCTTTGATTTATTTATTTTTTTCCCCCTGTGTGTGTTGAAGCTGCCTGTCTGCTTTAGCCTGGGTGTCCAACCTGGGTGTCCAACCTGACACCAGGTCAGGTGAATCCCACAGGAGCCCAGCTGGACAACCTGGAGCAGGTGGGATCTGCTCAGTGCTTCTCAAAGGCAGGCTCATTCAAATAAACAGGTCAGGATGGGAAAACTTGGCCAATTTAGACTTTTGAAAGCTTGGAAGCTGTTTCAGAAGGTAGGGCTGGCTGTGTGTGCTGAGGTTTTGCAGGTGAGAGAGGCGATGGCTGTCACAGGCATTAAAGAAGGCTCAGGGTAAGAGTGGGACAGACACAGCTGGTGTCAACTCCATAACTTCAGAATCTGGAGTCTTGTTTCACAGCCTTCCCTTTGATAGCAGTTTATGATCATAATAATCATGTGGCTAATGTTCTGTGATTCAATTAGTGCACTGTTGTGAGCATTAACAATTATGTACCAGATCTGAGACACAGTGGGACAAACTGGCAGTGCTCATATTTCAGTTACTTACAGCCTCTTGCATAATTACTACAGATAAGTTACTGTTTAATCCACAGCAACACAAGGAATGAGCTGTGGCAATAATTACGTGGTTAACACCACCTCCTGAAATGAATAAAACATACAAACCCCAAATTATGGCAAGGTTACAAAGGGCCTGCTCTGAGAAGTCTGCCCTTGTTCTTCAAACAAATGCAAGTTGTTGCCAACTTAGGTTTGTCTTGCTTTCTATTTCAGATCTTCATTTCTGCTCAGAAATCATTGTTAAAATGTGCTTTGAAACATTTAATTTTATTTTTTTTTTAAATTTACCATGCTATATGTTTTCCACTTAAAGCAGCAAGGGCTTACAGCTCCCACCATGGCTTTTGGTGGCATTAAATAACTGCCTTGGCTCCCTGCTTTGGTCACTGCCATCCTGCTTGGCTGCCAATGAAGGCAGCAGGGATTTCAGAAGGGAGCCCACTGCTGTGTGCACAGGCTGGGCTCTGCTGTTGGCCTCAATCAACAAGTTGCCACCTTCAGAAACTCCCATTTTTGACATCCCATCTCACTCAATGTCAGAGTAAATTGCATGATTGATGTTCTGGCCTGTTTGTCAAGGAACTCGTGCATTCCCACTCTAAAATCAATATTTAAGAATTAAACAGCCCTATGATAATTTATTTTATCAAGGTAAGCAGAGAATACCGTTTGCTGCTGCACCTGAAGAATTAACTCTTCAAAGATGAACAGAAAGGCAGAATTGATGTGAGTGACACCAGGCTTGGCTGGCTCAGCATTCCTGACATTGGCTCTCCTCATGCAGGAAACAGGGCAAAAAATTAAACAGGGCAAAAATTAAACAGGGCAAAAATGAAACCAGTGACTCAACATGTGTGCCAACTTGCTTATTTCTATTCCTCAATCCAGTGAGTCTGGAGGCTTAGATTTCTCCAAGGATCAATTTTTTCAGCCTTACTTTTGGGGTTTCTGGTTTGTTTTTTGGTGGTGGGTTTTTTTTTTTGGTTTTTTTTTTTTTTTTTTTTTTTGAGGTTTGTTTTTGGTTGGTTTGTTTCTGTGGTTCTTCTCTGTGGGTGCCTTGCATTGCTGCTCTTCAAGTGCAGAATTGAAAGTGGAGCTTGAAAATTGCACAAATGTCTCCTAAGTGAACCTGCTCACTGACAAGGAGGGAATTCACTCATGGATGACCCAAAAAAATCCCTGGATTTCATCAACAGCAATCCCAGAACTCCAGAAGCTCTTCTTGCAATAAGGGGATGCTATAACCATCCTTTACACAAATAAATTATAAATGGAGCAGCTATAAGGAAAAGTGTTAACAATGCATTTAACATCGAATGATCACAAGTCTGTGTAAATAAAACATGAAAAAGGAAGTCTAGATCTGTCCTCTCTCCCTCGTGGATGCAGCCTGTGCAGGTGATTTGATTGGTGAGTAACAGAGCTGCTCTGAGACCCTGGGTTCACTTAAAAATGCATTTGTATCACAACAGGCTGTGTGGAACCAGTGCTTCTGCTGAAGACCTTTGCAAGCTGCAGCTGCTAATGAATAGATCAGTCACATCACCCTTGCCAGTCAGTCAAAAATAACGAATATTAGGGCTCCTTTATTTGTGTGTGATTGCTTGGTGAGGCTGAGCACTTAGTGCTGCTGGGGAGATGAAGCTGTTACAGGGATGTAGGGCCCGAAGGATCTGCATTAAAAGGTGTTTCCATTGTAATGCAGTAAGCAAAACCCTCTGCATCCTCTGGGGACATCCCTGCCCTGTGCTCAGCCTGGTGTTTATCAGCTGGGATGATGCCAGGGTGTCCCTGTGTGGGAAGCACCAGCCCAGGGTGTGCAGGAAGCAAAGGGAGAAGCTGGAGCTGAGCTGTCATTCCAAAAAGAGCTGGAAGCTGGACTGCAGCCCCAGGGACCCCCAGAGCCCCTTCATGGCAAAGCTCAGCCTTGCCCCTGTTCTCAATTACCCCTGGGCAGGAGGTTGTCCTGTCCCTGGAGATGGGCCATGAACCCCTGAGCTGGCTGAGAGCTCCTTCCAAGCAGGAATGTGAGTGTGAGCTCCTTCCCAAGCAGGAGTGTGAGCTGTGAGCTCCTTCCCAAGCAGGAGTGTGAGCTCTGAGCTCCTTCCCAAGCAGGAGTGTGAGTGTGAGCTCCTTCCCAAACAGGAATGTGAGTATGAGCTCCTTCCCAAGCAGGAATGTGAGCTCTGAGCCCCTTCCCAAGCAGGAATGTGAGCTCTGAGCTCCTTCCCAAGCAGGAGTGTGAGCTGTGAGCTCCTTCCCAAACAGGAATGTGAGTGTGAGCTCCTTCCCAAACAGGAATGTGAGTGTGAGCTCCTTCCCAAGCAGGAATGTGAGCTCTGAGCCCCTTCCCAAGCAGGAATGTGAGTGTGAGCTCCTTCCCAAGCAGGAATGTGAGCTCTGAGCTCCTTCCCAAGCAGGAATGTGAGCTCTGAGCCCCTTCCCAAGCAGGAGTGTGAGCTCTGAGCTCCTTCCCAAGCAGGAATGTGAGTGTGAGCCCCTTCCCAAACAGGAATGTGAGTGTGAGCTCCTTCCCAAGCAGGAATGTGAGCTCTGAGCCCCTTCCCAAACAGGAATGTGAGTGTGAGCTCCTTCCCAAACAGGAATGTGAGTGTGAGCTCCTTCCCAAACAGGAATGTGAGCTCTGAGCTCCTTCCCAAGCAGGAGAGTGAGCTCTGAGCCCCTTCCCAAGCAGGAATGTGAGCTCTGAGCTCCTTCCCAAGCAGGAATGTGAGCTGTGAGCTGTGAGTGTGCTGTGGCCACTGCAGCTCAGAGGGAAATCAGCTCCTCTGGGCTTCTGCTCTTGCAGAGCAACCACTCTCCCCTGCTGGGCTCTGCATGGGATGGTTTGTGATGACATTCTGGGCAGCTTCCCCACTTGGAGCGTGCTGGATCACAGTGCTTCCTCAGGGAAAGCTGTTTTGCTCATTTTCTGGGTTTCTTGAGGAGTGCTAACCACGTTTTCCTTGGAGCACGGGCTGGGGGTTGGATTTCAGCTGACTTGTCTGGTACAAAAGATGGCATCATTAACATTTTAAGGTGCTCCTGAGCCACCTCCAAGTTTTTTTTATTGTAAAATACGCCGTGAAATGTAAAATACACTGTGCACGTGGCACTCCTGACAGCTTGGGACCACAAAGCAGCCCTGTCAGCACTGTGTGCAATGCCTTCACCCACTGCCACACTCAAACCAGTGAAAACACACTTTAAAAGTCTTACAGGTGCTGGGTTTGGCTCATAAATGATAAGATTTTGTGTTAATGTCACATTTCTTCTGTTTCTGTGCAAATAATGCCTGGCTGCACAGGTATTGGGATGTGATAAATGTATTCATGTAAGTGCAGAGGAATGGCTTGGATAGGCATGGCTTGGCTTGCAAGAGCATCAGGGGTACAAATAATGAAGCAATAATTCTGTGAAGGACAGCCCTGATTTCACTGATTCTCTCCAGGCACGGTGCTTTGCTTTCTCTTCTGCAGCAGGAATTATTTGTAATATCTTCCTGAATTTTACCAGCAGTGTTGCTGAGTTGTTTTATTAATTTCTTTTTTTTTTTTTTTCTTTTTTTTTTTTTTTTTTTCCCTGCAAGGACTAATAAAATACATCTTTGAAGTTCCTGGGAGAACAAACAAAAAAACCCCCAACCAAAGGAAATGGGGCTGTTACTGCCTGGGAAGTCATTTTGCAGTGGATAAAAGGTCAGAGCAGCTTTTTTTTTTTTCTCTTTTTTTTTTTCCCAGTGGATTTTCCCGTTGGGAATATTTATCACCCATAAAGTGCTGCATCTGCGACCTTTGTGAGTATTTTATCAATAACAAAGAGCTGAATAATTCCTCCATTTTTTGAAAAAAACAAAACAAAACAAAACCACTCATCTATATTTAAACAGTGTGGAGGAAAAAAAAAATCTCTGTGCTCAGAGCTTTGGGGGGCAGGTTGCAGACAATAAATGCTGTTCCTTGTGGCCAGAGTCCAACATGGAAACACTTCCATGGGATAACTGTGGCCCGGGCAGATTCTTTGTGTTTGCAGACACAAGAGGTCTTGGGAGAGGAGGAAGATTTTAGGTAAAATTGAGACACAAGGCTTTAAAGAACACAGGATTTTTGGAAAAGTTAAGATTTTTAGTTAGAGACGGGCCTTGCTTGTTGCTGGAGTTAATTAAAAGCTTTGTGGTTAGTGAAGAAAAACCAGACTTGAGTTAACTTATTTTTCCCAAATAATTGGTTGCTTGTCAGCTTTATGTCGGCTTAGCTGTGCTTGCAAGGAGTAGCAGAGAACCTGATAAATAGATTTAGGGACACAGGGCAATTATAGAAACTCCTATCCTCCCAAACCCATTGAAAGTCAGGAACCCAAGGAAATGGGAGTCCCACCAAGGCTCGTTTGTTACATTTGCATTGAAAAGGTGGAAAGTCCAGAGCCACCAAGAGTCATTTTGCTGCCTCATTTTAAGCCCACTCCTCTTGAATGGGACCACCCACCCATTTCAAAGGACAAACTACACATGCTTAATTGCTTTTTTTGCTAATTACCATAGGAAGCAGGGAATGGGAGGTACCAAAGTTATGAATATACATTTGTAATTTGGTTATTCAGCAGTTCTGTGAATAAAAGGGCTCTGTGATTTTCTGTAAATCCCAGTGTGGGTTTGGGGAGCTACCCCACATGCTGCTGGAACAAGCACAAACTTTCTGACTTTGAACTGTCAGAG
This sequence comes from Phylloscopus trochilus trochilus, assembly GCA_016584745.2. Lineage (NCBI taxonomy): Eukaryota > Metazoa > Chordata > Aves > Passeriformes > Phylloscopidae > Phylloscopus > Phylloscopus trochilus. The sequence goes on along the minus strand of WQNJ02000046.1, from coordinate 1,206,322 downwards.
AGGTTTTTTGTCCATCTCAGTTGGGTATCACTATTAGGTCGATATTCACACTTTTAATAAATCATTTCGTTGCAACCACAGCGTCAACTGCTTTAAATGCAGATGGGGTTGGAGTGTTTGCTGGAAAACTCTGGGAACAGTCAATAACAAGGAAATACTTCCATTCCCCACCCCTCTCCTCTCCTCAGGGATTATTTAGTGCTTAGTGTCTCAGAAGCTTAATAGAATTCTCCTTACCATAAATTTTAATAGGGCGGTGCTGTGAAATATAAAAATGCCAATATATGTTTTCTAAATATTTAACCAGATTCCCTTGCTCAATTATTTAGATCACATCCAGAGCTCCCTTGAAACAAATTTAAAGTTTTACATGGATTTAACAAAGTACACAAACGCAGTTTTGTGTACTGACACTGCTGAATGCAGGAAAAAAAAAATTCAGTCTAACTTCCAAATTAAAATTCAAGGGTTTTAGGATTTTCAATGATGTGCTAAATCAGATAAAAGTACTAGGAATTACAAAGAGATACTGGAAATGTTTTATTAATGGTTTGGCTTTTCTTTACCAATAATTTTTTATTTGTTTTCTTCTTTCTTGTATCAAATATATTTTTTTTCTATCGTAGTTTTGCTGACAGCTCTTGAAATTAAAAAGGAAAATTCAATCTGGGCCTGTGTACATTGGGAATTACAGATCACAGACTTAATCTCGGGGTATTTTGCTCTTCACAGGAGAACATTTTACTGTTTGCAAATGACTTTATTTGGCAGCAAACCTGTGATTTCTCTGCAACCAAAGGAGCAGAGTCCCTGCTTTGCTCTTGGCTTCCAGAGAAAGGCACGAGCAGGGATCTCTCCTCCTGAAACTTGGGGTCCCAGTGAGCAGGGCCACTCATTATTTATGTAAAATATCTGGTTTATTACTAAACCACTGTGAAATTTTTTTGGTTTTGTTTTTGTTTTTGTGGGTTTTTTTTTTTGGTGGTTTTTTTTTTTTTTTTTTTTTTTAGAAGCAGATTGGTTTTTTTTCCAGGCAGGAAGAAATGAGAGCCCTACAGTGCTTATTCAAAGAAATTCTTGCAAAGAGAAAAAAAAAAAACCTCCAGAGCAGTAAGAAAGCCACGAGGCTTCCCATCACCAATAAAATTTTACCTCACATATAAAAGTGCATGTGTGTCTCTTGGGTCAAATCCAATGCACTCTTTGTGCTTTATTAGTTCCTTTGATGTCAAAGGGACCAACTCTAGCTGTTGAAAATAAGGCAAGAATTATAATTTACTGCTTCCATCAATCCTGTGTATCCCTGGGCAAGCTGGATATTTTGAGACACCTGGAAGAGCAATAAGCAAGCTGTGCTTTTCTCTGCTGGCCACTCTAGGGGGTGTGACCTGTACAAACTGCATCCCAGGGTTCCTGTTGGATCTCTGCTCTGCTGCCACTGCTTGTAACGTCACAGATTTATTCTGCAGGCCAGCTGCGGGACAATAAATACATTGATTTATATTATATTTATATGATATTCTATTTAAATGATGTCTCTATTAAATATATTGATTCGGAGTACCTGGTAAATAGAACAGTAATTGCTTTGCTTTAAAATTAAGTGACCATGCTCATTTTAGAACCTCTGGTATTTCATCATTTCCACTGATATGAAATGGAAGAGGCTCCACAGGCAATTACCCTCAGAGAAGCAATAATCCACGTTGTATTTCACAAACAAATGACAATCAGGAGAGCTGCTCTGACTTATCAAAAGTGCATCTGATTTGAATGAACGTTCCCTTTCCAGGGAAAGATGGGGGGGAAAAAAAAGAATAATATGTACCTTTTGAATTATTTGTAGACACTTGCAAATCTTAAGGGACGCTATTTTCACTTTTGTTCATGTAAGTGTGCTTCAGTTTTATGCTAAACTAATAAAGCAGCTTGGAATTGGTTATATTCTACAGTTCTTTTGTGAATACAAATGCAATGTAAAAGCAGTGGCCTTCAGTAAATAATAGGTTTTTCACTCCATTACCATATTTAACAAGCAGAGGGGAAAAAAAAAAAAGGCAAGAACTGCTTCCAGTGCTGAGTTATGGTGTGCTGCTGGAAATGGGGCCTGATGCATTTTTTTCTGCTTTCAAAGATTAAATTCCCTGTGGCACACAAACTGCATATTTTCTGAATTGTGGGCTAATTTGCATTTTTTAAAACATCTGTTTATGAATATCTTTGTGGTAATAATTACTATTTACAAAGTTTTAATCAGGAGAGGGAAATTTTTAAAGGAGGAACACTGGAGGGAACAGATTTTTACCTTCTGGTCATTATTGCCACAATTTATTATTCTCCTGGAGCCCACCAGCTCATTTCCCCCCTTATTTTGCTTATTTTGTCTCCATTTTGGTCACGTTTCCTTTCCCCTTTTAGGGTTTTTTTTTTCTCCTGTTACCAGTGGTGGCAGGGCTGAAGCTCCTGTTTTACCTGGGAAACGAGACCTTGTTTGAGAGGGGATGAGAGGGAGGGTTTACTGGGGTGTGAGCTGCAACCTGTGATGCAGGAGGTCACCCAGCCCAGGTCCCACACAGCTCAGGCCCTTAGGAAAGGACCCACACCTGTGTTTCTCCTCCTGGCCATGGTTAAAAGCTCATCAGAGGTTGGGAAGCACCTGAGCAGGTGCTGCAGTAGATCCTTGATGCTGTTGGAGTGTCCTGCTCCCAAAGGATGGCTGTGATGGCAGAGCTGGGGAAGTTCTGAGTACTCCTGGCTTAACTTTCATCAGGATTTATTGATCACCCTTCTGAGCTGGAGGCATTCCTCAGAGCAGGCTGCAAAAGGTAGGATAAGATTTCCTGAAGCACAGATTGATCCTTTTCTTGCTCTTTTTTGTTGTTGCTGTACTTAAATATGAGAGGGTTTGAAGAAAAAAAAATGATGCTACAGTATTTTTTGGGTTGTTCTTTTTTTACTGATGCTTGCATTGGAGGGAGCCTGTGCCCCTGATGTTCCTGTGTTGTCCAGAAGGGAACTGAGTCTCTGTTTCTTGTGTCTATGAAATGAGTACCTCATGTTTGGGAGTCTTCTGTGTTCACCCTTGTTTTGGTAACGCTGCCAGAGATTTCCTGTCCCTTGTGACTTTGTGGAATTTCTTAAAGAAAAAAGCATCAGAGTGTTTTTCTGGTTGTGGCATAGATCAGGCTGATGTTTGTAAAGGGCTCGCTTTGTACAAGACCTTGACCTTCTCAAAAATAGTTTTCATTTGATGAAGCAGGCTTACTTCTCCCAAATTCTGTTTTCCTTGTGTTGCCAGAAGTGCCGGTGCAAGCCTCAAGCCCCAGGAGCAGCCCCTTGCCCAGTGAGATCAGTGAAATCCCTTGTGTGCCTGAGGATTGTGCTGGTGAATGAAGGGTTTTCAGATCACAGCCCTGACCCTTCTTTAATTAACCCTCTAAGAAAGGATTTACACAGGAAAGCTCTGTCTCAGTGGTGAGCAGTCAATAAACCATGTCTCTGTAACTCCTTCCTTCCTTTATGGCTCCTTTGTGTGAGGCTTAAGTGAAATGGATCTCACTCTGTTTCCCTCCCTCACTTCCCTCCAGCCAAGCCAATCACTTTAGAAATGTCATCATTTCTCTCTATTGTTCCCTTTTTGGGTATATTTGCCCTTGGCTCATTCAGTGACTCCTGGCTCAACTATTTCTTTGCATTAGGAGGAAGAAAGGAGGCAAAATGGACTGAAATATCAGGGAGAGAGATCCCATCTTATTTTAACCTCCAGGAATCAAAATACCAGTTTTTATGTTGAGAATCCAATAAGTCTTTTTTTTTTTTTTTTTTTTTTTTTTTGCTATATGGGAATTTCTATTTCCAATATTTCACTATCAAAGATGATCTGTCCTAAGTATAAAGTTCTAGGATTTTGGAGGCCTGACTTTCAAGTAATCCCCTGTAATTTCCCCGTCTTCAGGTTCACCTCACTGCCTTAAAATGCCCCAGTTATTGTGACAACCACAGTGGCCCAAAAGCAAAACCAGCAGATGACAGAAAATAGAATAATACTCAGGTGTGCTTGTCTGGCTGAAGTGTTTTCTGATAGCATTGCAGCCCAGTGAATCAAAAGGGTTAGAAAATGGTGAGGATAGAGAAAATGAAGATCTGCACTGCTCCTCACAGGGAAAAAAAAACCAACGTGGATTTAACTGCAATCTGCAGGACATTAGGGATTCCTAAACTCTGCAATGTTGTTTTGTCAGTGCTGAAAGACAAATGAAATGTTCTGCTTTTACATGAGGGAACAGAAGCACTTTGTTTCCAATTACCCACAAACAGGTTTTTTTAATTTCTGGGAGCATTTGTAGCTCTCTGTAAATTGTAAATACTCTCTCATATGCTTCCTCCTCCTTTGTTTGTGTGTAGCTGCCTGGCTGGAGCTGTACCCTGTGGCTTGGTGGTCTTTCCTGGTTTTTAACTGGATAATTGTGGCTTATTCACAAAATTAAAAGTGGAATTAAGGTTGTGTAGGAAGCCTTATGGGAAGGAAATTTCAGTTCATGCAAATATTTGCAGGTGTGTGGGTTTAACAGGAGGTTTGAACACCTTGATTCAAGGCAGCACCAGGATAAAGCATTCATTAATTTCCCTGCTGTTGTTCATAAGCAGTTTTATTTCTAGGAAGGTGTTGGGTTAGCTGGTGAGTGGCTTGGCTGAGAAGCACTGTCAGTTGTCTCATGGACACTTATCTCACCTTGGAGAGTGTCAGGGGTGTCACAGTGCTCAGCCCAGTCCTTCCTGCAGGATATCTTGCACTTTGTGTTTGCCTTTCCTCTGATCTTCCTTTGAGCTCATTCCCTCTTTTCTCCTCCCTGCTTAGACATTCCTAGTGTGCTCAAAAGAATTGATTGGCTTCTGTGAAGATTCATGTCTGTAATGACCAAATCTTGTCTTCCTTTTTTTTTTTTTTTCCTCTTTTTTTTTCCCCCCTCATGGTGGTTGTGAGCAATAGAGCAGCATCCTCCTAAACACCTGCAGGAACAGCCATGGAAATGCAGAGGATAGCTCCTGGTGCTCCAGCTTTGAGGGAAACTCTCTTTGGAGAGGAGTTCAGTGGAATATGCCTCCTTTCAAAAAACTCCCAGGAAATCCAATATTTTTCCTTTTCCTTGGGCGAGGAGACAGGAGATTTATGCCTGCAAGTTTTACAGCTTTAATCTTTCCAGAATCTTTTTGTTTTGTTAGCTGAGTGCACTTATTTTTTTTATTTCTATTTTTTATTTCTGTATTTCTATATATTATATCTATTTCTATAGGTTTTTTTTATTTTTTTCTAGTGAATAGATACAATAATCCTTAAATAATGGTGTTCCACTACTAGTATCTATTTACTTGTATCTCTGCAATTTAATCCCAGGCAAGATTCTACGTAAACCGTGGTGCAAAACCACAGCTATACTTCATTGATTCTTGTCTTTCATGCTAAGCATTACACTACTGAAACTAATTAATAGTTCAGCTTGGTGGTCTCAGCTCTTTGCATGTAGAGGTCCAGCAGACACAAGATGGAGGCAGAGTTAGCACAAGGGCCTTTGAAAGCGCTGGCAAAAAAAAAAAAAAGGCAATTTCACCATTTCCAGCTTTGCAAGTGGTCTAAGGGTATTCTCAGCTCTTTCTTTCTGGTAACCATCTGCAAGCAGGTTTTTTTTTTTTAGGGTAGAAAGTCCAGTTTTTGTGGTTGAGCTGCCCCAAGGTCTCACAAGGTGGCCCCAAATGCTGGTGTTGCTCTCCCAGCTCTGTGCAGCCTTGAATCCTGCTGTGTGGCACGTCAAATAAACACCATGGGGTTTTTTTCAAGCTTATTCTCTTTGTTCTGAAATAAATAGGCTGAAATAAAAAGGCTGAGGATTGTTATGAAGTAAGGATTTTGTACTAAAATCCTGATTATTCTGAAATAAGAAGGCTGGGGTGGGGAGGGCTGTCACTCTGGACCTTCATGTGAGGAAATCCTTTCTCCATGTTTCTGACTGATCTTGTTCCTACGCTCCCCTGCCCTCTCATGCTCCTCTACGAGACCTTCAACAAGACAATTCCTGCTCTCTGAGACGAGCTGCTGTCTCATCTGAGACCTTCCCTCTTCCTTTTGTGTGTCCTTCCATGGGTTTGCTGCATCACACTGGCAATTCCCCTGCTAATGCTCTCTTCTGTCTTTATCTCTTGGTCTCAGAAAGGAATTCATAATCCTTCTGACAACTTCACGCATTTAGCCTTTCACCCTAATTTTTTTTTCCCTCAGATCAATTTTTACAGCCTAAAAATCCTCCGGAATGAAGCTCCACGCCGCTCTTAATCTCAGCTGTGCTTTCGGGGAGCTACCATTTTCAGCAGACTCAAACATACAGCCTGGTTATTTACAGGGCTGTTTGTTTGCCCGGATCATACTTAAACCCAGCTCTAGCACTATTCTAACTCCCAATTTATTTACCAGGAGTGACTCTTTTCTTGTATCAAAAAGGCCTGTGTGTCTCGGGGCCTGTGTGTCTCGGGGCCTGTGTCTCAGGCCTTGGCACTGAGACTCACTGCCAAGGATCTGGAGTCAGGGCAGGCAAAGTGAGAGGAAATGAGGCACAAACCTTCAAAGAGAAGTTTTGTGTGTGTGTATTGCAACATTTTAGGCTCCCAGCCCTCATGGGTTGTCCAAGTGCCACAGGTTGGAGCTTTCATAATCATCCATTAGAGGATCTCCTGGATCTTCAGCTGCCTCTGGTGGCTCTGGGAGATTCACTGCTCTGTCTGCCACAGTACAGGTGTTGAGCAGTTAAGATCAGTCTTATTAGTGATTTTAATGACAAGCAAGCTATTCGTCAGTGCTCAGCCAGTGCTTTGTCGTCGTTTTTGCTCCTGGACACAAAGCTGGGCTCCCTGGGTGCTGCTGCACCTGCAGAGAAGCTCCTCAACCCTCAGCTTCCCCATCAAAAGCAGGCATTTTGGCATCTTATGGATTCAGCCTGGCTTACATGGTGCCCTGTGGCCTGTTTTGCTGAGCTACTTTCAAAAAGGCAAAATTATTTTAGACTTTGAAGTGCACCTTGGGTTTTTTTTTTTTTTTTTTTCTAAGGGAGCTGTATTGGGAGGAATCTGAAATGGAGATGAACTCAAAAGCAATGTGAAATACCAGTCCTTGCAAGGTGAACTGATGGCGGAAGGTGAACCAATGTTTGCATAAGGATAAATGCACATATATATATATAAATAAACAGAAGATCCTCAGCTTGTGTCATGTAGCTCCTGAAGATTTAGAATTAAAGGGAACTTCAGCAAATAGATAGGTGGTTAAATATTCATCTTTAATAAGTAATGCTCTTCAATAATGTGCATTGTTGTACTAATGCATAATAAGGAGTATTAGGTGGTAAAGGATGGCTTTACTGTCATTTAAAATTCATCCTGCAGTGGTCAGGGCAGCACTCTCAGTAAGAAGCAGGAGACAAGGTTCCATCTAAAGCTGACAGTGCTGAATTCCCAGTGAGACTGCCAGGACATTCCTGTGACAGGGATTGTGCTAAGCCACTGGTGTGAAGAGCACTTGAAAGGACCTTGTCCTTCTGCTGCCTTCAGCCCAAGTCAGATGGTGAAACCCAGGGAAACAGAACTTCCAGCCTTCAAACACAGCCTATTGCTGTGCTGGCCTTTTGAAAGCTGAGGGGTTTGTGGTGGAAAATGGCAATTCAGAGCCTTTGGGGGATTCTCACCCAGGTTTTTTTGAATCTTACAGGCAGCATGTAAGCCAGGCTGAATCAGTAAGATTCTGCCACAGAAGCTTTGTCCTCTTCGTTCTGCAAAGTTACTGTTCCATTATGGAGCTGCTGGAAGTGGGATGGAAATGACTTTAAACCAGTGTCCTTGAAGGCTTGCATAAGCACACAGCCTTTGGGGGTGGGGGGAAGCTATCTGTGTGTTCTAGACTTGCAGTTTTCCCCTCCCCAAGGTTTGCTCTCAGCTGTTGGAGCAAGCTAGCTGCATTTCTGGTTTCTTTAGCCCTGCCTGCCTTGTTCTGTGGTGGAAGCTCTGGTTGGTCCCAGCCTGCAGAATGGTTCTTCCTGTGCTGTTAACCCTCAGATGGAGGTGGGGTGTTGCTGCTGGACATGAAAGAAAGATGTGAAGTCCATTCAGAAGGCAGCTAATGGCTGCTCTTGTTGTTGTATTTGAGTCCAGAGGGCAGGAACAGGCAGCCCGTGGCACTCAGGGAGTGACAGGTGATCTCAGCCCTCGGGCAGGGTGCAGAGGTGTGTGTCCCACCTGGCACACCTCCAGCAGCTGGACACAGACTCAGCAATGTGCCACCTTCATCTGTAAAACACAGGACGCTGGAAAAATACTGATTTTTCATGTTTTCATGGGGAATAACCTCCGGCGAAATTCAATTTACTCTTCGCTTTTTACTGCTTTTTTAAAAAAATAATTGTGTCTCTAGGAGTTCGGTAATTGGTTCTATTGCACTTACAGTTAATTATATATTTTTGATTAATGCATTCTATTATGAAATAATTTGCTTGGAATATCTGATAGTGATTTAATTTCCAGGTTATTGTCCTTCTCAGCAGCCTGAGGAATTGGCTGGCAGGCAGTGATGTGAATGGTTCTGGTGACAGGCACGATGATCCAAGATAAATCACTGCGTTGTCGTTAGCGAGCTTTATGTTGTCAAACGTGTCAAATATTGCCTCTTAATTGATTTCATTTTTCGTTTTAATTAAATCTGGTATCCTCAAAAACCTGCTGGGAAGAGCAGAGTTTAGCAGTGAAGCTTTTAAAAAAGCGTGGAGATTGGGTTCAGGAATGCCAAGGGCACCTGGGTTTTGTCTTGGAACAGACATGGAGCTCTGGGTTTGCACAGACACTCTTCTATGGCTTAATTTGAGATGGGGCCCTTATAATGCACAAGCTGCTGATTTTAAAGTTTTTTTTGGTTTTGTGTCACTTGAAGCATTTAGGGAAATGGAGAGAAGTGTACTGGCAAAAAAGAAAACATGAAAACCAAAAGTCTCCACGTTAGTAAATCACAGTAGGTGTTCCCTCTCAGCAGCTCTGCCATCCTGTACCTTTATTTTCCAGGGTGATTGAATTAGATGAGATACTTATACCTAGAGATCAAATCAGCAATCTTACCATTTTGTAAGAAACCTGCCTTTGAATTTAAATCTCTCAGTGCCCCAAGCCGAGTGGGAAAGTGCTTCTGTTTGCCTAAAACAAATGAGGAAGGGAAGGGGATTAAAGAACTGACTCTGATTTAGCACTTAGGATGTCTGGGTGCCTCAGTGCTGCTGCATTGTGAGGGATTAGGCTGTCCTTGACTCCCTAAACACGAATTTTCAAAACAGGGCCAGGAAGGCTCAGGTAATTGAGAAGGTAATTCCAACAGCCCTGCTTTGGGGGAGAAAAGCAGTTTAATTTTAATGACCTTTCCAGAAGCCTGAGCTGTTTTCCTTGTTTACACGTTTCTGCCTCTTCACTTCAAGAGTGCAGTCAAGGGTAGTTAAAACCCTGCTGGAAACCTGCTGGTCAAGAGGAATATTCTGGGGTGTTCCCATCTGCGTTTTCATGCTCTCAAAAACCAAAGACACAATGAATATTTTGGTGTGGGGTTTTTGCTCTGTTGGAATGAGGGCTTTCTGCCTGTGAGTAGGGGAAAATTGCAGAACACTTGCTGTAGCAGGAATGCAGGGGGAGAGCTTGGGTCTCAGAAGGGAGATGTGGGTTAAAGCAGGGTGTAAGTATTCAGAGAAACGTGAACAGCTCTGCTCCCCTGCTTGCTTGATAGGAGAGGCTGCCCAAGGTGTCTCAGCAGAATCCTCGAAGTGAAGCTCAGTGTAAATAGAGCTGAATTAGAGGCAGCCAGTTGTCTTGACCTTTCCTTCACAGCTGAGGATGTTGGGTACTGCAGAGGTGAGAAGAAAGCAGGATAATAGATCCCTCTGGGGCTCAGGATGTGCAGCTTTGCCATCAGGACCATGTGCTTGGGCTGCCGGGGTGGTGCCCCTGAGGGTCAGGGCTGATGCAGAGACATCCTGATGCCTGGGGGAGGCTGGGCTGGAGCAGAGACTGGGCAGAGCCAGAGAATAAAGCAGGGTTTTATTAAAAGGGCTTCAGGGCGCACCTTGGGCAGGACAGGAGCCTGGCCAGGGCTGCACCCAAGGTGGACCCAGAATGGGCACAAAATGGACCCAGAATGGGCACAAAAGGGTCATGAAATGGGCCCAAAATGGACCCAGAATGGTCCCAAAATGGACCCAAAATGGACCTGTTGGTTTGTGGATCAGGGCCTCAGCTTGGATGTCAACTTCCTCCCAGTTTAAATTGACTTTAACAGAGCTTGAAGGTGGCTTGATCCAGGACCTTATGCAGTGTTATAACACCAAGTGTGTGATTCTGTATGGAAAATAATTTTTAGCCTCAACCTAAGTCGCTGTCTTCTAACACGGAATTTTCAGCCCCTTTGCCCAGAAGAAAAAAAAAAAAAAAAAAAGTACCCTGGACAAACTGATGCCACAGGGAGTGATGCATGTTTTAAATATGTTAAATATGTTAAATAGTTAAAACCCTGCTGGAAACCTGCTGGTCAAGAGGAATATTCTGGGGTGTTCCCATCTGTGTTTTCGTGCTCTCAAAACCAAAGACACATTGAATATTTTTCTTGCTCTTTCCAAAAAAGAGCAAGAAAAATAGTAATAATTTAAAAAAATAAAAAAAAAAAATCAAGATTTCAGAGCTAGCCCAGGAGTCTTAGATTTAGAATGTGATGAATTTCATAAACATTATTTTTGATGCACGTCGTGAAAATGAAATAAAAATCAAGTTACTTAAAATTAAAAAAAAAAAAAAAAAGAAAGGAAAAAAGGAACCTTATGCTCCAGGAGAGCATCCCAGAGCCACTGGTGGTGCCATTGCTGCAAAGCAATAATGCCTCATGACTGGATAGCACTTTTCTCCAGCTGTGCTGCTTCCACCACGCTGCTGGGAGCAGAGGCTTTGTTGCCTCTGGGGTGACAGAACTTGATTTGAAAAGGAAGTCATAAACTAGAACACATGACACAGAGAAATCAGGCTGTTAAAGGAATTAGCAGCTGAAGGCTGTCAGGGTCTATACAATTAGAAATGGTGTTTGTTGGCATTTGTTTTAATTTCAGTGGCTGAAGACAAGAAATTCAAAAAGAGAGGAGTTGTAGGACTGTGCTTCTATCAAGATGTATTTCTGGGTAAAAATGCAGAAGTGGTGATAAGACTGAATGGCATTTCTGGTGTGTGTAAACAGTCTGCAGGTAATTAAAATGGAAATTTTAGGAGCACTGCCCGTTAATCACCTGACAGGAGTTTGCTTTGTGACCATTTTGCAAAGCTTCTGGTGCTTGGCTGGTGCTGCTCCTGCCTTCAGAGGAGCCTGCTAACATCTTCTGGCTGTGCTTGGGCTGAGCAGATGCACAGAGGGAAGCTGGCACGCTGTCTGGGAGCCTCCAGACATCCCAACACCTCCTTGATTTACAGGGAGGGCAGCTGAACACTTGCAGGCTTCACAGGTTTGGTAGAGTTTTGGTGGCTTTTTTTTTTTTTTTTTTTTAATATATTTCTATGTGGGAGATCCTTTAGTTGGCAGGGTGCAAACTAGTATTAAAATCAATAATTAAAAGTAAAAGACCCAGAAAAACCTCTCGTGCTCCTGAAATATTTGGAGACATTCTTCTTCCCCAGCACACCTGCCAGGGGAATTGAGGGGCTGGTTGTGCCTCAGAGCAGCCCAGGGCAGCTCCAGATGTGCTGCAGATCCTGCCCAGCTGTGTGAGGCTCACAGAGGCAGCCCCCAAAGCCACATTCCTGGGCTTCTGGCCACAGAAGGCAGGGACAGACAGAGTGACAAGGACCTGCAGGGCCTGCACCTTGTCCTGTGTGTGGGGACTGAGGGCTCAGATTTCAGCTTTCACAGTTTCATGTTCTGTGCTGCCCAGGATGCAGCTCTGAGCTCACCCTCAGGGGCACTCAGCTCTGCACAGAGCAGGGACACAAAACAAATCCTGCTCCTGCTGCACCCCAAGGACAACTTTCAGCACAAAAAAAGAGTGGCTTGAAGGGAGGAACAAGCAGGATGGGACCTCACAGCCTGCAGCTGGAATTGGGCAATTCAACCCCAATGTGCAAATGGACCCAAACTGATAAAAAAATGTAAAATCTCGTGATTGGGCAGGCATTTTGTGTGGCTGGGTGCAGCCTTGGTCAGGCTCCTGTAATGCCCAGGGTGGCTCCTGGAAGCCTTGTAATAAATTTCTACTTTAATAAATCTGTATTTTATTCTCCAGCTCTGTCCAGCCTCTGTCTCAGGTCAGCCTCCCTTAAGGCATCAAGACCTTGGTATTTTGATCTCAGTAAAAATATTGCCATTATCCCAACTGTGAACTTTGGGTTTGGAGGGCAAATATGTATTATCTGAGAGGAATTTCTTCTTTTTTTTTTTTTTTTTTTAAGAGTTGTTAATGAAGCAGAATGTTGTTTCCCCCACCTTGGGGACATCTGAAGGGATTGGTTTGCTGTGTTCTGCATCTCTCTGTGTAAATCTCTCTGGGAAGTCAAAATTGATTCCCTGCAATGGGTGCTTCTGCCCTGAAATTCCACTGAAAAGCAGCGCAGTTCCCAGTCTTGCTGTCCACATTCATGATTCTAAAAGACCTGTAATAGGATCGTATCATCTCATTGGGACCAATTTTCTTCTGTCATATTTGAGCACTACAGAGGTTTTAACGATTTAATGGCTATATTTCATGCTTAACAAGAGAAACACTGTAATATTTCTCATCCTGTTATGAGTGCCCCTCTCCTGGTGCTCTGTTATTAAATATAGATTAGCTTTCCTGGAAAGAAAAAAAAAAAAAAGGTGCTATCATGTTCTGGTATTTCAGATCTTATTGTTTTCCTGAATATTTTGCAGAACTTTTTTTGCTGTTCTCACCCACGGGATTACAATTTTTAATCTGAATATTACACTTTAAACCAAAGGTAGTTAAATAACTTTTTGATCAAAGAAGCCAGTACTCTGAGCAAAGTTTTCTATCCATGGCTTGTGCCCAAAGGTGCTGGGAGTTTGGTGCCCTGCTCCTCTCTGTCCCTGAGCAAATAGGTGTTTGAGGGGGAGATTGGATCACTCTCCCAGAAAGGAGTTTGAGGAAACACTTAATTCCAACAGTTGGACTGAATTATATTGGTCACACTGAATAGTAATTTGATTTTAATGATGTACTTTCTGCAGAACAGAAAATCACAGCTAATCATATGGAGCACTTTTTTTGGCCCTCAGCCTTTTTACACTTAAGCTCTGTCAGGTAATGAACAGGAACATTCCTTTCAGATGGAGACACTGTTTAATGAAGATGCATAATCATTTGCCTATTGCAAAAGCAAACTGGGGTATGTGAGCCAAAAAGCAGGATTTTTTCCCATCTTTTTTTTTTTTTTTCCTCTTCATGAATACCAATCAGCTTCATCTTGAGGCTGATCAGGAGTCAATTGCAAAGCAGACTTCTCCAGTGAATCCATGAAGGCTTGGCTTTATTTTTTATTATTTTGAGATGGAGAGAGGGATCTGTGTGTCAAGAAAAGTTATTGGCTTGAAATAGAAATATCTCAGACTTTCCCTAGTGGGCCAAAATGCTGTGTCCTTGTTAGAAACACCAAGGGAGGAGTGAGAGCAGCTCTGTGCCCCTCTTCACTTCCAGTTCTCCATCTCTAATGACACGTCAAGCTTTTCTGCTTATCCTGCCTTGAAACTGTTGGCAATAAACTTTGTCATGGAATGCTGATGTTACCATTCTGAACTAAGACTTCCAAAAGTTCAGCACCAAGAGGTACAGAGTGTGTGTATATATACATATATATGTATGTATATATATATATTTTTTTTTTTGGCCTGTCATACCTGCCAGCTGCAAGAAGGAAGGTTGAAAGCTCTAGCATATTTGAAAGGCACATAATCCCACATTTTGGTGAGCAGTGATTAAAGCCCAGCTGTGTAAGACAGTAACTGACACTAACCCTGCTATGAATTATAGAAACTCCTTTTATTTTAGAACAAACCTTTTGTTTCAAACTTTTATGAATTTGGATTTTTTTTTTTTTTTGGCGGGGGGGGGGAAGACTTTATTTTCACTTTGAATACGTGCTTTTTTCCCTTCCTTTTGTCTAGAAAGGCAGGAAGTGCCTTTTGAAGACCCTTTGTGCTTCTCTCGACCTCTACAGCTGTGCAGCTTTGATCTTTATTCAGTCTGGGTGAGCAGCTGACCTTTGTGTTTCAAAGGAATCAGGATTTTTAGAAGGGCTCCTTCCCATTTCCCTCCTAACCACCCCCAAAAAAATAACCAGCCAAGGCCACCTCTGTCCTGTTTCAGTGGGGATTGGTTGTTTTGTGGTTCAGCTGCTGAGGTTTTCTCAGGAGATGTGGTTGATGCCTTGGAGATTGTTTGGTGGCCAGTGTTTGCCAGCATGGGTGGCAGGTATATTTTATCCTCCATTCCAACATCTGCACTTCTCCACAGCTGTTCCCCCCAAAAGTCTGCTCAGGAACAGGAGGACTTTTACTCTCCTGTCCATAAAAAAAAACATGCCTCTGCTGTTGCCACTAAACTTTATGCCAGCCATAAAATATCTTTTGGCTCCGACTGGAAACACAAGGAGAATGTTTGCACAGCGAGCAGCAGACACTGTCAATGTTCATGTGTAATGTCTGTTGGCAGAGCTGTCTGTAAGGATTTTTTAGCCAGCCAAATGTTGCTTCTGCTTCACTCAGAACTCGTGTCTGTCACAGGAGCGGAAGAATAACAGGTTGTATTAAAACTGGCTGCAGGCAGTTTGGTTTCCTTCCTGTGGCTAGCCTTTTGAGGAACCCCTGGCAGCAGTTGTGTTGCAACCAACACAAGAACTCACACCCACACCTTGCCATGTCCCAGGTGGAAAGAAGAAGGACTTTATTTACAGAACCAGCATTTATCGAATTCCAGCAGTGATCATGGATTGGAGGAAGAAAATCTTCTTCTCCATCCACACTGGACCATGCAGCAGCCCATCAACAGTCTCCTCCTTTATGAAAAGAATGCAAACATCTCTAGATTTCACCATAACAAATGGCTTGTTTATATGAAAGTGTATCTGACTCTAAAGACACAGAAAGCTAAAACAAGACTTTTACAAACTCCTTAAAGGAGACAGAGGAGAATGGCAAAAACCCAGACAACAGCTCTGTATCTGTCACATACCGTCCTTCCCAGCCTTCTTTAGCTGACTGTGGGCAGGGGGCTGCTCTGCTGAAAATCTTTGCTGCAGTTTGCAATCCCTACACATGTATGTGTCTGTTTGATATAGGAGGAGACTCAGGTCCTTAAATCCCTTCTCCAAAGCTCAGGCACCTTCATAAACATTCCAGAGAGGCTCACAGCGTGGAGGGAGGAAAATGAATTGTGGAGAAGCCGAATGTGGAGCAAAGAATATATGGCTGTGGCATATCTCTGAATATACAGAGAGTTCAGGTGAGGTTCCCTTCCTTTGGGTTGGTCAGGCCTGGTGTAGCCCAAAGGAAGAAAAAAATGTCCCTGGTGACTGCTGAGGGGATCACCCAGAAAGGATGCAGAGGTAGTTTATAAAGTGACACCACAGCCCAGCTGGATGTGGACTTTGGGAATGTGCTTTGTAGCTAAGAACTCAATCCCTGATTTCAGAAAGAGTGAAAAAGCACAGGCAGCCAACAGAGTGGCACTTACCACTGTGCTCACACACCTGGGCAGGCAAAGGGGATTTTCATCCAATCATGCAGAGCCTCATTTATTTCGTGCTTCTGTCAGTGTGTGCACGAGCAGCTAATGTGGACACAGAGGCCAGAGCCAAATCCCCAGATTGAGGCACTCCTGAGCTGGGGAGTGTTCACAGCCCAAATCAGGGCTTTGGAGCTTGAGCCCTTCTCTAATATTGATTCAGATTTCTGATAAATGTAGTCCTTTGGAGCTCATTCCTGTTCCTGATGGCTCTGCTGTTCAGTCATGGCTCAGGTGTATCAACACCAGGCATTTCCCAGGCAGTTTCAGCCTCCCTGTTCTCCTGGCTGATATTTATTTATTTACGCCTCTGCTGCTTTGATAGATGGCAGCAGATAAATGTTTCCTAACTGGAGATGTCTCATTAGTTTCTGCTTTTAGCATCATCTGTCACAGGACAGCAAACAAACAGGGAATGGTTTCTGCACGTTTGTGGGGCTGTGTTGGGTTTGCACTCCCGGCTGCTGCTGTGCTCTCAGGGCTGAGGTGATACATAAAATAAATACATATAATATAAAAGAAATACACACATATATATAAAAAAATACACATATATATATATAAAAGAAATACACATATATAATAAATATATATAAAATAAATACATATATAAATAATACATATATGTACACAGTAAATACATATTAAAAAATATACAACATATATATACAACCTATACATATAACCCAAGTACTTATGAAAACATTTTATAACTATTATATAAAACAGTAAGTATAGATAATATTTATATACTATAAATATACAACATATATTATATAAGTATCAAATTTATATTATACATTTCATATATATTTTTTTCCCCTTAGTTGCACAAAATGTTTGTCTGCTGGAACATCAGCACGGTGAAATAGGTGAAATACTTATATGTACATCTACAATAATATATGTAGTTATATATACAGAGAGAACCTGCATATATAGATAACCTATCTATAGATAACAGATACATATAACATATACATATATATAAAATGTATACATATATAACATGTATACATATAAAATATATATACCATATATACATATATAATGTATACTTATATAATATATATACCATAAACCTATATATAACATATACCTTAATATGTATTATACATACACATATGTATGACTTATACCTATATATAATATATACACATATGTAATATTCATTCCATATACATATATGACACATACGTATGTAATATATACTTACATATAATATATACACATATGTAATATACATTCCCTATACATAGATATATGACACATACAAATATAACATATGCACATATATTCCATATACAGAGATATATTCCATATCCACATATATATAGCATATACATATGTGTAGCATATACATATGTGTAGCATATACAGAAACAAGCATATACCTATACAAGCATAATATGCATATGCATATATAGCATATAGGTGTATATATATTAAATATATATAATATATAAAAAACCATATATAAATATATAAGTATATAAAAATATATTTTATATAAAAATATATAAGTATAAATATATTTATATAAAATATATAATATACAATATATTTATATATAAATATATAATATATATATAAAAATATATATTAAGTATCTATAATATATATTTACATATAAAATTATATATAATATATAATATATATTAAAATGTAAGTATATATATATTATATATATAAATATATATATAATATATATATATATAAAATATGTATGTAATATACATATAAAATACCCATAAACAGAAGCCTTTCCTGCAAGGCTGTCTCCCAAGCCAGCGCGTTTGTGTCGGTGCAGAGCCCGGGGAGCGGGGCTGGCTCTGCCTGCGCTGCGGAAGGTGGGGACTGGCGGAGCGGGGCTCAGCTAAGCCTCGCCTAACGCGGCTGCTGCTTTGCCATGCACGGCACAGGGGCTGCGGGCAGCGAGAGCATCCTCAGCATCCCCGGAGCCGGCCCAGCACCCGCTGCTCTCCTCTGCCTGCCAAACCGCTCCTCGGGGAGGGACCGGAGATAAAGAAGGGAGCCAGAGAGGCATTTCGAGTAACCTTTTTTTTATTTTTTTTTTTCCTTTGGAGAAGGAGGCAGCAGCCAATAGAACCATAGAACCTCTCTCTCCCTCTTTTTTCCTCTTTTTTTTTCGGTGGTTTGTTTTTGTGGGGTTTTTTTTGGTTTTTTTTTTTTTTTTTCCTCTGCCCACTTCTTACTAGAGAGAAATCCGTGTTGCCTCAGCAATTAAAGGAGAAGAGCCCAGCATCCATCTAGGGTTTCCGGGCTGTGAGGGGGAGTAGCAACTTGTACCAGGTAGGAAGCCCTTTCGAACATCCCTGTTTTTGTTTTTTTTTAACCATCCCTGCAGCTCAGCTGCTGCTCGCGGCGTTGCTGTGCGGTGTGGCTGGCTCCTGGAGATTTTGGGTCTGCCAGCCACCTTTCTTCCCCCGGGCTGGGGGAGACCTGGGGGAGCTTCCACTGCCGGTGACCTTCAGGGTATTTCTTAGCAAGAAATACAGCTTGATGCTGTAAAAGCCAACCCGTGCCTTCATCCGATGGCTCCGAGCATCAGGCTGCAGCTGGGCGAAGCTGCAGCTGCTCCCCATCTCCAAAAACCGTGTCACAAATGAGTAAAAATTAGCTGTTTTTATAACAGCCGGAGCAGCTGCTCTGCATTTTTAGCAACAAGGCTGAATCACTTCCCAAAAACTTATCGCCATCAATCCTTCTCGCGCTGGAGAGTCAGCAGATCTGCTTTGCTGTATTCAAGTTACTCCTGACAGTTGTCTGCTCTGTTCTCACAGTTAACTGATGCGTGTTTGACTTGAGACTTTCCCCAAACTTTTCCCGAGGCTCTGCTGTCTTGTGGCAGGTCAGCATTCCTGCTGACAAATAATTGATGTGCTAATTGCAGTGAGTGGTTGGGATATTCGGTGTGCAGGCTCCTCCTGAGGGGGCTGGGATGGAGCCCGAGGTCACAAATGCTCATTTCCTCTGCCTTGGTGCTGTGGGACAGAGGGCAGGAGGAGGAGGATGAGGAGGAGGTGGGAGCTGTGACTGTGCTCTGGGATCCCCTCACAGTGCAGCCTTGCCCTCCTTGTGCTTCTCCCTGTGTTCACTGACAGGTAACAGGTGGCACCTGCTCCACCTGTGCTGCGTGTGTGGTGGCAGGGATGGCAGCTGATGAGTTTATTAAAACCAGGAGTAGCGTTTCCACGAGTTCTGAGGTGAAGGGTCAGTCCTGGGAGTTCAGTTTAAGTTGTTGTCTTCTGAGTCGCCAAGGCAAACTTTTGCAACCTTTAACATTTCCTTCCCTACACCAGACCAGAACTCCCCAGACAGGGAATATCTAAATAATAAATATCTCTACGTATTTTTGAAGTGTAAGCAGTGGTGTCAGCAGCCTGAGGATCCTGTTGCTTGCAAGAATACCTGAAAATAGAGTTCAAACCAGCCAGAGCTTAGATACCACTGCTGTAATAAAAAACCAAACACTGATAACAGCACAGCTCTCCCCATACCCACACAACCTCTTCTTGCATGTAATTGCTCTATGCAGAAATAGCTCCATATATTTTGTTTAAAGGTATCTTGTGGCTCTTATCTGTAAGAAAAACTGTTGAGGATGTCTAAATCCGTAGCCTTTTTCTTTTTTTTTTTTTTTTTTTTTTTTTTGCTGATGACCACAATGAAGAAAACAATTCTTAGAAAATGAGAATTGTATCTGATAGCAATAAAAGCTAAGGAGGTACAAAAGAAATAGCTTTGGAAATTACAGCTGTGAAATAGAGGTGAGATGCAGTCAGTGACCAGCACTGGTGAGAGGATCTGGCAGGAGGTGAGAACAGCTTTACCCCCTTGGTTCATCCATTCTGAGAAATTCAAAATCCACACTTGGAAAGCACCAGTTTAATTAGCAGCCTAGATGGGAAGGAACCTAGAATGGGATAGTGATGTCTTGACTCCTTCAATTTCTCTTGATCTGTGAAATCTGAGATGGTGAAAATGATACTCACGCCCTTCAGGTTGTTTTAACAGGTTGATGTAAAACTGAAGTGAGTCATTACCTTAAAGAGAAAAAGGAGGTAATAAGTTGAACACATCAGCGCTAATTGATGTTTCTTGGTGCTTTTTGACATTTTACTGTATCAAATAATTGCCTGACCTGAGAGCCTGAGGTTAGTGAAGGGACTATCAAATGCAGTGTATGACATTCCACGAGTGGATGTAATTCTGGATTACCTGAGAGCTTGATACTGGTGAAGGGACTGTCAAATGCAGTGTGTGACATCCCATGTGAGGATATAATTCTGGATTATCTGAGAGCTTGATGCTGGTAAAGTGACTGTCAAATGCAGTGTGTGACATCCCATGTGTGGATATAATTCTGGATTACCTGAGAACCTGAGGTTAGTGAAGGGACTGTCAAATGCAGTGTGTGACATCCCATGTGTGGATGTAATTCTGGATTACTGCAGGTCCCCAGAGCGGCCATTATCTTTTGATCCAGGTTTAGTTAATTTTAATAACTTCCTTGGTTGGTTTTTGTTTGTTTGTTTGGTTGTTTTTTTTTGTTTATTTGGGGTTTTTTTTTGTTGTTTTTTTGGGTTTTTTTGGAAGCAAACCCAAATATACACATGAGGCTTTCCAAAGAGCCTCACTGGTGGCAGTTCCTCTGAGCAGACTCAGGTGTGCCTTCCTCCTGCTGCCAGCACAAACAAGACCCTGAGACCGAATTTTTCTTTTCCCACTGAATTTTTCTTCTTCCACTGCCAGGATGTTCAGCAAGGTTTTTCCAAATGAATATCTGGAGACAATCAGGGACTTTTGTGCTTTGCTCTCGACCTATGCAGGGGTTGGAATGAATGGCTGGGCTCAGGGGATCAGGATTGATGGCAGGGCTGGCTGACACTGCCCAACCACGTTGGGCTGCACTGCCAGCTTGAAGGAAAGAGCAGGTTCCTTCACAGCACACAACTTTTAGGATTTATTGGAGCAATAATCCTCCAGGAGCCAATCACTGCCAGCAATTAACTGTTGGTTTGTGGGTTGTTGGGCCATCAGGGCTCTGACAAACTGACTGTTAGCCACAGTAGCAGCAACAGTAAATTCTAAGCTGTGCATTTGTTCTGATGTTATATAACTTTTTTTATCATCTGCCCTACAACTTTTTTCACAGCCAGGGACTCATTAAATAATTTATTCTCTATTAGGGCCTTTTGATGCTGTGTGCAAAGGCTGTGATGTTGGAGCTCTGTTTCTCACACCTGTAAGGCTGCACTTCAGACAGAATGTGAAAAATTTGTGATTTTTCTCTCTGAAACCTTATTGCTGCTTTTTGAAAGGCACTTAGTGCAATACTTATCTTTAAATAATAATTGAAAACAAGAATATATATATCTGATTTATTTTTTTCTTAGATTGTTTTTTTTCTGGATAAACTCGTAACAGCCCTGATCTGACTCAATCAGCCCTAGCAGCAGTGTTTAGCACAAGAAAGTTCTGATAAAGGTCATTTGTAGAATAAGCAGAATTGGAAGAAAATAGCTTGTCGTGTTTCTGCCTTCTCAATATCCTCAGCCTCATTTAGAGCTTAAAATGGAAAGCAAAACTGAATGGTGAGAGACACAGAAAATGAACTGGAAGCTGAAAAGCTGCTATTTTAATAAGTTTATTTAAAGTTCTGGTTTTATTTAATGTAGTGTTCTATTTCACTGCTTTTCTTTTCAGGGGTCAGAAAAAATAAAGGGAAAAAAGCAGGCTAGATATAAAATTGTATCTTTTATAGAGTGGGACAGCTGTTTTATCTCCGTGGTCTTTGCTTGCTTGAGCCAAGAATCAGCAACAGCTTAGGGTGCCAGTGTGCATTGCTGGCTTTTCCTTAATGGAATCGAGGTGGGCAGCTCCACTAAGCCTGATTAGAACCATCACAAAATCTGCCATGCTGCAGTGAAATGTAGGGAGATGGATTTAGGTCAGTGTTTAATGAGCCCCATGTACAGCACTGGCAGGAAAAAAAAATAAAAACAAACCAAAAAAACCCCTTAAAAGTGAAATATGTAATTAAGTAATTTAGAATAATAAAACCAACCCAGACTCTGGCTTACGTGGTTCTTTAGTCTGGCTCGCCAGGGACAGAAAATGATGCTGTTTTTATGAACCAGGAGGAAATATTGGATGAGGGGTTGTGCAGTGCCTCCTGAGGACTGTGGGGTGGTCAGGGCTGGAGGGAAGGGGTGGGAAATGGGTTTGCAGAGGATTCCCCAAACCTGGCTGAAGCTCCCATGGTTTTGTCCATCTGTGTGCAAACTTTGGGATGAGGTGTGCTGGCTGGGAAAGGCCATGGGGTGGGACAGATGTTGAGAGAGAAACTGAGCTGGAAAGAAGCTTCAAAGGATGGCCTTGCAAGCAGAGCAGGTATTTTGGAGAATTAGAACTATGAAAGATGTAATGTAGCAAGACCCACGTGAGGTATTTTTAGATGATTGGCTTTAGGGCATTAGCAGCATGGTGTGGCAAAAGCTGACGGGCCAAAAAACACTTGTAAGGCATTGGAATTAGGAAATGGTTTGGCTTCTGATTGTGTTGGCGTGGATTGTAACATCTACACTGTCTCACCCTTCTCTGGAGACTGAAAATGGAATAAAATCTTGTAGAAACACCTCTCAGGAGCCCTGTCTCTGGGTCAGGAAAAGGGGTTTTCAGACAAATTGGTGCCCCATGTGAAGGATATCTCATGCATTGATGGCTGGCAAAATCTGTCAGGGTTAAGGTTACTCATTGTGGAGCTGCTGCAAGGGAGGCAGAGGCATGGGAGCACAGTTTTCATTTTACTGGGGTGCATTAGCTTGGTAGAGTAAATGCATCTCTGAAGCACCTCTTTGGGTAAAGCAACTCGTTGTGGAAAGTCTGGGAGGTGCAGGGAAGGAGGAGCACGGTGGGCAGCACCCTAGCTAGCACAATGGGCAGGAATTGGAAGGTGAAGCAGCAGAAGAAAGCAACACAAGTTCTGAGAAAGGAATTGCTTCTGTGAAGTGGCCACAGTGTTGGGTGTAGTTTCCTTCTGTGCTTTTTTTTTTCTCTTCACTTGAGTGTCAATCAGGCTGGTGCAAATCTCTTGGAGAAGACAGGCATCACTCAGGAGAGGGAGTAAAAGTGAAGCAGTTGTTCTTGCAGGCAACTTGTTTATTTTGTGTTGTCCTTCCTGAAAATGACAGCTATCTAATTGAAGCAGTTTTCCCTGGTACAAAATACACCCATCAGTGCTTTGTTGGAGGTGAGGCACAGCCCAGTGTTCCAGAGGGGCTGTGCCTTTGTTTACATTTGCCAACAAAAACACCTGCCAGATCTGAACAGCAAATCACCACACAACCAAATGGATCTTTCAGCCTGCAGGAATGAGTGACAGGCTCCTGTGTTTTCCCTTGCCTGGATAAAAGAATGCTTGTGTAGGATGATAAAACAGGGGGGGAAAAATGGTTTGTGTAGGATAAAACTAATTTTAATACTTTATCTGTAGACCTAGAAATCAGGGGGAATAGACACTGTGTATATATATATATAGCATACAGAGGTAAGGGAATGAGAACCCCCTTTCAAATGAACTGCAGCCTTTAAGTACTCAAATATTTGAAATTAATTGTTCTTTGGTATCTTAATATCAATTCATCATCTGGAATCAGCATTTTTTTTTTTTTAAGGGAGCACAGTCCAGGCAGAGTGACAGATGCAGCAGGAGTTGCATTGACACGACACCCAAAACTCTTCACTGAGATGTCACTGCATCAGGAACCCAAAGCTGATTGCTTGGAGCTGGGGTGGAGTTCCAGGCCAGGCCAGGAGCAGCTGCACTCCAGTCTCTCTCTGTTAACCAGGAAAAACTGCCCCCATTGTCAGCTGGGTTTCCTAAGCAGCTCCTTATAAAGGAGCCTGGACATGGGAGGTCCCAAAGCCTGAGGTCCATGTCACACCCTGTCCCCAGAAATGCCAGAGCCCCATTCCTTCCCTGCTGGGGGCTCCCTGGCAGCTGGAGCACTGGCTCACAGGACACTGAGATTTTTTAGGGTGTTGTTTAAAAAGGAGTTATTTGTGCTCTTCCCCTTCCAATGGCCCATGGAATACACTTCATGTTTCGAATTTCTGCACTGAAAGGAGGCTCTGCCATTTTTTTTCCAGAGAGGTGGGAGGTAAGGAATAAACCACAGCAATGGCAGAATGCCTTCTTTGGCATGCCGTGTCCTCACATAGCATCACCTTTCTTCACATCCAGTTGGTGAAATATCCAATTTCACTGGACATTTGGATTAATGGGTTTCTTAATACCCATTGCTGAAGTTGCCTGACCCATGGCAGAAGGGATTTGGGTATCTGCACCCCAGGAGACCTTCCCCTGCTGCTTTGCACACAAACCTGTGCTCTCTGCCATCTTTAGCCTGGAGAAAAGGAGACTCAGAGGTGATCTTATCACTCTCTACAACTCCCTGAAGGGTGGTTGTGGTCAGCTGGGGGTTGGTCTCTTTCTCCAGGCAGCAATGGACAGAAGGAGAGGACACAGCCTCAAGCTGCATCAGGGAAATCCAGGTTGGATATCAGGAAAAAGTTTTTCACAGAAAGAGTGATAAAATATTGGAGTGGCCTGCCCAGGGAGGTGGTGGAGTCACCACCCCTGGATGTGTTTAAACAAAGCCTGGATGTGGCACTG
The DNA here is from genome assembly GCA_016584745.2 of Phylloscopus trochilus trochilus. Classification (NCBI taxonomy): domain Eukaryota; kingdom Metazoa; phylum Chordata; class Aves; order Passeriformes; family Phylloscopidae; genus Phylloscopus; species Phylloscopus trochilus. Next base: position 1,181,800 of record WQNJ02000046.1, on the reverse strand, counting down.
GGTGCCATGGTTTGGTTGAGGTGTTAGAGCTGGGTTGGACTTGATGATCTTGAAGGTCTCTTCCAGCCTGGAAATCCTGTGATTCTGTGATCTTTGGGTGCTTATCCCCAGGGCAATGCCATGTCAGTCAATTTTAGCTGCTCCCCAGGACAATTTGCTGCCAGGCAGTGTCAGTGCACAGAGGGTTCTGGAAGCTGGCCAGTGGTGGGGGGCTGGTGACAAAACCTGTCTTCCCCAGGACACCTCTTGGTGCACGAGGAGGTAAAGAGCAGGCCCTGTCCCTAATGCCTGTGTGTCTTCCTCTTCATTTGCTCGTGTCTAAAACCCAGGGAATGAGCTGGCAGGAATTAGCTTGAGTGTAGCCCAAGACACAAAACTTTTTTTTTGCTGCCGTGGCTGTTGGCAGTTTTGAAGAGAATTACAGTAGGTCACACACTCCCAGAGTTTGTTTCCCTTTCTGCAGTAAATTTGAATAATCTTTTTTCTCTCTGTGTGACTTTCCTCTCTGAAATTCTATGAGACAACATGACAGGGAGCTGTAATGCTTAATTATTAAAAATCTAAATATATAGTGTTCTGCAGAGGGGTAAAAAATGAGCTTTTGTGGAGCTCATAAAATTGTTAGAAGGCAGCTCTTCCAATTATGTAGTGAAAAATGTAACAAAACCAGGGGAAAAAAAATTTAAAAATCACCAAAAAAAAAGTCTGTGCTGAATTTTAAGACTCTTTAGGTTTCCAGAATCCGTGTTCTCATTACAGTCTGTGGAATGAAAGCGTTTGGAGTTTGATGTGACACTGGAAGGGTTTTGCTTATTAGACTTAGGTGAGTGCTCCAGGAGGCTCTTGGAAAACCTCCAATTTCCCCACTTCACTATCAATTAATTACACACTCCTGAAGCTCCTGGAGTTTGCCTAATTACTCTGGGATGTTTCTGGAGCTGCATTTCCCTTTGGAGCAGTGGCAGAGCCCCAAAGGACATGGTGTGGCACTGCTCAGAACCTGGCACTGCCAAAGGCTCTGTGGCTTTCAGGGTTGGAGGAGTTGGGGGTTGTTAGGTGTGATGGTCTGCCCCCTGTGAGACACAGACTTCAGAGAACACAGGGTTTTAGAAAAGTGAAGATTTTTAGTTAGAGATGGGCCTTGCTGTTGCTGGAGTTAATTAAAAGCTTTGTAGTTAGTGAAGAAAAACCAGACTTGAGTTAACTTTTTTTCCAAATAACTGATTGCTTGTTAACTTTATGTTGGCTTAGCTGTGCTTGCAACAAGCCCCTCAAGAAACACTCCTGGCATACCTTGTTTTTAAACTTTAATTGAACTTTTAACTAAGTCCCTTGAAAAAAAAAAAAAAAAAAAGGGATCAGCAAAACCAAGCTTTCTGAAGCCCAAAATGTTTGTGGGACCTGTCACAGGGGGAGTTCAGAACCCCACCCAGGAAGAATGAGATGACCTTGAGCACTACAGTAATGCTGTCTGAATGAAATCCAATAGGACAAAGGTGCAAGATGGTGCACTAAAACAATACATTTATAAGCTAGGAGTTTGCTAATTGGAAATGACAGAAGAGGAGAAAAAGTCCTAGGATGACTGCAAGTCATCACTGCCAAACATCAATGAATGGGGAAAATACAATCTCACACTGTGCCAGGTGAGAGCCTTGCATTAGCAGAGGGAATAGCAAACACCTGAGCTAGGTCCAGCAGAAACAATAATCTGGGGTGTTTGTAATGGGTTTCTTTTCCTGCCTTTAATTAAGGTGAATTCAAACTGGAGCAGGTGCAAAGGAAGGTTACCAGGATGTTCAGGAGGAGGGGGGGGGAGTCTTACAAGGAGAGGCTGAAAGACTTTGCTGAGCTTAGTCCAGCCAGATCAATTTATCAGAAGCTGAGCAGTGAATTAAGAAGAAATGATATAAATATATTTCTGTTGGAAACGTGTCCAGCTCTCAGAGGTGTGATACTCTGGAGCCAGTTGTAATGGTGGGCAAACCTCCCCACAAACTTCCAGCCTTTGAGCTGTAACATTGTCCTGACCCTTCCCCAGTTCTCCCACTGGGATCACACCCCTGCCAGCCCAGCCACCTCAGCTGAGCCCTGTAGTCATGGTTGGTGCCTGTGATGTTTTGATTTCTCTGAAACACTTCCCCAGACACTGCTCTGTTAACAGGGGATATGTTTTCCTAACACTCTCTTGTTTTTCTGCATTCCTTTCCCAAAGGAGAGACTTCTCTTGATGTCCCTCTGACTCGACCAATGTGGTCCAAGGAGTTTGTCCTTTCTTCCACCCCTTGGGTGGGTTCTTTGTAAAACAGTATGAAGGTCACTGACAGTGTCAAAGCCTCTGTTGCCTCTGTTCAGCAGCCCTGTGCTTCAGGCCATTTATTCATGACTTGGAGTGCTGCTCTTCTTACAGAATCATGAAACGTTCTGAGCTGGAAGGAACCCACAAGGACCACGAGTCCAGCTCCTGGGAACACCAAAAACCCCCACCTGGTGATTCCTCCTGCTGTGCTGCAGGTGATGCTCACAGGGCTGTGACAGCAGGGAGCTGCAGCCCCAAAGCTGAAGGTTATCCATGGCAGCTTCTTTCTTGCTCTCATGAAAACCAAGGTCTGGCACTGGCCAGGAGAGGGAAAGAGAGCAATTCCTGCTGCAGAAACTGCAGCTGTAGTCTGACTTTACTCCTCTCTGTCACAGTCAATGCCCTTACTACAGCAGCACTTGTGGCATCTGCTCCTGCCACACTGACTCACCTTGGAGAGAGAATGAGTCAGACTCGTTGGCAGTGGCAGGGAGGAGAGCAGCAACTCCCAGCTTGATTTCTCTTTGTTTCCCATGGAGCCCTTTTTTTTCTCATTCCCTAACTCTAGTGAAGCATTCTCCATATGTGTTTAGTGTTTCCACATATGTTTCTGTGTATATTTAATTGTCTGCAGTCGACTCTTCCCATCTTGTCTTCCTGCCTCTCGTGTCAACTGTCTGTTCAGATTTTTGAGCTGTTTGGAAAGAGCCATTTCTTTGTCTGTTTTCCGTGCAGCATTCAGTAGGATGCAACCCTGCAGCTAATTGGAGGCTCTGAAAAAAAAAAAAATAAATCTTGCCAGTTAAAAAGTACAATTACTGACAGCACTCAGATTTTGGTAGCTTTTTTTAAAATGTCAGTGTCTATGTGGGGGGAAAAAAAAATAAAATACGACAGGTTCTTATCAAAAACCATTTTCCTGTGTAGATTCCTAGAACTCACAGAGAAGGGATCTACCAGCAGATAGCAGTGTAACTGGAGCATCCCTGCTGGCACCTTAACGAGCCTATTTTTGTGCTGCTTGTAAAACCTCATGGCTTGTGCTATTGGAAAGATTTTAAGGCTATTCTGTACAGAGAGCTCAAGCTTTATGAAGGTAAAGAGATAGAAAATAGGAAATACTTCCTCTCTGAAGCATGCTCTGCAAGGGCTTGTCCTGAACACTGTGTAAATGATTTGCTGGTCTTCTCACCAGTGTTCTGCTCTTTTAGAATACTGAGTTTGGCTTCAGGGGTTCTCCATTACTGCTTGATGTTTGTCTTAGTGATTTGCAGTCTTATTTCTGGTGTGCAGTGTTGGTACAGTTGGTTTTTGGTTATTGCTTATGGTTTTGTCAGCAAACAGATGATGTGAAATATGCCTTAATCTTCTACACTTACATTACTTTGCCACCATTGACTGTTTGGGGTTTTTTTTAAACTGAAAACAAAGGAACACTTTTTGTTTGTTTGTTTGTTTGTTTTCCAGTATTTGCTGTGGTTTTTAGGCCCTGTTTGTTAATGTCCAGCTCTTTAGTGGCTGGGCTTGTAGCATTGGTAATTTTGGTGAGAGTGGCAATAACACAAACACCACGGGCAGTGCCAAGCTCTCTTAATAAATCTGTACTTTGTAAAAGTGGCTCTCCCCACAGTTAGCAGCTGCTATCTGGGAAGTACCTGAGTGTTAGACACCTCTCAGAGGCGAGGTTCTGTGCTTTCCCTGAGAGCTGCTGCTGTGAGGTGCTGAAGATAAATGTGAATCTGTCTGCCTGTCCCTTCCTGTGACAGCAGCAATAGCAAGGCTCCAATCAGCTGGTTAATGAATCCCTGTGATAACTTCATGACTCTTCATTTTCCTCCCCTCTGCCTTTGGCAGTCCTGGAGATGTTAATCTCGGCAGATTTGCAGGGATTTTTTTTTTTTAATTTTTTTTTTTTTAAATTTTTTTGCCCACTTTTTGGCAAGAGGGTGGCTGGGGGGTCATTTTCACAGTCTGGACAACAAACAGAGCCCTGACTACAGCAGCAGTAAAAGCCTAGAATAGTTAGAATCACGTCAGGTTCCTCTCCTGCCAGCAAATGCTGTAGCCCAATCTACAAAACCAAAGTCCTATGTCAAATAATAAATAAAATAGAACAAAACAGCTTACACTCACAAGGCGATTATGTTCTTAGTGCCTTAAGAATGGATCAACGTGCTATTTCCTGCACTTGTACCCCTTGATACATGAATGAAAATACATTTTAAAGCACTCCAGGCATTAAAATTTCATGGCAATTCATAATATAAATTCTAAATTCAAATGCAATATCACCTAAATTAAATCCATTCTCTGTAAACACTGTAATGCAGGCACACACAGACACTGCAATCCAGCTTCTGACAGTTGCCTTTACTGCTTTTTATTATTATTATTATCATCTATGAATTATTTGCAAGATGGCTGAAGCATGATTGAAGGTGGGAAGCTGTTTCTGTTTTGTGCAGGTCAGTGTTTCTGGAATGCTTCCCTGGGAGCAAAATGTTAATAACACCACGAAGCAGCTGCTGTTGCTCACAGTTAAACACATGGATCACCTGATTGCTTTTCCTTTACAGTCCTGCTCAGCTCTGCAGCCAAGGGATTCCTTTCTTTAGGCACTAGGGAGCAACAGCTCTTCACTTTCCTGCTGTCCATATTTCCTGCTCTCTCTGACTTCCCTAAGCAGCATTTATCAACACATGGAGCCAATGCTGGGGTATCCCACATCTGTTGCTTAGTTTGAGGCAAGCGTCCCAGACGCAGCACCCAAATTCTTTTTTGTGGTTGTTATTTACTTCAGGATCGTCAGAGTCGTTGTTTAAAAAGGAAAAAAAAAATCTTTTCTACCAAATGGTGCCAATAAAGACTCTATTTTTCAGCCAGGGTGTTATTCCTGATAACACTGTAGGTGCAGTTAGAGACCAGTGTATTTCCTGATATTCCCTCTCTGTACCAACAGCCTCAAGCTGAACTGAATGTGCCCAGGATGTCAGTGCATGTACAGTGAATGTGCAATTCTGATTATAGTGACTTGGTGGAAAAAAAATGACAAGTGTCGAGCAATAATATAATTTTTTTTTTTTTTTTGCAATGGAGATGGGATGAATGCACCTCAGCTCTTCTAAATTGACTTGAAAAGTACTTAAAGTATTGCAATGGCCTGCCTGGGGAGGTGGTGGAGTCACCACCCCTGGGTGTGTTTAAACAAAGCCTGGATGTGGCACTGGGTGCCGTGGTCTGGTTGAGGTGTTAGAGCTGGGTTGGACTTGATCTTGAAGGTCTCTTCCAGCCTGGAAATCCTGTGATTCTGTGGAAGTTGACTGCAGGGTGGTAATGAATAAGGAACATTCCTTTTGATTCCTGTGGTGGTGCATGTGCTGAGCTGAGTCTGTGATACTTGTAAGCTCAGCGTATGAAATTCTTTCCAGGCTTTTTCCTGGTAGTGTCTCAGAGCTTTAGCAGCACCCCAGAATGCCTGGGTTTCAGAACTCACCTGAGGCTGCTCTGAGCCCCTGCATTTTCCCAGGTGCCCTCTCTGCCCCTGTCCTTTTCTCCTCTGCCCACTCTGCTGTGCCATCAGCTCTGGGATGATTCAGTTAACCTCCCCTCGAGGATCCCAGCCACTGAGTGAAACCATTGCCAGTGCTGCCAAGTTTATCTTATGAGCACCAATTTCCCTGCACACTTAGTGGCCCCGAGGGCATTAAATAACCTGCAGCAGCCCAGTCAGCCTGTCAGGCCATGTGTCACTGCTGGATTTGTGACCTGCCCTGCACGGCCAGCACTGAGCTGCTCCAGGAAACACTTAGTGGGGTCATTGCCTCATTTATCTGGAAGGAGGAGTAGAATTGATGGGGAGGGCTGGTGCAGGTGGAGGTTAAAAAATAACCTGGGAGTGTCTGGTCACTGGGTGACCCAGAGCAGTGGGTGGCTGGTTTGTGATGACACTGGAGCATTTCACTGGAAGGATTATACCCCTTTAAACCACTTCCCTGTTTGTTGCATTGTGTATCTGGTTCTGGCCCAGCCTGGTGTTCAGCTGGGGCTCCCAGCAGCTCTGATACCCCACAGCAATACCTGTTGGTGGGGTCTTGGCTCACAGGCAGTTTGGCTCACACTGTCATGGCTGTGGTAAAAAGAGGGGACTCTCCAAGGCTTTCAGGAAACAGAGGTTTTATTTGGGGGGTCAGGGGATCCCCCAGCCTCAGGCCAGTGCCTCAGACAGACCCCGAGCCTGGGCTGCAGGGGGGTTTTGTTCAGGACAGTTTGGGAGGTGGGGACAAATTATTCAAACCAATAAAACAATCCAAACACTACATGCCAGTTAAGTTACCTAAACTCTAACAAATCCAAAACAGGTTTGGGAGTGGTCTCAAGGGGGTCCTGCCAACCAGTGGCTGGAACTCTTGGACCTTGAAGATAAGAATTCCATGATGGACAAAGGGAAAAATTATGCATAATATAGGGATTAAAAGAAAAAGGAACCAATAGAGAAGAGTCTCCAAGCAGAGACTCAAGTTGTCTTAGAAACCCTTATCAAACTATGATAAGAATACATTCTAGGACAAGGGGCCCTTTCAACATATCTAAACTACCCTAAACTTACAATATACAAAAACTATACTATACTCATACCTAAAGCTTATAAAACATTTCTTGCAAACCCACACTTGTTGTCTCTGGGACACACATCTTGACACAACACTCAGTCTGGAGGGCGGTGTGGACAGCTTGACACGCTGCCTTCAGCCTGGTGCTGCTCTTGGCACGTCCCTGCTGGCAGCGTGCAATTTGGTTGCTGGGCTCTCATCTCATGCCAAGCAGCAGATCTCCTTGATTGGTGGCTGTCAGAAACACACATTAGGAGCTGCTCTGAGGAGTTGTGTTTGGAAGTGTGAGATGACAGCGTGCCGGTTATTTTTAAGCATTAATCAGTTTGTACATAGTGGAAGTGATTAGGAGCGCTGCTGCTTTTTTTTCTTGGCTCCTTGCTTACGCATCCCTCTCTTCTTCCAAAGTTTTGTCAGTGGCTGTCACTCAATCAGATTTTTCTGTGCTTTCACTTTGTCATTCCTGTTATTCAGTGCCATAACCTCCAACTTGTAGATATTATTCTCAGGCGTTTTTTCCCCTAGTTTCCATCCAGAACTGCAGATGGGAAGATAGTTGCACGGAATATTGGTTTACACCAGGTATTTGGCAGCTATAATTGCAGACATGAATTACCAGTCCTGGCTATACATGTCACTGCAAAGAGATGGTAGCTGAAGTGGTTATACTTCACTTTGACTCCTAATCCAGTTCATTTCACACTCTCTATTTCCATTTAACATGGAATAAACCTGTTTATATGCCTACACACTTGTCTACTCAAACTTGCTGGCATTGCCACACTTGAAAGCCTCCATCTCTTTTGATTATGTTAGCAATAGCAGATTTTTGAGCATGCCTATTTCCAAACACGCTCGTGTTTTTAAAAAGCAGGAAGAAATAAGTAGGGTTGATACTTTAAGATGGAAGAGCACTTTTACCTGTTTATCTTGTGAGTCAGAAATACAATGACTTGAACTGAACTGGGTGAATCTGGGAATCTTTATGACCCAGGGCAGGAGTGAGCAGGAGGTGTGAGGCTGCCACTCTGCTCAGAGCTGTGGTGAGCCCCTGGCTTTCTCCCCTCACAGCTTCAGGAGAAATGTTTCCTTAACAGTGGGTGCTTAAGCTTTGACACCTGTGTGGGCAATTGGAAATTGCTGTGCCTGTTGAGGTGCTCGTGCTCCCATTCTGTTAGCACAGATCAATTTGTACAGAAGAGGCCCAGGGTAGGCTCTGCCTTCCTGGCTGAATCAATTTCAGACACAGCAATGGGGAGATGGAGTGGGAGCAGGTGGGATTGTGTCCTTACCTGGTTTTCAAGGGATGAAACTTTTCACGTGGTTGTAATTCTGACAGCTTTTAAAACATCTTGTGATCTCCTGGACAATAAGTCAGGAGTTTAAAATGTCTTTTAAGTAATCCAACGTGATGTTGGCAGAAAGCTTTCAGGGAAAATAATCCTAGGAGTACAAGTAAACTAGCAAACTCTGTATTCAGGGCTGTGCTGACATCTTTAATTACACCATCAATTATGCTAATTTTAATGCATACTTGAGAATGTGATAAAAATAAACCAAAGGAGATTATTCGTTAGCTGCCATTTCATGGCTGAAATTGAGCTGAACACTTAAAACAAGTCTGGATGAAACACTACACACGGTGCCATAGGGAACAATTCTACACAGGCAGCAAGTAGAGCAGGGTGGAAACTAATAATTCTTCCATCTTGGTTCTATTTTATGACTCGCTGCAAGAAAAACTAGCTTAGATTATTATTTTTTTTTTCTTTCCCAGGGGGGCTGTAAGCTCTTAGCTGAAGCCAGGACAAAGCTGAGAACTTCCTAAAGAAAAACCTCTTCAGTGTAGGAAAAAAAAACCCTAATTGCATTTGGGATGACACAAAACTATGTTCTTGGTGTTGACCATAAGTGATTTCGTTTCTATCCGCAGAACAAAGCGAGGCTCCCCTCTTGCACTGAGTGTCTCTGTCACCAAAATCTGGCTGCCCACCTCTAGTTCAGTAACACTTTAAATTGTGCCTCTGGTTGAATAGTTGCATTTTCCCCTAATTTCTCATGGAGTGCGTAATATTTCATTCATTAACCCTACCTTTCCCCTATTTCTGACTAATTAGCTCAGTGTCAGCTATCTGTCCTGAGACAGATAAACCCCTGCTCTTCCCTGTTTGGGCTCTTTGCCCCTGGGATTTCCTTCAAGAATAAAGCCTTGGAAATCCCCTGAGCCAAGAGACTCTTTTGAATCTTTTACCCTATCCCCTGAGGTATTTCCTCCCAAAGCTCCCCAGAAACTGAGCTAGCCCAACAGCCCAGGGGGGAGTACTTCAGCCCTCCCACAGCAATAATGCAGTAGAAATTATCATTATTAGCCATGGTGCTGGTGCCCTGTGTGGTGATGGCCGTGGTGCAGTCACACCCCTCCTGGAAGGCAGAATGAAATGTTTTGCTTTGTGCTGAAGTGCGTTTGAAAGATCAGATCTTTCCCTTCTCACTCAAGGCAGGATAAATCAGGGTGTTTTGACAAGGAGTTCAAGAGCCAGTGGAAGCAGGCATGGCATTAAAGAGGCTGGTTTTTTTCTCTCGTGCACACACAGGAGTGGTGAGAAGTGATAATGAAAAGGTCAGCTCTGCAAAGGCTGGTCGCTCAAAAGACATTTGGCAGCTGGCTGAGCTCGGGAATGCAATGCTAATTGGTCACCAGGTCTCACACTTTGATCAGTTTTGCTCCATTTGCACATTGGGGTTGAATTGTCCAGTTCCAGCTCCAGGCTGGGAGGTCCCATCCTTCCTGTTCCTCCCTCCAGCCACCCTTTGTTGGTGCTGCTGGGCTGAAAGTTGTCCTTGGGGTGCAGCAGGGCCAGGATTTGTTTTGTGTCCCTGCTCTGTGCAGAGCTGAGTGACCCTGACTGTGAGCTCAGAGCTGCACCCTGGGCAGCACAGAACATGAAATACATGGAAACTTGTTGTATCCCTCTGGGGATGGTTTACCCCAGAAGGAGCCCCAAAGCTGTAACTGTGTGATGTGACCCTACCTTCCCCTGCTATCTCTGACCAATTGGCTCAGTGCCAGATATCTATCCTGAGACAAAGAGTCTACATAAACCCCTGTTCTGCCTTGTTCGCTCTTTTTGCCCCTGGAATCCCTTCAAGAATAAAGCCTTGGAACAATCCTAAGTAAGGAGCCTCTTGTAAGTCTCTTCCCCTTTCCAGTTATAACCCTAGCCCAAAGCCCTCCAGAATCTGAGCTAGCAGTAAGGGCATAGGAAGAGGGCAGAGGGCCGGAGATAAAATATCAGAAACTCAAACTCCAGGCATCAAGTTGATGCAGACCCAGGGATCTGACCGTGGGGAAGGAAGCTCAGCTGGTTCCCCTGCCTCTGAGCTCCCATCCCTTGCTGCTCCAGCCACGCTGTATGCAGAGCTGCCTGTCACACATCATTTTCACCGTATGCTCAGCTTCAAAATGCAGTGAAACAGGCAAATATTCGGGGCTGTTCATGTGGTTAAATCCTGGGTTTTGGGTTTTTTATCCCCCCATGTTAAAAACTGCTAAATTTTGAGGCTGTGGGCTCCTGTTGATACGGCCCCAGGGCGTGGAAGGAGGAAAGGATAAAGCAAAATATTAAGTGATCAGGAAAGTCGATTATCCTGCTACTTCTGTGACTACAGCAGAAGTGTTTAGCCTAGCAGCTGCCAAGGCTCTTCTTTTTTGTCATCTGTTTCTGTAGACTTCGTTTGCTTAAGTGTTTTTATACCCCAGACTGAATCTTCAGGGCCATTTTAAATAAAATAAGCTGGTTGGAGGTGGCTTTTTAAAGAGGAAAAAAAAACCAAACCCCCTCTCTGAGCCGGGCAGAACAGACCAAGTAAGAAGGGCTTTAAAATGAACCTCCCCTGTCCATTGAGTGTCTGTTGGAGGCAAGATTATCATCAGGAACTTGGAAGAGCTTGGTAAATTCTTGCTCAGCCAGCTGTGTGCTCCTCAGAGGCTGTGAGCCTGCTGGGGCTCAGGGAGAGCTGGGAATCCTCAAGCTCACCCTGTGTGCAGCACACCTTTACCTCTGTGCATTTTTAATGTCAGGTTTTGCTAGGGCCGGGAGCGACTGCTTGTGTCAAGTAGGTGGAAATCTCCTTCTGAAGGCATAAAACCTCCATTTCTAGCAACATAAAGGCACAGATACCCACTCCACTGCGCCTGCAGAATGCAGACATGATGCAAAAGTGGCTGCAGGCAAGCGTGGGGGTTTTATGTTTTTTTTTTTTTTTCCAAGAAGGGATTCCGTCTCTTGAAGAACTGAACGTATCTCTGATAAAGCAGTTTCTCCTTGGGTGGGTTGTTTTTTTTTTTTTTGTGGTTCTTTTTTTTTTTTTTTTTTTTTTTTGTTGTTTTTTTTTTTTTGGGGGGGGGGGTTGGTTTTTTTTGGTTTTTTTTTGTTTGTTTTTTGGTGTTTTTTTTTTTTGTTTTGGTTTTTTGTTTTGTTGTGGTTTTTTTGTTGTTTTTTTTTTTTTTTTTTTTTTTTCCCCTAAGAGCATGTAAAAGATGCTTGGAAGATCAGCTGAGTCACCAGGGAGGGCAGATCAGCAGCTAAACAGTGGAATCAGAGTGGGTGCTGTATTTTATTTATTGGTGTCACAAAACCCAGCTCAGCACAAGGGTTGGTGTCCTCTCCTGACATTCGAGGGGTTCTGCTGAGCACTGAGGTGTCACTGAAAGGGGATTTTTCTCTCCCTGGGATGATTTTCCTTGCCCTGTTGAATGATTTCAGCAGTGGTGAGGAGACCACCGTGGTGCACATTTGTTTTTAGAGCACGGTCCCACAGGCTGCTGGAGGGTTTCTCTCAAGCCTGCTGACTGACCAGCGTGAAGGAAATGTCTTTAAAAACCGAGAGAGGCACTTAGATGTGAAAAGCCATTTTTTTTATTTTTCCTGCATAACCTTCAGTTTTTATTAAAGCCTCTCTTTTTTTTTTTTTTTTCCTTTTTGCTGCGTTTACAAGCTAAACCAGCTGTGAAAGGTGCAAGCATACAGTTTGTATTCAGCAAAGATCTGTCACTTTGTGCTTACTGCAAGGCAAATGGCTCTGCCAGTTGGGGCCACAATTTATCAACTTGGCAGAGTGACAATTTTCATTGCTCTCGAAAATTTATCATGGACAGTCACTTTTGAAGGGTTGACTCCTTTGTTTAAGCAGGCTTTTTTATATTTAGACTTCTCCAAATGGCAATTATTAATGCCATTAACCCATGAGGCAAAGAGCAGTTTTGTCCCTGGGACCTTGAGTATGTCTTCTTGACAAAGAGATTTATCTGCTCCTCTGGTTCCCAGGGTTCATGGAAATATAACAAAATGTAATGGCAATATAACAAAAAGCTGTTTCCCTAAAGGCCAGTGAAAGCCACTTTCATCCCAGCTGCTTTAGCAGGGAAGCACCGTGAAGCAGGGAGGAAAAAAAGGTAAAAAGATTAAATATCAGTTGTCAAACTTTTATGTTTGTTGTTCTGGCTCCCTCTCCTGCCCTTAGAGGCTTGGGGTTACATTTGGGATCATTTCTCTGTAGTCTTTAGAGAGTGTTCAGGATGATCACTGCTTCTCAAATGACCCTTTTGATTAATGAAGAAATAAAATTAGCTTCAGTGTTCTGACAGCTATTGCAAAGGGATTTCAGTTATTGTCTGTGGATGGGCTGGGGGGAAAAAAAAGCTGGGGAAGGGTGGGGTTTAAAAAGATTTTTTTTTTGATGTGTTTTCTCACCCAGTTGATATCCTTGGGGCTAGATGTAAAATGGAATTTATGTGAAAACTCCAGGCCACAATTATAAACCCTAACAGCAGCACTTAATTGCTGCTCAACGTGCTACCCATCCTGTTTGCTTAAAATCCCCCACGGAGAGCTACTGCTAGGTGAATGGTCTAATGATATGAAACATATAAATACCTATTACCCAGCCATTCTTAGTGGCAACAGGAATTTTCTACAAGGGAAGTGCTGGCCTGTGCAGCCCTTCAAGGGAGGCAGTGTGGGTGCCACTCCCCAGCTGCTGCAGCCAGAACCCAGCAGGAAAAAAGTGTCCCAAGTTCAAATTCCATATTTGTTCCTGTTTTCAGTGCAGTGGGTTCTGGTCAGAGGAAGCTCCCCTGTAGTCACTGCTTGTCGTGTTTGGGTTTTCTGAAGTTCTTTCCCAGGGACCTAAATTGGTGAACAAGGTCACACTTTCTAAACTCTCTTGTTTTTCACATTTCTCTCCTAAGGAGGGGCTTTGCTTGTTGACCCTTGGTGTGACCAATGGTTCAAAGGATCCCACCTCTTAGGTGGGCACATTGTAAAAAAGGTATAAAAATAGATTCTGAGAACAAACCAGCCCCTTTTCTTAGAGCATCAGCCCTCTGAAATCACCAGTCCCTGTCTTTCCTTCGTGTCCAACAGCGACACTGCCTTGCCTGGGCCTTTGTCTGCATTTTGGAGGGTCTGTGCTCTCCTGGGTGCTGCACCCAGTGTCTGGGCACCCAGCAGGGCTATGGGCTCATCCTGCAGGGCAGGAAAGCTGCAGCTTTGGTGCTGAAACACCCCTGGTAGGTCTGGCTTTACAAGCCAGTCGTAGCTCTAGCAGCATCCAATGCATTAAGCTGGGTGAGCATTTTAAAGCAGGATGTCTTTCTGTGTCAGCTTTAATCAAATGACCCTCTCAGGTTTCATAATGAAAGGTCTGAAAAGCTGAGTCTGCTTTGCAATGCGTTATTCCAATTTTGCTCGTTAGCAGAGGGTACCTTTATTTAACTTTTCTCATTGACTGGTCCCACTTAACCATGAAGAGATCAGGATTGTTAATCCAGCAGGCCAGACCCAAAGCCAAACAAATGGCCTGGCTCAGCATGGCCTGTGGCTGCATTCACTTGGGATTGAACCTCCTCCAGCACAAAGGTCCTGTCTGAAAAGCAGCACAGCTCTTTCTGCCTTTATTTAGACACCAAAGCAAGCAGAGAAAAAGTAGCTGGCCACCTCATGGTTTTCTCAGCTGTGCTGCAGGGAGAAGGGCTGTGATTATAGCCCCACTTACAGCAAATTGTAGTGATAAATCCTGCTTGCTCATTGTGCCCCCATGGCTAACAGTGGGCTGGTTCTGTGTGCCCATCACAACAAATGCATTTCCTCCAGGGACTTGTCCAATAAAACAATGCAGGCCAGTTCAGGAGGAGCTGATTCCTGTGGAGTGACCACAGGCCTGCTCGTGTGGATAATAAGAAAGGGTTTTCAAGGCTGAAATGATTCACAATGAGAAGGTGACAGAGCGGTTCTTTAATTTTAATGAGTAGTTCTCAATAGCAACAAGATGTAATTTTGTATATTTGATTTGCCTGTGGTTTATTTCTTCCCTTTCCCCAGACCTTTCTATTGAATTCTCTGTGTGTCATTCTGGATGTTATCTCCCTGCTGCTGCCATCAGGGGCAAAATCCTTCACAGTGTTAAACAGAATGACTTCAATAGTTCTTAAACCAATTGGAATTTTGTTCTTGAGGTGTTAGTGATGTATCTGATGGAGCAGAGCAGTAGCACCATTGCAGTTTGACTGCAGCCCTTGCCTGGTACTACTGACTGAACTGGACTTCATTTTCAGACAAAAACCATGAAGACATGCTCTTCTGTTGGATAAATAAATAGCAACATTTAAAAATATATTTTGGATTTGGGTTGGGTTGGCTCCAATTTACTTGATTAACAGAACAACTTCCAGCCCATGCTTTTAATCCTGCAAGTATTTCCCTTTTAGTACACCACCAATTAAATTGGTGGGGTTTTTCAATCCTACTTAGAATTAAAAACGAAAATTTCAGGAGAAGGGATATCAGCTTGTCAGAAAGTTGGTGATCATCTGGCACTTTTAGTGTGCCAAGTTCCAGGAAGGGGTCCTTGGATTGATCAGGTAACTCCTTCTCTCTCAAAGAGATTTTGAAGAAATGCAGCTGCTGCACCTCAGATCTCTTTCCAAAGTGGCTCCCTCTCCTTTCTGTCTTCCTAACAAATTTTAATCTCTTTCAAGGTTTCATCTCATTTGGGCTCCCTTAGGAAACAGAAACGTTCCGTCTCAATTTGATGTGAGAAAGCACCTAAATCACTGCTATTGCAAACCTGCCAAGTCTAATTAAATTTTTGTTCTGTTTAATTTATTAATTCCCGAGATGAGAACCATAATACAAAAAAACCCAGGCAGGACTGCAGTTAAGTAATAGAGAACTAAAACTGAAAGAAAAAAACGTTATGAGCCATTTCTTTTATTGTGATGAGACAAATAATTTCATCTATTTCCTGACATAAAAGGCAAGAAAGGAAAGGCAGAGTGTAACAAATAACACAGACAGGAGAAAGAGCAGAATGGAGTGAAAATTTTCCAAATGTCAGAGGAAATGAAATAATGAACTCCAAAGGAAGCAGAGCCCATTTTACTCTGCAGAGTCTTTTCTCTCAAAGCTGTCATGTTGGGAAAAATGGAAAAGCTCTGAAATGAATTTTAAACCTGTTTGTGTTACACTTTGGATTTCTTAGACCTGTTGGCAGCAGGTGTCTTTTCTTAATATTCATTATTCATGTAGCCTCACAATGCATTTCAATTTACAAATGAAGAGGTATACAAGCCTCTCTCCACTGCATTAAATGGATGAAATATATTACTGCCTCCCAGCTCATAATGCCAGAGCTGGGGCTGGAAAGTTATTTTCCTGCTGCAGCTGATGGCCACACCAGTTGCAAATAAGTTTTATTTTGATGAATGTGTGGATGAACAGAGCCCTTTTCCACACGTCCTTTATATTTTACTGGGTTATAATGTGCTTTCTCACATTACTCTGGAACAGTGAGTCTCTTCCTCACGTCTCAGAAAAAAAAAAAAATGAGTCAAGTAGAAATGGGCTTCATTTTCCTGTCATAATTTTCCACTTAAAGCAGTGTGTGTGTGTGCCTGGTCCTGTTAGGTGCTGGGGTGAAGCATTACCCCCCTGCCTGCCCCCCTGGCTGCTGGGCCAGCTCAGTTTCTGGGGAGCTTTGGGGGGTTATAAATATAAATAAATATTATATATATATATAAAAAATTTATATATATATATTTTTATATATACATTATATATTATTCTATATAATATATTACATATATATTATAATATATATAATATATAATATATAATACATATAATATATTTTATATATATTATATATATTATAATATATAATATATATAATATATGTATTTTATATATATATATTCAGATCAGCTAGGCTGGGTCTGGGGGGGTTCAGCTCAGCTAGGCTGGGTCTTGGGGATTCAGCTCAGCTAGGCTGGGTCTGGGGGGATTCAGCTCAGCTAGGCTGGGTCTGGGGGGTTCAGCTCAGCTAGGCTGGGTCTGGGGGGTTCAGCTCAGCTAGACTGGGTCTTGATGTCCTTAATCTCTGCTCAAGCCCTGTCCTCCCCCTGCCTTCAGTGGCCAAGCTTGCAGGAGGCAGCCTGGGGAGCAGCTGAGCCCCCAGCCCTGCCTGGCTGGCTGCAGGACAAAGTGTTGGTCTGTTCCTCTCAGCAGGAGCTGGAGCACAGCTCAATCCCCACCTCGGGGCTTTTCCCCATCAGCACCGATGGGACTGGAGGGTACAGCAGCCCTGCCATGTCTCTGGTTTAAAAACAGAGCCCAGAAGCATTTTGTTAAGTCATTTCTCAGGGTGAGGTGCTGCATGTTAAAGGGGAAAGCTCCTCCTGGAGCTGAGCTGCTGCAGGGCCCATGCTGAGAGACATCCCTACGTGAAGAAGGCCAGCTCTGGAGATGAAAGGTTGAAGGATTAAATTCCTAAACCATTACCAGAGTTTTATTTATGCACTTGGGCCCCGTTTTGTAGCAGCCTGATGGTGAATGCTAATGGTGGGAGGGGAAAAAAGTGGATGCAGATTTTTCAATGTGTTCAGTTCCTGGCAATTCCTGTTGCCTTTGAGCGAGGAGACACAGAGCATCTTCCAGAGCCCTGAGCTTGCATGGTTGGGTTTAGAGAGTCCTCTGCATGAGGCACAATCTGAGAGCTGCTGGAGTCATTCTGAGTACTGGGATAAGTCATATTTACTTAAAGAGTAAGACTTTTTTTTGGTGTGTGTGGTTTTTGGTGTTTTTTGTTTTTTTGTTGGTTTTTTTTTTTTGTGTGTGTGTGTGTGTGTGTGTGGTTTTTCTTTTTTCTTTTTTCTTTTTTCTTTTTTTTTTCCCCCACTCAGAACAAGTGATGTGGTTTTTCCCAAATTAGAGCTGGAAGTGATGCTGGCACCTCACAAGTTCATTTTGTTCAGATGCAATGAGGGGGCTGAGGAGGAGGTGCTGGTATTCCCTGTGTAGATTTAGCTTTCAGTGGAAAAGAGTTTCAGGGCTGTCAAGTAACGTGCAATAGAGGGTGCACTTTATAATAAACTTCTGCTTGTATTATCTCCCATGAATATGTTTTGTAAAGGTTAATGACTTTTTGAGGTGTCTTCCAAACAGTTTTACAAAAATACTATGGTCTGTCTAAAAATATATATATAAAAATATAAATATATAAAAAATATTATATAGTCTGTTTATTTTTTATTACCAAAGTTAGAGTTGCAATTGCCCATCAAATGACAGCCTCTCTACCTTGCTGGGAGGCACAGAAACATTTGTGTTCACCCCACAGGATTCAGTTAGCAGTGGTTGCAGGCAGAGGTATCACACTCCCTGTTTGTGTTTGATATGCAGCCCCAAGGCAAGTATTGAACAGAAATGTGTTTTTTCTGATGTTGGGTTTCTGTGATTCAGAGAGGAGTGTCAGAGCTGGCTGTGAGGATGTGACTGGGAGCAGCACCAGTGGGATCTGCACAACTGGAGCACCAGGGATCTCTCTGCTCCCAGGAATCTTTTGCATCTCAAAAATAAAGAGGCCAAGGGTGGAAGTGCTGAGAGTGCTAATTTATTCCAGGTGATGAAGGGGAAATTAAAGCATAAATAGATGTAAATGTGACGTTCCTTTGCAATGACACTTCAGATCGACGGGAGCAGTTTTGGGATCTCAGTGTATTTTCTCTTTGGAGTTTTTTTAAATTCATCTTTTATCTTAAAACTTTTCCACCATGTATTTAACCTTTCTAGCAGCCTGTAAAAATGGGGAGGGGTGGTTTTTATTGTTTACAGACAGTTTCTATAAATGAAAGAGTTGGAGCAACAACATAAACTGCTAAACCTCGCTCACAACGCTGGGAAGGAAAAATAATCAGCTCTTGGTCCAAAAGGAGAGGAAGTTAATAAGTTAGTGAAGGATTTTGGAGAAATAGTTAGTATGGCTCAGGGAGGTTATTCTCAGCATGCTCTCCATGTCTTGTCTCAGGGGTGTAACCCAGGAGAACACAATTCTGGTGTTTGGGTTCTGAACCTGGGCTCAGTAAAGCAGCACCCAAGGATGACAGCATCCCCTGCACTGGAGACTATGAGGATTTTCTTACTTCTCATGGTTTTTGTTGCCAACCAAGAGTTGGCAAAAGGGCCTTGTGGAGGGGAAGTGTGGATCAAAGACATTGGTCCTCTCAAAAGAAACGTTGGCTGTTTTGATTATGGACTCGTTAGAGGGATGAGATTTGAGATCAGCAGAGTGCCCCTGACAGAGAGGCTCTGTGTTGGGAAAGGTTTGATTTCTGTGAGGAGGAGAAAAAGTTTGAAGTGAGTGAAGATTCTCAGGATAAACTGAAAAGCTGTGGGGATGATAATCATCTCACTGGGGCTTTCTGAGGATGACAGGCAGAGGCAGACATCTGTTAGAAACAGGCAGCAGAGACCCCTGTGAGCAAGGCACAGAAGTGCCTGTGCTAGGAAGGCAAGGAGCCCCACTGACAAAAATAAATATCAGGACAGATGTGCCTGAGAGAACCTGTGATAAATGATAACTTTCGCCTGCCAGTTGTTGTTTGATGTGTTCTGGTAATTCTGGTAGAAGTTAACTGTGTGAAACAGGCAAGGAAAGCCACTCCTGAGTTTAACTCTGGCTCCTCCAGGAAACTCTGCTTCACCCCCAGAGTCGGAGTCCCTGTCCTTGTGCCCCTCAGGGTCTGCAGCCAGCCCTGGGAAATCAGCTTCCTGCTCTCTCCCATCTTAGGGGGGTTTCCATAATCCTGTATTTGTGGGAATTTTATTTAAGGAATCCTTTTCCTCAACTGCATTTACCTCCTTTTGAAACCGTAGTTGATCTGTAATATAAAACATTATTAACCTCAAAGGAAGAAAGAAAATTGGCAGAGAAGCTGCAGGGGCCAGACCAAAATAAATCACATTTTCGGCAGTTGCACTTTTGTCTTCGTCCCGTTATCTTATTAGTATTTTATAGCTTTTCTTTCATTTCATTATTTTTGGGTTTTTTTGGGTTTTTTGGGTTGTTTTTTTTTGTTTTAGTTTTGTTTGTTTGGTTGGTTGGTTTTGTTTTTAATAGAAAGCCAGCCTGGAGAAGGTAGCTATGCTTGTTTGTTTGTTTAGCCTCCAAAGATATTTAGTTTATTTTATCTGATAAACACATGACAAGAACTGCACTCACATGACCTCTTTTCACAGAGTGCCACTGCACACTGTATCGCTGAGATTCTGAGAGCTTCTGTAAGGAATTTCAAACTGAAGCACAGAATTTCTCCTCTGCCACGTGTCAGGTTTATTTGCTCTTCCTTTCCCCTTTGCAGGGAGGTGCAGGAAGTGATGGCAGCATTCCTCAGATGAGCTCAGGGGCCTCTGCCCCTCCTGGCCTTGTGTGCAAATCTTTGAGGTGAATTGTACAGGTGAGGCTTTGCTGTGCAGTTAAGCCAGGTCTGGGCTCACTCACCGTGTCCCACCTGCTGAGTTTGCCTCTTGGCCCCTCTGGCTTTGCCCACACTTGGGGGAGCACACAGACCCTTCAGGGGGCATTTTTTCAACCCAGGAAACTGAGAACACCTCCTTCTGATTGTCATTCCTGTTTATTTTCTGTAGGGAACATGCCCTGAGCATGGAGCCCTTCCCTTGTGCCAGTCCCCTCCGTGTCCACTCTGCCTCTTCCAGCATCACCCTTGGCTGTCCTGTCCCGTTTTGCTAACAACATGTCATTTTTTAATTAGTTCTGGTTCCATTTGGCTCCTTGCAGGTGGCAGTGCTTCTGTCTCATCTCCTCCTTTGTGACACCTGCCTACCAGAGAAGTTTAATTTATTTTAACCACAATTTTGTTGTTCAGCAACCACTGCAGCACCAGAGAGGTGTTCTCTCAGACCTCAACAAGAACCCTCCAAGCCTTGGAGGGCAGCATTTTGCAGTAATGGTCTTGTTAGGGAGGAAAAGGTGTTTTTCTGCATTTTCTTAATGAGGAAATAACATTTCAGCATGCTTAGTTTAATTCCCTATTGGTCTGATAGCAGTGGAGTGATCCACTCTTGCACTTGCCATCAGCAAATCCATGAAGTTGCTAATTAGGAGAAGATTTACAGGTAGGGGTAGCATCTTTAATTAGACTAAGTATAGTTGGGAAATAAAAAAAACAACAAACCAGATAAGCTCTCAGGCACATAAGTGGTTCTTGAGGTCTGAAACAGAAGCAGGGAACTTCAAAGCAAAATTCAAGTTGGAAGCAACTGCTCTGACTTAATTAAAGAATGACCTACAAAACAGATAAGCCTGGCAACTGAAATTCATGACTTAGTAAACACCAAAAGCTGTGGGCTCACTGCAGAGCCTGTTTTCCTTGTCCTTCAGAGCCTGGTCCAAGTCCTTGTCCAGCCTCAGCCTCCCACAGGTCACAGACTGCACGTGGCTCTGCCCCTGAGAGGGCAAACCCCTCTCACCCCAGCCCCTTCCTCAGGGTCTTTGGCTCCCCAGGCAGGGTTTCCTCTTCTCCTGAGCCCCTGGGACTCATCTCTCATTAAATCCCAAGCAATACCTCTTAATGTCTAATTACAGTTCTTTTTTTTAAAATCCTCTCCTTTTGTTCTGGATCTGAAAAAGGGTTTTGGACTTTGGATGGGTGAGAACTTCAGCCCAGAAATGGTTGTAGGCCCACAGCTCAAATGCTCTTAATGTCTAATTACAGTTCTTTTTTTTAAATGCTCTCCTTTTGTTCCAGATCTGAAAAAGGGCTTTGGACTTTGGATGGGTTAGAACTTCAGCCCAGAAATGGTTGTAGGCCCACAGCTCCAAGGGGTGAGGCAGTCTTTGTGTCTCAGATGTCACCCCAGTCAAACCCCTCCTTGCTCTGGAACACTGCAACACCTGCAGTTTTCCTTTCCTCCCTCTAGGAAACACCATGGTTTTGTTTTATCCTGTGAGGAACGTTTGTTGCACTGATTCATTACGGGGAGGAGACAGAAACACTTTCAGAAGGTGAAAAACTTATATTTTGCTCCCAGAGACAATGGTACATCAGCAAACGTGAGCGTCTGACCATACAGATTTTCTGCAAGATATATTTTATCTGCATTGCTCCTCTGGCAGAGTGAAAAATGTTTAATATAGGCTTTTCAGGGCATGAAAACAATCTGGGATTTGCTTTCCTGTGAAGACATCTTCGAAGGCAACATTTAATAAAACAGTGAAACACTTGATTTCTCCTGAAAGCTTTTCTGCTTTTTCTTGCCAGTGAAAATGAAACTTTAACGTCGTGTATAACTTGGTATTTTACTGCTGAACCTGTGTTTGGGGAGTGCAGCACTTCTGCAGGCTGGAGACAAAGGAGCTTCTTGTCCTCAGCAGCTCTGATTTTACTTGGACTTTCCTCCTGCAGCAATCAAGGGCAGCTTGGTGGAACTGGCCTTGGAAAATAATCTGAGTGTGTGTTCGAATATTTCATTTTCTTCTGAGTTATGATGGCTTTATTTACCTTAAGCAGCTTCAATAATTTGGGGGTTTTGTCTTTAATGGCTTTTAGAGTTAAATAAAATTCTTGACAGAGGGCAGGGAGGGAAGCCTTCACTGGTGCTGGGTCATTTATAAAAACCCCTCGGTGATTTGCAGTGAGATGTTGATCCAGCATTTTGTCAGTGGAGAACAGGCCCTGGCAAGATGTGTTTTGGGGATTGGACTCCTACATTTTGCAGTGCTCAGATGTTTATAGAAGCTGTCATAATTAACTCAGTGTTATTTCGTTGCTGTCAGCCCATGCTCAGCCAGGAGGAGCTGGAAAATATGACATTTGTTGTCTATTTGCTGCATGAATTGTTCTCTGGTAGCATCCTAGGACTCACACTGATGAGCTTAATTATTGCAGCTCGTACAGAATTTATTTTTTTTTGTTCTTATTTACCTCAGTCTTTCCTCAGTTTGTTTTTTTTTGTTACACCCATTGATGGGCTGGGACACCCCCTTCCCTTGCACAATAATTTGTAAACACATTTGCATCCACATTACCCAAGGGACTCTCCTTCCCCATGCCTGGGTGTAGAGAATAATTCCAGTTTATAAACCAGGAACTCTCACAGGTTGTCTCTGTGGTCATCCCTCCTTCTGCAGAGATCTCCTCCTCTTTTGTTGCAAGATGCTCTGCAGTGCTGCTGATGCCATCAAAGAGCACTGCACAGTGCAGCAGCTGTGAGCTAATGCAGCATTGATCCCGCCCTTTGAGAGCCATCCTGAGGTATTTGCTTTCCCTAATCCCATAATCCCAGCCCATATTTGCCAGGATTAGGCATGATATCATGTCACATCATTAAACGGGGGCTCGGACGCCTGTTAAATTAACATATTTTAAACGTAATTGAATTAGTGTGCATTCTGTGCCCCAGATGATGTCCTGGTGGACGTTTTTTGCACTCTGCAAGGTTCATCCTGTGTCCCTGGTGCCTCTGAGCAGTGCTGGGCCCTCTCACAGCTGGTGGAAGGCAGAGGAGGAGCACGGTGAGGTCAGAGTTGTCCCTGTGGGAGTTCCTCACTGCTCTCACTGAGCCCAGAACTTCATCCTGTGTGAGGCAGGGGGCTTCTTCCTGAAGGAATTATGGAGCCAAACCACATTTTTTAAGCTGCCTTGGGGTTTGTTTTATAAGGCAGGTGTTGTGTGGGTGCTTTGCTCACTCCAAACTCACGTTCTTTCCTGCTGGGAAAGGATTGTGACTTTTGAAAGTTTTCTCACATTTGAGTTCCTCAAATCATATATTGGGGTTTTTTCTGTCTTCCCTTCACCTGCTTGAGCCTATAAGGTGCTTCTAAAATCCGGAGTTTTCCGAGCTCTGTATGTTCCCCGTTGCAGATGGAGGAAAATGAAAATGCACCTTTGGTGCTCTGCAGCATCCTGGGGCTCCTTGACCTCAGTGCTTTCCCCAGAAATCATGAGCTGCTAACTCCAATCAGCCTTCTTGAGCTTAATTAATGCCAGTTGGAAAATCAACAGAAAGCACTCTGCATTTAGAAATCATGATGTTTATATTTTCAAAGCCCCTCTTTTAATCTGCTTTAGGACTTGGACCTCACAAAACTAATTATGCTGGGAGAGCCCACTCACAGGTTTTGTTATCAGAAGCAATTGCAAGGCTTTCTTTTCTTTCATTTCTTTCCTTCCTTTCTTTCCTTTCTTTCCTTTCTTTCCTTTCTTTCCTTTCTTTCCTTTCTTTCCTCTCTCTTCTCTCTCTTCTCTCTCTTCTCTCTCTTCTCTCTCTTCTCTCTCTTCTCTCTCTTCTCTCTCTTCTCTCTCTTCTCTCTCTTCTCTCTCTTCTCTCTCTTCTCTCTCTTCTCTCTCTTCTCTCTCTTCTTTCTTTTCTTTCTTTTCTTTCTTTTCTTTCTTTTCTTTCTTTTCTTTCTTTTCTTTCTTTTCTTTCTTTTCTTTCTTTTCTTTCTTTTCTTTCTTTCTTTTCTTTTTCCCTTTTTTTTATTTTTTTTTCTTACTTGTGAGAGCTAAAGCAACATTTGGAGGAGGGGGTGGAGATCATCTCTGCACTTCCTGAGGCCTTGAAAAGCATTCAGGGAAGAATGGCCAAGGACATGGGTGTCTCGTTTTACCCTGGCATTCCGTTGGTTTATTTGGGTATTAGAGAGTGAATGAGTTTGTAATTAAACATACCCAAAGGTTTGAAGAATTTTTGGAGTGTTCATTAAGCTTCTTCTGGCTTTCAGCAGGGATTATAGATGCAATTCTCTATATTACTGAAGTTAAATAAAACATAATAGGTCAAAGACATGAATTAAAGAAATCCTCTTTTTTTTTTTTTTCCTGTAGTGAGGTAATTAAGATAACGAGCTGACCCTGGGCATTTTTTTCCATATTGTATCCTAGTGAAATTGGTAGTGCTTTATAGTGGAGGGAAAAATATTCTCAAAGGCTCTGGTATGGAAGGTCTAAATAATAATACAGAGAACCTAAACTTAATTTTTTTTTTAAAAAATTAAACATAAAGGGTAATTTATTTCCATTAGAAGATGTTACCTATCCTTCAAGCCTGAGTGGATATAATTACCATAATATAAATCTCTTGAAAAATAGTGCCCTAAGGCAGCATGACACTAATAATTGTTCAATTACAGACTTTTAGCTTTTCAAATGGCCAGAGTCATCATTATGCATTTTGTTAATAGAAATAAAGGCACAGTTTAAATGCATAGGAAAAATATTATTCTTTTGAAGATGAGTTTCTCTTTACATTTAATGCCTTTTGTAATTACCTCTAATAATTCCTGGTGATCATTACTTAGTTCTCTTTAACGATAATTGCGCTCTAATCTGATTGTTTGCTGAAAAAGGGAGGAATTTAATGTTTGTGCATTTAATTTCAAATAATATGTTAGTGATGTATTTACCCTTTTGGAGAAATTTGGTTTGTTCTACCTCTGTGGCTTCAGGGAATTTGAAATGTCTCTGACGTGGCAAATTTGTTCTCTGAGCCAACTCCATCATCAGCTGGTTGAGTATTAATTAACTGGTTGAGTATTAATTACACTGCTGATCCCAGCTTCAGTCCTTGATTCTCAGAGGTGAAAGGAAATTCCTGAGAACAGGCTGGAACTGGGGATCTGGTAACTCCTGCAGGTTTTGGGGAAGTCCTTGGAAGACACAGGCAATGGTTGGAGGTGAACTGGGAAATCACAGCTGCTCTTTCAAATGCTGCTCCTCCTGCAGAGTGACACGAGGGTGGGAGAGTGGAACTCTCCTCCTCTAAGGAAATCTGGTTGCAGAAATAAGATAAAACCCCGTGGTGATGGTCATGGAAAACGTGTGGTTCATGGTTGGGTAAATACCCCCAAGGTCAGATAACACTCAGGACCCTTTCTAGCCATGGTTGGTGCTGTGATGTTTTGATTTCTCTAAAACACTTCCCCAGGCACAGCTCTGTCAACAAGAGACACGTTTTCCTAACAGTATCCTGTTTTTCTGCATTCCTTTCCCTAGGAGGGACTTCTCTTGATGTCCCTCTGACTTGACCAACGTGGTCCAAGGAGTTTGTCTTTCTCCCACCCCTTGGATGGGTTCTTTGTAAAACAGGACACAGGGAGGAAGTTTCTGGGCAATAAAGATTGATTGGAGTAATTTCAGCCTTCTGACCTTGGAGTTCGTGTCTTCCTTTCATGTCCTATTGTGACAGACCCTCCAGACTGATTTTAGGATGAATGCTTTCGGCTGACAGCTGGCTGCAGGGGAGATGAGGGGGCCCTGGTGAGCCCAGGACATGCAGAAAGCTTTGTTCACCTCTGCAGGGACAGTGGGTGCTGCACCAGAACAGGACAGGGGGGTGGTGGCAGAACCTTGGGGCTGAGCTCAGAACTGCTCTCTGCTCTCTCCTGCTTCTGTGACCAACAGGGATCTCTTTGAACTGCAGAGCAAAAAAGTTTTGCTGATTTATCCTTCAAGGTTGACAGCTCTGGGGTAATGTGGCTGGAATCCACTGGCTTGGTGTGGCTTGATGATCTTGAAGGTCTCTTCCAACCTAAAAATTCTGTGATTCTGTGACACTGAAGTTGGGATTGAGGGCAAGGAACCAGATGCCCACGGGGCAAACTCAGGTGTGGACCCAGTGGGAGTGTCCAGGAGTGCAGAGCCTGGCCAGAAAGTTTGGAAGAGGAGGAGGGGGGGATGAGTAACTGATGCCCTCAGCTTCAGATCTCTGCTCCTCCTTCTCTCCTGTGCCCTGAGCTGGTGCTGCTGCCCAGCTGCTGTTGGCCTGCAAGGTGTGGGATGTGCTGGATATGCTGTGGTTAGAAAAATGCAAAATTTTTATTTGAGATTCTGGAAGCCTTGCCGGGGTGAAATGCCAGCAGGGAGGAAGAGTTTATCAGTAGTTTCAGAGTAGGCTAGGATTAGATTTAGAATAAATCTCAGGTAATCTCAGGGCTCAGACAGGCTTACTGCTTTTCAGTGAGGGAGAATATGATTAACAGTGAAGGTTTATGGTAAATTCAGCCTAAGTATGGCTTTCCAGGCTTGCCTAGGGGTGAAGGATTTTACAGTGCCAGGGCCAAAGACAAAATCTTATCACTAAGTCATACAAGTCTGGTGCAGTTAAGAAAAAGGTTAAGTGGCTTGGCTTTTGTTCAATTATAAGTTCCTGATTTCATTTAGAATGTGACTGCCTCGTGGGTTAGAGTCTGGGTCTCCAGGGACAGCAAAAAAAAAAAAATCCTGAGAAAACGAGAAAAACTTGCTTGGTTCCAGAGCTGCCTTCCATGTCATCACTCTCCAGGGCCCACTTAGGAGAAATCAAGATTTGCATTGAGGCATGAGAAGGGAAATGTTTTCTGCTTTGTCACTCCTCAGGATAAAACCCCAGTGTGTTCCCAGCCCTCACTGGATGTGACCCGTTCCTCATTAGCCATTTGTGCTTCCATAAATCAAATGTGAAGCGTGCAGTTAGAATGTTGAGAGCAAAAAAAAAAAAAAAAGACTGAGGGTGGTTATGGCTGAAAAATGAAGTGCTGCAAATACTCCCCTTAAATCTCTTATCTCTGGGCTTTGAGAGAGTTTTATCACTATGGCAAATTTGGCAAGCTCAAAGCAAAAATTAAAACAGTTTTTAAAAATCTGCATGCAAGATTTCAAGCCTTGAACAATACCAACCATCTATAGTTTGCTTTTTTTTTTTAAAATGCATGAAGCTACAGGAGATGCTGAATATACCAGGAGATGCTTAAGAGCTAATTATCAAAAAGTTGTTAGAAGGTGGGGATTAAAGCCAACAACTTCTGGATATTTTTCTACTTCCTGTGGATTGAAGCAATTAGTAAAAATGTTGCCATCAGCAAAGTTCCCATCATTATTTCCCACGAGGACCCTTTGCAATTCTTTCAATGATAAATAAAAATTAATCTTCTTTCTCATTTGCAAGAAAAAAGCCAAACACAAGATTAAAAGTGTCCTACCGATACCAATGTGAGCAATATCATTTTTCATTAAAGGTGGGAGCTGTTTCTGCCCTGATATCTGGATAAGAATATTCAAGGTTATTTTGAGCCCCGTGGGACAACAATAAATGCTTCTGCTTTGACAATTGGCATAAAGAGCTTTTAGAAGCAAGGACTGTGACAGAAAAGGGTGACAGAAGCAGTTGGAAATATAAAAAAATGTGGTGCACCAACTTTATAGTGCACATTCTGCTCTGGGTTTACTTATTTCTACATAAATTTTGGATCAGGAGAGGGAGGTGGGGTCACCCCTCCATTCTCATTGTAGTTTT
The DNA here is from genome assembly GCA_016584745.2 of Phylloscopus trochilus trochilus. Classification (NCBI taxonomy): domain Eukaryota; kingdom Metazoa; phylum Chordata; class Aves; order Passeriformes; family Phylloscopidae; genus Phylloscopus; species Phylloscopus trochilus. The sequence continues at coordinate 1,154,264 of WQNJ02000046.1, read as the reverse complement.
TCTGTGTTATTGAAACAGAATTTTGGCCATTCTGTGTTTTTGGCCATTCTCTGTGGGTGTATGCATTGAGTTCAACGCCTCTTGTTCTGCCTGATAATTATCTGCAGGTAATTTCAAAGGTTGTCTGTTCTGTCCTGCTGATAACCTGGATTTTTTTGAACTCCATGAAGAAGTTCATGCAATAGACCTCAACAACTTCCAGAAAAAATCAGCAGCTTCCCAGCCAATTGGTCAGAGTCAGTCTAGCAGGTTCAAAGACTCAGCTACACTTTGAATAGGTATTATTAAAAATAATTTCTGCATGTGACTTCTCTGAAGAGTCCAAATCTGAGGTTTTAATTAACATCTGCTTGCTTTCTTCATGGAGCTTTACAATTTAAAGCAATGATCCCTCCCAGTATTTTGGGTTTCTGGTTTGGCACAGCCTCTGTGCATGAACTGAGGGCAGGCATTAATGAAGTATAAAACAGTGAGAGGATGTCTCCTCTCAAAGCCTACTCCAATTCTCAGCTGTCTGACTCATCAAGGACAACAATCTTGGCTCAAATAGGATGTTTTGGGCAAGTTAAATGTAGTGGAAATATTTTAATTTTCACTGCTGAACCTCTGACAACATTTATCTCTTTAGGGAACAGCTTGAGCAGAAAATAAGCAAATCTCTTCTGACGGGGATACTTCTGCTTGGCTTTTGAATTTTCCTGAGAAACTTAGCACAGAAAAAAACCCCTCAAAACGTGGCAGGAAACCCAGAAAAAAATCCTCAGATCCAGAAGGTGTCTGGATAACCCTTTGTTTTCTGTGAATATAAACAGATTCTGGGACACAACTGAGGGTCCAGCTGGCTGATGGCAGATGATGAGGGTGATGTGCTGACCTGGAGCACTGCCCCATGCCTTGCCCCTGCACTACTACAAGTTTGTAATCATCTCCTTGATTAATTGGGTTCTATTATACATCGTTATTAATCATATTCAGCAGTGGCATTTGGGATTTTGCCTTTCTTAGTCTCCCAGGCTGGATTTATTTGGGTGTGGAGGTGGAGCAGTATTGCAGTGTGACGTGGGGATGCTGGATTTTATTTTATATTTTATTTTATATTTTATTTTATTTTATATTTTTTATTATTTTATTTTACTTTATTTTATTTTACTTTATTTTATTTATTATTTTATATTTTTTATTTTTATTTTTATTTTTATTTATTTTATTTTAATTTAATTTTTATTTTCTTTTATATTTTGTTTTATTATTTTGTATTTTATTTTTTATTTTACTTTATTTTATTATTTTATATTTTTATTTTTATTTTTTATTTATTTTATTTTATTTTAATTTTTATTTTATTTTATATTTTATTTTATTATTTTGTATTTTATTTTTTATTTTACTTTATTTTACTTTTATTTTATTTTACTTTATTTTACTTTTTTATTTCTTTCTATTTCTATTTCTATTTCTATTTCTATTTCTATTTCTATTTCTATTTCTATTTCTATTTCTCTTTCTATTTCTTTCTATTTCTATTTCTTATTTTATTTCCTGGAAAGGAAATGCAGCATTTTGGCTCCATTAAAAATGAGTGTACATTCTGTTAGCATGTTCCTGTCACAGCCTAAACTCACATGCCCTGCAGTTGGAAATGGTTCCCAACACACATTAAAAATTTGGGGATGTGCTGGCTTTGATTAAAATCAATAGGTGGACTGGGAGTTACTAAAATGCAGATGGAGACCAGTGCAAAGAGTGAATAAGGAACACTGATAACAGAATGGCCTCACTTAATTTTTATGGAGATTCATAACATCTTTCAAATTTTGAATCAACAGCTGGTAAAAAAAACAAAAAAAACCCAAAAAACCTCAATGGTAATGAACTCATTTGTATGTAAATGACTGTCACTCTACTCCAGGCTGCCCATGCTTTGTGGGATCCTGCTGGATATCACCAAGTATGGGCAAGAAAAGAGGCCTTTTCAGGAAACCCTTCAAAAAAAAAATATCAATTTAAATGCAAAGTCCTTGCCTGGCTTTTTAAGTTTTCTGAAGTAATCCAGGAGGTTCTGTCAGCCTGAAAACTCTGTATACTTGTATTTAAAAGAGCAATCCAGCAGATTATTGGGAGCTGGATGTCCTACAGCTGAGGAGCTCTGGGGTAATACTGACACAACAGCAGAATTAAATTAATTAAATTAATTAAATTCCTGGCCTGTCCCAGCTCTCCTGCAGGAACTGGGCAGAGCAGGTGCCCCAGAGATGTAAACCTGCAAAGGAATTCACATTTTGGGCTTTTCTTCACCTTTCTTACCCTCAGCATCCACCAAAGCCCCACATCTTCTGTGAATACCTGGGCTTGGAGCTGGAAAGAGCAAATTTATCATGAGTTTTGACCTGGCCATGGTGAGTTTTTGCAGTTCACCTGGTGCAGAGCTGTGCCTTTTATCACTGCTGAAGGGTGGGCACAAAGATGAACGTTTTGACCTTGGCAGGAAGGGCTGATGGATGGGCAGCTCAAGCTTTTTGAGTTAAAAAAAATTATTTTAGGGAAATGAAATAGCAGGGGGGTTTTGGATAGTGTACAGCAACATACAACATGATAGGTAATAACAGAATAATAACAGAATAATAATAGAAGAATAGGTAATAATAGAATAATAGCTGTTTTACTGGAAAAATAAGTTTTCTCGTGTCTGGAGCAATTCTGAGCTTCATAAAGCTTCAAATTAGTGAAGTTCTAAAGGCAGGAATCGACTTGCACTGGTATTTAGTGAAATGTTGAGCTCTTCCTTGTTTTTGATAAGATGCCTTTAAGTGTGAGTGGCTTGCAAACACTTCAAGTCTGAAATGGAGATGGGAGCTCAGGAGTGTGTTTTAACAGGAAAAAGCAGAAAGGAATGTTTTGATTGATATCTCAGAAGGAAATGCCAAGGATAAAAATATAAATACAGTTGATTGCAATTGATGGGGGCGAGTGGTAATCAGCTGCTCATCTCAACAAACACGACTCCAGCAGGCATTTCAACTCCTCACCTCTCCACTTGTCTTTGAGCTGCCTTTCCCAGTCCCATTTGCAGAGGAATTTGTAATATTGCTATTGCCTTCCTGTGCCTCGGGCAGCTCGTGAAAAATGTCTTTTTGAAAGGATAAAAAAGCGTGTGGATGTAGTGAATGGTTATGGTTTGTTGGTTATGGTTTGGTGGTTTTGGTTTGGTGGTTTTGGAAGTGTCCCCTTTGTCACCTTTAGAGAAACCTGGGATACTGTTGATTTTTTTTTGTCCTGAAAGGTGAAGCACACTGCCTTATTTAGGTATCTATATTTAGATAGGTATTTACTATGTATGTAAATAAATATATGTCTTTGCTATGGGCATATATAAATATGTAAAATATTTATATAAAATTATATATAATTATAATAATATATATTATATAGCATATATAAATTATATATTATAATATAAATTTTATAATCATAATAATATATAAAAATGTATATACATATATAAATATATGTATTTGCTACGTGCATATATAAATATGCATAATATTTATATATAAATTATATATATAATATATTTTATATATAATATAGAAATGATATATAAAATTTTTAGTTATAATAATATATATACATATATAAATACATGTATTTACTATATACCTATATAACTATGTATACTATTTATATATAATATTGTATATATTTATAGTAATTATATTATATTATATATGGATTATATATTGCCATATATAATTTTTAATCATAATGATATGTAAAAATATATATACATATAAAAATATATGTATTTACTATGTCCATATAATATGGAAATATCCAAGCAATATCCACATGCAGAAATTCTGTGTGAACTGGACCTTTAGCAGACCAAGTCACATGAGTTTCAGTTTTATTTTATTGGGTTTTTTTTTCCCCTTAAGCTTCTCCCATTCCCCTGCTCTGTTCCCGCCCCCCTGACAGTTACAATCTCTATTTTTCCATGCAGCACACATTCTTTTCTTTTTCCCTTAATCTGTCTCAATCTCTGCCACTTCCTCATCAGATGAGAGGCCATGCTGGACTTGATGGTTGACTTGAACTTGAAGCTGATAATTTTTTGTTTTGTTTTGTTTGTTGGGGTTTTTTTGTTTGTTTGTTTTTGTTTTGTTTTGGTTTTTGTTTGTTTGTTTGGTTGATTTGGTTTTTTTGTGTTTTTGTTTTGTTTTTGTTTTTTTGGTTTTTTTTTTTGGGGGGGGGGAGTGTTTGGGGTTTTTTTGGGGTGTTTTTTTTTTTGTTTTTTTTTTTTTTTTTTGTTTTTTTTTTTTTTTACCAGCCTATTCCAGGGTTTGGCACCAAGATTTTCCAAGCTCAAAACCTTTTAAAAAATTTTAAAGGTTTTTTTGTGGGCACTTAAAGCACAACGTCTTTGCACAAGGCTGAAATGATGTCCAAGGCTTCAGGATGATCCTTGTGTTTATTCAGTGTACAGAGGGATGACAAAGCAAATGTCAAACCCCCCTCAGGACTAGGGCAGAAAAGAAGTTCCTTGCCTTCTTTTCAATCATAAAGCCAAAAAATATTTTGACGTGTCAACACTTCATAAACTGCATTGCTGGCACACAGAGCACGCCCAATTAGCTAAAAAAAAATATAAAATTGCAAGGTTCATTTGGAAATACAATTATGTGTCTTCAAAAATAGAATCAGGCATATGGACTGGGGTGTGCAAAATAATAATAAAAAAAAAACTGATATGGAAAAATTGTTTCCAAGCAGTAATTTTTTCTCTGCTGGGAGGAATTATTAGGAAACTTGTAAATATTAAATAATTGGAAGGGGAAAAAAAAAAAAAGAGTATTATGATTGATATCATCCTGAAGTAATGTTGTTAGCTGCAGAGAGGGAATGATTGTGTTTCCACCTACCTCTTGGATAAGATATTTTTGGGAAAAGTACCTCAGCCACCAAGGCAGAATGGCTCTGATTTTGTGTATTTTCTTACCACCTGCTGCAAGAAGGAGCTGATCCTCGTTATTGCTGTTGCTCAGACTGACTGTGAGTGGATAAAAGTTATTTTCATTTAAAACCACGACCTAAATCCACATTACTGCAGTCACAGCAGGACTGGACATTATTGCACTTAGGGGGAATAGGTTGTGGTTTCTAATTCGCTATAAACTGAATTTCTATCAGTTCTAACAGTTTCCAACTCTGGGATTAGGATTTGCTCATATTTGGTGAATTTTAGGTTATTTTTTAAATAAAGGCAGTGATTGCTAAAATCCCCTAGAGCAGTTCTTTGCAAACCATGGACCAGTGAGTTTTCTCAAGGCCTTTCTCCCTCAGTTGTGTTTCAGGATTTATTTCCAGGTGCCCAGAGCAGGGGTGGAGCTCCCTGCCAGCAGGGATGCACTTTTGTCAATCCCTGCATCAGCACTGTGCTGCCACTCCTCCAGCACAGAAAACAAACTTTTCCCCCTTTGCTCTGCTTAGAATTTTGTGCAAAACACTGATTCAGATCACGATGGAGCAGATATTAAACCAATTTTTTCTGCTATCATATTTTACCTGCCTGCTATCTGTTTAATCTGGTCTGCATCTTTATCTAAATTAACTGTCATTGGGGAAAAAAAAAACCAAAAAACCACTTTTTTTTTCTTAACAATACAGACAGCATTTAAAGTTGTAACATAGTGCAATTTTAAAAAGGAATAGCAGAGGAAGGACCCATTAGTTTTCTGTCTCATTTGGACCAGAGTGGTGCCCAGATCTTTTGGAAAACTTGCAGAGCAGAGTGTGAGGAGGTCAGCAGAAGCAGAAGCATTTGCCTGTGGATGGCCATGCAGAAAGCTGAAAAATAGTTGGAAAGCTTTCCCAGTGAGAAGCTAATGAATTCTTCTTTTCTTAGTGGAAACTTTCTTCTTGTAGAAGATGCACAGAAGTGTTCAAGGACACCAAACTGACAAGGCCACATTTTTGTTTTTACAGAGATTAAATTGCTGTTGAGTTACAATGAGAATATTCTAGATATAAACCCAACACAATGCTTTTATTTTGAAGTACTTGACCTTCAACAGATGTTTACTTCAGCAACTCCAAGAAAAAAAAGAAAAGTTAATTTCAGTTACAATTTCCAGTTTGTAATCTTTGTCCCACCTGAGCAGGGAGCTTTCTTGCAGAGGTGCAGACAGCTCGCTCAGAAAGGGGGGCTGAGGCACTGGGGGAAAATTTTATTCCATCTGGGGTCAGCTTCAAAACTCCATTGCTATAATTAAAATTAATTAAAATTAATCTGCAGTTTACATTTGATTACTGATGCAGCAGAGGAGCCTTTTGTCAGATCAAGGGATGCTCTGTGCTTGCCTTTGTGCTGCCCAGCAGGGCAAGTTTGCTGTCAGAGCAAACACACTGTGTGCATTTAATGCCCAAACAGACAAAAAAAACTTCCTCAAACAAGCACCTTAAGTGTTTAACTTCAATTTATTTACACCCTGAAGACAGCCCAGGGGTGAGGGCAGCAGAGTCCTGATGGCAGCAAGGCAATGCCACAAAGAAACCCTGCCCAAATGAAAAACCCCAGCAATATTTAAAATACCAAAGAGCTAGGTAATGCCAGGCTGTGCCAAGGGTTCTGGTTTGCTGTTGGCCTCTAGGGCAGGGTTTTCTGGGTGTGCTTGTGCTGGTTCTGCTGCTTCCAGCCCTGCCCCAGTGCAGAGTGTGGGTGGAACCTGCCCTGGTGTGGAACCCCTGGCTGCAGGCACTGACTCTGACACCAGGAAAATGCTGGGAAACTGCCAGTCCCTCTCCAAATCACCACCCAGGCACCCCTTTTCTCCTGCCAGTGCTTTTCCTGAGGTTTGAGGTGGCTGGTGGGACTTCCCTTCCTGCCATCCATCACTGTGAAACAACTTCTGAAACAACTGTGAAACAACTTCTGAAAGGTTTACTAAGGGAGCTGGGAGAGGAATGAGAAGTGGCTGTTCACTGATAGAGCTTCCTTGGGTGCTTTGAGAGGCAAATATTTGTGTTTGCAAGAAATAATAACCCAACTATGATTCTCAACAGGGTGTCATAAGATTTTCAGCCACAACAAGTCTGGGAGTGCGTCGTTTCAGGCTATTTATTCCAGGAGTGGGAATAGATGAAATTCTCCAATGGGATTGAAAAAGTTCCATAATGACACCATAAGACATTAACTTAGCAGCTGGAAATAACATTTATGAACCACTGGAAGTTAGGTTCTCATGGGTTTAATATTTTCTATAGCCTCATAAATCTGATAGAGACATAATCTCTTTATTAAGTCAGAAATTCTATTTGTTTTTTTGTTGTTTTTTTTTTTTTTTTTTAGAAGATATCAACATTTCTGCCCTGAAATAGATGAGCTCCTCGTGGTAAACAAATTTGCACACAGGAGACACTAAGAGAATCCTCCACATGTAAATGATCAAATATTAAGTCTCTCCTTGAAATTCAGTGTAAAAAGCAACAAATACAACTTCAGGAGGTGGACAGATGTCTGTGTTCAGGTTAAATGTATGCATTAAACTTCCGTCTCCTGTGGGTTTTGTGCTTGCTAAATGGACAAGCTTTGCAATAAATGGACATGGAAACCAGCTGTAACGTAAAGGCTGGTAAAGGATTTAGTCTTTTTTATGTAGCTTTAGAAAATTCTGCGTGAGATGAATCCGTGTTTTCTTTTAATTAATTAATCCATGTTTTCTTTTAATTAATGAATCCATGTTTTCTTGTACAGCTGCAAAGGACCTGCCAGCATGCAAGGGTTGAAAACCAGGCAGACAGACAGGGATCTAACTCAGAGTTTGGGATCTAACTGAGAGTTTGGGATCTAATTGAGAGTTTGGGGTCTAACTGAGAGTTTGGGATCTAATTGAGAGTTTGGGATCTAACTGAGAGTTTGGGATCTAACTGAGAGTTTGGGATCTAATTGAGAGTTTGGGATCTAACTCAGAGTTTGGGATCTAACTCAGAGTTTGGGATCTAATTGAGAGTTTGGGACCCAGCTCAGAGTTTGGGATCTAATTGAGAGTTTGGGATCTAATTAAGAGTTTGGGATCCAGCTCAGAGTTTGGGATCTAACTCAAGAGTTTGGGATCCAGCTCAGAGTCTGGGCTGTGCCTGAGGCTGGGAGGCAGGCAGGCTGAGCTGGCACAGCACAGCACAGCACAGAGTGTCCCTCAGTGCCCCGGGCAGGCTTTGTTGGGGTTGTGTTGCTCAGAGGTGCCCGTGCTCTCTGACACAGCATCCTCATCAAACCACAGGTGCCTTTGGGTTAGGCTCAGGCTTAGCAAAGCCAGCTCTAAGTTTACTCTGGATCATGGAAGAAGCCAGGATTCCATTGCATTTATCTGCAGGGGATGATTTTTTTTTTCATCCCTTAATTCCTTGGTAGCTTTGTTTTTCCTTTTAACTTTCTGGAGGCGTGTTTTGGAGTACACCATGGCTAACAGGCTCAGTCCTGACTGACACTGGTAAATTCCTGACTTTGTGGCCTTACTGCTGCCCAGTGTGTGTGCTCTGGGACATGGCAAATACATTTTTTGCAGCTTTGTGGTTGAAAAATCCCCCTGAAAGCAGCAAGGATGCCTTTGGCCTTGGGAGTGCTGTTGAGAGTGTCAGTGGAGCTAGTTATCCAAACAGAACTAAAAGCTCTGTCTCTCCAGGGCTGGCTGTGAATTTAAAAAGGCAGAATTAGAATTAGAAACTGCAATTCAAGTTTGAGGAGATAATTTTAGAAATACCACTGCCACGAGCCCAGTGAGCAATATCTTGTAACTCCATTTCTGTTCAACGGGCTGTGAGCTGCAGGAGATGTAAATGCAGCTTTTCTGCATGAGATATAAAGAAAGATATAATATAAAGAAATCCTATTTCCACCAGTGGGCTCATGCCCTGTATTCTGCTCAGCTCTCTATTGCTGAACTTTGCATACCAGCTTCAATCTCCACCTGATTTCTCTCTGAAGGCAATTAATTTATACAGATTCTCTTTGTGTACAGCTCCAGGCCTCTGGAAGGGAGGTTCCTGTGGAAGATGGGCCCACAAATTAATTTGGCTCACACAATTTAGTGAGGCAACTTGATGGAAAATACAGGACCTTTCCTGTTGTAGGCAAAATGTTTTGGGGGGGAGAGATGACCTTTGGAGATAAGGCTGGAATCAAGCAAAAATGCATTCTCTTCCTATTTCACATCCAGGCTGATTTTTATCAGAAAAGGAATTGAAGAGCAGGGATGGACCTTCAGATGTACCTGTGTGACTCTGAACATTACCTGGCCAATTATTTTTCCCCTGCTTGTTGTCCTGCACCAGTCTTTGAGGGGAAATCTCCAGAGTTGATCAAGGTAGCAAAATGCCTTGTGTGCAGTCTGGGAGAGGTATTTCTCTGTGTGCAAATATGATAACTTTTTTTTTTTTTTAAAAACAGGATGCTTTAATAGAAAGGAATTTTTTTTTTTTATTAGGAATTCATTTTTTCTGCACATGTAAAAACATAATTCGGCAATTTCCGCAGCAGACGAAGACAGAAGATGATTTTTATCCTCTACTTATATGTATTATATAAAAGTACTTACATACTTTTATATATATTCTATATATGAATATATATAGAATATATATTATATTCTTATATTATATATATTATATATATGAATACATATAGAATAGATATTATATTCTTATATTATATATATTCTATATATGAATATATATAGAATATATATTATATTCCTATATTATATATCATATATATGAATATATAGAATATATATAATATTCTTATATTATATATATTATATATATGAATATATAGAGAGGATATATATTATATCCTCTGCTTATATATGGCCAGGTTCCCACTGAAGCAGAGATACCTTCAGCCTCACTGTTTCTGTCCAGAAAAATAACATAACAATAATAAATAATAAATAATAAATAATAAATAATAAATAATAAATAATAAATAATAAAATAACAGGAGATTTTCAGTCAATTTTAGTTTTTGAAAGAAAGCCCAGGAAGGGGTTCCTTTAAACCCCTTTCCTCCTGGTGTGAAATTTTGGTGATTTTTTTCCTTTTCCTGCTGCCCCCAGCTCCAGCTCCCATTTCACAGCCCAGGACACAGAGTGATGGGGTGTCACATCCAGTCATATCAGTCACCCTGGCAGTCATTACTGCCACAGCTTAATGCAGTCTGACTGATGCAATCAGACACCATGTCTCTCACCAGGCACAGTGTCACCCTGAGAGATGGAGGGAGGCACAGGCTTCAGAGGAACACACTGAGGGGCTGTTTTACACAGGAAACAATAACCCATGGCATTGTGTCTGCAGACTGGCACCCAGAGCAAGCAGGCCCTTCTGGACAGAAGAAGGCAAGTGTGCTAAATTCGTGTCCTCAGGGAATACAAGGGGTTTTTTCTTTTTTTTGGGCTCCCCTTGAATGTGCCTCATTTATAAAGTTAATGCAGCTTTCTGCAAGAGTCATTTCTCTTCCTGCTCCTCACCTGAAGCTGTGGTGCCCACCTCAGAAAGGGGCTTTGAGTGCTTCCCCCTTTGAGGATGCCCAGCTTGTGACCTCCTCAGTGCTTCTGCTTCCAGGGAGCTGACCTGGGGTACCTCACCTTTGGCTCTCAGGGCTGGGAACAACAAAGACCCCCAGAGAAGGGCACGCTGACTTTGGGAGGCACAGAGCAGCATCAGTGCCACTGCTGGTGTCCATGCTGGTGCATCCCTTGAGGGCATTCTGGATGTTATTTCACCCTTCTCACCCTCCAGCTGCTGCAGCTGAAGTGCCCAGATGCAAACAGAGCTGCTGTTTCTGCTTCTGGCTGCGTGCTTGGAGCAGGGGGGACATCAGGGGCAGCTGCTCAGCTGGACCTGATGGTTTCACAAGCTGCTTTGGATGTACTGATGCAGCTCTGTGTGAGTTTGCAAGAAATGTTTTATAAGCTTTAGTTATGAATATAGTATAGGGGTTTTTTTATATTGTAAGTTTAGTGTAGTTTAAACACCTTGAAAGGGCCTCTTGTTTTAGAATGTATCCTTATCATAGTTTGATAAGGGTTTCTAGGACAACTTGAACCTCTGCCTGGAGACTTTTCTTTATTGGTTCCTTTTTGTTTCATCCTTGTGTTATGCATAATTTTCCCTTTGTCCATCATGGAATTCTTATCTTTAAGGTCCCAGAGCTTTGGCCATTAGTTGGCAAGGCTTTATTGAGACCACTCCCAAACCTGTTTTGGATTTGTTAGAGTTTAGGTAACTTAGCTGGCATGTAGTGTTTGGATTGTTTTATTGGTTTGAATAATTTGTCCCCACCTCCCAAACTGTCCTGTACAAAACCCCCCTGCAGCCCAGGCTTGGGGTCTGTCTGAGGCACTGGCCTGAGGCTGGGGGATCCCCTGACCCCCCAAATAAAACCTCTGTTTCCTGAAAGCCTTGGAGAGTCCCCTCTTTTTACCACAGCCATGACAGTGTGAGCCAAACTGCCTGTGAGCCAAGACCCCACCAACAGGTATTGCTGTGGGGTATCAGAGCTGCTGGGAGCCCGAGCTGAGCACCAGGCTGGGCCAGAACCAGGCACACACCTCAGCAGCTCTGAGCTTTCCTGGCCTCCAGAGCAGCAGGTGAGCTCTGAGGTGCCCTGCAGCCAGTGCCAGGCTGCCCCTGTCCCCAGCAGGGCAGGCTCAGAGCTGCTGGGGTCACTGCAGGCACCTGCTGGGGCTGTTTGCAAACACTGCCCACCTGGTTAAGGTGACAATTGGTGAAGGGACACCAGGTGAGGTGTCTCTGAAGGGTGCTGAGCCTGGGAAAAGCCACCCATTGCTGTCACCTAAGTGAGGACTGAAAATTCCATTGAGATGGGGAAAGTATTGATCAGCAGCAATGACAGAAACGCTTGTCTGTACTTAAAAAAAGAAAATAAAAAGTGTCTTCAAGCCTTGATTTGGGATCCATTCACGACTGAAATCAAAGTAATAAACATTAATGGGATTCTAGACTCATAAATTCTACTGGAGACACCATCAAGCTGTAATTATAACAGACATTTAAATTAATGGGTTGGACATAAATTTAGCTATCAAAACTGTTTTAAAAATATAGAACTTAATCTGTACTTCTGTCGCCATCTCCAGAAGTTTCTTTTCATGTCTGGTCTTAAAACAGCACTTTTTACTTGATTGGGGGTTTTTTTTGGTTTTTTTTTTCCCTTAAAAGTGAAAATGAATGCAAATAATTTGTGCTTTAAAATAAGGAAAAAAAAAAAAAAGGCAAAGAATCTACCCAGGAAAACAAATGTGTCTCTGTCTGCCTCTCTCTGTCCCCAGCATTTTAATGATCACTTCACAACTTCGCTATCTCTGAGCTCTAGATGTGTTTCAGCTTCCTCAGCCTAATTTGCATTCAGAGCTATTTTGCTGGTTTTGGGGAAATATTGATTGAGAGGGCAGTGGAGGAGCATTGTAGGTTTGTGTGGAAAATGGAGGAGTGTGGAGTGTGCAGGGACCTGTTGATAATTCTACTTAAAAATACTTAAAAGTATGAATTCCCACAAAGGTGGCATTGCCTGGTGTGTCCAATGCATGCTGCTGTTTATTCTTTCTGAGGGGATAGCAGCTGAAACGTTTAATGGGCTGCATATTTTTAGGTGGAAATTAATTAGTGTGAATAGGCAGAGCACCTTGTGGTGTCACTGTTCAGTCAGATTTCTATGGAGAATCACACTCCAATAGGAAATACAATGGGTTTTGGTGGTGGGTTCTTTTTTTTTGTGTGTGTTCTAAAGACATAACAAGAGCAAACAAATTAAAATTAGTAACTGATGTGTCATCAGCTGTTTTCTTTCTTTCTTTGCCACCCGTGCAAAGGAAACCTTTGGGTGGGGGAGAAGATGAGCAGAACCAGAGTGAAAAATCCTCAGAGCAATGCCATTCCTCTTTCCCAGTGCAGGCACTGCCAAGCCCTGCCTGGAAAAAAAAACAAAACAAAACTGCTTCTGACCTTCCACCCAAGCTTTTGGATGGTGCTGCCAGAAACATCTCTCTCAGTGACAGAATCAGAATGATTTTGGTTTCTCTTCGTTCTGTTCGGGGGAAAAACATTTGTCAGACAAACACTTCCTGAGAATAGTAAAAAACAAATGTATTTCTATGAGATGAAACACTTGCTGAGAGCATCCAGCTTTCCTGTGAGGCAGGTGAGAGGTGCCAGCTCTGCTTTGTTTGCTTTCCCCACTGAGGAGAGGTTCTGTGCACAGATAATGTGCAGGGCTGGGACTGCATCTCCCTCAAGGGCACGACTCCTCAAACACAAACAGACTACAGAAAAAAAAACCTTCTAAAGGAGCAGAAAATGGCTTGGGTTTGCCTCCCTGAATCAGCAGGGGAGACTTCAGGCAGCTTGTGGTACCTGCAATAGCTTTTTATTCTTTTTGTTTCAGTCTGGCAAGGTTTGAAGCTGGGGATGTCTCTTTAACTCTGCTGTTTGCCCTGCCTGGGAACAGGTTACACTGATTTCTTGTGTTTGCTCTGCTGTCAGCTGCTGTGAGGATGATAGGCAGGCAAAAGTAATTAATTTGTAATATTTCACATTCCTCTTGCAGACGGAGGAGGGACAATTTCAAATTGCAGCAGCTTTTTCTTCTGCAAGAAAAAAAAACAAACAAAAAACAACCATATATTTTCTTGTATCACTTCAAATTAGAATTATTTTGTATTTTGTTGTGGAGAAGTGTGTCATGTTGCTACGCTGACTAATGTAACGTGGGCTGACCTGCTGGGATGTTGGAACATTGACTCACCTGTCAGCATTCTTCAGCAAATGAAAATATTTGTTCTTGTCTTCAGATGGGGGCACAAAGCAGAGCAGATGTTTGCAGGCAGGAGTGAACCTCAGTGGAACAAGCTTCTGATCCAGATTGGAAACTCCTTATTTCATCAGGATTGTTCTTTATTTGGAGATGGTGGAGCAGAGATCTGTGATCAGCAGCATAAAAATTCAGGACCACGCTGGAGTATTTCACATTAGTGGTTCATAGCCACCCATATTTCATGAGGATATTTGAAATGTTCTGTCATAAAGCTGAGTATTTAGTATAAACATATTCTGAGGCTTCTGCATGTAATTGTCCATAAAAGAAAAAAGCAGTTCAGCTCCTGAGCTGGAGGGCACATCTTTAAGTAGCCTATAAAAGGAGACAACATGTCCAAGCATTTGTTATGTAGGTGTCTTTCCAGAGCCTTCAATTCCTGTGCTGAAAGAGCTCCCCAAATTTTTATTAGCCATCTGTTTATAGTAGGTGTGAACTTGTTTTTGTTTTTGTTTTTTTCCCATTGCACTGTAATTATTACTCTGGCAACAAGAACACGATGGGACTGTGGTTTGTCTCCTGGAAGTTCTGCTCTGGTTACATATGGTTCTCTCCATTAAAACACAGAGCAGTTGCTGAAGCCACCTTAAGGGGAAAGCACTGGGCATGCTGCTCCCCAGATCAGCAGCCAGGCCCATTAACAGCAGCACTAATTGCCTGCATTATTTGTTGGCTGCAGCCCTGTCTGTGTACATAAATTTTTTCCAATGGTTGTACTGGCTGCAGCCCCTTGCTGGTGAGCATCCACTGCCCCCTCCTTTCCCAGGGAAGGAAATATCCTGTCTAGGTGACTATTTCTGTGTGTGCTGAGGGTTTGTAAGGACTGGTGAGAAATGTTTTCGTGCTGGCCTGGCCTTTGAATGAGCAGGGTGGTGGGTGCTGCTCAGAAAGCAGAGCAGGCTGGATTATCTGCAGGGTTTGTATTTGTACAGCAAAGGAGAGCTGGGGGAGAGGGACCCACTGGGTTCAGGACTATTAGAAAGCACGCTGGTGGTGTCTGATGAGAGAGATGATCTGCAGAGCAGGATGCTCTTTGGGACACGTGGTTTATTGGTCGTGGTTTATTGGTCGTGGTTTATTGGTCGTGGTTTATTGGTGTGGGAAGGCAGCCTGACTGGGGAAGAGTCCAAAGGTCTAAAGGGACAGGGATCCAGGGGAGCAAGAGCCCGAGTTCCCTGTTACATTCCATTTGAACCCTTTCTATCGTGAATATTCTAATGAGCATCAACCAATCACCTCAGGATACAAAACCTACAGAATCTACACACAGCCTATGGGAACTACAGCATTACAATACTACTCTACAGACCAAAATCCTGAAAAACCACCTTTTCCCTGATACCTGAGAAAGTCCAACCTTTTATTCATCCTTTTGTCCTGGCAAGGGTGTCACTGAATCACCCAGCTCAGTCTTTTCAGCTGGTTTAATCACCCTTTTCCTGCTCAGCATCTTACAGTTCAAATTTTGCTTTCAATTCCATCTCTTTTGTAGGTTTCATACTTTTAGAATCTTTTACTAATAAATCATCTCTGCAGGGCCAAGCTACTTCATCCTCTCCAACACAGGACCAGTTCTAGACACAAAGCCAGGCTAAGAAATGCTTGATGTCTGACCACAGCAGGGTTTTCCTGCTGCTGCTGACCCTTTCTCTGGAGACACCCACGAATGGAGGGATGGGGGCTGCTGTCCTCTTCTGCCTCAGGAATGGAGGGGCTGCCCAAGCCTGCTGCTCCAAGGGCCACTCCAGCACTATCCAGAGGTGTTCCTGTGCAGGAAAGGAAGCTGAACTGCAGATGGAGAAGAATATCACCTTGCACAAAGGAGTGATCTCAGCCACACCAGGCACCTCTGGCGTTGGTTGTGTTTTCTTCAGGGAAAGCTTGTGGGAATTCCTCTCCTCAGCCTCATCCCATCTTCACGAATGCACGTGACTAAAAAAGCTGCCAGAACTCCCTGTGTGCCAGCTGTGCCTTGTCCTCCCCTCCTGCTCCATTTGTTGTGACTGATGTGCTGCTGAGATGGGATTTATCCCGTTTGGAGCTACCTGGTGCCATCGCTGCTGCCAGCAAGATCATGAGGGCTGGCTAGGCCCTGCATTTCCACAGACCTGTTAAAAACCAAGCAACAGCATTGTGACACCATCTAAAATAATCTGCTTTTTCCAGAATGATTTTTTATTTTTTATTTTTTTAAATATATGGAGAGTTTGCAATGCATCCAGGTCAACAAATCTGAGTGAATGCTGATCTCCTCAAGGTCATGAACAAGTGCACCACAGCCCTCAATTTCATGGGTGTGTGCAGAACTTCCTCAGCTCTTAAGAGTAAACAGAAGTTGGGGTTGCAGCAAAGAATGGAAGAAGGGAGCTCAGAACTGCTGAAAAGGTCTTTCTTCTGTTTCAGCCCTATTTTTAGATGCTGCTGAAGAAAGCTTGTGAAACTTTCCGTCTCTCGTCTCAGCCACTCACCGCTGAGTTAATTATTACCCATTTAAAATCCCGTGTAGTTCAAATAATTGCTGTCTCCCTTCCTCTCCCTTCCCCTCTTTCCCACAAACGCTCAGAACGTTTCTATTTCTGTGGCTTTCAGACACTTAAGTTGTGGTATCGAGCATGTACTCTCAATTATCTGTCAGGATTAATGAGCGAGTTTACCCACAAGTGTCTCATTTCTCACTGTGTACAAAACAAGCAGGAGGGGCATATTTCAGTGCCTGTGGGCTGCTGTGGGTGTGACATGATTTTGATGTGTGGCACAGCCTCCCCAAGGGGATCACTGCAGGGGGGTTCTGCCTGATCCTTCCTTATCAAGGTACAAGGCCACGTCCTGTAAAATGTGCAGTTAGGATGAAAGGTTTCAGACACCTCAGATCCTCCTTCTGGTGTGATGTGGGAGAACCACGATCCCCATACCTGCCCAGGTTTTATCAAATGGCCAAAATTGAAATAGAGCTTAGATTTTGCAGTTTTGAACTATTTTGCTCATCAGTTGAGGGTTCTGCTGGCTGCAGATGATGGTTGCAGCTGACTGCAGCCCTGCTTGGTGCCTGAGGTGTTTGGGTTTCTCTGAAACTCTTTTCCCAGAGAGTTTTCTGCCAACAACAGACACGTTTTCCTGACTGTGACCTTTGTTTGCATCCCTTTCCCTGGGAGGGACTTCCTCTTGATGTCCCTCTGACTTGACCAATGTTGTGGGGAGACCAAAGGAGATGCTGCTGAAGGCAATCTTGCCCCTGCTATGTTACAGCTGTGTTAATTATCCTGGAGTGGGAACAGCCTTGCCCTCACAGCCATGGGGGTGATAAAGAGTGAGTGAGCTGGGAAGGGTCAGTTGGAGTCTGCTGGCTGTGCTGTGAGGAGCTGGGGACAGGAGGTGGTGCAAGGGACAGAAAAGGTGAGCTGCTGTAGGTGGGACAGACAGGGTGAGGTGGCCGTGCTGGGGACAGGAAGGGACAGAGCCAGAACTGGAGAAGAAGGAGAGACAGAGCCAGAGCTGTGTGGAGCTGCTCTTGGGAGAGCCAGAGAAAAGGTGTGGGAGACTTTTTGAATAACAAGGTCTGGAATCTGGAAGGTCACAAATATCATTAATTCTTTGATTAAGCAATGCTTTTTGATGCTGAAGTCATTGCATTAGAACAGCGACTTGCTTTAAAATGACTGCTTGGAACACATCTGCTGCATTTTGCAGCTCTGTTGCAAGTCCAACTCGTATTTGAATAAAATTGTCTTCATCTGTCATTTTATTTTTTTTTTCCCAGCTGCACAGCCCTGCCAGAGTCTTCAGCTGAGCTTGCAGGACATGGAGAGAGGCTGCACTGGGTCTTCACAAAGGGAAGGATTCTCAGATTAATAATTAGGTGAGTCCAAAAGAAGCAACAGCAGCAAGGTTTTGCTGTGAGTCACCTGGTCTCAGGTATGGTGTCAGGTTAAAGTCTGGGAAAAATGTGGCCATAAGAAGGCAGTGAATTATTGGAGCTAAGAATTGAATCAGTAGCTTGTTCCCTGTAGGCTGCTTTGTTCAGAGCTCACAGCTCTCAAAGTTACTCCTGGACAAGATGCAAAAGGCAGATTCTGTGTGTGCATAAAGTCATTGTCAGCAAAGACTACCAACTCAAAATGTGTTGTGAGAACACTGGTTTGGTCTCATAGGCCAACAAGTAAGTATTAGTACACCAAAGGAATGAAGTTTATAATACCAGCAAAATAATTCACCAAGGGTTCACTTTCCAGTCGTTTTTTTTTTTTTTTTTTTTTTTTTTAACCAGTGCTGTAGAATTCCTGTTAACTGAGCTAGAAATGTATTAATAATTAAGCTGAGCAGTGTGAAGGCAAACTGATAATTAGATTCAGGAGTTTAGCTGAACATCCAAAGGAGCATTTCTTTGCTGACAGTGTTTGGGAGCCATCTCAAGGTTCATTGCTGATGAAGTACATGTGTTTTGGTTTGATTCTAAATCCCAAGCAGGAAAGGTGCTGTAAAAGGATTTTTTTTTGTTGTTTTTTTGAGCCAGTGTCAGCTCTCCAGCTGAGCTTTGTTCAGCCATTTCAGGTACAGCACATGGATGTCCAGGCATTGCCCATTGGGAGGGAATTCCCCACGGTGAGATGCTGCTCTCTCCCTTCTGCACCTCTGCAGTCTCAGCCTGGGAGGGGTAGTTTGTGCTGGGTCAATGGGACTGCTGTTTCTGTTTGACAAGAAAAAGTAAAGATGCTGAAAATTGCTTTCTCTGGGATGGTCATCGATGCCTCAGAATGCAGCTGGAAGTCCCTGTAAATTGATTTAATGGGGCTGACAAGATTTCAGATTGTTATCCACTTCTGGGCCCTCAGTTCAGGAAAATTCAAGAAATTGCAGAATAAAAATAATTACTATCATTAGAACAACAAAGATATTTCAAAAAAAGTCTTTGTTTTTTTCCTAAGAAACAGCTGCACCTGGAGCTTTACTTGCCAAACAAAAGTTTCTCTTTATTTTCAAACAGTGTCCAATTTTCTGTAGCATTGTGTATTTTTAATTAACTCCCTGAATTGTGACTATTTTTTCCTGAAGTTGAAGCAGTGAAGGTCAAATGTAGTCATAATGACAACTTTGCTCACTCAAAAGCAAGTCAGAAGACACAAATAAATCCTTTTTTACCTAGTACTGCAAAAGTGATTGACTAAGAGATGCCTTAAGCCTTTCCATTTGTTTGGTTAAAATGTCATCTGCCGTTTTCTCCTCAATCCCTCAGCGCCACCGAGTCCTTCAGCAACTTTTCTTTTTTTTTTTTTTGTGAATCCACTGTGGGTGTTCTTCCCCTGAAAACCTTCAGCAGCAAACTCCATCTCCTTCCCCTTCTCTTTTCCTGATCACTCCTGAGTGGGCTGAGCAGCTGAGGCCTCAGCCAGGATCCCTGTGGGATTCCACCTGTGCCTTCTCCTGGCTGAGAAAATGGACTTTTTATTGCTGCTCCTTCTTTTCCTGCTCCCTGAGTTGGTTATCCCTGTGAGGATGTCCCTGCCCTCTCACCTTGTGTCAGCCTGATTCAAGGCCCTTTGGTGACTGGATGCAGTTGAATACTTCATGGCAATCAGAGCTGGCTGTGCTCACCATCTCCCCCCTCTACTCACTCAGTTTATTTCCTTTATTTTCAGTGATTTTTTTTTTTCTCAGAAAATTCTAGTGGATTGAGGGGTTAGGCTGTTTGAAAAATGAGAAAAAGAAGTCCTGATTCTGTATTAAAGTGAGGTCACTGGCTGATGAAGTGGGCAGACTAACAGCCTATTCAAGTGCCAGTCTGCTTAGTTTCTCTTAAAAAAGAAAAGGTATTTACAATCTCTACAAGAAAGTTATTTTTATTCAGGTGACATGCAGCCTGTGCTTGATGTTGTTTCAGCGAGCACCTTCTAACAGCAGCCTGCTTATAGGGCTTGCTGGGGATGAGGAGAAATTGTGGATTTGAGAGTCTTTTTGTGAATTCAGCCACGTCTGACTCCTGTAATTGCATCACTGGCGGTGCCACCTCAGCACTCAGCCAGATGATGTCAGCTCACACAGAGAAAAACCTGCACTTTTTGGTCCAACTGTTTGTAGCCACACGCCAGAGAAACAAACTGACCTGTGCTATTTGCAATACAGATCAACTCCTAATGCTCTGAGGATGGGGGGGATTAAGAGCAGTGTGACATTTTCTAAATTGCAGTTTAACCACTTGCCATTTCAGTCTACAAGGAAAATGGCATTTGCAATCTTTTAAAAGCGCTCCTGAGACAAAGTTGTGGTTTGCAGAGCAGCAGAATTTGCCTCTGCATTTCCCTGTGAAGCAGCAGAAGCTGCTGCCCCTCACACTCCAGTGCTCAAAACACATGCCACAGGTAAATCCCATCTTCTGAAACTCAGTCATTGTGCCTTGGAAAAACGTGGGGACTTACTGATAAGACACCTAGCAGACATGAGATCCTTCTTCTCATATTTATTTTAAGGATAAAAGGACCAAAAGCCTGGTATTTTGGAAAAAAAAAATATATATGTGCAGTCTGCCTCTGCCTGTGTACAGAGAACAATCTGTGCTGGTGATTTGGTAAGGCTCAGGGGGAAATGCAGCAGGTCTGGCTGGGCTTTGTTTGTGGAACTCTTTTAACAAGCCAGAACACAGATGAGCATCACTGTGGGCTGAAACTGGAATTCTTTGAGCCTGTGTGAAATTTACTGTTTTGCTCAGGGTTCCTTCTGCCTTCTTTCAAGGCTGGATCATTAAATCAAACGTAAGGCCACTGCTCAGAATGGTGGGTGAATGCAAAGGGGAGATGGCCACAGAAAGCAGGGAGGGTTCTGATGATGTTGTACACCCCAACAGCACAGACTCTGACTCCAGCAGGCTGGAAATGACTCCTCTGTTTCTGGGATGTGTCTCCCTTTTATCCTGTGCTACCCAGAGCAATTCCACTGGTGACACACAGAGAAACCTCCTCAGTCACATTGGTCAGAGCAGGGGGACAGCAAGGAGAAGCCCCTCCCAGGGAAAGGAATGTAAATAAAGTTACAGCCACAAAAACATGGCTCTGGTTGGCAGAAAATTCCCTGGGAAAGGGAATTTCAGAGAAACCAAATTACTGGGCAAGTAATTTCAGAGAAACCAAACCATCTCAGGCACCAAGCAGGGCTGCAGGGCTCTCTGCTCCTGTGACAGCTGCACCCACAGAAGGTGCCAGAGACACCACAGCAGCCACAGGGACAGATGCTCTCACTCAGGGCACCTTTTGATCTTCAATCATTATGCAGGACACAGGGGTGCTGTCACAGCGCAGATCTGATTTTTAAGGTATTTGTTTTTAAGACAGAGTTTTTAAGATTCTGCTCTCATGATTACACTTCCCTCCAAACGAGAGCTGGTGCGTGGAAGCCTAATAAAGCAGAGCAGTTAGAAAAATAAAAGTGCTGCTGCCAGGCACAGCAGGCTGAATGCTGATGGATGCCATCCACATCAGCGATGCTGCTCACAGGTGCACTGGTGGGGTGTAAAATAGGATTTGGAGAATGGGAGAAATGTAAGTAAGAGTGATAGCCACCACGAGGGAGAAGGGACTGGCACTGCCAGCGGAGATATTTTTAGCCTTCAGCTTCAGGGACGTGTCTCTCTGCCAAGAGAGCATATCTGATAGAAGTGCTCAGCCTCTCTCAGTATCAGATAAACTGCACTCTGTGTGTGTGCAGCACTGCCAGCACCTCCAGCAGCACTCTGAATCTTCTGCTCCCTTATTTCAGGCAGTGGTTTTCATTCATAGAAAAAAAGATTGTGTTTGAGAAGAACAAATTTTTTATTTTTTTTTTTCCTTCTCCCAATCCCGGTCAGGTGCAGGGTTAATAAAACCTTTGTGTGCAGGAGGATTTCCCAGCGTTACAGAGAGCTGATGGCTGCATCTGTGTGAGGCAGACATCCCAGCAGCTGAGGAGGTACAAATATCCTCTGGGGTTATTAGAAAGCAGGCTGGTGGTGTCTGATGAGAGAGATGATCTGCAGAGCAGGATGCTCTTTGGGACACGTGGTTTATTGGTCGTGGTTTATTGGTGGTGGGAAGGCAGCCTGACTGGGGAAGAGTCCAAAGGTCTCAAGGGACAGGGATCCAGGGGAGCAGAGCCCGAGTTCCCTGTTCCATTCCATTTGAACCCTTTCTATCGTGAATATTCTAATGAGCATCAACCAATCACCTCAAGATACAAAACCTACAGAATCTACATACAGCCTATGGGAACTACAGCATTACAATGCTACTCTACAGACCAAAATCCTGAAAAACCACCTTATCCCTGATACCTGAGAAGGTCCAACCCCTTATTCATCCTTTTGTCCTGGCAGGGGTGTCACTGACTCACCCAGCCCAGTCTTTTCAGCTGGTTTAATCACCTTCTTCCTGCCCACCCTTACAGTTCAAATTTTGCCTTCAATTCTATTCCTCTCGTAGGTTTCATACTCTTAGAATCTTTTACTAATAAATCATCTCTGCAGGGCCGAGCTACTTCATCCTCTCCAACATGGGGTGTTCAAGGGAGCGTCCCCTGCCTGGCCCCAGGGGTGACACAGGGATGAGGCTGGCTCTCCTGGCACCAGAGATCAATCACCTCGCATTAGTTGGCTTCCTTTGAGGCTGTCATGTTATTTTCTGTTTCTGGGAGGTGTTACAAACTCCACAGAAGAGCGTTATCAAGCCTGGCAGTGCACAGATGAGAGACAAGCACTGTTTGGGGTCTGTGTGTCTCTCCTAGATTGATTGCCAGTGCGTTTTAAGGCAGCTCACATCATTTGTTGCACCAAACATGAAAATAACCCTCCAGATTTGTTTTTGGTTTTTTTTTTTTTTTTTAGCATGAAGGATCTAAATTCTAATGACAGAACCCATTGAGGCAATATTTGAACACTGCTTTGGCAGCTCAAAGTAATTCTGAAACCCGCAGTGCCTCCCTTCTTTAAATGTCTTTATGACATAAACTTTTTGTGTTCCCCGAGCTCCAGATTGATAAAGCTGTAAAATAAAAAAGCTGTTGCTGTGCTTGGGGGAATGGTTTGAATTCAGAGATGTTCTCGTGGTCTGGCTCAAATTTAGAGGCTGGGCTGAGCATTTATTTAGTGCTTGTTCCTGCAGCCTTAATTAGAGTGGTGAAATACTGCTCAGGGCCTGCCTGGGTGCTCCAGGAAATCCTGGGAAATGTGGAACTGGGAGCAGGAAGAGGGAATTGCCACAGCAGACATTGAGGGCTTTGCAACCATAAATCCAGCCTTATCCACTGATTTTTCTTTCCTGAGAGCTGTTACAGGAACAGCGATTTCTAAATATTTCCCAATGCAAGAGGTATTAATTATTCATAAATTAATTATTAGGAAATGCTTTTAAATTGTAACTCTCAGCAATCCACAGTGAGGACTGCACTTGGTGGTGCAGTGAATGCCCATCAGCTGCAGAACAACCTTTTACAAAACTGGGGGATTGGTTCTTTTATAAAACATAAAACACTTTGGGATAAGGTTATGAGAGGAGAGACGGCCAAATGTAACTTGGAAAAAATGCAAAAAATAAAGTTAAAATTGCAAGAAAGTTGGAAACAATTCAAAAAATAAAGTTAAAATTGCAAGAAAGTTGGAAACAACTCAAAAAATAAAGTTAAAATTGCAAGAAGTTAAGAACAGGAAACAAAACCTTGTAAATAATTTTAGTGAAGCTGCACATTTATATTTGAGGTGAGGTGGTGTGAGGTATTTTCACCTTCACTGTTTGCAGGATATTTAAATTTTAAATCATGAAAAGGGAAGTTTGCCTCTTTCATAAAAGGTAATGCAGTCACCTGTTTAATCCTGAAGCAAGAGAAATTAAAGTTCATACTCAAGGCAAGCCTGGGCAGCACGTTGAAGATCTTATAGGAAGAAGATAAGGAAAAAATAAAAAGGGAAAAGTTGTGTGGGTGCTTTGAATCATTCTCTAACTGTGTGTTTAGGGGTTTGCAAATTCTTTTGTTGTCTCTAGAAATATTTTCTTTTCCCATCCTGATTCATAGTCTTGATTTTTGTGTTCTGCCTTTCCTCAACAGCAGAGGGTCAGGAGGGTGCTGTGAGTAGTGAGGGCTCTGGAGTTTTTCCTTTAGAAAACTCTTAACAGCTCCTGGAGCACATGTGGGGTTTTTAATAGTGGAAAGGATCAGAGAAATTGGATTTGAGGTGTTTAATTAAGTCTGTTCACAGACAAAATGGTCTTGATGAGTGACAGGTTGGCATGGCTGAGTCCACCAGGAGAAGCAGCAATTAGGATGAACCTGTGGACTCTGCCTCACGGTCCTTCCAAGGTCAAGCCACAGAACTAATTTGGGAGAGAACTAACATGATGTTGACAGAGAATCAATAATGTAAGGCACCATAGGATATTTCACTAATGTGAAGTTGCTTTAACCCCACCCCCCCCCCCCCCCCAATTCAACATTTGTTCACAATTTATTCAGCTTTGGCTCTCCTGAGGTGTTGTGCTTTATGAATGTGAATATGTGAGGGTGGTTTTTTTTTTTTTACCTTTCCCTCCTTTCATAAAAATGTTGAAAAATACAATTCCTCATGAATTTTAAAACTCCTTTTAGTGATATTAGCCCGTTTTATATATGCTAATTATTGTAAAGAAATCTGAGTTCCATTTGAGTCGATGACAAATACTTTCTCTGACAACATCTAGGACTGAAACAACATAATACAATACATAATACAAGGTCAGTTAAATGTCCATGTCTTTAGAACTAAGGCAAACATCTGGATTTGAATATCCACTGAGAGCAGTGAATCCATATCTGCTGTAAGCTCTGCTGTTCTCTTAGGGATCATTCTTATTTTACCTGCAGCCTGAGCAGTTTCAGTTTTTGTTTCTTTTCCTGGCATAATCCTTCTTATTGCTCCTGTCCATTTATTCAAGGAGGAATTGATGTTAAATTCAATTTCAGGTGATCCACGTGAAAGACAAATCTATTGTCAGTTTTTTCTCTTTTCATATGGAAGGGCAGAAGTTTTCCTGAAGAGACAGAGGCAGAAACACAAATCAGAGAATGTGAGATTTAGCAAGGCTCCACCACAGCTGACGAGGTGCTCTTGCTTAACAAACTGCCTTGCAATTTTAACTTTATTTATTAAACCATCTCCAAGTTACACTTGGCCGTGTCCCATCTTTATAATTGCATTCCAAAATACTTTACTTTTTAAAAAAAGAAAAAATCCCACAGTCTTGTAAAAGATTGTTCTGCAGCTGATTTAGGACTGCACACCACCAAGTGCAGTCCTCAATGTAGACCTCAATGCTGAGAGTTGTAATTTAAAAGGATTTCTTAATAATTAATTTATGAGTAATTAATATCTCGAAAGGTTGGGAAATATTTAGAAAAAGGGGGCTGGCCCTAGTTGTTAATCTGAGAGATGGGAGGAAGTGTAGCCTAAGGAGTTTTCAAATGAGGCCCAGGTTGGAGATGTGGATGGGAGGAATGTCCCAGCTTTCTTCTTGGCACCTGGATTTAGGTGGGGAGAGAGGCAGATTGGTTAAATGCCAGAGCCTGCAGTCAGAAAGGAGTGAGCAAGGAGAAGAAATTCAGAATAAAACTTTCATTCCTGGCCGTGGTGCTCAGTGGGGAACCCCCAGGATTCAGATTGCTGTCAGGAGGCAGCAGAAAGGCAGTGATGCTTTTCCTGGAACAATAATTTCCTGAGAAACCCCTTGGGCTCAGCACAGTGCATTCTCTGCCAGGTTTTGCTAAATTATCACAATTAAGCTCCTGCTTTGGAGGGGAGGAATGGCTGACAGCCACACTTCTGGTTTAGAAAGGGGCAAACCTTTGGATTTGGGAGTCAAACTCAGAATTACTGAAATGACAAAGTGATTTTATTTTTTTTTCGCTCCATGGAAAGACAACCTTAAAGCTCCTGGCTCCTGCTCCTGCTCCCAGTGCAGCTTTGGGTCCTTTCTGCCCCTCCTTTGTTTCTGGGATGTCATTTCAAAGCATTTTCTTGCTTCTTGAGGCTCAGGAAGAGCACACAGAGAATTCTGTGCACTGGGGCATATTGAGTTCACTCGTCAGGTGTTTGCTAAATCTCCAGGATACTGAAACAAGTTTCGTGGAATTAATCTGCAGCAGTTATTTCAATTAAACATTTGCTAAAGGCTTTTAATGTCCTTATCAGTAAAATTCAGTGTAAGCCCTAGATTAATTTCTTCGTGGTGGCGTGGTGCTTTGGAAATACAAACTACTAAATAAGAAAGAAATGCTGTTATTGAACTGTCTTCTAGATTCTGCAGTGCCACGATTACTTCCTGCTCCTGTTTCTCTTCAGTGCTGGAAATACATAAAACTTATCTCACCTAACGGTTGAAATGCTGATAAATATCAGTTCCATGCAGCATTGTTTGCATAAATTTATCAGATAAATGTATTTCTGTGTATTATGGCTCATCTTCTTTGGATCAAGGACTCTCAGAACCAAACAAGACTTTGCTGTCTTGTGCAGTGGTTTTAGATCTGTTTTGGTCCACTTTTCAATCTTCACTGTTTTCAAACTTTGATGATTTTTTCCCCCTCCTTATTTGTTTTACAAGGACTTCATCCATCTTCTGCCATTTCTTAATTAATAAAAATAATCTTATGCGTGTCACTGTGTTAAATCAGCCCAATAACAGTTTTTCCCTTTTTCCCTTTTTCCCTTTTTCCCTTTTTCCCTTTTTTCCCTTTTTTCCCTTTTTTCCCTTTTTTCCCTTTTTTCCCTTTTTTCCCTTTTTTCCCTTTTTTCCCTTTTTTCCCTTTTTTCCCTTTTTTCCCTTTTTTTCCCTTTTTTCCCTTTTTTTCCCTTTTTTCCCTTTTTTCCCTTTTTTCCCTTTTTTCCCTTTTTTCCCTTTTTTCCCTTTTTTCCCTTTTTTCCCTTTTTTCCCTTTTTTCCCTTTTTTCCCTTTTTTCCCTTTTTCCCTTTTCTCCTTTCCCTTTCCCTTCATTCTTTTAAGTGTCTTTCTGTCTATCCCTCTTGCCAGCTGTGTCCTATTTCCAAAGCTTCATCTCCTCACCCAGAACAGCTTGGAATGGCGAGGTAGATTTTAGGAGATTAAAGATTGCCCTGCAATGCACTAGACTTAATCCTAATGCCAGTAAACTCTTTATGTGCCATCCTTCCCCCTCAGGATTACAATGATTTATGTAACCATTTTTTTTTTTTTTTTTTTTTTTTTTTTTTTTTTTTTTTTTTTTTTTTACTTTTTTTTTTTCACATCCAAAGGAGCTTAAAGGAATGGACATAGATTGTTCTGGGTGTTGAATAAAAGCAGTAAGCCCAGATGAAGCAGTTTTTGCTCCTCAGAGAACAGAGCAGGATGGCACATTGCCCAGCTGAGGGGTGGTGGGAGGCAGTGGGATGGGCTGAAGGGGGAATGCTGACTCTGACTTCACCTGTGGCAGCAGGAATGGGACAAATGCCCTGTCTGCCAAACAGCCTGTGGTGTTAAATCAGCTTTGCTGCCTGAGATCTGCCTCTCCTGGTTCTGAGCACTCAGCACCCAGCGATGGGGGCTCAGCCAAGGTTGCCCATCAGGTGAGGTGGAAGCACACAGGGGATTGCAGGGGAAGCTGTTCTACAGCAGCAGGAGCTGGCAGGTGCTTTTTTGGGGGCAGCTCTTTAAGTGTCAGGATCAGAGCCATGGACATTCTAAACTGCTGTTCTTTCAAGGTTTAGCTTAAGCTTTTAAAATTTCAGAGGCCATCGCTCTGGGTGTGAGGGGTGATTTGCAGTCTGCAATCCTCCCTGCTGGGGAAGGCTCCTGTGGCAGCAGCAGTGACTGAGTTTGATTTCTGCTCTTTTCAGGCTGAGTGCAAGACTTTACCTTTTGCTTACCTGCACTGTTTTGACAGGACAGGCCTCCTTTCTCCATGTTTTGACTCTTTCTTGTCACCAAATGATGATTTTATTTTTTTTCTGTCTTTTTTTTTTGTGAAGGAATGAAAAACCACTAAGATAAAATGGGATCTCATGAGTCTTGGACTGAAAAAACCATTCAAACAGGGCCTGGCCTCTATTTGTCACTACCAGGATGACTAATGTTTTGTGGCTTTTTTTTGGGTTTGTTGTTGTTGTTGTTGGTTTTTTTTTTTTTTTTTTTGGTGTGGTTTTTTTGTGGGTTTTTTTGTTTGTTTTTGGGTTTTTTGGGTTTGTTTTGTTTTGCTGGGGGTTTTTTGTTGTTTTTTTTTTTTAATAGAAAATGTAATTTTAGCATTAACTTTCAATAAGTTAAAACACAAATAGGCAACCCTAATCCTCAAACTCACACTTCACACCTCCAAAACCAAGACAATCAGCTGTCACACACAGGAAAATATTTGAAAAAGATTGCTGGCTTATCACAGGAGAGGAAAACATTTAAAAAAAAATAAAATAAAATTTCAACTGGCCCTCATTATTTTTAAAAGAAATGGAGAGACAGGAGAACGTTTGATTTCACTGAATTGCTTCAGCAAAGTGCTTATTCAGTGGGCAGAGTCAGAGGGAGGAGGAAAGGATGAGAGAAGAGCTCCTGGTGTACAAAGGAAACTCTATTTATAGCTGGTATCTCAACAATGAGATAGAAAACGTTGGAAGTGCCTTTTGCAACAAACTGTCATTTCCCAGAAGTGGAGCCTCCTCACCTTTTCAGGGGTGCCCAGAGCCTCTGACAGCTGTTCTGTGGCTGGGTGCAGGGAGATGTATGAGGTGCAGCACTTAGCATTTTATCAGCCATCCAGGAAAAAAATAAAGGCACAGTCTGAGACTTTGAAAAATGAGGGGTGGGGGGGGATGTTTAAATGTTTCCATTTTTGGTGATGTCTGAAAGTTCAAAATCCTTCAGAAGCAGTGCTCTGCTTTTATCCTTTATTTTCCTGTTGAGAAACACCCTAATGTATGCCACTTTGGGTCCTGTAAATGTACTTCGTGTGGTGGGATACACACAGTCAAAAGAAACACGTTTGCAGGGAAGTGAAGAATGTAATTTTAAAAGCATTTTCAAAATGTTCTGCTGCCTTCTTTTATAGGGTGTGTAAACCTCTGCAGGGGAAAGGGAACATTCCCTGTCTGGGAATCCAATCCAATCCACTGCTCCTTGCACCATGAAACAACAGAGGGAAGGGTGTAATTCAGGGGGAGAGGTCAGAGGGGGGTGGAAGGAAATCACTGGCTGCTCTGGGCTGTCACAAGCCTGGCCTTAAATGTTCAAATTGTGACCAACAGGTGAATTTGCTTCTGATCTCATTAATGCCAATACTGTTGGAATCGTTTAGATTGGTTTGGTTTGGACTGAATTGGTTTGGTTTGGTTTGGGTTGGTTTGGATTGGTTTGCATTGGAATGGTTTGGATTGGATTGGAATGGTTTGGATTGGAATGGATTGGTTTGGATTGGACTGGAATGGTTTGGATTGGAATGGATTGGTTTGGATTGGTTTGGAATGGATTCAATGGAATGGTTTGGATTGGTTTGGATTGGACTGGATTGGTTTGGTTTGGATTGGAATGGATTCAATGGATTGGTTTGGAATGGATTGGTTTGGATTGGAATGGATTGGTTTGGATTGGATTGGTTTGGAATGGTTTGGATTGGATTGATTTGGGTTGGTTTGGAATGGATTCAATGGAATGGTTTGGATTGGTTTGGACTGGATTGGATTGGTTTGGTTTGGATTGGACTGGATTGGTTTGGTTTGGATTGGAATGGATTCAATGGATTGGTTTGGATTGGATTGGTTTGGATTGGTTTGGAATGGATTCAATGGAATGGTTTGGATTGGTTTGGTTTGGATTGGTTTGGTTTGGATTGGATTGGTTTGGAATGGATTGGATTGGATTGGTTTTGTTTGTCATGGGCTGCCCAGACATAAACTGCAAATGCCTGTTTCTGCAGCACTGCTGGCAAGCACAGAGGTCAACACTGAACAGCCAACAGCACGGAAATATGAAATCATAACACAGAAATCTCAAAGCAAAAGGCAAGTTTCACCTGGCCTGGGTTTGTAGCTTGCAGTGTGACCCCCCTGCCTGCCTGGAGCCTTTGCTTTAAGGCAGTGTGGGGGACAGTGAGATCAAACCATTCACTCAGAATGAAAGTCCCTGCAGCAGCTCAGCTGTAGTAAATCTAACAGTGTGAGTTTGCCAGCTCCTCCTGGTGATGTTGATGAATCCTCTCTCTACCTAGATTAATTGAACTGCAAGACTGTATTTAGCCAGGAGGTGATAACCTTACCTGCTCTAATGGGGAGACATTTAATTGCTTCACCCTAAAAAGGAATGCTGTAAAATGAAGGATAACCCGTGCACTGGAGGTAGTTTATAATGATAATTCCCCCCTCTAACATCATCCATCTGACAGTCAAGATTGAACCTTTCTGCTCTGGAATTACTCCCTCAAAACAGCACGAGAAAAGAGGTCCATGTTAACAAAGAGGTCCATGTTAACCCAAACTGCTGAAATTGCCAGCCAGACAGAGCCCATTGTAATGACTGCTACAACGAGCTGCAGTGACCTGATGATTCATCTTCATCAATTGCCTGCTCTGCTGTATGAAGTTGTCTTTCTCAATGATACATGTGGATAACAGGGATGCAGCATTAATCTCTCCAGATCCTGCATAATTAACCGTGCCCATTCATCTCCTCACACACGTGTGCATCATTAGTAACAACTGCTGAACTCATCTCAGAGCCTGAGGCACGAGGAAAATAGAGAATTCGGTAAGGAAACTCAAACTGAGCCCAAACAGCTTCAAGCCTGCAGTACCAGTTTTAAGGAATGTTTGTAGTAGTTGTTGTGTTTGTATGTACAAGCTGAAGGTTTGTATCCTAACAAAAGGCTGGATGTTTGATCTATTAAGACCTTTAAATCTCTGGCAGGTGAGAAGGTGCTTTGTGCTTTGTTGTTTCAGTTGGAAAAAAAAAACCAAAACTGAGTTGTCAGCCTTTCAAATCAGCAGTGATAAAAGATGTGCTGGAAGCTGTTTGATTTAGGAAATAATTTCTTGCAGATGCTGGTTCCTTGTGCTCAGGTTAGCAGGTGTCATTAGCAGGATTTGGGGTGTCGGTGTTCTCACATCTCGTGAGATGGCAAGGCAATTCCACCTGCTTCTGGGTGCCTAAATGGGCAGCAATGCTCCCTGCAAGGCAATTCCACCTGCTCCTGGGTGCCTAAATGGGCAGCAATGCTCCCTGCAAGGCAATTCCACCTGCTCCTGGGTGCCTAAATGGGCAGCAATGCTCCCTGCAAGGCAATTCCACCTGCTTCTGGGTGCCTAAATGGGCAGCAATGCTCCCTGCAAGGCAATTCCACCTGCTCCTGGGTGCCTAAATGGGCAGCAATGCTCCCTGCAAGCTCGTTCTCCTCCACAATTCTGGGAATTCTGGACCATCCCTGCATTGTGTGGCTGTTAGTGGGCTGATTTTGACTGCCCTTCAGCTGAAAGCAAAGCAAGAGTAGCTTCCCTAACAGTAAAAATAATGAACAATTAACAGGCACAATCCAAATTTTACAAGTGGCAGGCCATCTGAATGCATTCAGACTTCAGGAAAAGGCAAGGCTGCAATAAGTTTTAATCAAATTTCCCAGCTGCTTGAAATACATTCACGCCTGGGCTGATTGACAAGCCTAACACAAATAACTCAATCTGTGAAGCAAAGTGTTACATTTGAGGTCAGGCACGGCATTTTCATCTACCTGTGTTCGGAATGCAGAGCCCTGAAAGAACTGCCCCTGTTTCCAAAAGACTCCATTCATTTCCTTTATCAACTTCATTTTTATCTCCTGTCCAGAGGAGTGCTTCTCCAGAGGGCTGAAATGAACCTGATGAAAGCTGTTAGTTTTTGAGCACACAGCAATAATTCCTCACATTCTTTTTGTGTTATTTTCTCCTCCCCGTGTATTTAGAGATTCATTCAGTTTGGCTTTGTGCATCAGCCAAATTGCAGCTCAGTGGAAGTGTTCCTAAAGCCCCACAGATCCTGCTAAAAGAGAAAGTTTTTTTTACCTCTTTTATGTTTATTTGGCTGATATCAGTGCTTCTCTCAGTGTGCTGCTTTGGTGAGCTGGATTTCATGGAAGAGACAGATAGGGTACCAAGAATCACTGGAGAGGAAACTAAGAAAAAATAATAAATAGGTGTTAAACCTGTTTTGAATAAACAGATGCTAAAACAATGGGAAGGTCTTGATCAGGTCTGTCTGACAGTCAGCAGTTTATTGAGTTAAAATAACTGAAATATACTTCTCCCAGAAATACCAGGAGGAAATGAAAGAGAATTCCTGCATAAACAGAATACTAAAATGAAACAGGCTGTGTATGGGTGGTATCTGGATTTGAAGAGGTCAAGGTGCCACTCCAGGAAGGGAATGGGGCTGGCACCCAGCTCTGCTCAGCTGTGAGGGGCTGGGTGAGGCTTTCTGGGGTCCACTCAGCACCTCCCAGCCCCCAAGAGCCTTTTCTGCTCACCTGAGCTCTCCTCTGGCCCCACAAAGGGTTTGCATTTCATAAACTAAACCTTGTGTTAAGTGGGGGGGCAGGGGGGAAAAGGTGTTTGAAAATGTAACTATTGATTGGAATAATCCTGTATTGGTTTAGGGCAAATTAGGGGAAGAACCTCTGAGAGGAAGTCCCCTAAAACAAACCTTCACCAAAATCAGAAACCACATCAAGGCATGGTGGAGGTTTGTTTTAGGGGACTTCCTCTCAGAGGTTCTTCCCCTAATTTGCCCTAAACCAATACACCTTTTTTGGTGCATTGGCCGGGAAAAGGAACCAAAGCAAGTGGAAAAAACCTTAATAATAATAATAATAATATTGGTGATTCTAATTGTTCCGTGGCACCATCAACCCAGGAGTATCCCCAGGCTGAGGAGTGAGTGCCTTTCACCTGCAGTGCCTGCTGGCAGATGGGTTTGTTTGTTGCCACCTGTTCTCTCCGAGGCAGCAGATGCATTTGTAAGCTGCTAATACAGTATTTAGTGAATGGCCAGCTTCCTGCACTGATTTCAGTCTGTTTGGGCTCAAAAGCAGTCCCTTCCCCCTGAAAATAGTGATGATTTAGATTGTTTTGCTTAGTTATTCTATGAAGCTACTTTATTCCCCCGAAATAGGGACACCAGCAATGTTATAACTTAGCCCTATCTCCAAGCAATTAAAGCAATTTCTATTAAACTTAGTCAATGCCCATCAAAATGATTGCAGACATTTGTGTTCTGCTGGATTTTTTTCCAATGAGCTTGGGAAAAAAGAGAGGAAATGATAGATCTGTTGTACTAGGTCTGTTCACATACTACTTTTACTAAGTCTCTCTATGTTTTTTTCCCTCCAGGCTACTCAGTTCTTTCTCAGTAAATACCTTTTAATTTTCAGAACTGCTTTGTGAGGAAATTAACGTTCAGAGAAATGTAAAATAAAAAAAGAAAATCACAAGGATAGGCTTGCCTGGAAGCCTGTGAGGTGTTTTGTTTGTTTTTTTTTTTTTTTTTTAATTCAGCTGCTTTTTCTCTTCCAGAAGAGTGGTAGGGTTGAGATTTTGGGCACACCAGAGCTGCAGGTTACCAACGAGCTAGAAGATTGAGGAATTCTGAAATCCTAGAGATGCTGATCCCTTTGGGCTCTTGTTTTAAAGGCCAAAACAAATGGAGCACCTGGTAGTGCTCGTGTTTTCTGCCAGAGCAGCAGAGACAACATCTGTGCCCGTCCAGGGCTAAAAACCTCCTGTCAGAGAAGGCAGCTCTTGGAGTGAGCAAAGCACAGCTCGTGCAGAACAGGAATTCTTTTCTCCAGCATGTGAAGAGAGGGGCCTGAGAGAAGGGCTGGAGATCTAAATGTGACATCTAAAAGACAACAACAGCTTTCAGCTCAGCTGAGCACTTGAGAGAGGGGAGAGAGAGAAGCTCTTTTGTGGCTGTGTGAGATAAAGGCAGGAGAGCTTGGGGTGAGCCCCTGGATGAGGCAGTGTGCAGTTTGTTCTGCTCTATAAACAGTTTGTTCTGCCCCACAAACACTGTGGGGATACATGGGTGGGGCTGAAACTGGAACACTCTGTGCAGTTCTGGGCTTCCCTGTGCAGCAGAGACCAGGGGCAGGTTCAGCAGAAGGCCAGGGAAGGTGGCAGAGGGAGGGGGAAGAGCATCTGACACAGCAGGAGGGGCTGAGGGCTGGAGCTGCTTTACCTGGCTCAGGGGGATCCTGTCAGTGAGCCTGCATCCCTGGGGGGAGATGGGAACCTGCAGGGACAGGATCCTCACTGTGGGGAGCAGTGACAGGACAAGTGACAACTGCCACAAAGTGCATCGTGGGACATCCCATCTAAACAAAGGAAAACAATGAGGGTTTTTTTCTCCTTCTCCTCCTTCTCCTCCTTCTCCTCCTTCTCCTCCTTCTCCTCCTTCTCCTCCTTCTCCTCCTTCTCCTCCTTCTCCTCCTTCTCCTCCTTCTCCTCCTTCTCCTCCTTCTCCTCCCTCTCCTCCTTCTCCTCCTCCTTCTCCTCCTCCTTCTCCTCCTCCTTCTCCTCCTCCTTCTCCTCCTCCTTCTCCTCCTTCCTCTTCTTATCATTTTTTTTAGTGTGATGGATACTGGACCCTGAAACAATTGGTTGTGGGCTGAGCATCCTTTGCAATATTCCAAACCTGCTGGGATGCAGCCCTGGGCCAGCTGCTTTATTGGGCTCCAGGAGATGTCCAGAGCTCCCTGCAGACCTCAGCTCTGTCATAATTCAACACAAAGGAATGACACCCACACACACTGGGGTGTCCAAGGCAGAAAAGGGGAACTTTATTTACAAACTTCAATATTTATAAAATCTTCCTCTCCAACCACACTGGGCAACCCAACAGCCCATCAGCAGCCTCCTTCTTGTGAGAGGAATGCAAACATGGTTAGACAGTGACAATAACAAGAAAGTTGTTTGTATAAAATTGTGTCTGACTCCATTGCAAAAGACAAACACAGAAGGCTGAAATAGAACTTTAGAAAAACTTCTGAAAGAGAGAGAGGAGAGCAGCAAAAACCCCAGACAGCACAGCTCCTCTGTGCTTTGCCCGTTTGGGCAGAAGTTGAACTCCTACAAATTCAGGCCATAAGTACATTTTTAAAGGAGAGCAATTAATTTTTAAATATTTGCCAAGGATCTTGATAAATTCTACAGCTGCAAAGCTTTTACACCCAGAGTCCAGTGTTTTCACAAAAAGTGAACTTAATTCAGATATAGATAATTTTTAATGATAACTTTTAATGCAAGTCAGAACCTTTTGAGGATTCTTGGCTGGGTAGGGTTGGATAATGTCACCTTAAGATTAAAATAACATTTTAGAAAGGAGGATATTCCTGATGTAGTAGTAGTTGAAATTTAATTTTAAAATTCTATAAATAATTATATAAGCTGTCCCTGCAAGGATGTCCCTGAAAAACGTGAATCTGGTTAATTAAACTTTAATCTGTGTCTTAGCACATTTATATGTAGGGAAATCTTTCTCAGGTAATGGTCTCAGAGCTAAGCAGTAGAGAAGATTGTAAAACCTGCAGAAAATGCTGTGTCATGAGCTCTGAGAGCAAGACCAAAGTCTTGTTTAAAATCATCAAAGACTTTTCACTGGGAAGCTTCAGCTCTCTGGGACACCCCCAGCAAATGCTTTGAAAGTCACCAGATGTGTCTCCTAAGCAATGAGAAAATTCAGAATATGGTGGTGGCTTTATTTAGAAACTGCTAAGCAGTGCTGGACAAATAGAATTGCTGAGTTGGTCAATTCATGAAGAAGGGTTGAGGTTTTATTTCTAATTGTTTTCCTCTGAAGTACAACAGAGAGTTTAGAAAATACATAGCTTCCAGGGGCTTTCTGCTTCACTTTGTTTGCTTGTTTGTTTTCTGAGGTTGTTGGTTGGTTGGTGTTCTTTTATTCTGTGTTTTAACTGAGAACAAAGCAGTTGCTTTTCTGACCTTACCCCAGTGAAACTCCGTTCAAAGAGTTTTAAGACTTCAGGGACTTAATTCTCTCTAGAAGATAATTAACGTGCTCCTCTTTGGCAAAATCTGCTTTACTTTTTCTTGGGTTTTTTTTTTTTTTTTTTGTGTGGGTTGTTTTTTTTTTTTTTTTTGTTTTTATTTTTTTGTGTGTGTGTGTGGGGTTTTTTTGTTTTGGTTTTTTTTTGTGTGGTTTTTTTGTGTTTTGTTTGTTTGTTCTGGGTTTATTTTGTTTTGTTTTGGGGGGTCTTTTTGGTTTTTTGTGGTTTTTTGTTTGTTTGTTTGTTTGGTTTTTTTTGTTTGTTTTTTTTTTTTTTTTTTTTTTTTTTTGGTTTTTTTTGGTTTTTTTTTTTTGGTTTTTTTTTTTCCTAACTCAGCTCCATATCTGCCAGTTTTCCATCACCCAAAAGCACAGCACTTGATCTGCTCCACAGTTTCTTCTCATTTCCCCCCAAGCCTGTGACTGCAGAGCTGTCCTGCAGGAGCCCCCCCTGCTCACACACTGCTCTGTCCTCACATTTCTGCACCTTCAGCACCAAGGCTTTCAAACTCCAGTTGCTCACCCATCTTTTTGACCTGTGGGCTGTTTTGTTGTCAGGTCTGCCCTGAGCACTAGCTCCAAGCCTTCAGCCAGCCATCAACACAAGCATTTTGTGTCGTTGACTGTGTTTTCTGATCCATGCACCGAGCAGTAATTCAGTGGCAATAAAGCTCCACAGCTCTGAGCTACCCTGGAATTAGCAGAGCCTGCCTTGCCTCGTGACACTGAGACCAATATTGCCCTGCTTTCCTGAGCCCCTTGCACATAAAAGAAGATTGACTTGGCAGAGTGATGGGGAGTGTGCTGCGTTAGGGTTTGGCACTGAAGATAAAGAGCACGAATGAAAAGTGAAAGCATATGGCATTGCTTGCCTGCCCTGCCAGCCCATGAGCAATACATTTGGTGTTATGATCCACTTTGGAGGGTTTAAGCCATTAAAACCTTGCTGCTTTGTGCTGAGTGCTTTGGAAGTTGCCAGTTAAAGCAACTGGAGTAGCCTAATTTAGCTGATGGCGTGGCTGCCGTGTCAGAGCTCTGGCTCTGGGCTTTCCAGGCTGGAAGGGAAAATTTGGACCGAGTGGATTGGGTACAGCACATCATGGCAGAGCCTTGAAGATGGAAGCCTGCAGATGGAACTGAGACATTATTTGTGGAAAAGCTGGAAAGCAAACAGAGTACAGCAACAAATAATTCCTGCACTCAGTTAATAAATACATTTGAGAACTCACCAACATCAGGATTTCCTCATGGCTGCCTGATGGGACTGTGCAGGACTATATCCTGGAATTTGCTATGAAAATGCAGTTAAACTGAGACCTTGTTTGATCTGCAGAGAGCTCTACCCCATAATCTAATGATTTACAATCCATGCTGACTTTGAGTGCAATGGTTTTTCCCCAACAGAGGGTTTGGAATAAGTGGCAGTGATTGCACGTGGAGGGGTGCATTCAGAGGCATGGAATTATTTAGGATTTCCAAGTCCAGCAGTTAACCCAGTACTTCTAAACCATGTCCCCAAGGGCCACACAACTTTTGAAGTGCACACATCTTTTAAATCCTTCCAGGGGTGATGACTTCACCCCTGTGTCAGTGCTTGACAACCCCTCCAGTGAAGACATTTTTCCCTGATACCCAATCAGGGAAAATATCAATATCAAAAGAGATATCAATTTCTTTTCTTGATATGATGACATCAAGTCGGTAAAATAACTCCATTAGTAAAAAAAGGTCACTGAGATCTTACTGTGAAAATCATTCTTTATTTGTTTTCACAAATTTTTTTTTACAGTTCCTATTCCACCACTATCTCTATGGTATGATCTGTTCTTTTTTTGTGGCTTTGGGTGGCTTTTTGTGGCTTTTTGTGGCTTTTGGTGGCTTTTTGTGGCTTTTTGTGGCTGCCATCTCATCTGACAGAGGGATGGTATGAAGAGATTGGCCTAGGGAGCGTGGTTTAAATGGTTTTTTGTTTTGAGAAAATGTACCCATTCACCATTGGTTTGTGTTGCACTAGTTGAAAGTTTAAAACATGATTGCCTAGGAAGTCATAGGCATTCAGGTATTGATTCTGCTTTTTAATGAAGTATTTGTTAATCTCAGGCTCTTAGAGGCCAAAGGAACGTCAGCTCAAACCACGCATTTCTTTCGATTGAATTTCTTGGAGATATTTGATCAATTTGTTGCAGAATAAAAACTCCCCATTCTCTGGGGCATTATTTATCTTTTTCAATTCGTGCCCTTCCCATTTTGCATCAGCCTTTTCTCTCCCAGAGATGCAGATCTAGTTAGACAGCCCGGCGTCGTGCGAGGCTGTTTGTTCGTGGCTCTTTTGAAACTTGAAAGTGGAGGGAAGGCAAAAACCTCTTTGCATATTTCCTTTTAACTTCCCTCTGATGAAATGTCTTCTGTCAGGGGGGTGAGAGCCTGACTGAAGGCTCAGCTCTCTGCTGCTGGGAAATGATGACAGAGCTGTCTGGGTGCAGAATGGTTCCCAGGCAGGCTGGGGGAATGGAAGAGAATTCCAGAGGGTTTGGAATAAGTGGCAGTGATGGCACGTGGAGGGGTGCATTCAGAGGCATGGAATTATTTAGGATTTCCAAGTTCAGCAGCTAACCCAGTGTCTGGAAGCCAGAATGAGCAGTGCAGCCTTGGTTGGTGCCTGAGGTGTTTGGGTTTCTCTGAAACTCTTTTCCCAGAGAGTTTTCTGCCAACCAGAGCCACGTTTTCCTGACTGTGACCTTTGTTTGCATTCCTTTCCCTGGGAGGGACTTCTCCTTGCTGTCCCTCTGCTCTGACCAATGTGAGTGAAGAAGTTTGTCTGTGTGTCACCAATTGAGTTTTCTCTGTAGAGCAGGATAAAGGGAAATAAATACCAGAAATAAATTCAGCAGAAAGGTGAATATATGATATAGTCAAGAAAGGTGAGTATTTAATAAATATAGTGGAGAAAGGGGAATATATCGTAAATATAGAGAGGAAAGGTGCCAAACACCTGTGGAGCTGGGAACTGCCCTGGGGTGAGCCTGCAGCAGGCCTGGAGTGCAGTGTCACTGCTGGGGTGCTGTGGATGGGCAGCACACCAGAGGAAAACACAATTTTCTCCCCCTCTCTGCTCACCCTGCAAACAGTTTCCAAATGGATGATGAATGAAATGGGAGTTAGAAGATAAATAATAATAATAATGCATTGTCAGGAAATGTTATAATTTTTTTTTAATATAATGATTGGTTTTACCTTAATTACATCAAAATATAATTCATTCAAATTACTGTGTGTTTGAGTGGAAAATAATTGCATTTTAAATTTCATTGAGGAGACTTGGCAAACAAAATGGTAATTAAAAGCAGTTATCATATAAACAAAAAAAAGCATCAAAGCCTATGGGCTATGGATTTTTTATTCCTGGATTTGAAAGCAAGCTAGGCAAAGTAATGATTGAGATTTATCCTAGATTAGCTGGAGTTGGAATGAAAATTAAAAATGTATGTACCACAGCTTCAATATAACACTCAGATAGAAATGACAATGTCAGTGTCAAGGTGAGTTCCTCAAGGAATGATACAGACCAAGCAGCTGGGTTGTTTTGCTATCACTTGAATAATTACATTCCAACAAATTAAATCATTATGCTGTAGTGCTGCCTCTACAATGGAATCCTGTAGTTATGGACTTTTATTCTCACTTCCTCTCTTACCATGCCCTAACTTGAGAAATTTTTTTCAATCTGTTTCCCTTGTAATTTTTATTTTTTTTTTTTAATTTCCTTCAGAAGCAAAGCCACCATAGCCAGAGCTGCCCTGTACCTGCAGAAGGGCATTACAGGGCAATCCTCATGGCAGGTTCCACATTCCTGTGCAATTCTCAGCCCTCCTTCCCTTTCAAGCACAGAGGTGTTCTGCACACACAGTCAAGGTCAAACCTGAGTTTGTTTTTTTGCAGTTTTCCGTTTGTGGAGTTGCCTGGTAGCTCCAGGTGAGATTAGGACATTAAAGATGAGTTTTCTTCTCTGCTTGTGTGTATAGATTTATATATCTGTGTGTGCAGTTCCTGTCTTGGCACAGTCCCTGTCTTCAAGAGTTCCTGGTCTGTGAAAAAGGCTGTCAAAGGATGTTATTGTTCTTACCACGTCCTAAATGGGAAACTGGCACCAAAAAAACTCTTGTGCAGGGTTGTGCAGAGCCAGGAACAGAGCCCCAGCTCTTTTCAATCCCATCCTAAAACAGCGCAGTCACAAATGGCCTGCCTGCCTTTCAAACCCCCAAAATTTCCAGAATTCAGCATTTTGCTCTCGTTTGAGGCACCCCCAGGAACCTCTCAAGCCACTGTGTGCAGGCAAATGGCATTTTCCACAAATGGCATTTTCCTCAGGAAGGTGGAACTGGGTTTGCAATGCTGAGCAAAGCTGGGCTGTGCAGCCTGGCCTGTCCTCTCCTCCCTTTTTGTCTCTCCTGCCTCCAGCAGGACCAAAGGTGTTTGTGGCACAGCAGGGATGAGTTCTGAGGGGCTCACTGGGGGACACTGCAGGGCAGAACACCCTGGTTATTTTATTTTATCACATGTGCATCTAGGAAAGCGTGGGCACTCACATCTGTACATCTGACATTTTCTGAAATAAATATTTATTTCAGAAAATATAAATATATTATATATATAATATATAACATATATTATATATTATATAATAATATATAATCTATTAATACATTATATATTAATACATTATATATTAATACATTATATATTAATATATATAATATATAAAATATACATTATATATATTATTATATAAATAAATAAACATCATCATTTTAGCTACATCTTCACCCCCTGACTGTTTTTTACCCCTCACAAATGCAAAGGGCACACACACACACGTGATGAAACCAAGGCTTCTCCAGATTCGCCATTCTGAACAGGGCTTTTCTTCAGAATTATTGATATATAAAAAAAAAAAAAAATCTTTTACATCTCTGTTCTCCTCCAAAGGTTGCTGCTTTTTATTGCTGCATGATGACTGATTTTTTTTCATGAGCTGGATCCAATTTCT
Organism: Phylloscopus trochilus trochilus; assembly: GCA_016584745.2. NCBI lineage: Eukaryota > Metazoa > Chordata > Aves > Passeriformes > Phylloscopidae > Phylloscopus > Phylloscopus trochilus. The sequence goes on along the minus strand of WQNJ02000046.1, from coordinate 1,113,316 downwards.
TTAGGATTGGTATAAGCTTTTTGCCTTGAGAACAGGGAAAGATTTTATTCTTTTTGAGCCTGACTCTTATTGATTTGATGTCCCCTAGAAATCTCTTCAGAGGAATACGCTCTCCTTACAGAGGTAGATTAACTGTTTGACCTTTAAGAACCACATGAAAATCAACTCTCTTTTAAATGTAAAAATGTCACCTGGTAATAAAAGGGACTTCTTAATGTGTTTGGGAGAAAGCTGGAGCCTTCCTTAGCATTTTTTGCTGGAGCTTCACTCTGTATTCACAACTTGCCTGGTGGCAGATTGTTTCATTACACAGCAGTATCATTAATCTTTTTTATTATCACCTTAAAGATAAACAAACAATGGTTTTGTTGTGTTTTTCACACGAGCAGTGCATTTTAATTTCGTGGGCTTGTATTATTGGCTTAAAAAAAAAAAACAACCCAAAAACAAACCTGCAACGTTTCAGCTTGGAAATAGTGACTCTCAAACATGGAAACTCTGTTCCAGTGTGGGGAGATGGCATCTGCTGTGAATATTAAACAAAGTGTGGGATCTTTTATCTCTTCCACGTGGAGCTCAGTATTAACTAGGAGAGCTGGTATTAATTAATTGGAGAGGTAACGACTTGTCATTCATTTTGCTCTCATGGAAATAACTGTGCTGTTCTCTGGGCCCTGCTGAAAGGAGATCTTTTCAAGGATCTAAAAGGTCACGTGGTGGAGTCCATTCCAGAGATCACAATTGAAAATTCAGGTGGTTTGATCATCTACCTCTGCAATGTATTTTTTTTATTTTTTTTTGCCACCTCTCAAAATGTTTTGTGTTTTTTGTGTCTAACAGTGAAAGATAATCATCCTGCTGATTATGATCAATTAATTATTTATGGGGATTAGATGCAATTTTCTCACTTCCAGAGTGTGGAAACACGGAGAGGTGACATTTGTTGGCATTTACTTCTACTAGGGCTGTGATTTGAAATGAGTGGGATAACTGCACACATTCCAAATGGAACAAGTGAGAACTCTGCTGGGGATGTCCTTATTGAAATCGTGGCCAGTGGAATAAAGTTTTGTTTCATTGTTTAGGGTTCAAATAACCCAGCAGGTTATTTTGTTTTATCACATGTGCATCTAGGAAAGCGTGGGCACTCACATCTGTACATCTGACATTTTCTGAAATAAATATTTATTTCAGAAAATACAAATATATTATATTTATACATAATTATATTTTATATATATTAATATATTATATATATTAATATATATAATATATTAATATACTATATATTTTATATATCAATATATTATATATATTAATATATTTAATATATATAATAAATATATTTTTATATAATTATATAAATAAATAAATGTCATCATTTTAGCTACAAACCCTCCCAACTGGGAAGGCTCCTCCTTTAGCACATCTCCTCACTGCAGGCAGGGACTTCTGCTTTTCCTACCTGAGAACGAACCCTTGGCAGAGCAGATCCCTGTGTGTGCCCTGAAGGAGTTTATTTTTAAACTGCCTTTCTTGAAGACTTTTCCTATTTTTAGCCCGGGTTCAATTATGATTACTAAAGGAAAGAGGTTCTGGAGACGATATTTCTCTAAGTGCTCAGGGCAAAAGCAGCAAATTTTCTTGCTCTTCCTTGGAATTCATCCAAAGCCAATTCAGTTTAATCTGCCTGCTGCTGCTCTGGAAGTGACATCTGTTCAAATTTACACTCTTTATCACGGCTGACACGTTGTTTGTGTGTCTGTTTACCCCAAGCCCTTGTTCCAACTGCCTCTTGCAGATAATTTGTGATTTTTTTTTTTCCTTCAGCCTCTCACAGGTTGCTAGGCATTGAGCTGCTGCATTTGGAGCTTTGCTACTATTTTTTTTTATTATTATTATTATTTCTTTTCTCAGCAAATGAGAAGTCTGGATGCAACATGTGCATCAGCAAACACTCTGAGGCAGGGAATGGGCTGGGGGGGGTGGATATGGCACCCCAGCAATAACCCAGCAGGTTATGTTATTTATTTTATTTTATTTTATTTTATTTTATTTTATTTTATTTTATTTTATTTTATTTATTACATGTGCATCTAGGAAAGCGTGGGCACTCACATCTGTACATTTGACATTTTCTAAAATAAATATTGCTTCATCATTTTAGCTACAAACCTAGTCCTAGGTTGAGCAGCTCCATGCAGACCATGGTTTTCTGGCAGGGGGGTTCATATTTATTTATATGTAGGTGGAAATGTTTGTGCTTTAAGAATTCAAAAATACTGAATTTGGTCTTAAAAGCTGTGAGACAGCCTTTGAATCAGAACTGGATTTAAAAACTATTCTGAACACATGAATATCCCTTGATGTTTTGGATAAATGCAGATTTCCACTTTCAAATTTCCCCCCAAAACCTTGCAGTCCTGAAATCACCATCAGGTGTGGTATTTTGGGGGCGAGTTGGTCACCCCAGGAGTGAGATCTACAATAAATGAGAATTGCAAGAGAGAGGGTAGGAGCTGTCATCTTTGCCTGTGTGAGGACAAGAACCTCTGTGGAGCAGCACAGAGTTTCAGGAGAACCTTAGCAGCCACCACTGAGGGGTAATAAGCCTGAGATTGATCTGAAATAAATAGAATTTTGAGGAGCTTTGTGAGGGTTTTTGCAGCCCTGGCACCATGTTCTCTCCCTCTGCCCTGCTGCTGCTGCTCCTGCTGCACCCTGGACCCTGAGAGAGGCTCAGAAGATGAGCAGGGTCATTGTGGTTGTTCTGGCAGGACCTTTGCTGTGTCACACTCTCTCATTTCAGTGTGCTCTCAGTGCTGCATGATGGAAGCTGGGAGGGCACTGTTAGCTCCCACTGATCCTGGGGTTTATTTTTGGGTTTTTTTTTGGTTTTTTTTTTTTCTGGTTTTTTTTTTTGATGGTGTGTTTAGCTGCTGGAGAGGAGAGGCAGTGCTTCTCATCCCTCTGGCACCTCCCTGAGCACAGGGGAAATTGGAGCAGGCACTTTGAACACCTTAAGCTGCAGGGAGGGAGAATATAAAAAAAGCAGCCTGTAATTCAGCTTGTTGAGTGCCTTGAGCCTGGAAAGGACTGAGGGGTTATAACTTAATGATTTCTTTTTGGAATCATGTTTTGGATGAAAAAAAAAAGGGAGGAAAAGCAGCTCAGAGTGCATTTCTCTGTGCAGGACAGGCTGCTCATTACCCTGCATTAGCATGGGAGGGAAATCAGCTTTAAATCAGTATTTATGTGTTGTTGGCATTTAGCTTGTGGTAGTTCAGATCAATAATTAAAAGACATACTTTTCCCTGTTATTAATTATTTTTTTCCCTACAACCTTCACTAAAGCCCAAAAAGGAATGTTTAAAAAAGAATAAAGTGATACTTGCCTTTAAGATAGATCTTGAATTTGTTTCAGACAGCAACTGCAAATATTATTTAGTATGGTCAAAAATTAATAATAAATAAATAAATTTAAATAAAATTAATTAGCTGATCAATGAGGTTTTTTTTAATAATCTTTGTATGAAAATGTTAGGGGCAGCCTTTGTGGCATCCAGGCTGGTTGCCCAAGCAAAGCAGTCACAGATTTGGGGAGGGGACCTGCTCTCCCACCCCAGCTTGGTGTGTGTGCACCAAGGCTGAATTATAGGGAGCTAGAAAAGGTAGGAAGAGAAAAAAAAAAACCAAACCAAAATTCTAAACCCTACAGAGGAACTGAAAATGCTCAGAAATGCACATAAAATTTGTAAAATGTTTTAAATACTACAGCTGCAATCCCAAACATTTTGACATAAGAAAAATAATAAATGTAATTTACCTCCTTATGATGGCTTGACTATTACATCATTTGCAGTTAAAAATTTAATTAAGAAGGCTTTTGGAACAGTTTATAGATGAGTGTTTTTTCTTCAGCTTGCATTTTTTGAACCAGCATTATTTCTGGATATATAGGAAATAATATTACCTTGCCTGGTTCTACCAAGTAATGGAAATAGGCAGGAACAGTAATTTAAAACATCATCCATCATAATCCTAGAAGTTACTGCAACACTGTGCCATTAAATACGAGAACATAAATAAGCAAAGTGTTTGGTTTACACATGCAATTATCCTGAAAGGAGAAGGAAAGTTGTGAAAGGGTGTAAACACCTTGCTGGAGTGGGGAATTGCTTTAATCTGCTGGCAGGCAGGCACCAGAGGCACCCACAGCTTTATTTCCCAGCCCAGAGCTGTACTGGGATGGAGCTGGGCTGAGGCTGTGCCCACTGGTGCCAGGATTGGACCTGGGCTGTAAAAAAGCCATTCCCTCTGGGGAGATACTTGTGGGTTTGCAAGAAATGTTTTATAAGCTTTAGTTATGAGTATAGTATAGTTTTTTATATTGTAAGTTTAGTGTAGTTTAAATACCTTGAAAGGGCCTCTTGTCCTAGAATGTATTCTTATCATAGTTTTCTAAGACAACTTGAGTCTCTGCCTGGAGTCTCTTCTCTATTGGTTCTTTTCTTGTTTCATCCTTGTGTTATGCATAATTTTTCCCTTTGTCCATCATGGAATTCTTATCTTCAAGGTCCAAGAGTTCCAGCCACTGGTTGGCAGGACTCCCTTGAGACCACTCCCAAACCTGTATTGGATTTGTTAGAGTTTAGGTAACTTAGCTGGCATGTAGTCTTTGGATTGTTTTATTGGTTTGAATAATTTGTCCCCACCTCCCAAACTGTCCTGTACAAAACCCCCCTGCAGCCCAGGCTCGGGGTCTCTCTGAGGCACTGGCCTGAGGCTGGGGGATCCCCTGACCCCCCAAATAAAACCTCTGTTTCCTGAAAGCCTTGGAGAGTCCCCTCTTTTTACCACAGCCATGACAGTGTGAGCCAAACTGCCTGTGAGCCAAGACCCCACCAACAGGTATTGCTGTGGGGTATCAGAGCTGCTGGGAGCCCGAGCTGAGCACCAGGCTGGGCCAAGAAAAAATACACAACGTATCAGATATTATTAAAAATTTTGGAACTAATGGCAAACAGACCTGTGTGCCTTGATTCCCAGCTTTCTAGAGCTGAGCCATCCCCCCTTTCCCATTCCTTCTTTCCTAAGTGCTTCCAAACTTAAAGGGACAGGTTGGCAAGCATTGGTAGCCCTGCTTGATAACAGAGCTATTTTATTTCAGATAAACTATTTATACCTTACCATAAGCACTACAATAAGAGTGCTGTTTTATTTCAGACAATAATATAAGGTCTGTAATAAGAGTGCTGTTTTATTTCAGATAAAAGTCACCAGAGATAACAACACTGAGGATACCCCAGGGAGAGGGGTTTGTCAGGCACCTGATGCTGGCCAGCATTTGAAGGGTGGATGTTCAGGTCCCATCAATTCTGAATGCAAACAGCTGTGTGATTTCAGGTTGGGTATTTGAACAAGATTTCCTCCCAGCAAGGCTTGTCAGCGTTACAGTTACTGCCCCAGTAAAATCAATTTTTTTTTTATTCTCTTAACCCCGCTGCAGATAAATGGAAAATGGTCCCACACCCAACTTAAAGTTAATGCTTTTACATAAACATTCTGCTCCCTTCCAATGAGACTTCACCCTGCCATTGCTACAAGTGACAGCCAGCTCATAAATGAAAGGCTTTTTTTTTTTTTTTTTCAGTTCTTCTGTTTTATGTCTGATTATTTCACACAGCAGCAAAGGAGGGAGAAAGGTCTGGGGAAAAAAAACGAGTTGGTGAAATCACAGGATTTGGCAGAATGGGCCAGGGGCCCGTGCAGTGTTTTAATTCTACTTTTAATTCTCTTTTTAACTGACTAGATGTAAATGTGAAAATATCCCATTAAAGTAAGTCATTAGCAAAAAAATAAAAAGCACACCAGAATACAGATTCACTTAGCCTTCCTGCTTAAATTCTTGTTTTTCTTTGTCTTTTTTTTTTTACCATGATGAGCAGAGAAATGAGCAGCCTAATTAAAGCTGGGTTTGTGTGAGGTTTATAGAAATGCCTTTCCCTGGAGTCTGTAATGTTGCTAGAATTCTGTTAGCTAATTTAATAATAATAATAATTATCTTAGGTAAAGGCTCTCCTGCTTTTATTTTATAGCAGGATCTCGCCATGACTAATAGGTGTTAAAGATTGTCTCTAATATTTCCAAAAGCTTTAAGGGCTCCACGTTGACAAAAGTGCTTAGAAACTTCAGGAAATTGTTTAATCCTGTGGCTTATGGAGAAGAGAAAGGGTCTGGTTTGGGCCAGTAAATGCTAAATGGTGCAATTAAAATTTATTTTGAGTCCTGATGACATCAATCAATAAAATAATTTACTTTTTTTTTTTTTAATGTAATGACTAGAAATAATTGGAAAAGGAGCCACTATCCTTGGAAAATTTCCAATTTCCAATGAACAGTCTAAATCTGTCACAAACTCTTCTGGCAAAAAAAACCCCTTGGAAATAATATCAGTGGAACTTTTACAGAGGTTGATAGGTAAACCTGGTAAAAGGGATGCTGCAGAAAGTGCAGAGGAGAGAACCAGGCTGGGAAGAAATCACATTACAATGCAAGAAAATATAAAAAGAAAAGTAATTCCAATTTCTTACGGGAACACTGAGTTTTTGAACATTGGCTTTTTCAATTGTGTTGTGATGAAGAACTAGAGATACTTGTGCAAATCTGACTTTTTAGACACATTTGTAGAGAACATTCTTAATTTTTATTATTATTATTATTATTATTATTTTTATTATTATTATTATTATTTTCTAGAGGAAAAAGTAATTACAGCTTGTTTCTGCCTAACCATAGAGAGTAAAATGACATCAGTAATGAAATATTAGCCAAAGGGGACCAAACGTGTTTCTTGCAGATCACCTCACGAGGTTCCCAGATCTGCTCAGCAGAGTGAAACTGCAGCCTGTGAGTGGCTGCAGTGACAAACATCTGTTCTCCCAGCTCCTAAAGGGCTTTGGGGAGCGGGCAAAGACAAACAGCTCTTATTTAATAACTCAGACACAGCCTGGGAGACGCTGCTTGTCACCTGCGCTCTTGTCACAAGCTGCTGCTGTTGCTCCTTAAAAATCACTCATGGGGTTAAGTTTTCTCTTTAAAAGTGGTAAAGTAAAGGAGGGATTTCTGTAGTCACTGTTTGCCATGTTTGGGTTTTTCTTAAATTCTTTCCCAAGGATTTGAGACCGTAAACAAAGTCACTCTCTGTAAACTCTCTTGTTTTTCACTTTTCCCTCTCCTAAGGAGGGACTTTGCTTGTTGACCCTTGATGTGGCCAATGAATCCAAAGATCCCACCTCTTAGGTGGGCACATTGTAAAAAGTATAAAAACAGGTTCAGAGAATAAACCAGCCCCTTTTTTGGAGCATCAGCCTTCTGGGTCACCAGTCTGTGTCTCATTGATTGTGTCCCACAGCGACAGATTTCCTTCTGCTGTGCAATGATGAGGAGTGTGAGAGCTGTGGGGCCATCAGAGCAAAGGCAGGCAAGCAGCCCAAGCTGGCTGTGCTCCAGGAAAAGCCCCCGGGGGGCTGAGCAGCCCATCTCAGGCACAGGGAGCTGTGCTGGCCCCAGAGGGCTGTGCAGAGCCCGGCTGCAGTTTTAAAGCTGCTCAGAAGTGATGCTGATGAAAAGGAGGCAGCTGCCCTGGGAGCTGTGCCTGCCCACCCAAACCCAACAGGAAGAAGCATTTAAGGGGCCAGTGGAGGTGATGTGTTTTCAACAGTGAGGTGACAGATTTGGGAAGACTCGTTTTGGGGGGTATATTTGATGTAGAACCATCCCAACTATGTGTAACTATGGTAGGAGTGTCACAAAGAAGGCTACTTAGGAAAATGAAGAAGTCCAAAAAGACTCGATTTTCAGCTCATTAAAATTCAATTAGGCCACTTGTCAGCAGAGAAACTTCAGCTTGAGATCCTGGAGAAGTTGAAGTTACCCTTGAAATGCTGTGCAGGAGCAGAGCCTCTGTTCCTCCCAGCTCTGAGCAGCTCTGTGCCTGTCCAGCTGCCAGTGTAAGGACAGCCCGGCCTGCAGAGCGGGGGAGAAGCTCAAAAAATGATCTGGGAAAAGGTTTCTAAGACACACTGTATAAAAAAAAAGTAGTTTGGGCTGACTTTGAGGGAAGAGATGTACATTTAACTGAAAGAACTAATTTGACACTGCTTGATTTGTCAGTGCTGCTAAAATGACTGCCCTTGTTTAGCTAATTAAGAAGCCTGATCTTAAGAGGATTTGAAGTTCAAACGTTAAAAAAAGAGTAAAGTGTCTCTTATTGGCTGCACATTTCCAAAACGAGGAGCTCTGCACACTCCCCCAATCAGTGAGGTACCACTCTGAGTTAGTGCTGAGTAAGCTCTGGAGTGTCTCATAGCTAATTAACAGCCCTGCTGAGCACTCAGCCCTCTCCCCCCTCCCCAGCAGGGCACTTTGCCCGTGCAGTGGCATTTCTGACAGAGGTGCTTGCCCAGCTCCCCTGGCTGTGGGAGATGCTGTCCCAGCAGTGACCCTGCTCTCTGCAGCTGATGCTGCTGGCACAAGCAGCCTGTGCCTGCCCAGACCCTCCCGGCCTCCTTCAGCTCCTCTGCTGTGACTGGGGGGAAGTTTGGGGTTGGTTTTGCTTTGGGTTTCCTTCGAAGGGACTGGGAAGGGCCAGTTAGAAGGCCAAGGCAATGAAATGTTGTATCCCTCTGGCATTGGTCTCCCCTGTGAAACCCCACCTGCCCCCTGACTCTGACCTATGGCCTTTGGCCAGGTAACCCCACCCCCTACCCTGAGAGAGATAAAAACCCCCTTCCCTGCAGGTTTGCTCTCTCTTGGCCCCTGGGATCCCTTCTTGGAATAAACCTTGGAATACATCCTGAGGTAAGAGCCTCTTTTGGATTTATTTCCCTATCTTGCAGACCTCCTCGCCCTCCTTCCCCAAATCTGAGCTAGCAGCCGGCCAGGGGGGTGGAGGGGAGGAGAAAACTTCAATGAAACTTGAATAAGGGAGATGCTAGAGTGAAGCAGTGTTCTCAGGAAGGGAACATCCAGCCCAGCAGCACAGGGGCAGCTCGGTGCTGCTCTCCCTGTGAATAATGCATCCCTGCAGCAGGGAAGGAGCTCCTGCTCAGTTCTCAGTGGCAGCACTGCACCAGCTAGAGCTGCAGACGTGTCCAGTGAACACAGACATGCAGGAGAAAGGGTTTATTCTTGTCTCCAGGTACAGCCTGGAGCCCTGGGGAGTGTTTGATGCGATGCAGCAGCAGAGGTGGTGTTGGAGTGGAGAGCAGGCTGTGCCTGAGTGCCAGACACGCTGCGTGCACTTCAGAGAGCCTGGCTGAGGGCGTGCACAGAAAGAAAAGCCTCTGCTCTGGGGAAGGAACTGGAGTGCTGACAGCTTCTGTGAGCTGCAGGTACTGCCAGAGCCCTCGTGGAAAGAATCAATTAGCTCAGCTGAGTTTGGGTTGGGCTGCAGGGCTGTAAATACCTTTCATCAAACCCTGCAGTGGGCAGAGACCTCACCTGGCACCTCTGGGTGACCTGGGTCACAAGGGCACAGAGCAATGCTGACATTTGTTCAGTCCAAGCTGGGGACTCTGCTGTAACTGCCAGGCACACAGGTTTCTTTTTTTTTTTTTTTTCTGAGCACTGGCTGGGAGAGAAGAAGGATTCAGAAGGCAGTCTCAATATCCACTCCACGTGGAATTAAAATTGGTTCAGCAGCAGAGCCACGGATGCCTGGAAATGCTTCCAAGTTTCCCACTGTGGATCTAGTGAAGAAACCCCACCCAAACCCAACAGGGACAAGCATTAAGGGGCCAGTGGAGGTGATGTGTTTTCAACAGTGAGGTGACAGATTTGGGAAAACTCGTTTTGGGTGGCAATGTGATGTAGAACCATCCCAACTATGTGTAACTATGGTAGGAGTTACACATAGTTGGTAGGAGTCTTTGGCTAAATAGCCAAAGAAGGCTATTTAGGAAAATGAAGAAGTCCAAAAAGACTCGATTTTCAGCTCATTAAAATTCAATTAGGCCACTTGTCAGCAGAGAAACTTCAGCTTGAGATCCTTGAGAAGTTGACGTTACCCTTGAAATGCTGTGACATGCAGCTACCATTCCTCATTAGCCAGGTGACGGATTAATTAATCACGGCAACCCAACTGGATGTGGCAACCTTTTCATACAGAAGAACAAAATCCAGTGCTGGCCTCAGTAAAATGCTGAGCATTGGCCAGTAAAGAGGAGCAATATTTTGTTGGCAGGTAACAATTACCAGAGGTTTCCTTGTTATCCCACTTCCACCAGACTTGCAGCTGCTGCTCTCAGGTGCAGACAGCATTGCACTTACAGAGAATTGGGAAATGCCCTATGGGTGCAGAAAATCTGATCATTATACTCAGAGATCTTTCTTTCTTCACTGTTTCATTCTCCTCCCAGAGTGAAATATTTCTATTTGTAGCTCCACAGTCAGTGTGTAGGAAACTGAGAGACATTTGGAGGTAACAGTCATTGAGAGATTAACTCAGGGGCTCACTCCTGGGAAGTTGAAAAAAGTGTTTCTGTTGATTTAAGATCATACTTTTGGGAGCACATTTAAATAAAGTGCCTTTAAGGAATCCTGTGAGTTGCAGCTTAGTCTTTTCAGAATGGAAATGAACAAGGTACCACAATGACACCAGTTGACAAAAGGGCACAAAATACAAGCTAAATGAATAAAAGTCCTTTCAAAAGCTGGTAAAAGTACCAACGACATGGGAGTATTGCAAATAATAATAACACATCTGTGTAATGGAAAGAAATACCTGATCAGGTGATGTTACTCTGAACACTCCTCCTCACTTTCCCTTGACTTAATGACCTGAACCTTGACAAGTCTTTGCTTTTACATCAGGAGCTGACAAAACCAGAGAGAATTCTCTTTCCTGTGAATTCTTTATGAGGAGGAAACATTTGATTGCAGTGCCTGAGGGCTTGGCCAGGAGCGAGGAGCAGAGCTCAGTTAACCCAGCCTCAAGTCGATGGCACCTGCTGGCATTAACAGAAATGGATTTTCACCATTAGAATAAAAATGTTAGATATTGATGGCAACACTCACAGAGCAAGGTTACAGGGATTGAGACAGACACAGCAAAAAAACCCAATATTGCCAGAGGTGTGATCAATAACATTTTCCTTCTTAAAGCTTGCCCTGTGCAGAGTGGTCCCAGCACAGCCCTGGGAGCTGCCTGAGCTTGCTCACAGCAAGGTTTCTGAGCAGGCTGGAGCACTGAAAGGGATATTGCCTGAGCATGAGGTGTAGCTCAGCCTTGGTGGGACACAGGTGAGGAGGGTCTCTCTGGGCTCTCCGTGCCTGGCTGTGTCTCTGCAGCCTCCCCAGCACTGCAGCTGAGGTGTGAGACATCCCAGAGGGATCTCACTGCCATCCCAAGCCCTTCACACCATCCAGCTTTCCTCAGAGCTGCTGGTGTAGGAGAAAAGGTGCTCAAGCCCCTTTGAGGAGCAGCAGTTCAGCTTCTCTGCTTTCCAGCCTTGTGGAATCCTGTTTTTCTTCTCTAGGACATAATTATTCATCAGTGCATCAGTAGCAAGACTCAAGGATTAATTTAGATGTGCTCTCTGATACTTAAAGCAAAGTTGTGGGGCTTTTATTATTTTACTGTTTGGTCCCAGAGGAAAAATGATTAAAATGTTTTGGGCTTAGTACAGCTATGATAATGACAGTCACTTTCTTTAAAAAAATTATCCTCATTCTAACAGGCTTTGGTTAATTCAATCTTCTTTGCTTCATAAAAAGGTTTTTCTCTGTTAAGTCACCATCCCTGGAGGGATTTAAAGGATGTGTAGGTGTGGTGCTTAAGGACATGGCTTAGTGCTGGATCTGGCAGTGTTGTGTTCATGGTTGGAGCTGGTGATCTCAGAGATCTTTTCTCTGCACAAGAACAGGGTGCTTCATGCAGGGTGAGGAAATGTTTCTGATTAACACAAAAATTGGGTGCAGAAACCTTTGCAAACACAGGGTGGGCTTGTGCTGAGTGTAGAGGCAGCATTATGCAGTCCAAGGAAAAGCAAAAGGGAATTAAATGGGTACCTGGCAAACATTTTTATCCCGTGATTTGTGTAAATATATTAAGTTCTACTGTTGATCTTCAAAGAATTCCTATTGTACAAACACCCTTGGCTTTAAAAAATAATTTATGCCTGGAGTTAGCCATGATACTGCACAAGTGACCTATTACTAGCAGAAGTTTCTTTTTAAGGGATAATCAACGCTCAGGCTGTGACATTCTGCATTGTCTTTAGCACATTTATAATGGTATGAGCTCCTGATTAGCTATTGAGTGACTATAAGGACTCCAAATATATGGCCATTCTTCCATGGGGGAGGCAGTAATGCCCGCTATGGGAAGAGCAATAAAACACCTTTATGGGCTGCTTGATGAAGACTGCATTGAATAAAAAACATGTCCATCCCTCCCAGCTTCACCTCTGCAAATTGTTAACTGCACAGCTGCTGAGGGTGGGCAACAGGGGAAACAAGGAGCTGCCAGATAACCAAAAAGGAAAAAGGGCACCAGTGTTTGTTAAGGCAAAGTGCTTGAAGTAGAGAGCGAAGCCTCCACGTGCCCATTGCTCTAACAAAGCTGATTTCTTCGTGGTAATGCCCTGTACTTCTTTTCATTTGTCTGTGGATACACAGCACAGCCAGATTTCCATAGGAGCTGGGCAAAGGAGTTCTGAGTTTCCAGGCTTTGTTTACTTCATTGGTTTATTTATAGTTTCCATTCAGAGTGCTGTATTGTGTCGAGGAGTACATCCGTTCTGGGAGATTTAGCATAAGCAAATTTTTATAAAATCCTTATTAGTTTAGGGAATTGTTGAGCTGTTGAGAATCTTCTATATGCACAAGAGCACATAATGTGGTTTATTTGCAGCTAAGCAAAGGCACATAAAGGGTGTGGCTTTACTGCCATTTTATCATTTGTTGAACTTTTACCCAAATTTGTACTAATTTTGCTTTTAAATTGTGACCACGCAGTAGTAAACGTTTCTTGCCTCTCCTCTATATTCTGATACTGTTTCCATTTGCTATTAGCATCATTATATTTGTAATAATAGGAATGCATTTATATTGCACTCAAGAGTCTAGTTGTACTGCACAGTAAACACTGCCTAAGGAATCATTTGAGAATACTTGCTGATCAGGAAGTAATTGTGTATAAGCTGCCTCAGCTTTTCCTGCTTGAAATCCTCTTCATTGTGAAATGAAATACAAGTTTGGTTTTCAATATATTTCCCTTACAATGTCTTGCAAGCAGCACTTACTCTCTGGCACTTATAATATCATTACTGCATGACAATGCAGGGCTCCCAGTATTTCCTCAGCCTGCACCTCTAACCTGGGTATAAATTGACAGACATGGTATGTGACAAATAGACTGTATACTGAGCTCACTCACCTTTGACTCTTTTGGAAAAGCAAAGCCTTTGCCTCTCAACAGTGACTGTAAGTAGCTTATTTACACCACTTGTATTGCAGCAAACAGCCTTTGCCAGAAGACCCAGGTATAATTTTTGTGCTAAGCATAGTTTGGAAAGGATTGTAAACTCTGAATAGATTTATAAATCTGGATTTTAACCTTTTCAATATTCTGCTTTTTTGGGTTGGTTGCCTGAGCTACCTCTTCCCAGGTTACTGATGCTGCTAATAGGAGAGAGTGGGAATGGCTAATGAATCAAACTGCAGGACACTGAAAAGGTCAGAGCAGTACACTTGACTATTATCTTCCACAGAATATATGGGCCATTAAAATTCTGGTTACGTGGTCCTGTGACAAAGAATATAATGAGAACCATAAATAATAAACAGCACAACATGAATCTCTTTTTGTGATAATGATTGTAACAAGCACGAGAGGGAGAAAATCCTCAACTCATCCTCACTGTGCTAAGAAGATGTTTCCTTGGATGTATGCTCTAAATATCTGTAATTGTGAGAGAGAAGAAAGGGATTTTAAAGCATAATTGGAACTAGCAAGGATCTTAAATGCTCCATCCTGCATGGACACTCTCTTCTAAAACATAACATCTTTGCATGAAAGGCGTTTGTGCCTTAATGCAGATGCCTCCAATAACGTGAATAAAAATGAGATTGCAAGGAGGTTTGTAGACCTGAAGTAAATTCATTACCACCCCTGTATAAAACTGTCCACAGACCCAGATAATTGGGTGCTGCTGACACACTGTCTGTATCTGGCTCAGGATTTCCCACTGCAGGCAGCACAGACATTGTTTTGGATGTTCACGAGGATTCCCAGCTCCCTGGCTCTGAAAAAGCAGGAAGGGTTTATCACACTGTGGCCAAGCCTCCTGACAAGGAGAGGCTGTGCCCTGATTTGCTGTAAATGTCTCTGTTTTAGGCACCACTGGTTTTTGGAACAACTTCCCACTTCCCAATGTACAACTGGAGGCTCGTCTGCCAAAGCCAACGTCCCTTCCAAAATCTCTTTCTGCTCTTTGTTCAGGTTGGTCTCACTATAGAGGAGCAGCTTATTAAAGAAAAGTTTATTCATCTTTAAGGAATCCTGTGACTGAGTTACTGGAGGCTGTAAGGAAACCAAGACAAATTTGCCCAAACTTCAGCTCACCATCCTCTAACTGCTGGTTTTCCTGAGAGTGCTCCCAAGGAATTCTGCTTGTGCTCATCAAGCTGTTACCAAGACTGTTTGAGATTAACATTTAGGTTTTACTGTTGATGTGAAATGTTGAGTTTTCAGTCAGTTATACACGTGAACCCAGAAGATACTGATGTTGGATGAAAACCAGTTCCTTCAGGTGGAAGTAAATCCAGGAGGCACTGGCAAAACACCTTTTCTAACTGCCAGTGAGATAGAAAATGACTTTCCACACTTAAACACTGTCTCACTGGTAGAATCTTGGTAGTGCTACTACATTATCTAAAAATCAGAAGCTCCTTCTCTTGTAAAATTCTGAGCAATCTACAGGTAGAGGATCAAGACCTGCAAATCAGCTTTATATCAGCACTATTTTCCTCACATCTCCAATTGTGTTTCAGGCATCTGCAAGCAGCATTACCTTGCTGTAACAGGATTATAAGTCATGTTTCTCACAGCCCTGTCACAGAATCCAATAAACACAACTGTACTAATCTAAATCTATTCTCTCTGCACTGCTGGTGCTCTTGCAGATTGGCTTTGTAGCTCAGATTCCTCTTTGGCATTAGAAAGGATTTCTGAGGTCACTTGGTGGGTTTTGTTTTTTTGCTTTTTTTTGGTTTTGTTTTTTTTTTTTCCTGGAGCTTTGAAATAATTCTTAGTTATTTCAGGTTTTTACTGCTCCTGTTATTGGCTCTCTCATGTTAGAGACTCTGATGCCATCTAAATCTGCTTGGCAGGAAGCTGGAGCCAGAGCTCCCCCAAAGCACCCTGAATCCAGCTGTGTGGGCACTTTGGTGTGATGGAATTTCTGAATCCTAGACAGGGCTTAGGTGTGTATTTCTAAAGGGCAAGAAGCACTCAACCATTGGAAAAGGAAATACCTGACTTTGGGTGTCTTGGGTTGAGAACTTTCCAGAAAAGCACCTGAGTGTTTGGCCTTCAGGATTATCCATGGCCTCTCAAGTGAAATGAACTTCAAAGATTATTCTGGGTTGCTGAGCTGTTTTGAGGATTGAGATTGGAAACCTTATATATTTACTCCTTCTTAACAGACGTGAAGCAGCTGAAATTTCCATCCCTGCCAAAATAATGCGCTTTTCTTGCAAAGAGAAAGGGCCAATTAAACATTTTTCTGCCTTGTTTTGTACATTATGCAGCTCTCAGAACGCTCCTATGGAAAGCCAGGCTCCAGCATCACCGTGCTTCCTGAAGGATCAGGTCTGAGGGCAGGAGAGGTGTGAGGTGTGCCTTGAGACAGGGCACACACCCCAGCTCCTGAGCGTGGCCAGGGGGCAGTGGGGATGGAGGGAGGCGGCTCTGTGGGACTGCTGTTCTCTCATTAGCACAGAATTAATGTTTAAAACACCTCCAGCCGTCCGTGTTGGAGCTGCTCTGGGCTGGTGGTGGTGGGGTGGCAGTGGGCTGCCAGTCAGCAGAACCCCTGGGACCTCTCCTGTGATTAGGCCAGGAAGGTCAAAGAGGAGGAAGATTGAGCTCTGCCAGGCCCAGTCGAGGCTGAGGAGTTTCTGGTTAAATCAAATCTGGTTAAATCTGCTTCAGCAGCCAGAGAGCTCCAGGCAAGCCTTTCAACTGATAATGGTGTTGGTTAGCTGCTCTCCTCTTGCCCTCCCTGGGATCTGGGTGACTGAGGGGGAGCTGCCTGGGGAGAGGCTGCAGGAAAGGATTTAGGGGGAGCATTTCATCCAGAGTGGGCTCGGTGTGTCCAGTGTGCAAGGCACGAGTAGGAGATCACACTGCTGCCACCCAGCAGAGGGAGGGACCTTGGAGAGGAAGGGAGAAGGAAGGGATGCAGAGGAGAACACCAAGGGACAGGACTGGAGTGATTCCCTGCCTCACTCTGAGCTGTGCTGGGGCCCCCAGCAAGAAGGATTCGATTCTCAACCATTTAAGCACAGAGTTCCTTTTCTAGTTCCTTTTTCTAGTTCCTTTTTCTAGTTCCTTTTCTCTAGTTCCTTTTCTCTAGTTCCTTTTTCTAGTTCCTTTTTCTAATTCCTTTTTTCTAGTTCCTTTTTGTAGTTCCTTTTCTCTAGTTCCTTTTCTCTAGTTCCTTTTCTCTAGTTCCTTTTTCTAGTTCCTTTTTCTAATTCCTTTTTTCTAGTTCCTTTTTGTAGTTCCTTTTCTCTAGTTCCTTTTTCTAGTCCCTTTTTCTAGTTCCTTTTTCTAATTCCTTTTTTCTAGTTCCTTTTTGTAGTTCCTTTTTCTAATCCCTTTTTCTAGTTCCTTTTTCTAATTCCTTTTTTCTAGTTCCTTTTTGTAGTTCCTTTTTCTAGTTCCTTTTTTCTAGTTCCTTTTTCTAGTTCCTTTTCTAGTTCCTTTTGCTAGTTCTGTTTTCTAGTCTCTTTTCTAGTCTCTTTTCTAGTTCCTTTTTTCTTGTTCCTTTTTTCTAGTTCCTTTTTCTAGTTCCTTAAATGAGCACAGGTCACATTGCAGAATATTATATTTTCCAGTCTAAACAGCATAAAATCCCTGGACAGGTTTTTAGTTAAAAACAAAACAAAACAAAAAAAAAGCACCTGAAAGTGTTTGGGTGATCAGTTAAATGAGGGAGGAAGCAGGATGGCTGTTTCCTGTTCCTTTAGAGAATGCTTTATCTGATCTACAAAGTGATTTTAACACATAAAAAAAAAAATCAGTGATTGAATTTTAAAATAATAAGAATATTAAAATAATAAGAAGTTTTTTTCTTCTTACATGGCCAAATAAACAGCTTGCAAGATGAAATGTAATATACAGCCTGTAAACTGTAATGTAATAAATGTAATATATTCAAGATGCAAGAAAGTATGCTGATGAGGCCCAAAATTGAAATAATGAGGACAGAAGTCCACCCAGAAGAAGCACTCACAATTCTTAGTTAATTTACAGTTGCTATCACCTGTGTTTAGTAAAAATGCCTTTTAATCATTGCTGGTAAAAGAAGTATTTCTTCATTTGTGAAGGACTCTAGGACCTGTCTTGCTGCCTCTGTGTGTATTCAGCATGCCTTTTGATATAAAATTGTTTTATTTAGATCATTTTGGAACAAGAATAAAAAAAAAAAAAGGCATTTATTAAATGTCCTTTTAGCTGCACAACAGAGGGATTTTTCCTCAGTTCTGAAGTGCCATTGTAGGTCCAATGTCAGCTGAAGGCTGCTGCTTTGCCTTGAAATTGTTTGCTATTATATGGCAATAGATTGTTGTTATTTTTGTGCATTTTATTTATTTATGCAAAGAAACAAAGCATTCGGTACAAACCAGCATGTAAAATTTAAACTGCAGTGAAAGAGACATAAAGCAAAGGACAAGCAGCAGATTATGGATGATTTACTGGAGCGCTCTGGATTCTGAAGCAGTGTTTGAGGGTGGTAAATATGCACATGCAAAGCCCAGCATTTACATCAGCATTTAGGAATTGATTAATTACATGCCCGAGTGCCAGCTGAAAAGCAGGAGAACCTCTCTGACTGCAGTGCTGCTCCTGTGCGGAGCTGGAACGGGTCTGCTGGAAGCAGACACCATTGGCTTCCTCCTGCAGCAGCACTGTGCAAATTCATATTAATGAGTTCATCATGGAGCGACAGATTTAATTGGTTTTCACCTTGCCCCAGCCCGTTTTCTAAGTGTTTGCTAATTTGGAGGGATTGAGATTCACCAGATCTTATTTAAAGGAATTAGTTGCTCAGGCTCTGACTTTCAAGGCCTTGGAATAAGGACGTTGCGTTCTTCCGAAGAAACAATAATTTCCCCATACATTTCAGAAATGCCTCTTCCCAGTCAGTGCTCTGCACTTGGGTGTATTATTCATAATTAATCAGTGAATTACAGTGTAATAATAGAAACAGAAATATGAGCTTGCTCCTAGTGCTGAAACCAATCAAAGCGAACAAATGGAGTGGAAGATGGGTTCCAAGGGGCAGGAAACCACACCTGGATAACAGCAAAGGGCTCTGCCTTCTGCACTCTTGGGGTGTGCTGCAGTGGTGTGGGAATTTTCACCTTAAATTATGTTAAATATGTTTGTACTACACGTTGGTTCGTTCCATGTACCCCCGGTTTAATCCCCAGTTGGTTCTTTCCACGGTTGTTTACTCAGTTTCAGTTACCTGTCAATCATTTGCTCCCTGCCCCCGAGGACCCGCCCATCTCCTCGAGGCCTCTCCCTGGTTCTAGAAAGTTCCAAGGAGGGCGTCGAGTGATAGGCCAGGATCTGAGGGAGCCCGTCCTCCCTTACTGGGATTGGCTCCTGAAAGAGTCAATCATCCTGGCAGCCACTCCCTGGCCTTTCCTCATTGGTTCCTTCCTGGTACCGCCCCTTACTCCTCCCCCAATAAAAGGAGCTGACCCATGGGTAGGGAGCAAGACACGGCTCAGCACCATCCAGCAGGAGCTCAGCACCATCTAGATGGTCCTTAGCACCATGTAGAAGAAGCTCAGCACCATCCAGAAGGAGCTCAGCACCATCTAGAAAGTGCTCAGCACCATCTAGGAGGAGCTCAGCACCATCTAGAAGAAGCTCAGCACCACCTAGCAAGACCTCAACACCATTCAGCAGGAGCTCAGCACCATCTATCACTCCAGAACCAAGAAACTGCTCAGCACCATCCAGTAGGAGCTCAGCACCATCCAGCAGGAGCTCAGCACCATCTACCAGTCCAGAACCAAGACACTGCTCAGCACCATCCAGATGGAGCTCAGCACCATCTAGCAGGAGCTCAGCACCATCCAGAAGAAGCTCAGCACCATCCAGAAGGAGCTCAGCACCATCCAGCAGATGCTCAGCACCATCCAGCAGGAGCTCAGCACCATCCAGCAGGAACTCAGCACCATCTATCGCTCCAGGCCCAAGACATGGCTCAGTACCATCTAGCGGGAGCTCAGCACCATCCAGAAGAAGCTCAGCACCATCTAGCAGGAACTCAGCACCATCTAGAAGAAGCTCAGCACCATCCAGCAGGAGCTCAGCACCATCTAGAAGAAGCTCAGCACCATCCAGAAGGAGCTCAGCACCATCTAGCAGGAGCTCAGCACCATCTAGAAGGTGCTCAGCACCATCCAGAAGAAGCTCAGCACCATCCAGAAGGTGCTCAGCACCATCTATCGCTCCAGAACCAAGACACGGCTCAGCACCATCCAGAATGTCCCCGGGATGGGTGTTGGGAAGCAGTTGAACCAAATTCCAAAAATCCCAGGTGTATGATTTGCTTTTCTCTTCACATCTGCATACAAATCTAATGTGTGCTCACCAAGAAATCAGCAAATCTGGCATCAATTAACTGAAGCCCTGTTCTTTTTTTTCTTTTTTTTTATTGTTTTGTTTTGTTTTTGGGGGGTTTTCTTGGGTTGTTTTTTTTTTTGTTTTGTTTTGGTTTGGTTTGGTTTGGGTTTTTTTGCTTTTTTTTGGTTTGGGTTTTTTTGTTTTTTTGGCTTTGGCTTTGGTTTGGTTTGGGGTTTTTTTTCTTTTTTTCTTTTTTTTTTTTTTTGTTTTGTTTGGTTTTGTTTTTTTAGTTTTGGGGGGTTTTTTGTTTGGTTTTGTTCGGTTTTGTTTTTTGGGGGTTGTTGGTTTTTTTTCCGCTATTCTTGTCGTTTTTCCTTCATGAAAGATCTATCAACCAATCTGGAGGAAACACCAGGAGAAACTGTAAAGAATCCTAATGATGTAAATATAAATTTCACGAGGAAAGAATGAGAAAAGCTGCGTTAGGTAACTTGGATGAAACTGCTTTGAAATATTTACTTGTGCCATCAAATTAACTTCTGCCTTATATTTAGTGTAAAGCTTACAACATTTAAACAAACAATAACTTTATGCAGCAAAACCTAATTATATTTGTTCAGCCTAGCTAAAATGCAGATATGTGTTTTGGCTCATTTATGGGAAAGTTTAGAAGTGCCAATGTCATTTATTTATTATTCATTGCAATCCACAGCTTGTCTGGGCTGTGGTCTGGATTTTAACTTGTAAAGTCTCCTGAAGGCAGGAAAAAAATCTTCTGGAAGGCTTGCAGGAAAATCTTGGTAGAAACCAAATCTCTTTTGGGTGTAAAGCCACGAGGGGCTGTCCATTGTTCAGATTTAATAAATATTGCAGTGGAATCTAAATGTGATGTGCCACCCTGAGGAATTAAAAGTGTGGTGGCTTTTGTGCCAAAATAAAGGCTCACTTATTCCAGGAGGGGGTTCTGAAAGTTTAATAAGTGTTTCAGTGACGTGTAAATTCTCTTCTATCACTCCATGGATCTGATCTTTTCCCTTCAAAATAAATAAATTTTATGTATTTACTTGGATATCTGAGTTTAAAGATTGTCTTTTATGGCTCTTCTGTAAGTTAGAATCAAAAATCGAGGTCTAAAATACTTTTGGAAAGCGAAGAATATTAAAATAATGTTTGACTGCATTATGTGATATTTAAGGAGACTTCTGAAATTGTTTATTTTGTTGGAAGGGGTATATTACCATCACAGGAGAAAATCAAGCAGGCTGGACTGAATAAAGGAAGAAGAGCTGTATGACTTCCACAACCAGTAATTTCTTTTCAAGTTACATTCACAGTATCATTTCACCCGTGATTTTTTCCTGTGATAGAGATGCTTTCAAAAAGAAATTATATCCTACTATCACCTCAGAATTACACCTTCCACTTATTGGTGACGACTGTCATCCCCCATTCGTGCAGCAGAAATAAAAGGAAAGATGCATTTCAGCTGGAAGAGGGCGATTTTATAGAGATCCCAGGGATGCACCTTCGCAGGGCTTGTTTCCATTTATTGGTGGTTCAAGATTTTTCGTTTCTTCAGAGAGTTTCCAAACTGGGGCAATGACCCACTGTAGTCACTGCCTGTCATGTTTTGGTTTCCTGAAATTCTTTTCCCAGGGAATCTTGTGGTAAACAAGAACATGTTGTTATAAACTATCCTGTTCTTAAAGAATTCCTTTCTTAAATGACTGTTTGATGGCCCTTTGATGTGACCAGTGGGTCCAAGGATGCCACCTCTTAGGTGGGCTCATTGTAAAAAGTTCTAATGACAGGTGCTTTGGAAATAAACCCAGATTTACTCATCAGCCTTTTGAATCACGAGTTCTTGTCTTTCGTGTCCAGCAGCAACAACCCACAGAGTTTTGGCAGAGTTTGGCATTTCCTAGTAAGAGGGGCAGGGGAAAGGCTGGCAGAGCTCACATCAGCTCTCTGTGCTGGGCACAGGCTCTGGTGGGGTGAAATATCCCCCCTCTGCCCCCCTGGCTCCTGTGGCCAAATCAATTCCTTGAGGGGTTTTGGAGGAATATCCCAGGAAAAAGGGTAAAATATTCCCAAAGAGGCTCTCACCCCTCTGGGATCAGCCCAAGGCTTTATTCTCCAAGGGTTCCAGGGCAGAGAGAGAGAGAGCTCTAGATGGTGCTGAGCTCCTGGTGGATGGTGCTGAGCACCCTTTAGATGGTGCTGAGCTCCTGCTGGATGGTGCTGAGCTCCTGCTGGATGGTCCTGAGTCCTGAGCTCCTGCCTGATGGTGCTGAGCTCCTGGTGGATGGTGCTGAGCACCCTTTACATGGTGCTGAGCTCCTGCTGGATGGTGCTGAGCTCCTGCTGGATGGTCCTGAGCTCCTGCCTGATGGTGCTGAGCTCCTACTGGATGGCGCTGAGCTCCTGCTGGATGGTGCTGAGCACCCTCTAGATGGTGCTGAGCTCCTGCTGAATGGTCCTGAGTCCTGAGCTCCCGCCTGATGGTGCTGAGCTCTTGCTGGATGGTGCTGAGCAGTGTCTTGGTTCTGCACTGATAGGTTGTGTTGATAAGTGTCTTGGTTTTAGACTGAGAGATGGTGCTGAGCACCTACTGGATAGTGCTGAGCACCTGCTGAATGGTCCTGAGCGCCCGCTAGATGGTGCTGAGCTCCTGCCTGATGGTGCTGAGCTCCTACTGGATGGTGCTGAGCACCCTCTAGATGGTGCTGAGCTCCTGCTAGATGGTCCTGAGCACCCTCTAGATGGTGCTGAGCTCCTACTGGATGGTGCTGAGCACCTGCTTGATGGTGCTGAGCTCTTGCTGGATGGTGCTGAGCAGTGTCTTGGTTCTAGACTGAGATGTGGCGTAGAGGCGTGTCTTGGTTCTGGAGTGATAGATGGTGCTGAGTTCCACACCATCTATCACAAGCTCAGCACCATCCAGCAAGAGCTCAGCACCATCTAGAGGGTGCTCAGCACCATCCAGCAGGAGCTCAGCACCATTTAGAGGGTGCTCAGCACCATCTATCACTCCAGAACCAAGACACACCTCTACGCCATATCTCAGTCTAGAACCAAGACACTGCTCAGCAGCGTCCAGCAAGAGCTCAGCACCATCCAGTATGAGTTCAGCACCATCTAGAGGGTGCTCAGCACCATCCAGTAGGTGCTCAGCACCATCTATCATTCCAGAACCAAGACACGGCTCAACGCCATGTCTCAGTCTAGAACCAAGACGCTGCTCAGGACCATTCATTAGGTGCTCAGCACCATCCAGTAGGTGCTCAGCACCATCCAGCAGGAGCTCAGCACCATCTATAGGGTGCTCAGCACCATCCAGCAGGAGCTCAGCACCATCTATCACTCCAGAACCAGACACTGCTCAACGCCGTGTCTCAGTCTAGAACCAAGGGCAGAGCGCCGGGGCAGGGATTGCCTTGCACAGCTGCAGAGCTCCCCGACAGGCTGAGTTTGGGTGCCAGTGATGGCTTTTGTGAGAAGCGTGAAGGGATTGGAAACCCTCATCTGATACCTGCGTTAATTAATGCCATCACTGCCATGCTCTGTGTCGTGGATTGCAGAGCAGGCTTCCCTCTCTGCTTTCTGTAATTAACTTTCCAGCAGTCCATAGAAACACAATAAATTCCTTTAGAAATAAAAGCTAAGCCTGGCAAGCTCAAGAACAGCAGAGTAGTTCTTTAATATTCCTTCTAAACTTGCTCAAAGTGTAGAGCAGGTCAAGAGCGAGTTGAATTTACAGATTATTCTGCTGGATGAAATGGAAAGCTGCAAGCCAATGGAAATAAATCCAAGATAAAACGTTTTTCTGTCTTTAAATTAAAGTGCAGTTCTGCGACAGAGGAAAGCGAAAATTCACAGAACTCATTAGCACAGGAACTTCATCAGAACGGCACAGTTGAAGGTGGAGATGGATATTTTCAGGAATGTCCATACATTCTTTAATGAGTCAAGTTGACGTCACCATCAGCAGCACATCTCAGGAGTTCCACCTTTGCCCCTGTGGATAAACAAACACTCCTCCAAGGAGAAGAGCCTCCATTTGTTGGAGTTCCGGTGTAATAAAGCTCGTCCTGTCCTGGCCTGCTGGCTTGGTTCTGGATTGCCAGATCGTGCTGAGATGTGTCTTGGTTCTGGAGCGATAGATGGTGCTGAGCTCCTGCTGGATGGTGCTGAGCTCCTGCCGGATGGTGCTGAGCTCCTACTGGATGGTGCTGAGCACCCTCTAGATGGTGCTGAGCTCCTGCTAGATGGTCCTGAGCAGCCTCTAGATGGTGCTGAGCTCCTACTGGATGGTGCTGAGCACCTGCTGGATGGTGCTGAGCACCCTCTAGATGGTGCTGAGCTCCTGCTGGATGGTGCTGAGCTCCTACTGGATGGTGCTGAGCATGTCTTGGTTCTGCACTGATAGATTGTGTTGAGCAGTGTCTTGGTTCTAGACTGAGAGATGGTGCTGAGCTCCTACTGGATGGTGCTGAGCACCTGCTGGATGGTGCTGAGCTCCTGCTAGATGGTGCTGAGCTCCCGCTGGATGGTGCTGAGCTCCTGCTAGATGGTGCTGAGCTCTTGCTGGATGGTGCTGAGCAGTGTCTTGGTTCTAGACTGATAGCTGGTGCTCAGCACTCTCTAGATGGTGCTGAGCTCCTGCTGGATGGTGCTGAGCACCTGCTGAGTGGTGCTGAGCCCCAATAGATGGTGCTGAGCTTTTGATGGATGGTGCTGAGCTTACGATAGATGGTGCGGAACTCAGCACCATCTATCACTCCAGAACCAAGACATGCCTCTACGCCATAACTCAGTCTAGAACCAAGACGCTGCTCAGCACCATCCAGTAGGTGCTCAGCACCATCTAGAGGGTGCTCAGCACCATCCAGCAGGAGCTCAGCACCATCTATCACTCCAGAACCAAGACACGGCCCAACGCCATGTCTCAGTCTAGAACCAAGACACTGCTCAGCACCATCCATCAGGAGCTCAGCACCATCTAGAGGGTGCTCAGCACCATCCAGCAGGAGCTCAGCACCATCTAGAGGGTGCTCAGCACCATCCAGCAGGAGCTCAGCACCATCCATCAGGAGCTCAGCACCATCTAGAGGGTGCTCAGCACCATCCAGCAGGAGCTCAGCACCATCTAGAGGGTGCTCAGCACCATTCAGCAGGAGCTCAGCACCATCTATCACTCCAGAACCAGACACTGCTCAATGCCGTGTCTCAGTCTAGACCCAAGGGCAGAGCGCCGGGACAGGGATTGCGTTGCACAGCTGCAGAGCTCCCCGACAGGCTGAGTTTGGGTGCCAGTGATGGCTTTTGTGAGAAGTGTGAAGGGATTGGAAACCCTCATCTGATACCTGCGTTAATTAATGCCATCACTGCCATGCTTTGTGTCGTGGATTGCAGAGCAGGCTTCCCTCTCTGCTGGCTGTAATTAACTTTCCAGCAGTCCATAGAAACACAATAAATTCCTTTCGAAATAAAAGCTAAGCCTGGCAAGCTCAAGAACAGCAGAGTAGTTCTTTAATATTCCTTCTAAATTTGCTCAAAGTGTAGAGCAGGTCAAGAGCGAGTTGAATTTACAGATTATTCTGCTGGATGAAATGGAAAGCTGCAAGCCAATGGAAATAAATCCAAGATAAAACATTTTTCTGTCTTTAAATTAAAGTGCAGTTCTGGAACAGAGGAAAGCGAAAATTCACAGAACTCATTAGCAGAGGAACTTCATCAGAACGGCACAGTTGAAGGTGGAGATGGATATTTTCAGGAATGTCCATACATTCTTTAATGAGTCAAGTTGACGTCACCATCAGCAGCACATCTCAGGAGTTCCACCTTTGCCCCTGTGGATAAACAAACACTCCTCCAAGGAGAAGTGCCTGCATTTGTTGGAGTTCCGTTGTAATAAAGCTCGTCATGGCCTGGCCTGCTGGCTTGGTTCTGGATTGCCAGATCATGCTGAGATGTGTCTTGGTTCTGGAGCGATAGAGGGTGCTGAGCTCCTGCTGGATGGTGCTGAGCACCTGCTTGATGGTGCTGAGCACCTGCTGGATGGTGCTGAGCTCCCTCCCGATGGTGCTGAGCAGTGTCTTGGTTCTGCACTGATAGATAGTGTTGAGTAGTCTATTGGTTCTAGACTGCTAGATGGTGCTGAGCACCCTCTAAATGGTGACGAGCTCCTGCTGGATGGTGCTGAGCACTTTTTAGATGGTGCTGAGCTCCTGCTGGAGGGTGCTGAGCTCTTGCTGGATGGTGCTGAGCTCCTGCTGGATGGTGCTGAGCAATGTCTTGGTTCTAGACTGCTAGATGGTGCTGAGCTCCTGGTGGATGGTGCTGAGCTCCTGGTGGATGGTGCTGAGCTCCTCTAGATGGTGCTGAGCACGTGTTGAATGGTGCTGAGCACCCTCTAGATGGTGCTGAGCTTGTGATAGATGGTGCGGAACTCAGCACCATCTATCACTCCAGAACCAAGACACGGCCCAACGCCGTGTCTCAGTCTAGAACCAAGACACTGCTCAGCACCATCCATCAGGAGCTCAGCACCATCTAGAGGGTGCTCAGCACCATCCAGCAGGAGCTCAGCACCATTCAGCAGGAGCTCAGCACCATCTATCACTCCAGAACCAAGACACGGCCCAACGCCATGTCTCAGTCTAGAACCAAGACACTGCTCAGCACCATCCATCAGGAGCTCAGCACCATCTAGAGGGTGCTCAGCACCATCCAGCAGGAGCTCAGCACCATCTAGAGGGTGCTCAGCACCATTCAGCAGGAGCTCAGCACCATCTATCACTCCAGAACCAGACACTGCTCAAGGCCGTGTCTCAGTCTAGAACCAAGGGCGCAGCGCCGGGACAGGGATTGCGTTGCACAGCTGCAGAGCTCCCCGACAGGCTGAGTTTGGGTGCCAGTGATGGCTTTTGTGAGAAGTGTGAAGGGATTGGAAACCCTCATCTGATACCTGCGTTAATTAATGCCATCACTGCCATGCTCTGTGTCGTGGATTGCAGAGCAGGCTTCCCTCCCTGCTGTCTGTAATTAACTTTCCAGCAGTCCATAGAAACACAATAAATTCCTTTCGAAATAAAAGCTAAGCCTGGCAAGCTCAAGAACAGCAGAGTAGTTCTTTAATATTCCTTCTAAATTTGCTCAAAGTGTAGAGCAGGTCAAGAGCGAGTTGAATTTACAGATTATTCTACTGGATGAAATGGAAAGCTGCAAGCCAATGGAAATAAATCCAAGATAAAACATTTTTCTGTCTTTAAATTAAAGTGCAGTTCTGGAACAGAGGAAAGCGAAAATTCACAGAACTCATTAGCAGAGGAACTTCATCAGAACGGCACAGTTGAAGGTGGAGATGGATATTTTCAGGAATGTCCATACATTCTTTAATGAGTCAAGTTGACGTCACCATCAGCAGCACATCTCAGGAGTTCCACCTTTGCCCCTGTGGATAAACAAACACTCCTCCAAGGAGAAGTGCCTCCATTTGTTGGAGTTCTGTTGTAATAAAGCTCGTCATGTCCTGGCCTGCTGGCTTGGTTCTGGATTGCCAGATCGTGCTGAGATGTGTCTTGGTTCTGGAGCGATAGAGGGTGCTGAGCTCCTGCTGGATGGTGCTGAGCTCCTGCTGGATGGTGCTGAGCTCCTGGTGGATGGTGCTGAGCTCCTCTAGATGGTGCTGAGCACGTGTTGAATGGTGCTGAGCACCCTCTAGATGGTGCTGAGCTTGTGATAGATGGTACGGGAGCTCAGCACCATCTATCACTCCAGAACCAAGACACACCTCTACTCCATGTCTCAGTCCAGAACCAAGACACTGCTCAGCACCATCGGGAGGGAGCTCAGCACCATCCAGCAGGAGCTCAGCACCATCTAGAGGGTGCTCAGCACCATCTATCACTCCATAACCTAGACACGGCTCAACGCCATGTCCCAGTCTAGAACCAAGAGACTACTCAACACTATCTATCAGTGCAGAACCAAGACACTGCTCAGCACCATCCAGCAGGAGCTCAGCACCATCTAGTGGG
The DNA here is from genome assembly GCA_016584745.2 of Phylloscopus trochilus trochilus. NCBI lineage: Eukaryota > Metazoa > Chordata > Aves > Passeriformes > Phylloscopidae > Phylloscopus > Phylloscopus trochilus. The sequence goes on along the minus strand of WQNJ02000046.1, from coordinate 1,085,398 downwards.
TGCTCAGCACTATCTAGTGGGTGCTCAGCACCATGCAACGGGAGCTCAGCACCATCTATCACTCCAGAACCAAGACACGCCTCTACTCCATGTCTCAGTCCAGAACCAAGACACTGCTCAGCACCATCGGGAGGGTGCTCAGCACCATCCAGAAGGTACTCAGCACCATCCAGCAGGAGCTCAGCACCATCTAGCAGTCTAGAACCAAGACACTGTTCAGCACCATCCAGCAAGAGCTCAGCACCATCTATTGGGGCTCAGCACCATCCAGCAGGAGCTCAGCACCCTCCAGCAGGAGCTCAGCACCATCTAGAGGGTGCTCAGCACCATCCAGAAGGTGCTCAGCACCATGTAGCAGTCTGGAACCAAGGCACTGCTCAGCACCATCCAGCAGGAGCTCAGCACCATCTAGAGGGTGCTCAGCACCATCCAGAAGGTGCTCAGCACCATGTAGCAGTCTGGAACCAAGACACTGCTCAGCACCATCCAGCAGGAGCTCAGCACCATCCAGATTGTGCTCAGCACCATCTAGAGGGTGCTCAGCACCATCCCGAAGGTACTCAGCACCATCCAGCAGGAGCTCAGCACCATCTAGCAGTCTAGAACCAAGACACTGCTCAACACGATCTATCAGTGCAGAACCAAGACACTGCTCAGCACCATCTAGCAGGAGCTCAGCACCATCTAGCAGGAGCTCAGCACTATCAGTAGGTGCTCAGCACCATCCAGAAGGTGCTCAGCACCATCCAGCAAGAGCTCAGCACCATCTCCCAGCTCAGCACCATCCTGCAGCCCTGTTATAGGCCCAGTGAGCCTGTGGCCGATTTTAACCCTTGTTTTGTTTTATAAATTCAGTTTGCTGAAGATTGTCTGAGGTGCGAGTCTGTTGACTGAGACCCTCATTAGCATAATAAAGTGAGCATAGTTTTAAATACCTGATACAATTACCCCAACCCGCTCTCCTGGCTGTGTTTTTGTTGGAGCCCGCCCTGATCACGCAGGAAAAGAACTTAACGTGGGAATACCATCAAACTTTTAATGTGTAATTACAAACTTTGCACCCCCTGGGACAAACACACCCCAATGATCTCTTTTTTCTGCTCTGTCCTTTATGCAAATCTGTCAGAAGGCACTGCCGTTTTCCAAAGCACTTGACCAGTTTTCCCTTCATTTTCTGCTCAAATTAATGTGCCGAGATTAACACCACAATCATTAGCAGCGGGCTGAGTCTGTCGCTTGGTTAAAATAAAACAAGGCTGTCCATAAAAAGCAGCTTGCTTGCTCTTATTTCTCCAAGTGGAGCCGGTTTAATTTTATGCAGGAATCATTCTCTTCCCTCCCTCCCCAACGAGATAAAAATGTTCATTTCCTTGTTAATATGTCTTATTCATTTTAAATGACTGAGGGGATGGTGATTGTGTTGAGCAAACTTTGCGTGAGGGAGGGAATTTGCTGGTGGTGAAAGCTTGAAATTGCCCTAAACGTTTGTGCCACCAGCCCGCGGTGCTAATTATTTCTTTAATTACAATGTGCCTGATTATATCCCGCGTTTGTATACACACCCCCAAAAAGAGGATCCAATAATGAACAGAAAAAGCGTTCTTTAATTGAAATCCAATTTCTTGGGTGTTATTAAAATGATATTAGCATTTCTAAGAGAGAGAGAGGGGGGGGGTAGTATTCAGATGCCCAAAGCAGTGGTCAGGAAATCTGCATCCCAGCTTTTTTCCAAATCCACGTTAAATTAAATATATCCATGACAAAGTTGGTGGGTTTGCAGTCCCTGGGGGCATCTCATGCTTTGGCTGCAAGGAGCACAGCATTTTAATCCGAAATTCGAAAGCACAAATGCAGAGGAACGAGGAAAGGTTTACTTACACGGATGAAAGGAACTCTGAGCAGTTATTTCCTGTACACAGCTGGCTGTATAATTGATATATTTTTAATTGTGACACAACTGTGGAGCTTTGACAGTAGTGCTGCCTTCAAGCAAGGGAATCTCCAAGGCAAGGCTTGGGTATTTCTTTGTGTCAAGATGATAAAACTTTGCCTCGGGCACAGCCAGGGGCTGGGAGCACTTGGAATGGGTAAGGAAGGAGACAGATGGACATCTGTAAATTCATTACCAGCACAGCTCTGAGCATGGCTCCCGATTAAAATAATACAGGAGAATACAGCTGTGATAATGGATTTTACACACAGGCCTGTGAAGTAAGGGATCATGATTTTTGAAGAGTTCCTCTCAATACAGAGTTATTAGTTTTTTAAAGTACGTATTTTCAGGAATAACCCCAAAAGACCCTGGGGTTTCAATGAGAAAAGAAAAGAGATATTTTTGTTAATTTGCGAATGGAGGCTGAATTTAATACACCCATTCAGACAGGTCTATTGTGCTGAGGCTTATATTCTATTATGTTTGATGTTCTATTAATAAGTATTTTCAATATTTAATGTGCAACAAGCATTAAACATTTTTGCTACACTGCTAAAGGCATCGTGGCCTGAAAAATTCCTTTTCTTTTTCCCCGAACTCTTGCCATGTAACTGTGAATTCCCTCCTCTTTTTTCTTTTTTTATATTTTATATTTTATTTTATATTTTATTATTTTTAATAATAAACATTTTTGCTACACTGCTAAAGGCATCGTGGCCTGAAAAATTCCTTTTTATATTTTGTTTTATTTTATTTTTTATTTTATTATTTTATTATATTTTATCTTTTATTTTATATTTTATATTTTATTTCTATTATTATTATATTTTATTATTTTGTTATACTTTAATATTTTGTTTTATTTTTATTATTTTATTATTTTGTTATATTTTATATTTTATTTTATTTTTTATTATTTTATTATTTTATTATATTTTTATTCTTATTTTATATTTTATTTTTATTATATTTTATTTTATTATTTTGTTATATTTTTATATTTTATTTTATTTTTATTATTTTATTATATTTTTATTTTATATTTTATTTTTATTATATTTTATTTTATTATTTTGATATATTTTATATTTTCTTTTATTTTATTTTAAATTTCTGCTGTTGCTTTTAAAGGTTTATTTTTGGCTTGGACCACTTCAGTAAAATCTGGTGGCAGCTCAGAAGTCAGAGTGAATGGCCAGGATGGGAAGGAGTGGGAGCTGAGCTGGTGTGAGAAGGTAGCAGAGCCCCTTAGGTAGGGGAGCACCTGGAGAAAAGCAGGGACCGTGTGTTCTGGCTGCACATTCCCTGTCTCCCCACTCTGTTATGGCCCTGGCAGGTTTGTCAGGTGTGCCCGGGGCTCCCTTGTTCTAAACTCTGAGGTGACAATCCCAGGGCTGTGGTGTCTGATGGGAGAGATGATCTGCAGAGCAGGATGCTCTTTGGGACACGTGGTTTATTGGCCGTGGTTTATTGGTCATGGGAAGGCAGCCTGACTGGGGAAGAGTCCAAAGGTCCACAGGGACAGGGATCCAGGGGAGCAAGAGCCCGAGCTCCCTTTTACATTCCATTTGAACCCTTTCTATCGTGAATATTCTAATGAGCATCAACCAATCACCTCAAGATACAAAACCTACAGAATCTACACACAGCCTATGGGAACTACAGCATTACAATACTACTCTACAGACCAAAATCCTGAAAAACCACCTCATCCCTGATACCTGAGAAGGTCCAACCCTTTATTCATCCTTTTGTCCTGGCAGGGGTGTCACTGAATCACCCAGCCCAGTCTTTTCAGCTGGTTTAATCACCCTCTTCCTGCCCAGCATCTTACAGTTCAAATTTTGCTGGTCCCACAGGACAGCTGGGCCAGCAGGAGCGAGGCAGGGATGAGCTGAGAGGGGGAAATGGGGAAATGGGATCAGGCTGGAGCACAGCAGAGGGAGAGAAGCACGAGAGGCTGGGATTCCAAAACGACTCTTTGGACCCCTCCTGCCAAGCTGGTGGGGTCTGCTCTGACCCTTGGGCTCTTGGTGAGGAGAAGGGCATTGTTTAATCAAAAGGAGATTAATTAATTACCTTCAGCAGCCACACTGTTGTTCTCCAGTTGTCCAGGAACTAAAGCTCTAAACATCAAAACTTGCTTTGAATTCCATTTCACCCACAGGTTTCATATTCTCAAAACCTCAGCAGTCATATTTGTAAGGTTTTTTCCTTTTTCATCCTCCCCAACACTGCTCCAGCACAGGAGAGCAGAATACAGCATGCAGAGGCAGTAGCTGGTAGAAAAAAAAAAAGAAAAAGAAATAAATAAGGTTAGAGAGCTGCCTTCATGATAAGAACTGTTAATCAGGAGGACATTTTCTGCTCTGAAAGCTTCATGTGATTTACCTGAGATAAAAGCCTTGAAGTGTAGCAGCTGAGGAGGATATGCTTGGGGAATTCACAAAGAGGTTGGAGAAACTATTAGTCTGAACCATGACAGGGCCTTTTCATCATTTTCATTCCTGCCATAAGACACATTGAGGCAGTATATACACTTAGGAAACTAATTGCTCCAAGCCTAGCAGGCCAGGCCTAGATTACTTACTGGAAACAAATCTTCTGAAGGATCAAAGTATTAAGAGATTCCAAACTGCCAGTGAGTTATGATGCTTGTCAGTTTTCAATATCAAGCAATGATAAAACCAAGTGGCCGTAACAAATTATTTTGTGTCCAGTTGAATAGGTAATGATGACTTACCCATCCCAAAGGTGCTGCTGTTCCAGGTTTACCTGCTGCACTAATAAACCTCAGCTGCATCCCCCCAGGGGCCAGGCTCAGTTCTGATGGTGCTCTGTGACAATTCACCTCTGCAGCCACTTGCATTTCCATGAGAGTGAAATTAATTCAAAGCTACCAATTCAGCTTGTCCAGCCTGAAAACCCTCATTATCAGCATGGATTTCAAAAATGCTGGTTTTCTTGGAGTGTTGTTTTTTCCTCCTGATGAAACCACCTTGCCATGGCCAGGTGAGGGCTAAATCAGGCTGTGCCAGGAAAGCAAGATTTGTTTAATTTGGGCAGGCAGTTCCTTAGAAATAACAGGCTGGGCTTAGCTGTTCCCTGAAGGTGCAGCAGGAAATGGTGCTGGTGTGTGTGCAGATGGAGGAGGTGGCCCCACCAATTAATGCTGGGTTTGTGCCTGCTCTGAGAGGGAAGATCAGAATCTCACTGCTCCTCCAGCAGCACTACAGAAATCAGAGTTAGGCTGGGTCATCTTTGAGCCTGGCAAAGAAGACTGAGGGGCTTTGGGGGCTGCTGGGGTTGTTTTTTTTCCTGTCTTTTTTTTCCTTAGTCTGTTGCCTTTTGCTGAAATGGAAAGCAGTTGGTAACACAAGCATATCCAGCACCTGGGTGCAGGTAAAGATGATAACATTATTGTTGTGTACATCTCAGGCACAGTCCCTTTGAGAGAGAGAGATGTTCTCAAAGCCATTGAGGAAGAAGGGGTTTGAAATGATGTGTTTCCAGTGAAAGCCTTTTCTCTTGGAGAGTAATTTCAGGCATCAAGCAGTGGGGTTATTAGACTCACTTTTTTTTTTTTTTTTTGGTCTGCAGTCACATTTTCCTCTGTATTATACTGCAGTATTATAAAAAAGAAAAAAAAATATAAGAAGAAAGTGGTCTTGCATCATAGCAAGTGAACTGTGGGAACATAAAAGATACAGGAAATTCTTGTCTTCTTGTTTTTGAGATTGCTTGAGGGGAATGGGGACTTCTGTACTATTTTTATAATGGATCAAAACAGCAACAGCAAACCCCCTTCAGTCTTACTGATTTAAATTTGTTAGCCAAGGGAAACAATCAGAACCAGTAAATAGAACCTGTTCTTTTGTTTGCTTTAATGAGCAACTTTGAGCTGCTGTCAGGGACACGACTGCGTGCTTTGGCATGTGCAATTTACAATTATATTTACAATTATAGTGTAAATATAGTGTAAATTATATAATTACCATTTATAATTTATAATTTACAATTACAGTGCAACTCTTCCCAGTGTGGCACCTCAGTGTCCTCCTTCCAGAGCCGTGCCTGGGAGTGCTGCACCCTGTCCCTGTTTGCAGAGGGAGCAGAGGATGTGTTCAGGCAGTTCCTAAACAGCCCAGACTGACTCCAGGATAAACAGAGCTGTGCTGCCCTGAGCAGATTTGCAAACCATCAGCAGTGAAGCTCCTTGTTTTGCCTTTTGAGTCTGGCAGGTCCATGTCTGTGTGTGTGTGTGTGAGGAGTCAGACGTGCTGGCTCCTCTTGGAGCCACTTCTGACACACAAAGTGTCTGCTGGAGCAGTGGCTGAACAGCATGCTGTTTAAAAATGCATAAAACCACCGTTTGTTTGGGGAGGCTGATGATGACAGGAATTGCTGTACTAAACGTGGGGCATCTTACCCAGAACTGGAGTTCTGATGGCAGCCTATGGCAGGCACTGGCAACTGCAAAGGAGATCCTTGTGAAATAAAGTTCTCATACTCTTCTTCTTCCTGCTGAGGTCAGATTTTAAACTGCCCTGCTTAGATATCAACTTAGAGGATGAGAGGGGATTTTATTTTTAGTGCTCTTTCCTCTGATTGTAGTTGAGGAAATCCCTCCCATGCACCTGTCAGTGTCCAGTCCCAAATGCCATGGGATGGACTCCCCCATGCACACCTGCAGTACCTGGTGGCAGGGGCTCTCACAGTGCCACACTGAGAGCATTTATTCAGTGCTTTCAACCCCACCACCTTTCATCAGCTTGCCTTCTCCTCCTGCTTTATGATGTGTGTGGGATGGCAGTGCCAGATCCATCTTCCCCGTGCCTTTGCTTTGGGATGTGCCCTTTTGGTGTCCTTTGTTATTTGTCTCCTTTCCAAGGAGACAAGCTGCTCCAGCCTGGCAGCCTCTGTCAGTCTCTGTGATGGCTCCTCTGTGCTTGCAGTGCTTTTACTGTCCTCCTCCAGTGCAGCCTGCAGAACTTCACACCCAGCAGGTCTGAGTGCCAGGGCAGCCCCAGCAGAGGCTCTCCCCGAGCTGCACAGCCACTCCAAACCTGCCAGCACTGCAGGCAGCTCAAACCCTGCCCTTCCCCTGCTCTCCTGCCCACCCAGTGAATGGCAGAACTCCCCCAGACCTCGGCACGGCTCTCCCCGAGCTGCATTTGTTCTTTGCAAATTCTGCTGCCTCCTGTTCACCTGCACTGCCACCAATAGGCACCTGAACCCTCAGACTGAATGTGCAACCTGGGGGCAATTTACTGCTCAATGCATTCCACCTGTCACAAATGATTAGCTGGTGAAACCCCTGGTGCTTTGGGATCATTAATCCTTTTTAATTATCCCTGCATTCCTGCTTTGGGAACTCCTTGGGCTGCTTTGCTGGCAGAGGTGCTGCTGCAGTTCTCCTCTCTCCTCTGCAGTGGGAATCACTGGCAGGAGGGAAGGGAGGGAATGTGGGAATCCTGCTCCTTTGGGGTGAGGAACAGAGAGAAAATGTTTTGGGGGAGGCCTCGTGGATGGGCTGCCACCTTCCAGGGGTGAAGAGAAGTGGGTGTGGGGCAGGGTGGTTGGTGTGCAGAGCACTTCAGCACAGCTGAGGTTCAGAGTCAGCTCAGGTGTGGCTCACACACACCCTGGGCAGGAGCTACAGCAGAAAGCAATTCCCTCCTTTGCTCTTTTCCCTCCGGAAAAATGCAAAAAAACCTCTTTTCTCTGGGTTGTGAAGGCAGAATGCAACATGCTCTTGAAAATGTGTCCAACCCCACAGTGCCTCATGCCTCAGGATGGAGAAACAGAAGAGCCCAGTGCTAGACTGTGTTTGAAAATCAAATTATTTCTAAGGAAGATTGAGGACAAATTTTCTCCAGTTTTTTTTTTTTGTTTGTTTGGTTGGGTTTTTTTTGAATAAAATCATTCTGCTGAATTCAGCTCAGTGATGCTGGCACAACTCCTTTTTGTCTTTCAGCTGCTCTTGTAGCCCTCTCTGAATTTCGTTCAGATGAACTATTTTCTAGTATTGTTTTGAGAGAGATGATCATCTAGCAGAAGGGGAAATAAAGGCATCTGGCTTGACTCTTCTTCAACTGACCATGGCCAAGAAAGTCATTAAAGCAAATTAAAAGCCAAACATGGTTTTCTCACTTCTTTACTAAATGCCACAGTCATTCATCTCTGAAAATGGACAAACACAATCTCAGTCAAGCTGTCATTATGGGGAGGAATGGAGAAGCTGTAATTTGAGTGCTAATCAAATTCTTATTTATCAGTCTCAGCTGTGCTGGTTTGGGAGGCATATGCCAGGAAACTTAACAAACATTTTCCTCTTCCAAAGAGCAAGGTCTATGTTTTGCTTGCCTTCCCCAGAAGTGGTTTTCAATACACACCATTAGTGAAAGGCAAAATAGAATACAAGGAAATGAAAAGGTTGGTGTGGCTGAGGGCACATCCTGTGAGCCAGTATTGACAGAACGGCTGCCTCACATCTGACTGGAAAAGATTTGATGGTAAAAACTGCTCTGTGATGGAGAGGACTGCAGTTTTCTGACATTTGCCTGAGGTACCTGATCACAGGAAAAGAATGATCACAAGGATGGGGAAGACAAAAGTTTAACAAGTTCCTTCAAGATGCATAAAAAGCCGCTTTGAAACCAGCCTGTGTTATTGATTTATTTTCTGTGGTGGCACTACAAATACAGTCTGAAACCACTGGACAGTTACATGATGTCTGGTACCCTCTCTTGGGATCCCCGTGCCTGCCTTGTGTTGCAGTGCAGTTCTGTGAAACAAACCCTCTCTCTCAGCTGTTGCTGTGCTTTCATTCAGTCTGTTGGGTGGGTTTGCAAGAAATGTTTTATAAGCCTTAGTTATGAGTATAGTATAGTTTTTGTATATTGTAAGTTTAGGGTAGTTTAGATACCTTGAAAGGGCCTCTTGTCTAGAATGTATTCTTATCATAGTTTGATAAAGGTTTCTAAGACAACTTGAGTCTCTGCCTGGAGACTCTTTTCAGTTCTGGTCCATTTGCACTTTGGGGTTGAATTGCCCAGTTCCAACTCCAGGCTGGGAGGTCCCATCCTTCCTGTCCCTCCCTCCAGCCACCCTTGTTGGTGCTGCTGGGCTGAAAGTTGTCCTTGGTGTGCAGCAGGAACAGGATTTGTTTTGTGTCCCTGCTCTGTGCAGAGCTGAGTGACCCTGAGTGTGAGCTCAGAGCTGCACCCTGGGCAGCACAGAACATGAAATACATCAGAGCTCAAGCTCCAGGCATCGTTGGCAGCTGATGTGTGACACCAAGCAGGGCTGTCCCCCCATCTCAGCTGCTGCCAGAGTGGGGTGACCCAAGGTGGTCTGGTGGAACCATGGCAGGGACTGAAATGAGATGATCTTTAAGGCCCCACCCAACCATTCTCTGATTCTGTGATGGCAGTCCTGTGTCTCCTGAAATTAGAAAATAATATTAATCATTTTGTTTAAAGCTTTGCTGAGGCTAGCATTCAATACTTCTGAAACACCCCCTCTGCCGTTAATAAATTGACTTTTTTTTTTTTTTAAACACTTACTTGCCTTTAGCAAATACATTAACAAACTCTTCTAATGACCAATTTGCTGTCTCAGATCTTGCTGAGGATAGGCTGCCTTTTATCTTTGCCTTTCAAGAAATGACCTTACCCTAAAGCTTCTCCAGATCTCAAAGCTTGGGTGTGAAGTGGTGAGTTCAGGCCAGGGCTGTGCACAGGTGGCTTTAGTAACTCTGGAGCAATGCTTCCTCTTCTGGGCAGAGCCCTGCAGGGAGTTGATGGCTCACCAACACTGGGCATTCAGAAGAAAAGAAAGCATTAATTTTGTGCCACAGCTGATGTTTGCCTTGCTTTTGGAGCTTTAACCTAACCCAAGTACAATGAATGAAGGAATTTAATGCCTCTGGTTCCAGTAGGACTCAGAGTTTACAAGCTGAGTTTCTTCAGTGATCTCCCCATTGACTTACCCAGAGAGATCAGGATGATTTACAGTCACTGCTGGACTTGAGAATGATTCCCAGAAGTCTGAGCCCAGTAGTCCTTCAATAAGCCACAGTAATAAGGAATTTTATTGTTATGGCTTTGAGTGTCCTGCAGTGTACGGTAATTCAGATATAAAATAATTAGAGGCAATTAAAGACCATTACAGTAAGGATTACTGTGGGCTAATGACAGACTCTTTGACTGGAGGAGAAATAACTTCTGAAGTCACTCAGGGAACAGGATACCCAGTGAAGGTGGGAAAGTGGGAAGAAGCCAAAATAGATGAGGACTTGTTCTTTCACCACACTCTCCTTTTCTTTAAGTACCCCCCAAATTCCAGTATATCTTATAATTTTGTTCATTAAAGATACTCATAAAACTACAGCAATAAGGTACAACTTCACTTCATGAAAGGGTATTTCTCAACACATCAGAAAAGATTCAATGTTTTGTGCTTAGCTGCTGGTTTTTGATAGCAGTGTTTTATTAAAGGTATTAAAAATCAATAAATCAATCAATACAGGAACTATAATTTAGGGTGCAGAGATGTGAGCCATCCAGTCAGTGCAAGAAATGTTACTGAAGCTGTAAACACAAGCAAGGAAGTTGTGTGCATTAAAAACAGAAAGCAATTGAGACTATTTCCCAGGCTTGTTGGTGATGCTGCATTTATCTGACTTTGAAGGCATACCTGCTGCAAAGCCCTGTACATCCTCCTATCTCTGCAGAATTTACCAGCAGCTCCTGGAAGGGCCCAGCAGGGTCACTCCTTGAGGATCTAAAGCAGAATGGAAGGTGCAGTGAGGTGAAAAGGATCAGTGTTCCCCAGCAGTGCAGGTGAAGGGAGTCAGGCATTATCTCACTGGGCTGACAGGCAGCACCTGTGGCTCATTGGCATTGCCAGGCACAAAGCTCTGCCCTTGGATCCTGAGATCAGTGTCCAATTCCTGCAGTGATCCCTCAGGAAACCTTTCCCTTCTTTTGCCAAGAGCCACCAGTCTGGAAGCTGGTTTTTATTTTCCCTTTAGCTGAAGGAATGGGAACTGGAAACAAATACTTGGTTCACTGTTGTTCCAGACCAGAGCAGGAGTGCTTATCATCACAGCTAAGAAGAGGCTGAAAGAGATGAAGGAATCTCTTTAGATCTGGTAAGCTTTATATCCTCAGTTGGATTTTGACTTCCCTGATTTTGTTGATATGCAAAAGAAATTCTGCTTCTCTTTGCTCTTTATTAATTTCATAATGGAGGGGAAAATCTCTTTTAAAATGACAGGTTTTTTTTTAAAAAAATTATTAACCAAACATCATAATGCTGTCTTTACTCAGTTAATTTTACACCTATTTGAATTTCCATCTTTTCTACATGAGGTTGCTTTACCGTGTTAAAAAGCAAGGGGAAATAAGCTTTGAAAAAAACCCCTTTTTAAATTGATAACTGCAGGGTCTCTAGTGAAACTCTCCAGGTTCTCCTGGCTTACACTTGATTTGCTTTAATAAGGGTTATGGGGAATGAAAAAACTATTGAAACTGCATTTGAGAACGCCTGGCAGCAGGCAGGTGGGGAAGGAGTTGGAGTGACTGTTTTCCATTGCTGAGGGCCCCTCAGGACTGCACTGGAGGGAATCCTGGCTGCCCCAGATAAGAGTCCCCACAGCAGTTTCATCTGCCAGGCAGTTGTGCTCAGCAGCCTGGACTCATCACAGGGCAGGCAGGGAAGAGCTGCAGAGCTCTTCCCAAATATTCCTCTATTCCCTCTATTCCCAAATAAAAATTTTGCTCAGAAGGATGGTGGGGGGGGAAATGTGCTGTGTGCCACACTCCCAGAGAATGGTGATGAAGGGCATTTAATGTGCTGATGAGGAGGGAAAAAGGAAAAAAATATATATATATATAGAGAGAGAGAGAGAAATTTTGAAGGAGCAAACCCACCTGTGTTACTACTGCTGCAGTAACTCTTCTGTTTCATCTGTAAGTTTGAGTTTGCAGCTGTTGGAACCCTGGGCAGTGAGGAGTTCAGGCTCTCTGTGCTGCCAGGCACTGACCCCCCAGCAAACCCTGCATTGACCTGAGCCTGTGGGACAGCTCCCAAAATTGAGTGATGGCACTGGGACTGTGGGGGTGTGCTTTGGGTAGAAGTGTGTGACAGCACAGGGTGGACAATTAGGATTTAAGATTTTAATATATAGCAAGATATATATAAAGCAAGATGGAGGATTTGGGACATTGGTTAAGTTCTTCTTTCACCCTCTTCATGGGTTTAGGTGTTTTTTTCTAATTGTGTGAGAAGGTCTGCAGGCTGAATAGATGTCTTAGTTTGGGAGGATGCTCTCATTTTTTCCTTTGTCACCCTGACAAAAGTCACTGATTAACAATGCAGTCAATTGTTATGAGATAAATTACAGGATTTTTCACTTTTTCTTTCTATGTCATCCTTTTGGCTTTCTGATTACTCATGAATTTTCCTTAGTACTTCCCTCTATTCCCAAATAAAAATTAAGATTCTGTGTTCCGTTGCAGTCCAGCCTAGTGGAACTAAATGAATGTTGGCTCTGATTGTGTAGAGAAGAGTACAGGTTATAATTTTTTATATATACCTTCTGAACATGAGGCAGGCTGTCTAGATGTAGTGCCTCCCTGTGATTTGTGATTGTTAGGGTTTGGTTATGGTTTGTGTGTATGTTTGTTTTTCCTACCTGAGCTGGTACATGTTGGTGGCAGTGAAAATCAGAGTGAAGTTCCCAGGATCTCCCCACAGCAAAGGAGATCTGTGTTTGGCCATGCAACTTGTAGTGAATTTTCTTGTGTTTCTTGACACTTGTTCATTGCAATAAAAAAAAAAAAAAATAAAAAGAAATCCTGCCTTTATCTGGAGCAAACCTGAGTGTTACACTTGCTGTAGTTAGTTCTTTCAGACCGACGAGGGTGAAGCTGGTTAATAATAAATGGAAACTCTGCAGGTACCTTGTGTGCTGAAGGCTTTTTCTGGAGAAATGATTAAATGCATTGAGTTCCACATCTGATCAATATAAAAAAGTATTCTGGCTGTTTCTGGACCCGGCAAACGTTTTCATCAGATTTGGCTTCCATCTCTAGTGAGAGGTGTTTACAGAACTCCCTTCTAAATGCCTCTCTTATCAAAGGAAATTTTTTATTATTTTTAATAAAAAAATTACTATCTCCTGAACTGCATTATTTAAAATTGAAATAGAAAGCTATTTTCTTTCAGCTCCTTTGAAAACTCCCTGAGACTGTTTCCTCGAATAAAATTTATTCTCTTTGATTCCAACAGGCTTCCCACGCTTAATGAAGTATCATTGTAACACAACGGGGTTTTAATTCTCTTTCCATTATCACCTTCACTCTAATTCCACCAGAGCTTCCTTAGGTGACTCATCCCTTTGTTCAGAACGTGGCTTTCCTCTCCAGCAAGGAGGCTGAGCTGGAATTTTTGGATTTATGGAGCCAGAATTTTTGGATTTATGGCACACTTGTTCCCAGGGTGTGGCTGGGCAGGGCTGCAGGAACCAGAGACACTCAGGGGGATGGATCCCTCAGGGGATGGGTTCACCCCTGAGGTGCCTTCCTGCTCAGCTCAGCCAGCTGTTTTTACCCTGGGCAGTGAGGAGTTCAGGCTCTCTGTGCTGCCAGGCACTGACCCCAAAACAAACCTTGCATTGACCTGAGGCTGTGGGACAGCTCCCAAAATTGAGTGATGGCACTGGGACTGTGGGGTTGTGCTTTGGGTAGAAGTGTGTGACAGGGTGGAAAATTAGGATTTAAGATTTTAATATATAGCAAGATATATATAAAGCAAGATGGAGGATTTAGGACATTGGTCAAGTTCTTCTTTCGCCTTCCTCTTCATGGGTTTAGATGTTTGTTTTTTTTTTTTTTTCTAATTGGGTGAAAAGGTCTGCATTGCGGGCCTTGAGTGGTCATTATTGGGTTAAAAGTAACAATAATTCAGGTGTCATCTCACTGTTGGATAATTAGCACTTTGAAGACCATGGAAAGAGGGACAGAGCCATTTTCCAACTTGTTAGCTGGAGCTCACAACTCATGAGGCTGTTACAGATAAGAATTAATAACCATCTGAGCCTGAAGAGGAGCAAATGGCACCTCCTGTGCTTTAATCCTGGCTCTAAGAGAAGAAAATCAGATCCAACCCCCCAGGCAGGAGTGGCAGAGGGGCCCTGTGAGTCCCAGAGCAGCTCATTGTTCACCCTGGGCACTGCAGAGCTGCAGAGGGAAGGCAGGGAAGCAGCACTGCTCTGTTCCAACCAGAGCTGCCAGGTGTCCCTGCTTGTTCTCCTCTGGTTCCAAACCAATCTGCTGGGTTCCTGACATGGCAGCATTCTGCCCTCCTTGCCCCTCAGCTCCTGGTCCCCCTTGCTGGGTGTCTCATTGCAGCACCCACTTTCTGGGGCATTTCCTCTCACTTTTGACTTCCCAGGGAATGTGGCCTGGCAGAGGAGCAGCCCTGCCTTTCTGCCAGCTCCTCCTTCAGCTTTATTTCATCAGAGCCAGAACCAAGTGTGATCACACTAAGTGCAGTTATTGATGTATTTCCTTCATTTTGAGATTGGCCCATCGAATTTGGCAGCTCCTGGAGCTGGCTCAGATGGGAAACGTTTCGTGGAAGGGATGAGGTTGGTGCTTGAATGGAATAACAAATAAATACACAAAGTTCAGACTGTTCCCATTTCAAGGTGGTTCATTGTTTAGGCAGAGAACTGTAAGTAAGGACTGTGTGGGACTTCAGTGTTGGACAGCTGAGTCTCTGTGAGAAGTGACTTGAGCTGGGAGAGTCTGGTGTGTTCCTCTGCCTCAGTTACTGAGGAGGGACAGTGAGGTGTTCTGGGCAGCTGGGGTGTGAAAGCCATGGTACCAGAAGTTTTTATTTTGGCCTGATCACCAGGGTGAAATGAAGCTACTCAATTAATCTTCAGTCATTTGCTCTGTGCTGAGATGGGGAGTGGAGCCCTGTGCCACCAGGACATGCACACCCTCAACCAAGGGTGATAGTCCTGCTTGGTTCTGTTTAGGTTGGTTTTGTTTTTAATGCTTTTAGTGAGTATTTGGAGTTTTTTCCCCCCACAGATTCTGACCTATAGATTTTTTTTTCTTTTTTTTTTTTGGAAAGAGGAGTAATGATGATGAAAGCAGTTCTGATTGCCTTGTTCAATAGGAGGTGCCTGTTGTACAGCACCTCAGTCAGATTAATTCAGCCCAACTGCAGCTAAATGGACAAGCTTTAAATGACATGGCTCAGGTTCTGCTGATTTTGTTTAAAGGGAGGAACAAATGAGGCTCAGCGACATTTCTTTACCATTCAAAAAACATAAACATGATTATCTGCTTTGCAGTTTTTAATATCCTGTTGTGCATTTACCTTGAAGAGTATCTGTAAATGTGCCTTATACAACTCAGGTAAACACTATATCATGATAGAATGTGGTTTCAAAGATAAACTTGGCCTGAAATCTCCTGGTTTAGGTGGCCTTAGCCAGACAAACTCTGTCTTTATGGTAATGTCACCCTTTTGATGAAGCTCAGAGCAGAGCTGTAGGTAGGAACATCATGTGTGTGAAATGCTCAAATACATGGCTTACACTGTAAAACAGCTTAAAACCCAAAAGGTATTTTTAAATCCTCCCTTGCTCAGGGATTTCTGAATGTAATTCTGTATCTTCTCACCGAGATAAAAATATTCTCTGTGGATTACTCTAATTAAGCAATGTTAGATGCAGCTTAAATCTATTTTGAATATGTGTTTAATTTTAATAAATATCACCACTCAATTTCCAGATGCGTTTTGTGTCTAGACTCTAATAAATCCAGCTTGGCTGAGGGTTCAGCAGCCTGGTAGTTTTCCATTCTGTGTCCTAGGGTTTGTTTTGTAGGTTCTGTTTGTTGAGATATTCAAGTAGCAGACTAGAGGAGATAAAGGCCAAATATTGGAAAGCTGTAGAGCATTGAGGTAGAATTCAGTAAAAATGGCCAAGACAGCATAATTGAGGTGCCCCACTGCAGCAAGAAATGTTCTTTATTTCAGTGTAACACTGGCACTTCTGTTATGAGCACTTCTCTTTCCCTGGGTGTAACACCATGGGCTTTTCAGGCTGCCTGAGCAGGGCAGGCCAATCAGCAGAGGTACAATTTGCCAGAACCCATCTCTGTATGGAATCAAAAAAACTTTCACCTGCCATCTGCTGGGGAAAAAAATGAAAAGCTCCACACAAGATGTGAACCACCAAGCTGAGGACTACACCTGCTCCCTGCTTGTACAGAAATATGCAGTGCTAGTTCTATATAAAGGAGATTTTGCACTTCCATTCCTGACTCTTTCTCAATGTAGGCTGCAAGAATGAGAATTTTTTGGTCTTTTTTTTTTTTTTTTTCTTCTTCTTCTTCCATATCAATAGGGCAAAAGAGTAATTGGGTTCACCAGTTCCTCATATTTGCCTGAATAACAACCAGCTACCCTTCGTGGTCAGAGCACGCTCGTGGGAAATAAAACAAGGCAGATATGATAGGAAAACATAAAAGTGTATTGATTAAACCCTCTGGGAGATTTGGTCCTCCAGCAATATTCAATCACACGTCACCTGCAGCACACTAAATAAGTCCTGAAAGTTTTTAATATTCCATCTCACCGAATAAATCAGAGGGGCAATGACTGGCTGCAGCAGTTCTCTCCCAATCAGGAATATTGCTGTAATGAGCACTGTGTTCTGCCCTTAGAGTGATGGCTGGGGAAACAGGGCAGGGAAGAGTTTCCAGCTTTGCTCTTAGGAGAAAAATCTCACTGGGAGATCTGTGCTGCTGCCAGTGTGGTGAAGTTCTGAGTGAGCATTTCAGCAGGGAACAGGCAGCTGGTGGATTTTAATTGTGCCACAGCAGGGACAGCAGCTCTGCCTCCTTTGAGCTGGGCTCTCCTTGTGCTGGCACGTGTTCCACTTCAGGAAACAATTCTACCTTGGTGCTGGACAAGTGAAAACAAGCAATAAGTCAGTGGGGTTAACTTCCATCTTTTTACTAGAACTGCAGCTCTGACAACTTTGAGGATTAAACTCCTTTTACTACAAACGGAGGGGACAGGCTCTGAATGTATCTCAGAGACAGCAAATGTGAATCAACACGAGTTTTTCTCACCCATTTCAGTAGGCCAGCCTCTTCATAATACCTACAGTGGCAGCATTTAATTGGGGTTTATCCATAACAGGGAGTAAAAAAAAATAAATTAATGTTGAATTTCTGGTGTGTGAACCCCCCACATTAATTTGTTAAGTGGGAAAATCTGAAGCTGATGAGTTCCCACCTGTAAGGACTTTGCCTTTGGGCTCTGGATTATCCACATGCAATGCTGGATACACAATCTGCCCAATAGTCTGGTGAAGAAAAAAAAAAAAGTCTCCTGTGAGCTTTTGGCCCTCAGAACATATTTATAGTGAGAGATGGGAGTGTCCACAGTCTGTATTGATCTGAATGCTTGTGTAAAGGTTTTATTCTTTAAGCTCGTGGTGCAGTTCTAGGCAACATTAAAAAGTTTTAGGAGTTTTGCCTGCCCCTCAGGTTTTGTTCCCAGTACACAGGGGATTCATTTTGGAGGGTATAATAGGGCTTAAGCTTGTCAGCCTGCACTATTTATTAAACCATGAAACTGTTTTCAAGTTGTTTAATAAATAAATGATGACATTTTAAAATGTCAGCAGGAGTCAGTGAAATCTTCCAGGCTCAGAAATCCTGGAAGCTCTGAGCGTGCTGGCTTCTGATTTGTCCCACACAGAAGTGAGGTGCCTGTGCAAGTTACAGATCCAGGATTAGCCCCAGCTATGTCTTGGGCAGTTTGATTTTTTTTCTTGCACTGTAACTCATTATTTCAAATAAACTCACGTCAGCCATTGCAAACACCATTTACAGGAGAAAGAAAAAAAACAAACAGAAAAAAACCCCTGCAAACAAACACAAGAAAAACCTAACAAAAAACCCCACAAACAAACAAACAAAAACAGAACACAAAACCAAACAAAAACACAAAAAGCCCACAAAAAACCAAAAACCAAACAAAAAACCCCCCACAAAACAACCAAACCAAAACCAAAACAAAAAAACCAACCAAACAAACAAACCACAAACCACCCCCCAAAAAAAAAACCAAACAAAAAAACCCCCAAAAAACAAAAAAACCCACAAAAAAATTAAAAAACCAACCAAACAAAAACACCAAACAAACAAACAAAAACCCAAAAAAACCAAACAAAACAACCCCAAAAAGCTCCCCCCTAAACCAGCAAAGACCAGTGACAGGACAGGTGACAGCAGGTTAACTCAGCACATTTATAGAGGCAGATCAGGCCTTGGGAAGGGTTTGTCTTTGTACTGCTCCCAAAACCATGAAAACTTTACAGAAATGGGAATTTGTAGGATCCATCCTCCTCCTCCCTCGACCTGTTCCAGTCTGCAACACTGATGCAGTAAATTACTGCTGGAAATCTCTGTTTTTTTCCCCAAAGATCCCTGCCTTTCACCTGAGAGGGATTATCCACCTGATTTCATTTGGATGGGCTTTGGGGTGCTGGTTCTCTGTCCTGCAAACAGCTCCTCCCTGGTGGGAGCCTGTGCCTTTGGGAGAGGTTTCACAGAGATTTGCTGCTGCTCAAAATGTTGCCACCACTTCCCTTTCACTTCTCCAGGCCCATTAAATAAATACTCATTAATTTGTAATGCATTTTTGCAGCTGATACCTTGCAGTGGGTTTTGGTTTTTTTTTTTTTTTTTTCTCATTAAGCACAGTATAAAAATGAAACACTGAAATGCTGGCATACATTTTTCTCACTCCACTCTTTTGTTGTCTGTCTGAGCATGTTGGTCTTGTGCATTTAAATAATTAATTTTCTTCTTCAGGATCTGCTGGTGATATTCGTTGCAGCTGATATCTCCACGTGAAAATTCAATTATTTTTTTGGAGCTCTGAGAGATGTGGAGTGCATAATAACTTTGATAATTAACCCAGTGTTTGGCAGTATATTGAAAGTGATGTTTAAGGACTACAATTCAATTGCTTTCTGTTGCAGTCTTTGTTTGCAATCTTACAGCTGACTGGCATCCTTTTTGTTTGGTTATTGTTTTGTTTTGGTACAGGTTTTGTGTGGTTTTTTTTTTTTTTTTTTTTTTTGTGTGTTTGTTTGTTTGTTTTTTTTTGTTGGTTATTCTTTTGCTAGAGGTCCTGAAGAGCCTTAAATACAATTCCAGTTTTCCATAACTGAACAGCAAGGTTTTTTACTGAGGAAAACAGAACAAGCAAACAGAAGCTGGTGATTTTTCCCACTGGAATCTTAGTTCAGGGAGATCAGTGTGGTTTACAAGATACTAAACTTGTTTCAGCAGCTGTTTTTCCTCCATAACTGTTCAGGTAAATGTTACTGGGAGATGATGCTTAGGAACCTCACACAGACAAGCCCCCCCCTATAGCCTCATGAGATAAATCCACTTTGCTTCTTTCACCTTGTGAGCTGTGAGGTTGGAAAGTTTAATTGTTGTGCTGGGGGAGCCAGGCTTAGGGATAGCTCAGGGGAACATTTAAATCAGTGATCACCTGTTCAGGAACTCCTCTGAGGTTGGAAACAGTTTAATTGTTGTGCTGAGGATAAGAGAGAGCCAGGCTTAGGAATCCTTCAGGTGAACATTTAAATCAGTGATCACCTGTTCAAGAACTCCTGTGGGAGTTGGAAACAGTTTAATTGTTGTGCTGAGGACAAGAGAGAGCTGAGGGAGCCAGGCTTAGGGGATAGCTCAGGTGAACATTTAGGGTCAGTGATCACCTGTTGAAGAACTCTTCTGAAGTTGGAAACAGTTTAATTGTTGTGCTGAGGACAGTGGGGAGCCAGGCTTAGGAATCCTTCAGGTGAACATGTAAATCAGTGATCACCTGTTCAGGAACTCCTGTGGGAGTTGGAAAGAGTTTAATTGTTGTGCTGAGGACAATAGAGAGCTGGGGGAGCCAGGCTTAGGAATCCTTCAGGTGAACATTTAAATCAGTGATCACCTGTTGAAGAACTCCTCTGAGGTTGGAAACAGTTTAATTGTTGTGCTGAGGACAAGAGAGAGCCAGGCTTAGGGGATAGCTCAGGTGAACATTTAGGATCAGTGATCACCTGTTGAAGAACTCCTCTGAGGTTGGAAAGAGTTTAATTCTTGTGCTGAGGACAGTGTGGAGCCAGGCTTAGGGGATGGCTCAGGTGAACATTTAGGGTCAGGGATCACCTGTTCAAGGACTGCTCGTGGCCAGAGCTCCTCAGCAGGACTGTGGGCTGGTGCTCACCTCCCTGAGCAGTGGACAAGGCCCAGCACTCAGGAGATAAGGTGCCCTGGCAGCTGGGATGTGGGGGAGAAATGCAATTCCATTGTTATTCCCAGGGTCTGGGAGAGTTCCTTCCCTTTGCCACTGTCAGTGCAAGCACTGCTGCAGCCCTGGAATCCAATGGGCAAAGGGCATTTGAAATGAGGCAGTGGTATGAGATTTATTCCTGCAGGCCTTTCCCCAATCTGTCATTTTCCTTGGACATCAACCCCCAGCCTGTGCAGATCCCAACTTGCTTGCAATTCAGGGAACTTCTGCAATGGGAGAATAAGCCTCTTAACAAGATTGAATTTGCTATTGTGCAAGTTGCAAGCTGAACAAACAGAGATTGGGCAAATTTCTGTTCATTCATGTGCCTCTTTTAAAAAACAAATACCAGTTTAATATAAATGGAAATGAGAGCAATGCTAGTGTGGACATAAATCTTGATCTATTGTAACCTAATAATGAAATCCACTCTGTTCAGAGTCTAGATAAATGAAATAAAGTCATAGGCTGCTTTGGGGTTTTTTAATAAGAATAAGAATCATCACTTTTAACTTAGATCTGTCTCCTTTTATTTGCTCGCTGTGATTTTGGACAAAGCCATTATTTATGGAAAACCAGGTGTTAGTCTCAAAAGAAAAGTTAGCCTCGCCCTATTATGCACGATGTGCAATTGTTTCTGGGAAAAGATAAAAATAATGTGGCAGGATAGTTGGAAAAAGAACAGAAAAAAAGTTTCCTGGCTGACTTCATAAACTTTAATATTTATATAACCTTTAAGCAGCCAAGAGCCTCTGCCTAATGACAGTCAACTAACAGCTTGACCTTTATTGAATGGAAGAATGGTAGCACACTCACAGGAGTTTCATTTCAACAGCAACTTAATGGTGAATTTCTTTGGGCTGTTAATGTACAGTGAGCACACTGAAATTCAGCTGGAGCCTGGAAATGTATTATTGCCATTAAATACATCCTGGGCAGCTGAAGAAAAGAGGATCTACAGAGCAGTCACCTTCAGGTTCTGTAATTCTATTTTGATGATCTTTTCACTAATTAAATGTGAAATATCTCAACTTCCTGAAACTATCAGAAGGGGTACATATGCAGATTGGCTATTAGCATATCCAAAACCTTTATGTTAATCAGCAGTTCAGTAATTTGTGTCTGCATGCAAAGCCCAAGCACTGTGTTGTTTTTCTCCCCTGCCTTTCATAGAGGAATTAATCATACTGTCATAGTGGTTTGAAATAATTATAAAAGTGAGTGTGAATGATTAAGATGAAACACTTTCCAAATGCTTAACTGAGATGTTTTCCTCAAACATACAGTAGAAGGACAAATAATACTTGAATGTCACTGGGTGCTTTGTGATGGTTTAGAACATAGCACAGCAATTCTTTTCTGCAGGGGGTCAGTTTTAAATGGCTGTTGCCAGTTCAGAGCAGTAGCACACAGGCAAACACCAAGATCTCTTCCTTTACTTGATGGGAGTGCCAGGAATGTGGCTGTGAGGGGGAAGGAGGCAGCCACTGGGACCATTTTTGCACAGTCTGGGTTGGTGTTTGGTGATTATTTTGTTGTTATTTGGGTTGCTGTTTTTGCACACAGTTTGAGAGAAAGTCTCACAAATTACAGAGCAAGAGCAAAGCCTGAGGTATGTGAGGAGTCTGTGTTTAATCCTCCTGGTCAGGATGACACAGGCACTTCCACCAGGAACACAAAGAGCTTTCCAGGGTTTCCTTAAGCTTGAGTGCAGCGTCCAAGGGAATCAGTGGAAATGAAACTTTGCAGGGATGCTGCTCAGAACAGGAAATCCAGCCTTGTCCCAGGGACATGGCCACAGACATCAGAAAACCTCACAAATGTGAAACCCTCCCCTTGGGAGGGCAGAAAAGCTGAGAGCACCACAGGACAGAGGTCTAGAGGAGTGCAGAGGGGTTTGGTGAGCTGGCTGCAGAGCAGTTGTTGATTCCTGCCACAGAAGATTCCTGATACTCAAGCATTAGGAGAGCAGCATAAAGCAGGTGGGGAGGACAGAGGTTTCTCCAGGGTGGGGTTGGTGATCCTGCTGCCAGGAGTTTGGTGTTCTGGGAGCCTGGGGAGGTGGACAGCACCAGCAAGTTCAAAAACCAAACTCAGTTTATGGACTTGGAAGCCAGGGATGATTCCTGTTTGTGCTTTTCTGTTCCTTGTATCCAGCCAGACTCCTGGGCTAGGCAGACAAATGCTCTAAGAGGGGTTTTCCACTCTTGCATATTCCTTCAGTGTGACAATGAAGATGAAGGAAGAGGTTTCTTGCTGTCTAGCAGAGCTTAATTTAAAATAATGCTCACAGTAATTCTCCATTAAGTCACTGAAAAAAAAAAAAACTTCAGCTGATTTATAAAAGAACTGTTAGAAAAGTAATTTTTGAATGGACTGTACTTTCAGTCTTGAGGCTTGTAGCTGTTTTAAGGGAAAGTGCTCTCTATTGAATTTAACTGACTGGAGTACCTTTATAAGACATGACACATCCTCTAGCTTTCATTTTGGGGAATAAAATGTCACAAAGAGGCCAGAGTCTCATAATCTTCTGAAATCGTGGATTTGCAAGTAGGAGAGTAAGCCTCTTATGTCAGCAGGGACTCCCAGGAGTGGAGCATTGCCATCTCTGCTGCTGGGCTTTCTGCTGAGCAGCACATCCTCAGCCCCCAGGCAGGCATCTGGAGGTGGGGTGGGGAATTTTGGCAAAACCAAAATTTAAGAGTAAATATCGAGGTTTGTGATGCCAGCCTCACTTTGGGATTGCATCTGCAGGCACCTCAGCTCTCTCTGAGAAAGGGGGGGAAGCTGGACAGCAGCAGAAGGCTGTCTGCTGAGGGTGCAGCAGTCTGCTGAAACGAGCTGAAAGTACTGAGGTCCAGCCTTTTGAATCCCAAATTCTGCTTTCCCAGGTTGCATTTGGCTTTGACATAAATGAAATCTCCCCAGAGAACGCTTCCAGCAGCTCGCAGGCAAGGTGTCAGTGTGTGAGCTGGAATGGGCCACACCTGGCTTCCTAAAGATGCTCTGACACTTCAACGTGAGGAACTTTAACCAAAAAACGAATGCTTCAAATTTTTGTTTTATTACTTCAAACCAGGCTGCTGTGTTCCTGTAGTTTAAAATGTTTATTACATCAGAAGGCCAGAGCAAAAGAATTGCTTGTGCAATTGCTTTGGCTTGCACTTGTAGGGTGATAACATATATATATATATAAATATATAACTAATGAGCACAGTTTAAATGTGTATAAGGCAGAAATTCAGGATTAAAAAAATACCGTGAAAGCAGCTTGCTGTTTATTCACACCTTAGCTTAACCTGGGCATTTTTAATTGATGGGCTTTTCAATTCATGGCTGCATTAATACCTGCAATTAGCCCTTGAAGACTCATCAGCTGTAATTGCAGTCCAAGATGAAAGCCTGGTGTTTCCTGTGGTACAGTGTTGAAGTTCCTGCACTGCCTGCAGGAGAGCTGCTCACATTCCCCTGGTGCTGTCCTTCCCTGCCTTCTGTGCCTGTTGCCTGCCATGCCCTTCCCTGGGAGAGCAGATCTGCCTCCTGGAGTCAAGCAGTTGGCTTTCTGCTCCTGCTCAAGATGCTTATTAAAATGAACCAGAGGTTAGCTCATTTTAAAGGCCTGAAGAAGAATTATTAAGGAGCCTGATTAAGTCAATTACGCTGCTCGGGGAATCCTTTTTTTGCTGTGTTGTTGTTAGCCAGGAACCTTAATGGGACAATTAGGATTAATTAAAATCAGCCTGATTGATTGGGGTATATAAACCTGCACGTGAGCTGTGGCTGTGTTGGTTGTGTTTGTGCAGCCTGGGAAGGAGGAGCAGGGGAAATATTTCTGCAAACATTATCTGCCTGCAGATAGGAGCAGGCTGCTTTGAGGGGGCAGTTGGGTTTTGACAGGGATGATTCCACGTCGGGGAATTAAATTTTCTGCATCTCCCCGTAGGGTTTAGCAGGACAGGAGGCTGAACAAAGAAACAGCAAATGGGTTTTCCTGTGTGTGTGTGTGGAAAGACATGGAGGTGGGGATTATTTTGCTTTATTTTATCCTTATTAGACACAGACACCTCCAGTCCTTATTTTATCCTTGTTCTTAGACACAGACACCTCGAGTCCTTATTTTCTCCTCATTCTTAAATCCCTGTTTTGCCTGTGAGATGGTGTGCTTTAAACTCACCATTGACCCCCATGGGCTGAGGAGCAGTGATGGCTGGGTGGCGATGGAAGGTGAGGGAGAAGGGCACTGAAGTGAGGAGTCTGTGCTCCTGGCAGAGCCTCTCCTGCAGTGGGTGTGAGCTGCTGAGCTGGGTGGCTGAGCTGCCATCAGAAATCAGGTTCTGTGGGCAGTTTCTGACCATCTGACCCTGCCTGTGTCCTCAGGACGTTGTTGGGTGGATGATGTCCAGGAGAGCTGGAGCACCTCTGTGGGGGCTGCTTTGAGCTTTCCCCTGTGCCAGGGGCACAGCCCCCAGAGCCAGCCCTGTGCTCAGCCTGCCCTGCAGTGTGTGTCAGGGCAGGAGCTCCCTGCATGGCCATCTCCTGGGGAAGGGGCAGGTGCAGCCCTGGCTGGTGCCTGAGATGCTTTGGTTTCTCTGAAACGCTTTTCCCAGAGAGTTTTCTGCCAACCAGAGCCATGTTTTTGTGGCTGTAACTTTATTTACATTCCTTTCCCTGGGAGGGGCTTCTCCTTGCTGTCCCTCTGCTCTGACCAATGTGACTGAAGGGGTTTGTCTTTCTTTCACCAATGGAATTGCTCTGTGTAGCACAGGATAAAAGGGAGACACATCCCAGAAACAGAGGAGTCATTTCCAGCCCTCTGGAGTCAGAGTCTGTGCTGCTGGGGTGTCAGGAGGGTCTGAGCTCCCTTGCTCCTTCACTGACCAAGCAGCATCCCTCTCTGTTGAAAGCATGGCTCGGATCTCCCCTGCTTCTCACACACTGATTCATTTTGATTGCTCCTGGAAACTTTTTATGGCTGGTGTTTTGTCCCTTTGAAAGAGCTTTCTTCTAAAGGGAAACTGGTCTCCTGTGGAAGAGGTCATCTGAGGAATGCACCTTAAATCTGCCTTTGTTTTCCTGTCAATGAGCAATAAGTAGTTCCCCTATTTGTTCCATGGCTTCATCCACGATTTTTTTCAGACATTTCCTCTGTAGGGAAGCACATAAAGAGTCTTCACCAGACATCAGCAAGGCTTTAATCAGCAGCAGTGTTTTTTGTTCTAAGCAGTTGGATCCTAGATGAGTGTTACCAGTCAAAATCTCTTTCTTCAGGTGCTTCAAAAGAACTAGTTATTTATTGATGATCTAGAAAATTAACTAATCTTTCAAAACCATGTTTATAAACATCTCTTCATTTACTCCTGAACTGGTGCATATCCAGGGAAGGATATCTGTGCTCTCTCAGGTCTTATTTATTATTCCAGGTTCTCTAAGATCCATTTCCAGGAATGCTTATTCCATCCCTACAAGGAATATCTTCAAATATTATCTCTGATGTCAGTTAAAAGGAGAATCAGCTTTTCACATTACTATTTGAAAATGTGAGGGTCCTTTACTTTTACCTCATGCTGTTAGAAAATACCAGAGGAATCCCTGTTTTCAGTAAATAGCACTTAGCAAAAGGTGGTGTCTGAGTAAATAGCACATTATCCTGTGAAATGTACTCTCTGCAGTCCTGGGGTGTCTCTTAATCTGCAGAGTTTCTGCTCTTAAAGACAGTGATAGGTAAAGAGCAGGAGATAAGCAGGAGATAATGGTGTCACTGAAAAAGAATCTCATACTCTTCTAATCCTGATAAAAAATATTTATTTCAGGGGTTAATACCCAATAAGACTCAGTAAGTAAGACTATCCTGGTTCCATAATCTAAGGAGGCAAAAGTAATCATCCACAAGATTAATTTTTTTTTTTTCCTAAATTATGCTGGAGCAAATCTTAGTAGAATCCTCACAATATCAAGATATTAAGAAGATACCGGATGCCATCTACTTTTATTCTGCTCTCCAAAGTCTAATGCCATTCTGAGAAGTCCCTGTATATTGTCATGACATGCCTGAAAAGTCATAAATCCCTTTCAGGGATTGTAATTGTGGTCATCTCTGGCAGCAAGGAACCCTTATTAGGTCTTCCTAAACTTGAATAAATCCAAACCATGAAAAAATAATAATAATAATAATAATAATAATTAAAAAAAAAAAAAAAAAAAAAAAAAAAAAAAAAAAAAAGCTTAAGAAACCACATGTATGTGTGTGGTGTCCCAGTCCAGTTTTCATTAGTGGTGCAGAAAAAGATTATAGAAAGCTTTGGTACTTATTTCCCTGAATTTTTCAGGACTTTTTTTACAAGCTACCTGTCGTTTTCAGGACTTCATTGACTCTTAAACATCCTCACCCAGCGTTTTCACTAAATTGTGTCTGCCCTTTAAAGCTGGAGCATTAACAAGCGCCAATTTACATGACAGAACACCAAGCGATGACCTAAAAATTCCCTGCTCTCACCAATAGGTGGTGGTGCTCGCTGGCTCTTTATCTGCTGCTTCTTGAAACTTCAGGGCGCCTCACCATCCAAAACATCTGCGTGTTTCCAGCAGAAAAACAACTGGGCAGAGGAAATTGGAGCCAGGGTGCCATGGCTGCAGGAGAAAGGCAAAAGGATGCTGCAGGAAATACTTAAATACTTTCCAGCATGTTCTCTCTCTCTCTGCAGGCTGCTTAGGAAACAAGCTCCCTCTGGGTTTAGCTGCTGTTGCAAGGTCTTCTGTTGAATAATAATAATAATAATAATAATAATAATAATAATAATAATAACCAACCCTGGGAAGGTTGTTGTGTCACCTGGGCTGTTTCTGAGGTGGGAGCCAGCAGGGAGGGAAGGCTGAATCCCAAAAACAGAGAGGTGATCTGTCAGTGGGTAAAAGGATTAATGAGAGAGAGAGAAAGAGAGAGAGAGAGAGGGGGGCTCTTTCTGCAGGCAGTGAACAGCAGCACTGAGAGGAGGGGAGGTGACACCTGGAGTGCATCACTCCGAGGTTCTCAGAGCCACAGAAAGGAGCACTGCAGGTGAGTTAGAGTGCAGCAGCACTGAGGGGAGGGGAGGTGACACCTGGGGTGCATCACTCTGAGGTTCTCAGAGTCACACAGACAGGAAGGAGCACTGCAGCAGGTGAGTTACAGTGCAAAAGCAGTGAGGGGAGGGGAGGTGACACCTGGGGTGACACCCAGAGTGACACAGACACAAAGGAGCACTGCAGCAGGTGAGTTACAGTGCAAGCAAGGCTGCAGTGCAAGCACAAGTGGCACCTCGAGCACAGCAGGAGCTGAGGGAGGGAGATGCTGTTCCTGCCTTGGATTCCCCCTCTGCTGGGGGCTCCAGGCTGCAGCAGCAGCAGTGTTGGTTTGGCCAGGGGTGCTCTGAGCATCAGAAGCTCTGATGGGCTGGGCTGCAGGCCTTGTGTGACAATGAGCAGCTCCAGCAAGCCCCTCCAGTTCCTGCAGGAGAACAATTCAAAGTGTGCACGCTTCAAACGAGCTCGAGAACGAGTTTAATCGTGCCTGCAGCAAGGACCACGTCCTTAATTTGGTATCACCTTCATTAGAGCCTGTGGTAACGTGACACGAGGATTCTTGATGCTAAATAAAGCATCAGGAGGATGAATGTGTTCATCATCTGATTGCTTTCTTTGTTGTGGGGGAGTTTTTCCCTCTCTTTTTTTTCCCTTCTGTTGTCTCCTCCTTGCATCTCTGGCCTATTTGCTTCCCTGTTTTTCCTGTGGTCTGCTCTCACTGCACGGAGTAAGATAACTCATGACTGGCAGCCAGCAGCTTGGAGTGAGAATTCTCATTTGTCACATTCTGTTGCCAGCTGCCAAGTGAGATATGCAAAACCTTGTTTCAGAAAGTTCCAGTGTTGTCAGGCTCTCTTGGCTGCTAGTGTCTTTCATTCCAGTATTTTGGAAGGGAAAAAAAAAAACTTTAGGTAAAATATTTGAGCTTCTCTGGTTTTCCCTTAGAAGAAAGAAGAGAAAAAAATAAGGAGGGGAGGAGAGATTGAGTTTTATTAAGGATGAATTCTTTAAAACACCTATTTTTAGCAGTTTTTCTGGTAGGTAGCCAGTTTTCAGTGTGCATACAAACCCTGTGATTGCTGAGGTTCAAACGTGCAGCTCTCAGTGCCAAAGTATCTGACAACCTGAGCTGGTGCCTGCCTACCCTGGAGTGAGTTTAGAGACCCCCTTGCTGGATGTGCTCTAGCTTTTCATTCTCTCACCTCATCTTCTCCAAGGGCTTCTCTCATACCCAAAACTGGACCCAAAGACTCAGAGCTTGAAACATTTTTTTAGCCTGTCTGTCCCTCCATACTGAGCCAGCCAGATTCTGATTTTGTCTGGTTCTGATGCTGTCTGGGGTTTTGCTTTTTTTTTTTTTTTTTTTTTTTTCATGGCTTCATCTTTCTCCAAGATGATTTCCTACCTTTGACACCAACTGTTGCTCTTTGCTAAGTGTTTCCAGCTGAGTGCTGTGTGCCCTGGTGCTGCCTGTCTGATCTGCTGTCCTCGGGTAACCCCGGGGTGTCCTCAAGCAAGTGCAGCTCTTGCAGAATCCCTCTCACCTTCCCTGGGAGGCAGCCTGAGCTCTCACTGATGCTGCTGTGCCCTGGGGTGATTCCTGAGATCACTCTGCTCATCACAACCACCTGCTGCTCAGAACTAACCCATAAATTGAGCTGACAATAATGGCACTGAGGCACCAGCTGGTTAAGTTCTAATGATAACTAAAAATTGAGGTCCCTTTGGTTCTTTCTTTTTTTATTTTTTTTTATTTTATTTTTCATTAAACTGAGATTTAAAAGAGTTCTCAGAGGAAGATTTCCAGTAGTTGTTGAATCAGAATAACCTCTGGATGCAAGCCCTGGCTAAACCCTCAGGACAGGCTCAAACCTTCTGACAGCCCCTAATTTCCCCCCAGCGTCGTTAACGTCAGAGCATTAAAATGATTAAAAATGATCTGTTGCGTTTCAGTGAAATACCCCCCGTAGCACAGAGATGTATTTCAGTGGTGGGACATGATCTGCAAATTCCTGAGAGGAAGCAGCAGTCAAGGAGAATTTGCAGCACTGAAATGCAGGCTGGAGCACTGCTGGCTGAGAGAAGATGGCAATCTAGGAGCATGGAAAGCATAATATTGAGCAGCTGAAGGATGATTGTTACTATGGGCTGCTAAGTTGAAAAAAAAATAAAATCTCACTTTACAAAGGTAGCACTGTGCAGCAAATGTGGAGAGCTAAACAGCTCTGTGATTTTTAACAGGGTGGGGTAAATATTTCTATATCTACAGGTTTTGGAGGTTTGGTTGGTTGGGGTTTTGTGGGGTTTTTTGGGTTTTTTTGGTTTGGTTTTTGTTGGTTATTTTTTTTTTTTTTTGGGTTGTGGGTTTTTTTTTTTTTTTTGTTTTGTTTTTTTTTTTTTTGTGGTTTTGTTTTTTTTGGTTTGAATCTGACTTCTGTTAATGACAGGAAAGATACTTCTTGTAATTACAACAAGAAGTCATATGGGCTACTGTTCTTTCCTATTTAATGCCCTATTCTGGTCTGTGCAGTTCCTGTATAATGCTTTGAGTGTTAATAGCTACTCAAAGATCTTGGTGCAATCAAGACTGCACTTTCAGCAAGGAAGTACAATCTATGAAAAAGAATTCCTGTCCCTGTTTTCCTTTCTTCTCGGACATGACTTCCCACCCATATTATATATATCCTTCATATATTTATTGAATCCTGTAAAAATCTTCCTCAGAACATGGAATGTATTTCATAGAAGGTTAAAGATATTTGAACTAGCTATTAAAAATAACGAGGGTAACCTTTAGTGGCTGATCTGAAGAGGAAGATCACATTTTGATGGACTCATTTCTGGAGATACATCTCCTGAACCTCCTGAGAGTCTCTTTTCAGTGAGAAAAGAACCCTGTTGTTTTCTGTAATTCCTTGAAGGGGGTCATCTATGTTATATGTTCCTAACATTGCCTCCCTCACATCCATTTCTTATTGTTAATTTAATTTTTCATGCCTCTACAATGGGCTTCTGTACCTGGCACAATTGTTTTGGGTGGTTGTAACATTTTTCCCCAGATGGATTTTCTTTCATGTGCATCCCACTTTAGATTTTCTTCTGGTAGAGGCATCTGTCAGAGATCAAAGGCAGGATTAGTTCTCTGTGCTTCTGCAGATAAGGATATTTCATGGAGGAAAAGTATTTTATTTACTCAGGGCTGAGAAGTAGCAAATGCTAAACTTGTAATAGCTTTATTAAAATTCTGCCTTTAGGATGATCGGTTTCCCAGTTCATTACCAAATGAGCCATTGCAATGGACAAATAAACCTGGGCTCCTAGAAGCTTTCCTGAGTCCTCCTCTATTGTTCAGTGGCACTTGTTTTCTGTTTATATTAAAATGTTTTCTTGTCTGATTTTTATGAAGTAATTCCAGAGGTGAAGTGGTTCTTGATGAGTTGAAAGAGACTGGGAAGGAAAGGTTGGTGCTTTATGTTCACAGCCACGTTGGAAGAAAACAGGTTTGAATGTTCCCTGCCTCAACCCCTCTGCAAAAAAAAAAAAAAAAATTCCAAATAAACCCAGTCAACAGGCAGCACATTTATGGGAACAGGCCTTGAGCCCTAATGTGACAATTTGTAAGAGAATTGCAGGATTTTGCAAGTTCATTGCACCTGTGAGCAGCAATAGGAGCAATGCCAGGAGCGTTTTAAATCATGTCAAAGGAAAGTGGTTCAAGGAAAATTAGAGGGAACTAAAGTGCTACCTGACATGGAGTGGTGTGTTGAGGAGAAATGGATTCCAGAGCAATAGAATTTGGAATATAGCTGTAATTGCCAGCACAGGCAGCCATTTCATCCCAGGGCCCAGGCTGTCTCCTTCACCTTAAAGCCTCATCTCTTGAATTTCTGTGGACGTGCCTGTATCTTCCCAGGTGTGCAACCTAGCAAATAACACTGCTATGACAAGCTGATCACCCTGCTCATGAGAAATACAATTTTTGAATCTGCAGCATGTTTGAAAATATTTCAAAAGAACTCTTGTTCTACAGCCTTGACCTTTAAAATTCTTGGGTTTAGTAGGCTGGTCTTACACCTTCATTGTGACCTGACCTGGGAGCTCAGCATTACTGCAGATGTGAATTGTCTCAAGCACAGTATTGTGCTCCTTCTGCTAGAATAGGATTTTCTCTTCCCAGCAGCAATAACCAAACAGGCAGAGAAATGATTTCTCTCTCAAGAGTACTCCAGTGTGGTTTGGGTGCCTTGTCCCCCCTGTCTGATGCAAACACATTTCAGCAGGAGGGCAGAGCAGAGCTGCAGCCCTGCTGGTGCAGCTGCAGGCTCCTCGTGTCTCAGCACAGCTTGCCCCCCAGCTCTGGGAACAGGGAGATTGGCTTCTGGCTTGCCATTTAGTCAGTATGCAGTGCAGTTTCTGTTTACTGGCTGCTGTGGTGCCATGGAGCTGTTTCTGAGGTCTGCAGAGACAAAATGTGCAGCTATTTGAACAGAGCAAAGGCACGACGGGATGTTGTGAGCTGGACCAGGAGCGATCACTTCTCTGGGGCTGTTCCATCCCCCCTTTGGCTGTGATGTGGGATGGGTACCTTTGAACAGTTGCTGAGACTTGTTTGGAAAGCCTCTTGGTGTTTTGTTGGTGTTAACAGATTCTGCCCTCGTGTTCAGTAACTCTGCATTTTAAAACCTGACCCTCCGCAGGGCACAGGTCACTCAGAGATTTGTGCTGGCAAATGTCAAAGTTCTGTGCGTTACTCACAGCTCCTGTATGGTTTCCTTACAGAAGGGATCTGAATTTGACTGTGCTGCTGGGTGACTTTGAGGATAGAATGTCATTTTGTACATCTGGCGTTCTGTTTAATTGTCATCAGGCTCCGGTTTTCAACAAGATAATTGGTGAGCTGTCTTTGGTGCTTTGAAAAATAAGTTGTCTTCAAATCTATTAATGTTGTTCAAATATGTACTTTTCTGAAAACGTGTTTTCTGTCACAAGGCTTCAGTGGTGCAGAGCAATTTAAGAGTTTATCAGGCTGTTATTGTCACAGATGAGAAAACAAAGTGTTACAGATAAAAGTCTTATGAACGTGACTCTCGTCTCGATCACGGTGGAAATTGAGAAGCCTATTCCACTCCTGCTCCGGAAATTAAACTAATAGACAGGAGAGAGGAGGAGGATGCTGCTGTTTGACCTCTTTCCTGGCTCTCCCAGAAGAGCAAATGCAAGGATTAGTTCTCAGTGCCTACTTTACTTTGTAAAAGGGGGGAATATTCCCTCAGCAGGAGAGCAAATTGTAGCACTCTTTCGAAGGAATTGTTGTATTCTATTCACTCTGGAACCAAGTTTGCATTGACAAGTCATGCACACAATTAACAAAGTGGGGTGGGTGTCACACCATGGAGCCTGAGTGCTCCTTGTGTTTCCTCAAGAAAAAGGCAAAGTCTTGAGGGAACAGCTGCAGAAGATGCATTTTCTTCTCATTCTCTGGTTGGCCTTGGGCCTGCACCCAGTCCATTGACTGCAGGGTTTTCTTCATCCTTTGCAAAGTCCTTGGGGAAACACAGAGAAAACGTTGGTGTGTGAGTCTGGATGGCCTTCTGCTGCCTCCTGTGCCTCTGCTGCTGGCTGTGTGACACCCCTGGGAGCTCTGCACCCATCACAACCTTCCAGCCCAGCCTCAGTGCCCCTGTCACACACCTGTCTGTAGCTTTCTGTAGCTTGCCAAGCTCCACGTGGGTTCTTAGGTACCACTGATGGGAATTTCTGCTCTTTAATTATGTTCCCACCCATCAC
Source organism: Phylloscopus trochilus trochilus (assembly GCA_016584745.2). Taxonomy (NCBI): domain Eukaryota; kingdom Metazoa; phylum Chordata; class Aves; order Passeriformes; family Phylloscopidae; genus Phylloscopus; species Phylloscopus trochilus. The sequence goes on along the minus strand of WQNJ02000046.1, from coordinate 1,052,220 downwards.
AACCTTCCAGTCCATCCTCAGTGCCCCTGTCTGTAGCTTTAGGTAACTTGCCAAGCTCCACGTGGATCCTTAGGTACCACTGATGGGAATTTCTGCTGTTCAGTTGTGTTCCCACCCATCACAACCTTCCACAGTGCCCCTGTCACACACCTGTCTGTAGCTTTGTGTAAACTGCCAAGCTCCCTGTGGGTCCTTAGGTACCACTGATGTGAGTTTCTGCTGTTCAGTTGTGTTCCCACCCATCACAACCTTCCAGCCCAGCCTCAGTGCCCCTGTCACACACCTGCCTGTAGCTTTCTGTAACTTGCCAAGCTCCACGTGGGTTTTTAGGTACCACTGATGTGAGTTTCTGCTGTTCAGTTGTGTTCCCCTTGGCCATGTGCTCCTGTCAGCAGCTTGGCTCTGGCAGGGTGACCCAAGGCCAAGCCCTGCAGGGTGGATTTTTCCCTCCTCCCCAGGCAGGGCACAAACCCATTTGTGTCATTTACCTGGAGATTCTGTCAGCACTGCCCTGCCCAAGCTCTGCCCTTTGGAGGCACAGCCTGGTTTTTCACTGATGGTTAATCTCAGGTCGCCAGGCTGCATCATTTGTGACCTGAGACTACTGAAAGGGTCACTGAGGATAAAAGGCAAAGACTGACTTGAAGAAAAGAGGTTTTTCACTTTGACACTGGTAGATTGGCGTGATAAAAACCAGAATCTTCTTTATGCTGAACTGAAGATATAGAACATGTATTTTTTTCCCCTTAAAGTTGCTGGCTAAGTCACAGTTTTAGAATAGATTTTTGTGACCACAGTAGTGCTAATAAAGCTAAGAAATGCTGCTGCACTTGAATTCAGGGGTGTGCTGTGGAAGGACTTGCCTCCAGACCCGTTCAGATAACATTTGTACTGAAAAGCAAATATTAGAATTTCCATTTTTCAGCAACAAATAAATTTATCACAACCTAGAAAAAGCATCCATCTTCGGTAATGGAAGTGTTATTAAAATACATTGTTTTGATGCATTCTCCATCCTAATTTATAGTTTGAGACTCTCCACAGTTTGCTGTGCTGAAACACTTTTGGCACCATTAGTTATTATACATAAACCAGTTAATTAAGTGAACATGTGTGTGGAGTGAATATTACCTGTGTGTGGTCCAAGACTTCAAGAATAAATTACTTGAAAGATAAAAAAGCAATCACATCTGAAAAGAGAAATTTCTATTGAAAACACGTTGCTTGCATTATTTGAGATTAGAAATGTGTCTGTAGGTTTGTTTTTTTCCCTCCTCTTGTGACCTAATTAGAATACAGCAGAGGTGGAGACATTGCAATTTGTGAAAACAGACTTTATAACAGCATCCATGTGTAGGAAACAAAATGCATTTATTGCATAGGGGCACAAAAAAGCCACAGATTTTTTTTTATTATTTCATGGCACAACTGGGTTAAATTCTTTGTAACCTGTGGCTGTTGAAGGCTGGGTTATGGTGCAGTAATACCCAGATATTATATGCAAATTATTAATTGTCTGGTAAAGTATGCACTCACTGAGGAGGAGTGGGTGTAGTTGTTTCATTTTTTAAAATACATGCAGAGAAAAAAAATTATTTGCCTAATGGTCAGATTTACTTTATAAATATGCCTCTTTATAAAAATCTCTCTTGGCTCAGCAAATTTGTTGACTGTTTTCCAGTATTTTAAGGTAGCACTGCAAAATACCTGAGGAAACAGATCATTACAAAACCTAATTCCTCGTACTCAGCACTGAATCAGGGCTAAATTTATTTTACATGACAGAAGCAGAGTGAATATCGCCATGTCCTTGAAATCCAGCACGCTTTTAATTGGATTCTATCTTTTTCTAATGCTACTGTGGAGCACAATTTAAATCTTTGGGATTAAATTTATATGACAGGCTGCCATTCTCACTAAAGTGGTGCATCATTTTAATTTATTTATTTGGCTTTTATGTTTCTTGACAAGCAATAAAGCATCAGGCCCTTAGTGGCGAAGGTCTTGCTGCTATTTTTTTTTTTTTTCCTACAGTCCTTACATTTCAGATCCCCTTCTGCTGACACATGGCAAAGTGCAACAACATTCATTAAGAAAAAGAAAAAAAAAAAAGAAGGAAAGGACAACTGTTCTTAAGCTCAGCAAGAATTCTAGGGAGATACAATTTAAGATAAGGAAAGCTTCATTTATGTAATAAAAAAATAACCCCTAGTAAATGAGGTTTGTAATGCATTATCTTCTTAGCCTTCCACTGGGCCCATAATTATGCAGAATATCTAATGTACTCTAATAATCAGATTTTAACTTGATAGTCTCTTCACTTTACACACAGACTGAAACACTGCAGCCCAGCAGAGTAGAAAATAACGACACTGATTTCTTTGCTGTTGCTAAGTACGTGATGCTGTGAGGGTATAAAAGCATGATGTGCAAAATATGAAAATAAATTAAAGTGTTAGGAAACAGGTGTGAGGAGACTTTGACAATAGGTTCACCTCTTTCTTGGTGGCATTGCTGTGGTTCCTTGTCCTGATCACAGCTGCTTCTGCTGCCAACAAGAAGGCAGATGAAAATAAATAGTTCCTAGGTTAATGAGCTTGTTATTAAAAAATTAAATAAAAAATTAATTATGGGCGCATTGGGGAAAAATAGAATTGATAAAAATTAAATTTTAAATGCACCTTATCTGGAGAGTATGAGATTTTAAAAATATTATGTTCTAGGTAGCAAGGCTACTCTTTTTTCCAGTGTACCAGACTCTTGAAACTTTCACCAAGAATGTTAAGCTGATGACATTATGAAGTAAAATATGATTTTCACTCTTAAAATGACACTGAAGAAGAAAGTGACTATCTGTAGAAGGCTGCAGCTGAAACAATTCTAAATTTCTTTAGTCCTGTGTTACTTCCCTGCTCATTTCCTTATAAATGAACTTATTTAGAAATAAATAGTTGCTGCATTGACAGTGTAGGAGAGGCAAACTACTCGTTGTTGGTGTTCAAAGAGAAGGAGGAGCACGGAGATCTGCACAAAATAATATTTTGGAAAGCACAATATTCAAGGTAGTTTGGAAAAGTAGGTGGAAGGGCATCAACTTACAAATTCCTGGGGGTTCAAGGATGAACACTCTCTCCCTGCAGTATCATTAGAAAACTTGTTATCATTAGAAAACTTGTCCAGGTGCTGGTTCTTCCATAGGTCCCGAGGTGAAGGAGTTGATTTAGGCTCTGACTGGTAAAGTTAGAAACTCAGAAGTCCATGCTCACTTAGTGCAAAGAGCTTCTTTCCCTCTCTTTACACTGCCACTAGTGCAAGGAGATTATTTATTTCCCTCTCTTTATACTGCCACTAGTGCAAGGAGATTATTTATTTCTCTCTCTTTACACTGCCACTAGTGCAAGGAGATTATTTATTTCCTTCTCTTTACACTGCCACTAGTGCAAGGAGATTATTTCCTTCTCTTTACACTGCCACTAGTGCAAGGAGATTATTTCTCTCTCTTTACACTGCCACTAGTGCAAGGAGATTATTTATTTCCCTCTCTTTACACTGCCATTAGCACCTTAAAGTCAGCTCTGGTTGATGTAATTGAGAAACATTTGGTTTTGTTTAGGGCAGCAGCAGAGTTAATGAGGTTTCCTGGAGCTGGGAGTCCGAGTGTGAATGTCTGTATATTTGAGCAATTTCTCCCTGAAGAAGCACCGTTTTGCTTTTTGCCCTGAAAAACAAAGAAGCTTGAAGAAACCATACGAGGTCTGTTGGCTGTTTGAGATAATTATACAGAAGGCTCAGATTTATGCTGGTATTTTCTGGGGAAATCACCAAAACCTTGTGTGTCTCTTGGCTTTGATAGAATTATTTAATATCAGCAACATATTACATACAGTACAGTAAATATTTTATACCCGACAGAGAAATAAATGTGTTGTAACTTGTGACATAGACACCAACTCTGCACGGCCCCTTTGTCAGCCTTACACCAACATAAAAAATAAAATAAACTACTTAGCAGATGCTCCATTGCTGATCTCGGGGGTTTATTGCTTCTTTTTCACAGTTTTATGAAGACATTAATTTTCCAGAAGTATTCTTCCTGGAGTATTCTGAAGTATCTTCAGAAATTAGCAGTTATCAGTCTCACACACTGCACTTCCTGATCTGTGGCCCTATTTCACTCTCTTTTTTTTGTGAGGAGTCTTTTTGATTTGCCTGAACTGGATGTATACTTCTGGGGATGAGTAGAAAATTATTTGTGTCTCACTTAGACATGCCTCCTGGACTAATAATACTATTTATTTAGTTTGTGTATTAGTGTTGCAAAGAGATTATAGAAGATTACACTTCTAAAATTGTAGTGAGTTAGGCCAGTCCATTACTTTAAAAAAAAGCTTTTTCCAATTCTGAATTTAAGGCATTGGCTCCTGTAAATGGAGGGTTTGTAGGCACACTATTATTATTATTATTATTATTATTATTATTATTATTATTCAGATTTTTTGGCATAGTAAGAGAATATTTCACAATCCATACGTCAAAAAAGGTTTATACAAAAAAAGCATTTATTGAACTGTGATTGGGGCTGAACCTTTACTTGTAGGGACAGAGCTGAAAGCCAAAGAAGGTTGTGTTCCACATGAATGTCTGAATAAGCAAAGCTTCAGTTTTCTCTGTGTGTGTGATCTTGAATGCCTTTGTGGCAGGAAACTCAAAGTCAGCCTGTCAGGATTGTGAAATCCAAATTTCGTTTTGTCTCATTCTTTCCCTGCGAACATTTCTCGGCAATTTATCTGTTGTCAACTCAAATATGCCCGGCTCTCCTTCTTCTTTCTTCAGCTATTATTTCTAATAAGAAAACAAAATGAAGGGCTTTGGATAGAAGCACGGATGGCAAGGGCTCCAAGAGCTCAGTACTCAGAGACAGCCAGGTCTTGGGTTTTTTCCTCCCTGTTGACTCATAAGTTACTCTTGGTAGGAAAAATAAAATTATTTTCTAAATCTCTTACACCTTCAGTTGCATGATAGGTGAATCTTGATCTGTTGATCACGTGAACTGGTTTTCTGAATGAACTGTGTTTTTCAGGGAGAGAGTTTGCTCTACTGCTGTGTCCCATGTGGGATAAAAACCCAGTCAAAGTCAAAATAATAGTGGACTTTTCTCACTATCCTCTCTGGCTTCCTTCCAGCTGGCCAAAATGCAGTAAATAGATCTCGTTGTGGTTTTTTTATCTCCTCTGTTTTGACCCTTGGACATCAGGCCAGACCTGAGAGCAGGTGGCTTATGTTCTCACAGTTCTAAACCAAAACCCATGGCCATACTAGAGTGGAAGCCAGTGCAATAACCCCAAACCTGTTTACCAAAAGTGCAACTCAGGGGATACTGGAGGCTTTTATAGACACGAAAACTAAAGCAGGATTTTTCTGACACCTTAATAAAAGTGTTAGGAAAAACCCTTTCGGTCAGAAGCCTTCGGTGTTGCTTTTGTTGGCTGTTGTGTTTTTCACAAAAGCTGTGTCACTGAAGGCTCCCCCAGTCCAAAATTCTCCTGCAGCTGGGGGCACGCAGCCAAAATGGAATGGAGTAGCTAAAATGGAGCAGCTAAAATGGAGCAGCTAAAATGAAGTGGAGCAGCTAAAATGAAGTGGAGTAGCTAAAATGGAATGGAGTAGCTAAAGTGAAGTGGAGTAGCTAAAATGGAATGGAATAGCTAAAATGGAACGGATTAGCTAAAATTAGGACTCGTCTAGACACTGGGGGCTTGGTGGTGTTTGAGGTCCTGGCACACCCTGTTGTTTGGCAGGTTATGTTCAGCTCTGTCTCTGGGATGAGGGGGAGGGACAGGACCTTGAGGCAGCGATGGGAGAGTGACACCAAATCTCAGACCTCCTTCCCCAGCACATCAACTCCGCAGCAGAACAGCCAGTGATTCCTTGGGGCAGCCAGCCCTCCTGCCCCTTCTCCCTCTCCCACACACAGAATCACAGAATTTTAGGTTGGAAGAGACCTTCAAGATCATCCAGTCCAACCCAGCTCTAACACCTCAACCAGACCATGGCACCCAGTGCCACATCCAGGCTTTGTTTAAACACACCCAGGGGTGGTGACTCCATCAATTCCCCAGGCAGGCCATTCCAATACTTTATCACTCTTTCTGTGAAAAACTTTTTCCTGATATCCAACCTGTATTTCCCTTGATGCAGCCTAAGACTGTGTCCTCTCCTTCTGTCTGTTGCTGCCTGGAGAAAGAGACCAACCCCAGCTGACCACAACCACCCTTCAGGGAGTTGTAGAGAGTGATAAGATCCCACCGTGCCTCATTCCCATCCCTGCAGCCTTTTGTTAGACCCGGGATCGCCTTTATCTCCCCGAGGGTGTGCATGCCAAGCGAGCTGTGAATTGTTTGAGAAGGAGAAGGAGAAGGAGCATCTCTTCCCTCCCTTCTCCTTTCATGGTTAATTTGGTGCCCAGGAGGAGGACGGGCTCTGCTGCAGCCCTTTGTGGTGGTTCCCAGTGCCTCCTCCTCTCCTGCTGGGAGAGATGCTTTCTCTCCTGGCGCTCAGGCTCCCACAGAGCCACAGGTGGAAGATGAAAGCTCTGCTAAAAGGCTGCCTCCTGTGCCTCAGCACAGAGCCTGGCAGGATCCACTCTGCAGCTCTGGGAGGTGGAAAAGGCAATTTGAGGGTTTGAAAAATGAGGCCAGCTCGCTCAGATGCTTGGCTCGCTCTGACTTCAAGGGCAGCTGGACAGAGCAAGGTTTGTCACCATCTTCAAAAAGCAAAGGTTGTGGGGCTGGGCTGCAGAGTGCCTGGAAGATAAGCCTGGTGACCCTCGTGTTAAATTTTTTTGTGTTCACGGAGATGTTTTTCAGTCGTTTTCCAATTGACTAAATGACAGCTAAGCTTCTCTCCGAAAAACAAAAGGAGCTAAAAATGAATCTGAAACTTTTGTGCAAAATACACTCAGGCACAAGTGTGTCACGATGCTGTTCCCAGGTACCAGGCAGCGTGGGTTGGAGGGCTCCTGCTGTGGGGAGGGAGCTAAGCTGGAGCATCCCACTGCTCAGAAACTCTTTCTTTCTTTCTGTTTCCTCCTCCTTTTCCTCCTCCTTTTCCTCCTCCTTTTCTTCCTCTGCCACACAATTAGCTCTTGGTATCTTAGACATCTTCAAGAGGAGCTGACTAAATTTCAAAGTAGGTCTTTTACTACTTAAAGATTCAGTTTTGCTCTTTTTTTTTTTCTCTTTCACTCTTTTTTTTTTTTTTTTTTTAAATCTGTGGTTTATGTAGTTTGCTTTATTACACCCACTCTGTCCACTGAATTTGCTGGTTTTCTTTACTATTTATAAGTAACAATCACTAAAATATTAATAAATGAGATCCTTTGATTTACTGTGCAGTGCATCTAGATGGTATTATGAAATCATTCCACGACACTTTTTTTCAGCTTCTCTCAGTGCTGTTTACCTCATTAGTACTCTAATTCATGCAGATGTTTGTAGTCTCCACTGAAAAACAACAACTCCTGAATCAGAAGCCCCATGTTACCTTTGATTCACTTCTCCTTGAACTACAGTAGCTGCTGTGGCTTGGGAGACAGGGGGTTCGAGTCAGTCCTGTAAATGGGAAGGCAAGAAAGGATCTTTATTTTATAAGCAAAACAAGCAATGGTTTCCATCTGAAGATAATTATGAGAGGTTTTTTGGTTTTTTTTTACAAGGCCCTATTAGATACAACCCTGATGTGCTCTGTTGTTCTCAGAGGAGCTGCAGAACACGTTTCTCATAGTGCCAGAGAACTCTCTGTTCTCTCTGTGCCACTCCAGTGACAGAACATGTCCAGTGGCTTGTTCAGGTGTAATTTACACCTCACACTTGTACTCTGCTGGCAGCATTGTCCAGTCATGGTTTTCCTTTGGCCACTCCAGCGCTAGAAAAGAAAATCTCTCAAACAAAATTATGCTACAGAGGGGCACGTGGGTACTTCCCTTAAAAGCGCTGCATGATTCATGCATCATGCATTGCCAAGCCTTCTGCTGCAGTGCCTCCAAGGAAAGGCTTTCATCTCCTAAATAAAACTGCAGAGAAGAGTTTGCACAGTAGTCACTCCCTGTGTCACTGGCATTTGTCATTTGTTGGTAAGGCAGCATTGGAGGAATGGGCTGGCAATTGCTAAATTGGGCTTTTTTGTCCTCTCCCCCCCCAGTATCTGATGGTCTCTGGTTTGTGTGTTCCCCATGTAATAATGGCTGGGGGTGGGTACAGCTTGTGACCAGCTCACTTGGGGAAATTACTTAGGCAAATATTCACATATTACTCTTTTCTGGGTGGCCCTTGCAAAGGTTTATTGTCCATCAGCAGTCAGGTGGAAACAGAGGTGGTGGAAAACTGACTTGGCTGAGGCTGGGTAGGAGGGAAGCTACTGGAAATTCAGTGCTGATATTTGTACCTTATCTGCTTCTTATATGTGTGCTTCTTATATATGTGCTCTGATTACTTTTTCTTATTCTACACCATTAATTATATTCATGAAAGAGGAATGACTGTCTTTACTTGTGTGATTATCTTTGTTAATAAAGAGATCTCTGGGAGATCTCTGGCTGCAGTTGAGGCACACGTTCCTTCCCCCCCCCCAAAATTTGTCTCTGCCTTTATTGCAAATTAAATACCCCAGAAACAACCAGCAAGTGGGGGTTTTGCTGCAGAAAAGAATGGGAATGGGATTTGGCTCAATCCAATTGCTGTGCCTTTTTTTTTTTTTTTTTTTTTCATAATGAATGAGCAGTGTAAAGGGATGGATGAACAAACCAGTGTTTAATGCATTCCTTTATCTGGGATGGGTGTAATTGGAAATGGGGTCCTTGGGACACCTGGGCAACTTCTGTATATGATTCATAGTAAAAGAGATAAATGCACTGAATTTGTTGGGAAACTCTATTCATTTTTATTGAATTTTACCTACTTGCACGAGTGCTTGTATGCACACTATGCATAATGTGAAGAATAGTCTAGTGACTCCAATTAAATTATGCCTCGTATTTTATTTCCCCTTTGAAACTACCTTTTATGTGCAACATAATTCATTTTTGTTTGCATGCCTTCTTTAACCCCAGCTTCACCAGTTTTCAACTTTGTCAATGCAGGAATCAGATTCGCTGCTAATCCCCTGGTCAGGTGAAATGTCTGTTTTACCTGATCTTGCACTACTGTCAGCCATTCCTTATTGTGAGGAGTAAGCATATTTTGGGAGCTAGCTGTGAGAAATTTAAAATATTTCTTTAAATTTTTCAAGTCACCTATTTCTTTTTTTTTTTTTTCCCTTTTTAATCTCTGTAGATAGAAATTGCTTTGCCTTTAAGGTCTTCAGAGACTTTAGAGAGTGGAGTATTCTGCATGGGGATCTTGACACCTAGGTGTCCTCAGCCACCTGAATTTTTCTCTACAGCCTAGGATAAGTGTGTGCCTTTGCTTTCTTGAGAATGATTGGATATTGGCTTGGTGCTAATACGGCTGTCTGCAGAAATTCTTCCAATAAAACAAATGTTCTGGCATGATCTTTTATAGCCCTCTTTGCTGAGCCTCTGGATCGGGTGCTGTGTTAGTAATTCAGGTTGAAATGAGTGTAACCATGGCTGTGCCATGCCTGGCTGCTGCAGATGGGCCAGGGAAGGGACACAGTGACAATATCAGCATTCAGTGCAGGCCTGATGGGCTCCAAAGGATGGAGAATTCAGCACACCTGTAGGCAAATTGCTTTAAGATTTGATTATCCACCTGATAAAATTGTGTGGTTTATTTGTGTTCTCAATCAGTTCAGCTTTAAGCTACTGGGCATCAGGTGTTGGAAATTCAGCTGTGATTTAATAAAACTATTCAGGAAAAAAAAATCCTAATTTTATATGGAGAGAGGAGAAGGTTTTCTGTGAGAAAAAGATGCACCTTTTGGGGGGGGGAATAATTTTAAAAAAAATTGGAAAGAACCTGTGGTGAGCAATTATCAATGTGAAACAGTGGGGAAACGGTGGGTAAAATCAGCTTTCTCATTCTTTTCTAGTCCAAGCCTGTGACAAAGGCTAAAGTGTAGTTTCCTGGTGGCACTGGGAGGATGAAATGCACAGGTTCCCAGTGCCATCCCTGATGGGGCAGCCCCAGCAGGCAGGAGGAGCCACATGTCCTGGGCAGGGAGGGGATGGAGATGCCCTGGCATCCAGGCTTTCTGTCCCCAACAGATTTGCTGGGCTGCACAGCTGAACTGAATCTCACCCTTGCTGAATTGCTCTCTGCTGTGCAGCCTGCATTCAGAAATGGATTTCACATGTCCCCAAGACTTCACTGTAGGAAAAAAAAAAAATCGCTCTTATTGTGTATAAAATGATGTGAACAACTCTCATTTTGGAGATTAATGTAAGCCACTTTGATTTATCAGCAAAATGTGCCTCACATCAGGTGTTGAATCAACAGGCAATCCATTGGGCAAGGGAGAAGAAAATGAATACCATTAGATCATTTTTTGTCCTTTTTAACTGTCATTTTATCCATTTCCTGCCATGTGAGTGTTGTTGTGACAATGCTTGGTGCATTCAGTCATCCACTGGCTGTTGTGTATTTCATTTTTTGTGAAAACTGCTGCTGCTGGGGAAGAAAGCAAAGCAAAACAATTGCCACAGGTCAAACTGTGAGGAATCCAATTTTATCAAGAGAAGTCTGGGATTCACAAGCTCTAATCTGATGTTTGAAAGTCCCTAAGGTCAATAGTGAAACAATCCAATAAAAGGGGCTTAAAAATGTAGATATTTATAGAATTTCTCTCGCTGGCCTAACCTATTAAAATCAAATGTGCTAATTGATCTGGTGTACAGCTTTTAGAGATCATGGAGTTTAGTTAGTAGCAGTGGTAGTAGCTTAGTAGTAGTTAGTTAGTTAGTGTAGAGTTTTTAGAGATTAGAGATTTGTACAGTTTGAAGAGATTTGAATTTATGTGGAGCAGTAAATAGCAAGAACTCACAGCAACCAGCAGCAGGTTGTGTGGGAGTGTTGATGTGCTGGAGGGCAGGAGGGCTCTGCAGGGGCTGCATCAGTGGCCTTATGGAAAATTGGAAAAGCAGAAAGCTTTCATGGCAGTGCAGATGTAGGCCTGAAGTCAGAGAGATACAAGAATGAGGAGATAAAACTGTGATTCTGTGCTGTGTAGTCAGGCCTGAGCAAGGAGAAAAAGATGTTCAGCAAGAGAACAGAAAATTTAATAATGTGCTCTGTTTATAGAAGAGCATAAAAAGTTCCTGAGTAATAAGAAGCAATGGAGCAAGCACCCATTGTTGGATGTAACATGGCCTGAGGCTGGCTGGTGAGGCTGGACAGGGGCAAGGGCTGGGTCCTGTCCTGGGCTCACAGCAGCCCCTGCAGGGCTCCAGGCTGCCCAGAGGGGCTGCAAGAGCCCTGGGGGCTGGAGGCAGAGACTGAACACCAGCCAGGTGTGCCCAGGTGTGCCCAGGTGTGCCCAGGTGTGCCCAGGTGTGCCCAGGGGCTGTGGCAGCAGGGCCAGGGCAGTGTCTGTGGGAGCTCAGGGCTTTGCACCACCAACCAACATGACTGGGCAGGATGGAAACCATTCACTGTTTACATGGGGCCGGATTTATGCATCCCAAAACCATCCCAAAACCATCCCAAAACCACTGTTCAGGAGATCATGCATTGCTGCAGTGGATCCCATGGCTTGTGCACCTTTCAGGAGATGGTTACAGCCCAGTGCTCCGTGGGCCTCCTTTATCTAGTTCCTGGCATTCTGTTTATTATTATAATTTAATTAAAGACCAATCATTTATTGGTCTTTAATTAAATTATAATAAAAGGGTTGGTGTTTAAAATGATAATTTTAATATATAGTGGAATGCAATTAATACTAAAAAATAATACTTTTTTTTTTCCCATTGCAGTACCTCTCAAAAACCTGTTTGTACTAAAAGTAGGACTGGTTTAGGACAGGCTGCCCAGGGCAGTGGCAGAATCTGGGAGGGATTTAAAAATTTGTCCCTGGAGGGATTTAAAATTTGTCCAGATGTGGCACCTGGGGTCATGGTTCAAGGATGGACTTGGCAGTGTTAGGCCAGTGCTGGGACTTGATCCTTCATGTCTTTTCCAAGCAGATAATTCTCTGACTCTAAAAGAAAATAATGAAAATTTAGCATTTCACTGTGGGGAGGAAGGAAGAAATGTGAGCATAAAAATAAGCAATAAGTTAAGAATATCAATTTAACTGTCATAAGGTTGACTTAGGGTTAGCCATGATTAATACATAGTATTTGCTAGTTTATCTCTTGTGCTGTAATAAATTAGAAATATTCCTTCCACTGAGACATGGAAGGTTGTAGATAATGAAACAGCACAGCAACCACTCACTAAAAAGCTTTGGCATTAAATGCTTAATATAGTTTTAATACAATGTCATACATTCATGAAAATGTCCGAGTTCTGACATATATAGAAAATCTTTCCAAGAAAATACTTATTTATACCATCTTCATATTGATACTGGATGATTCATTCAGCTTAGGTCTATATATTAGTAACTTGAGGTGCTGCACTACATCAAAAATAACTTCAAGAAAGACTATTTAAAACCCATAAACTTCTTCAAAATACTCCAACCACACCATCAAGGCTTGATGTTCGCTCGTATGATAGATCAGTTATTGGTCTTTAATTAAATTATAATAAAAAGGTTGGTGTTTAAAATGATAATTTTAATATAGAGTGGAATGCAATTAATACTAAAAAATAATACTTTTTTTTTTCCCCATTGCAGTACCTCTCAAAAACCTGTTTGCACTATAAGTAGGACAGAACCAGTATTCAAAAAGTCCATGTAACAAAACCATATAAAGCAAGGAACTCTTGGCTTGTCCCTGCCATAGACTGTATTCTTCTCTCTGAAATATCAGCTGTGCTGTTGGAAGTATGGGTGTAAGAAATAATGTTGGGGCAGTGGCCAGTCTGGAACATAAATCAGTACGCTCTGCATTTATCAGATATAGAAAAAGTGGCAAATGTTCACTGCAACTTAGTGCATGCATGCAGAGAATTGCCAGTCTCTCTTTGAAAGCTCTGTCTGTCATCCAGCATATTGTCTTCCTCCCTAAACAGCTGGGCACAGCATTTCCTTTTCATGTTTATGGAGAGGATTGAAATGAGATGGAAATTTATATGCTCACTCCCTAAGAATTATATCCTAAGCGTTAACCTGGTCAGGAATGACTAAAACCAACCAACAAAAACTTTCCTAACGTTATTATTTGATACAATTGTTGCATAAAAGGCTATGCTCCATTAAAATAAATGTCTTTCTCAGTCATCAAAGCTGCAGTATGGTTCCCAAACTAATGAGGAATAAAGCAATTCTCTCGCTCTGCCTACAGCCCTGGAAGCACCACATGCTCAAACACTGGCTTTTTGTTATTGCAGCTTCCCAATTTCAAAGGGTGGAAGCTGCAATAGAGGAAGTTAAACGAAATAAATCCCTTTTTTTTTTTTTTCACAGAATGTAACAATGCCTGACTACAAGTTCCAGGGCTCACCGATAAAGCATTTCAGTCTAACTTTTTGACCTATTTCTGATACTTGAAACTGATTTAGGATGCTCAAGGGTTTTTTTGGCCCTTTTTTGTTTGGTGGTTCTTTAGTTTTGGTTTTCGGTTTCTTTTCTTTTTTTCTTGATTTGTTAATTTTGTTTCCCCACATCCCCAGTTAGGTTTCGCTAGGGCATGTCAATGCTGTGCTCCTCCCTGGCAGGGACTAAGGGGACATGTGTCACTCCCTCTCCTCCTAGTAGTCTGCATAATTTCCTGCTTGGAAAGATAAAAATAGTTCAGGGGTTTCTCTGCTGCCAACTTCCATTTTATCCTGCTGTTCTGCAGCCTGATTCGCAGGTAAAGCAGGAGTAAATGCTTTCTCTGCCACAGTGATTTTAGGCTTTCAGAGTAATGCTTAGTCATGGTTTCTACTTCCAGCACTTTGTCACAAAATGTTTTAAACAATAATGTGGTTCAGGCCAGCCACGGGGAGAGCTCTGCCCTTTGCATCCTCGCATTTTGGAGCTTTTCCTCCTCCTGGCTTTGGCTTTCCAGACTTCATTTCAGTGAGATGGAAAAGATAACATCCCCAGCATCAATGCTGGAACTCCGGGCCTGGATTGCTGGTCTAATTGACTTAAAAGTTGTTAAAATTCACAGGCTCGTCAACGCGCACCTCAATTAATCAATTTTTTTAGAAACACAGAATCGACAGCTTAATGAGAAAAGCTTTCCCAGGATCATAGTCCCCTCCTCCTCATTACGAGAGTCAGCCTCACATTAAAGAAATGGTAAATCCTCTTTGATTTCCCTCTCCTGAAAGCCTGAGCTGTCCCCGGGGTAACCTTTCCTCTGCTGCCTGAGGAGGAGGAGGAGTGCTGAAGTGATGAGAGAATCAATAGGAATTGTTTTTTTTGTCTTGTCCATCTCGCACACGACTGGGGACTCTGTGCTGCCCTGAGTTGTTGGTCCATCCCTGACAGACCCAAGCCCTTGTTCAAGGTCAGGTTGCAAACTTTTCTTTGGCTCTTCTCCCGCTGTCATTTCAATTAGCCTGAGCTCATCAAGAGAGCGACCAAGAGCGTGGCTTAACGAGCTGAGAAATGAACGTGGTGCCCTTACCTTGGAGCTGAGATATGAACGTGGTGCCCTTACCTTGTCCGGGCTGGTTTTTTGCTCATTGTGGAATAACCTCTCCAAGGAAATGCAGTTCTCCACAGCTCCCCTGGAAAGCTACAGGACATTCTCAGTCAGTGAGCTGCGGCATTCTCCTTTTAGAGCTTGTGAAAAACGACCTTTCACCTTTTTATATAGATATATTTATATTTATATATTTATATTTATTATATATTTATATTTATTATATATATTCATATATATATATTATATATTTATATATAAGTTTAATAAAAATAAAATAAAATAGTATAAAAATAGATAGTAAAGGAGAAGAAAAAACGAAGCTCTTTTCGGCCAAGGTGCTGATTCCAACAGCATCAGCACACCATCTTTTTTCAGATCCTTTGTTTTAAGGACTTCTGTGTTACATATTTAAATGAGCTAATGCGTGATTCAAATGTTCATTTTTGGTTTCAAGACTTCCCTTAATTATACAGTTTCTCTATGTGGCCTTGCTAAGTCTAGATAGAGGTAGTGAATCTCTCTTCTTCAACAAGGCTCAATTGTTCCTTATCTTCAGGGATTCCAGCTGGCCCTCCTGTCTTCTATCTCTTTGAGGAATTAAAAAAAAAAACCAAAACAACAATCCCCATCTCTACTTTGTTACAATCTAAAAATATTTATCTATCACATTTTTCAAATTCTATTAATAAAAAAAAAAACATGCAATATAACTTTCCCATATTATACATAAAGCAATCTGCTTGTTATATGCGAAAAGCCAACTCCAAAATATGCATTTATAACAGAGCTCAAGCATCTTTAGGAGCAAAGTGAGCTGACTGCACTTCAGTGGCACCGAAGTTTTAAGCTGTGCAAAAGTCGGTGTGTTGGAATCCCACAGACTGAAATCATTTCAATATTTGTGCTTGAGTGCTACCTCGATCTGAGATTTTTCACAACTCGCCTCTCATTTCCTGAGAAGGAGAGCACTGTTATCCAGGGACCTGAGAAGAGGGCTGTTATCCAGGGAGCTTCTCTGGTGTGTGGTGGGGAGGAAGATAGGAAAAGAAAAATGGAAAAGAAATAAATAATAATAATAAAAAAAAATTTAAAAAGAGAGAGAGAGAAAGAAACCAAACCTAACCATTCTTCACCTTACTGAAAGAGAAACAGCAAAGTAACTGCAGCAAAACCTGGCATTCTTCTGCCTCAGCTGTGGGCATCATCCAGTGTTCCCTGGCTGGGTGAAGAGCTCCCCATCACTGGGACCCTCCTGCCCCTCCTGCCACCCCCTGACTATTAGAAACACGCTGGTGGTGTCTGATGAGAGAGATGATCTGCAGAGCAGGATGCTCTTTGGGACACGTGGTTTATTGGTGGTGGTTTATTGGTGGTGGGGAGGCAGCCTGACTGGGGAAGAGTCCAAAGGTCTAAAAGGACAGGGATCCAGGGGAGCAAGAGCCCGAGTTCCCTGTTCCATTCCATTTGAACCCTTTCTATCGTGAATATTCTAATGAGCATCAACCAATCACCTCAAGATACAAAACCTACAGAATCTACATACAGCCTATGGGAACTACAACATTACAATACTGCTCCACATACCAAAATCCTGAAAAACCACCTTATCCCTGATACCTGAGAAGGTCCAACCCCTTATTCATCCTTTTGTCTTAGCAGGGGTGTCACTGACTCACCCAGCCCAGTCTTTTCAGCTGGTTTAATCACCCTCTTCCTGTCCATGCTTACAGTTAAAATTTTGCTTTCAATTCCATTCCTCTTGTGGGTTTCATACTTTTAGAATCTTTTACAAATAAATCATCTCTGCAGGGCCGAGCTACTTCATCCTCTCCAACACCTGACCTTCCCTTATTTAAATGTTTTTTACTCTGTTCCTCACCTGGGAGCCTCTTGACTTTCTCAGGGTTTGGTGGGAGGGAATGTTCTGGTGGCAGAAGGGAGCGTCTGGTGAGGCATCACCACTGATACCTTAACTGAAGAAAATGGGAGGGGTTTTACAGAAAGCAGTACAGTTCAGCCACTCCATTATTTTCTCTTTTGTTTTGTTTTTAATTGAAATAAATGTCTTGGTGGCCTGCATGTGCTCTGTGCATGCAGGCTTACATGGTGACTTACCCAGGCTGGGAGGAATCGAGCATGCTGTAGTTTGTGTTTAGAAAAGTATGAAAACACGTTATTTAATTCCTTTCATTCCAATTAAAGTTCAGTAGGGTGTGTGAATTCCGGGATAATTGTTTGACTGCGGGTATGAAAACTTTTCTTGTGCTTCCTTTCCCTATTCATGACTTGATTTGCATAATAATTCTTTAAATTCCCGGTCTCTGAGTATTATCTCATTAACATAATTACCTAATTTCTTGTTTTGTGAATTCCAAGAGATAAGTAACAATAGGCTTAGCTTCTTCTCTCGCTGTCTGCTGTGCTTTGTGAGCACAGTAAACAGATGAGAAATGAGATTTTTTTATTATTTTTTATTTTTTTAGAGGAGGGACTAGTGAGATATCAGGATGAATATGAATATGACCCATTTCTGCACATGCAAAAGCCCCAGGAGATTTAGCCACAGGCTGCAGCATCCTTTCAGGCACCTACCTGAAGTCTCACTCCTCACTGAGGCTTTCCCTTCATCAGGAGCTAGTTTTACTGGGTTTGAACACCACAAGGAGCATTGAATGCCATTTTCCCCTTTAATTTCAGAAAATTAAAACCAAGTTATTAAAGGTTTTAGACCCTGCAGAGATAAGTCTCAGGCACCTATGCTGATTTGTGGAGAAAGTGTTACAGGAAAAAAATAAAGAGCCTTTAATTGCAGTTACAGGCTCATTTTCTGTAAATATTTAATGTGTAAATTACTTGTCCTGGCATCAATGATCTCCCAGAATCCACTAAAACTGCTTTTGCATAGAGCATGGTTTGTGTATTTGCAGGACTCTCCTGCAAGGGGAACTCATCTTCAGACAGATTTCCACACCAAATTTTCTATTTTTAACAGAATACTTGCCATCTAAGCACAGCTGCTGGAATCTATAACAATATTTAACTGTGTGTGATGCCTGTCTCTGGCTCCTGGGGGGCTTTGGGAAGCCAGAACACCTTCAGCTGTTGGTCATGGCTTGCCAGTGAGAAGGTGTGTGACTGTGGAGCTGATTTTTGGTGCATTTTAACCTCCCTGCTTCTGCTGAGAGTGCAAGTCTCTGGTTTTTTTTTCCCCCAGTTATTATCTCACCCCTGGGAGCAGCTGTGCCACCACCAAGCACAAGTGTGAGGTTTTTCCCTCTGCATTTATTTATGAAGTGGGTGGTTGTTTCAGTCTCTTTGGCCTGTAATTATAACAGTGGGTTTTCTTCCTGCCATTTAAGCTTGGAGGGATTTATACATTATGTTTACTTAGCAGCAGACACCAGGAAAATGTTCTTTGAGGATTTAGTCTTTGATGGGGCTTTGTACTTACTAGCAAATAAATCTACCTGTTCTGTGTCCAGAGAGAAGTCTTGTGTTCAGACAGTCTCTTTCAGTTGCAAACAGCAATGGAGAGATTGCATTTTTTTTTCCCTACTACTCATCTACTAACCCTCATCAAACTGTTACCAAACAAATTGAGTTGAATCTAAAACATGCTTAATGGAAATTAAATGGTTTTAGTTCTGTCTGCCGTGAGATCACAGCAGTTTTCACAGAGTCATTAGAATTTTTTTTCCTACACCACTAAATTAAACTTGTTTCACTATTGTTTATTTCCCACGTTTTACCCTTTGATGTTCTAATGCTAAATTAATAGCTATTATCTTTCTGAAGATTTAATTTACACTAATTTAATTAACTTGGGTGCATCTTGGTAGATATTAATTGCAACATCAATTCTAGCAATCAATAGTTCCTGGAAAATGGACCAACAATTATTGCCTTCATTTGTAACAACGCAGGAAGCGTTTTATATTGTAATTTTTATATTGCTCTGTGTGATGGCAGAACTCAGGACCTCAAAGAGTGGTCATTATTCAAATGTGGTTCTTCCCCCCATACCTTTTGTTACCCATTAATCACGGGTGAATCATGTTTGCAGTTGATACAATACAGTTGTAACTCGGTGCATTCAGTTTAAATTGAGTTTGTGCCACAATTAAATTTGGACTTCAGTGATAAATATCTGCATTTTTTTTTTCAGCAGGTATTTGTGGAGGGATCGAATAAAATTTCTTCTTTTTGTGCCAAAGAATCTCATTAAACTAAGCTGGGATTTTTGTTTATTTTCCCCTTTATGTCCATTTCATTCAGAGGATTAGGCAATCATCCTTGTAATTGAATTATGAACTTTATCCCATCTCCAAATGAAGTCTGGGTTGCTGATAGCCACAGCAACCTAAGGGCCACTGGATATAATGACTCACTTGAAATGGTTTGGATGTGGATTCCAATTGAGATAAGCAGCCAGTATTTCATATTTGGAGCTTATCTTGAGTGCTCTGGGTCTGGAGAACGAAGCTGTTGTCAGAATTCTTTAAGGATTTCCTGTGCCTCTGAAAACTCATCTTCAGATGAAAAAAAAAAACCAAAAAAAAGCCCCACCATAAAGAGAAAAATTAATGGAGTAAACTATTAAATATTTTTTATGTATCTTAGTGGGGTTTGATGACACGAAACAGCATAAATTAATTCCAACTCATCCCTTCATAAGCGTCAGAATTCAGGTTGAGATGATGCACTCTCGAAATTTTAGAAGATCATTTTCCTTTGTGCAAAATGGAACTATTTTTCCTGTCTGTTTAAACATTCTACTACACTGCAGAAAACTTTCTCTTTTTTTTTTTTTTTTTCCCTAATAATTGTGGGTTTATATTTCATAAGTGTGTGGATAAAAGCGTAGCCTGGAGTAAAATATAATAAGCAGGTGGATACTTTATGAATATAGGTAGATATGCAAATCAGGATCACAGTTAGCTCCCGTTGTGTCAGGAATAATTACAGTGTGTCAAAACAGGATCACTTTTAGCCAGCTTGGGGAGACCTTAGGATGATTATTTTAGGTGCATTTATGCTGTTTCCTAGATTTGTGTTGTGCTGTCCACACCTTGCAGCTAATACCTGAGTGCTGGGTGTCTGACTCTTAAATCTCTGTACCTTTCTGGGTAAATTGAAACATAACTCTATCATTTATTGAGGAGGTGAGGGAGCCTCTGGGGTTGGCATTTCCACCAGGGCAGCACCAACTGTGCAGGTTTCACTTCTCCTGCTCCTTCTGGGCTGCATAGGGGGTTTAAAACACACAACCTGGCAGCTCCAGTGCAAAATATTTCACTTTCTTCACCGTGTGTGAGGCAGGTAAAGGGCACAGGAACAGCACTTAAGGGTTTCCAGAGGACTTCTCATCTTCTGGACTTTGCATCTTCTGGAATAGCCTTCTATTTCAGAATCATCTTGAGGATTAGCCTTTTCCCATTTTTTTTTTCTGGAAAAAAAAAAAGCAGGTATTTTGTCCTTTTCAAATGAGCCAGAGTTCAGGAAGAAAAGACCTGAAATCAAATGTCTCCTCCTTGGGCATTGCTCCAGTGGCTGCCATACAGTGCTATTTGCAAACAAAAAGCTGAAACTGGACAATAAATGTGTTATCTCAAGTACCGCTGCGGGTGGATTCTGGTTTTCAGAGGCGAAAATTGAACTTTATTCTGAATTGTTTGCAACCAACAAAAAAAGGTAATCTTTAGAAAAGGTAGTGCTGTCCTTTGCATTGCTTGCTTTAGCAAACCTTCCTGACATTTTACATTTTGATTCAAGGTCTCGAAGACCACCAAGAATAATGCTGTTTGAACTGTGAGGCAGCAGTGTCTTTTCTTCAGATACCTTGATAATTCCTTTTCCTTTGGGGATATGAAGGGGGCTTTCCCCGACCAAGGTCAAATGATCTGATTTTAACAGGCAATGCTGGCGGTGTGATCACATCTAACAACGTGACTGCCTTCATAAAATTTAACTGGCTTGGCAGTTTTCATCTCTGGAGCTCCGTGTCACCTTGTGAGTTGGTCTCTGATGGATCTACAGGAGCTTGCTTATTCGAGTAAATTTTAATTTCCTGGTCTTTAAGATCAGAACAGTATCCTTGAATGGCATCTTAAGGAAGAAATACTAACACTCAGCTTTTAAACTTCTCCCACTCTCTTATGTTTCAGAGTCCAAACTTTGTTTTTTCCCAGCCCTTCAGTGGAAGCATTGCCAAGGAAGGCTCCCAGACCAAACCTGTGAGCCACATTTTGCTCCCTTTTCTCCTGGTGAGGTTAGAGCCCAGCACTGTCAGTGTCTGTCACCTGCTGCTCTCTGGAATACCAGGGTCAGCTGCCACTGTAGTGAGGGGTAAATGCTGGCAGCCTTTCAGACACTTCCCCTTGGTTGTGAGTCAAAGCCTTCCAGAAACTTCAAATTTTGCATGATTTGGTGTGAAATCATAGATGTGCTGTGAAAACATAAAAATGTCTAGTCGTGCACTTAAGGAAGCCTTCTGAGGAAGCTGATTTGCTATCAGATAAAAGTCTCTCGTTTTCTTGTACTGCTTTGGTTGTGCTGGGCTGGGTTTTTTTTAGGAATAATTCACCTCAGACCTATGAAATGATGTTATCCCATTCCCATAACGTTGAATTGAATAGGTGATCTGTTTACTGTAAAGTTGCATTTCTTGCACAGGTGTAATTTCTTGTATTAGAAAAGGTCATTAGGTGCACTCACTGAAGGAAGAGAAGCATTTGGTTTAGAGTGCAAATTGAAGGCTTTAAGAAGCTGGGAGTTGCATGATGTCCTGCTCTTCCTTTGGGGTATACAAATAAATAAAATTTGTCTCAAAGTTAGGACATGAAAACAAGAATGGGGGAGGAATGAAATCTACAGGGTTCTTCAACATGCTTTGTGTTTCCTAGAGGATGAAGGTTTAAGGGTGAAGAATGAAAGTAAAAAACTGCATGGAGCTGCTATTACATTTCTTCATAAAGTTTCATTTGCTTTATTTTACGTGTATTGGAGGGAAGGTGTGTGTCTGTCTGGGAGGGTGGCAGCAGGGGCAGAGGGAAGCTCCAGTTGTGTAATTTGGATGCTACTTAGGCAAAAAAAAATAAATTTTTCTTGAGTCCTGACCTAGATAAATCAAATAATATCCTAATTGGATATACTTAATTGGCGTTTGGAGGCATTTTTAGACAGAGTTTTCTATTTCCACTGGGAATATTTTCATTTTTTCTGTTTATAATTTACACCACAAATTTGTTTATTAACAATTCTTGGCATTTCTTTCATCTTCTTACGAATTTCTGCTTGAGAGCAAGGAAAGTGTATCTTTGTTCTCAGGAAAGAAAAGTTACTTTGAGTTTTACTTTGAAGCACCCAATGATATAACTGAAATGTCATGAATAATTTAAGCAAACATTGATGCAAATGTTACTAGAAATAATCAAGGAACTTTAGAGGTTGTAAATAAAACCGATTTAAAGATGAAAATTGATGCAACTTGCATTTCTAATTTTGTAGACATGCAAAAGTAGGACAAAATAGTATATTGGAACATATGGGGATGGAACAAACAGCACTGACACTACGTGGGTGATTCATTTGTGAGTAAAAGAACTTAAATATCTTACTCTGGCTTGCATATAGACAGCAAGAACACCGAATTGAAAAGCCTTTTAGCTCTCTTGGGGATACGTTGAAAAAGATGCCTCATGGAATCACAAAATGGTTTGGGGTGGAAGAGCCTTCAATACTGCCAGGGATGGGGCATCCACAACTTCTCTGGGACAACCTGTCCCAGTGCCCCACCACCCTCACAGGGAAGAATTTCCTCCTGATATCCAACCTAAAGCTGCTCCCTTCCAGTTTGGATTTGGCAGCACTCGCCTGGCCAGCAGCCTGAATGTGAAAAGTTGTGCCAATGGCACATCTTTGTGACAATGGCATCTCTGTATGCTGCAACACCCTGAGCTGCCTGACCTAAAGGACCTTGTGGTCTGTGTTGTGTAACATTGCCTTGTTTCTGGTCCTTTAATTAAGGGAATTGCAGGGGAATCGTGGTGGTGAGGGTGTCATCCACCAGCCATGGTGTTGGGGGTTCTGGTATCTGCAAGTCCTGCTTTTCTGGCTTTTTTTGGTTGGTTGGTTGGGGTTTTTTGGGTTTTGTTTGGTTGGTTTTTGTTTGTTTTTTTGTTTTGGGTTGGTTTGGTTGGTTGGTTGGTTGGGTTGGGTTGGGTTGGGTTGGGTTGGGTTGGGTTTTTTTTGTTTTGTTTTTTTGGGGTTTTGTTTGTTTGGGTTTTGTTTGTTTTTTGTTTTGGGTTGTTTGGTTGGTTGGGTTGGGTTGGGGTTTTTTTTGTTTTTTTTGGGGTTTTGTTTGTTTGGGTTTTGTTTGTTTTTTGTTTTGGGTTGGTTTGGTTGGTTGGTTGGTTGGTTGGTTGAGTTGGGTTGCATTGGGTTTTTTTTTTTGGTTTTTTTTGGGGTTTTTTTGTGGAGTATCAAGAAGCTCCAGTGAGACCAAAGACAGCATTTCAATCAATTCAGCTTGCTACCAGTCACTGTGTCAGTACTGGGAGAACAAACAGATGGAGAGAAAAAGGAGCTTGCACAGATAGTATTTTTAATAAACAGCAAAGAATAAGTTCATGAACTCCTTTTGGATACCTTTAACACATGATGGTGATGATAGTGCAAAGCTATCTGATTCAGATATGATTGTGTTCCTATAGTTTATTTCTCAAGGAGAAATCTCGGAGGAGATTATAAAAGAATACTTGAAAGATTTAATTAAAATCTGTTCTCTCACATTTAATATTGCCTAATAGTTTTAATTAATCTGGATATTCCTAATTGCTTCTATAATTTTTCCATGTGTAAATAGCTAATTAAAGTATTAACCACCATCAAATGTAGTCTAAAATTAAATATATAAATGCTCTGTCTCTGATTAGGAGGATTACATGAGAAAATAGTAAACTTTCAGATGTGAATGCTCTCTGACTGCAAATAAAGGCAGATTGGCTGCAGTAAAAGCAGCAGCAGATGAAGTTCATGCAGTTGCTTCCTGAGTTCATAGTTTCCTTCTGAGCCAGCCAAGACAAGACTGCTGTGGCTCTGGTGGTGTCCAGAGAAGTTTGGAGGTTGTTTGAAACTTCAGCAGCTGGTCACAGCCCTTGAGGGCCTGCCTGGCAGTGGAGAGTGCTGCAATGCAATATTTCAGCCTCCTTTGCTGGGCTTCAAGGACCAGATGGTAGGGGACACAGTTCTGCCCTCCATCCTCTGAGAAAACTTCCTTTCTCATTTCCAGAGTCACAGAAAAGGTACAGAGAGCTCCTCTTGCTCCTGGAGGGCGCAGTGCAGAGCAGCCTCAGTGTTTGTGTGCCAGCCAGAAATGGATGGTGACAAACTCAGGCTGCAGGAGAATAACCTGACCTTCTCCCTCACGGTCAGCTTGGGAGCACCATCCACACCAATTCCCCACCAGGATCTCTGATTTATTAAAGATATGAATATCGATCTAATACTGATATTTAACTGAGACGGACAAAAACTCTCTGACAGTTTGAAGTTAGAAAGTTTGTGTTTATTGCAGTGCTGGGCAGCAGGTGGGATAGCTCCCCAAAAACACACCACGCCTTACAGAAAATCACAAAGCCATTTTATTTACAAAACTGTTGAATATCTAAATTACAAATACATATTCATTACTTTGGTACATCTCATTCCCTGCTTTGTATGGTAATTAGCAAAAAAGCAATTAAGCATGCGTGGTTTGTCCTTTGAAATGGGTCGGTGGTCTCATTCAAGAGGAGTGGGTTTAAAGCGAGGAAGTAAAATGACTCTTCATGGCTCTGGACTTTCTACCTTTTCAATGCAAATGGTGACAAATGGGTGTTGGTAGAATTTTTATTTTTTTAGGTACAGTGACTTTCAATAAGTTTCAGGATTGGGGAGTCTCTGTAATTGTCCTGTGTCCCTAAACCTATTTATCAGGTTCTCTATTTATTGTTGCAAGCACAGCTAAGCAAATATAAGGTTGACAAGCAATCAGTTATTTGGAAAAAGTTAACTCAAGCTTAGTCTTCCTTAGCTAACTACAAAGCTCTTAATTAACTTCGACAACTATAAGGCTTATTTCTAACTAAAATTTTAATTTCTTTAAAATCCTATATTCTTTAAAATCTATGTCTCATCTCCTCTGGCATAACCTGCAATGAGATAAAAGCCAGTGAGCTCTCTGTCAGTCCCCTGGGTGGCTCTGTGGTGGCTCCCCAGCCACTGTGACTCTGGAATTAGCTCTGCAGAACTCAGCAGAATTAGAACATGCTGCCCTAATCCAGCCCTGCCCCGTGGCGTGGGCAGGAATGGAAGGAAGCCCCTCAGGTGATCAGCTGTTGGGATTTTTTTAACAGGGCAAAAGTAAAAAGCCTTCCATGAGGTTTTCTTTTCCTTACAATCACCCTTAACACTGTCCACGTCCTGTATCCAAAAATTTTGGGAGTAATAGAGAGGAGACACACCTGCCTGTGGTTCCCAGCAGAGCACCCACACTCCAAAAGGAAAAAGGGGGAGAGATCTCATGCTGGATTATTGAAATTGATAAGGAAGATGGTTCAGTTCCCTAAAGGATGCCAGAAATAATAAGTTCATAAATATACATCAACGAAATCCTGTGATGCTGACAGTGCCTTTTTGCTTTTACTATAAAGACTGATAGAAAGAGCTGGCTGAAGGGAGCCAAAGCAATCTTTTGGCTTCAGTTTCCACTGGAACTTGATTATTCCGGGAGTACCAACTGGAATTTGATTCTTCTGGGAGTACAAACGTCAAGGTTTTCAGAATTTTAGATCATTGCTCCAGGTCCTTCTGTTACTTATGACAACATTCCCCCCTTATAAACCTATGGACTAGAGATAATCAAATGAGATGCTTCAGTCTGGAACACTATTGTTATTTTTTGTTCCCCTGAAAGGCCTCTATAGACAAATTGGACAATTACTCCCAGTGGTCCTTCTGAGTTTTATTTCAAAAATGAGGTGGTGCAGACTCTTGGGTTGGCAAAGCCTCAAACCAGTAATGGAAAGCTGACAAGCTCTGCTCTTTAAAATGATCTCCAAAACAGAAAACATTTCTATGTTTCTATGTATAGAAGGTTCTTTATATAAAACGTTTCTATGTATAGAAAAATCTCATCAGGTTTTGTCTTTGTTAGTCCTGCCACTCTCAGTGAGGCATGAATTTTGGGAATCAGTCAGGTAGTTTATATTTCTGTCCTCTGGTTTAGAATTATTAACCTCAGCCTCACATCTCAGTTTTAGAGAGGTGTGACCCAAAGGATAATATTCTCATGTTTGAATTTCTCATTCCCAGCTGATTTTTCCTGTAGCCTGTGCTCACTCCCTGTGGCTCTCCCCCGCCTCTGTCCTCATCCTGAACAGTAAACCCCTTCCTGGTAGATTATCCAAACAATTCTGCAGCTTCTGCTGGCATAGAGGCAACATTTTAACATGAGAATGGTGTCCAGGTTGTGGTGGGGTTTGGTTTTCCCATATAATGCAAATCTGGTACCAGAAAATGTCATTTGGCTCATTAAGTATTTTATTGCTGCTGAGCTGTTAAACATGTTTTGTGGCTTTGTGGTTTAATTGATGCAGGCATAAGTGACAAACAGAAAGTTAATATTATGATAATGCTTTTACATCAATCAGATATTTTAATAGAAAATTACCAGTCTGGCTTGACTAAAAGTTGTTCTGTTCTTAACCATACTGAGTACACCCATGGATACTGCACTTGAGCTTTTGAAATCATCCCCTGAGATTCAGGAAAACTTGCATAGAAATGTTAAATTTCCTTTGTTTTCATTGACATTTTGACTTGATTATCTGAAATTATAATATCTCCCTAAAGTAAGGGTAATTGTGCTCATGTCAGTTTTGCTCCGAGGAGTGGCATGTTGCAGATCATTCTTTTTTTTATTCTGAGGCATGTTGGCATTTGTGGTGGCACTGTCAGCATCACAGGATTTCGTTGATGTATATTTATGAACTTATTATTTCTGGCATCCTTTAGGGAACTGAACCATCTTCCTTATCAATTTCAATAATCCAGCATGAGATCTCTCCCCCTTTTTCCTTTTGGAGTGTGGGTGCTCTGCTGGGAACCACAGGCAGGTGTGTCTCCTCTCTTTTACTTACAAATTTTTTGGATACAGGACATGGACAGTGTTAAGGGTGATTGTAAGGAGAAGAAAACCTCATGGGAGGCAGGAAATGTCCTGCACATGTACCTCTGCAAACAGAGATTCTGCAGGCTGCTTTAAAATCACTCTGAGAATCAGCAGTAGGGCTTTCTTAGTGATGCTAATGCACAAACATTGACCAAAAAAACAAACCCCAAAAGTGATAAAACAGCAGAGAAATGCCTCAGAGGAATGATGGATTCCTAAAGTGCTAATGAAGTCCAACTTGCCTCATCTTCTTGTCCCATTTTTCTTCTTCCTGTCTGCAGAGTGCAGTGAGAGCTTTGCATAGATGCTGGCGAATGACATGGGAAATTCAGGCCAAAGAGGCAATGCAGTTCTGTCATTGATGCCCCTGCAAGCACAAACCTCACCTGTATTCACACTGCATTGTAGGAGTCACACAGGTGTTCCTTCTGGAAAAGGATTTATAACACCAACTTCTGTCAGGCTGCTCTTTAATCTTCCTCTGTAGGGCAGTTCCTGCCTGACAGGGCAAGAGGATTGTGTGAAAGTCAGATCTGTAATGTTTGGATTTGTACAGGCTGCTGTGATAGAATAGAAACATCCCAGCTGAAGGAACAGCACACTTGAGCAGGTGGAGGGGTTGGTTTGTCTCAAGAAAAAGATAAAGGCCCTTTAATCATGTATTGAAAAAAGAAAAAAGCCCTTTAATCATATCTTTTGGTGATTTTGGAGCATTTTGATGCCCATTACCCGACTATTTTTAAAGCAATTGCCTTAATTAAGATGGAAAAGGTGATTGCCTTATTCTTCTGACAGTTCCAGGTGACCCAGGAAAATTGACCTCGTTTTCCTTCCAGGGAGATTTATCTCTGGAGCTGCTGCTTGGCTTGGCTTTGGCATCATGCAGCCTGGCAGGGGCCCCTGCACTGAATTCATGCTGTCCTGGATGGAAACTCTGCCTTGGGTGAATTGGCATCATTAAATGATGAACCAGGGTTACAGGGCTCTCACAGAAACAGCCCAACAGCTCTGAAAAAAATCCTCCTTTAAATGCTCACTTATGGCTTTGGCCACATAGATCACCTTTCTGCATTAGAACTAAAAATCTAGATTGATAGCCCCCTCCAAAGGGCTTTTTTTTATTTTATTTTATTGGTCTGTAAAGCTTAAAATGGAAAGTTTGGAGTCTCTGTAATCAGCCCATTTGAAGTTCCATATCTGAAAATCCAGCAAGTGAACCACGCTTTAAACACTGATACATTTTGAATTTTAATGGACTTTATTACAAGCCTTCAAATTAAAAAGTTGTCAGGAGAGATAAAAGGTTGGGGATTTGGATTCAAAGGGACTTTGATTAGACATAAAGGTCAGCAATGGTGGCAAAAAGTCGATGCATCTAAATTAAGCATAAACCTCTGGAAGAGAATATGCTAATCTTTCATGTAAAGTACTTGTCAGGCTGATCTTGGCTCCTATCCACCACAGTTAAACTATTTTCAGTGATGAAATTTTAACAAATGGTAATCCATGTGTAATTTGCCTGTCAAGTGTGTGCCATTTGTTTTTACAAATGTTAGATTTTAACTGCTAAGGAATCATATTATACTACATAATGTGCTCCTGATTAAAGATTTTGTTTTAGAATCTTTAGCTCAGTTTTTAACTGCAACCTTTTTTATTTTAGTTTTTTTTTTCCTAGGGAACGTTAAATGCAAATGGGAGGAAAGGAAAAAGAAGGAAAATCAAAACTCTAAATGTCATTGCTTTGTGTAAAACTAAGTGTAAATGTATAAATTACACTTTAATTGAGCAGCTACTTCAGGAGCTTGAAGTTATAGTAACTGTTAATATTTCTGAATGTGAAATTAAGATTCTGCACTGTTAGTGAGCAAACTCATTAAGGACATAAAAGGGTGACAGGATGAAAAAGGATTTACATTTATAGAATCTTCTGTAAAATGATGAGAAATGACAGGCTCCATTTTTTTGATGCTGAAATCAAGGTTGCATGTCTAAACCCAGAGTGACGCCGTGGCTGGGTTTTGCATAGCTGAGAACTAATAGGGAATTAATAGAGTGTAATGCAGGCCTGTTGGGTTCAGGCTGGCTCTGCAGCTTTGATGTGGAAGAACAGAAGGCATAATTTCAGCCTTTGTTTAGTGTGCTGGACAGATAGCTGCACTAACATCTAAGTATGGTCAGGATTAAAACCGTGATGGATGGCACTGCAGCACATTCTTGACAGCTTTTCTGTTCAAATACAAATTTCTGTCACAGTCCCAGAACGTTTGAAGGAACATTCAGAGATGAAATATTGTAGCTGCAACAAGTCCAGTGTGCAGCTATTATGCTTTGAAAGTAAAAATAATTACAAACTGTACATCTCCTAGGCACATATCTGTATTAATAATGAATAGTAGTAAACACACTGGAGTGTACTAATGAAATGTTATTGAACACAGGAGTTTTGGAAACAGAAAGGTTATCAATCTGTCAAGGAAAGTGCCAGTGCATCTGTCTGGTTTTTGGGTTTTCTGCCTGTTTTAGGCAAATATGTGTTTTGGAAAGTTATTGAGAATCCTGATTTATCCTACCTATCATCATATCTTTTTAGAATATTTCCTTAAAGATTTTTTTTTATGTTCATCAATTTCTATATGAAAAGAAAAATATTTCCTTTCACTTCAGACAGCCACTATTGGCTCCAAAGGACTCTGGTTAAACCAATGCTTTCATTGATGCTCTCTGTAGATGGAACACTGTCCTTGTTACAGCAGCAAAGTAGGTCAGAACCTCCCTGTCTGACAGATGTGACATGCAAAGTCCCTACCTCCATATCAGCCACGAATAAAATGAAAAAGAAGCCTGATTAGTGCAGGAGAATGTCTGCATTTAAAGAGCTAATACCTGGAGGGATTTTTCTCCTTTGTGCTTAAGCGTTAATTGAAGGAGAGACTTCAACTGGATCCCATTGGCAGACCAGCAAGGGGAGCAGCTGACACTGCCAGTGCATCCAGCTTTGCAGTACCAGCCGTGGGTTTAGCACAGTGAGAGAGACAATTGGACTCCCTGAAGTGAGAATAAATTGTCTGGCTGCTGAATCTCTGGTTAGGAAAGCTCGTCCCTTGCTCAGGTGCTGTCCATGGGATGGGGTTGTTTGTCAGCTCCCAGTGAGCCCCCAGTTCTGCTCTGGTGCCACTGTGCTGAGGGCTCAGCAGAGGTGAGCACAGGTGAGGCTGCTGTTGGTGTTGGACAGTCTGTGGTCACACTTGTTTGTTGCCACGCTTGGTGCCTGCCATGTTTTGGTTTTGGGAAATTCTGTTCCCAGGCACTCTTTGGTACACAAGGTCACAGAATGTAAACTACCTTGTGTTTCCACATCTGTTCCCAGAGGAGGGACTTTGTGTGGTGGTCTCTGGAACTGACCAATGGTTCCCAAAGGTCCCACCTCTAAGGTGGGCACATCAGAAAAAGCATAAAAGTAGCTGGAGAAATAACCCAGGTCCCTTTCCTGCAAGGGGACCACGCAGCCCTTCTGAATCACTCCCTGCCTCCATTACTGTGTCCCACAGTGACACTTGTTTAGGTATCAAAGAACTCAAAAGTGGGGCAGAGATATCTGAAATGCCTTCAACCTCATTGTGTGTGCTGTGTGAGATGGCATCAATGGGAGCATCGTCCCGTTTCACTCCAGGTACCTTTGTACACATCCTCCTAAAGGTAAAAGCACAGACCCCAAACACTTAATAAATGGGCAATTAACCTGTCTCCCCAGTGAAGTCTTTGGCCTCTTTGGGATTTATTTATGTGTTTCCAAGCCCTGCTGCTAAGTGGGCCTTGACGATGCTGGGATTGCTGAGTGTGAGCGGGCCCCTAAAGCAGCTGGGGGCACAGGCAGCAGCTCATTTCACACAACACTGCCTGCAGCCTTGCTGCAATCATCTGCTGGCTTTATTTACTCTGCCCTCGGCCTGTCAGCCGTGCAGTTTCTGTACCAACACTTGGGATCCTCCCTAGAAAAGCCATCGGCTGAGGAAACTGCTCAAGAGGGCTGGAAAGCTGAAATACTTGGGATTTATTGGAGTCCAAAACACCAATAGTCACATATCAAATAGGGGAGTGGGGTGGGAGAGAGGTGAGTGGATATCAAAAGCATATTTTAATTTTTTTTTTTTCAATAAAATGGGGATAAAGCTACTAGGATGTGGCAGCTCTGTGTCAGAGCAGGGCCTGAAAGCAGGAGAAGTATTTTAACAGTGACTCACATGAGGAGTTTTTTAAGCTGTGAAAAAGAACTAAGCAAAGAAAACTCACCTCTGTCTCCTTTATCCTCCATTTCTGTCAGTTTTGTGCAGTCTGCTGTCTCTCCCGTGTTTTAATTAATACATTTCTTTGGATGCCTATTTTTAAAACAGAAATAGTTTTCTTTCCAAAGAACTGAAAATCAAAAATAATAATAAAAAAAATCTTGTTCAGTGATTGAAAATATGAAATTCACTCTAAGCAACCAAAGCAACAGGATTTGCTGGCTAGGGGTGGATAGGAGATGCTGGTTTTAAAATTCAAAATATTTTGGTTTGACTGTGGTAGATTTGCAGGGGAGCCTGGGCTCGTGGTTCCTTGGCCATGGAGCAATCTGCCTTCCCCAGAGCCATCCCCGTGTCACTGCCACAGAAAGGAGCAAACCACCTGCAGATTTTGGCTCTGCCAAAGTTCTCAGGAGAACTTTCCCAGAGAACTTCATGGGAGTCACCTTAGTTAGGGACTCCTAATAAATTCAGGTATTTATTTCAGTTCAGTTTTGCACTAAAATATCAACTAACAAAATAGCCTGCAGCTCAGTTCTGTTCCTTCAATTGACTCCTCTAACTGCTGTCCGTTCTTTTAACTGAATGTCATCATTCCCCATTTTCTGAGGAAATCAGCCTTGTCTTACATGACCAGAAACTTGTATTTTTTTCACCAAAGCAGAGAAAAAAAAAAAAACAAAACCCCACATTGTGATCTGGATTGGTAGGACGGGTAATATCCTGCCATTAGTCTCCTAAATGGGAAGGACTTTCAGGCTTGGATACTTCTCTTAATGCCGTATTTTATGGGGAATGTGATTCCTGGAATAGGCAGGGCCCTGGCCATGAAGGCTGCCTAGGTGCAGTGAAGGACATTCAGCTCCATTTGGCAGAGGAAGGGCTGCAGGGGGGCTGGGAGCTGGCCTGAGCTTGTCCTTCTCTGAGCTTCCACCGTGGGCCAAGGGCAAGAGCTGCCTGGAACACAGTGAGGTGTTTTGAAGTGTTTTTTAACTTGGGCTTATTTAGAAAAAAAAAAACACGAAAAACCCCCAACCAAACAAAAAAAAAACAACAACAACCAAAACAAACAAACAAACAAAAACCAAAACAAAAACCCCCCAAAAAACCACAAAAAACCAACAAACAAACAAACAAACAAACCAAAAAAACCACCCCCCCCAAAAAAAACCCAAAAAAACAAAAAAAAACCCCAAAAAAACCCAACCAACCAACCAAAAACCAACAAAAAACCAACAAAAAACCCCCACACACACACAAAAAAACCAACCAAAAAAACCAAAAAAAACCCAAAAAACCCCCCCAAAAAACCCCCAAAAAACTCAAAACAAAACACAAAACCCCAAACATGCAAGTTCAGGATGTAATTTTGGCTCCCATTTGGAAGTGTGCTGTGTTTCATCAGCTCCTCAATGCCTGGCCTGCTGCACCCTCCTGGTGATGTTCAGGCAGCAGCCTGAGCAGTGTCCCAGTCTCCCAGGCACTGAGGTTCAGGAATGCTGAACACACACATCCCTTTGCTCCCCAGCACACCTGCACTGAGCAGGTGGCCCTGAGCTGGAGGGGAAGGAGGGCTGGGCTCCCAGAGGGTCCCCCTGGGCTCAGGTGGGGTCTCCAGGAGCTGCTGTTTGTTTTTGTCCTCACTGGTGCTGCTCTCTCAGCACCCACAGCACTGACATCCCTGCCAGCTGCTCTCTCCCTCTCTCACTCTTTTCCAGATAATCAGGGAGCAGATGAGTTGTGTTTGACACCAAAGAATTTTTCTACTCTGCTGGCACAAGTAGGAGTTTACTCGTTTTATTTCTTTCCGTCTCATCCTCTCTGAAGGTAGAAACAAACTGCTTTACAAGGAAATTACTAGGAGTTAATACCAAATGCATGACAGAGACAACACTTATGAATAAAATGCTTATTTTGTGAAGCTTTTTGCTTTGTCAGCCTCGATGATATAGGAATACATAACCTTTGGTATCTTCTTTTCAAGCACAGGAATTGGGTAGGACTGTGTGTTTGGGCTTGCATTGTCTCCTCAGAATGCCTTTGTGACTAAAAGCAATCTGCAGAATGAGAGGAGAGCTCTGGAAGGAAAGAAATGGAACGAACAGAATCAGCTTCAAACAGTTAGAAGTTCTTTTCTCAGCATGGTAGATGAATGTGTGCACTGACCCGTGCAGCTGGTGCTTGAGAGTGCAGCCTGCTGAGGTGAGAGTCTGTTCATGTTTTAGGGAAACACGATTTCTCATCATAGCTGTGTTGCCAAGGGGTAGCTTGTGTTTCTCCTCTTTCTTCTTCTCTCTCAGATTTCAAAGAGCAACAGGCAAAAACGCTGCATTGTGTCTGGGTGTTGCTTGTTCAGGGTGGAGAGCTGGGAAGGAATTGCAAAGGCCAGAAAAACTTTAAATACATGTACAGTCTGTAGCTCAGTTCCTCTCTTGAGATATCCCTTCACTCACTCCTCAGTAGTCAGTGGTATTTTCCAGACTTCAGCCCTTCTCCTTAAAGCAGACTTGGTGATTTTGTGTTAAAGGAAAGTAATTCAGCATGTCACCATCTCAGGTGATGTTTTCTTCCCTGCACCTTGGTGCTCCTCACAATTCCCTGTTTTCCATGATGGTAGCGTGACTGATCCAATGGAAAAATCACCCTGAGGAAGAGAATGTTTAATCCCAGAAGGCAGCTGACTTTTCTCTCCAGAAGGCATGGATTGGCCAGAAAGAGCAGAATTGTCCCCTTCAGATTCAGCTCAGGGTTAGGAGCAGCCTGGAAGGGTGTTGGAGAGGATGAAGTAGCTCGGCCCTGCAGAGATGATTTATCAGTAAAAGATTCTAAGAGTATGAAACCCACAAGAGGAATAGAATTAAAAGCAAAATTTGAACTGTAAGTTGCTGGGCAGGAAGAGGGTGATTAGGTTAGCTGAAAAGACTGGGCTGGGTGATTCAGTGACACCCCTGCCAAGACAAAAGGATGAATAAGGGGTTGGACCTTCTCAGGTATCAGGGATAAGGTGGTTTTTCAGGATTTTGGTCTGTAGAGTAGCATTGTAATGCTGTAGTTCCCATAGGCTGTGTGTAGATTCTGTAGGTTTTGTATCTTGAGGTGATTGGTTGATGCTCATTAGAATATTCACGATAGAAAGGGTTCAAATGGAATGTAACAGGGAACTCGGGCTCTTGCTCCCCTGGATCCCTGTCCCTTTAGACCTATGGACTCTTCCCTAGTCAGGCTGCCTTCCCACCACCAATAAACCACGACCAATAAACCACGGGTCCCAAAGAGCATCCTGCTCTGCAGATCATCTCTCCCATCAGACACCACCAGCGTGCTTTCTAATAGAAGGGCACCTGCAGAAATGCTGGGAATCTCAAACACCACAGTAGGTGTAAATAAAAAAAGAAAAAAAAAAAATCTTCTCTATACTTCATTAACCTTATAAATAACCTGAAGAAAAAAAAAAGTCAGCTCCATTTGGATAAGCACTTAAGCAAAATCTGTGAGGCCCAGCAGCAGCAGGAGAGCAGTGAGGAGTGCAGAGCAAGGCTGGCTGCCCTCTGCTCCTCCCCAGGATCCCCCTGCTGGGACACTCCTGCTGGACTAACACCGACAAAAAGCACCATTCGAGCCATGTGCTGTGCCAAAGGAGTCCAGTTCTCTCCCCCCCTGGCATCCTCAAGCTGCAATATTAATAATTTAGCTGGGCTTTAGGAGCCTTTTCAGCTGCAGCCCAGTAATGACAAGCTCGCTCCCTCCTGTTCACTGCCTGCTGTGCAAGTGGTGCTTTTAACAAAATACATTTGCTGCAGGCTCCCTGACACGGCTTCACACTGAGATAAACACAATTAGCATGAGCTGGTTAAAATGCTTTTCTCCCGTGCTTGTTTATAATTGGCCTTTTAAGATCTGGGTTTTTGTTATTAATTTTGAGGAGCGAGGAACAGATTTGATGGAACAGTGAGGGTGTGTTGTTCAAGTGTTTTACTCCTGAGCTATTCCTGGGCCATCCTCTGTTTGTAGTAGCATTTTCAGATCCAGAGGCTCAGGAAGTGTCCAGATTGGTCCTTCTTATCACACGCTGTGCCATGGAATGTATTGTAGCAGACCATGGAGGATAATCCAAAGGAGTGCAGGCAGGCTAGCTTACATAGCATAAAAATTTCATTAGAAAGTATTTCCAGTGAATCCTCTTTTGTATAAAAAGGTCTTATCTTTTCTCTATGGCATATCAAAATGCCTTTTAGTAAAAATAGTCCTGCAAAGAATGTCTGCTGAGGGGGGCTGCACTGAATATTCATAATATCTGAGCGTGTGCTGAGACATTTTAGAATAAATATGGGTTTTTTAATAGGTTAAACTAGTTCAGGATGTTATTGTTAATCTTCTTTACACCCTTTCAGGCAGCCTATGTAAGGAAATTTTTGAACTAAAAAAGAAAAGAAAGCAGTGCTGTCCTCAGTGAGAGCCCCCACGCTGCAGGTCTCATTAAAATCAGGGGAAATCTTCCATTGGCTTGGCCAGGAGTGGATCCTCTCAGCATGGCTTTGGAGGGGAAAAGGGAAGGGAAGACGTGCCTCAAAAAGGGACAAATGCCTGCTGGAGCCCCCAAGGGCAAGGCTGCTGTAGGGGAGGTTTTGTGCTCTCCTGGAACCTCTCTGCCCAACTTCCTGGCTGAACTCACGTGTCTGGGATGTCTGTAACATTTAAATATTTATAGCTTTGAAGGTTCACCAGGTCTGTAATAAGCACAGGGGAAAAATAAATGCATTATGCAAAGGGTGATTAGTTTTATCACACAGTCTTCCATGGGGCAGCTGTTTATTTTCAGTGTTCATTT
The DNA here is from genome assembly GCA_016584745.2 of Phylloscopus trochilus trochilus. NCBI lineage: Eukaryota > Metazoa > Chordata > Aves > Passeriformes > Phylloscopidae > Phylloscopus > Phylloscopus trochilus. Next base: position 1,016,194 of record WQNJ02000046.1, on the reverse strand, counting down.
CCTTGGATCAGTCAGGTAGACAGCTGTTCTTTTAGGGCATTTTTGTTAATTTAAGTAACTTCTTTGAATTGCAAATCCACCACCGAATTCACTTCTAAAAATTCAGCCTCCAGCTCATAATTATATCATCAAAAAAAATATCTTTAGATCACTAATTCAAAAATATCTACTTGTCAGAGATATTTCAAACAAATGCAAAGCATATACATTCCATCATCTGATGCATCAATGTCTGTATGAAACTGAATATGAAATGTCCAGGTCTGCTAGATTTCTGAAATAATAATAAAAAAAAAATGTAATGTACATTCTGTACATCCCACAATTCCACAGCTAGCTGGAAATACTGTTGTCTCACAGATGTGACTCCATGAACACTTGTTAGCATCAATAGGCTGCTGCAGCCATAGAAATGTGTTTGCCTTTTGCAATGGGGTCAGACAGGATTTTACATCAACAACTTTCTTGTTATTGTGACCATCTAACTACATTTGCATTCTTCTCACAAGGAGGAGGCTGCTGATGGGCTGTTGGGCTGCCCAGTGTGGTTGAAGAGGAAGATTTTCTTCCTCCAATCCATGGTCACTGCTGGAATTCTATAAATATTGGAGTTTGTAAATAAAGTTCCCCTTTCCTGCCTTGGACATCTCAGCATGTGTGGGTGACATTCCTTTGTGTCCTGTGGGACACACAGGGTGGTTTCTCCTTGGTGTGAAGGAAGAGATGAAGGAAATTTTCCTTTCCTTTCCTTTCCTTCCCTTCCCTTCCCTTCCCTTCCCTTCCCTTCCCTTCCCTTCCCTTCCCTTCCCTTCCCTTCCCTTCCCTTCCCTTCCCTTCCCTTCCCTTCCCTTCCCTTCCCTTCCCTTCCCTTCCCTTCCCTTCCCTTCCCTTCCCTTCCCTTTCCCCTATCCTATCCAGGAAAATCCTCCCCACTGGAACTCTGGAAGTTGGCAGGAGGAGCAGTTAGCTCTAAATCAAACAATGAGAATTTTTGATGGTAAAAGCAGAGAAGGAGTAAGCTTTTAATAAATTCTAATAATAAATATTTATTATTTTAATAAATAATAAATAAATTAATTTAATAAATTAATGGCATTGGTGAATGCCATTTCACCTCTTCTGTAATCAGCAAGCTGTGTGTATTCATTGGTTAGCACTGGAAGCTTTTGACAAAATGCTCAAACCCTCCTAAATTGGATATTTCTCATTAGTGGATGCCCACCAATAGCAGGTGTTTGAATTTGGAAATACTTGGCAGGGCAGCTCGGAGCCAGGGAAGGTGTCACTGTGATGGAAGAACAAATGGAGTCACACCAGATCAGTGGATTGTTGTCCCCACAGTTTCACTCTGAGATTGTGACTACTGTATCTGGGTAATTAATATGCTAATTAGCTCGTTCCGAGATAAAAGAGGCATTAAAAGAATGCAATGAAGAGCTCGTATTTTTTCTCTTTGGCTGTGCAAACACAGCTCCCTGCAATAACTTAATGAGGGAATTTCAAAGGAACAAAACTAACAACAAATGAATTAGAAGCTTAACTAAGTAATTACATGGCATTGCTGAGACCTTTTGGGTAGGGACTAGCATAAATATGTGTTTAGGGTGTCATAACAGCAAATAACAGAGGCAGTGGGGATACTGAGAAAATCCTTTTATTTCTCAGAAATTCATTTTCCTGAAGCAGCCCAAGAAAAAATTTGAATTAAATGGTTTTTATTGAAAGAAAATTGTTTATTGATAGTAGTAAGATATTTGAGAATATTTGTAAGGTGAAAACCAGGCTCTGAACCAGACTTCAGCTTTCTGCTCAGGATATTCTGTGTTTTGAATGCTGCAGTCAATCTCAGCAGTCTTTACAAAGAAATGGTTGAAGATAACTGAGACCTCATGTAAATTCTGTACATATACATATATTTTTATATATATATATATACACAGAATGTATATCTATAAATCTGTAAATCTGTGTATATATATATATATTATAATGTGGCCTGCAGCTGGCTTTATACCTCCATAGGCAGTTAACTTGTAGGACTGTCAGAAAGGAAATAAAGGGAATTCACAGGAGTGGAACAGACTCTGAAGCTCAGGAAAGAATATATTTAATGAAACACATCCACTTAAAAGGCAGTGCCAGATAAAATAGTCCAGGTTATGAATCTCAGTAGCTTTGGATAAGCTCAGACCAGTGCTGAGGGCCAAGTTAGGATGGCCCAGATGTGGCACTGGATAGGAAACAGCCTGGGGGAGAAGATTTCTTCTTTGATAAAGACTCATGTTCTGTGTGGGGTTTTATATGGATTTCTATATTTATATAAAATAGAAATATATATTTATATATATATAAATATATATATTTATTTTATATATTGTAGTTTTCTTTGTCATTCAGTGCTATCAATGTAAAATTGATTCATTCAATTTAAAATGGGCACTTTTTAAGCTTTGGCCTAACATTATTAGAAAGAAATGGAACCCTAGTTGAACTTTGTGACATTTTTATGTCATCCAGAGGGTGTCTCTGGTTTGGGGTTTGTATCTAAATCACCAGGTTTTCAAATGCATCTCCTGTATGATTTCAGTTCTACTTGTGAATCACTGGCATGTCTTCAGTGAAAGATCCCTTGTCCCCAGTGGTGGTTGAAGTCAGAGCTGTCGTCTCTGAGTTATTTTATTTCATGAGCTTTTAATCATCCCCCAAGGACATGTCAGGCTCTTGCATGCTCTTTCTCTCAAGTGTGCTCTTTCACAAGCACAGGCTGTGGAGGAGATGCTGTCACTTCTTCTCTTGTTCCACTCCAAGCACATATTCATCACGCCAGGGTAAACTGGTAGGGAATCTGATACCAGGGTGGATTGCACTGTGCTGAGGTGTGGCACACTCTCCAAGGGTCACACTGGTGGTGCTGGTGGTGATGGAGCAGCTAAAGCAGCACAGAATGTGTTTGCAGTGAATCAGGCAGTGCAGTCACTCGTTGTATCCCCCTGGAGACGTTTACTCCAGAAAGAGCCCCAAAGCTGTAACTGTGTGATGTGACCCTACCTTCCCCTGCTATCTCTGACCAATGAGCTTAGTGCCAGTTATCTATCCTGGGACAAAGAGTCTACATAAACCCCTGTTCTTCCTTGTTCGTCCTCTTTACCTCGTGCTCTTTTACCTCCTTAGCTCTCTCTTGCCCCTGGAATCCCTTAAAAAATAAAGCCTTGGAACAATCCTAAGTAAAAAGTCTCTTTGGGTCTCTTCCCCTTTCCTGATATAACCCCAGCCCAAAGCCCTCCAGAATCTGAGCTAGCAGTGGGGGCATAAGCAGAAGGCGGAAGGCCAGGATAAAATATCAGTCACTCTCTGAGGAAATGCCCACTTTGTTAATTAGGTGCAGTTAGTTGCCCTCAAAATCGCCTTGGTGACATTTCTGCAAATGTAAATTAATTTGAAGACGTCGTGAGGTTTGCTCACCACTTGATTGGATTTTCTGTGCCTGAAGCATCAATAGGTGTATTTATAGCAAAGCCATTGAACAGTTTTGTTGTGGTTTTTTTTTCAATTGTTCTCTTGGATCCCAGCTGCAGTGTTCCTGTGCCTCATGTGCAGCATCTGAATGTCCCAGGGGTGCACAGATCTCCAGGCAGCTGCTCTGTCCTGCTCTTACTGCTCAGGAGAGGATATCATCCTGCTCCTGGCAGCTTTTGCTGCTAAAGTGTGATGATGTCTGTTGTGATTGTTGGTGGTTTGGTTTTTGTTATTTTATAGCTGTGTAGGTGAATAAATATCGGGTGGGGACTCAGTGTCTGAGTGTCACTCAGAACACCAGGCTCTCAAATTGCCTCCTGTGAAACTTCAGTGAGAGCTTTGAGTGGCTGTGGGTGAAATGACTGCCTCAGATGTTCCTGTGTGCTGAAGGGAGCAGGGCTGCTTGGAGAGCCTGCAGTTTGCAAGGCATCTTTGAAACCAGCACCAGGAAGCGCAGCAGTTGTATTTAAAATTATTTATTGATGGAGAAGGAAGTGAAAGAGTTGATATTTGGACCAAGAATTGTTTTCAGGTAGAAATAGCCTGTGTTCCCCTCAAGCTCATTTCAGGAGGAAAGACACTCACAAACCTCTGAACACATCTGAGGCTGAGCTGCCAGTGCTGAGCACCTGTGCTGCATGAGACATCCACAGGTGTGTCCTCAGCTGTCAGCTGACAGGCTGTCCTGATGCTGCAATTCTGGAAACCTGGATTTTGGGACCTGCTTTGGAGCCTGCTTGGACTTTGGGCTGCAGCTCTGTGGGAGTGAAAGCCCCCAGTGCTCACCCCAGCCTTTCTTCAGGTGCCATCACCTCCCTGCCCCGTGTGCCCTGCAGCCTGAGGCCAGGGGGACACACCTGTGGGGATGGAGGGAAAGGTTTCAGATTCCCCCCTTGCTGTTCTTAACAAGGTAAAGGGGGCAGGAATTTCCATGCTCTTGTCCTGTCCCCAGGAAATGATGAACAAGATCATCTGACCCTTTGTCTTATCATCATCTTGAGCACAGATTACCTCCTGGCTCTAAAAATGGACTGGGAGAGACATTTCAGTACCTTTGTTCTCCAGAAAAGAAACTTTAATGAGAAATATTGCTGTCATTGTCACAGACAATGTTCAGTCTTTAAAACCCACGTAGCATCCTGCAGTCCTCAATTAACAAACAATAAAGAGTGAATTCAATACCCATACAAGCCCTCATCATGCAAGGAGCCTTTGTAAATATATGGAAATGCCACCTTCTGTAGAGGCTGGAGATGTATTTGTTACATTAAATAATAACTGTGTGTGTAATTGGACACACTTAATGATAACTGCCTGCCTGCTACAGAACGTTCCCTGAATTCTGCTGGCCTGGTGTGGGGAGATCATGGTTCATAAATCTGATTGTAATCCCAAATTAAACTTAAAGGTACTCGTTGTGCAGCAACAGCCAAGCAGGGGAATGAAGCACAGCTTCCTCCCCAGCGTAGCTTTGAGAGCCTGGAAAAATCCCAGCTCTGTTGGTCAGACTGGCTGTTGGGAAGTGATTCCAAAGAAATGATTGCATTGATGCCACGCCCTGTGTAGGAGTCTGGTCTTGTGGTCTGTTGAAGCACAGAACGTGATTCTCTGACAAAAACTTCAGAGATGCTCCCTGATGCACCTGAGATTATTTTGTGCTGTGTGCCTGAATGACAATTCCTAATGCAGAAATCTTATTTGCAGAAATAAGTGAGTCACTCAGAGTCTGGTTGCTTTGTTTTGTTGGTTATTTGGTTGTCGCTTGCCCAGTACCTCAACTCATCACCTCTGACTCTCTAAAAAATTGCTTTTATGGTTTGCTTTTGTGGAGGTTTTCATATTTAGAGCCCTTTCCAATCTTGAAAGAAATGAAATTTCGTTCAGTACCTTTTGCCTTGAAGCAGGAATTGCTTAGCATTGTGCCTTGGTTGCATTTGAGCCATATTGCTGTTGCTCTCTGTCACACGCTCAAAGAGCAGTGTAAGAAAATTGTGCTCTGAATGCTGCACCGTGGGAAGAGTCTCTGGTTTTACAGAGGGAAGTGCTTTTTGAACTGAAATCAAGTGAATTCTGGCATCACCAATCATCAGTGGGCTGCTCCTCCAGAGGAGAACTCTCAGCACTCGTTAGCAGCTGTGCACACCCCCTGGAACCTGCAATGATTCCATTCCCAGCATGGCTTGGCTGACAGGCTGCACACCTGTTGAAATCAAGTACAAGGAAGTGTAGCAAAAGCTGCCTAAAACAGGATACATGAACTCACTCTGTCTGCTGGTAAAATTACATTATTAATGGTTTAATTTCTCTCTCTCTCTCTCTCTCTCTTTTTTTTTTTTTTCTTTCCACAGGATTTGAGGTTCCAATTAAATCCATGTTTGGGCCATTGCTTTGCCTGCCAGTGCTTAATCTTCTTGGAGAGCCTCATCACTTATCTAAAACAAAAGAAGAACGAGGTAAGGGGAAAAAAGTAATGAAATGCAGCATAGCACATCTGTCAAAGGAGCTGAAAGTAGCTTTAAAAAAAAAAATCCAGGATCAATGACATTAAGGAATTATTTGCTGAGCACTGAATGTGCTGATGTTGGGCATGTTAATTGTGAAGAGGCTGTGAGTGCTGTTGTGTCCTTGCTGGGTTGGGCTGTCTGTGTTTGGGGGATTTGTGACTGGGACACAAGTGACTGATGGCAGCAGTGGCTGAGTGTTCCTCCCTGTGCTCCTGAGTGTTCTGTGAGGTTGTTTGATGTCTTCATACTGAACTGCTGAATATAATTAACACTGCTGAGGTGATTGAAAATTCACTTTTGGTCAGTCTTGGTTTATGTTGTTCAGATGTGCAGGATGCAGTACTGGGTACTGGATTAAAAGGCTGAAACTGGTCAGCACTTGGAGCTGTACTGTCCTTTGCTTGGATAACAGATCTGTCCAAAATACCTGGAATTGACTTCTGCTGTGTCACTTAGGATTGCAATAACATACAGGCAGGCAGGCATAACTAGAGGTGACAGAGAGGAGCAGTAAAGTGATTTAGCCTTGACAGGCTAAGGATGTGAGGCAGATCTGGTTTGAAAAACACAAACCTCCCCTGAGCTGCAGGAGCCCAGCCTGCAGTGGCCACCCCTGCAGCCACTGCTGACACGCACAGGGGACAACACTGGGAGCTCAGCATTTATTCTGATACATATTCATATGTTCTGCTTTTCCTTTCCTGTTCACTCATTTTTCCTGCACTCTCAGATCCCTTCCCAGGGTCGAGTTCAAACCAATATTAGCTGGTACAGAGCAGGCTGAGTGGCTCCTTAATCTGCCTTCACCTCAGGGCCCTTCCATGAAAACCAGCAGGTTGGAAAGTTTGTTGGCCTCTCACCTTTCCAAGATAAAACCTCATGTATTTTACTTGGGGGTGTTAACCACACATCTCCTCCAGGGTCCCTCTCGAGGATGCTGTTTATAGCTTTGCTTCTCAGGCTGGGTAAAGGGTGTGATTAAGTAGTTGAGAAAAAACCAAATGTTTAATCATCAGAGCATGGAAAGCCACAGGCCAGGCAGAAAATTGCCAGAGGTATTTGTCAGCAGTGAGCACAACTGGGTTCAGCAGGGCTGTTTGTAAAGCACGTGTGCTGCTGAGGAGAGCTGCACCTCCCCATCCAGAGCTGATGGTGGAAATGGCTCACTCTTCAGCATTCCTGAAGTATTTCCTGGAATTCCTGTCAGAAATGACCTTTACACAGTGGAGATTGCTGGCTTTGCTGGGTCAGTCCTTTGGGTTTGCCCAAATAACTTCCATTTCCAACACCCACTGTCCCAATGGTGACACATCCTGAGCCCTGTCCTGCTGGAGCTGTGCCTGCCCAGGCTGCCCATCCACAGCCCCAGCTCTGCTGAAACCTCTCCCTGTGCTGCTCTCTGAGGCTGAAAAAGATGAAACAGCAAACATTAGTGATATTTAATAATAATTACTCCCTGCCAAATTGCTTGTGGAAGCAAGGTGGGCTGTAAAGAATAGTTTTGTATATTTTGTATTATTATATATTCTATATATGCAATGTACATATATACAGATTATATAGATATAGCTGTACAATGTGTGTGTATATGTGTATATATATAATGTATTTATATAATTCTCATGTAGAATCAGTTACCTACAGAGTCCATCTGCAAACAAATTAATTAAGCTTTCATTTAACTGCTCTTAATAGGTTGGAATAGAAAGCACACTTGATTTGTCTGCAGCTCTTCAACTTTCTTTCAGCTCCTCATAATTGCATTTCAAAGCTCTTCTTTCAACAGATGAACATCTCAAATTTATTTTTTAAAAGATTCTCTTCTATTTTCTTGTTTAAAAAAATTTAACTTTTCTACCTTCCAAACCTTCCTGCTTCCTCCTAAACATTGTTGGTGAGGCACATTAACAATTTAAAACAGATAATCTTAGTAATTATTAGCTTCTTATAAACATAATTATGTCATGATTAGTGCAGATGACATTAAAAAAAAATCTTACACTGAAATGGTGCCTAAAATGAGTTATGTCTGCAGTTTAATTGGGACCCCCACTGACACTGACAACAGTTGGGTTTGTTGGGGTTTGAAACAAAATCAAGACTTTGGGATGGTTACAGTGCTGTATCTGGGATGTCTGAGTGACTGCATCCCCCAGGAATTTTTAACTCCTTCACTGACAGAAGGGATTCTTTAACCCAGTGACTGATATAAACAGGGAGATGGAAATTTTGGGATAAAAAATTGTTCCTAGCATTCTGGTGAGAATACATGGCTCTGCAGCCCCCCCAAAAATAAGGATATTGAGCATGGCCTGGCCAAGGGAAGCTTTGTGAGCTTCTCTGAAAGATTCCAGAGGAGAAAGAGACCCAAGCAATGTGCCAGGCTTGGGGGAGGTGTTGGAGTCAGGACCTGCCCCTTTCCAAGCAGGGAGTGCCCACAGTGACCATCTGGGAGTGCAGGGAGCTCCCAGGGCTGTGCTCAGGGAATCAGGCTGAACATCTCCCTGTGCTCCACCCAAAGGATGTGCTGGCTGAGAACACAAGAGCAGAACCTGCACCTGCCCCTCCTCACCTTAACACAGAGCACAAACCCTGAAATCAGCAGCACGAGGCATGGAAGAGATTCCCAGGAACACACTCCAGCAAGGTTCCTGCACACTGGGGGAAGAGGAGGGAGAAATTCACCCTGAAATCCTTCTAGCCAAGCCTTCCTGCTCTTCAGCAGGCATCTGTCTTTGCATTTTTCCCTCCCCAGCTCGCAGCCAATGGACGAGCACACGCTGCATTACTGCTCTCTGTGAGACTCACTCCTCCTAAAACAATCTGTCCTTTCAGTGGCACTTGTTATTAATCAAGGTTTTTTTCCTTTCATTAGAGCTGTTGTTGGCTCAATCACTTCAGTGTATGTAATCACTAACTTTTTCCATTACACTGGTGAATAGGTGCTCTTACATGTCTGTCAGAGGGATGCTGGTACATTTAGTATGATGCTTTGCAATTTCAGTGAGAACATTAATGGTTCAAGTGTGATTGCTATTTTTTTTTTCCTTTGAGAGAGAGAGGAAAGAAAAAAAAAAACCCAAAAAAACCCCCCGTGTAACATGTTCCCCTTAGAGAGAAAAGAGAGAAGAATGATGGAAATTTCCAAACTCAATTTACTTTCGTATCATTAAAATGTTGAAAAGCACCAAGGAAATGCTCTTGCTGAATCAATCATGTCATAATGTATCTGCAGAGGCTTGCCTGCCCTAAAGAGAATGCTGAAAAGGCTGAAGTATCAATTGTGTACAACAGCCCATGCAGAATGCAGCACACAAATTCTCTGTTGCAAACGAGCTGGGGGAGGGAGGGGGTGTGTACATGAAACCTTCATGGACCTTTATGGCATTGTTCTCTGTGCAAAAGTGGCCCAGCTTCTGTGTGGAGCAAAGAGAAGGACAAAGGAGATGCAGTGCATCCCTCAGGAGGTGTTTTTGATGTATTCTAATGCAGACAGGCAAGTGCTCAGGTAATATGAAAACATTCTGAGAAAAATATTTAAAAAAAACAAATTAATCAGGTTTTTTTTTACGGGAATGATGCTTGTTTTCCAACAGCTGGAAATTGTTCTGACAGGCTTTAAAACCAGGGTTTGGGTTTGTTTTCACTCATGTCTGCTTTGGCTTGTGCATATCTGAGCAGTGTGGTGGTTTAATTGCCAGAGGAGCCCAGGCTGCAAAGTCAGTTTTTAAGGAGTCCTGGTCTAACACCAGAGTACTGCAGAGCATGGATCTGGTGGGAGGAGAAGGGGAAGGAGGAGGGAGCAGGTGGGATGTGGCCACAAATTACTGAGCTCTTTATCTGCCTGTTGGAAGGTGCTGCTCGAATGTGAAACCTGAGGAGAGCTGTCTCTTCTGCATCATTGCCTTCTCATTGTTACTTTCCCTTCCACTCAGTTATCCTCACACTTTAAATGAAGGCTCTGTCAATAACATGTTTTAAATAAAAGCAAGAGCAGATGAATTGGGTTGGATGAGATTTGTAAGAAAGTGGCTGTAAGCAGCAGCTCTGGGTTTAAAATCAATTAGGTGATTTAAGGTGCAGAACCTCGCGGGTTTTGCACTGCAGTGCTTGTTCACTGAAGCAGGTAGCTCTTTCCTGAGGAGTTTGTTTCTGCATCCACGATGAAAGCTTTCTGGAATTGCAGAGCAGAGGTTTTATTGTGTGGGATTCTGTTTTAGGAGTCAGCTGGAGGAGTTCACCTGCAGTGTCAGATCAGAGGGTCCCTGGTGTGCCATGCCAGCAGTACTTGTCAAAGATGCTGCCCCCAAAGGAACAAACCCTCTCCGTGAGGAGCTTTTGGGAAGGGTCATCTGCAGGGCCAAGCCAAGCACATGAAAGAAAAGGACTGGCTCTGTTTAGAATATCCCAGTCCTTCCCAAAGGAATGCATTTTTGCACCATTAATCCAGTCGTACCAGGCTTGATGGACTTTGTTGTTTCATGTGGGATGCTGAATTTTGCCTGATTTTAGAAAAGCACCTGTAGGTTTGTACATGATTTCTGATACTTGGAGAAAAAACATTCCTGATTAAGTAGCACTTACCTGTGGTATCATTCTTAAGCTGCACACAGTTAGAATGGCTGCATACACTGACATACATTGTAATGGCCATGGAGAGCAGGGTTCTGTGCTGGAGCTGTTCCAAAGCACCACAGACAATGCCCTCTGCAAACCCCAGGAGGCTGCTGCTGGCCCTGGCCTGGGCTGTGCCTGGCTGTGCTCCTGCAGACACTGCCTGGACTGGCCCCTCTGTGCTTTACAAACCCACAGCCTCTGGCCACAATGGTTTTCAGCCCCTTCCCAGGTGTGGCTTTGCCCTTTCCTCGTGTGCCACGTTCAGAACAACCTCCTGTGCCACTGGAGATTGACTCTTGGGCCCAGTTTTAACTCTTGCAATGCTACCAGACTTGTGTTTGTGAGAGAAATGAAATTGTTGGATGTTGTTGTGCACACAAGGCTTTACACCCGTTCCTGCTGAAGGTGTTTTCTTTTTCTTTTCATTTTACAATGTGTCCTTTTTGGTCAGGCTGGCACAGCCCAGGAGTTCAGCAGCTGGGGCTGTGCTGAGTTCAGTTCTGATGCTCTCCAGAGGTCTGGGTAAGACAGAGACTGCAGAGATGGATCCTTGCTCCCTCCACGTGTGAGCAGCCACTTGGCTTTTTCCTGGGGTTGTTGAAGGCTTCTAATGAGCAAGAAACAGAGGCACACAGATGTGTGATTTGCATCCTTCCCAAATTCATTGCCTTTCTTAAAATACTTAGCTGAATTTAGTGCTCCGATTAAAAATGCTATTTCAGTAATTGTTTAAAGGCCAACTGGTGAGGCACTAAACAAAAGCTATCATGTTTGCAGAGCAAAAAGCATTTTCTGTAACAGCTTCCTGCTATTTGTTGATGTGGTGGGGAATGGGGAGGCTCTGAAACCTACTCTGTGAATCATTCCCAGCATTTCACGTTGCTGAAACGGGAATATTACTTTTGAATGTGTAACCATACTCTTAGAGCCTCCTGTGATTTAGAGAGATCTTTCAGAATGCTAAGAAGTCATTATTTACTCTCTCCCAGTCTATTAGTGCAGAGCAGTGCTCACCCTGGCTCTGTGCTGGCAGGGTTGATTGGTTCCCTGTGGAATTGTCTCCTTTAGAGGGGGAGAGAGGCTCTTGCTGGTATTTCTGCTCCCTCCTGGAGCAGGACATCTCCAGGCAGCCACTGGTGCTGCCTTTGGCCACTCTGGTGTGACCAAGCAGAGACCCCCACATGTTGTTGGGATGGTCACAGCACAAAAAGTGACACCACAAAAATTCAGGAGGTTTCTTTATTATGGCAGCATGCTGGCTTTTATGCAGTTTTTTTACAAACCTCCAGGGCAACTTCTAATTGGCTAATGGCTTTCTTGTTAATTGTTCTATGGGTTGGTAAAAGGCATGTTACCTGTCCATGAAATCTCTCTGTTCTCAGATTGTTCACATGTTTTCTTTACTGGTTCTGACGGGACAAATCCCTTGTTATTGCATTTGTATTCCACCCTCAGAACAGCTTGCTGTGTTAAGGGAACTCCTCACTCTCAGGACAGCTTCACATGGGGACTCCCAGGTTGCCTGTTGGCTGCCCTTGGGACAAACCCCAGGCCAGCTTTTCACCCTGTTCCTGCACCTTCAGGGAGTGCCTGCTGCTCACAGAGCCCCCAGAGCCCACCAAACACCCAGGCTGGAGAGCTGGCACTGGCAGGAGTCACCTCAGGGTGAGGAGTCACCTCGCCTGGTGAGGCTGGAGTAGCTCCATCCCCAGCCAGCTCTGGCAGCTCTCACCATTGTCCCCTCCCTCACACCTGCTCCTGGGGCTCGGTGGCCTTTCCACCACGGGGCTTGGATCACTCTGTCCCCTCGGAATGTGCAGTGTACTCTTTGTCTCCTCACTGATCAAACCCTGGAGATGCTCTCCTGCAGGGTGGTGGTGTTCCTGACCCAGCTGCAGGGAATGGGAGCTCTCTGGGAGCTTTGCTGCAGGGGCTGTGGTTCTGCAGGGATGAATGAATGAAGGAGTGAATGAATGAATGAATGAATGAATAAATGAAAGAATGAATGAAGGAAGGGCTGCAGAGGGGGTGTTTACATACAGCTCCTTGCAATGCTGCTGCCAGGGGCTGTTTATTGAGCTTTAAGTACACGTGTAGCAGCTGTCAGCAGCTGTGTCTGCAATGGCAAGGCAGAGCAAGTCAAGACCTGTACAAAAATACCGGTTTACATTAGGTTTCAAACTGTTTTTTCTAAAATGAGTAAAGCTGTATTTTCGCCTGGTTTTATTAGGCTGATGTCCATTAAAACCCCACTGCTGTTAGTTTGACTGCAAAGTCGACAGCAACAACAACAGAAACCCCATTCAATATATCCTGACATTGCTTTGGTCATGTCAAAGACTCAGGCAGTTTTCTTTTCAGGAGCTGGTGCAGCGCTGTGTTTCAGATTGAATGCAGGAACAGTGTTGGTAATGCTCTGATGCTGAGGCTGTTGTTGAGTCAAGGATTTTTCAGTGTCTCCTGCTCTGCCCATGACCAAGTGCAGGAGGGGGTGGCAGGGAGCATGGCCAGGACAGCTGACCCAGGCTGGCCAAGTGCCCAAGCTCTGGGTGAGGGTCACCTGGTAGAAATGATTCTAGCAAGCACTGTGAGATTGGTGGTGCCCATTTGTATTGTGAATCTCTAACAATTGAATAATACCCAGTTTATTTTCTCCAGGCTATAGTATCTGTTTTATGAATGCACTTGTACTTCATAAATCACTTTCGAGAGCAAAAGGGGAGAAAAATGAAAAATCTATTTTCCTTCAACCCCTTGGGTCTTTATTTAATTTTTAATGAAATAGAGAGGATACTTCATCAATGGCAGCAATGGAGCAGTGGCTTTAAACTGGAAGAGAGTAGGTTTGGAGTAGATTTGAGGCAGAAATTCTTCTCTGTGAGGATGGTGAAGCCCTCTGGCACAGGTTGCCAGGGAAGTTTTGGAGGTGGTGGTGTTGGGAGGGTGGTGATGGTGCCATTTGCTGTTTTACTTCAAAGATTCATCAACCTTAAAACGTGTGCCACATTGCCAGGTGAAAATCTTCCACCCTGAGTTTCTTTCCAGATTATGTTTTGCTGCTAGGCTTACACTTGCTCCCTTCAATGTTATTGTTTTTTCCTTTGATGGAGACTTAAATGCCTTGGCTAGCTCTTAGTCCTTTCCTTCACAAATGTCCACAAATGTTTGGTGTCCTCCTAATTATCAAATTATTTTGTTTTCTTAGAGGTGAATGCCAGGAGCAGATTCAGTGACTTGGTGCCTGTCTTGCCCTATTTCATGCAGTAAAATGAGGAAATTTGCTGTGGCTTTTTTTTGGTAGAAAACAGGAGATCTTGCTGTCCCGTTTTAGCAGGAAAGCAACCCCTGTCATCCTGTTCTCCTTCCAGTGGCCTTGGTCTGTTGTCAAAAATGTGCAATGCTTCTTAGTGCCCTGGGAAATAGCTCAGTCCATACAGTAGTTTTCTATGCAAAAGAAAAAAAGAGAAATCTCCCATTCTCACACCAATGGAACTTGCCTTAAGAAATATTTCTATTGCAGCCATTATCAGCCTGGTTTCAGTGCATCTTTCAGGTTGCAAGCATCTAGCAGGTGTCTCTCAGCTCTTTGACAAGGCAGGTGAGGGATCTGGATCACCTCAGGGCATTAGAGTCCATCACCTTTATGTATTATGGCCCTTTAGAGGTCTGTTTAAAGAGTAAGAACTGGAGTTTGATTTACATTAATGATCAACAGGTAATTCAGCCAAGATGGATGCTTATCTTCAGCCCTGTGCTATCACTCTGAATTATTCCAGCAAGTATTTGCACGCTGCCTGCGCTGTAAAATGCAAAAATATCCTTTAAGGAGCAAAGGTGAAATTGCAGCTGGTTCATTATCAAAGGCACAGATTTGCTGCTCCTCTCCCACGGATGGCCCTGGCACAGCTGGCTTCTTCCTTTCTGTTGGTATTGCTGGAACACCTTGCTGACCATTCCTTTCCCTCTCCAAATGTCTTTTCCCCCAACTTGTTGTCTGCTGTTCCCATGCCACTGCTGCCAGCTTGGTGCAGAAGTTGCACATTCAGTTCATTATCACACACAGAAGAAAGAGTCTGTGAAAATAAAACCCCAAACAGCACCTGAAAGCTTCCTGCAGCCCTTCCAGCCCCAGCCTGGCTGTGCACTGCCAGCAGAGTGGCTCTGCACAGCAAAGCTGAGCATTCCTCACAGCCATTAGCAGCTGAAGCTCTCCTAATAGTCAGTGTTTTTCTCTGATGCACTCTGATTAGTTGTTTTGCTGCCTGGGATGGCAGTCCTGCTAAATTTTTATTGCTTCCTGTGCTTATGGCTCATTTATTGTTTTTCAGCTGTTTGCTTACTGAATAGATTTATTACCTTTGCATAAAATAATTCTCTGGAGATCACTGCTTGTTTCCACAGAGGATTCTTCAGCTTTAAATTGTTCTGCAGTTTTTAGTTCCTATTAGTCATTTAGGGAGGAATTTTGCTAGTAATCTGCATGGATCCTGAAAAAAACAAAAAACAAAACCAAAAACAACACCTACCCCACCAACAATTATTAGACAAAACTCAGTAAGGAAAAAACAAACTTATTTTACAAGTTATCACATTTAGACCTCTGCCTTTAAAGGAAGTTTCCCTGCATGGCAATTTTCATCCCAGATTAGAAATTCTAGTGTGGCTGTGCATTTTCAAAGGAGCTCTGAGTGCTCAGTGTTGTGAGGAGCTCAGATCACACATCTCTCTCTGGACACACGATCAGATTTTAGAAAAAAAATAATTAAGCAGTGCACAAGGGCAGCTGATTCCCAGTCTGGTGAGATGGGGGCAGGCTCTGAGGCTGCTGACAGGTTATCAGCACTCAGCAAACTGCCATTTTGCAGAATGGAACAACAACAACAACAACAAAACCCTCTCCAGACTGTGTCCTGCAGCAGAAGTTGAGCCATTCTGGGAAGCCTTCCCTGTGCAGGCTGACAGTTTCCTGTGAGATGTTTGTGTTGGGTTAACTGATTAATAGGAGAGAGGAATTTCTACAGAGCACTCCAAAATTCAGACTGGCCTTTTATAACCTTCCATACTGTTAAGTACCACAGGCTTCTGCATGGTCCATCTGCAAAGACCTGAGCTGCAAGTTACCCTGTTGGCATCTGAAACGCATGGAACCCTCAATATTAACATCAGGGATAGTTCAACCTGTGGAAAAGCAGATGAGAAGTGAACCCAATCCCTGGAAACCATGTAGATGCTGAATTAAATGAACAATTGGATGCCAGTCTTGCCACAGATATCACATTTCTCAGTTATCACTGAACATCAGCTAATTAAAAAGTTCAATTTAGACAGAGGAATTATTTTTATGAATTCACAAATATGCTTTAAGCAAATACAAAGGCAAAGTAATAAAGCTTAATTTGCTTGTGAGCACTCTGCCCCATCTGCTCTCTGCCTGTATCTCAGCATTTGGATCATCCAGCATCATTGTAGTGTTTCTCTTTTCGAAATACATCCAGCTCATTAACAGGTAACTCAATTCTCACCTTCCCTAGAACATGACCAGGAGAAACAAGTTCAAATGGTGATGGTATAACTCATTGTATTTGCTTTCCAAAGAACATGATGTAACGTGGCAGCACTCCCACGTGCTTCTTTTAGCCAGGGATTTTGAATTTAAGGAGCTCCTCACATTTGGATTGCTGCATAAAGTAACTGCCATGTCCATGCCTGTGGCCAAGTGATTTCCTCAGATAATGGATTTCCTCCCTTTTCCTAATGGAAGAATAGGAACAGAGCAGAACAATGATTATTCTCCTCTACAGCCACCAAAATACCTACAGTCCTGTGCAATGCTGCTTGGGAACATTCTTAGGAGGTGCCTGCAGAGTGACTGCCAGCCACAGACCAGGCAGAGTTCTGTCAGCCACTACATTTGATTTGATTCTTTTTCGCTTCTTAGTCTCCCAATTTTCAGAAAAGCAGGTAGATCACACTAGTTAGTGGGGTTTTTTGGTTGGTGGTGGTTTTTTGTTTGTGTGTGTGTGTTTTTTGTGTTTTTTTTTGTTTGTTTGTTTGTTTGTTTTATTTTGTTTTGTTTTTTGGTTTTTTTTGTTTTTTGTTTTTTGTTTTTTTCCTTCATGCATGTCTGCTTAAATGCTTATTTTCCAGTAAAAAAAGGATTTTCTGATAAGGGTGAAACGTTTGGGAAACCACTCGATCCGTGTAGAAACATTTTTTCTTCCAAACTTTCATCTGCTGGAGCCAAAAACTTGCAATACTCTGTAAAGAATGAAGACAGCATCGAGCTCCTTCCCTTTCCCCATGAGCTGCTGTGAGTTTTCTGCCTGTCCCTCTTTCACAGGGGCGTGCAGAGCCCCAGGGTTTGGCTGTGAGGGGTGCTGGGGCAGAGTGCCCTGGGTGAGAGGAAATCTGACAGCTCCCCCAGGCCAAGGGGAGCTCAGGGGAGTGGGAAGGCAAGGATTGCCCCCTTGCCTTTCATCCTCTCTCTGCTGCTGCCTGAGCCTGCAGAGGGTTTGTTAGTGGAGGAGGGAGCCAGAAGAGTTTGTTGCTGCACACCAAAGGGTTCCTTGGGAGAACAAGGGGAAAAAAAAAAGGAGCTTTGAGGAATGCTGCTGCTCTGCCCAGAGGCTCTGTGTTTGAAGCAGCAGAACTACATGCAAAATCAAACTGCCTACAATGCACAGCAGTGTAAACAGCTCTTCCCTGCCTGCTCCCTGGGTTATCCTGTCCTTTATGATGCTTTGATTCATTTGGGGCTTGTGCATCAGCCCTGCACTTCAGACGTTATTTCCTTTTTTTTCTTTTGTTCTCTTCTTATTTCTCTCTCTTTCAATTCCTTTTTCTAATCCCCCACAAGGATGAGAGCTGTATCAAAGCCCAAGGAGCAACACCCTGACCCCAAGAGCAGAGCTGCCTGGAGTGAAATGCCTGGGGAGGGTTTGCTGGAGGCTCTGCCTCGGGAGGTTGTGTCTGACCCGTGCACTGGGCCAGGACAGCTCCTGCTAAATGCTCTTCATGGCAGAGGAATAATAACTGAATTATTGAAAATAAATGAAGTGAGCATCTGCTCTAGGATTTGGAGGCTATTATTACCAAATGTTGCTGCATTTTAGGAGCCAAGTTTTGAAAACCATTAGTACATACTTCTTGCTGGCTTAGTAGCACTCCTGGAGTTTAAAGTGAGCAAAAAGGTTATTAATGCATATATATTTACTCCCTTGTATCTAGAGAATAGGGCAAATACAGCAATAATTGTGATTTTTATCAATGGTGTTGCAATCTAAAAAATTGCATCTTTAAGGTGAGTCTTGATGACAAGATATCAGAGAGCATCAAAAACTTGACAACCATTTGTCAGTGCACAAGATTAGGTGATGAGTGTTAACAGAGCTTGAAAGTTTAACCTGGTTAAGGATTTTATGCACAGCTGCAATTTTTTTTTTCCAAATAGTTTGGTACTGTGCAACAGAACCCAGCTGCATTGGGTTCCTGAGTATCACCTTGCAAGGTTCAGCAACACTGAGAAGAGTGCAGGAAAATCAACTAAATTCTGTATTTTGGGGGTCAATAACCCCTCCAAAAAAGGTGCTATAGCTACAAAAGGAACGGGACAAAGTGGGAGAGAACAGAAAATCTCTGTGCAAACAACAATCACGTTGTGGGTGAAATGATGAATCTTTCATTTTTGACTGAGCCCAAAGTGCTCTGCTCTGAAACTGCCTCCAGCTGGGTCCTCCCACAGGCAGGAATCCAGCACTGGAGGCTCATTAGAGGTTTGGAAGGAGGAGCTGAAAGAGAGAACTGAAATTGTGACAATATCTAAAAAAAAATAAATCATTGGAAATAGTTTCAGTTGAAGTGGTGTGCTTAGAAAGGAGAATTCCATGTGTGCCACACAATTATAGACAAATGACAGGGAGGAAAAGACCAAGAGGAACGATGTTGGTCTGTCAGAACACAGGTTCAAAAGAATCTCTCTTATCCCCAGTACATTTCAAATCTATCAGTCTGTAAAGTGTGCTGAGGTCCCTCTTAGTTGCTGCTGTTGGAACTCTTTCATTTCCTACAGAATATTTAAATTTCCATTGGGAAGGGGACTGGAAGGGGACGTTGCATCTTTCAGGAGGCTGATGGAACCAGCTCTCCCTTTCCCTCCACCTTCTCTGAGCAGGCTGACCTTCACAGGAGGGTTTTTTGAGGTTTGGAGGAGAGCCCCAGCCTCCCCCAGCAGCTGGATCCAGCTCACAGCCAAGGAGCTCTCCCAGGGCCATTTCCTGAGACAGAACTGGGAGGTAGCTGCTGATTGTTTGGGTAGAATTGCTCTATAAACTGGCTGCTATTTCACTCTACTTATTTTTAAGCATGTTATGTGCTTCTAGGATGATAAATGCTGAAGAACTTAATTAGGTCTACTTATAATTGCTTAGGCAGTTCCTTTAAGAATGGAAATTCACCTGGCACAAAATTAAAAAGAATAAATTTAATGTGTGCTACCCTTTTAATTTGAATACAAGTCAAAATAGTCTGCAGCAATCATTCCAGACAACATATACTATTTTTACAGTGCAGGATAATTCCTGTTTTGTACAGCTGGTGCTGATTAAAAAAAAAAAAAAAAAAAAAGTCACCTAATTCAATTTAATAAAACTAGCTAATTTGGGAAAAGTCAGTGCATTAAAATTTACTGTACATGACAACTTTCCTCATTTCAGAGTGCACCCTACCACCTCTGTTTGATGAGATTTCTTATTGTAAGTTCTGAAAAGGTTAATGAATACCTTAACAAAGCAGCTCAGGCTCTCTAATTGGCTGTAATAAGCTGATGTGGTGATGGGCTGCTTTGTCAATGCAATTCTAATGAGAGATCTCTGACGTGCCATAAAAACAACAGAGAAAGAAGTGCAAAGCAAGCTCCAGGATCTCCTCAGTTCCTGGTTTACAGAGATGCTGCAGAAATGGTTCCATTTCCTGGCTGCTGTAAGCTGCTCACAAAGCTCTCTGCAGCTCTGCTCTCCAGGCAGGTGCCTCAAAGGCAGTTTGTCTTCACCCCCACCAATGGAGACAGCAAATTTCTCTTCCAAGGATCAAACTGTGCAAAGGTGTCTCCTGAACTCCCCCCATCTGAAACCCAGATAGCTGGGATTTCAGAGTGCCTTCAAAGGGAGCCTGCCTTTCACCCTTGAGCCTGGTTTGGCTGGGGTAGGAAGGAGGGGCTGGTCACCTTTGCTCTGCTGAGGATCCATTCTCTTCATCATTGAGAAATCATCTCTGAGTCCAGCTCCAGTGTGCAGTGCTGCTCTTTGAGCCCCTCTGCTGAATTATCCAGGGGAGCACTGGGGCAGCACCAGCACTCTTGGGTCTCTGTGGTGCTCTGAGTCTCTCCCTGACTGATGTCCCAGCACTGCTCTGGCTCATCCCGCTCTGGGTCCCACAGTGCCCAACCTTTGATTCCTTCAGATTTGCTGTTTTCTGCTCTTTCAGCTCTGGGAGCATGGTTTTGCTAATGGTTTGCAAGTTCCTAGCCTTGCCTCCCCTGCACTGCTGAACTCCACTCTGTCTGTGTTCTGGGAGTCCCCAAGGGTCTGCAGCTCTTTTGCATCCTGAGCTTTTCTACCTTCATGAAGCAGCATCACATTAAATAATTTACTGAAATATATACATCAGTAACAGGTGCTGTGTTTCCTATATCTCATGGGGAAATAGTTCCAAACTGAACCTCCAGGAATGAAATGGTTTTTAACCTTTTCTAAGCTCGGGATTTTTCTTTTGTAACTTGCTTTTTCCATTCTTGTTGTAATGATTTCCTGATCTACCTGGTAGCATTTTGCTAATATTTTCCCTTGAGGCATAACATTAAATAATTTGCTGCAGTACAGATCAATAACAGGTGTGTTCCTGTATCTCATGTGGAAATAGTGTAGATTAGTGATAGAAATGGTTTGTGTGCAATAAAGAGTGGAGGTAATTACAGTGGGAGAGGAATGGGAGGCACATGCAAGGTGAATGGACTGAAGGGAATTATCACACTAAACAATGACATTTAGATAGGAACCAGGTTTTTAACTTTTTATTTCCAGTTCCTAGTTTTCCTATCTGCATACCAAAATGACTGTATGCTATCATGTGGTGACTGAAATAAACTGGGGGGGGGAGAATATATTTCAGTGTTTGACAAACAGAAGATGCAAATGTGAAATGCATGGCTGTGCTGTAGGTGGGCAATGTAAGCAGCAGGTTCTGCATCATCCTCACTGGGAGATCCTTCAGGAAACCTTTAACCCCTCCTTCCCATAACCAATCCTCACACAGCATTCCATGTTTTCAGTGTATTCAGGGATTTGGTACATTTTCAGTTTTTATTAGAAGATCACCAGGCAACTGGCTTTATAGTTGAGGCCCACATTTATCTAAATCACAGGGCTGTGTGAGTAGATTATAATAACTTAATAATAACTATAATTTTTGTAGATGAAGGCATCTTCCCAAACCCCTCATCAGGGACTGGGTGAGACTGGAAGGGACCTGCAGGGATCCAAGCCCTGCTCAGGCAGGGCCACCAGGGCAGCTCACCCAGGAGCATGTCCACATGGACTCTGAAATGTCTCCAAGCAGAGAGGCTTCCCAGCCTCTCTGAGACCAATAAGCACTATTAGTATAAAAAGTCAGTGACTTTCCACCTATGGGATTTGCATACAAATATACAAACTTGCATTCATGAGGAATGCAGCTGGACAAAATCTAAATTCAAAGTCTAACTCTACAAGTCTGCAGAAAGGTCTCAAGCAAACTTGTATTCCTTAAGACTTAGA
The DNA here is from genome assembly GCA_016584745.2 of Phylloscopus trochilus trochilus. Lineage (NCBI taxonomy): Eukaryota > Metazoa > Chordata > Aves > Passeriformes > Phylloscopidae > Phylloscopus > Phylloscopus trochilus. The sequence continues at coordinate 994,749 of WQNJ02000046.1, read as the reverse complement.
GAATGGTTATTTATCATATTAGTTGCTTTAGAACCTTCCAATTTAAATTTGTTCTTTATCTATACAGCAACAAAAAAAGAAAATTAAACCTGAAACATACACAGGCTCTCTATTTGTTTTTCTTGTACCTGTTTCCTCTGGCTGAGTCAAGCTTAGGGGAAGAATTTGATCCAAGTACCTTTGCATTTATGCATTTAGTATTATACTTTTTATATATATATATATATATATATATAGCATTTCTCAACTCATTCTACCTGAAGTCCCTTCCAAGGAAAATGCATTATTCATTTTTCTGTATTCCTAGCAGAGGCTACGATATTCAAAGCCTTGCTGCATAAAAAGCACTCAGGTTTAACCCAGAGAACTCCTGTCTCGTGAGGACAAGGTCTGTTGTACCCACAGTGCCATGTCCAGCATGAATCTGAGTGTTAAATGCACCATTTGAAATGGGTAACTGGGCCTTTCATCAGTGTGAGGTGGGCTGAATAAATACACCTCACACTCCTTCACCAGCTGAACGTTTTCCGCTGGTATTCTCCAGAAGTGTAAGGAATGGTTTAGGCACAGTTTGCTTTTCTGTGGGCACAGGCCCATCTCTGCTGCTGTAAATGGTGATTGTTCCCCCAGCCACTGAGCCCAGCAGCGTTTGCAGCAGGTTGGCACCTGCTGGAATAATGTGCTGGTGGCTGGCAGTGGCCATGGAGGGGAACTGGGTAAAAATGGAGCTGGGTGGCTCCTACACAAACCTTTTTGAATGGACCTCTCAGGCTACAAAATAAATCTGCATTCATAGTCTACTGTTTCTTAACATTACCAGCAAAAAAATGCAACCATTTCATATCAATAAGTTATAATAAGGGACTATCCAATGTGAATAAAAGGAGTAAGAAGCTGTATCTATTACTTCCCAATCCGTGTGGATTTTAATGAAAACTGCTAGTTTATGATAATGAAAATACCTAAGAAGCTAAATTCTTGAATCCCTATTCAGCATCCTTTTTTTAAAATTTATTTTTAAAACCGGCATAATCTCACAGGCTGCTCAAAGTGCCTTACAGATTTTTAAAAGAAGCATTTTTCTCAAAATTGGATTTAGCCTTCATTTCTATTTGTCATTGTGTTGTAACACGCAGCACATAAACATTATTTAGAAAACATACTCACTAATCAACCAGCACTTATTTAAAAAAATGGTTTGGGTTACAAGTGAATTTGAATATCAAAAATATATGCTGCACTCCTGAGCTTCCCTCATTAAATCATCACCAGAAAAAAAGGCCTTATTATGTCATTGCAGGTAGAAGTGACACATGGAGTGATGAACTAATTCACTCTGCTGATGAGGCCATTCAGCTGAGTCAATATTAGAGATTATAACCTGTCAAGAGTTGAAAACACATAAAATTTACTTAATCAGTTACCAGGAGATGAATACAAAAAGAAAATCTCAATCAGTGTCTGCATGTGGGGAAATATTTTCATTTCCCCAGACACTTCATCACTCTGATAGAAACCCAGGGGGTCAGCTGGACTGTTTTGTTTTTCATTCGTGCTGGAGTTTGCCCCCTGCACACTCATCCTCTGTGTACAGGTGATGCCTGCAGTCTGAGCTCTGATGTATTTCATGTTCTGTGCTGCCCAGGGTGCAGCTCTGAGCTCACACTCAGGGTCACTCAGCTCTGCACAGAGCAGGGACACAAAACAAATCCTGCTCCTGCTGCACACCAAGGACAACTTTCAGCCCAGCAGCACCAACAAGGGTGGCTGGAGGGAGGGACAGGAAGGATGGGACCTCCCAGCCTGGAGCTGGAACTGGACAATTCAACCCCAATGTGCAAATGGACCAGAACTGATCAGAGTGTGAGACCTGGTGACCAGGGTTCATTTTGGGTCTATTTTGGGTCCATTTTGGGTCCATTTTGTGTCCATTTTGTGACCCTTTTGTGACCATTTTGTGTCCATTTTGGGTCCATTTGGGGTCCATTTTGTGTCCATTTTGGGTCCATTTGGGGTCCATTTTGTGCCCATTTTGGGTCCATTTTGGGTCCATTTTGTGACCACTTTGTGACCCTTTTGTGTCCATTTTGGGTCCATTTTGTGACCCTTTTGTGTCCATTTTGTGTCCATTTTGGGTCCATTTTGTGACCCTTTTTTGACCATTTTGGGTCCATTTGGTGCCCACTTTGTGACCCTTTTGTGACCATTTCCTGACCATTTTGGGTCCCCCTTGTGTGCAGCCCTGGCCAGGCTCCTGCCCTGCCCAAGGTGCACCCTAAAGGCCTTTCAATAAATCCCTGCTTTATTCTCTAGCCCAGTCTCTTGCAGGTCAGGGTTGTTCACAGCTGTTCAGCTGACACCTCCCTGTAAAACAGAGGGTGAGAGGAGCTGAGAGCAGCAGACAGACAGACAGACAGACAGACAGACAGACAGACACTGGACAGTTAATGGGAGGCCCCTCTGGCCCCTGCCAGGCAGGCCTGTCTCACAGGCATGACAATAACTGGTATTATTTCTATTCCCCAAGGCCTGTTATGATCTTCTGAGTGCAACTGTGCTGGGAAGGCAGGGCTGGGGAGTATTGAAAAATGACTGTAATCGGGCACTGCCGAGCTGGGTGTAATTTGGGATGATTGCAGCATTTCTGTGCTGCTTTGGAAAAAATCGGGGCCCCACACAAAGGGCTGTGGCTGTCCCAGCACTGCCTTTAGAGCAGGAGAGGAGGACACATCAATCTCCCTCGGAAATGTCATCAGCAGAATGCTGTTTGCTGTTATTTGCAGATTCCCAGAGAGGTTAAGGAAGATTGAAAGATGACAATAAAATGGTGCCAATTCAGTTTAGGCCAGGGAGGTATTTCCACTCCTCCTGTGTTTGTGTATGCACTTCCTGTGAACAAAAAGGGAGCATTTGATCTCCTAAATCTACTTGCCAGCCAGTTTTATTCACTGATACCTCAATTTTTTTTGCACAGCATTTGTTATTTTATTAACAAATAAATAAGTAGAGCTTAAGTGTGTTCCTTTCCAGGTACTGTGAGTGACTGACCAAAGCTCTTCATGCTAGATTTGTAGTTTTGTAATAATAATAAGTACTTCAAATAATTACAGCACGTGTCAGAAATCCCTAAATCAGATTACTTATACAAAACAGATTTTTTTTTTTTCTTTAAAATTCTCCATCTGAATCGAGTTACATGTCGTCCTTGACATCACATCACTTCTGCTGACAGGTGATAGTATCACAGGTAGAGAAACCTATTTTACCAGAGGATTATGCCTGACAGGGCCTGAGAGATTTTGTGTCATGCAGAAGCTGATTGCAACACCCCCTGTGCAAGTTTGGGGAGCTGGGCACGAGGCTGGATGACAGGGCTATCAGAGTGAGTTTGCATCTTGTCCCAGCCTAATGGGAACGGACACCCAGCTTTTTCCACCTTGAAATTCGGTGTTTGAGGTGATGAGTTAGCCCTGGAAGCCTGAGCAGCCTGTCTGTGATAGACACTCCACATTCTGTGCCCTGCTGCCTTTTCAGCAGGCTCATAGGATGGAGCAAATGTTTGTCACTCCTTGTCAGCCCTGTGATGGGAATGTGAAGCTTCCCCTCAAACTTCAGAGAGAGCTGTTTTCTTCCCTTCCATCTGCATCAAGGTTATTCAACATTTAGAATCTTCCTGCTATTTTGATAGATGGGACATTTAAAACTTTTATTTCCCTTCCCCCCTCCACCCCCCCACCTCAAGACTGAAGGAAATGTCATTTCACTGTTTTTAAATTTCTGTGATCAGATGCGTTTAACTGAAGCCAAGCAGTTCTGGAAAATTGAGACTGTTCCAAGGTAGCCTGCTTCATTCTGTAGGAGAGGACTCATCTCTTTTCAGCAGGATTTTTGTCAAAGCCCAAATGCAAAGGAGACAGAGTGGAGCCTGGCTGGCCAGTCACTCAGCTGCAGCTGCTCACCCACTCAGGAGACCTGCTTCGAAATCCCACTGGGAATTCTCCAGGATGGACATGAATCCTGGAGTCACCAGACTTTTAAAAATTAAATTTAAGCAAATCAACAAGCCTTAGCCCATCCTGGTTTTACAGATGGGTCCTTTGAGTCCTTTGAGGAGCAGGCCAGCAGGATGCAAAGATCCGTGGAGAGCATCTTGTACAAACTTGGGAACAGTTCTTGACGTGCCAGTATGCAGATAATTTACATTCTACACTGCATCCCTGAGGGGGAAAATGTAGCAGCTACTTCAAAACAGCCACGTGATGTGTTCAGAGTTATCATTTTCAAGTCAATTTATGACACTGCTCGAATGGAGAGCAGAAATAATGCATGGGCAAGTCCTTCTCTGCTGTGCAGCATTTTAACCGTGGGATGCAGCACACTACCCTACTCAGCCTAAAAGATGGGGTTTCTTTTTCTTCTTCCAGAGCTTCTTAAAGAATCCACAACATTGGATTGGGGTGTTTTTTTTAATTTTGTTTTGTGTTTTGGGGTTTTTTTGGGGTTTTTTGTTTGTTTGTTTGGGGTTTTTTTTTGTGTTTTTTTTATTTATTTTTATTTTCAGTAGCTGTTGAAGAGCACTGAAATGGTTTTAACAAAAGGAACTTTGTTTCATGAGCATGTATTTCTTTCTGTAGCACTTTACCAGCCTTAATCTAGAATATAATCTTTTGGTGTCATAAATAACTGCTAATGATTGTGAAGGTTTCAGGTGGGAAGTCAGTACCAAGGGTTGCAATGTAAATGTTCCAGGTAGTAGCCAAAAAAAAGGGAAAAAAAAGCAAAGAGAAAAGAAAAGAAACAGCTTCAACTGCTGTATTTTAAAATTTCATGTACTATTCATGTATACCTGACAGATCTCAAGTAGCTGATGTTGAAAGGAGAGGTGAAGTTCTACTGAAAGGAAATGTATTCTATTCAGAATGCAAAACCTTAAATTTTCAGTGCACAAACTAATCTCTAGAACATACAAACATTTTGAGGGCTAATTATGTATAATTTCAGTCTTGTTTTTCATGTGAAGCTACCACGCTCCTGCAGCAGACAAAATTTGCAGACTAACAACCTGTGCTGTATGAAGACATCATTTCCAAAGGGTTCCTTTAAAACATCTTATGTATTCAGAAGCATGTACTTCATTATTTTAATGTTTCAAAGGGTTGGGTTTGATTGCAGATGATTTTTTTATAGCTTGGGGTAGGGAAAGCTGATGAATGGTGTGATGCAATTGTACAAGTGGCTTGGATCAGGAAATGTGAGTTCCCTTCCCAGTGATTCCCTGTCATTCTGCTCTGCACTGGACAGGAGGTCAGCCAGAAGGGATGCACCTGAGTGAGAGGGGTCTGTGCAACCTGCCCACTGCCAGAGCAGGTCTCACTTAGAATGGCTTTAGAGTTTAGCCATAAAAAAAAAAAAAAAAAAAAAAAAAAAAAAAAAAAAAAGTTAATTTTTAATGGCTGAAATCTCAAGCCATTCTGAGTTAGCACAGTGGAGTGCCAGGCTCTGCTGTGCCAGCCTCCCAGAGAGCAGCAGCCTCCCTCTCCTGTGCACTCAGGACTCTCACAGCCCTCTGCTGCCAGCTCCTTGCTCCTTCTCCTGCCATCACACTCCAGTTATCTTCTGCCCATCCTTGTCCCCCTGTCCTTTCCTCTCAGTCTCTGCTCCTCTGTGCAGCTCCCAGTCCAATCCCCAGCTCTCAGCAGTGCAGGCTCTGCTCTCCCTGCCCATTTCAGCCCCAGCTCTCAGCCCCAGCTCTCTGCTCTCCCTGCCCCTCTCAGCCCCAGCTCTCAGCCCCAGTTCTCTGCTCTCCATGCCCCTGTCAGCCCCAGTTCTCTGCTCTCCATGTCCCTCTCAGCCCCAGCTCTCTGCTCTCCCTGCCCGTCAGCCCCAGCTCTCAGCCCCAGCTCTCTCTCTGCTCTCCATGCCCCTCTCAGCCCCAGCTCTCAGCCCCAGCTCTCAGCCCCAGCTCTCTCTCTGCTCTCCATGCCCCTCTCAGCCCCTCTCTCAGCTCCTGCTCTGCCTCTGCTCCAGCGCAGGGAGCTGCTGCCACCTCCCTGGATCTCACTGCCTCAGCCCCATTCCACGCTGTCACCCCTGCCACCACCTCACTAATGACTCCAGTGGCCCAAAGAGGCTGCTCAGCAGCAAATCCTGGACTAAAACATGACCTGGTGGTGCTCATTAGCTTGGGAAAGCACTGAACACTGTTCATTAAACTGTAAGCAGCTCCTCTTCTTGCAGTGGTGATGCCCCTGGACAGGCTGGGATTATGTTTCTGTCTGTGACCTCACCTCCTAAAAATACAGCTTTGAATTGCTTCAAAGTAGATGGGAAGATGGTGATGTGCCAGAAGTGCAAATAGTGGATTTATAGGGAATGGAAACCTCAGAGTCAAAGCTAAATTTGTCCCTATCAATGATTCAAATATGTAGGTTATTCAGGCTTCCATGAATCCTTGTTTAATGCTTCTTTCTCTGGGAGGAGGAAAGCACGGGACAGGAGGAAGGAAGCAGAGGGGAAAAAAGGCTGTAGTGGAAAAGGGCTCCTGCTTTTAGTAAAATGGAAACCCCTTGTACCTCAGGCTCTGCCTCCTTTGAATAAAAGCTCCCAGTGAGACAGCAGCATTGCTGCAGTGGGATGGCAGCTGACCCCAGGCAGAGCTGTCTGAAGCTCTTGAGGCAAGGTGCTCACAGCTGAGCCTCTTCTGCAGCTCATTTCACTGACACAATATTAGGAGAGCGCTCTGGGTGCTGAGGGTTACTAATTTTCCTCTGTGCCCTGAGATTTCCCATTATAATGCAATTTGTAATGTAATCTTCAGGAAGATCCGTGCAAATAAGATATAGTTAACAGAAAATAAATACAAGAGGGCAAAAGAGTGCAGTGCAATTCACTTTTTTTAAATGGAATCAGATCTCTGGGGTGTTTTGTTGGGGTTTTTAGGGTGGTTAGGGTTTTGTTTTGGGGGGTTTTTAGGGGGGTGGGTTGTCTGTTTTGTTTTGGGGGGGTTTTTTGTGATATTCACAGTGCTACCTTGCTTTATTTCTGCAACGATTTGGATTCTCCTGCTGTGTGAGTTGCTTTGCCCTGCCATTGTCCCTGCTGTGCCTTGCACAGAAGTGCTCAGGGATTCACTCGGGGACACTGCAGCACTGCCTGCTCCAGCCAGGCTGCTCCTTCTTCTGACTCTTTAGTTCCTTCCCCATCTGACACAAATGGTTTCTAATGGAGCCTCTAAAGGAGGAAATGAGTAATCAGCTGTGCAAACGAGTATCAAGCATCTCTGCAAAGTGATACGTGTACACACCAATCTGTGTGTAAAGCAGGAAAGCCCTGGGGCAGAAGGCATTTCTTGTCTGTTTTGTACTGGTTTTACATGCCTGCTTGTTCTTCCAAGAAAAAACCCAAACAGCCCAACACTTGTTGCCTTAGCAACGTGGTTATGTTATCCTCAGACATCCAAACCAAACTCTCAAGGCACAGACACTGTTGGTGGGGTGAAGCTCTCTCACTGTAGGAGGATGATATGGTCAGCAGATTGCTTGGCCATTTTTAATCTGCATTTTTAGGCAGATCCCTCTGAATTAGCTTCTTGTCTCTCTTTTCAAGCTTCAGTCCTTGAACAGTTATGTTCATCAGCTGACTGAAGGCTTTTTAATAAATTATAGATGGCAAGCTTTTTAATTTGAAAAACATATTTTGCAAACAGCTGTATTTTATACAAAGAAGCTAGTATGTCTTTGTTCAGGAAAAAAACAAAACAAACCAAACCACCTATCCTCTCTTGTGTATCAAATAGTGAATGATAGACTGAGGACACAGTTCAAAGAAGTCCCTTGCCTGAGCTGTTAAACAGTTTTGGCTGAAAGGTGAAGTACTGTATTGAATTGTGAAATGGCAGTTTATCTCCTTAGCCTGATCAAAATCCACATCCCATGCCAAGATGCACTTGTCAGAAATCCCATCCACTGCCCATGGGAACCATAACATTGAGTCAGAGACCCCTAACCACAACAGAATGGGGCAGAGGATCATCTGTGTGACAGACATGAAAATGCATCCCACACCCATGCAGTGCCCGTGCATTTTTTACAGCCAGGTGCCATTTGTATTTTATTTAAATACAGCTAAGAATACAATTCCCATGGGAGTCTGCAGAATTCCAGGCAATTGCTGGCACAGATGATAACAATCCCACCTCCCACTGCAAGAGACAAAAACTGCAAAGAACATCCTGCAGTTACTTGGGACAGGATTCACACAGCAAGGTCTTACCTGACTCAGTGAGCCAGGCTTTTAGCTGCAATAGAATAGACACAAAAAAAATTTGCATGTAAAATTAATAGATATTCCCAAGTGTTTTCCACTCTGTGTTTTGCACTCTTTTGGGATACAGGCTGTACTATATCCCAAAGTACTATATACTGTATATTGGGATATAGGAAAAGGAGCAGCACGTTTCTCCAGCTGTTCCCATATTTGCCTGTTGTGCTTTAGGAACTTGCTGTGCTGCTGCAGCTCCTCGGGAGCTCCTTTATCCATTCCACACCAGGGTGGGAGGGCTGGGCTGAGGAAACCATCCAGCACTGTTTTTCCTTTCTCTGGCCTTTCCCACAGCTCTGGAATGCTGCAGTGCACACGAGCCTTCACACAGGGTAATGAGGCAAAGGTTGTCTTTGATTGTCTGTTCACAAAGCACCAAAACTGACCATGAAGTTTGAAGAAGAAAGAAAAGAAAAAAAGAGAAAAACCTTCTCCATACCTAAACCAACCTCAGTTCAAATCTTCACTGCCTGCATGAAGTGTGCTGGGAGATCAAATTTGTTGTTTGCAACACATTTTTCCATTAGCAGCATGGCAAAGTGAAAAATGCGTTTCAGGCTGAAGAAATAGCGTATCTTGGCACTGTGGCTGAAGTAGATTTCCTCTTCATTGAATAGATAAATGAAGTTTGCATAATGTGTTACTGCAAGTGTTGTTTCAAAGCTGCTCTGTCAGGCTGTGGTGCCCACAGGAGACAGCCCAGCTCTGGGGCTCACCATCAGACCCAGGCTCCAGCTGGCATCTTGTACCTGCTCCGTGCCTTCCCAGCTCTATTTCTCTTTTAGATGTAAAATATTGATGCAGTTTGCAGCTCAGAAGCAGGGGTTTGCCTCACTGCTAGTGGCTCTGGAACACAGCAGAGATTGCACTGACAAAATGGTGTGAAAGCATTTGCAAACGAGGAAGCAGAGGAGTGTTAAATACAAAGTTAAATTTCCTTGTGACCAAGGGTTGCATGGATGTATTTTTCTCCTGTCCAGCAAGTATTGCAGATATGGAGTTCAGTGCAACTTAATTTCTGTGGGTTTTAGTCTTTCTGGGAAAGTTTTACTTCATTAAAAAAGGCTGAAAGGATTTTTTCTAAAAACTGAAAGGGTTTTTTTAAATTATTCTTCTTCTGGGATGCTGGTGAAGCTCAAATTGTAAATTATAACACTGAACAATGAATAGTTCAAGAGAAGACTGCTTAATCTCTGGGGGAACACTAAGAGCACCTATTTCACTTCCAGCTTAGTAGAGTGGCCAGTTTTAGCTGCTTGTCTTTCACAGAGCTTGCCAACTTTAATTGAATTTCCAAAATATTTTCAGTAAAAGGAGTTGTGGTGCTGGAGTCCCAAGGCCTCTTTTGCTGCACTGGGTCTCCCTGAGGTCCTGCAGAGGTGATTTTGGGCTTGGCTCTGTTTGGCATCATGAACAGCTGGAGTGGTGCAGGGTCACCCAGGGTGATCTGAGGGCTGAGGAAATGTTCTTGTTGGCTTAGAGACAGCTCAGACCAGAGCTTCAGAGGGAATGGAGGGAAATCCAGGTGTGTGTGCAAGAGGGGAAGGAGGGAGGGAGAAAACAAAGCTGAATGAACTTTATTCCATAAAGAAGCAAAGGAGGTGGCTGCAGGGTGACTGCAGCCCTTTGACTTCAGTTGTCACCCAGTTTATGTGTGATAACACACTGGGTAACTCTCACTGGAGAGATCTGGAACTGCCCATGGCTTCACCCAAAGCATCCTTCCTCCTGCCTCTCCCAGGCTGGGTATGAGTTTTTCTGCTTTATTTTTAAGAACAACTGTGAAATGAGAGGGACTGAACTTTGTAACTCATTTGTTTTCTTAAAATCTGAATGCTTTGCCATAGCACAAAAGCTTTTAAGTGTTCCTTGAAGACAGAGTATTTTATCCACTGCTGTGCCTTTTACACTTTTTGAAGTCAGTTAATCTTGCCTGCCACACTAATGGGCATCTGTCTCATGAGGGACCTGCTTTACTTTGTAGAGAGAGGTATTTGCAGTGAGCTGAAAGAGGAAAGGTCCTTTCCTCAGCTGACACAGAGGGTCTATTTTTCATTTTCAGCATTCAATTAGAGCACTAACAGCCTCTTGGAGAACACAATATCCAGCCCAATGCGTATTTTACTGGGAAATAATACTTATTTCTCTCTTAGCACTCAGTATCTGTTGGTCATCCACACGTTTATGAGCCCGTTTTACACAGCTATTTCTTCTCTACAGAACAGGGGCAGGGAGGGAAGCAGACTCAGCAATTGTCACATCACAGGTTTGACAGTCATTAAATGCCACCATAAAGAGGCCCAGCCATACATCATGTCACCAACTGTGGGTGAGTGCTATTGGAACTGCAGCCCTGCTTGGTGCCTGAGATGCTTTGGTTTCTCTGAAACTCTTTTCCCAGAGAGTTTTCTGCCAACCAGAGCCACGTTTTCCTGACTGTGACCTTTGTTTGCATTCCTTTCCCTGGGAGGGACTTCTTGATGTCCCTCTGGTCTGACCAATGTGAGTGAAGAAGTTTGTGTCACCCATTGGGTTGTTCTCTGTAGAACAGCATAAAAAAGGGAAGAAATTCCTAGAAATAAACAGAGTCACTGTCAGCCTGCTGGGTCAGAGTCTGTGTCCTTGTGGTCTTTAACAGGGTCATTGAAACTGTGTTCCTGTTTGATCAGGAGCAGCCTGTGGAGCTGGGAGCTCCTGCTCAGGTGTGTGACCCTGCAGAGCTGTGGGTGTCACCTGTCTGTCTGTCTGTCTGTCCAGCCTTCTGAGAGCACTGCAGGTACCACACAGCAAACCTGTGTCACAGAAAGAGAATGTTTCTTCTCCTCCCCTTTCAGCTTCCCCATTTCCTGTCTCTCTGTGCTGGAGATTTACAGGAAAGCTCTGGCCCAGATATTCAAGGGCTTTCATGATGTTCACTGCTGTGTCACCGCTATTGATCAGCACCAAGCATAACAGTTGTATAAATACAGATAATTGAGGAAGCTTTATTTCATTAGTAAAAAATTAATGGGCATACTCTGCACTGAAAAGATAATTTTGCATAAAAGTAATTAGGGCAATCAATTTTATTCTCCTCAGTCATGTGCAGTTTGCCATATTTCTTGAATCTTTTTTTTTTTCTTCTTCTTCTTTTTCCAAGCTGCAAAAGTCTAGCTTTTTGTTTCTACACTTGTTCCTATTTCTCAGCTATAATCAGGGCTTTATCCTTCTCTTAATCTCCTTGGCATATGATAATTGTTCATTAAAATGTGCATCTCTAAGTTTGCAGATGATCCTGGGCACAACTGAAACAACCCACTTTGTGGGGAGAATTATTGTTTGATTCTACAATCGTAGTTGCTACGTTGTCTTAATCTAAATAACTTTCTTTTGATGATCTATGAAAAAAAGCATTTATCTTTGTAGTGAGTGTATAGCAGCAACCTGTAGCAATGACAAATAAAGCCATTAACATGCCAGTGAGTTCTGAATGTATAACCTAACGTAGCTATAGACAGGTTTATTAAAAATTAAATCCTGCTTTTTAAGCAATTTTAGTCATGGAACCAGTTATTATTTAGATTGAGATTATGATCTGTATTTCTTCAGAATTTAAATTATTTTACTAGGATGCAACCCAGGATTAGGAGAAGGACTACATCAGGAGAAAAGAACTTGAACTTTTAATCCTGTAGTAGGGAGCACAGCATTTGGCTGATTATTTTAACCTGTGTGACCTGAGCACCAGCAATATTAGATGACAGATGTCAATTAGCAGCCAACTTCTGGAGCATTTTGCACAGAATGCTATGGCTGGACAATTGCCTTGGTTGTGGTTTTCAAATCTGGAACAAAAAGATTTTTTTTTTTAAGTCATAGTGGGGGGGGAAAAAAACAACATATTTTGGGATAAATTGGGGGATACTGAGCCTGTGAAATTATTTTAGCTTTTTCTGAGGCATAACTGAAGCCCAAGGGAAGTGAATAGTGTTGGGTGCTATACTGCCTTAATGGCTAAGCCAGGACTGAAATGCACCCAAACTTCTTTTTCTCAACAGTTCAACCTGTCTCTGCTTTTAATTAGTTTTATGATGAAAAACAGAAACTAAAACTGTTGCTCCTGCAGAAAATCCACTTTTATGCTTGAATGGTCAGCTATAATGATTATGCACACTAAAATTACATACATTTCCTTTTTATTGCTCTAACTACAGAGAACACACTGCTTTGCTGCAACCTCAGGTTCTTTCATTTTCTATTTCTTTCATTTCCTATTTCTTTCTTTCAAGAAAGCAAAGCATTTTTAATTCCAGAAATCAGGGTGGCGGGTGGGGTTTCCACACCTACCTTTGAAAATATTTCAACAATCTCAGTGATTTCTTGGGGATCTTTAGATTTTTTTTTTCCCTCAGCTTCACATATTTTGATATCACCTCTACTGCAGCTACTGATTAGATGGGGGCAATTTGGCACCTGGTCCTGAAAGCTCTGTGACTCTTCCATGTATTTCTTTTTTTTTAATCTTCTCTTTGTCATGATCTCAGCGCTGGGGTTGTGTGCATGGCACAGCTGTCCTCACTGCATGAAAGGTATTTCCAGACTCCTTGGAATCTGATGGGTCAGAAAAGTGCTGCTGGAACAAAACAGCATCACAACAAACACAAACAATGCCCAGGACACGAGAGCTGGAGCACGGTACAGCTACACCCTGCAGTGAAGGCCTGAAAAATCCTTAAAGTGGAGGAGACAAAATAATTAGAAAATGAGGCTGAGCCTGAGGGGAAGGAAGGCACTAGGATGTAGCCAAATATGTCAGGAGGATGAACAGATTGGTTGGAAACTTTGGTTGATTTTAGTTTCTGCCATCCACATCCCTGGGTCAAAGCCTGAATGTGGTAAGGGAATTCTTTATCATTGTGGGTTTTACCCTTTTGGAGTTGACTGAGCACTTGGATCCATCTCTAATACCCTGTACTGGATGCTAGATTTGGGGTTTTTTTTCCAAAGAAGTCTGAAACTTCTAAAGGATCATCACTTAATCTATTTAATTTCATTTTCTTTTCGTATTAGAAGGTACTTTCACTCATTGCTCCCAACACTGAGCTCTTCTCAGAGGCCAATTTCCCCTAAAGTGTGATCTTTATCATGGGACACTTGGTCAGCACTTTAGAACAAGGTTCTGAGATGGAATCTGAGACAATTCCATCCGATTTAAAACACCTACTTTCTGCCTCTAAAAATTGGTATAAAATTGTAATGGGAAAATAAAGCCTTCTACTTTCAAAAGAACTCTAGGCAATAGCTAAGGAATTGATGATCCTGGTGCAGGGAATAAGGACACAGAAATTACCATTGGTGTCTGGAATGGTCTGTCACAAAGATAACACGGCAGCTGCTTTCTTGACAAATGCTCTTTATTCCAAAAGTTACAGTTCTATTAAACTGATAAATAAAAGCACTTGGATTAGATTTTTCTGTCTCTCCTCCACCCTGAAGAGAATCAGATCTTCACTTTTTTAGCCCAAGTGTGGGTAGTCTGTTAATGTGCATCCATAATTAAGTAAATGTGACACTGTGAGTGCTTAATTCTTTGGGGCTTCTTCAGCAGAGGCCTCAGTGAAGGCAGGGGGAGTTCCTGGCCCTGCATGGAGCTACTGGGTCTGCTTGGTATTTTTTTTCAGTGTAGGATTTGTCAGTCACCACACAGCTCTCTGTCAGTAGTGAAAGCCCTTCAGGCCATCTCAGGGTTCTTCAATTGATTACTTGAGCAAAAGCTTCCCCCAGAATCTGTGCTCTGGATTTTCTGAGCTCTGATGTGTGTTTGAAGCTGTTTGAGAAGCTGTGCTCAAAAACCTTTGCAAGCAGAGACAAATCCTTAAACAACAGCTGTTTGATGATTTCCTGGTGTTCTCATACTTCTCAACAGCACTACAGGAATGGCAGAAGGTCCCAGGGAAAGTGTTCTGTTTGGGAACTTCCCTCCTAGCTCTGTCTTGCTTCAAAACAAGATCTGGTTTGTGATTTATCTGGCATGCAAAATGTCACAGAATCCAAACATCATTAAATGCAGAAAGGGGCCCTGGCCATTCTCTAGATGAGGGTGTATGCCTCCCTTTTTAGTTTGTTAGAATTTCCCATTCTAACAAAATCCACGTGGCAGCAGCTGTGGAAATAAAAATGGCAATGATAGACAAACGTGGGTGCTCATCTCTTTATCCCATGGCTGCTTTCACAGCAACCAGTTCAGAACAATTCCCTTCAAATTATTCCCAGGGTAAATCAAATACATAAAACACAGCTACCTGCACATTGTAAATATATAAATAAAGTCTTTTTGCTTTTTGCTGCATCCCATCAAAAGCTGATGCAACACATTGGAGCTGTACTACCTGCAGAGATTGTGATGAAAACACCAAAATTGTTTCACTTCTTCCTTATCTTGATGGATGTAGCATGAGTTTGGCAGTGGGAGTTGTTGTTCTTCCCATCCAGCAAACCTTAGCAGCTTCTCCCTATTCCCCTCAGTTAAACTCTTGGAAGGCTCAAATTATCCATAAATGCAATCTCTTAATTATTTACCTTTTTTTTTGCCCGACTAGAAAATAGCAGTTCCCTAAAATGAAAACTCTTTGTTTTGCAGACTCCCAGATATTTAATAGATGAATGGAACTCAGGTTAGCTGGTACCACAGAGCAGAAAGCACCTGATTCAAACTGAAATTCTCTGCCTTTGGTAGATATCCCCATTGTATCTGATTGCCAAATAACAGAGTGCCTTTCACAAGGGTCACTTAAATCCTGGAGTTTATAAAATTTGACATCTCTGTATTGATGTGTTGTAGGTTAACCAAAGGTCTGAGCTGAAGTACTCTGAAGTGAATAGAAACCTTAGTGCTGATTCTAGTAAGCTGCTTTCTAGACTTCAAAACCTCTCAGTCTCTGGAGAATTTATTTAGCTGGATAAACCTAGAGCTGAGAGTTAAAAACAGGGAACAATCAAGTTCTTTGACATTAGGTTGTCAGTAGTGTGATAAGACTGAACTTTCAGCAAAGAGCTCAGCTGAGCTGGAGACTTGGAGTCAGAGAATCATTTAGTTTGTAAAAAAAAAAAACCTCTAAAGCCATCAAAGAGCCATCAAAGAGCTCAACCCAGGTCACCCCACGGGCATGGCCCCAGGGGCTGCAGCCACACCCCCTGAAGCCCCTCCAGGAAGGGTGGCTCCACAACCAGAACCAGATGTTCTGCAGAACTTTTTGATGTCAGTCACCATTTTCTGCTGCAGGCACTGAGCAGACTGAAGCTGCTGTCACCAGTTCCTTGTGCTGAGCCTGTGCAAGGGTCTGGCCCTGGAGGATGTGTGGGGAGGCAAAATCTGAGTCTGCTTTCCATCAGCTCTCAGCTAAGATGTTTCCCAGTTGGAAAGTTCTCCTGAGCTGCATTGCAAACTGAAAAAGGTGCTTGTTTATTTTGCTGGAGTAATTTCAGGCTAATAGTGAGTGATTACCAGCATAGCATTACTGATGTTGATTAGGCACTGTACTTATATTTTTCTCAGTTTTCAGGGAAACATTAGTTACATTTGCATCTCATTGCTAAATGAGACAGGAGAGGAGTTCTATGAATTTCTTCTCTCGACATCATGGCAGAGTTAAGATTCTTTAAATAGCGAGGCAACCTATTAGACATGAACGATTTTGAAAATAATTATATCCATTTTAATGAGGGGGAAATACTTTACTGTCGTTGCACCACTCTTCTGCTGCGTGGTGTGTTTTATAATCAGCTTTTTACAGCAGGCAGCCCCGAGGGCTCAGGGAGCTCTGGCTTTGGGAGGAGCTCACACCTTCAGTGGTGCTGAGGTGTGCACTCACTGGGGCTGGGCTATTCAAGCAGGAGGATAAATGTGAAATTCAGTTTTAGGTAGACTGAGCTCTCTCTGTTTTTTCACGTTTTTTGGTCAGGGGATGAGGTCTGGTAACGCTCTGCCTTGAAGAGGCACCTTGGGAAGGTGTTGGGAATGGTGGTAAAGCTGTGGTTTCGATGAGAGGGGCTGTAATTCCATCCTGAGGGATGGGGAGGTATTGCTGGCACCCCTTTCCTGCTGTTTGAGTCACGTCATGCATTTAGTGAATGCAAGGATTTCATTATAAAGAAAATATTTTGCACACACTGTAATTCGGACTGAAAAGCTCTATTTACTCAATTGGAGGTGGCTTTTCATAAAACAGATGCATAATTTATGTCACTTTTTGCTGCTAGCTGTTTATCTGCCTTTTGGTCTCCCATGGTCCTTCTCAGATAACTATTTACAGTTTTATCCAGAAAGAGATTAAATGCCTCATTGAAGGTCACACAGGAAGACAAACACAAGCAGGAATTAAGCAGAGGTCTGTAATAATTATCTCCTTTTATATTAACACAATTTCCTGGCACTTCAGTTGTGGCTGTTTGGTTGGGCACTGGCCAAAGTCAAGCCACCTCAGGGGTCAGCAGCAGGGATGCAGGACACCAGGCAGCTGAATAAAGCAGATTTCTTTCAGCAGAACCTGAGCTGGATGCTTGAGGCATTTCCCCACGGATGGCAGAGTGGCTGCCTCTGCTGGGAAAGCTTTGGTGGAGTTCATATATTAATTTCAGTGTCATTTATGTCTGAGTCCCTCAGTGCAAAGGCATAAACAATTTTTGAATCTATTCTAAATTGAAGTATTTATGATGAAGTATTGAGATTTTAATGATGTCACATTTCATCAATCTAGGGGGTGCTGGTGTTGTCAAACTAACACTAAAAAGGGAGAAAAATATCTGTCATCTTTGTCATCATGGCCATCACTTACTCTGAGCACTCTGACATAAAAAGACTGATCATTTCCTGAGTGCCCATTTTATCAATTAAATAATGGCAGCAGTGTCGTGTAGCTTATGATTCAATACACATGGACACAGTCTTCTTCCATGGTTTGCAGTGGAACAGTAAATAATGCAGCCTTTCTTTTATCCTGCCCCAGCTCCTGTGTCCTTCTGTTCCTCTGTGACCCACCTGGCTCCTGTGTTTTCTACCCAAATTCCTTTCATTTCTGCCTGGGAACTCACTGGGGGCTGCAGTTTGTGGCATGTGCATGATAATGTGGAGAACTGTGAGCAGTTCCTGCTTTTCCTTTCTGTGCCCTCCTCTCCCAAATGCATGAGGAAATGTGTGGTAGCACAAAGAGCAGCACTGTTTTCTCTTGTTGTGTGGCACCTTCAAACTGTAATAATATCTTTCTTGATCTTGAGTTTGGAAGCCTTGAAACCATTTCTGTAGCACTTTGAAATGTAACTGTTAGACACGTCTTTAGATTTTTACAGTGATTTACAATCACCCTCATTCAAACAGAAGCATCACTTAAAAGAGCTTGTGCTTTGCTCATGATTAAGGACTTTAAAATCTGTCTGAATTTGTGTTTTCTTCTCTCTTGGAAATTTTCTATTTCTGTCACCATGATCTCTAAAAGACTGCTTCTCTTATCAGGCCTCGTGGAGCCCCTCCAGCTCTTGTTCAGACTGTTTTGGTCTTGGTTAGACTCTTGTTTTTATGACTCTTGTTTAGAGGTTTGGCTTTGGAGAATCATTTCCCATAATGGAACCTTGTACCAGTTCCTGTGTCCTGTACTGGATGCCAACATTGCTGTCACTTCACCACAGTCCTGTAATGTCAGAAATATTGACTGGTCAGGCAAATAGTTCAGATTTATAGCCACTATATTCCTACTTAATTTGGGCCACTCCTATAGTATTTTTTTTTTAAGTGGAGTTTCATTAATCTTTCAGAAACCCTGTCTGAAATACTTGGACATTTCCCTTTTATTCCCTGTTTTCCTCTTTCTTTTCCTGACATTACTGAAGTGATGAATGCCAGCTCCACATCTTAGCAAACTCCTGGCAGAAAATAAAACCATAAAATGGAAGCAATTTCATTGCCCTGGAAAACAAGCCCATTAAGACAAACAGGTGTGAGCACAAAGCACATCCCCCTGCAGGTGTGCACTTCAGTCTGTTCCTCCAGACCTGATTTAGGTAGCTGGGCTGCAGTCAGGTGCTCTTGTTCAGCCATGCTTGTCCTCATGTTTCTGATACTTTAAATAGATTTTAAACAGATTTTAAATAGATTTTTAAATAGTTTTTAAAATAGATTTGACATAGATTTGAAATAGATTTGAAATAGATTTGAAATAGATTTTAAAGAGATATTAAAGAGATATTAAAGAGATATTAAAGAGATTTTAAATCTATGCAATAGATCCCACTGGAGGTTATCCTTTTAAGGGAGTAGCTGCCTTAGACATGCTACACATGAAGAGCTGGCATTTGCTGTACCTTGGTTCTTTCTGTGGCTCCCACCATCTGAACAAACATATTGGTTTGCAACTTTAGTCACAGTGAAATTTCACAGCAGAAAACTCCCAACAGTTTTTTTGCTGTACTTTGCCACACAAGTAAGGAAGATTGTGTGACCGAGGTCGTGTCCTCATTCATCAGAGACAGAAACTTCTGGCCTCTCATTTAGGGACTGCTCTCCCTCCCAGGTTTGGATGCTTAAGGTATCCCCAGTTGTTAGCAATTATTGTTAATATCAGCATCACTGTTAGCACCACAAAATGGTGAGTGCCTGGAGTTCACTGTGAGTTGTTCAGAATTTATAATCCAGCTGTGATGGTTCAGGTCAAGACCTGAAATACCCTGGCTCATGTACTCTGTGTGTAGTGAAAGGCTGGCAATTTTGAGTGAAGAAAACGTTGCCTGAAGGAGCACAGATTTGAGGGAAGGTTTTCACAAGCTTCAAATTGACTTAAGTGTTCAAGAATTGCTTTAAAACCTGATTTCCCAGGATGTGCACCTGAACACGGGGGCCCTGGCCAACACTTTAAACATCAGTTCTGACCTCAGTGTGTAATTTAAGGGCCATGGTAAATGTAGCCAGAAATACTTAATGGACACTTGAGTTTTTGTAACGTGGTGAGGATTTTGTTCTTACAGACACAAGGTTGTGTTTTGATTCTATCACACTTCTCTACGTTTTCTATAAAAAATGTTCCCTTTCATATATATAGTACTCACTTTGTGATGGCTGCAAAAACCTGACATTTGCCTAATCTAAACTGCTTCATTTGCAGCCTTATCCGGGGGAAAAAAAAAAGTTTCAGTGTATGACAAGTGATGTATCTTAATAATTATCTCTTCAGTGTGCCTTATGGTGAATAATCAGCTTCTTTCAATTTACACTGTAAAATATATAAACCAGCTTTGTAGGGACCTTGGCTCAGAACCAGCTCACAAAATGACCCTTCAAGTGTAGTTGCCTCACAGGGTGAAACTGCTCCTCAGCAGAAAAGTGAAATAAGTTATACTTGTTCATGTTTTTAACCTTGTCTGCCCAGAGGGGACACACAGCTGTGCTGAACATGGGAGTGACTCAGGATTAGCAAATTCAGGTATAGGAGATTAATTGAGAAGTGATTGGATGTTGTCTTTGAAGCACAGGCTATTGAGTGTGCAGCAGCTAAAGCTAAAAGGCCTGCAAAGGCACTCTTTATAAATCCCTTTTTCATCTTTTTATTCATTTCTATAGCCAAAATGCACCTAATCCAACCACTCCTTGTGCAAAATAAATTCATTTCTGCTCAGCTCTAAATTTCATTTTACCTCTTCCTATTGAAATTCAGGTCTTGGTACATTTTGACCTTTTCAAGAAGGCCTGCTTCATTGTGAATTGTGAGTGCATTAGGAAGGTAAACACATTCAGCACTTGTTATTCAATGAGCTTGGATTTAGAAAGTCATTGTCAATAGGTTAATCCTTTTGTACAGACAGTCTCTTTGGCTAAGAGGCATCTTAAACAAATAAAGGTTTTACCAAAATGCTAATTTTTCAGTCTTTCTGTCAACTGTCAAGGAACAAACCTCAGTGGAGGTCTTAAAATTGGTTATTTCTAGTTTATATTCTCCTCATGTCAGCACAGTTTGAAAAGGAACTTCTGTATACTGAAGCCTAATCACAGGCTATTTGTTACTCTGCTCAAGAAATCATTAAAACCTAGGATTTTCTTGGAGTGTTTTATGAGGATGAGGGAAGGGATAAGTTTATCTGGGTTCAACAAATATTTATAAATACCATGAATCAAAAGGATACCAAATTCAGCAGCAGATTGGGTAGGCACTTAAAAAGAAAATAACATATCCCCCATCTGATTAAAAGTCAAGTGTCTCTTGAACTGCATATCACAATATTTGCCAAGTTGGATGTATTTTAGGCTATTGGTTAAAATGTGAAAGCAGAAATTAGGGATTCTGAGGGGGAATTGCAATAAAACAGCTCCTTGCAAGAATTACGTGGGCAGAAGTTCAGCAGTAAATAAGGTGAGGCTTTATGCACGGGTTTCATTTCTCTGGTTGTTGGGAGTCCTCTCACGGGCTGCCTCCAGATCCCGTATTTCTGTTTCTTTCTACAGCAGGGCTGCCAAGGAAAGTGCCCATCCACACAGGCTGGCATGAGGGGAGCCCTCTGAAGTACAAATGGCAGAAATTGGGGGGAGTTTGCCCTGAAACACCCCCCGAGCTGTGTCAGAGCCACGGGAGGCCCAAACCGCGGGGGAGAACCTGGCTGGCTCTGTGTCTGGGGGCTCCTCATCCAGGTTGTTTAAAGTTTTTTTTGTATCATTAAGCATCCTATTTATAACAAGGTGATGCCCCCTAAATGTGAACACAAAGTCAGAGAAGCCCTTATGACACGGGAAAGGTGGATAGAGCAAGGCAGGTACAACCAGTGTGGTCAAACACACGTTCTCTGTTTGTCTCGAAATGGCCGGTTAAATACAGTTCCGAATGGTTTACAGTCACAAGTGTTTCCTCGTTGGTATTCAGCGTGAAAAAAGGGTGCAAACAATGGTTAATTATCTCAACCTTAAGGTGGCTGCCATATTCACACTGTAGCTGTACTATCTAATACCTAAACACACCTTAACCTGAATTTTTGCTGCGCCACAGGCTTAGCAACTTCCACACAGGCCTGAGTCTGAGGCCTAGCCCGGGATAGCTCAGATCTCATCCCAAAACACATCATCCCAAATCTCATCCAAAACACATCATCCCAAATCTCATCCCAAAACACATCATCCCAAATCTCATCTCAAAACACATCATCCCAAATCTCATCCCAAAACACATTGTGCCCACGTTCTCAAAGGAATTCTGCTACATGAACCTTTTCACTTTCAGGGGGATGTCCTGGCATTTTCCACACCCCACACCTGTTTTTCCCTCTTTCCTAGACATCTTGTCTAGGAAAGGAGCAAGCCAGCAGGGACCCTCTGGATTTCCTGACAGGAGAACAGGGTTTTTTCACATTGAGGACACATTTTTTCACATTTTTCACGTACCTAATCCTTGGTTTTGCATGAAACCTCCTGTTTTACTCAGTGTGCCTCAACAGCCAAACAGATCTTTCTCCTTAAGATCTGCAGCACTTATAAATTGTGTCTAAATTTTTTATGTCTTCATCATAAAATATGTATTTATTGTGAAGTTTATGACTAACAGTGCTTCATTAAGATATAGAATGTATTAGAATTATACATATTATCTGAGCAACAAAGTAAAGAGCAGTTCCTCAGCTGCTTCAGTGAAGTCCTAAGGGTTAACACCAGCTGGAAAGAAGTCAGGTGACATTTGCTGCAGATGTGATCTATTGCTTTGTCTTCTATCAGTCTTCATGATTTATGTTTTTTCTGGGGCTGTTCTTGCCCGATTGACATTTATATATCATTTTTTAATAGACTTCATATTCATATGCACATTTTTTTTTTTATTAAATAGTCAGGACTTCATAGGGTCTGGCTGGCTGAATGCTAAATGAGTGACTAATTTGAGGGATAATCATGTCAATTTAGCTGGGACCAGCACGTACCTGCTCAAAAGTCGAAGTGGATACCTGAAACTGGGTGGCAGAGTTTGGGCCCAATTAATGAGGACGGTCAAGAAGTTGCTGATGCTTCTGGGAATAAAAAATATGCTTCATTTTGTGTCTAAAAATACTTTTGCATGCCAGTGGATGGAATTTAAAGATGGTATCTGGGCATGCTATGTTTTCTCGAAGAACTTTAGGTCTTTGGGATATAAAGCACAGATGAAATGCTAAATAGCAGAGACTGACAGCTGCTTGTTCCATTGTTTTTAAAAGAAATAAAATTATCAAAACTGTTCTGTAAGCAGTTCAAATGAATGTGCAGGTTCCTGTTCTGTTTGGGGCTGCTCTTGCCGCATCCCCTCAGCTCCTGCTCATCTCATTTAACTTGCACATGTCTGTCTGGTGACAAGTATCCCAAAAGAGTTGGAATCATACCAAGAACCTAAAATAATCTCAAGCCAGCAGATGAAAAATTATTCTGTGAAGTTAAGCCTTTCATGATTCACTTCCACTGTGCAGCTTTTGATCTTCCTCAGGTAGGGACCATATGTCCTAGGCAGGATATATTTGAATCTGGAATGTTTTTGCAGGTATTTCTGTTGATCTGTGGAAGGATAGATTTAGAAATGCTTCAGAAACGCAAGGAACCAGGCTGAGAAATGTCTTCTGTTCTATCTTTTAAACTTATGGGGGTTACAAGAGGGGTTTCTCACTTGAAATCTGAGGTAATTAGGATATCAGGAAAACTGGCAAGGTTTAAACTTGGACCCAGATTAATTTTTATTTTTAGTCGACTTGTGAAGACTTTGGCCAATTTTGGGACCTGTCAGTTCTGGAAGGCACAGAAAGGATTTCCCACGTGGGATTTGTCCTCTCTGCTGTCTGAGGAAAAGGATCCCTTTCTGTCTGGCAGTTGTATTAAGAGATGCCAATGTACATCATGCCAGTGTTTAATGCAATATATTGTGTCTTTGAAGAACAGCACAGAAACAATGGTGCAGCAAAAGGCAGCTGAGGGGCCTCTGCAGAGAATTCCAGACTGGAAAAAGCCTTTTTGTCATATTCTGTGACAGAAGCATCCCTCTGTAAAATTGTTCAATAGTTGTTTTCACTTATTTTACCTTATTTTTATTTAACTATTGCAACTGACTGGATCTTCCATGAGCCCTGTGACAGCAGTACAACACTCACTTCATATTTTTGGTAAGGTACAAACCTCTGCCCAACACATAATTATATGTTGTGTTTTTAAAATGTCAATTACATAAAAATAAAAATAAATACCAGGCAATTTTACAATTAGGTCTTTCATTAAAGGCACAGTATGACAACATAATCAGCTTTTCATTTAATGGTTTTAAAAGCCATCATAGCCTAATTAATATGCTACAATAATAACCAGTCTGCCTGCATTCTTTTTCTTTCCCTGTGCTTTCCAATCCTTTTTTTTTATTTTTTTTCAGCTAGTGATCTCAAAACACTGCCATATGCAGATTCCTGCATATGATAGGAGTTTGCATATGCCATAAATCGTGTGCCAGCTTTGGAGAGTCACTTAACTCTTCCCAGTGAGTTTCAGTGAAGTTCCAGGGGTAGTTTGGGAGCGTTTGGGCTGAAGCCAAACAGCTGAGGGATGATGTCTGAGGTTTTATCCCAGATGTGCTGTGCTCAGCCTGCCCTGCCAGGTAACAATGCACTGCTTGGCCTGTGCTCTCCAAGCCCTGAAAAAGCAGAATAGACTGAAGTAGATGGGGCTTTTTTCATGTGGGTAAAGTTCAGCTGGGAAAGAGTAATTAAAAGAGTTGAAAAGTGTTTTAATGATGATCTAAGTCCAGAAGGGAAACTTGATATCCTTCCATTTTAGCAATGAATTCAAGCATTTAATGATCCCTGCAGGGAGAAACACATCTGAAACAAAAACACCCTGCCTCTCTCCTTAAATACCTGTGCAGAGCCACGTGTGCTGTGTCTCTGAGCTGGACAGCAAAGGGAAAGAGCAGGGCAGAGCAGGGGCCTGCAGCTCCCCTGGGCAGCTCACCTGCACCTGAGAAGATAAAATATTTAACCCCTTAGAGCCGGTGACAAAGATGCTCTTGACTTGCTAAGAAGTGATGGGAATATTTGTGTTCCTTCCCCCATCCTCTTTGATTCTGTAGTGTGAGATCATTTAACCACAAATGAATAAATGGTGTTTTATGAAACTCAATATTTTAGAAAGTCGAATGCTAAACAGCATCACCATAAAGAATTTTGTCTCTGATTTATGAGAGCAAGACAGTGTTCAGTTGGCAAGAGGCTAATGCTGTAGAGATTAAATCAATCTTCATTACAGTTGCAAGGAAAAATGTTATAACAATAATAAATCTGAATGTCCATGAGAGATATTTACTATGTAAATGTTTGCTAAATCAGGAAGGAAATAAACCCAAAAAGGTGGAGGCTAGCTGCAGTGAAACCTGATGTTTTATACAAGTCATTGCTGGTCAATATCTTGCAGAGCATTTCCTTGGCAAAAAGGGGAAAGCAGAGGATTTTTCTGCAGAAGCCCTGTTGAATATTCTGATAAAGGATCCCGAATGTTTGGTCAGGGGGGAGAGTTTCTGAAGAGATATTTAGTGAGATTCAGCTCTCTGAGCTTTCCAGGAGCTAATCACTTAGAGAGGGCAAGGCAGGGCACGGTGAAAGGACTGGACTGTCCATCAGCATTTTCAGAAGTGCTGAGAGGCCTCTGGAGAGATGACATTTGGCTTCTTAAAATGCACTTCATGTGTTATCACCCATCTGGTGACATACATGCCCCTAGGAAGATTAACAAGGTTTGCCAGACCTGCTGCAAGGTACAAACAGCCTGTCAGAACCTAACCAGGCTCGCAGTGATGTCAAGTGCAGATCTGCTCTTGAAGGAGCCTTCTTAAAATCAGTCACAGTTAATTTGATGCTCTTAACTTGTTTCTGATATCTGTGCTGAGAGGCATGTCAGTATTCCACCCTGCAGCATTTTCAAGGTGATTTGGACTGTTAAAAAGATGAAGCATAAGAGAGGTGCTTAATTATAGGTAAGTGTGTGAATGGAGTGTGATATAAAGTAATGGAGTTAATAAAAGGATGGTGACTAACACAATAATAATGGCAATATGAGTTTGTGATCCATATCCACTAGACTTCAGATATGGTTGATAAAGATCCTAAATTAGTTTTCTAATTAATTGTTTGGAAACAAAATATTTTCATTTCACTTTCCCTACTCCTCTTGCTTGATTGCCAGACTTTTATTCCAATTCCACGTTTCCAGCTTTCTGCTCTAATTTGTCTTTGCAATAATTGCTTCTGCTTCTTTTCATTTTGCTTCTCTTCTGTAATTCCCCATTGCAGCTGGTCTCCAGCACCACAGACAGTGCAGCCCCTTCCATGAGAAATGCCACCAATCCCTAATGCTGTCAGTCATTAGGCAGTGTTTTTAACTGGATATCAGCTTCTCAAATTATTCTCACACCATCTGCTTGTTGAATATTTTTCATAGTTCATGTTTTTGGTTCTGTGCAGTTATCCTTTAAACTGAGACATTCTGCACAAGTGACATTATTCCCTTGCTGTGATATTATGAGGGGTTTTTTTCCCCACCTGTTAGTTTAGTTTCTTAAGCACTCCAGAGCCCTGATGCTGTAACTGTTGGTCTAGCAAAGCAGGCTCTGTCTGCTGTGTCATTCCAGAAGACAAAATTCATTTGTTTTACATGGGAGGGCCAAACATTTTTTTGCAGCTCTAAAGATGTGTTTGCATTGTGTCTATTCTGCAGATTCTAACAGAATGACCCTGCCTGTAGCTGATGTGGAGGTACCAGTGTGTTTCCTGAGCTTGCACTGTTCCTTGTCTTGTTGGCAATTCTGAGATGCCAACCTCGCCTCCTGGTTTCTCCATCCCTCTAAAATCATCTCTGGAACAAACCTCCCTGCCCCTTATGAAAGTATTTGGCCCCTTCCTGTGGTGCAGGAGGAATCCTTCCAGGGATTCATTCCCCAGAGCCCTGGGCTGTGCCTGTGCCAGGGGGGGGACACAGAGGGAGCCCCTCCTGCTGTGGCTCAGGTGAGCTGCACAGCCCTTGCACTGTGGTTTAGAGCAACCTGGAGGACTGCAGAACAAACACACAAAAGTTTTAGATGCAATCTCACTTCCCCAGGGAAAGACTTCAATATCTCACAGCAGCAAACAGCTTTAATCTCCTGATGGCACAAACTTTGCCTGAGCTGAGGGTGCAGGTTCCTCTAGGAGAGGTGGTGCTGTGCTCTCAGGCCATGAGGAGGCTCCTCAGCTGGATGTGCAGTCAGAAGTCACTGAACAGGTTAATTGCCTGCACTTATCTTTTAAAGCAAAGATATAATGCTTAGGAAAAACACTTTTATACCACTTAATTCTTGACAAAGGTGATAGAGCTTTTAGTTTTCAAATGTACTCGGGTCATGAAACTTTACGGCCGAACAAAATTAAAGTGTCACATCTAGTAATTGTCTTGTTTATTTTTATCTCTGAGAACTGTAAACACTTGAGATCTATTTAAATTAGAAAATATTATAAAACCAAGAGCTTTAACTTTTTCTTACATCTAGAGATATCCCAAACTCTAAAAAACTCATTCCTGATTTCAAAATAAAAATAGGGTTGGTATCAATTGCCATTTCACTTGTTATTCCTGATGCGTTGCCAAGTCTGATAAAAGAATGAAGGCTGCTATTATTGCATTGCTCTTTCCTTGAAAGGTGTGCTCCTGACCTAAACTGAGTTCTGTTATGGAGTCATTCTTACAATAGGCATTCAATTTTCCCCTTGCAAAGGAGTTTGAAGCAGAGGTGATGGAGTGCTCCTCCCTGGCTGTCCTGGTTTACCCCAGCTGGCCACAGCCCTCAGCCACTTCCCACTCTGGGATGGGGGAGAGAACTCATTTGTTGAGATAAAGGCAGTTTAATGAGCAAAGCCAAAGCCAGCAAAGCAAACCAAGGAATGCATCCCTCACTGCCCCAGGACAGCAGGAATTTCAGTGACAGGCAGGCAAATGCCCCCTTCCTCCTCCTCCTCCTCCTCCTCCTCCTCCTCCTCCTCCTCCTCCTCCTCCTCCTCCTCCTCCTCCTGCAGCTGCACTGCTGGGCACGGGGCCACATGCTCTGGGACATCCCTGACCTCATTTGGGATCAGCTGTCCTGGCTGTGCCCCCTCCCAGCCCCTCCTTCATCCCCACACTCCTGAGTTACCACAGCTCACCTCTGAGTTCCTAACATTTCACCTTTGAGTTATCAACACAGCTCACCCTGAGTTACCCACAGCTCACCCCTGGGTTGCCACAGCTCCCCCTGAGTTACCCACAGCTCACCCCTGAGTTATCACAGCTCATCCCTGAGTTACCCACAGCTCCCCCTGGGTTACCCACAGCTCACCCCTGAGTTACCCACAGCTCCCCCTGGGTTACCCACAGCTCACCCCTGAGTTACCCACAGCTCACCCTGAGTTACCCACAGCTCACCCCTGAGTTACCCACAGCTCCCCCTGGGTTACCCACAGCTCACCCCTGAGTTACCCACAGCTCACCCCTGAGTTACCCACACAGTTTTCATGACAGCCCAAACCACAGCCCAGCTGTGAAGCCAAGGCCAGCACTCTTGTGGAAAGCAGTGGCTGCAGTGCTGGAGTTTTGAAAGGCAGCAATGAGCTGAAATGCTGACCAGTCATCATTTCCTCGGGGTAATTCCCTGTTGCTAACATGCTTAAGGAGCTAAAACGTGGGATAATGCACTTTATTATGTTTTCTCACATCAATTATTTGCTAACTTGCAGGGGGCTTTTCCCATAAGTGGCTCGGTGTTGCTGTGCTAATTCATCTGCCAAGCCAAGGGTTAAATACCAGTGCCCTGCCAATGAAATTAGACAAATTGGCTTAGCAACTAAATGGCTGCATGCTGGAGGGAGCAAGCTGGGACAGCCTTCCCTCCTTTAGTCAGGAACATCAGCAAATCAGGTGTTTTAAGAGAGCTGTTGGATATAAAAATGAGCCTCAAACACTTGCAACCTACATTTTCTTCAAAGCATAATTTGCATGGAGACAATGTAAACTCCCAGTTTCTCCCCAGGTTTGATCTGGTGGCAGGTACCAGCAGTGTCATGTCTACAGCAGTTCTGGCCTTTCAAGTGCCAGCATTTGGCAGTGCTGTTTATCTCAGGTGCACATGTGTTACAGTATCCTGAAGGCTTTCAACTTATTTTAACTTTTAATTCATTCTAAAAGCACTTTTGTAATTTTTTTTTTTTTTTTTTTAGAATTTTGGCATAACCAGTTGTCTTTGAATTATTATAGAACAAACAGTTAGTGGCAGGTAAATTATTCAGAAGAAGTTAAGTAATACCAGAGAATTCAAAAAGACCTTTTGGCTTTCTTTGTTGTAAATTTGCAAAAGTAATGCAACTGTAGGATTAGAAATGAAATTTGAATAGTAATACATTATTTACTCTTCTGCTGTCTGATGAAACTTTCTCTCTGTATCTCTCCCTCAGACTTTCTCACAGCCAATTAGTTCATTCAAAAAAGTAGAGGGGTTTTTTGTTGTTGTTGTTTCTTTGGGTTTTTTTTTTAAGGGGAGAGAAAAAAAAATGAGATAAAATATTTAAATCAAAAAGGTGTGAAGTCAAGAACTGATTTGGGCTTACAATTTTATTTTCCATTGAATATATTTTCTTTCTTTCCGTCAGTGCATTGTAGTGCAAATCATCCTCCATACTTCTCTGCCTGGAAAGTATAATAATAATAATTACTATTTATTTAAGCAGACAGTTTGCCTTGTGCTGCACATCCACAGAATTCAGCTCCTAACAGTGGGGCTGGATTTCCTAAAAGAAAGATGTGTCTGTGTGGGGGCACGTGCGTTAGGAAATGTCCCCAGACATATTTTTGGCCTTTTTCCTTTTTCCTTTAAGCTCAAGACCATCCACTATCTTGTTTGGCATATGTTTTCTGCAGTGTTATGACTTATTCAAGTTAAAAACTCAGCCTTTGTTTTCCGTGTCCTTGTTCGCTATACTGTTATATACTCCCATATCTTTCCTAGTTTTAAACTTTTCTCAGCTGCTGCAAATTTCAAGATCTCAGCTTTTTCCGTTGGAGGCCTGCTTTTTCAGCTCTTAAAAAAAAAATCTTCTTTTTGCTTTTAGCGTTTCCCAGTGTCTCCCTGCAGCAGGGCTGCTGAGGCCCGGGGCGGGGTGGGAGCTGTGGCTCCCCCGGTGCTCTCACAGGTGATCAGGAGCCCTCCCTCCAGCCAGCACATCTGCTCACTCCCTTCTGGAGAGTCGCCCTTCATTTATTCCTTCCCTTTGGAAGCACTTTTGGAGTGCAAATTACTGCTATCAGGAGCCTTGAACTGAGAGGCTATTATTCTCCATGCTCAGATTAAATTAATTTTGAACAGTTTAATGCAGCATGTCCGAGCTGCGAGTCCAAGTGGTGTCAAATCTATTTCTCTGCTTTTTTAAGCTGCACCTTCAAGGGCAGTATGATTCATGGTAAATGTGTTCTTCTAATGTCTTTTGCTAGGCATTATTATTTTCTTTCATTTGCAAGTCATGAGGATAAAATGTTAACTATTTTCTTCCTCAAATTATATGAAGAATGCACAAGCTTATATGAAGAATGCACAGTTTTATTCCAGCCTTTCCCCCCTCCCCCCCAAGATTATTATATTTGCTTCTTGTGCTTGAAATAAAGGAAAAAGAGGAAAACAGTCAAAATGAAATCAAGAAATTCTTTTTCTAAACTGTCTAAAGGAGAAAAAGGAGACACTACAGGACCCTGAACCATCATCATTGCATTAGCAAGGAATTATCTTTATCAAGGTCTCTCTGTAATAAAATTAAGGAGTTTTTAACAATTGGCTCCATAACTCTGTTTTTTTTGTTTTTGCCAAGGTGCAAAACCAAAGCATGACATAAGCAAGATTTCCTTCTGAAGCTGAGGCACTCAGCTCTCTCTGCACTGCTGCCCATTGCCAAGGGGTCACTGCAGGGTGGTGGTGAAGATTCCCCACAGGTTTCTGAACCCCAAACAGCCAAAAAAGGGGGTGTGGCTGTCAGGATGGCCAAGGCACAGCAGAGTGCCAGCTCTGTGAGACACTGGGGATAAAACCAAAGCACCAATGTCCTGGGAGGATCCCTGATATTCACAGTTTTCAAGAACAGCAGAAAAAATACAACGAGGCCACAACATGAAAAATTACAGCAGTGCTTATCAGAGAGAGAGATGTCAGAGAAGCAGCAGAAACTGTGACATTGATGAAGCAAAATAAGATAATGGAAAATGAGCCTGGGATTCATCCTTATTGGAGTTATTGTGAGTGATTTTCCTATTCCACTAGAAGTTTTGAAATTTACTTTTTTTTTTAAATTCTTCTATCCAGCTGGATACCTTTTGCATGTTTAAAGGAATTTGGGCCATTTCTGAGCATGGCTGAGCCACACTTACTGCTCTGAGGCTCTTCCCTTCAGTAACTCCATCATCTTCTTCTTCAGACCTTGCCTGAAAGCACAAAAGCCAGCGTGGCACAGCCTGTGGCTGTGGTGCTCTGGCACAAATACCAAGAAGGCCAAGAGCCCCCAAAGTTATGAAAAATATGAAAAATAAATGAGCAGAAAACAGTCACGCTGACTTAAAATGGCATGGCACTGCGTTGGGAACTTTAAATAATGCATCCCTTCACAGAGTGGCTGAGGGAGCCTCTGGAAATGGTGTTTTCAGCATAAGGCATGATGAAATGAGTTCCAGAACATGCAGGATCTGATGGCTTGGATTGTGATTTTTGAGAGGAACGCTCCTGAGACCTTCACATCCTCAAGAGACGACCAGGGAAAAACTGATGAGCACATTTCAGCAGAACTGCCTCATACCCAAAACTCCAGGCACGAATAAATGAAGAACAGGTTGTGGCACACAATCTCCAGTGCCTTACCAACCTCAACAGCTGCTTGCAGGTGGGATTTTAGCTTGGCTGAAGGCTTTGCCCCCGTTATTTTGTTGTTGTTCCACATGAATTGTCCTGATGCAGAGTGTGGAGAGCCAAGCCCAGGTCTGCACTGCCAGTCCCTGGGATCCCCCTGAAGGAGGGAAACCTGAAACAACCAAGCCTTTTGTCAGCTGCAGCCCAGGAGCTGCCAAGGGAATGAATCATGGCTCTGCAGCCCAGAGAAACAAACTGGGGCAGCTGGATCCAGGACCAGCAGGAAGTGACAGGAGAAGCTTGGCTGAGAGTTACAGATTCTTCCAGCTGGAAAAAAAATAAGTTGTGTCTTTGTGAAAAATTGTCTGAGAGAGAGTAAATCCTCCTGTCAGTCTGCTGTGGTGAATTTCTTAGAAAGCTGTGGCTGGCTTTTAGAAGATGCAGGGATGCTGGTGGGCCATGCAGGGAGGTTCATTCCCAGTTTGTCATAGCCCTTCCTGTTTCCCACAGGTTTTTTCCTACTCTGACAGAAGGAACAGGAAATGGGAGACAAATTTGAAGTCAGGCCTGGCTGAACATGACATTCAGAAAAATGTGCCTGGATGCCACAGGAATGAACCCAAATTGACTCTTGTCACTTTTTATCAGCTTTGAAAAGGAAAGTAAATGAGCACCTTACCTTGCTGACTATATTTTTAATATCTTCTTGAAAAAGGATCTGAGTCAACTTTGTCCCCCTTTCACAAACCTATATTAGCTCCTAATTCTGCATTCAAAGATAAGAATGTGTTGTTTAATAATAAGAAAAAAAAAATATCTTCAAAGTACCAGTTATACAGTAAAAGCAGAAT
This sequence comes from Phylloscopus trochilus trochilus, assembly GCA_016584745.2. Taxonomy (NCBI): domain Eukaryota; kingdom Metazoa; phylum Chordata; class Aves; order Passeriformes; family Phylloscopidae; genus Phylloscopus; species Phylloscopus trochilus. The sequence continues at coordinate 962,696 of WQNJ02000046.1, read as the reverse complement.
CTTAAAGCTAAAAAAGCCCCCTGAGCAGGGAGGTTTATTTTTAAAACATTGTGAATTGTTGTCTCCCATCAGGCAGCATTGAGAGTACATTGAACACCTACAAAAGATCAAAGAACTTCAATATTCTGTCGATTCTGCATTTTCAGCTTAACTACGACATCAAATAAATGATTCTTTGGCATTTATTTGAATGTGAAGTACAGTAATCAGGGCTCTAGAGCTAATCTGATTAAGTGGTTTATTTCACAAAAGCTGTCCTATCTCTTTGGCACTGAAGATTAGCCAAAACCTCAATGTTTCCTTTTCACAAATTTAAAAATTCACGAATATTATCTAATAATTTTATTACTGACAGACTGTGCCCTGCCCCCTCTTTAAAAAACACTCAGTACAGCAAAAGCAAACAAATGGGTTTCTTCTGTTTGAAAGAAGCAGGATGATGGGGCTGGCAAATTGCTGCAGAATTAGTAAAAGCCTAATCTCTTTCATGAGCAAATGTTGTAAAAAGCTGCAGGTAGAGTAATTTCCTCCCATATTATTTTTGGGGCTTATGCTGTGAGTATAAATGCTATGAAAATGCAAATGAATAGCTAGATTATTTAAAATATGCATCACATGCAGCTATTCTTTTAGAGGGAAATTTGCTTTCCTTTCTCATCACCCATCTGGTTTGTTGTCTTGTACATGGATTTGTTTGAGATTTATATAAACCACCCTTTAGATTTTGGACATCCCATTCATGAAATGAAAGTGCCTGCATTTCTGAATCTTTTGAAATTCCTCTTGGAAAAAAAAGGAATTTGCCTGTGCTCTTCCAATATTCATAACACCAGCATGACAACACATCACAAAGAATACTTCAACCTTTTGGCTCCAAATGGAGATACATTTACTTTTATGTCCCTTCCTTCTCCCCTTGCCATGAGAATTAGCAAGTCCAACCCACTTACTTTGTTAAAAAGTACCAATGCAGTGCAGCAATGCTAAATGTGGCATTTCATATGTCATGAAATATGGTTTGCTTTGCCTCAATATCATTTACTGCTTGTATTTGTCAACTTTGTGCAAATTAGGGCTCTTGGTTATGTAATCAATCCTTTTTTAAGTCTATTAATTTGCTCTGGATGTGGTTTTTTTCAGATTTTTTTTTTCAGTTTTATAGCTAGAAAGATATTTTTAAATGAGTATTATTTCTTTTATGTTTAGCCTTCGTGTCCCAGGGGCTAATGTGGAAAACACTCAACAACATCCTATGGTGTGTTTTCTGCAGAGCCAGCAGATGATTGGAATGGTCCCTTTGGCCAGAAAAAAACTGCTGAATGCATTGCCTGGCCATGCTGAATGGGGAACTCTGCCTCTCCAGCCAAGGCTGAGCACGTGTGCTCTCAGTGAAGTTGATGTCCTGTTTTGGAGCAGCTCATTTGGTTGCATTGCAGAGATTAACACCATTTCCTGCTCTGAAGCAGGTCCCAGCTTTTCTTCCAGCTGCAGACACGAATTGGTTTGCCCAGAATTCACAGGATTTTTCCTTTTCTGGTCTGCTGTGCTTTGGCAAGGGGGGAAGGATTCTCTCTCCCCTCTGGGTTTGCTTATGTTGTGTCCTGAGGTGCTGCTGAGGCATCCAGCCCCAAACAGCTCCAGAGTTCCATTTTCTTACCTTCGTATCTAATTCTCATTATTATAAGAATTATTATTTCAGTGATAATTCTTATTATCATCTTAAATTTTTTTTTCCATTTTTGTTTTCTGGAGGTTGTTCCTCTTTGAGTGGCTGAGGCAGCTCCTTGCAGTGTGACAGTGCCCCAGTGGGACAGAAACACCCAAAGGTTTCACTCCTGTGACTTGCAGTGGGAGCTCTGAGCCCTGCCTGCTCTGTGCTTTTGTGGGAGAAGGCTGGGAAGGTTCAGTGTCCCCCTCTCACGTGCATTTAGCTGATCCAGTGCTCAATGTTGGCATGGCAGGGGTTACAGTCTGGAGCAGGACTGCCAGAGACCTGGCATAGGAAAGGCTGAAGTGTTGGCACCCCGTCCAGAACCCAGGAAATTAGGGAAATTAAAATATACCCAGCAGAAATGGAAATGGCAGGATGAATTGGGGGGAAAAACTCACTGGTTAGTGAAGGTATTTGACCTGTCCATCAAATCTCTCTGTTCTCAGATTGTTCACATGTTTTCTTTACTGGTTCTCAGGGGACAAATCCCTTGTTATTGCATTTGTATTCCACCCTCAGAGCAGCTTGCTGTGTTAAAGGAACTCCTCACTCTCAGGACAGCTTCACAGGGGGACTCCCAGGTTGCCTGTTGGCTGCCCTTGGGACAAACCCCAGGCCACCTTTTCACCCTGTTCCTGCACATCTCCTTTTGTCCTTGCCCACCTCGTGCAGGGTGTGCAGGAATAACCTCCCAGACAGGGAGAAGAGAGACATCTCAAGCAGAATGGTTGCTCAGCTCCCTGGGCACCTTTCCTTTGTAGCTTGTTGCAAACATCATCTGGAAACAAGTCGATGCCCCCAGGTTCATCATTTTTGCAACACGTGTCCTCTGAAATGTTGCATTTGCCTTTCCCACTCAGGGTTTTAGAGTGGTGCATCTCTGTCAATTGCCTTTGCTCATTTGGGTTCCAGGGGGGTTTTTAACAGCTCCTGCTTTTCACAGATTGCAGCCTTGACAACCTTGAACACTTTTTTAGTTCTCAGAGTGGCTGGGGTCTTAGAAGTGATTGTTTCCTACAAGAGAGGGCAAGCTTTCACACTGAGTGTTCCTCCTTTGTGCCTGTACCACTCAATGTGGGGAAGCTTTTCTTCGTACTGACACGTTTCTGGAAGTGTGCAAGGCCTAAGACATTTCATGGCAGAAAACCCTTTAGGCACTTCTGCTATTCATTTATGGTAGAAAATCCTTTAGGCATTTCTGCTATTTATTTCAAAAACTACACTTCTACTTTCAAAGAATTTGCACTTCCCTTGCCCTAAAAAAAAAAGAAAAGGAAAATTTACATGATTAAATACAGTCTTAAAAGTCACTCAGTGGGTGAAATGATCACTTGCTCTCCCTCTTTCATTGCAACCCCACATTTGCAGGAGGAGCAGCAGTACCAGGAGCAAGCCAAGGCTTGGTTCCACCCAGCTGAGTTTGACACAGGTGTGCCCCAGGGCCTCCCATCCCTTCATCTGCTGCTGCTGCTGAGGAGGGGGTTGGAGCACCAAGGTTTCACAGGGGCAGGGATAAATTCTGTGCACAGCAGTCCAGAGCTTTGGCTGTCCAAATATTTCATTAATTGTTTCTATTAAATAAGCAGAAGATGTGAAAACAGCAGGGATTCCATGCTGCTGGAGAGCCAGCCTGGCAGGTTTCACCCAAGGGAGGTTTAGGGGGGATTACAAGCATTTGATAAAGGTGTAGTCATCAATTTGCTTTTGGGGAAAATTCTTACTCTAGGTATAAAACCAAAAAAAGAGATGTTTAAAAAATAGGTGTGCTTAAAATGGGTGTTTGAGTGTCTAGCAGAAGTCAGTGTGGTCCCAGTCTGGCCTGTTGCTGTACCAGCATGGCCAGTTTCTTCTGGACACCTACACTTTATCCAAAACCTGTTGAGAAGTTTCAGTGCTGGCCCTATGAGTCTCTTTTCTCTTCCAGATTAAATACTGAGAAATAAAGCAAAATATGTAAATATAGTATACCCAAAAGCAAAAAAGTAATTTCCAACACAGATGGGTTTCAGGAGGTCTGCTGCCAAAGAGCATAAAATCCTTGTGCCAGGGGGTAATTTGCTTGCAAAAGAAGGAAGTGTATCCAATTACCCTCATGGAATGATGAGTTCTGCTCCCAAACCAGCCATTTAATGGGGCATTTGAAAGGAAGGTGCAAGCAATGGTCAGCCTGTTTCTCACACTCCTGAGATCATGATAGGCTCAGTGTGTCTTGTTTCTGTCTCCCCTACATTTGAGGGAAATAACTGTGAAGGATCATAACTTGACCAACATTGCACTGAAGGTAAAACTTAGTAATGGTTTGGAGTGTGGTGGGTTTTGTGGGTTTGGGGGGGGGGGGTTTTGTTTGTTTGTTTGGTTTTTTGTGTTTGGTTTTTTTGTTTTGTTTTGTTTTGGGGTTTTTTGGGGGGTTTTTTGGGTTTGTTTGTTTGTTTTTCTTTTTTTTCTTTTTTTTTTTTTTTTTCTGTATATGCTCTGCAGTCATGGAATTTAGCCTTTAAGGTGCTCTGAGGAGTGTTTCACTCCATCCATCCCAGGGTGTTCTGGGCTGGCTGAGCTCAGGGCTGTGCAGTGTAACCTCACTCAGGGAGCACAGGCACAGCTGCCCAGGTGTTTGTGTGGCTGAGCTCACCTGGGGGGCAGAGCTGGAGCTGCTCTGGGTCTCCCCTTCCCTCGGGGACAGGAGCTGTGCTTGGCTTCCCCATTGCCCTCCTAGATCAAATTCAGGATATTGCCATGCTGGTAGAGGCTGGTGGGGAGTTTATTCCAATAGATATTTATGTTATTTGAATATCTGTGAATATCTGTGTCTCCCTTCACTCAGCATTCCCACTGGGATGTTTGGTGCTCTGGGCTTGGCACTGAAAAGCCACATTTACAGGTACTGTAAACTTCCTTCCAGTGAAAATCCATAACTATGGGCTGTGATCACTGGGATAGGAGTGAAGGTAAGAACGTTTTCCTACTGATGATGTTTTTGGCAGAAATCATGAGTTGCCCAGAGTGCAGCTTTGTGTGGGGCTGAGGAAAGCCCAGAGCTCAGGTGGCTTGGGGAGGGGAGGTTTGTCCCAGGGGCAGCCCAGAGCATCAGCTGGAGTGGAGGAGAGGGAAGGGAAGGGAAGGGAAGGGAAGGGAAGGGAAGGGAAGGGAAGGGAAGGGAAGGGAAGGGAAGGGAAGGGAAGGGAAGGGAAGGGAAGGGAAGGGAAGGGAAGGGAAGGGAAGGTGCTGCTGTGGTGTGCTGTTGGGAGCAGGTAAGATTCAAGTTTTTCTTTGAATAATCTTTTAGATATTTGCAGCAAATATCTTTTTGATATTTGATTTGTGGACAGGTGTGGGAGTCATCCATCCAAACACATCCACGTGCATGCAATTACAGGAACCTGGACTGCTCCAGGAATGAATTTAAGCATTGTAGTGACTGCTGTCTAATAACATCCACCTTCCCAGGGTGCTCAGAGCATTAAATTGCAGCTGAGAATCCCTTGGAGAGAGACAGGCTGCAAATCCATTTGCTGCTCGGGGGGAACAGAAGGGGGGAGTGGAGGTGACACCACAGATGGGGTTGAGCAAAACTTTGTATGTCTTTAATTTTTAGTACAGCTCTTGTGTAGAACCCAACCCACCGATTTTTAGGCATCTTTTTTTTCAAATAACTCACAGGCCAAATTGAAAGGAAATCCCCCAGTTTTAATTAGAAACCCTGAGAGAGGTTTCTCTGCTCAATGTCCTGTTGGCTGTAGCTGGAGTGCTCAGAGCTTGCTCAGGAGTTGCTGTGAAACACTTCCCAGGACAAGAAGCAGGTTCATTTCAGTCTGTCTGCATTTAAAACCCCGTCAGAGGGCTGTGCAATCTAATGGCACTTAACACAGATTGCTGGTGGCTGCTGCCAAGGGTGGTTTTTTACCTTTTCACTGAATGCTGCATGTGAAAAGCAGCCGTGCTCTGGTGGCAGCAGTGCCACCACAACTTCAGCTTCAGCACAGACATCAGCCCAGGAGAACAGCAAGGTGTTTGCATTCTGGGCTGAAACAGTCTTTGTTTAAAGTGGCCCTTGAGGCTGCATTCACTCAGAATAAATGAGTAGGTATTTCTCAAGAAATTGTTTATGATTTTAACCTCTGAATTTTGGCTCCTGTGCCACCTTTGCCTGGGAACCCTCAAGGCCACGTGCCAACTCTTTCCTGCAAGCTTTTTGAAGCAGTTTAAGGACTAGCAGCAAGGACAGGATCTCTCAGCAGCATCAGGGCAGGGTTTGCACAGATCTCTGAAGCTGGCTGGTGGTTGCCTCTTTCTGTGGGCCAGGGCTGGAGCCAGGCTGCCTGGCTCTGATGAGAACATCAGGCTGCAGTGACAGATGGAGCTGATGTTACTGAGGTGGGGAAGGCTTTACATCACAGCAGAGTGGGGAGACAAGGAGATAAAACAATACTGTGCTCTGTGTCAGCAGGAAATGTGAAATGTGGGAGGAAATGTGTGGAATTGTAAAAAAGGGATGAATGAGTTTCCTCTCCAGCACAGCAGTCTTTGTATAAAATCTGTTGTTTACTGCTTGTTTCGAGACTTAGAATATATTTTCTTATGCTTTTCATCTATGTTTTATTTGGGCATATGGAGACTGATTGAAACCTCAGTTCCTCCAACACTTAGTGCTTTGTATCATGATAATGATGCCTGCAGTGGGAATAGCAGCAATATTATCAGCAGCAGCTTTGAGGAGGGAGAGATTCCCAGACTTCCCTGCACTTTCATTTAAAAAGTTCATGCATCTTTAATGGAGAGGATCACATTGCAATTAAATACCTTACCAGCACCAGAATGGCTGTGCCAAGAAGCAGCTCTGCAGCCTGCACGGAATTTTATTTTGTGATTGATAAGATGCATCAAGTTCCAGCTGTCCCTGGCTCCTCCTCTCAGGAGATCAGAGCTGGCAGCAGCCCCAAGAGAGCTGCCAGCTCCTTCCTTGAGCCCGAGATCAACCAATCCAGAATTGCCCCTGAATGATATCTGCTGAACTTAAGCTCTGTTAAAAAAAAAAAAAAAAACAAAAAAAAAAAAAAACCCAAAAACAAAACAAAAAAAAACCCCCAAACAAACAAAAAAAACCAAACAAAGGCACAAACCAATAAAAAAATCACTTCTATGAACTCATATAAATATATATATATATATATATATATGTTTATTTAGGGGACAACAAGTGATAGGTTACTTTTTTTTTTTTTAATAACAAAGTAGCCTAAAGTTTATCCTTTCCTCTGTCCTCTCTCTAATTTTACAGCTGTTTTAGATGCTTTTGTATGCACATCCACCCTCCTGTGAAGTAATTATATTTTCATTATATTATATTATATTATATTATATTATATTATATATCAGCACAGTGAAATGTTCAGCCCTTTGCTAAGTCAGATTGTGTCCCCTTTTTAGATTTTTTGGATATTTCAGTGTTTTTCTTAAACTGAATTTTCAAATTGGACTTAGGTGTCATTTTTAGTTGAAATCTCCTTGAAGCCATTTAGGTATTGATAACCATGAGTTTAAACATCCACTTCAGTGTGTTTTTTGTAACATGATGAATGAAACAAGAAGCAAATCTCTTGGTTTGCTCAGCTAAAAGGTGATCTGACCCATAATGCAATCCACAGGTATTCCTAGAAGCAGGTGGGGGGGAAGAGTAGCTGTTACACCCAGAGTATTATTTTTGAATATTTAATATTCAAAACTCTGAAAATTAAATGTAACTCTGAAAATTAAGTCCACTTTTAAGCTGTCTGCTAAGCTTGTTTTTTCTCAGATTTCATTTGTGCAGCAAACTTTGCAGAAGTTTTACTCACAGTGGGTATGATCCAGCCCTGGAGCTAAACAAGGCTTTTCCTGTACCTGGAACTTTTGATTTTGATTGTGTGGGCTTTGCCAGCAGAGAGGTGGAGCACAGGAGCAGGGAAACTCTCCCTCCTGTGTTCCCCACAGCCCCTGAGCAGAGGAGAGGAGAGGAAATAACTGAAATCCATTCTGCAGCTGCCAGTAAATATCTGAAACCCTTTTTCAGAACTGCTTCAGGAGGGAATTTCCAGCCCTTGCACCCACGGAACACTTGGAAGGAAGGTGATGGCACTGAAGGAGGATTTTAGAGGATTTTTTTTGGAAGGGAAAAAAGTAAAATTTAAAAAAAAAAAAAAAAGAGAAAAAGAAAAAGAAAAAAAGAAAATGCATTCTGGGTTAAAGCAGCAAGGGCTGAGCTGTGCCAGTGCTCTGTGACAGGGATTTACCCCCAGAGGATGCTTAGGGCAGGAGAATGTTGGGATGTTCCAAACTTCCCAGGGCTCCAGCAGCCCCTGGCCTTGCACTTCTGCAGGCAGAAGGATGTTTCAATCCCACCTGATTTATTTCTGGACAGGCTGGAGTGAGTGAGGCAGGGTGCTGCAGGGAGAAAGAAGATGTCCTTGTGCTCAGTGACCTGGAGAATTGCTTTCCTGCATGCTCCCAACACAGAAATCCTGTGCTGGTTACCAAACCCCCATTGAGGGTTTACCTGAGCTGGGAATGTCCTGGATGTGTGACTTGGGAATGCAAAACACACCCGTGCTGAGATTTCACTCTGCAAGTGGAGTAAATCCTTCTGCCTTGGATATACACATCAGATTTTGGATTTAAGAAAAGGATATTAATTGCTGGAGTTAGACTTTGCCACTGAAATTTTACTGTATAATGATATTCTAATGTAGTGTATAACACTAAATCAGATTCTGGATTTCTGGCATTGCATCTGCTATCTCTGGAATAAGAATATCAATATGCACTTATCTCAGATAGTAGTTATGAATGTGCAGTGAAGGAACTAAATACTGCAGTGATGAATGTCACAGAAAGGCTCTGAAGGAATAAATCATTTTGTCCAGCCAGGGGTTTAAACAGGGTACAATAAACAAGGCACACTCCCTTACAGTAAACAGGGGGGATAAAGCTGATAATATTGAGTAAGTGTCAGCAAGTGATTTATTTGCATCTCCTGCACTGATTAATGGTAGGTTTTTTCAGAAATAATGTGGGGTTTTATCACATGAGGACTGGGATCTGCATTGGGTGTGTGGGAGCAGCCTCCCTGCCTCAGGATGTTTCCCAGTTTTGGGTGCCCATTTCTGACATCAGTGATTTGTGCAGGCTGTGTCCTTGTGGCACACACAATCACCTCATGTGCCCTCAAATACCTCTGGTCCTCTCTGTTTCAGCTCCCCCTGTCACCTTGCATGGAAGCAAGCTTTGGAGAAAGCTTTGGAGAGCAGTTTCACTGGATGGACATGCAAGTCCTGTAAGGCCTGACCAGCCACTTCAGCATCATCACCAGCAGCAGGTTTTCTGCTGTGATGGAAAAAAGAAAAAAACAAAACAAACCAGCACACAAAAAGAAAAAATGCCAACCCAAACCCCTAAAATTAGAAACACATGAGCTTGGAGCAGGAAGACAGCAGCTGTTTGCTGTTGTGAGTCTATTGCAGTGAAGCAGTAACAGCAGAGAGAGTGATACTCGGTCTCGGCAAAGAAAAGTGACTTTCTCCTGTGAGTCATGCCTGGAAAGAGAACTCAAAACCTAGCTGGTGTTATCAGTAAAGCAGCAGTTGAGCAAATGGGTCTGTTTCTCAGGCAAGCAGAAGTGGATGGACATGTGTGTGACTGTCAATAGTGCTGTTCAAAATTCGTTCAAAATTATGAATCTGAGCAGACTCCAAGTTCTCAAAACATTTTGTCCCTCTAAACTCAGAACAGCATTTTGCCTGTAAAGCTCTCAGGCCAGGTAACAGGGTTGAACCCGTGGGTCGGATGACAAGGATTTCCCAGAGGCCTGGTGCTTTGGAAGGTGCAGTTTAGATTTATTCTCCTCGTGGTGTGAGGCTGGGTCTGCAGCAGGCAGCCCAGGGACCTGGCAGCTCTCTGGGGGCGGGCAGGAGCCTGAGGAGCTCCAGAGGCTGATTTGCCAAAATCCCCAGCTGAATGGGCAGCTAGAGCTGCAGTATTTATTTCTGTAAAGTCAAATAAATAACCCTCAACCACAGGCCCAAGCAAAGAAGGGAAGAAGCAGCGTTTCTGCTCAAGTCCCTGGGAGGAGCCAGCCCCTGGCTTCCCCTTCATTGGCACCCTGTGGGGATTTGTCTGCATTTCCACCTTTGGAGGCCAAGTTTAGTGACAGCAGCTGTGGTGGTTTTCCACAATAACCTGGATTTGTTCAGAAAACTGTACAGAAATTGTGTATTTACCAGCCAGGAGTTTCAACAGTTGCAGGCATTTCATTTTGCTCCTGTCTGCAGCAAGCACATCAGTTTGTTTCCAAGTAGTGTTGGCTAACATTTCCTATTAACACAGTCACCAAGGGCCTTACTGAGTGTTCTGAAGCATATTCAGCTCCTTGGATTCATGCTGATGCCAACAAACTCAAAGAAAATATTACCACCCTTTCCAAAATGACCAGGACTGATCAGGAAAAAGGAAATAATTTCATCACTTTGTTTGAAAGGCTTTAAATAATGGACTTTTATTGGATTTATTTAATGGAATGTGATGTGACATTAAAAAAAAAAAAAAAAAAAAAAAGAAGTTACTGAGGCCTGATGAAAACCTGATGAAGTGAACAATTTCTATGTCAACCTCTTTAGGCTTTGGTCCTTGAGTACTATTCAAAATAATATGAGACACAAAATAAAATCCATTCCTTCCTCTTGAGTTCTTCTGAACCCTTCCAAGTGAAAGGAATCATCTCCAAAGTTCCCTCTGCAGAGCTCAAAGGGTGCAAAGCTCCACCTGTTATGGCCTGAGAAAACAACAGATACATTTCAGTAACTTGTGTTATTTGCTTGTCATCTGACCCACGGTTCCATCCCTGTTACCTGGCCTGAGATCTTTACAGGCAAAATGCTGTTCTGAGTTTAGAGGGACAAAATGTTTTGAGAACTTGGAGTCTGCACGGATTCATAATTTTGAACGAATTTTGAACAGCACTATTGACAATCACACACATGTCCATCCTTTGCAGTCTGCACTGAACCCCACTGGCTGTCCCCCCTCCCTGCTCCCTGCACTGGCACTGCTGCCTGGGGAGTGGATTCCACAGTTAAAATGAAGTGCTTCAGATGTCTGAGAGCAATTGTGAGTCATTCCTCCTCTCCATATCGTGGAGCATGGAGAATAAATACACTTTCCAGGCTTGGCAGTAAACATATCCTGTGGCTCTAGTTAGAAGCCCATGCTCTGTGGTTTTATGGCCAACATAAACTCTCTCTATTGACTAAGCACAGGAGTGTTGTTGGAGTACCTGGGCAGGCACTCAGTCAGTGCCCACACAAGTGTCTGCATCTGGCACTGCATTTGGCTCAAAGAAATCCTGCAGCCCTCTGCAGGAGGTGAAACCCTTGGGGTTATTTCAGAGCTGTGATCAGCCCTTTCTGCTCTCAGGGAACCTCTCTGCAGCCATGGCAGGGGAATTTGTTGTGTGTCACTGGGTGCCACCAGGCCAGTAAATAATTTAAGGTAATTAAACTATAAAGTGGTTTCTTTACAAATTATTAGTGTGGAAAATAGTCTGGTTTTCATACAGTCAAATTTCAGTAGCAAAGTCTCACTCCAGCAATTAATATCTCTTTCTTAAGAAGAAAGGACAAGATGGAGCTATTAGTTTGTCATAAATTAGGAAGGTGTGCTAACTATTAAAAATGAAGATTTTCTGTCATCCATCTCAAGTCCTTCCCATGCAGAAATTGCCTGCTAGAGATGAATAACTTCAACATTTAAAAACCAAAATTCCTCCAGATAGAACCTGTTGGAACAAGGCAATCATAAAGAAGAACATCAGAATTCTGCAAATCTCACACATGGCAGGCCATTCACACCCCCCTGGGCAGGAAACGCTTCCCTGGGGACAAAGGTTTGCCCTGCCACCAAAAAAAGCAGGAGGCAGAGCTCTTGCCAGCTTTGAAAGAAAGTTATTTTTAAAAATAGGCACGGAGGTGCTGCAGTCTGTGAGCAGAACACCTTCCTGTAATAAGCTTCTTGGACATAGTCAATAACCTTGTTGTTTCCTCTCCTTTCTGGGGTTTATTTCCCCCTAGATACCACTTCACATTCCTATCAGGAAAACAAATGGAGTACCTGAGAAGAGGATATTTTTTATTCTTTTCCTCTCTCTTCAGCTATCCAGTAGATTTTTCTTTCCATTGCAGAGAAAAACCCACGAAGACAGACAAAGCTCTTCAGTTCTGTTAATACCTGCATGAACTCCAGGGAGCTCACTCGTGCTTCAGGGACAAAAAAAAAAGGCATAATTTGATTTTGGCAGGACATATTAAACACAAATGGGGATGGCAAAGGAGGGAAAACAAACAGCACAGCCCTTGGGGCTGGAAGGGTGGCTCAGGGAGCACAGGGAGTGTTGGCAGAAGCAGCTCAGGGTTTTCCTGGCCTGCAGGGGAAAGGCTGATCCCATCCCCTTTTTTGCCAAAGAATATTCAAGTTCTCAGCAGCAGCCTCACAGGAGGGTCAGAATATAGACCATTCCTTGAGAACACCCAGAGGTTCACATCAAGCTGCTTTCCTTCCCCACTCTTTCCTCTGTTCTGTGGTGTACACAATATTTCAATATTTAATGCAGCACAGGCTGGGACCATATCCAGTAGCTGCTAAGTAAAGTAAGTCCCAGGGTGACCATTTTTATTTCCATATTGTAAATGGTGATTTACATCTCTTTGAATTGGTTTTACTTTTGTTGAACAGAGTCAGAGATATTTCGTTTAATCTGGATTTTTGTTTGTTTAGTGGGAGGAAAATCATCCTGATGTGGTTCAAAATTCCCCTAATTCCATAACAACAGGAGAACCCTTTCTTACCCCTGAGTTAGAGCCTGTTTTTCCCACCATCCAATCTGCCAGCTTAATCCTCATTTTCAGAGTTGCTGATTTCAGGTTATTGTCATTAGCAATTAGCAGTCCAGCTGAGAATAGGAGAATATTTGACATGTTCCTTCTGAGCTGTGTCATCTGAGCCACCTTTCCCGTGACAAAAAGCCAAGAGGATTGGAATTGTTCACCCTGGAGAGGAGAAGGCTGCAGTGAGACCTTGGAGCACCTTCCAGTCCCCAGAGGAGCTACAAAGGCACTTTTTACAAGGGTGTTGAGTTCTCTTTTCTGTTAGACACAGATCCCTTTAATTTTACATATTGCTACTTCAATTAAAAACGCTGAATGATTTCTCAGTTTGTTTAATCACCAGATCTGAGATTTCTGTGGTCTCCACAAAGCTTTGAAGCCAGTGTACATAATACACATTTGCAAATATTACCACAAGCGTTTCGTTTCAAGCACCATCGAAATATCCTTCAGTTATCTTTATTTCCTTCATCTCCTTAACGACCAGTTATAGGTTTGCCTGATACCCAAAAGTGCAGAACACATACAGCAGGTCCTGGAAAAGCACTGGGAAGAGCAGAGACTCTTCACTAAATAAAACAATTTGTCAGTGCCTGGAAATTGCTTGTGTTCAACACTTTGCCTCGTACTTTGATTTCATTTTCTCAAGATGTACTTGTGTCCTGCGTGCATTTTGGGATTCTACACTGAAAAATAAACTAGTGCTCCTAAACAATATTTAAAATGACATTTTTATTACGTTGGCACGAAGCACGTTGCTGAATTGCTTTTAATATGATAATGTTTTGCAGTTTACTGTGCCATAAGTGCAGTTTGGCAGTTGAGTTTACATGAATATTTCATCCAGAAAAGGCCATGAATTTGTAATTATAAATAGACCTGCTCAACAGGAAGAGATGGATGGGTCTATAGCTACTAATTTTCCAAGGAAGTGTGGTTGAAGGCTGAGGAGGAGCACGTCCCAGAGCTGCAGCTGCCTCTCCTTGGGCAATCCTTGGAGCTGTCCATGGTGCTCAGCTCTCTGTCTCGGCTCCAGCTTCTCCTTCACCCAGCAGCTCACTCTGCTCCCACTCTTTAATAGCTGATCTATCCATGCAGACATTATGCTCAGTGCAGAGGATAACTCCTGTGCAAATTCTCTAAAATGCCAGTGGTGCAGTAAGAGAGCAACACCAAAACATTCCACCCTGCTTTGGTGCATTTTTTGGATGTTCTTAATGTGACTTGATGGCATCAAGAGGTCAGCATGGCTCCTCTACAACTGAAAAATGCATTCAATATATTCAACAGGCTCAATATATTCAACATATTCAATATATTCAACATATTCAATATATTCAATACATTCAATATATTCAATATATTCAACATATTCAATATATTCAACATATTCAATATATTCAATACATTCAATATATTCAATATATTCAATATATTCAAGTTCTTGTCAGACTCTGTTGTAACGTCCTCTTTTGTTTCCATGTTTTTAGTTCTGTTTTACTCTGCTGGTGTGTTGAAAACACCCCCAGTGCCACAGATGTTCCAAACAGGCCCTGCAGGGACTTTCCTGGTGGGAACTCAGCCCACTCTGGCCAGCAAGGTGAGCCCTGCTGCCTTTGGCTCTCCCTGAAGGAGCTGGGGGGAGAGGTTTGTGTCTGAGGGGCACTGGGAGAGCAGGAAGGTGCTGCTGGGATTATTGATCAGGGAAATGATTTATCCAGGTCAATTCTGCCTGACAGCTCTGCTGTTAATTGCTGGGGATCCAGACAATGAGGGAGGGGGGGGGCTCTGCTGCAGGGCTGGATTTATTTACTGTAAAATACTCTGCTGTGCTTTCCAGGGCTGGTAAAGCCCAGAACTCTGCCCTTGCTTGTACCTGTGACCAGAAGCAAAGAGAGCAGAGGAGTTTCTCAGTGTCCATCTCTGCCCACAGAGACATGGACAGCTGTGGCATCAGCATCTTCAGGTGTTTTCCATGCACATTTGGAAATACTAAAAAGAGAATAAATTAGAAACAATGTGTAATGTGGAGAAAGAGACTAGGAGAGCATTTGGAAGGAAAATGGGGGAATGCACCACAGGCATGTAATAGCTGTAGAAATAAGGAATAGAGAGTCCAGAATTGAATTCCTTTTTGAAAGAGCTAAACAGGGGAGAGGTTAGAGGCTGATTTTCCCTCCATCAGAGTTAATGGCAAGGCATCCATTGACTGTAATGGAACCTGGATGAGCCTCAAAAGGGCTTTCCCATGGCAGGATAAAAGAATGCAGTGGTGGGGATGAGGGAAGGGAAGAGAGGGCAGATGGGTGCAAATATTTTGTTATGGAAAGAGTGGGGAAAGGAATACACAGCATTTTCAATTATCAGTCCTGGGCTTTAGATGAGAGAGAGGAGATGTGTGATGGATTTATTAAACTAAAATTGTTCTGCTCACTAGGATTCTTTTCAGTGAAATTATTTCGCTGTCTTGTCAAATGGAGGAAATTTTGTTTGAAATGAGAGCTCCTGCCTCCCAGCATCCCTCATCTACCCAGACAATCCATTACCCACCCAACAAACTGCCAGGAAAAAGCTCTCACCAGGTGGTGGAAGTCAATGCCCAGCTCAGCAGTGTTACCTTGTGTTTGGGGAAGTGTTGTGGGCAGAGATCAGCTGTGCTGAGTGACTGCACATCATCATTAGTGAGGAGGGGAGCCTGGGCAAGGGCACTGGGGCTCCTTGGCATTTATCTCCTGGCTGTGGCAGCAGCAGCTCCATGCCCTGCACACCCGAGCCCTGGTGCTGGCTCCCTGCAGCAGCAGAGGGAGGAGAACCTGCTCCTGAGTCCGTGAGTGAAATGAACAATGAATTATGGATTTTAGCTGGAGAAGTTGTGGTTCCTGCACTCAGGCAGTCGTCACAAAGCTGTGGTTTCTCAGAAATACTTTTGGTGTGTTCTGCAGGAGGTTTTTCTTTACTAATAGCTGGGCTTCCACTTAATACTGGGAAATTCTGAGCTGAATTATTCACATTATCCTTGAAGAGCTGCAATGGGAAGGCTGGAGCAGGGAAGAGGTGGGAAAGGCAATAACATCTTTAGGAGGTTACTGTGAGGTGTAAGATCAGTTTTTATTGCATTCTTTAGCTGAATTTGAATGTCTCACAGAGAACCTAGAGATTCTTGTTTACCTGTGTGGATATGGAGATCTGCCAAAATTAGCAGATGTGGGAATTTGGGGGCAATGGCATATATTCAAATTCAAGGACTGCCTTTGCTGATGAAATGCTACAGGAAAAGGTTTCATTTGAGTTCTTTCCTTGTCAGGCTTCACCTTTTGGTAGTGGAAAATCACTTCTTATTTTTCTGCTCTCTGTTGTAGAACAGTAAGTGTGAAAATGATAAACAAATGAATTGACTGAAGGGATCCCTGGCTTTTCCTTCAGCCCTTTCTGCTTCTGCAATTCCTGATGTCCATTGGTCAAAGCAGCTGGAGAAGTTCCATGTTTTGTGTCTCTGTAAATCACAGAGGAGCCAGGAGGGGCTGCAGCCCCAAAGCTGGAGCCAGGCTTTGCTGAGCAGATGCTCTGAGTGTTTTCTGAGGGGGATTTTTGGGATTAGACACTCTTCAGTATTTTGTAAAAAAAAAAAAAAATTCCTTACAGCATGAAACAATATTAGAGGTTTGGTAATGTGTTCAGTGTGTTCTTTATTGCAGTAAAAACAGGGAGAAAAATGAATATGAATTGGTTGATGTGAGTGCATCCCAGCAATGGGCAAGCTGAGTACCTTGGTGCTGTGCCAGACCTGCACACCGAGGTTTTTAACAACCCCACCATTCTCATTTCCTCTTGGGCTAACTGGGAAATCCTGCAGAAGGAAAGGGCCATGATGAGCTCCACTTGCACACAATAGGGCCTGATAGGAGCTTGTGATCTTCCAATGTTTCCTTACTGTAAATGTAAATGGCAAATAATTAAAAGTGCTGAGATTTTAAGATATGGGTGTAATATCCTTTAGGGAATTGAATTCTTTTTAATGATGTGGGTTCACTTCTGAGGATTCCTTTAGAAACGTAATGTATTTAGTGGTGCTTAGAACAGATCTCGTACCTCCTCTCTGAAATAGAGTTGGCTCTCATAATTAAGATTTTCTTTTATAATTTCACTATTTTAAGGCCTTATGTCTGGGCTTGGCTTCTCAAAAACTTTTTCCTGAAAAAATTGCAACAAATAAGTTGCTCATTTAAAAAGGAAAATAATGATTTTAACCTGTATTTTTCTTTCTCCTGTGTATGTATCACCTTTTAAATATCAACAACTTTCTAATGAGGGCTCCTCACTACCCCATGGATGGTATGGGTGGTGTTACTAATTAGTTTGGAAAGGCCATAATGAGGGAGAGAAAAAAGGATATTTAACCACCTTTGACTTGGTGTGTGACTTGGTGAAATTTCCCTGAGTGCAGGAGCAGTAACAGAGACTTATTGCTTTGATTTTGGTTTTCTGAGAGTACTGCTTCAGGATACCTGGGTGAAAGTGGAGAAAATTAATGAGATTGGAGGGGGAAGAGAGAGAAAATGATCCCAAATTCAGCTGTGAAGGCCATTTTCCCCTTCTTTTTCATGGTGCATTTCAAACTTCATGGCTTTAAAAGGAGACTCAATGAGGCTTGTGGGTCCCTTCCAGCTGAGGGTGGTTGATGGTGATGATGAAACATTCTGACACCAGATAAGTTTTGCTGAGCATTGTAAAGCCTGTAACACATAAAATCTGAAATTCAGGTGTTACCTGATGCCAAGTGTAACACTGAGATGTGATTACATCAAAGACATGGTGTATTAAATTCAAAATCCAAGCAGCAGCTCTTGGGAGTAGAACTTGATATTAAAATACTGGGAGAGCTTCAGTGCTCTGTGGTGAATGACTCAGGTTATTCTGTATGCAATACACTTAAAAAATAGTAATATGCATTAAGATCTCCTGAAGAAATAATGAAGAATGAGAATCACTGAAGGCATTAATCTTATTTTGAGAGGTAGGTGCAATCTGGTCATCCTTGTTCAAGAAAAATGAACTTAAATGGGAGCAGATGGAAAGAGGGGCAATTAGGATGATGAAGCGAGCAGTGAATCTATCACACCAGGAGAAATGAGAGTGTGTTATACAACAGGAGCTGCTCATTTAGCCTGCTCAGGTGCAGGCAGAGCCACCTGACTGACCTGTGTGAATGAACCCCAGGGTTAAACACCAGGGAGGCACAGGAGGGCATTGCCAGTGTTTGATGAAGTGCTCAGAACCTGGAGTGAATGGAGCTGCCAGAAACCCCCCAGCAGCGTGTTCAGGTGTGGGAGAGCCCTCTGCCACTGCCCAGCCTGCTCCAGGGGCTCCCAGCCCTGCCCCTCATCCCAGGCACCAGGCACAGACTCCTTGGCTCTCTGAAATTCCTTTCCCAGAGAGTTTTCTGCCAACCAGAGCCATGTTTTTGTAGCTGTGACTTTATTTACATTCCTTTCCCTGGGAGGGGCTTCTCCTCGCTGTCCCTCTGCTCTGAGCAATGTGACTGAGGAGGTTTCTCTGTGTGTCACCAATGGAATTGCTCTGGGTAGCACAGGATAAAAAAGAAGATATTCCCAGTAACAATCTGTCTTGGTTTGGACAGCCAGGTCTCTGCCAGGGAAAGCTGGAGTTTCCCTTGGAATGAAGAATGTAAACCCCTCATCCCCTGCCAAATTATAAATTTGCAATTAAGGGCTTTCAGGCAAAGATTTGGGGATAGGAATAACAGTTCTTTACTGGGAATATTAACCAAGACACACACACAGAGTCATTTTCAGCCTTCTGAAGCCAGAGGCTGGGTTGTTGTGGTGCACAGCAGTGTCAGAGTGCAAGGAGCAGCCCTGGTACAGGGACTGGCACAAACTTGAGTAATGGACCTTAATATTCACCTTAATATTCACCTTAATATTCATCTTATTCCCCTTAATATTCCCCTTAATATTCCCCTTATTCCCCTTAATAAATGCTGTCCTTACCCTGCTTGCTTATGGCACAGGGAAAGTTGCAGGGAGGGCTTTGGGGTGATTGTAATATTTTTTTTTTAAACCTTGCTGATATAGAAAATATTGCATCAAATATTTGAAGCGAGTGTTAGGGCAAGGGAAAATTACCTGAAGTACAAAAAGGTACCGTGCACATCTTCCTGTGTGACAGTGAAAATAAGTTGTTGATGCCATTATTATTTTAATGCATATTTAATACCAAAGTCTTCAGGAGACTGAAAGCTGTGGATTTAGTTACTGGCTTTAAAATGACAGCCTACATGAAAGCTTGAAATGCAGAGTCCTATTAAGCAAAATATTTTCAGTCTGTTGGTAGAGGATTCTAATTCATGGTTGCCAAAAAGGGCACACATAGAAAATTATAACTTAAAGGACACAAGCAAGCAAGGAGTTCTGAAAGGTGAGTCATGTTAAACAAATGAGATTACCACTCTAAAAGTGAGTGGCAGGAGAGAAAATGCAAGATTTAGTGTTTCTCCATGTCAAAAGTAGCTTTTTCTTTTTACCAACGTTTCATGCCACAGGTTTTTGTGTGAAAAAGCATAAAAGTAGCTGGAGAAATAAACCATGGTCCCTTTCCTACAAAGGGTCCACGCAGCCCTTCTGAATCACTCCCTGCCTCGTTCATTGTGTCCCACAGCGACAGGGAATGGCAAAGAACTTCTGATCAAAAGTTGTTTTGTCCTTAGATCTGTCTAAAAACCTGGGAGTGACCCTTTGAGGAGGGTTGCAAACCCACCATGACCCCAGTGACTAAGAAATTGCCAACACAAGTGGCATCTGCTGCAGCAGTAGGCACCATTGTCCCAGTGTTGTATTTCCTTCCACAGGCTGTTTGCATCCCTGCATCCCTGCTATGTTATCTATTATTCAGCTCTGTATGGCAGGAACCTGTGATGAGAGAAGATCTTGAGGGTAGGATTGTCAAAAGGAGGAGTGTTTGCATATGCAGCTGGAGATAAAAGAGGATGTGGCTGCATCTATCTGAAAACCAGATCCTTAATAATTTCTTTATCCACACCAGATACAAAGGTGTCTTGAGCTGAGCTGCTGGCACTAACAATGGGAATTCTTTGTAGGGCTTTTCTGCCTTGTTCCAGCTTCATTTGAGACTGTCCATAATCAAGCAATCCTTGTGTCTGACTATTGTGCCTGTGATCTGTTCCTCAGTATTTTCTCAGGGATTACTGATCGTTGCAGGGTATCAGCAGAACAATGCTGACAGCAAAGGCTGCTGCCATACTCCATGTGTGGCCTAAACACACTGGTATTTCTGATTTTTCTGCAGTTGGTGATGTGCTCATCACTGAATGCATTTCTCCTCTTTAGATCAGGCTAACTTTTATAACACTTCAAGAATGAATTATTAGAGTTTTTTTAAGACAGCTAATGCATTCAGTGGCAAGGGTGAATGTTGTAAGCAAGTTAACTTGCCAATTAGCCTTGATTTTTTGATCATATTTTACTGTCCACTGGCAGAAAAACAAGCAAATCCCATTATGGCATGGCTTTATTGTACCACTGCCCAGCAATTTTTTGTGTATTGTTCCCTTTCATAATTTGAGACACGATCATGATTTTCGCAATAAATTCTTTTCCTAAGTATTCCTACTGATGGATGATGCATTTATTTAAGCATCAGTGGGCAAATAAAGTTATCCACGGATGACTAACAACCTTGAATAAATACCATTTCACTCAGCAGCTATCCATAGTACCTTAGCAATGCAATTACATGCCAGGACCTATTATCCCAATTAATGGACTGTTTTATATTCACTGTGCATTATACTTGAAACCCTTCAGAGGCCTGGCCTTCACTTAGCCAGAGGCAAAAAAGAAATGTAGAACAAATCACCAGGAAGAGGCTTTCACTTGCTTTCCAAGATACAGAGCGTGTAATTACACTTAAAGCATAGTAAGGATGGGCTCAGAAATGCCCTTTAATTTAAGTTACAGTAAAGCTATGTATTAAAGCCAGGATTGTGAAATACAGCTGTCCTGTTTTCCAGGATGATTGCTGTTAACAGCACGGGCAGATACTTTGCTCTCCCCTTCCTGCATTGTCCTTTCCAAATTATTTTGCCAGAGGCCAAGTTTGAGGCTTCTTTCCGAGGTTCAGGTTTCTTCCCTCTCTCTCTCTCTCTCTCTCTCTCTCTCTCTCTCTCTCTCTCTCTCTCTCAGCAGATGAAATAAGAGCATCAGGTGCTGGGGATGCTGTGTTTCCTGGCTGGGTGAGCCCATAAAAGAGCCTAAAAAGTGCAGGGAATGGGAAGTGCATATTGGTGGATTGTTGAAGAGCAGAATTCTTTTGCTGTCTTTGCTGGGATCATTTCTCTTCAATAATTTAACTATTGGTTCAGCTTAAAACATGTAAGGTAATAAATATTTCAGGTGGTACTAAAATAAAAAGATAGTTTAGGTGGGGGGTGGTTGCAGGTGCTTTCCAGGATAATTTCTGGTAAATTGAATGGACAGCCCAGGGAGAATGAAAAGCAGTAGATTGAGGTGTGAAGTGATGCTCCTGGTCAGTGCATTGCAGTGCTGGGCTGCTGCTCCGGGAGCTGCCAGCCCCGGGCTGGGGTTTGAGCACTGCAGTTCCCTCGGCTCCCTCTGCTGGTTTCCAAAGCTGCACTTCCCTGAGCCGTAAAATGAAACGCGGTTGTATTTCTTCCCCTCATTGTAAGGAGCATTGATTGCTCCTCATTGTATATTACAGCAAAGGGGCAGTCTGTTAGGTGAATTTATTGCATTTTCTTCACGATAATTACTGGAAGTTATTGAACAAGGCAGGGAGTTATCACCAGTAAGTTCCTGCTATAGCTGAGGAAGCAAATCCACAAATATTTAGTGGATCTGGAGCTGTAAACAACACATCCTGTTTACAGTGCAGCAGGAATTTACAGCTTACGGTGCATCTGAGGATTTGGTAGGAATCAAGCTCCAACCACTACAAATTCAGCCTTGAAAAACGAGCTGCAGTCAGGAATTGTGTGGGGCAGGCACCTTCTGTGGAGCCCTTGGGCAGCAGAACCACCCTGGACTCCCCATGTCCCTCAGTCCAGGGTGGTGTCACTGTTGGGTGGGGTGAGGGAGCCTCCTGCAAGCTGCACTCACACCTTGGTGCTCTGTGCTGGGCAGCAGGGATCCATCACTGGGGAGGATCAATAGAGGAGCTGTCCCCTGGGGCTGTGGGTTCCTGTAGAGCACAGCCACGGGGCCATCCTTCTGCAATCCCCCTGCACAGATCATTGCTGCAGCCAGAGGAGCACCAGGGAGGGGGGTGGCTGTCACAGCCAGGAGCAGCACGGGCTGCTCCTCCCGAGTTTCCTTTGTCACAGCCCTGTCCTTGTCACAGCCGATCATGTCACCCCCAGGGAGGGCAGGGAGGTGGCCCAGGGCTGCCTCAGCTCTGCTTGGCTCCTGAGAGCCCCCAGGAGAAGAGGGGTGAGCAGGTGCCTGCTGCCCACTGGGTGCAGCTGGAGCCCACAGTGGCAGCTCAGCAGGATGTTGAAGGATAAATGCCAACAACAGCAAGTGAGTTCCTGCTCTGCTAACAGCCCCTGCTGCCCCTGAAAGAGAAGGGAGAGATGGTGTGAGGTGGTTTCAGGTCCTGCTGCTCTCCTCTCCTCTCCCCTCTCTCACAGGTCCTGGGACATCAGTGAGTGCAGGGCTTGGGACAACCAAGGTATTGAGATTTCCTTTCCAAGTGCAAACAACCTGGAGATTCACACCTGGGTCCATTCCAGTCCAGTCAGGGGTGGAATCACCTCTCAAGCCACTTCTCTAACAGGGCTAACATGTAATTCTTACACTCTTTAACATGGTTATCATATCATTCTTACACTTTAACATGGTTATCATACCATTCTTACACTTTTTAACATGGTTATCATATCATTCTTACACTTTAACATGGCTATCATGTAATTCTTACACCCTTTAACATGGTTACCATACCATTCTTACACAAACAGAAAGCAATGCTTTATAAGCATAGGCAGAAAAAGTGACTTCAAATGCCAAAATTCCTGGATTTTTTTTTTTTTTTTACTTCTAGTGCTTCCAGTACATCAGAGGGGGGTTGTTCACCTGCAGGGCCACTGTGGGAAGCATTAAAGAGCAGCCCAGCTGTCCCACCAAAGGAGTGCCACAGGTGTAATCCAGATGCTCGTTGGTTTAAAGATGGGAGATAAAAGCCAAAAAGACTTAAGATAAAAGCCAAAAAAAGTTAAAAGCCAGTAGGTTTAGCACTTTATCCCTAAATAGATGAACAAACTAGTAGAGAGGAAATAGAAAGGTAGCACGTATATTAACTGCAATTAAATGCTGATGACTTTGATAAATGCTGCAGTCTCAATAAATATAAGTGATCTTCACATTACTCTTCATTTATTGACACCCTGGTACTATTTTGAAGAAGATTCATCTTCCACCAAAGACTTTTACTGCTGTAATATTTCACAACTGACTCTCCAATTTCTCCCATTATCTTAATATCCACAGTTAAAATAAAAAACTAACATTATCCCTGGTGACTGTCTGTGCCATACAGAGACAGTGAGGAGACAAAACATAACTTCAGCGAGAAAATTCCTGGCCATTATTCACTGTTCCAATTTGAAATATCTCACTGCAATAGGCTCGGAAATATTTCTTTTCTTCTGACCTATTTTTCTGGTTTTCTTATCAGTCTCTTTGCTTTTTGAAGGCAGAAGCTGTAGATGGCCTTTTTGGAGTGTTTAAAGTAGTTTAAAATTTTTTTTTACTCCCTGGGTAGAACAATTTAATCACTTTCATTTCTACCATTTCACTGAGAGAGGAACATTTTACAAAACTAAAAAAAAAAAAAAAAAAAATAGTTTTTTTCCTATTTCACTCTGCAGCTGAAACAAAGATTCAGGGAGCAATCTGTGGCAGCAGAATTGGGCTGGAGAGTTGGTCTCTGGTTTAGCCACCAGCCAGAGAAGAGTGGAAAAGGAGGAAAAATGGGAGAGGCCTTTTGATTCTGCCTCTGTGCTAAAGAGTGAATTTGGTTTGGATTTCTGCTGGGGGCAATGGGGGGAGCAGAAGCCCAGGAGTGCCCTTGGTGTGTGCCCTGACTGTGGGTCAGAAATGCCACCCACCCCTGCTCCTGTCCTGCAGCAGCTCTCTGCCTCCCCAGCTCCCCCTGGCCAGGCAGAAAATACACTCTGGTTGTCTGTAAGCATTAATTACAGAGCCCTGCACATGCTTAGAATATTCAGGGTCTCTAATGTTGGTCATTTTCCAGTAGGAAAAAAATCAGTAGTAGTGACAGAAATATAAAATCTGGGGGGGACACACCTTTAAATAAATTCTGATTTACTTTCTCCCGGTGTTACTGATACAATATTGATTTTATGGAGTGGCAGTGGCCTGTCCAGAGTTCACTGGAGACTCCCAGAGCACTGAAGCTCCTCCCAGGCCCTGTGCTGATAAACATACAGATAAAGAATGCATCTGATAACTATCAATCATTTCTCCACTACAGAATTAATACATGAAATAATTCAGTCTGCGTTTCCCTGCTACACCTCAGAATAACAGGGAGCTTGAGCATTTGGTTGGGTTTGCTTGAATTTGCACAAAAATATTCAGAGTGTGTGGAGGAGCACAGCTTTTCCACCACCAAGTGAACTTTGGTGCCATCTCATTTTCACAATAAGACATTTCCAAGAGTGTGCTGTTGTCAGATAGTCCTTTAATGGATCATTTTAAGGCCAGTGGGGCATGTGTTATCTCACTTTAACACACACCTTGTGGGGTTGTTTTTTTCATTTGAGTAAATGATGTTTCCAGTCCAACAGCTTTTTTTTTTGTGTACACAACAAACTGAAGAAGGGGAGTAATGTGGCCGTGGGAATCCTTTAATTTAAAAAGAAATGTTTCTTAATTAGAGATAATGGTAGAAGCTTGGCAGGATTGCTCACTGTAAGAGCAAATCTCAGCAGCTCTGCTGTGCTTGTGCAGGGGAAGGGCTGGAGCACCTTGCTCTCACTCATCTCATCCACCTTTCCCAGTGACTACCTTTGCCAAACCTTCTGATTTTTTATTTATTCTTAGATATCTATGTCCATTCAGGCTTGGGTGCTGGATTTAGGGATTCTAAATGTTTCAGTGACACCCCTGCCAGGACAAAAGGATGAACAAGGGGTTGGACCTTCTCAGGTATCAGGGAAAAGCTGGTTTTTCAGGATTTTGGTATGTAGAGTAGCATTGTAATGTTGTAGTTCCCATAGGCTGTATGTAGATTCTGTAGGTTTTGTATCTTGAGGTGATTGGTTGATGCTCATTAGAATATTCACGATAGAAAGGGTTCAAATGGAATGGAACAGGGAACTCGGGCTCTTGCTCCCCTGGATCCCTGTCCCCTTAGACCTATGGACTCTTCCCCAGTCAGGCTGCCTTCCCACCACCAATAAACCACGACCAATAAACCACGACCAATAACCCACGTGTCCCAAAGAGCATCCTGCTCTGCAGATCATCTCTCTCATCAGACACCAACAGCACGTTTCTAATACCTCACCACATTTAAAGCTTTTCCTTCCCCCCTCCCCTCCCTCAAGCTGCCAGGGATGTCAGCTCCTGCCTGCCCAGCTGTGCTGCTGCTGCCTTTGCCTGCAGACACCCACAGTGCTCTCAGAGCCCCTGGCAGTGCCTTGCTCCTGTGCTCCAAACCCATCCCCTGCTTCTCTGCTCTCCTTCCCCCCGTGGCTGCTTGGTGCATTTTGTCCCATCCTCAGAGCAGAGGTTCTTCCCCCAAGAGGAAATAAAAATATCATCGTTTTGATGTGGTTCCTGCTGGGAGTTACTGGCTTCTTGGGAGGTTTATAAAGCTTCATTCACCAGTGGCACTTGTAAATCATGTAAAAAACAGGGAAGTACAATGGCATACAGCACACACTTGTGATTACTGTTGGAAATGACATCTTTCTTGGCAGCACTTGGAGTATCATTGCTCTATTTTAGTATTTCCTTACTACATTCTGTCAGAGGTTCAAAGCAGAAAAATGTGAACTATTGTAAAAGGAAATTCAGGCTGTGAGAGGAGTCCTCCCTCGTTAGTGCTTCTTTTAACTGCTCTGGTTTGTTCTAAGTATAAATGACTTTGAAAACATTCCTTCCACTTGGGCATTCCATAGCAGTGAACTGCACATCAGCCTCAAATTATAAGGAAAATAATAAAAAGGAAGATACAACGATCACAGAAGCAACAAAAGATACCAATGCTTTATAAATTTTTTTTTAAAATACAGCTACAGTCCTAGTCAAAGTCTCTTACTATCAAACTTCTCACTTCAGATAAAAAAAAAATAACAAAAATAGAAGTGACTGCACATAAAAAATGTATAGCATGGGATATATTCATCACTGGATAAAGCAGCTGAACCCAGCATTAATAAGGATTGCTATTCATTTTTTGAATTTGTATGATTGACCACTTAAAGAAATTACTGGTGCTATAGAAAGTCTTGTGACTAAAAGGGAAAAGTCATTTAGTTCAGGGAGGTCTTGTCGGCCTCATAAAATAACAGTTGATTATAATTACACAGTAATCTCTGAAATATTCTCTTGGGAAGTAGAGAGAAAATGAACAGGGAAAAAAATTACCTCCAACTGATACACATTACTGATATCAAGAATGCACTTCTGCAGCCCAGGGCACGCTGTGAGCAGCTTCCCAAAGGCTGCTCCCTTTGCTACCCTCTCATCTCATCTGCCTGCTTACTCCTGCTACGTCAGGCAGAACATTTGCATTTTCAAAGTCACTTCATGAACTAGCCAAACTATTTTTGTTTCCTCAATTGTCACGCTCTAAAAATAAGATCCAGTGTTATGTGACTGTTTAGCCCTAAGATGAGGGGCATAAGAACAGATCTGAACTTCTCCAGCATCAGACAGTAATTGTGCCTGTGACTTACAGTGTCAATTTTCCACTCTCAATATTGCTATCATGAGGGAAATGCTGCTGCTGTAACAATTGCTCTTGATTTTTAGCCTGTTACAAATCTGCTGCTTTGCCCTGCTGCTTTACAGAGCAATAACCGTAGAAGGGCAAACTTATTTTTGTTCTGCTTTAGCAGAAGAAGCAGTTTTCCCAGTTCTGACCTGGAAAATTTGCAGTCATGGTGGAAATGCTGCTGGGGAGTGGTCACCTCCCCTGGCCAGCATGGGCATGTGGAAGGCAGGGGCCTCATTTCTCACCTGGCTGGAAAGGGTTTGAAAAGAAATGCAGGCAGTGAACACTGACAGGCACCTCTGCCTGGGGAGCTGCTGGGATTTCAAGGCATCAGGAGGTGTGTCTGGGAGAGTATCCAAATCTTGTGTGGCTCTTGCAGAATTGAATCTGTAAGGCAGAATCTGGAGAGCCACGGACACATTTCAGATATTTCACATTGGCTGAGCTGTTTGTTTCCTACCAGGCTGCAGAATTCCCCAAGTTTATAAACACATGGCCCATGTAAAGCAGTGAAAGTTCACATTCATTCTCCAGCCTGAGGAGTGTGTAAGCACAGCACAATGCACACCCATGTTGATAGTGAAATTATTTTTGGTGTCTGCTTTAAGAGTTATTGAAAGGAATGGGGTTCCAGGAGGGCATCACTCAGAGCAGAAGTCAGGTGTGGCAGGTGTCTGGCAACTAGAAACCTCCCTGCTTCTAAAGAAATTGAAATGATCTGGAGAAGTGTTGGCCAGTCCTTTTGAGCAGAGTGCTCTGTGTGGGGAATCCCAGCAATGCCATCTCCTAAAGGCAATAAGGAGCAGTTCTAGGCTTGATTGAAGTCTCTGTTATTTCTCTAATGGGAAACCCCAGTGGAGTCAGCCTGGAGCAACTTCAGGCTTCAATGCAAACTTCAGTGTGACACCCCTGACCCCAGGACAGCCACTGGCAGGTGAATCTGCCCACTTTGCCAGACCCACTGTGGCTTCCAAAGAGAACTAAGAGCTCCAGAAAATTAAGTTTTATATCAGAAATTATGCCCTGGGGAGGCTGACCTGGAACAGGGACTGGACAGAGCTGGAGAATAAAGCAGGGATTTATTGAAAGGCCTTTAGGGTGCACCTTGGGCAGGACAGGAGCCTGGCCAGGGCTGCACCCAAGGTGGGCCCAAAATGGGCACAAAATGGACCCAAAATGGACAAATGATCACCAGGTCTCACACTTTGATCAGTTCTGGTCCCTTTGCACATTGGGGTTGAATTGTCCAATTCCAGCTCCAGGCTGGGAGGTCCCATCCTGCTTGTTCCTCCCTTCAAGCCACTCTTTTTTTGTGCTGGAAGTTGTCCTTGGGGTGCAGCAGGGCCAGGATTTGTTTTGTGTCCCTGCTCTGTGCAGAGCTGAGTGACCCTGAGTGTGAGCTCAGAGCTGCACCCTGGGCAGCACAGAACCTGAAATAAATCAGAGCTGTAATTGAAAGCATCAGGAAAGTTTCTGAAATTAAATATCCCTACTGCTTTACAAACGCCTTGCACATGTTTATATTGTGAATCATCAATCTCTCTCTATAGAGGATCTACATGAAACTACTGGAAGCAGCTATGCATTTTATTTATAGTGAAACCTGCATCAAAGTCTGATGTCACAGAGCAAACAAGAAGTTTATGTATAAAAAGTTACAAGTCTAGAAATGTTTTAGTCCTTTTTAGAGGTCAAGAGTGATTGGCCACAACTCAAAAACCAGCAAGAAACAAACAAAGTTTCACCAGCACCAGACTGATTTGCTGGAGGTGAATTTGCATGTGTTACACATGTCCAGATGTTCTTTTCAGCTCATTACTGGCAAACAGCCCAATTTGTCTAAATCACATTTAATAGACAGCAGTTTGTGGCAGGTGTAAAGAAAAAAAAAATACATATCCTTCAAGTCTTCCATGGTATTCTCTGTATAATTAAAACTGGGTTTGTAAATGACCATAATAGTCTTTAAAAAGGGTAGGAGAGGAAAACAGAACTTGGTAGTGAGCAATTAGCTACAAATTAAAAAGCTGTTGCTTGTAGAGTTTTCAACTCTAAAAGGCACTGGGCACACAGGTTAAAGGAGGGGTTTCTGAGGAGCCACTTCTCCAGGTGCCCTCCAGGGTCTGCAGGAATTCTCAGTGTGGATAACCTGGCCTCAGTAATTATTGCCAACAGCTCAGATGGAGTTTGTGGGATGAAGAGTGAGTTTGGGCAAAACCTGAGAGCATTTTGATTCTTTTCCTGGCATAAGCATCCCAGGCAGTGTCAGGAGCAGCAGTGAGAGGGGCTCAGCAGGGCAGCCCCAGGTGCCTTAGGACACCTCTGCCCTCAGCACAACACACACAGCCCCCAGTGCCTGCCCCCCTGCAAGGCAGCTGCTGCTCTCCTGCCCAGTGATCTGCACTGGTACCCACGGCAGGGAATGGACACAGCACTCAGGGACTTCCTGGGGCTGATACCTCTTGCAAAGTCCCTTCAGATTTTGATGTAAAACTTCCAAATACTGGGCCAGTTTGCATCATTCAGATGTCAAACCTCCAAATACTGGCCAGTTGTTACCATGTTGTTGCCATTGTCCAGTGAGGGGATGAAATTCCTGATGCTGAGTTCACAAATATTGAGCAAGTTCCAGTGTCATTTAAGGAAATTATTTTCTCTTGACTTTAGAAATTCTCTACAGTGTCTCCTGCAGTATGACACAGTATGTGAAAAGCAGCTATTGTTAACATCTCAATGAATGTATGAACGTATTGTGAGATGATTTTTAATCAATTCAGCATTTCCTGCTCGTTCTGTGCACTCACCCTCTGCTCTCAAGGGAGTTGGGTTGCATGTGATGTTTGTGAGAGGGAGGAGGTTGACACAGTGGCTCAGGCTGAGCACATCTTCAGTCAGCTCTGTGTTGTTCCTCACAGCTCGTGCTGCCTTTGAAACAGATGCCCAGTGCAGAAGTGCAATTCATATTGAACAAATATAGGGGTTGCACTTTGCCTGCCTGTTGATTCATCCTGTTTCTCTACAACAAATTATTTGAATTTCTACTGCATTAGCAACAGCAGACTGTTTGGAGAGAGATTTTGAGGTCAGACATGCCACCTGGCAAATGGTGGAGAGATTTGTTGGGGAAATACATCAAAATTACAGAGAATTCTTTTGATGACAGGATATCACATGGAGTCATGGAATCTAAGAGCGCTCTTGTTTTGCTTATTTAGTATTACAGTGCTGTTTATTTGCTATATTATTTAAATAAGAGCAGTTACAATTCATTTCAAAAGGAAAAGAGATAAGAAAAATACCTTTTCCTTGTCATTTATAGAGCACTGAGCTTAATGTCAGAGCCTGAGTGCAGCTGTACTGGAGTCTGTAAAGAGCTCCTGGGTGAAAGAACTCTGGCCAGCAAGGCAGCCCATCCCCTTCCTGCGTGCAAGAGATGAAGATCTTGTCTCTGGGGCTGCCCAGCAAATGCAGCCCTTGGCAGGGCAGCAGATATTGTGCTCTGAGTTTATTGCTCTGGAGCTCTGCAGAGCACCCAGAAGGTTGCCCTGTAAGCAGAGGCTGCAGATACCACTCACTGCCTGGGCTTCCAGGGGAATACTGAACATACCTTTGCTGTGAGGATGTCTGGGCATTTCTGCCCTTTTTCACCCCCTGCCCAGTTTACTTGCTCTGAATTCTGACTTCAGAATGTTTCTGTATCTGCACAGCCTGAAATACAGAAATGTATTTTTGGCGATGCAGTTTTAATGGCATTTTTTTTTCCTACAGAAAATAAGAATATATGCTGTTTGTGAGCATCTGTTACTTCTGGAATCAGCTTGGTAAAGGACATTTTGTGTTTAGTAATCCAGAAATTCCTGTAGTTAAACTTTCAGAAAAACACTTATTTTTTCCATGCAAATAAAGCAGTGAAGGCTTTTTTTGTCAAAACATAGTTGTTTGTTATTCCTTTTACAAGATATATAGTCTTGTTTTGGTCATGATTGCTCATGCAACCATATGGGAGTTTGTTCATATTCTAGTCGAGCTCAAATCTGTTGCCATGTGTTTGCCTACTCATAGTAATTTTTTAAAGGCATGTCTATTTTTCACAGCTGAATTTAAGCTAAATTTGTTGATTTTCTTTTTATAAGAGGTAAATTATGAAGTCAGATGTTGACTGCTTAGGGCAGTAAACATTAGAGAAGTTACTTTGTGGTTTTGCTTCTCTCTAATGAAGTTCTCAAATAACAAGTTCCTAAAACTGTTTTTTTTTTTAAGCCAGACTGACCAGCAGTAGTGCTGAAACCCCTGGAAATGCAGGCACCAGTGACAAACCTGGGAGGGCCAGAGGTATCCAGGCTTCAACATCCCATGGCCATTGAATTTCACAGCCCTGAAAGAAGCAGCTGATTCCTCAGGTGCCCTCCAGGGCTGTCTGAGCTTTCTGGAGAGCCCTGCAGGGCCCTGGGGAATCCATGGAAGGATTCAGGGATTTGGGGCAGGCAGCAGTCAGAGCTGCACTGGTTCCATGCTGTGGAAGAGGAGGTGGATACCAGGGTCATGGGGAAACTCAGTTCTTCTCCTCTCCTTTTTCTTTCTCTGCTTTGTGTGTGGGCATGTGTCAGTGTCCTTGCAATATTCCTGCCCTGGTTGGGTCAGTCAGCTCAGCAGTGGGGAAAAGCTGCTCAGCCCCTGTTTGTGCTGCTGAGGAGCTGCCTAACAGCAGCCTGTGCCACTTGAGATGCACACTGACTTCATCTGCCAAGCCTTCTCACAATTCGGTTTTGTTTACTTCAATTCTTACTTCCATGTCTATGAAAGAAGAGCTTTTTTGGGAGCACTGCGTTGTCCTGGTGCATCCCTGCTGCTCAGGGCTGGGGGGTGTGTGAGGGCTGGGGGTGGCAGCCAGGCTGTCTCTGTGGGAGTGCTGGCTGCTCACACTCATCAGCTCCCCTGGCAGTTCAATGACCTCAGCAGGACTGGAAAATAATTCTGTCATTGACTAAGGCTGCAAATAAATCTGTCAAACAAAACAGGAAACTGGGGAGGAAAGGAAAGGAAAGGAAAGGAAAGGAAAGGAAAGGAAAGGAAAGGAAAGGAAAGGAAAGGAAAGGAAAGGAAAGGAAAGGAAAGGAAAGGAAAGGAAAGGAAAGGAAAGGAAAGGAAAGGAAAGGCCCACAAACTGACTCTATTACCCCTGATCTGCCACATAACAATGTAGTGTCACCATCCTCTGTTCTTTCACAGGCCTAGGACGAGACAAAAATATTCCAGAGTTATAGGGAATGAAGCACAACTTTGAAAATTATATGAATGGAACAGAAGGACAAAAATAAAGATTAAAACAAACAAAAACTAAGGACCAGATCTTTAGCTGTCAGGAGTCTTGGGATCTGGTAAGTGCTGCTTCTGAGAACAGAGGGTGCTTTGAAGTTTAAATTTATTCAGGTCTTATAGAAATGTGTGTCAAAAGATTATGCAGATACTGCTGTATTAGGCAGCACTGCTGTAGATTCTGGTTCTTCCACACCCTGCTGGACCCCAAACCAGCTGGAGAGCAACCCCCTACTGCCAGTGCCACCCTTCATGGATTACCAAATCCACTTACTCCAAACAATCCTGCTCAGGAGTTTTTGAGGAGTCCGTTTTTCCAGGCAGCAGAAAATAATTTCGAGGAGACATGAGGGGAATTTGCTTCTAAGGTTGTTTCTATTTAGCTGTTGGAGCAATTCAGCCCAAAATTAACTATCAGGAAGTCAGGTGTGTAGATACAAAAGGTGTTATTGTTGCAATGCTTTCAGTTGAATTCTCTGTCTTTTTTTATTTCAATTAATCTTTCTGTTCTCGACAGCTTTGGAAGCACAGGGGGCTCTGAGCAGTGGTGACAGTAAGAAATCACAAGTTAATGACTAAGCTATCCCTGCTAGTCATGGCAGCTCCTCCACACAATCCCTTGGCTTTCCTGCCACAGCCTTGTCATGAAAAGCACTGGAGGGCAATTGGCCATTGTGAGTTTTTAGAGCATGTCACAACTGCAGAAACATCTGCACACAGAGAGCAAATTAAAACCTCACTGACAGGGCCATAAATCATTGAAGTGCTAAAGCCTGAAATATCAGGTTTGCAGTCAGTCATTAAACAAAACTTATAATCGATGAAATGATACATTCCAGTCTAAAATGCAATATTTCACCTCACTATGCAAAGCTAGGTGCTCCCCATTCCTCCTCCTCTGCAGAACACAAGGCTCATCAGCAGAGATATTGCTGTCAGTGTGAATAAAGGGGCTCTATCCATCATTCTCTTGTCACAGGCAGACACGTTCCTAGTTAAACCTTATTTTTCTTGTACAGATTGGCACTTCTAAGGGGGACACAGCCTTTGTTCTGCGTGTGAGTCCCAAGAACATCAGTAAGGAGTCTGTACATGGATGGTGTGCAGAACATCTCCACAGGAACAGAAATGCTCAGTGCATTTCTCAGTGCTGCAGGACCTGAGCTCAGGGCCACATTCACTGCCCTGCTGACATCCTTCACCTGTCATGGACATCCTCTAGAGAACAACTCTGTACCACACTCCTGGAGGAAATTTGGGTACAACCTCTGGTTTAGAAAATTTTGGAGTCCATATTCCCAGCTGATCCCCTTGTACCTGGCTCAGCTGTCCTCTGGTATCTTTTCTGCTCTTGAGTCAATTCTGGGGGAATTCTTTCCAAGAAGTGCATTTTGATGTGTCCTGCACAGGAACAGGTCACACCAGTGTCCCAGTTTCCATGGGATCACTCTCTACACAACATGGTTTTAAGGAGCTAAGTCTCTCTGATTCTTGTGAGATGGGAGTGAAATATCTCAGCCACATGTTTTACACAATACATTGAATGTACATTTTTGTACACGAGACAATCTGTGCCTATTAATGTGTTTTCATGGAGGTCAGAATTATCAAACAAATGTTTTTGCTAAAGCTTTTGGTTTTTTTCCCAATGTGTTGTCTAGTTCAAGCCTAGTTAGCTGCCCAGAGGTAATAAGTCATAGTCTGACTGTAGCACACAAGCTGGAAAATTGTTATCTAATTTAATTAGCAAAGAGCTGCAACTGCTTCTTGCATCTCAGCTCACGTGTCACAGCTGAGGCCATTTTAAACAGAAATTTCCTGTTTGCATATATCAGCTGGAACCTCACCCTCTGTAAAACAGGTTTCAGTTTTGGATTGGGTGTCAGAGTGTCTCGATGGGAAACAAGAAATGTAGAGAGCACACCTGGGTAACTCTGCAGCCTTTCCCCTGAGCACACCTGGGTAACTCTGCAGCCTGTCCCCTGGGCACACCTGAGTAACTCTGCATCCTTTCCCACCTGAGTAACCCTGCAGCCTGTCCTCCCTGAGCACACCTGGGTACCTCTGCAGCCTGTCCCCCTGGGCACACCTGAGTAACCCTGCATCCTTTCCCCCCTGAGCACACCTGGGTAACCCTGCAGCCTGTCCCCTGGCCTGAGCAGCCCGTGTGATCTCAGGGTAGCTCTGGGTCACTCTGGAGGTTTTTTTGAAGAGGATCTCCTTTCCAGCTCTGTGTGGGATGTGGGGCTGCAGCACCACGAGGTGAATTTACAGGGGAGCTGGCTCAGCCCCACCTGTGCTTCTGCTGTGAGGCCAGGGATTAACTCTTACCTGGAGGAATTCCTGAATTTCGTGAAACTAAGCAATTATTTCTCTCGCTGCAAGGATCTTGAGAGAAAATAATTCGTTTCCATGTAGGCAACCTTCTCCTTTTCCTCCCTCTGTTACCGTTCCCTTTCCCCACTTCAGACAGGCTGCAGAGTGTGATTTTGCATGGACAGACTGAAGAGGAGAGAAAGCTGCAGTGAGCTGTTTGTCCTGCCTCCAGGGCAGAGAGTTTGGGCACTGTCGGAGCTGGGAGTCTGCACAGGTGCAGTCAGCAACTTGCAGGACACCTGAAACTTTTCCCTGCTAAAGCTGTCTGGAGCTAAACATGTTCCTCAGGTTCCAGCATGCACTGCCTAGCTTGTGCTGCTGTTTCCATTCAATGGAGCCTGGTGCTGTTATGGACCCCAGACTTGCCTTTCATTTGTATCTAGCAGGACTGAAGGAAAGGGAGGGAAAACTATTCCACCTTTATAGATTTTTGCCTTTTTGGTGGCTAAATCCCAGTTTAGAAACAGTTTGTCAATGGGAACAAGGCATATTTTCAGGAGGGAAATTTTTCACTCCTTAAGCAGCAATCTCATTGTTGCATTCATCATGTAATGCCTCAAATTGTTCCCTAAGTTGGAATAACTGATGCTGATAAATCTAATATACTAATAAATCAAATAAAGGCTGGTAGAGAAGAAAATGAATATTCTCAAATGCTTTCTTCTTCATAAACCAAAAGGAAAATGATAGCATAAACTTAAAATAAATGAGATTGCATTAGTACTTGTGTAAGATTAATTGGAGGAAATTCTATATAGTTACATTTTTAAAAAATATTTATAATCTCTGGTCACAAACCTGATTATTTCTGCATCCCACTTCCCCATCAGAGAGTCTTTGTGCTCTGGTTGTTTGGTTTACCCTCAAATCATAGATTTAGACATAAAATAAGTAGTGGAATATTTCTGAATCCCTTGCTTTCTGGCATAGATTTTGATGTCCTGAATTAATAGGAGAGAGGTGTCTGACACAATAAAACAAGCAAATAAATCAGTGCAGTGCATTCAGATGAGCTGCAGGTTTCCATGAGGCAGAACAAAATTAGCAGGTCTCTGTCAGGAAGGTAAGCTGTGTCTTTGTTGATCCATCAGCCAGGTGAAAATCCAGGCACATGAATATACATGGCATACATGGGGTGTGTTTCATCTTGATGGACTTCATGAAGTGCAGAGACTCCTGGAAACAGGAGGGTGATCAAAGCTGTTCAGGAGGGTACTCAGGCAACACCTGAGTTGTATTAAACCTTGATAACCAAGCCTACTTATCACTCAGTTACTCTTTGTTGTGTGGGTGTGTTGGAGAGGAGGAAGCAGGAGGACCCTGCAGAGATAGTTTATTAGTGAGAGATTCTGAGAGTATGAAACCTGCAAAAGAGATGGAATTGAAAGCAAGATTTGAACTGTAAGGTGCTGGGCAGGAAAAGGGTGATTAAACCAGCTGAAAAGACTGGGCTGGGTGAGTCAGTGACACCCCTGCCAAGACAAAAGGATGAATAAAGGGTTGGACCTTCTCAGGTATCAGGGAAAAGGTGGTTTTTCAGGATTTTGGTCTGTAGAGTAGTATTGTAATGTTGTAGTTCCCATAGGCTGTGTGTAGATTCTGTAGGTTTTGTATCTTGAGGTGATTGGTTGATGCTCATTAGAATATTCACGATAGAAAGGGTTAAAATGGAATGTAACAGGTAACTCGGGCTCTTGCTCCCCTGGATCCCTGTCCCTTTGGACCTTTGGACTCTTCCCACGACCAATAAACCACGTGTCCCAAAGAGCATCCTGCTCTGCAGATCATCTCTCCCATCAGACACCACCAGCACCTTTCCGATGTGGGTGGTTCCTGTTTCAGAGCCCAGAGGGAGAGGATGGCAGCAGGATGGTGTCCAAGAGCTCAGAGCCTCCCCCTGCCCACCCTCCTGCTGAGGGAGGCCAAGGGTCAGGGAGGCAGCTCAGGGGGTTTTTATTGTGGGCTCCTTGAAATCCTCCAAGGGCAGAAGGTGCAGGAGCTCCTTGGGCCCCTTTCCCCCCTCGCCTGTCAGCCCCGTGCCCTGAATCTGTCAGCTGATCCTCCCTTCCCTGCTCTGCACTGATGGCAAACGCACGGAGAGTGATGAGATCAACCTTGTTCTGCTTTGTTTTGTGAGGAGCTTCATATACTATGCAGAATAAATGCATGAGCTTTCATTAATTAGAGTACTCCACCGAGAGCTGGGGAGTTGTTTGTTTCCAAAAAGATAGATAAAAGCTGAAAATCTGCAGCTAGAGCCTTTGACAGCTGGCTAGAGCCTCGAGACAGCTGGCTCTGGCAGGGGGATTTGGGATGTTGGAAAAGGTGCCCCTTCCTTTAATTTCTTTAAGGTAGAGGTTTTAGTGGTGGAGTTGTCTGAATTTTAAATACATATCCAACAAAGCTTATGTTGTCCCAGCAGGTTTTGCTAGGCAGCATTTTCTGCTCCTCCTCACCAGAATTTGTCACTCTTTCAGACTGCAGACAACCTCAGCAGCCAGAGGTCTCTGTGAAAAGGCTCTGAAGTACAATTATTGACAATATTGATGTTTTAATTGTTCTCATTAAGTTCTTAAGACTTTGCTGCATTAAGAAAGTGTGGAAAGCTCCAAGGCATATGTTTCAGACTTTAAAAACCCAGTCTATTAACATTTGGTTCCAAACTGAATGTTTCCTTCATAATAAGAAAAGTCATTTCCCTGGAGCTGAATAGAAAATCATATTTTGAAGCCTAAACTTTGAAAATCCTTTTACCAGAGAGCTGTAGCCAGGCTGGTGCTCTTGGAAAGAGGTGTCAGGGCTCTCTTGGAGAAGTCAGAGCATTTCTCTCCCTGCCATGATGAGACATTGGTGCTGAAGCCTTGGTTCCCATCCAGAGCTCACACAGGAGCTGTAGGTGCAGAGTCCCTGGCAATCCATGCAGAGCTTGCTGCTCCTGTGTCCTTTCCCACAGGACAGGGCAGGCTGCTCAGCTGCATTTAAATGTATTTAAATAACATTTAATGTATTTAAATAACATTAAAGCTGCGTTGGAGCAGCTGTGTCCCCCAGCTGTGCCCTGCCTGGCTGTGACCCCACAGTTCTTGATCCAAGAGTGAAGCCTGGAAGCCTCTGCTCCTCACCATGGGTGCCCTAAGCTCTCCAGTCTGGGCTTGGCTTTTGTATTTCCTATGGACTTGCTGGTCCTAAGGGTCTTTTCCCACCTAAATGATTCCATGATCCTGTGTGGTGACAAGAAAAGGTGATTAATTTCCCATCAGCCTGAAACCACATTAGGTTTTGCTTCATGACATGCTGGAATTAATGACTCTTGCTGCTTTACAGGCACAGGGCTGTTCCCCACCCAAGCACACACACACAAAAAGTCCTGAGAGCTGAGCAATTACCTCCTGCCCACAGCTGACCTGGAGATGAGGGAGTGATTGCTCACATACACCCAAAAATATTCCCCATGCATTCCTGGCTTTAGGAGGGGACTTTTTTCACTGACTTGCCATTTTGCAAGCTCAGTGGGACGGAGCTGAAAGTTTAAAATTCAAAACAAATGTCCTGGTTTTGAACAGTAGTAATGGAGTAGCCCTTTGGGGTGACTCTGCCCCAGAGGGTCTGTGTTCAAAGGAGAGTGACAGCAGCAAGCTCAGGCAGCAGAATAATCCTATCAGCAGAACATTCAAATTATCTTCTAATGAAATAAAATTTGCAACTTATATAGAAGCAGCAGATGCTTTAAGACCTCCAAATTCACTGCCCCTGAATATATGCAGAATCACAATGACAAAAGGTGGCAAATGTTAAAATTTTAATGACACCCACTGCACTTGTAATGATGCAAATTCCATTACTACTGAAAAAAGTTCACATGACTCTGTTCCAAGCAGTAGTGATTTGTAGCACCACATTTTTATGCTATTTTTCTATTTTTATTCTCTTCCATTTCACTTTAATTAAATCTTGATGTTATTAACAGGTATTCTCATAAAACTGAGGACTGAGAAATGGTATTAACTTCTTCTCAGAGTATTCCAGCTGAGGCATGTGCAGGAGCACACAGAAGAGTTTTGTTTGGATTTTGCCACACAAATAAATACATACTAGAGCACTTTAATTGATTAACCAAACAATATGACTTTATAACCTCTAAAGCTTTAATTTGAGCTCATATAAAAAGCCCAGGAAGGTTTCAGATATCCACTTGATGTTAGCATTTCAGGGTGAATGTAAAAGATTGGTTTTTACCTTTCTTCATCAAACTTCTGTTGATATGAAAATAAGAATTAACATCTGCTGTTGCTGCAGTAAAGAATGAGAGCCTTCTGTAAGCTGCATCTGAAGACTCCTGTAACTTGGTAATGTTTGAGGAAACCAGAGCAATGGCCTCATGTTTTGTAAAGGTTGTCTCGTCAGAAAAGGGAGAGCTCTGTCCCTTAGAGCTCACAGTTTGCATATTTAATTAAAAACATCCAGGTAGGGTTGCTGCCTCTCTACTGCTCTGCTGTGTGCACGTGTGTGTGAAAGAAATCCAGCATTTCCAGGCTTGCTAAGCAAGCACAGGCTCAAGTGTTGCTGCTGCAATTAGGGCTGAGCACAAAATGCAAAATATGGAGGTTATCCCCTGTTATGTTCTGTCTATTAATTAGCCACAAGCTAAATGTGCTATTTTTAAGCTTACTTACTAAGAGAACAATGAAAACATACCAGTTGCATTAAATGTGTAGATTTAAAAGCAGAGTGCTCTTGGCTATAAAAATATTCCTTTTAATAATGTTGAGCTATGTTTGCAAGGATATATTATTTTGGTTTTAATAGTGCTTTGAACATGAGGAATGCCTCATTGAACTCAAGCAATGAGAAGTATTTTAGTAAAAAAAACCTAGTAACTCCTTCTACCTTAATTACCTTTCCTTTTTGGAAAAGAAGAAGCCCCACCCCTCCCTTATCCTCCTTGAGTGCCCTTTAAATCAGGACACCGTTGACACTTTGTTTCCAATTAACAGTAAAAACCTTCTTTGATCCTTTGGCTTTTTTATGAGATGAATTTATATTTTCTGGACTAACATGCATGACAACATAATTCTCCACACTCATTAATATTCGACTTCTTTGCTTTAATGAGGGAAGGGAAGAGGAATGGAATGTCATCTGCTTATCTGAAGCAGCAAGGGCTTTGCTAATATTCACCCAGGAAGCACCCCACATTTAAATAACATTGAAGTTGGGACACATTTGGCCAAAAGCAGGTCATTCAGAGCTGGATTAGATCTCTGTGCACGATCTTCCAACAGGAGAAGTTGGCAAATCTGTGTTTCCACTCGATTTCCTTTCATGTTCTTTCTGAGCTGGGGTCTGTGGAAGGATTGGTGGGTTTATTCTGATGAAATAATGAAACTCTGGCATCTGCTCATTGCAGTGGTTCACTGCTGTGCTGCCCAGATAAACCTGAGTGGGATGCTCAGGGCTAAGAACAGGCACAACCCCTGATTCCAGCTGTGGGTTTCACCCTTAATGTCTCTATGGCAGAACTCCAAGGAGAATCCACATTTTGGGTTTGACTCCATTAAAACTCCATTGATATTAATATAATCCAAATTCTAATAAGTTTTACTGCTTATTCAAATAAAGCATATGTATATCCTGTATTCATCCTCAAGTGGCATAAAAGTTTGCATTCCTGATTTTGCATCCACTTTAAATGCCAGACAACTCTTGCCAAATTTAGTGTGAAATTCCCTTTTGGAATACTTGGATTAAATTGTGTGCTCTCTTTCCCCATTTCCTGTTTCTCACTATTATTAGAGATTTTATAGTACAGGAATATTAACTTTATGTGCTATGAGTACTTAAAGCTCCAGCTTAGAAGGCTGGGGATCTAAAAATGTCCCTTAGTTATTTCTTAAAATAGCTACTCACAGTCTATTTAAGGTCTTCCACTAATACTTCAGTAATATTGTAATAAGATTTCTAATAACTTCTGTTACTTCTGCACTTCTGGAAGGACTCTCTCTTTTGGTATAGGAGCATGACTGTGTATTTTTGTCATGACTTTTTTTGGCTCAGAGTACTATGGGTCTTTACAAAGAAATAGAGATCTATACCTGTAATACTTTTTAGTGCATGATGGAAACACTCAGGTCAATAGCATTACCACTAAAATGGAAAATGCTGTACAGAATGTCCAGAAAAAGTCTCCATTAGCAGCAAGCTTGAAAACCTGAGAACAGACGTGACACTATTAGTATACAGATGGAATTTAGAGGAATACACAAAGCTTTCAGTCAGCCAAGGATAAAATAAAATAGTGTTGAGGCACAGCTGAATAAAAAAGAAAGAAAGAAAAGTTAAGTCTTGATAGCCTATCTGAGATATTGTTAGTGAGCTGGACTTGAAATAAGTTTCTTTTTAAAAGCATTCTGTATTTGAACAATGTATAAAAAAAGAAACTATTTTTGCTTTTGTGATACATCCTTTACATCAGTCCCTTCTGCAGCAATTTTCCTGGTGGTGGATGCACTTCACCTTACGATCCTGATACCAGCTTCTGATATCAGCAACATCTGAATGCCTCTGGAAAAAAATCATATACAGATTAAATGTTAGTGGAATCCCAGCTTTTCCAGTACTTGGAAAACTTGTCAAGTCATTCATTTTCTCTGTATAAGCTTTTCTGTCCAGCTGACACTTTTAGTGCTGAAAGGCTGGAATCTTAGAGCAGCTGTGACCAAACCCTGCGCCTCCCAGGCTGGCTGCAGTGACTGCAAGTGCATTGAATGCAGCAGTGAAATGCAGGCCCTGAAACATCCTCATCTGGATGGAAGGGCAAGGCTGAGAGCCAGGGGGGAGGCTGAAGCACGTGTGTGATGGGTGCTGCAGGGCCTGAGAACATCTTCATCCCCCTTCCAGAGCAGGGCCTTGTGAAATGTTCCTGCTCCCCCTGGGATGCTGGGCAGGGGGGAGGTGAGGAAGCTCAGGGCAGAGCCTGGGGCTGCAGGGGTGGGAGTGCAGGGGAGGAGATTCCAGGAGCTCCCACTGCCCATGTGCTGTGCTGGAGCAGGTCATCATCATGCTGGATTTGTCCTGTGCTGGAGCATGTCCC
Organism: Phylloscopus trochilus trochilus; assembly: GCA_016584745.2. NCBI lineage: Eukaryota > Metazoa > Chordata > Aves > Passeriformes > Phylloscopidae > Phylloscopus > Phylloscopus trochilus. The sequence continues at coordinate 921,274 of WQNJ02000046.1, read as the reverse complement.
CCATGGGATCCTCATGTCCTGTGTTCAGCATGTCCCCCATGGGATCCTCATGTCCTGTGTTCAGCATGTCCCCCATGGGATCCTCATGTCCTGTGTTCAGCATGTCACCCATGGGATCCTCATGTCCTGTGTTCAGCATGTCACCCACAGGATTCTTGTGTCCAGGTCCTGTGCTGGGGCAGGTCACCCATGGGATCCTCATGTCCTGTGTTTCAGCATGTCCCCCATGGGATTCTCATTTTCATGTCCTGTGCTGGGGCAGGTCCCCCCTGGGATTCTCGTGCCTGTCCACAGAGGTGCATTTCTCTCAAATAATGGATGCAAAGCAGGGCACCCAGTGCTAAGTTAGTTGTGCATCTCATACCAGCAGGGTTTGCCTGAGAGGGTCTGAAGCCCCTTGTGCTCAGTGCAGAGCAAACGTGGGGCCTTCATTTGGGGTGAGCCCAAGGCCAAGCACAGCTGATGCTGCAGAACAGCTATTCAGTCTGTTCACCTCTTAACTCAGGCTTGCAGTGTTATATTTTCCATGAGGATGACAAATTTGGGAGGGGGGGAGAAATAGATGTAACAAATAGATTTTAAAATCAGACTTATCAAAATGCTGTGAATACTGGAATACATCCACTCAGTGAGAGGAAAAGCATACAGATCAGAATTCTTAGATAACAAAAAGGAATAAACCGAGTATAGTAATGGAAAGATATTCACTTCTCAATATTCATTGCTGCTATATCAAGCTAAAGGACTTATTTATATTTATAGATCGAAGCATATCTGAGATAATACAGTAATCTAAAATTTTAGTGCTGGGAGAGAAGTCTGTATTTACAGCACCAAAAGAGATGCTTGCTTGGGGAGCAGACATGGCACTGGAGTTTCCTCTGATGTTGGTCTTAAGTTCATTTTGACCCTGATAAACAGGCAACATTTAAAAAAAAATAAATTTACAGTGAAGTAGGGTAATCTGGAATCCCAGTGGCAAGAGATGAAATCCCCAGAGCTCCTCAGGGAACCATTGCTCAGTGTCTTACCTTCTCAGGTACTCAGATTGAAGCAGCTCCCCATAAGCACAATCCAGGCCAAGCCAACAGTGTAAGGTGAGGTTTTCTGAGATCTGAGAGGTTTCTGAGGTTTTCTGAGATCCCCCAGCTCTCCACTGGCCTTTACCTGCAAACAAGGCTTTTGGATGTGTTGCTATCAGATTTGTAGGGTCTAGATTACTGAAGTGAGTGGATATTGTTTTCTGTCATTCAGTCGAGTTATTCCATGGACTTAACAGAATTTGTATGATTACAATTCCTCTAGTGTTCCATGAAAGCAGAATAATTTGCACTGTAGTAATATATTCAGCCATGGTTGACAACAGCATTAAATAAAGTGCTGCTTCCTTTAACTGAGGTATCAAAAAGAACCACAAAGAAAGGGCAAATGAGAAGGGAAGAGTAAATAAAATTATACCTCATTGAAAGAGAAAGCTCTTGATGAAAAGAAAATAAACTTTCAAATTGTGACAACTATCTGAATAGGAAAGCACACTGGAATCAGATGAATCAGAATACCCTGGGCAAAACATCCACAGTGTGTACTCCTTGAAGTGCACACTTTCAGTATTTCTACTGAAATGAAGGAGCAGATGAAGAGCTCTAAGAATCAAAGTACATTTAAGAATGTTGAAATAATTTACAGAACAGAAATCCTAATTCAAAACAAGTGCCATTTGCTGTTTATTAAACTGCTCCAACAAATGGCATTTTTTAGTTAAAACATTAATGCTCCAAGATGATACATATACAGCAGAAATACAAATATGTGCCCTCATCAGAATTTCATTTGACTTCTAAAGAAAGAAACTCAGCTGGAAAACTGATGGGATACACAGCTAAACTTTTTTTTCTTTCCCTAGAATTAGCACAGTAAAGTAGAGGCAAACTGCAGAGGCAGCTGGGGTTGTGATCATACATTGAATTTCCTTTGTCTTCTACTTCCATAGCAGTTGTGTGAAAATCAGGAGGTGACATATAAGCTCCTCAGGACTTTAACATCTGTACATTAAATTATTAATTAAGACCAAAAAAAATCTGGTTTTCCCTGCCATCCCATTTCTAATTCAATTGCTTCCTAGCTCAGCCTCTGTTGCTAATTCTAAATGAACGTTGTCAAATTGCAAAGTGCACATTGTTGTCAGCACAACCTGCTATTACTCACTGATACTGTGTGCTAATGAAGTGTTAAATATCCAGAGCTGCCAGCACCTTGATCCAAGGGAATGTACACACTGTGAAATGGATGTGATACATGCCTAAAACGGTAAAAATTATTGATCGTTGCCTGAATGCATTTTTAATGTAAATTAAGTATATCTCTGTAAATGAAGATCTCTAAATAATCTAAAGGGCCAGGCATTGGGCTCATCGTGGAAGTATCAGCTTCCATCTCTCTACATTAATTCCTGTAAATTGTTAATCCTCCTTCTTTAGGGTTCAATCCTCCAAAGTCCTGCAGCTCCATTGGAAAGGCTGCACACTCTTGCTTTGTGCTTGGTAATAATAGTGTTCAACACTTTGTAAGCTCATGTCTTGAATAATCAAACTTATTGATATCAGTAGCCTTATTCAATATTTAAAATTGCAGTTTAGAAATGTACTCATTTTTCATGTGAAGAAAGGAATGTGATGAAAGTCTACAGGGCAGTGATGTGCCTCAGAAATCATCCTACTGAAATGAATTACTTTTTTGACTGAGTAACTTCAGAAGGCATTCACATCAATATGGTTTATAACATGTGGAAAGGAAAATTGACAGGAATTCTTGGGAAAATAGAAGCAGTACTTCCTCAGCACTTCATAAACACTGAAATACACATTCTTTTATGTAAAGATGAGTGAAGGGGGTGAGCTCTTCCTTGCCATCCAGCCTTTTGAAAGGAATCAATCTTACTGCAAACCACCAAGATGCAAAGGTATCAGATGTAAAAAGGAATGACATTGTGGAGTTTGCAGTGTGACAGAAAGGGGAGCACGTCAGGACAGCAACACCACTCTCATTAGCAGCTGTCCTTCCTGGGAGACTGCTGAACTCAGCCCATTGAACAGCCTGTTCCTTGCCTTTCCCTTGGAAAATGCATTGACATTTGCCCTTCTTGTTTCTGGACGCAGCCACACAAATCCAATAGACTGGTCCAAGTATGGAAAACAGCAGTGTCATAAAGCTTAATTTCAATAACAAGCTTCAGCAGCTCAGAAAATGCATACTCTTCATTCCTCTTACAATGGAAAGAAGTATCATTTAGCCTCTAACAAGGAAAGAGGTAATGAGATAAAGATTTAGTGCCTGTGTTTATAGGAGGCCTGCGTGAGATTACCAACTGGAGCAAAGTTTGGTTTTGTTTGATTGGCTTTTCAAGGGGTGTTTTGGGTCACATTTGAAAGTAGAAATTTCTATGTCTTGAAAATAGAAAACTGACCATTTCTTTTAAAAAGTATAGTGTATTGGTTCAAAAGGATCTGTGCAGTAAACATTATGTACATCTCTTCATGCAGCTAAATAGCAAAAGTTATTTCCTAACTTGTAAAGTTATTACATTTTTCTCTTCTGTTCCTCCACACAATAACAATAGGGATTTTTCTCACTCCCATGGCATGCTTTTCATTGATAGAGATGAATGTTCTTTGTGTCAGTGCTGTTCTAACAGAAGAAGAAATAAGGTCAGGAATATGGTCCAGCTGCCAAACTGGGAGCAGGACCTATTTGCATAGATCCAACCTTGTGCTTGATTCCCAAGGCAGTGATTCCCAAACAGTGACACGAGAGTGTTCATCACTCTCTGCATTGCTCCCACATCCCCAGGCAGTAGGAAATAGGAGCTGCAAGGTAGCTGAGAGTTTTTGCCATTTCCCCTTAGCCAAGATTGATTGCAGCACCACTGGCTGCAGTAACTCCTTTGACCCTTGCAGTTTGCATCCCATCAGTTCTGGCCCTCCTGCTTTTTATCTCCAGCAAGGAGGAGGGAATAGGATTCAGGAAGAATGTCAGCAGTGAATCCAAGAGGCTGAGAGCCATCCCATTTAGCTGCAGTTACTGAGAGCCTTGGCCAGTTGTCACTTTTACTGTGTCTAAATGTCTGTAACTCTTTGCTCTCCATGACCACGGAGAGTTTTATGGAACAGAAGCTCTCTCTGCATTGGAGAGGTCATCCTGCAAAAGGATAATTGCCTCTGACTCTGGGGGGAAAAAGTTTCCTTTTTGTGACAACGATGTAAAATTATCAAACCATTAAGAATTGTGGCATTTATAGTAATACAAGATCTTTGAAAGGGGGGGAAATGCATTTAAATTTACAAAATATTATCTTCTGTAAAGAATTGGTCAGATAGATACTGTTCAGCTGTGTTGCATGGCAAAGCAGAGTTTTAAGAAGTATTACTGCACTTTTCCATTTATCTTCCAACTCTGCCTATATTTCATGATTATTTCTACTCATGACTCAGAGTATTTCTACATTTTTCTGCTAAGATTGACAGATCTCATTTATTTTCACACCAGAAACCTTTCCTGTGCATTTCCAGAGCCAGATATTAGCTTCTTTTAAACAGTATATAGGCTCAAGACCCCATTTTTCCAAATTCTAAAATTCAAAGCTCTGGGAGCTGCTGTACTGTATGTACATCCCACCAGCACACCAAAGGATAGGTAATAATACTTCTGTACCAAATGAAGGCTCTCTAATGTGTGTGTGTGTGTTTGTAGATAAAAATCTAAACACATATGTGGGCTCATCAGTTTGCAAACAGCTGAACTGCACGTAATTCACTCATTTATAAATAGACTTTTCATCCAGTCATTGGTTTTTATACCAAATATTAGGTTAGATTGTTTGAAATTGATTCTCCTCTTGCCATCCAATACACAAACAGTGTAAGAAGCCTTAGGTGACAGGAGCAGGAGGGAACCCTGTGGTGCTTTTGTTCTCATTCCCATGAGAATGGCTGTTTCTGATCCAGCACAGTGAACATTCCAATTAAAGATTTTGCACTGAGGATGAATAACAGAAAGGTGAAAGTTTACCTCAAGTATAGCAAGCCTGTGAGTTTAACTTACTGCCCCACATCCCCATGTGTTATTGAGTCAGGTTTACATTCTCAATACATTCTCCCAAAGGCTATTGCAGATTTACAATGCATTCTGCTCTCCTGAAGTACTTGCTTGTCTACAAAGTACTGCTGATAAAAATTAGATATCAAACAAATGAGATGGCTGTCAGAAACTTATACATAATGAATTAAGTGCTAGTTTACTAATAAATATTACAGAAAAGACCAAGAGGTTCCAAAAGAGTATTTCCCTTACAGCTGCTCATTTAAAGTGCAAGGGTGTGATGCTGTTTAGGAAGCTGAATTATATATATCTGGATTTCTAATTAGTCCAGCTATTAACCTTTTCTCCAGTTTCTCTCTTTGGTGATATACTGTACTATAAATTCCATAAGTGATTACCTTGCAGAAAATATGGTTTTTCATAAATGCCCCATGCATATTTCATCATCACTTTTCATTTATTTATTCTCCATCTGATTCTGTACTGTCTGGTACTGGTGCAGTTTTACCTGTGCAAGATGGATATGAGCAGAATTTTGTGATCACTTACAGCAAACATGCTTTATTTTATTTTTTATTTTTTTTAATGGATGTGAATTACAGATCTTCCACAGGGTTGAGGCAGCTCAGAACTTCAGGTGGGGAGTAATGTGCCTGGCAGAAATTGCAGGCAGACCTAAGGCACTAAATCCCTGTGTGACAAAATTATCAATCTTACTCCTCCCGAGCCTGTTACTGCCCAAGCAGATTATACACACACACAAATATTACATATATATATATATATATATATATATATATATGCAAGGATTTCTGCAGGTGACCAAGATTTCTGCACCCAGATCTCTAAAAGGGCTCTTTTTAAAGTTGCATCAGAACCTTCTGCTGGGAGCTGGTGGAAGCCAGTAAATGGGTGCCCATTAGTGCTGCATTAGCATTGTAAAAACTGCTGCACTTCACAAAAGCCTGCCAGAACACGACCCAAGCTGGACTCTTAAAATGACTGCACACGGATTTGTAATTTGCCATCCATTCAAAAGCTGAAAAAAGGACAGATCAAATTATCAAACTCTTCACAAGAACGCCTGAAAAACCAAACACAAAGTTGTTGTGCTGTCACAGTTTCAAACGCATCTGTAGACAGCGTGTAAACTCAAAATGCTTGTTTTAAAGATATTTTAATTAATTATTCTGTTACTTTGTAACAGTAGGTTGATGTCTATAGGGATTTCAAAAGTCAAAAACTGACAGTACATATTTAACTATCATAACAGCCAGCAATTACATTTAGCTTCTGCATTCTCATCCAACTAGCCTTGCAATCCAGGAACTTCTGTGCATATTGGGATTTCTGTAAAAGTTAGCATTAATGAAATAGAGTTTTAAATTTCCCTAGGCTCAATCTAGACATTAAGAATATAAATGTAAATTAGCAGAGAAGAGCAAGCAGCCTTGAATACTAACGTTTTCCTCCCATAACTTTTAGTTAAAAATGTGCTACAGAATGTGGGATCCAGCCTTCTGCAACTGGCACCCTCAAACTGCATTAATAATGATCAGAATATTCCTCTAATTGTCTATGTGCTTGCTAGAGCACTGTGAGACTCGGACACCCTCCAGTTACAGATTATTACTGTCTGTCTGATAAATAATTCCTGTCCAATTCCATTTTGACTTGAAGACTGCTTCTAAAAAGATTCTTTTCTGCTTAAAAAAATCCAGTTACAGAACAAATTTGGCCACAGTATTCTACTCATTTCACTTTTTACTGCCAAGACAAATCTTACAAATTCATTGCCTTTTGCTGACATTTTTATAGCCACCTGCAGGGTTTCCTTGCACTGCAGTGTATTTTGTATGAGCATGGGTGTCCACACTCTGCTTTCCTTGGCTCTCTATCCCCATCACCACTGGCAGTGTGTTCTGATGGTAGGCAAGTGAAAAAAAGATAAATAGTGAGAATATTAAACTTGTACCCGTGCTCTTCCTTTAAACTATTGACATGGTTAGTAGTGAAGCACCAATTCTAGTTACAAAACCTGAGGTTTTCATGCTTGAAGAACAGCTCCTTTCAAAACCTCTCACAGGGATGAAACACTCACTATTTGTTATGACCAGCTGCATAATCTAACTCTGCCTACTCAGAACTTTCAGTATATGCTGATAGCAATGACTGTAACTAGAAGGCAGTAAGGACTGGAAAGGCAATGATGATATAAACCTCACTTTTCAAAGATCAAGTGGAAAAATGTTTGTGTCTTTTGTGGCTATTCAGGAATATCTTCTTGTTAGAACAATGGGTTGAATAAATGAAAAGAAATAGTTTGTTGTAAATAGAGTGATTGTGAAGGCTTTATATGAAAGTATTTTTATCCTGTTTTCTTTTAGTGGAGTGAAAAAAAGTGATCGATCACAGACCTAAAAAATAAGCTGGAAGGGATCTCAAGAAAGTTTTGATCTTACTCCCACCTGGAGCCTGGACCTTTGAAGTTCGAATATTCCCAAAGATGAGCCCCCTCCAGGCAACATGTTCCAGTATTGCCACAGTGAAAACATTTCTCATCAGATCTACTGGAATTTCTCGTGTGTGCCTGGTGCCTTGCTTCCTGTCCCATCCTGCTGAACTCACTCCAGAAAGCTGCTGTCTTGTACCAGGGGACAGAGCCCTGCACACAGCCAGAGAATAAAGCAGGGATTTATTGAAAGGGTTTCAGGTTACACCTTGGGCAGGACAGGAGCCTGGCCAGGGCTGCACCCAAGGTGGACCAAAAAGGGGCACAAAATAGACAAAGGGTCACCAGGTCTCACCCTTTGATCAGTTCTGGTCCATGGTTGTGTGCAATATGGTGTCTTAATTTACTTCCTCAAAAAGCCCCACGTCCATCATTTTCAACCTGCAGCTTTTGTGGGAGTCATTTGAGAGATTTTCTAACAAATGCAAAAGGGAAACAAACCAGAATTCCCTTGTAAAAATTTGGAATTCTCTATTTGCTCCGGTGATGCTAAGTGATGCTAAGGGAAGAAGATTTTCTGACAATCTTCTACTCCAACCTTGCAATTTTCAATAAGTATTCCAGAAATTGGCCAATGGAATGTCTCCTAAGTTTTGGGTCATTTTGTTTGTTTCCTTTGGGTTGAATTTCTGTTCTGGTTTTGTTTGGTCAGTTTTATTTCATAGATAACATCTTTTTTTTAGCACAGCAGCCTTTTTTATGTTACTTATCAATTTCCTGGCAGTTTCAGCCTCAGTTCTATAGACAGTTCAGTGTCTTCTTATCAAGTGAATCTTGGGTACAATATCTGAAGCTGCTAGAGAACAGTAGCAAATTAGTCCAGCACGACTCTTGATTACCTTTGTTAAAGGACAATTAAGATCCTAGCTTAGGCCATAAATTTTATTGCAGTTTCTTACAAAAGTGAAGGTGAACAAGAAAATTCAAGGCATCACAATTTTCAGTGAGATGCCTCTTAAAAACCATTTGGTTTAAAAGCATTTGACATAATTTAAAAGACATTTTTTGCAAGCTTGCCTCCTAGGAAGCACTTGGGAGTCTAAGTAAAATTTGAATGTTTATGTTTTAAAGCGCTTTTAATGCAAGAAATCTGTGTATAATTATCTCTAATTAGTCATCTCTTCCACTGAGATTTATACTAAGCATTTAGTTTTTCTCTACAGTAGCTATTTCCCAGGCTTCTTTAATAACTAGGACTGTCTGACAAGCTGATCTCAGGATCAGATTTCAAACTCATCTTATTCCATTCTACCTGTTGCTTCAGGACATTTCTTAATGAGGCCAGAGTTACTTTCATGTCTAATTAAGCTGAAGAGATTAAGATATTTAGGTCTTGTTTTTGTATACTCTCCTAAGGGAGAAGTAAATACATAAGCAACAGAGATCAGCAGAAATACAAGAGAGAAGAAAAGCAGCAGGAACACAGGGGATTATTATGTAATATAAGGGAACAGGAAAAGGCTGGGTAGATTATCCTTCCTAAAGTATGTTCACTTGCCTTGAAAAATATTGCACTGAACAGTGAGACAGAATTCTCCCCAACATGATAATATATCTTTATCAGATGAACCCGAAAGAGAAATATGGAAGAAGGGACTTTATGTCTTCATAAAATTTATTTGAAAACAGATCCTGATTAGGATTTCCTGGAAGGTAACCATGAGATTAATAAAACAATGTATCCTAAATACCGAACATGCCTTTGTTTTTTATGCTCCTTATCTTCTCCAGTGTCAGCTCTCAATGCAATGAGAAGTTTATTATTCCATTTGGGAAAGAAACGATCCCTGTTATGTGGAAGTCTAATCTTCTTCCAAAGTGCTTTACCTTAGTTCCACTCTAATGGGCAAGTGTGCAGACTCAAACCTCTTTTAGCATGCATTCATGCTCTGGAATAAACATTTCAATTGAATATTTTTCAACAATGTTTTTTAACAGTCACCTTTCTTAGTAAAAGGTTTCTCAAATCTTCTAGTTTAGGTACAGCCTTCTGCAGTACCAAAGAAGTTCCCTCTAAAGGCAGCAAAGCATTTAAACTGATCTTTTCATACCTCCAGCTCCTTTCAATTACCTGGGAGTATACTTATTTACATATTTTGCCTGTTTCTTTCATGCGACCTTAGGGTTTTCCTTAATTTTTTCTTAAGATCTGAAAATATATGGATGCTCTTACAATCTTTTTTACCTTTTCATCCATGACCTAGCATTCTTTTTTTTTTTTTTTTTTTGGGGTCTCGGAGGGAAGCTGGGAAATACAACCGGTCTGTTTGGAAGGTACTGGAGTTGAAACCAAAATAATGGAGAGAACGGTTCTCTGTGTCAGATGGAAATTTATATTTTTTATTCGGTTTATTATTAAAAAAAAAAAAAATTAAAAAAAAATATAAAAAAAACCCAAACAAACCAAGAGGGTAATTTTAAAGAAAATGTTTTCTCTTCATAGCTAGCATTTGCTGTCATTAAGCGAGGGCGAATGGAGTAGCCGGTGGGCCGGTAGCCCTGGGGAGCAGCAGGCTCCCCGGGAAGCGGGAGGCAGGCGCGGTGGCAGGAGCATCAGCACCACCTGGTGTTGGCGGGCTGGGGAGCCGCGCCCGGAGCTCCGCGCAGCAGCCAGCGAGCCGCAGCTCCGCGGAAAGTGCGCAGCTCTCGCTGCTGTCAGCTTAGAATGATCGATACAGGCAGGCACACGGAGTGAATTTTTTCAGGAAGCTCGCCTGCGGTTCCGGTCAATGTGTTTGTCAGACAGCAGCACAGGACCAGCCCAACCATTGCCAGATGCTTTGGGTGGGCATCTTGGAACAAGAGAGCTTGGAGGTGAATTTGTAGTTATTTACAGGAGTTCTTTCTGAATGTGAGGCATGGCAGGGTAGAACCTGTGCTTTTCTTTGAAAATGTAAAAAAGGGAACAAAGCAGACCGGTGTCAGGGAGTGATGGAGAGCCTTGAGAGAGTCACTATCATGTTTGGATTCCTTTCTCATAGCCTGTAAGCATCCTACAAGGCACTGCTGCTTCCTTCAGTCTTTTGCATGGTAGGAACTGTAAACAAATCTATTTCTGGTGTGCTTTTCACCAACTTGACTGTGAAAATACATCAGTTTTCATTTCTTTTTCCAAAAAAAAAAAATCATCTCTATCCATTTGTTTCTGGGAGTACAGTTTCTGGAAAGAAATATCCCATCAGAAATTGCAGTTACTTCTCTTTCAGCTCTACTATATGAAGTACAGTTTCTAGCAGAAGTTCTGGGACAAAAGTTCAGGAACTGGTTCTGTTCAGGAACTGGTAATAATATGGGAGTGCAATTTCACAGTTTTCTACACCTCAGTGTACTTAGCCTAGCTTCACAAAATCCAGGTCTGCTCTCTGAGAGGGAAATAGAATTGCAGCTTTCCCCACTCTCTGGCCCCTTCTTTTGGTCCAGAAATTAAAAACTTCTGATTGGGGTTTCACAGCTCACTTTCACCTGTCTTACCTTTTAAAAATTTGAATATTCCCAGACTAAGTGCAAGAGTGTGTGCAATGTATCGATTTTCTTTCCAGTACACACATAACTAGAAAAACCTATAATGACATGGTGTACTCATAAGTATTTAAAAAATGATCCCGATTCTCTTTCACCCTTCAGTTTGTGCATCATTACAGAGAATTTGCATCAGGGACAGATACACTTCTGTTTTGATTATGTTTTACATCCACACCTCATATGCACTTCTATCAGACTGATGTAAGGTATCATTTTAAAAAATGGAAAATTCCCCAAAACCACTGTGCAAGCTCTGAATGATGGATCAGTCTCATTAGTTTTATCAAGTATAAACCTGCATTCAAAAAAAAATGCAGCCGTGTGCAGTATGGTTGGGATGCCACGTTATGTACACTCCAGGATCTTCCTCAACAGTGTCCTTTGAGAGGATGACAATGTCTCCATGTCCTTGTAATTTTTGCTCCCGTTCCAAGAGGGGCAGGGCACTGTTATTAGTGCCACTCGGTCCCTTCTGTCACTTTCTGTCAGACAGCTGGGATCTCAAGGCCCTTTATACTTGGGTAGTTGACTTCCAGTATTAAGGGACTCACTGTAAATATTTCATCACCTTTCTGAAATAGTATTCTCTTTTTCTGGTGAAAAGACAGAAAGAAAGAAGTCTTTCCAGTACCTGACAGGGCAATAAGAAAGCTGTAAGAGAGACTTTTTACAAGGACAGGGAGTGACAGGACAAGGGGGAAAGGCTCCGAGCTGCCCGAGGGCGGGTTTGGATGAGGTGTTAGGGAGATCCCGCTGGGAGGGTGCTGAGGAGCTGCCCGGGGAGGCTGTGCATGCCCCAGCCCTGCAGTGCTCAAGGGCACACTGCATGGAGCTGGGAACAACCTGGTCTACTGAAGGTGACCCTGCACATGGCAGGGGGGTTGGAATGAAATGGTCTTCAAAGGTTCCTTCCAACACGGACTATTCTGTGATGCTATGGAGTTGAACCTCATATTTTGTGTATTTAGCATTGGGATCTGGCTGACCTCTTGGCTCTGTGTTATGAAGCCTGTTAACTGTATGAAAGACTAATTTCCACAAATGGCAAATCAAACAATCATTTCAACTATTTAGGGAAGTGTCTCATGTCTCACAGTTGTCAGGAAAGCAGTCCAGGATAAACTAGGATAAACTAGGACTCCCCAGAATTTCAGAGAAGTTCTTGAGGACTTCATCTGATTGAAACAATAGAGGCACAATGAGGAATTTCGAGCATCATTCTGGCAAGCATAGGCTGACAGAACTTTGGTGAGTGGGGGTGTCCTACCCCAGGTGGGCTGAAAAGTTCCTCCTCAGCAGTGAGACCAGCAGCTGTGTCTCAGGTCTCAAGAGAGATTGTGACAATGCAGGCAATGATCTCTATTTCCCACAGCAGGCATGAGAATGATTTGGAAACAACATATCTCACCAGGTAAAGACAATGGCTGACTCGGGGCTCATCTGAACTTGGGTGAGCCAAAAGCTGTCAGGCCAGTCCTGCTGCCACTGAGTGTTGTACCTGTGCACTCGAGATACCATCCCCTGCTACTTACTGAGAAAATTCCAACTGCAGAGAGCTGGAACACCATATAAACCTACACAGATAAGAAAGCTCCCTTTGGCATCAGTGTATCTAGCAATATTTTACTTGTTGCTGTCCTTTAAACTAGTTTAGCAGTGAAATCTGAGGGTCAGAATTCTTTTGGCTAAATGCATTTAGGTTTGAGGTGCTTAAGGACTCTTGTTGCCAGGTATAAAAATATTCATCTGATTCTTGGAAATCTCTCTGTCTGTATCTGTTCCTTCTACTGGAGCCTTTCCCCTTAACGAAGCACTCCCATTGTACCACGGGTCTCGTCTCACAGGGATCTGCTCCTCTTTCTGCTGGAGCTTGCATGTACCACACCTGAAATCCCACACTTTCTTCTGCATCTTTCTCGTGGAATAATACATAAAATCTGCCTGGTTCTCCAAGCAGAGCTTTTGAGTTTCCCTAACCCCAATTCACTCGGGAACATCCATGGGTATCTGAAATCACCACACATACATATACATACATATATATACACATCCACACACATACATATATACACACACCAGACACTCTACTTGATACCTGGCAACAATTTTCCACTGCTGTGTTTATCCACTTTGTTTCATTTACCTCAGCAGAGGCTGAAGAGACAGAGCTGGAATTAAACATCCACCTCCAGTGGTTATCCTTTTATGCCTTCCCTTGACGAGGCTACCACCTTTTTATGACTACTGTTCGCTAATGACTACAACAGGCAATTCCACAGCATTCGGACAAGAATTGTTACTGATTTGTGTTCTTTGGCTGCCCACGGCAGAGCAATATTCACTTGACTTTGGTGCTATCTTAAAACCTGGAGTCTAGATGGGTCTAGATGGGTTCATGAATCCAGATGGGTCTAGAATCTAGATTGGTTTATGTTTCTGTGACTAACACGGTGACTTCGTTCAGGACCATTTCCTTTCTTTAGTTTTGAGTCGTTTCCATGTTCAATCCATGGTATCTAATTTTTGGTGTTAATGAAAAACAAATGTTAAAATCTGTCCAGAGAGAGAAGAAACCAAAAAACCCATGTTTCCTGGGAAGGAAAATTTACCTTCAACTGTAGGCTCAAGAGCCCAGACTGATCTACACTGCTGAAGAATGACTCCACCTACCAAGACTAAATCCCAGAAATTTGAGGGGACTGTTTTGGCTTAAAATAATTAACTTTTAGAAATATTTAATGATGAAGATTGTTGAAGGGCTGCAAGATTCATGAGAAATAGATTGGGTTAATTCTGGCTTTTCTGGCCTTCGAATGAAAGTAATGTATAGAGTACCAGATGATTTTACCTAGTTCATTATTCTTTTATTTATGCATTGCAAGATTATTATATAGGGATCTTCAGGATGTCACTGTCCCCAAATATTTATGTAACCATCAAAAGGACTCCACTTTGGGTGGTGTCTGCAGAAACTTACGATGAAATAACAGCAATAGTCAATTGCACTGTTACCCCCAGTGTTTTCCTGGGACTGAAATGCACAAGCTAAATAACTGCAGCGATTTTTAGGAATTGTGTATGTGATTTGTGATTGTACGCTACGTGGTTGTATGGTTTTTAGGAATTTTAGATATGTGTATGCAGTTTCCATGTGAACATAGACCAGGATGGAGACAGGCTGGTGAGCCAGCTCCAGCCTCAGAGGAACACCTTTCCCAGTTCCTTGGATTTCTTCAGCACAATAGAATTGTTATGAGTAAGTGATGCTGTAGAATTAGCTGTTATGAAAAGAGCAGGTGATAATCACCTTTACACCTTGTATGTCCTCTTGAGGAAAAACTGCAGAAATGATGAAATTATAAAGATCATCACCAGCTGATGAAGTTCCCCTCAGTAAGACCCAGGATTGTTAATGGAGGTGGCCACAGGAGATTCCCACCTTGATAAACTCAGGAAAGGAAAGATGCTGAAGCACCTTGTATAAATCAGCATCCCCTCTTCCCAAGCCTCGATTCCACAATCGCTCTGATTTCCTGAACAAGATAAAAAATTTAGAAAGTGTTCTGCGCTACATCCCAAGGCAGATGTGGCCGGTGGGGCTTTCTGGGACCGGTGGGGTTTTCTTTCCCCCCTTTCCCTGGGGAGGGGCGGCGGATCCCCGCTGCGCCGGGGCAGCATCCCTCCCTCAGGCAAGCGCAGCGGCCTCCACTTCCCGAACTGTTCCCCGATCTTGCACCGCCGCGGCCGGGGGCGGCTCAGCCCGCGCTGCCCTCAGCCGGCGCTGCCGGTGCCCCCCTGGCCTTGGCCGCGCTCGCGACCCCTCAGCCCTCGCCCGCCGAGGCGGGCGCGAGGGTGCTCGAGGCGGCTCGAGGCGGGCGCGAGATGGGCACGAGGCGGGCGCGAGGGTGCTCGAGGCGGCTCGAGTTGGGCTCGAGGCGGGCGCGAGCTGGGCGCGAGGCGGCTCGAGGTGGGCTCGAGGCGGCTCGAGGCGGGCGCGAGGGTGCTCGAGGTGGGCTCGAGGCGGCTCGAGTTGGGCTCGAGGCGGGCGCGAGGCGGCTCCAGGCGGCTTGAGGCGCGGCGGCGGGCACGGCGCCTGCGCAGCTCTCCCGGGCATGCTCATTAACAGCGGAGGAGCCGAAAAGGGAAAAAAAAAAAAAAAAAAAAAAAAGAGAGAGAGGAAAAAAAAAAAAAAAAAAGAAAAATCCCACCCTGAGAGCGAGCGAGCGGCGCCGCTGACACTACACCCGCCGGAGAGCAGCGGCGGCAGCAGCGGCGCCGCGCCGGCCCCGCGTCTCCTCACGGCCGGCTGGCAGCGCCCGCCCGGGCAGAGCCGCGGCAGCAGCAGCAGCAGCCGGCGCGTCCCCCGGCGGGGCGGAGGGGCCAGGGCGGGCTGCGGAGAGCCGCGGCAGCGGGATGTGGATTTATATCGGCCCCCGCCGCAGCCGCCGGGGAGCGGGGCGCGGGCACCGCACCTAGAGGCGATGGGCGAAGCCGTCGGCGGGGCTGAGCCGGGGCGCTGCTGAAAGTTCAGCCGGTGGCCGCGCTCGGTAAGTTTGCCGGGGAGGCGGGAGCGGCGCCGCGGGCGCCCGAACTTCGCTTTCGGCGGGGGGCAGCGGCGGAGCGGAGCGCCGGGCGCCGCCGGGGGTGCCTTGCCCCGGCGCAGCGGGAGCCGCCGGGCGCTGCCGGAGGGATGCCGTGGATGGCACTGGGTGTGTACGTGCGGCTCCGTCTGCGCTGCGCGGGCAGCGGGTGCCGGCGGGCGGCCGCGGGAGCGGGTGCCCGGCAGCGATGCCGCGATGCTCGGGGCCGAGTCCCGGCGCCCCGCACGCCTAACGGGGTTCTCCTCGGCCCGCGGTTGCCGGGCGCGGTGTGCCGGCGCGGAGCGGCGCTCCGGCCGCGGTGCCATCGCGGCGGGCGGCAGCGGCTCCCGTGCCCGAGGCGGAGCGGGGCGGCGGCCGGTGCGCGGCTCTCCGCGGGGTGCGGCGGCAGGCGGGGCGCTGCCGGGGCCGGCGGTGCGGGAGCGCCCGCGCCGCTCGCACGGAGAAGGAGAAGCCGCAGCTCCGAGGCGCGGTGGCTCCGCCGGGGCAGCGGGACCGCGCTCGCTGCCGGCTGGAGGATGGATGGAGCTGCCCGATTCCTCCCCGCTCCTCAGGCGTAATCTGCTAAGCGTGTGTTTGGTGTATTCTCCTGCCACTGATTGTGGGATCTGGTAATCTCTTTTAGTCGAGGCGTGTGTAGATACGGTCGTTACACTGCTCTGCTGCTTCCAGCTGTTTTTTCTCTGAAATACCTTACAGCTGTAGCTGGTGACTGACGGTTTAAGCGTGATGTATGCTTACACCAGCTGTGGATATGGCTGTGGTACGTAGTGAGGAACCTGCCTCTGAAGGATTAACTCTGTGCTCTTGCCGTGTTGAATGGCAGCACGTTTACCTTAGCAGATCTGGGCTTTACGTGTTCTAATACTGAAATCAATGCCAAGAACTCCCCGCCTTCCCCTCTATTTGGCTTAAATATATGCTACCTTTTTAGGCTGTATGGTTGCTATCTTCGTGATAGTCTTTTACTGATTGTTTTCCCAATATCCAAAGGTTGTAGATACCCATCTTGATTGTGCTGATGCTTCCCCGATAATTAACGAGTCAGATACACTGTACTATGGAAATAAATACCAACTGTCCGTGTGGTGGGGCAAGCATCTCAGACATCTCCTGTGTCTCCAAATGGTTTTGCAGTAACAAACTACCACCACTCCTAGTGTCTGGATTTTAGCTATTAATTGTGAAGCTTAACGTAAAGCATTTTGAGATTTGAAGCCTGGAATTCCTGGTGTTGTAGAGAGCACTTCATGAATCACAGATAGTAAGATAAACTGTAGTAGGGGAAGAGCTACACATCAGAAGGCGAGACACAGCCCAATAGATTTCCTTCTTTCTTGTCCATAGTTTATTTTCAAAGCTTATTTTATACATGATGCTTAATGCTGTGGATAAGTCTCAAAACACTTCTTCATAGACGAAATGCAGTCTTCTTAGTAACCTGCTATCCCTCCAGATGTCACATTGATAACGTAAATTCATCAGAAGTCGATACTGTAGTTTTAATAGAACTGTGTGCCTTGGGGATTTGGTTGGTTTAAGAACGCAAGTCTCTAAACTGCTGGGGAATTTAGGAACCTCTCATGGTCTTGCTTTTTTTGTTGTTGTTGTGGTGTTTGTTTGTTTGTTGTTGTTATATCACATTTTTGTTTCAAAGAATAGTTAGGAATTTTCTGAATAGCTGATCTTTAAAGGACCCCAAACAATCAAAACCAAATAAGGTCCCAAGAAAATCATATTTCAAATACTGAAATAAAAATCCTTTGTTTTAAAGAGAACAGCTCCTTTCAGTTGCCAAATTTTAAGTATTTAAATGATGTGTATAAATAGCAAATGAGAAAATTCTTATTGAAAGCAGCTTTTAAGAATGTGGGAATGCAAATTACTACTCTCTACACTTCAAGTAGTCAGATGTGGAAGTAAATGAACATATTGTATTGATGGCTTATGTGTAAAAAAGCCATTGAAATGTATTCAGAGCTCTATAAAAGCAGTGTCATCTAAGGAAAACTGTGGCAAAGGAAATTTATTACTCATTTGATGTGGCGTCATAGTTAAAATGGTGGTTTTGAAAGCTGAAGAAACAACCTGGTTGCTCACACGTGTGCCTGTAGTCACACATGGAGGTGTGCAATGCAGCAATGGCTTAGGAGTAGCTAAATGTATACTTTCTTCTTTCCATTGAGATAGGAAGTTTGGAGCATTGGTGTTGATGTTAATTGGAGCAGGCAGGACATTATTTCAGTGTGATTCATGAGGTCTAAACGGTATGCATTTAATTTTTAAATTATCTTAATCTGAAAAATGTAAGAAGCATAATGCTGCTTAATTTATCACCATCTTAATGCTTTGAATATGGAAGAACAGTCCTCTCCATTTGGTCAGGTTTGTTCCCATTTTACAGACTGAGGGAACGATGTCTCTGCTTCTGTCACAACGACTGCCAGTATCTCACAACTGCAGTGGGACTGGACTTTGAAATGTTTTAGAGACCAGATGTAAACTGGTGATGGAACTGTGTCTGAAATTCACCAGTTTCTGTTTTCTTGTCTGTTACTTCTTCAATTTAGATGTGCCCATTGTATTTGACACTTCAGTACAACTGAGTTAATGGCAACTTTTGTGAGACCAAAGACTTAATACAGTTTTGCCTTTTCTCTAAAGGCCCAGTCCTGAGTCTACTGATTTGAGGTTCAAAATTTTCTGCCTTCAAAGTTAGTGAAAATAGGATCAAGTCAAACGGTCATTTGGTAATTGCTGGTAGAAGCAATTCTACGTATTGCAGTCACCATTGTGTTTAGCTTCTTTAGTGTTTTAAAGTGGTAGAGGTGCATGAAGCACTGTCATGCTTATGCAGCCTTTATATGAGATGAGAAAAGGAAATGCAGTGCTTGCTTTGTCACCTTTCCTTTGCTCACCTTAAAAGATCCGTTATAACCCCAGTGTATAATCTTCAGATTTCCCAAGATTTTTGTGCATTACATACACAAGTTGATGACAGCTTATGTTTCTAAAACCTATGCAGAAGTTACCAATAAATGTCACAGTATTAAAACAGTAGGGAGAGTTTCACAGAGTCATAGGATAGTTTGGGTTGGAAGGGACCTTCCAGTCCAACTCCCCTGCAATCAGCAGGAATATCTTCAAGTAGATCAGGTTGCTCAGAGGCCTATCCAAACCTGACCTTGAATGTTTCCAAGGATGGGGCATGTATCACCTCTCTGGGCAACCTGTGCCAGTGTCTCATCACCTATACTAAAAAAACTTCCTCCTTAATTCCAAATTGACTCACCTTCAGCTGGAAACCATTAGTCCTAATCCTGTTTGAGTCATTGTTGTTGATATTGCTGTTTGACTACAGCAATTCATTCCTTTCCAATGAATAAATAAAAATAATTCTTGTCTCACAAATTAAAATGCTTGCTGTGCTTGGGGAAACCACATTGAAGCTAAGACTTGTGAAGGTTTAGGTTCAGGAAAAAATAGCATGTTTAGAAAAAAATTCTGATGTTTATGATGTAAGGTTGTGTGGAATCCTAGGTGGACACGAGTTAGTGATGCTGTTGCTCTCCTGATTTAATCTTACTCTCTGTTGATACAGAAAAGTTCCAGCTGGGTTATCCAACCTTCCATTAACTACCAGAGCTATGCTCTGTGTGCTGCTGGTTCGTAACTGGTGTGACTAAATCCAAATCCCACTGGAGAACAACCAGCTCTGTATTTAACTTCAGTCTAGGGAGCAAATCTGTCATCTGTGGTGACAGAGAGATCAGCCACCTGCCTACCAGCATATCAACCTTTCCACAGTTCTGCCAGACCTGCACTGCCTCATGGAGGGCTTCTGCACCTCCCCAGTTTCTCAGTGATGCTCACCAAGAGCATCATTTGACCAGGCAGACACTTCCTTTAAAAGACTGAGCATTTTTCTGAAGTATAGATAAGTGGCAAATTCAAAGTTTATTGAAATCAGTTAGAGGTAGACTTGTCCCTCCCTCAGCTTGCTATTTTACTTGATTACCTTTTATGGTTTTTTGACCGAGTGCAGTAGTATTTGGCTGAGCTGTTACATATGCACAGAATTGTTCTGTAGTACAGCTGGAGCTGTAGGTTTTAGATGATGATAGCATTATCAGTGATGGCTGCCTCCTCCAAAACGACTATCCAACATGTTGAAGCTTACTATTCTTCTGCTTTCCATGAATCAAACAATTAACTAAGAGAGAGAGAGAAATGTGCTAAGTGACAGTTGATCTCTATGAGTAAAATGAGGGAAATTATGTTAAATGGTACTTCTCTTGGATGGAAAGTAAGATTTTGATGTTGCTTAAGTAAAAAGGAGATATTAGTTATATTCTTATCTTGGCACTTTGATAAGCCTGTTCTCGAGACTTTTGCTGCATTTCATGATGAGGAGACTGTGCTTAAATGAGCAGATTTCAGTCCTCATCCATCTTTGCCTATGGCTGAAACACAGAAATATTAATTCCTTACAGAGAAAAAGTCCTTACTGGTAGGCTTAAAAATCACTTCATGTGGATGAAGCTGAAGTCTGCCATTGCCATCTAACTTCAGAAAAATTCTTTTTTATTTGTTGATGTTTAAATGTTTTCTGTTTATTTGCTTGAAAGCGTCATACATCTTGAAATTGGATACACTACAACATGGAAATCTTTGTGTATAAATTATAGCTGTAGTTAGCATTATGCAACACAGTAATGTCACTAGTATTTATACTTGACAGGAAAAGTAATTTAGATGCTTCTCTAGTTTTTTTGAATAGCTTGTAGGTGTTACCTGTTCATTTAATTCTCTATATTAAATGTCATTGGTTTTACCTTAATGTACCTTTAATAAATTTAAAAACCTGTTGGAGCAACGAAAAAGCACCAGAAATACAACTTCAGGGGAAATTGAAATATTAATATCAGTGGTACAGGGTTAATTGAATGTCAGGAAAAAAATACCATCCAGAGGATGAAAACTCCTTTTCTTGTAACTTCTACATTGAGAGCAATTTCAAGGTGTTTTAAAAGTTGAAATGAGTCCTAAAATGGTGGGGGAAATGCATCCTAAAACTGCAGTTTCTAACTTAACTGTTGCTGTTATATTTGAATACAAAATCTAAAGCAGTTTCTTGAATAATAATGAAACGAGGCATAAAAATTAATCTCCATAAAAAGTCCCTAAGGGGAAAAAAAGACAGATGACTTTGTGAAGAGCATTCTGGTTTGCAAGGAGATGAGGCATTTCTCATATTCCTGTTGCTGAGTAATCTTTATTTACTTATATGGAGAATGTTTTTGGTACTTCTTTCCCTTATGTGCTCAAGCCAAGGATGTTTGGCTCTACCTGCCCTTTCCACAGAGCGAGCACCTGAGTTGAGTGCTCTTGTTGCCAGTCTAGCTGGATTCTGATTTTCTGTCAGTAGAGTAACTGGTATTTTCAAAGCTTCTCTGTTATAGTTCCAGTTAGTCTGAAAAAAAAGGAAACTCTTTTCCTTTCAAGCTTTCAGAAGCAGTTCACTTCCTGACAGCACTGAAGCTTTGTCTCTTCTGTGGCGTGATGTTGAAGCTTCTGTATTGAACTCAGCTTGTTTCCATTTTCTCTCGAACTGATGAGGAGTCAAAACTTAATGTAACAGATTCATCAGCTGGGAGCGAGGATGGGATTTATTTTGGAGAACTGAGATGTTGAAGACTTGTTTATTGGATAAGGAACCCATGTGTTGGATTTGCTGAGTTTGTTTGAGAGTGTTGAATGGACTGGCTTCACAGTCCTGTTAGGTGTCTGTGCTTTCAGACTTGGAACTGTCTAGAAATGGCTGATGTATGGAAATTGAGTGATGCTGGTAGTCATCCTGTATATGTGTGTGTGTGTGTATATATATATATATATATACATGCTGTTACATGGAGTGTAGACCATATGTGCAAATTAATAAAAATAATCAAAATTCAATAAGTTATTTTTATTTCCTAAGTCTCAGAGTATGATCGCTGGATTGTAGGTGTCTGTGTTGCTTATGATTTAAAAACCTCTCTGCAGTTTTCCATATTCAGAACTTTTTACAGACATACAGTTATATTGTGTTTTATCATTGCTGACTATTACCTTGCCATAAATCATCAAGCCAGTAGGGCCCTTGGAGTGTTAGTCATTCCAGTCCCACTGTTCATGGGTAACCTTGGACATTTCAGTGAGCATCAGCGTGTTGGGTGCTCAGTGTACTGTCTGCATCGTTAGCAGATGCAGACAACTTCTCATTCTTCTCCTCTTTAGTTGCTGGATTATCATTGGTATGTATGTATGTCTACATGGTTTGTAATTATTTTGTAAAAAAAACACACAGACTTCCTAATTACTGTAGATCTGGGAGGTAATTAGAAAAATACTTCCAATTTTCTCCCAGAAAAGAAAACCTTCTTGGGCTGAAAAGAAAGGGCGCTGATGGCTCACCTGTGTGCTCTGTGGTTCAGGTTGTCTCCTGTAGAACAAGGCTTGAGATTTCCTGGGGCCCTTTGTTGTGTCCCATTAGAGTGGAAGCTGTGAAGTGTGTTGGACACCGTGATGGCCTGGGGCTGTGCACTGGCACGGGCTGCCCAGGCACAGCAGCAAGGCTGCCAGGCTGCAGGAAGGGAGCAGCTGGGACAGCGTTCCCAGAGCCACCGTGCCCCCTGGGCTGGCCTGGCCTGTGCAGAGTGCACTTCAGTGATCCTTGTAGGTCTCTTCCCATTCGGGATGGATTCTCGTATCCATCTTCACACTGACCACTGGGATTGCTGTGATGTGGTGTGTGCATGGGTTTTGCCTATTTTCAGTCAACTGTGACCCTCTACACAGAGTTCTTGTGAAGAGCATGAGAGAAGTGGAGGAGGACAACAAATCGAACCAACTTTCTGCGTTATTGTTCAGATAATGTATTAATGGGAACCTTATAATGACAAAGTTTGAAATGAATTAGAAGTAGAAATGAGGCGTTTTTCAAGTCCCTTCAGTAAATGTTTATCTACTGTTAACTGATATGTAGAAACAACTTCAGTATTAATTTCCTACACTGAGGATGACTGAGATCAGTTCAAGGCTATTATGCCCTGAATTTGCAGACAGCTCATTGTAATTAAGAAATAAACCTCATAGCTGTTATTTTTATTTTTCTCTGATGCTTTGCCTGGGGGTCAGAAATTCTTGATGCCTGCTGTCTATAGACACTAAAAGATTTAAATAGCATCGTGCCTATTAACAGAAGTTGTTTGCATTGGTGTAAAAATTTCCCTCCAAAGCTGATTTAGTGTTCCAGCATAAAGGGACTGTGGAATTACAAGGCTGTTAATAGATGAGAAAACAACTATATGTACCATGAAGGTGATTATGACCACAGGAAACTTGTATCAAAATTGCTTTAGGTCTTGATGTTATAGTATGGAAACTTTTAAAAGGTTATTTCCTTAAACTGTTAACAAAACTGGTCTTTTGTTATGGTTTCAGCTCCTAGGGACAAAACCTTAAGTATGGTATCTGCTTTGTCTGCAGAATAAAACAGGAGCTCTTCTCCTGATAGTTATCCTGGGAGCTGAGCATCTTGTTACATTTGAGTACAAAGGCATAGTTCATTACTGATGGGAAAACAAACTTTCTCTACCGTAGCGATTCAAATTGAGCTCTCTGCTAAGTAGTGCTCATTAAAAAAATCTATCGTTTACAGGAATTACTATTTTAGCCCTTTTAAATGTTTCAGTGCTTTTTCTTACATGGGATGAGATTTGTGTATTTGAAGGAGAAGGGCAGAAAAGGACACTGTTCAGAAAGATTATCTTCCTGGGGAAGCACACAGCTAAAATTGGACAGTAGATGAGCTGTATGGGCCTAAGGGGCAATGATAACAGAATTAGTAGAAATAAAGATTTGTTGTTTCCTGCTTGCTGAAATAACTCATCTGTTGTGGGGAATATGTAGATGATACTCCCTGAAGTGTAATTTATTATGTACAGTTACTGAGGATTCCCAGATTATATCCAAATTCACTTTTCCCCTTCTGGTATACAGTTAATGGGGAAATAAAGCAGCTCTGTTTTATCTGCTTGTGTTGCTTGGTTTCAGAAGTCTGAGAGAGCTGTTCTTCCCTCTGAAGGTTCATTGCCCTCTCTCTAGTGCAGGAATGTTCTTCCCTCTTGGGTGCCTTTTTCTCCTCTCCAGTTCTTCCCTCTTTCCACGCACCCATCAGTGTGCACACACCCTTCCACGCACCCTTAGCACCCCTGAGGTGGACAGCCAGCGCTGGCCGAGTAAGATAGCTCCAAGTAGTCAGGTGTCAGATTGGTTCAGCAGAACAGGAACAGTTTGTGAGGCAGGACTGTAAAGTACCAAGTGCCTGTTGCACACTGGTGTTTAGGTCGCTGGGTCCTGCTTGGGATCTCACTTTTCCAGGTTTTCAAAGCAGCAAAGTTTACCTGAAGCTACGTGGTTTTTCTATTACATGGACTCTTACTTTATAAATAGAAATTTTAAAAAAACATAAATGCTCTGTAGCAATTTTAAACTCTTGGGTCAACTTGTAAACTTCTCCAAGAAGATTGTGGGTGGGTGTGGAATTATTTTTAGAATCAGAGATCTGAAATGCCAAGTATGCATCTACTTCTGCGTTTTCTTAGTTCTGAGTAACAGGCTAAAGATACCTCTTGTAATTCTTGATGTTTCTTGAGCAGCTTAGACGAAGTTCTTTGCTGTGGACAAACAGTTAAAAGTTGGACATGAGTCAGGGGACAATGTGGGGGTCAGACATAGGGTTTTCTATACCAGATCAAAGCATGGATGTTCCAGTTCAGTGTGGTGTTTCTGGACTGCAGTTCTCTAACAAACCCATAGAGCAGGAATGTACATGGACCTGGATATTCTTCAGCTGGTGGGGGAGATGGTGGCCAGACACAGGAAGGCTCAGTTTAGTGTACAGATCCTGTTGTTAGTGTAGCTCTGATCTGAGCAAAGGCATAGTTATAGAGTACAAATACAATATTGGGAGAATGTGCCTCTAAATTCGTGAGCATTCATTCAAATGATGGATCTAAGGATGGGTAGCATTAGCTGAAGAATATAATTCTCCTAGAAATGAGTGCTTTGTAATGAATGGCATTCAAGATGACATTTGTCCATTTGAATTCTCAGTACTGTGGACTTGCTGGAATTTTATTTCACTAAAAAAAGAAATTAATTAGAATCGGTTCATTCCGCCTTTGCAGGAATATATATGAAACAATTTCAAAGGATATCAGATAAAAATTGTTTCCATAGTAAAAGGCTCTAAAGTGTTTGTAAAACGATGAAAGGAAATTAGCAACAAGTTGTTCTGAATATTTAAAACAATCCAGACTTTGAGTTTGGTTTTTGCACAACAATTTCACCTTTTCTTCAACTTGCCTAAGGAACTGAAGCCATAATTTGCAATAAGGTGAATGACTGGAGTTTAAAAGTCCTTTTCGGAAAGAATTTTGAAGGTAAGCCTAATCTGCATAGTTCTTGAGGCAATGGACTTTTGAGCTGTAATTCCTACATTGAAAAATGTTGATATATTTTTTAGATTTGGTTAAGAGGGAGAAGTATTTGTAGCCTTCAGCCATGGAGTGGTTGCTGTTCTGGGAGATGAACTGAAAAACAGCAGCTCGGAGTGTTACATTTGTTTATTGTGCATTGTGGATCATATTGCTGCTTACACTTCTCACATCTGTTTAATTTTTTTTAAAAAGGCATTTAATTAACTACCTTTAGAAATATGCAGGGGAATACTGCTTTGTGTTTTGAGGGTCACTGACACAGCTCCTCTAATTTTTCTTCAGCACCTGATACTTTGCATGCTATGAAGAAAATAGTTTCTGTGTCCAAATACTCATGTTTCTGTATTTCTTCAGTAGAGGAATTATCCAACAGCAAATGCTGGTTGTGTATGTGTGCCATCCTCAACAGAACCTGCTGCTGTTTTCCAACATATTTTTACTGTTCATGGAATCATTCCTGCGCTTAACTTTCAAAGGGTGCCTTGTTGATTTCAAAGATATCTAGGAAAGCCATAAAACATAACTCTTACCTTTTCATCATGGGCTAACGTTCCTATTAATGGAAAGGCTTCACACTGGAAGGCCAGTGAAGCCTGCAAAACTTCTTTCTTGTTCTTCTCACATGCAAAGAGGTTAAAATACTGATACCTGTATCAGTATTCAAACAGCATATCCAGAGACACTGAATATCCTGCTATTAAATAGTGAAAATTAGTGATCATAAAGTGAAACTGTGTGTACTTAGATATACTTACTGTGAGTCATATAGCTGGCATTGGTACTGAATCGAGTGCAGTATTACTGGGAAATGATTGATATGTTGCTTTTATAACAACATAACAGCTGAAGTGATTTTTCAGCATCATTTGGAAATGGATAGAGACTTTATTTTCAGTTGTCATAATATTCCACTTTAAAATAAATGTACCACCCAACAATGATAAATTTGTACTCTTTTTCTGAGTCAGGTTGATATTTTTGTATCGCTTGTGCTCTAAGCTCCGTCATAAACTTTTTTTTTACTTGCCTTATGCTTGGATTTTTAGTTTGGGCAGTCTTTTGCCTTGTGCAGTACAGCTTGCTGGCCACTAGGAATAGCGTGTAAGAGTAGCTAATGCCACATTTTACTGGGTGCTTAACTTCTAATAGTATATTTTGGGTTTTCTTGAGTTATAGTACGAATAAGAACCACTAGCTGTAAATCAGTGAACATTAAATGAAATCTAGAGACTTTAGTTTTGAACTCCCTCTGAAATGTTCCCCAGGGCATCCTGGCATCCTTCTGAAATGGGGCATAGATAAACTAGCACAAAAGATGGTTAAGACCAACACATCAACAATTTCTTTATTCAATCTACATTGACAGTTTTTTAATGACACCTTTGTTAGATCTTTCTCCACACTCCAGAGAAACCAATATAACTGTTGTTTTGGAAGTCAGCTCTTCAACGTGAGCTAGTGAGCAGAGAGCATCTTCATATTTAGGAAAAAAGAGCCCAGCCTGGGCTGCAGAGAGCAGCACTGTGGTTCTGTGGGCAGGCTGGCAGGGTGGGAGGCAGCTGCCAAGGGTGGGGTATCTTGGGACAGTGTGCATACACTTCACACCAAAGAATCCAGAAATCAGGAATTGTCATTCTCCCCCAGGTTCTCTCTGTTTCCTGTGACTTTCTTTTCCCCAACTATATTTGTTGGCTAAGTTATAGTAGATAACTTAGATACAGTAGATAACTATAGTTATATAGTAGATATTTGGATGATGTGGAAGGAAAGGGATTTTACTTTTCCTCCTCCCTGATCTCCTATTTTTATTTTTTAAGTGGAGATCATCTAGTCCAGAGTCCATTTTGAGTCTCTCTTTACAACTCTAAAGGCTGAAGTTTTTTGCAAAACTGTTCTTCATATGAGCTTTCATTCCTCTTTCCTGGTTCGAGTGAGAAAAAAATGTAATATAACAGACTTTTTTAGGCTGAAAAAGGAATAATTTTATGTACATCTTAAACACTTGTTTCTATTTGCATGTTAGAATTGAAATGTATGAACACAAATACAACACATTTGTCATCTTTTAAATTTGTTAAAATGTCAGTAAAGTAGTAAATATTTGGTTCTGTTTTCTGGCAGACTGGGGGCAGACAGTAGCTGCCTTGTAATTAGTAAAAGCCTTCCTACAGAACTGTAAAAGGTATTCTCAGTCTTTATCAGCTTTTAATTCTACATTATGGAGGTGACAATGGCCCACGTCCTCATTAGCTTTCTGCTTGTTTGCTTTGTTAGCATCTCTCAGCTCATATTCTCTTCAGTTTTGTCTGAGCAATAACGCCCTGTTTTCTAAAAAAACATCTCTTGTTTTCACTTTTTTCACACTTGGTGTTCAGTTCAATTTTTGTTTCATAAAATTTGTTTCAATTTTTGTTTCATACAATTCATAAATTGTAATAAGCCTCACTTTTCCTCCCACCATTTGGTTTTGTTGGGTTTTTTTTCACCGAGGCTGCAAACATTGAGGAGTTTTGTGTGGTGTTTCATGGACACAAGTGTTGGAATTCCTGCAATGATTCCTGTTTTCTTTGTGCACATGTTAGATGTTAAGGTTTTGACTTGCTGCTTAATCTGCTGCTATGTAGTAGTAGTAGTAGACCACAATGACAATTATAGTTTGCATTCTAGTCCTAGAGCCAGGGAAAATATTTGGGTACTTTGGTCTGAGGAAAAACAAATTCTCCAAAATGCATTTTCCTCAGATACTGATTTCCTAAGACTGCTGGTTAAGTGAAACATCCTAATACAGAAATTGTCTTGAATGGTGGAGCTAAGTTATACTGTATTACCTTTATCTTGAGAAAAAGAGCTGACTGAGAAGTTGTAAATATGGTGCTGCATAAGACCCTAACACTCCGGCGGTTTCAGGGAGAGATTTAGAACTGTTTGCTTTTTGAGAGGAAAATATTGTGACAGCTGTGCTTAAACATGTTTTATGTGCTGAAAAATTCTTAAGGCAGAGTCAGAGGGGAAAAAAATCAAGAGATGCCCCAAACCAGCAATTGGACATTAGTTCAGAGGAAGCTGAGACAGCTCTTTGAAGCTGTATAGATGTAAAGCAAATCCTGCCATAGATCAGGACACTTTCAGGTTTCCTGTAATTATTTGCAGGTTCTAAATTTAATAGTTTTATTTTTCGAAGAGTGGACAGACTTTGTGTATGCAGACTTGGATACATGTGGTGCCTTGAAGCCTTTCAAGTGTTTGTGTATGCAATGAATTGTACTCAAATGCCACTTTCCACCCTCATCCCCCAGCTCCCTCCTGACAAAAACCCTAGTCCTTTGTCAATATTTACAGCTGTCCTTAAAGTGACAACATAAGAGTAATTGATGAACGTTTATCTCTCGTGAATTCCTCTTTTTCTCTTGGAGTAGGAATATCTCATTAATAGAAACAACAAAAATATTGTATTACTTGCCATAAAATGTTCAATACTTCAGGACTGTGTACTAAAAACTTGTGTCTGCTTCCTCTGCATTAGTTCTCAGCTTTTGTTTTAGTTTCTAACTCAGTCTTGAAAAGCAGTATCACAGCCAATGTTTATGCAGAGACTCCTGAAACCTGTATCACCCCTTAATAATTGGTGTGAAGACCTGGTAATTGCTTTATTTTGTAGATAGCTTCCCACACAGGGAGTCTAAATCCTGTCTTCCATTGAGCCTGAGAAGCTGCTTTGTCCATTAGGGCTTTTCATTTCAGTTCCTGATGCCACTTTGTATTCAAACACCAGTGGTAAGTCTTGAGCACTATCCAGAGAGTTGAAATGAAAGGAAAATGAACTACGGAAGTTGCAAACCTTGGAGAAATAATTTTCTCCACCCTTGATAATTGAAAAACATTATCACCCATTGTTCATGTAAGAATAAAAATCGTAATTTCCAACCTTCCTTGTAATTTCAATCAGATATTACCCAAGCAATTCACAGGTGTTCTGTTTTGAGTGTGATACCCAGGGATCAGGAGTGAGGAAGGGGCCTTTTCTTCATGCTGATTATGAGATGCACAGAATGAACAATAGGGAGCGTGTTTGAAACCCACATGCCTTCAGATGGCAAAGTAATTATTGTCAGTCCTGTCTCTTCTTGTGTAAGTCTTGGGCTGCTTTCCTCCTTGTGCCTGGTTGGTCTGTAGGACCACTCTTGCCTTTGTATCATAGATGGGGATTTTGCCAAGTCACTGTCTTGCTCAGTTGATAAATGGTTTCTTTGGCAGTTCTGTGACCTGTTGCTTGTAGCCATGTGGGAAGGGAGGACTGCCCACTGTGTCTGTGGAAAACAGAGCAAATTGTAGTGAAAATGCAGTTTCTTCCTCCATTGTTCCATAGTGGATAACGGTGTGGCTTGTAGAACAAGGTGATTTCTGGCCTGAGGCTCTGGCACCTCTTAGATCTGCAGGCATCCAAAGTCCTGGGAAGAAGCAGTAGTTGCTTTTGATGCAACACTCTGATCTCTGGAAAGTCTTGCTAGTTTGAGTATGAATGCATCTCTAAGAACCATTCTTAAATATATTTAAGACAATCCCGCCTTACATAATGTAGAAATTTTCTACAATAGAAATATACCTGTCACCTACAGCTGGGCTGGGCAAACTAGACATGCTTTTCAGAATATTTGAAAATGTGAGTCATGCAATAAAAGTTTCAACCATTAATGTTTTGCATTGAGTCGATGAGAATCTGTTTATTACATATGTAGATAGAAATGTGCATGTGTGTGAAAGCAGATTGCACATGGAAACTTTGCTGTGTATTTTTTTTCCAGTATCCTTTTGAAATAGGTTGGCACTTTCTTCTTCCTCTGAGGGTAAATGCTGTGTACTGTGCTAAGAGTAACACTTGCTTAGCTTTTTGTACGTTCAGATCTAGATGCAGAAGGGCTAAATACAGGTTAACCATTTTTACTTTTTGTTCTCTAAAGACAAAAGAAATAAAGGTGATTTCCTGCAGGTTGTGTCTTATCCACCGTTACATCTGAGATGCCAGATCTTCTCTCTATGATCTTTTATTCATCATGAAAATACCCTGCAGCAGTCTGAGTTTCTTCCTGTAGTCTCCAGGGTATCCCTGCTCTTTTGTTGTGTGTCTGTCCTGGCAGGTGTGACAGGAGTTTGTGGCTGCTCTGAACGCCTGTGCTGGCAGGCTGGCCAAGGACAAGGGGTAGGTGTGAAACCCTCGACCGGGTGCTCCCAGAGCCTGGCCAGCTTTAGCTTCTGTTTGGTTCTGGACGTCTGATAGAATAATTTCAGCTTGAAACCTTTGAATAATTTTAAGCAAATTTCGCTCTGTAATCATCATAATTATGGTAAAGAGATAAGAGGGGACTGGGAGTGATGGAGTAAGGAACTCATGCTGGTTTCCAATTGTTTGCATAAATTACACCCTGATTTAATGTCCGATAAGCACAGGAGGAGTATCTGGTGGCCAATATGAATAACAAACCTCTAAATCCAAAATTCCAATGCTCATGGGAGAAGACTGACTACAAATTGTGTGGGGATGAGATGATGTGTTGATTTCCTGTCTATTTTGCAGGCTAACCTCTGCAGAGGTTGTGTCATCATAAAAATAATATTTGCAGTTCTGTGATGCTGTCCTTTGCTCTTGCTGCACTGTGGGGCAGGGCAGGATGCCATTCTACTGTGGCATTTCTTACATTTCCTTAGAAAATACCATTTGCAATGGGCATCTGCAATGTCAGTCTTCAGCTGGTTTGCTTTATTCTGATTTTTCTGGGAATTCCTGATATGATTTGTGTAGCCAGTTGCATTTTGTAAATTGTACAAGCACTACTTTGCAAATGGAACCTTTATTAGATATATTTAAAACAAAACCCCAGGAATTTAAACTCATCTTTCCATCAGAGATACTTACTTACTTGCATATATATTGAGACCTTATTTAAGGATATTTTTGATTTTGCAGGAATTCCACGGTGTTGCTTAATTGCCAGATGTCAGTGTACACACATATATTGGTCTGTTTGTCTTTCTGCTGAGAACTGATGGAGGAGAGATGGTGTCAGGCACTGATTGGTGGTTGTGTTGAATAGGCTTTCATTTCATGTATTTTGTGAACACCTTCTTTCAGAGCTGGGAAGATAGAAGTGACAGGAACTTAGCCTTGCCCCATGCTGTTAGGTAGCCCTTTCTACATTTTTTACATGGACTCATTTTCCCCTGGAGTATTTGAGAGATGTAAGCTGAACATGCCATCCTTTATGGGCGCTGCTGAAACAGCTAGGTGGCAATGTTCTTCTTGTTTCTCACCCTTGTACCAGTCCCTGATTAAGATGTTTATTAATAAAGAGTAGTACCTTGTAGATTTCATCAGAGAATGAAGTTAATTAAAGTAGTTTTTCAGAAATAGTGATCACATTGAGGTTTGAGAAGGAATATGTCTATAAAACTGTTTATGCTTGTGACATATATGCTAGCTAAGATAAAACTAGGACTAACATAATAATAACAATTTCCCATTCTTTTAAGTAGGTGTGTTGTATCTGGAAGAGGAAGTATTTATGTATTTTAATGTTTTGGTCAATATAATAAAAATAAATCTGGAATCTTTTTCTACTAAAAATGTCTTTATCTCCTCCAGGTCGGTACTCTGACTGACTGGTAGTTGTGAATTAAAAGATGTTGCAGTCATCTTATAGCTGATGCTTTATTGTCTGGGTGTGGCTTTACCATACAGCCAGGCAGATCCCTGGTGGTCTGGAATGCAGGTTCCAGTGCTTCTAGATGTTTCCTTTCTTTTGACCTGCACCATTTTGTTTCTTGGAAATTCTGAGATACAAACCCAGTTTTTTTGACTATTTCAGTTAAGTCAAAAGTTTCCAAACTATCTGAGTTACAATGGAATTCTTTCTGAATTCTTGGCATGAAAGTGATTTTATCTGTGACCCTTTATATTAAAATGTGATTTGTTCTACTGGCTTTTGGCTGCTTTTTTGGAGAGTAGCGGATTTGGGGCTGTGGTTTGGATTTGTGAAGCAGTGTTGATAACACACAGGTGCTTTTGCTGAGTGATGCTTGCACGGTGCTGCTCCTCACCCCGCCGAGCCCTGCTGGCCTGGGGGTGCTGAGCACCTGCCCAGGCTGGGCAAGGGGAGTGAATTCCTTGTTTTGCTTTGCTTGTGCACACAGCATTTGTTTCACGTATTAAACCATCTTCATCTCAACCCACGCATTTTCACGCTTTTACCCTTCCAATTCTCTTCCTCATCCCACAGGAGGAGTCTGTGGCATCAGCTGTGCAGGGGCTGGGCTGCCTGTGGGGGTTCACCCACCACATTTGTTTTGTCTTGGGCTAATGGAATCTCTTTCTATTTATTTGTATTTATAGATTAAATTAAGTCATCAACCAGCAAATTCGAGTCTTCTATTTTGAGATCAAATGATTAAAAGATGTGCAGGTTTAGTATTTTGCATTTCCACAGAAGTGGTGTTTCTGATTGCAAGGCAGTGCCCTGGCTCCCACGTGAAGTTTTGAATGTATTCCAAGACTTTTACACTAGGAACAGTCATTGTTTTTCATAGAGGCAGGTGCTGCAACTTCCTTTCCATCACCCATCCCTTTCCTTTAGGACAGAAAAGTTACATGGCCAGGGTTTAGATCTTTCTTCAGTTACAGAATTCATGTATAATCTAAATTGAGCCTGCATTGTCTGCCTTGTGAAAGCATGCATACTTAGTATGGCTTCTGCATTATTTTTCTCTCTTGCAATAAAATGGATGGAAAATTCTAATTTCTTTCTGCTTTCAGATATAAAAAGATATCAGTCATTGTTTTCAGTTTATCAGTATTGTTAGTAAAGACAAAGAGGATGGCGTGTAGTAATATTGTATATAATTAAAAAGTAGTGGGTGAGTATGAGCTTGTTTAGTGAATTATAACCTAATATTAGAGAGTGCTTAGGGGAGTCAAGACATGAATATGCATTAGGAAGTTGCATATTGTGAAAATATATCCGTTTTCTTTTAAAGAAATCTTAAATACTGCAAAGTGCAAACAAACAGCTGAGTGTCTCCTTACCCATAGTAACCGTTGTCAGTAAGTAGTTGCTCTAGAAAGAGTGAAGGCTGTGATATCTGAGACCTGGGCATTAAAAATTTTGTGTTTCTTTCTTATATCATATTAAGCTACCTGAATCCTGTTA
This sequence comes from Phylloscopus trochilus trochilus, assembly GCA_016584745.2. Classification (NCBI taxonomy): domain Eukaryota; kingdom Metazoa; phylum Chordata; class Aves; order Passeriformes; family Phylloscopidae; genus Phylloscopus; species Phylloscopus trochilus. The sequence goes on along the minus strand of WQNJ02000046.1, from coordinate 887,805 downwards.
AATGTAATTTATCAGAATTTTGCATCCATTAAATTTTGGAAGCAGCTGTGACATAAAGGTATCTTTCAGAGTAATAGGCCTAATGGAGGGGTATGTGTTTTGCTTTGGGATTTTTGTGGGTTTGGTCATTGGTTTGGGTTTTGGTTTTAATCAGCAACTGCTTAGAAGTTGGAAAATTCTTAGAATTATGTCTATTGAAATTCCACGTTGGATGGCCATGCCTGTTGCTTTATTGTTCCTTCAAAATAATGGTACATCACAGTGCTGCTCTAAGTACACATTACTACTGCTACATTCAGCACATCAATAAAGAATACCCTTTGAAAATCACTGTATTATGCAGCTGAAGATTTAGGCTTTACTTTGATATTCTTGGAACTGTTTGGTGAGTGTATTCTCTCCCAGATGAGGGATCCAAGGGAGGAAAACAAGTGCCTCTTTTTCTTTCTTCTTCCACACATTTGATTAGAGCCGTCAGTCCTATTAAGAAAAAAGAGCGATCTGGTTAGCTTATTCTGCTTTTCAGTCTGACAGTCAAAGGCTGTCATGGGGGTTTTAAATTACCCAGAAACAAGCTTTAGTGCAAAGCTTTCCCCCCCAAAATACCATTTGTTATCCCAATAGACAAAAAAGTGTCTGTATTAAAACAAAACTAATGAGCCTTTTAACAAAAAGCATAGTTATAATAAAGGTAAATTTTTTGTGTGCATTCTATGTGAATGCATTAATAGTAAATATGAAGGTGCACTGAAGTCCACCCTGTTTCTACTTACTCTTAGTAAGAAGAAGGCAGTGAGGATATTTGCCTTTTTGTGTTGTAATACTGTGCCCCTGAAACAGGAAAGGGTTTTTATGAAGAGCAACAAGGCAAGGTTTTGATAGAGGTCCTGCTAAAACAAACCTAAAAATGAAGCACAGGTGAACTTTTCTAAACCAAAAATTGGAGCATTATGGCTTTTTCCATTAAATGTATATTTTGTCTAATTGATTGTTATAATGCTTAGGAGTAAATAACCTCAGGGTGTGTCTTACTTTTAGAAGTCTGTTATTTCTAGAAAGCCTGGAAGACAGGTGTCTGGGTGTCTTAAGGATTTCTTTATTGTATTATGTTTCTTATTGACTGAATGTTTTTAATATATCTGAGTGCTTATGAAAATGAAGAGCTAATAGCATTAACAAGAGACTGGCATAGTGTATGCAGGCCATCTTTACAAGCTTCTGGATCCTCTTCTGCCTGTGGTCTCCTGCCCAAGCCAACTTTCCCTGTGCCAAGTGTAAGCCTCTCTTCGAGCACATATTGCTAATCGTCCTGAACTGAGCCAAATTAAATGGTGTATTTTTAATGAGAAAAAGAGTTTGGATTCCTATCCATATGCTTCAACTGATGTCAAATCCTACTTCAAACAGATGCTGACCTCTATATTACAAAGGCATAAGGGCTAATTATTCTTGAACAAATTTCCAATTTTGGCCACCCATAAGGAACTTCTTACATTTCCAAGGGTATAGATCACTATAACATACCTGTTAAATTTGTCTTAGGATGTCTCAGGCTTAAAATTCCAATACTTGGAACACGTGTTGTTGAAAATAATATAAAACGAAAAGTCTTAGAATATTTTCACTTCATTCATCTTTACCGTTTTGTATTTCTGCTGGAGATTAATCATCAGGAAGATAATTGTGCTTTCTGCTTAAAAAAAAATTAAAAAGTATGTGGTCTTTTTTTCTAGAAGCTTATCTTCCAGCTCTTAGGCAGCCGTAGCCTGTGCACCAGTCACAAGTGGTTCAATCTGGCATTAGGAACTGGGAGGGCTGGTAGCACTGGCTGTTATCCGCAGAAGGCTTGCTATGCAGATGGCCAGATCCTCTTTCCTCCACTCCTCTGAGTTAAAATGTGTAAATGTAAATCATGCATGGTTAGGATTATTCTTTAGAATGTCTGTAAGTAGCTCTTATGTATAAATCAGTTAAGAGCTTGAGACGTTTATGTGGAAAGGATATATGGAAAAAAACTCCTGTATTCTCTGTCATTTTTTTTCCTTTAAGTTAAAAAGTGCTGTGTAAAACCGTGTGTACCTGTACATAGCACGTCATCAAACAAGTGCAAAAGGCTAAATAGGTGATTGTCAATTATTCAGGGTGGTAGAATATCTGTCTTGTAACAAACAGTGGTTTAGTTCATATAAATTTCCGGTGTAAGCTTTTTTTCAGAGACCAAGTCTGCTTTTCTGAAAGTGCCCATATGGCTAAGTCAGAGTTCACAGATAAAGACAGTCCAACATTAGGGCTTTAGCTGGCTATGTTGATAGTAACAATAATATGGGTAAAGCCTGTCATACAGATCCTGTAACACTCCATAATCTGAGAAAACGTAGAAATCAAACTTGTAGAACTGAATTAGAGATGTATGGGTATTAAAACCCTCTATTCCCTCCCATTTAAACACAGACCATCTGTTGTTTCCAGATGTACTGCTTCCTGCAGCAGGATACTGGGAATGCTGTGACAGCATCAACAAAGCTTTCCCTTTTTTTTGGGGGGGAGGGGGGTGTTTTTGGTTCTGTAGTGTCATTCCCAGCAGCTCCAAACCACCCAGCATTGGTGTTTTTTCCCTGACTGACATTGCTCAATGGGTTTGTAGCGTGGGTGGCAAAAATACCTTCAGTGTCGATAATAATATTTTGAATGCTCCAGTGATAGGTTTCAAACAATGGATGGTACAACACCTTAATCTGCTGCTGTCTGTAAAGCAGTGGGCTGTCACCTCCCTCAAGACCACTGCTTGCCTCATTAATATCACTGGAACAAATTATCACTTCACAGCCCAGAAAACTTCTGTAGCAGTTGTGGTGATTGATGTAACAAGGCTGAAAAATAATGATGAAATGCATGTTCCAGAAGACAGGCTCAAATGGTAGGATCTTCATAGGCAATTAAATTCAACAAAGGAGGAGTCTTCCTGGAATAATGTGCTTCCAAATAAATGGCAAGATCACTATGATACTCTGTTGTTATTCCACATAAGCTAGTTCTGTATGCAGTAATTATCTGGGAAAACTAAGCATACAGGCATAAAATAAAAAACTAAGTTTTAGTATGTTTTAAATATGGGAGCAAAAAAAGTGAAGTGAGAAATAATGCCACGTAATATATCTCTTTTCCTCTGAATTCATAGAATCATACAGTGGCCTGGGTTGGAAGGGACTTTAAAGATGAGCTAGTTCCAACCCACCCCTGCCATGGACTGGGACACCAGACCAGGGTTGCTCAAGGCCCCATCCAGCCTGGCCTTGAACACTTCCAGGGACACCCACCACTTCTTTGGGCACCCTGTTTCAGCACCTCACCACCCTCTCAGTAAAGAATTTCTTCCTAAAATGGAACCTAAACAGCTCTCAGTTTGAGGCCATTCTCCCTTGTGTTATCGCTGCCTACCCTTGCCTGAAGTCTCTCTCCACCTTTTGTGTAGGCTTCCGTCAGCTACTGCAAGGCCACAGTTAGGTCACCCTAAAGCCTCTTTTCCAGGGTGAACCATTCCAATTACAAGCTTTATTATACGTAGGTACTTAAGAATTTATTTAAGTAAGTCATATTGGTGCTTTTGAGCATCTATTTTATAACAGCCAATGTAGAGCTGATAACAGTTCGGCTGTCTAATATACAGATGAATTGTTATAAAATAATTTAAGCTTTCATTGGCTTAAACTAATTTACTGGCTTCTGAATTGAAATACAGTTCTAGGTAGACCTCATGGACCGAAGAGTTCTGATAGTCCTCCAAATGAGGTCAAAACCTAAATGCACTTATGTAAGTAACTTTACAGGAATTCACAGATTAGTGTTTGATAGCTGTGAGATGGAGCCTGGAGTTTGGCCTCCTGTGATTTCACAGATTTCAGGGGAGCTGCTCACGTAAATGAGAACTGCAGGACTGGGCACTTTTCCCTCCTGCTACTGGGATGGTTTTTTTCTTACAAGAAACATGACTTCTCAACTCCTCTTCAGTGTGCTGGCATACCTTTAGTGTTAGACTTAATTTCAGCTCAGTTTGAGGCAGGCAGGAGTGTGTTACTCAGCTGGGATTGCTTCTTGCAGTACTTGGGCTTGTCTTGAAAATCCAGTGTCTCTTTGCTGTCCCACTTGTAGCAATGCAGTGAAATCCAGGGTGCCTGTGAGACTGCAGTGCGTGGGAGCCTTTGTATCTAGGACACCTCCACACTTCTGCCTTCCAAGAGCTCCTGGGAAGGAAATAACTACATGTGGAGAGTCTGGTAGTATTCTATGCAAATTATTTTTTTATTTAATAGTCAAGCAGATAATTCTGAGTAACTGCTTTAATCAAGGTTTCTCAAATTTTATTCTTTTTATGTGTGTGTTCTGCAAAACTGACAGAAAACTCTCACTTCCTTGATAGCAGCTCTAGAAATAAATTAATGGTTTTATTTTAAGATAGGCTTTACACCGTGCTTCTCAGAATAATGAGATTTGTGCTAGGAAAATTGGGGGGCATGGAGGGGGAGAGGAAGAGCATTTGCTTGACCTATTTCTAATTAAAATTCAGATCAGAAGTTTTATATTCCTTTATTGACCATTTCAGCAGATGAAAGCTGTTTTTCTTACATAAACCAATGGAGAATTTGTGGTTTCCACATGTAGATCAGCTTCTCCCCCAGCACCAGTGGACACATACATATTAATTGAATTCCATTTCCCTGAGGTTTGACATTCTTTCTTTTAAAGTCTAAATAGAGCAGACTCTTACGAATGGATTAAAATTTTTAAGTAAAAAACCCCACCAAAAGTTAGTGTATTAGAAATGTTGATGCATTATCTTCCCTTTGACTTGATTTTGTGGAGAGCAGATGCAGCAACAAGCAATGGTGTACTGAAAAATGAAATTATCTCAGAGTTTTCAACCTCCGTGTATTGAAAACATTTCAATGCACGAGATGTTAAACATGAGATACAGTGAACTCCAGAGGTGGAAAATGAACAATAGTTGGGATGAAATTTAAAACTTGGGGTCAGCTGGAAAGGCTGTCCCCTGCTCCTGGGGAGGGTTCCAGGGGGAAGGAACTCTTGGAGAGACAGAACTGAAAGCTCAAGAGCGTGTACTGTGTTTGGATTTTCTTATCACACAGAATGTTTAACCGACAGCCTTGACAGAAGGCTGTGATTCACTGTTCTCAGAGTGGCTTCAGATTTGCTGACAAGGATTTGGTGCCTTTTTTTTTTTTCTTCATTTTTTTCACGTTCCTAGTGCTGATCACTAAACAACAGGAATGTAAAAATAATTGTCTGAACTTGTAACTGTCCAGGAAATTTCAAATTTTATTTTTCACCTATCCATGGCTGTTTCATTATTCAATTAAAAATAATACTAATATTTAAGCATCTAACTAAATTTAGACTGTTGTAGTATGGAGAGTTATGGACTTTTTGATTTGGGGGGAATTGAAGCCATCTGTTGCCTTGAAGCAGAGAGATTTAGTAATCAAGTACAACAGTAAAAAAAGAATTTATCTAGGGAGGCTATTAATTAACAAACTTGGATCAGGTTCAGCATCTTCTTGTCCTTAAAAGTCAAGTCACTTCTGACATGTTGGTTGGACAATTAGATATTTAAGTGAGTGTTGCATTAGGCATTCTGTACTTTGCATTCCTATTCTAGAAGAGATTATTTAGATGAGAAATATACCTATTTAAAAAATAATAATTACACTTTTTATGTTCTGGAAAAGTGAAAAGAAACTTCATCTACTTGCATGTAGTTATCTTAGAAAATTCAGCTCAAGCAGTGAAATTTACTCCATTCAAAACCATGGATAATTGAGGTAATTTGTAAAAATTGGCCTCCAGTTTCTGCATATCTGAACATGTCCAAGGTTGTGTTCCTGACATTATCCCTCCACAGGCCTGCAGCTGGTATCTGAGCAAATCTGCCTTTTGCTTTGAGTTATCTCTTACAGTAAACCTTTCAGAGAATGTCTCTTGCTACATGAAATGGAAATTGAAATTTGCCGTGTTTCAATTTCAGCTGAGAACTAACAGAAGAGTAGTAATCATTTTGGAGAGTAAACCATGTAGGAAACTTTTTGGTACTTGACAGACTAAAATTGACGTGGTCTGAGGACCAAAGAGCTCAGATCCATAACCTCCTCTGCATTTGTGAGCTCAGTGGTGTTGGCTGCCTTCTTTGCTGGGTGATACAAGTCTAAATAGATGAGCACCTTTGCAGTATAACTGTAGTATTTTAAATAGGGAGGAGTCACACTACAGAGCCTTCCTGAAATTGAAGATGTTTTCTGTAATTATTCTGTGCCTTTTTTTTCTGCCCATTAATTTGTCAGGTTGTGATGCTTTTATAACTCTAGGCCCATACAGATGGGTTTCAATAACAGCTACTCTTGGTGGCGACCTAATTTTCTCGAGTTTGAAGGAGTATTCTAAAAGAAGGAGGAGGCTAGGAAAAAATTTGAAAAAATCAGAACTTTGAAGGCATTACCATATCTGAGTTTCTTACCATATTAGTGGAAAAGATTGAACTATAGGAATATTTTTTAAAGGGGTGGAGGGAGTAGGAGGGAGAACAGATTTGCTTGCTGTGTGTCTAGAACTGAAACTGTGTCTGGGATTGTCAGTAGTGTATTTGATGTAGAAGAAAAATACAGCTGAAATGCTTGAGACTTCTTAAAACCTGCATTTCCTCAAATGCTAAGTGTTTCCTGCTATATGCTTTTTCAAGCTGAATTTCTACATATGCAACAAGCTGTACTGAATTAGTGTGAAAATAGGTTCTACTTCTCTCCTTCATTCATCTCTGTACTGAAATGGAGAAAGATGAAAGGCTGTGTTTACATTCCCTTTCTCCTGCAGCAGCACTGAGCTCTTGGGCATAGCTCACAGCATTGCTGAGCTCTTCATTGAGACTTTGGGAGAATGCATGTTTCTTTAGTCAGGCTGCTGTGAGGAACAAAAGTGCTGCCTCACATCTGTAAGGTACAATATTAGAGTTTGGGAAGATTTGGCACTGGCTGTACAATAGGCTTTTATCCTCAACTGTGACTTTTTGGTGCTTAAGCCAGATATTTAGCTCTTTGAGTTTTATTTCTCTCACTCATTAGGATTGACATTACACAACACATTTATCTCTCAGCTGTCTTCTACCATATGGTACTGTTTGGTTTACTACTCAACTTGCCAAATTGATGGTGAGAATGGAGCAGAGAAGTTCTTTGAATATATTTCAGCTAGAAGTGGTATAAGATGTGAATGGGAACTCCTCCTCTGCTGAAATTGAAAGAAACATTGGTTTGAACACATCATCTTGTTCTCACTGCTCCATCAGGCAGTGAGATTTCACAGGGAAGCTGTTGTCACGTGTCTAAATCCCAGCAGGGACATTTAGAGCTTCTAATCAACGTCAGCTATTCAGTATACTGCTTTTAAGGACTGCTGCATTTGTAGCTGTGGATTACCACTTTTGGACCAATTGTGTTGAAATCTGCTAACACCCCTCTGTCCCCCCCAAAACAGTAATGGAAATGCAAAATAAATATAGTATTTTCCAAGCCCAAATGCAGATAGGAGTTGAAGGTATTGTGGAAGGGTGAATGGTGGTTGGATTGTACTACTGGGCAAATATTTATCTTACTTCAGTAAAAAGTAAAAATTATTTTGTTATAGAGTGCATGTAATGGAGCTCTTAGGATGCAGTGTACACTTGTACTATACACAGGTTTTTTGTTGACATGCTAAAAGAAGTTCTTTAGGACTTTCTACTGGTTTTCCCAGCTGCTAAATGCTATTCTGCTATTTTCAAATATGAACTATATTCTTAACCTTAAAACTAGTAGTCGGCAGTTTCATTAAAAGGAATTAAACGTTCATCACTGGATTTTTTTAAAGTATGCGTTGAAATGTAGCTAAAATGCTGCATTTAGTAGTAATAACTTTGCAGTGACTAAAGAAAAGATTGTTTAAGTGTATGCTCTAAGCTTCACTGCTGAAGTTCAGAAAATCATTCAGACTGGACAGGCCTGTAGGATTCACTTTGGGTCCACCAGGAAGGGATCCCAGCCAGCTTGGGAAAGGGGTGTCTAATCCCTGGGCAGTGCTACTGATTACTGGAAATAATGATCATTATCTACAGTTTCTTCTGCTTCTGGAGGAGAATGTGCTGAGATATTTTATCAGAATTTGACTAGAAGATTAGTCAGTTCTTTTAAATAATAAGTTTTTGTTTTACCTACTTTGATTTATGTTGTTAATTTCTTTTGTGTTTTTCTACAAAAGATTAATAATGTGAAGGTATCCTCTGGGAGGAGACAACAGCTATCTCATCCATGAAATGCATCTGGAATTACTTGTACTTATATATAAACCTACAAATAGACACCTTGTGTGTAACTTCTAGTAGGCAAAAATCAGTTTGGTGCAAGAATTCTGTGATATGTGCATGATTTTGACCTTTTTTCCTCAGAAAAAGGATAATTTCTCAGACATTTTGACAACATAGTGCATTAAGGACAAATAAAAATACTTTACAGACCTTCTTTCACTCCCAGTAAAATCTGAAAGAAAATCATTCAGAGGGGCTGTAAATACTTGGCCTGCCAGGAACCACAGAACAGGAAGAACTTCACTGTTCTTGCTCACAAACTAAGAGTTAATAGACAACAGATGGTACCTCCACTACAGGAAATAGAGGAAAAAAAGAGTGGTTTTTGGTCAGTTTAATTATTAATAGTATTTTCAGCTAGCAGGGTGGTAGGCTGAATTTTGCATAAGCATTTGATGTTAGCACAGTAGTGGGAGCAGTGTGAAGTCAATACCAAACGGTGTTGAAACTCTCCCACACAAGGTCTTTCTCACTCTGAAGTGCTTCAGTGGGCTGGATGGGGGCTGGGGAGGGGAGACCTTGTAGGGAAGGACAGAGGGAAGGGCTGAGCTCATCCTTGCCCTGCTCCTGAGCCTGTCCATGGGGGCTGAGCTGCAGGAGCCAGGCTGCCCTCGGCGTGCAGAGACAGGACAAGAGGCAGCAGGCAGGAGGGGATACAGGGAGATGCTGGATAGGAAATCAGGACACTGAATCCTTAGTGGTGGAGGTTGGAGCTGGGAATGCGTTGCCTGGAGGAGTTGTGGGATCCTGGGAATGTCGAAATTTGGCCGAATAGGGCTGCAGGGAACCTTGGCTGCTGTTGAAGTTACACTTGCATTGTGTGTGGGGTTGGACCTCCACGAGGCCCCTTACAAACAAAACTTTTTTAGTTCTGTATTGTTTTCATTGGGTTTAAATTATTTCCTTTGTTTTTTTTTCAATTATTGCTTGATTTATACACTAAAAATTGTTCTGAGAATTGTTCTGTAAGTTTTTGACAACGTTTCTGTAGGATGTTGGGTTTTTTATCAGTGAAAAGCTAGCTTAATGTCTGAGGTAGGTGTTTTCAGTAGTTTATAAACCAACATGCTGTGGCTACATGATTGTTTATCTGTAGGATTCTTTCTTACTCTATAAAATCTAAATGCAGTTAGTGATTTTCTTTAAAAATAATAAATACTAAATATATCACCACTAGTCATTTGTGTTGGAGCATTTCTTGCAAATATCAAAATCCATAAATATCTAAAATATCTAAATCCAAATATGTTAATCCTCTGTCCTAATCACAGTGCAGATGTAAGGAGGCTGACAGCTGCTGTCCTTGAATTCCTGTGCTTTGGCCACTGTGTCCCAGGGCTGGGCTGTGGCTGTGTGCTGCCAGGGGAGCTGGGTCCTGTTTGCTCCATTCCCCTGTCCCTTGGTGCTGTGTACAGACCTCTGCCCAGCGAGTTAACCCCAGAGATTGCCTTCATTAGGATCAGATGAACACCCTTCCATGTCCCAGTGATGCGTGTGCTTCAAACTCGAGTCCGTTTGTCCACTGGAGGTGAAGGATTTGGATAAAACCGTTCAGTGTCTTGACTTTGCCGTGTACTGGTTAAACAGCAGTGCTGTGAACGAAGGAAAGGTCATCTAAACTCAGTCCCATTGCTCTTTTATCTTTTAGCTGATACCAGACACTTGATTAAATGTGAGCTGCTGGGCTGGAGCTGAAAGGCCTTGCTGTCTTTTTCCAGGTGGCTTTAGCAGTCAAAAAATGCTCCACGTGCTGAGCACTCTGAGTTAGTTGTGCTTTTGCAAAGGAGCTAGCACTGTGTGTACTTCAGTCAGAACACTGCACTGAGAAAGGTAGCATAGCTGTTACTTGGGGAGAAGGTGTTTTAATTAAGTATTTTCCTTGCCTTAGGAATGTATGTGTATTAAGATCAGTGTGAAAATGATGATGGGAAGCAGCATTTGTTGATAAGGATATATCTCAGCCTGGCTCCCTTCCCCTTACTGAGGCAGTTGCCTAAGAATACAAGAATTAGGAATTACTCATCTTCTGACTGCTGTGCAATCTGAGAATGTCAACATTTAAACATTTAAAAGGAGAAGTAAATGCAGCCCAAGGATAGAAATGGGCTCAAAGATGACCCTGTTGGTGAAGGCTATGGTTTAACTTCAAGAAATCCTCCGTTAGGGACCTGCACCTCAGTTGGATGTGTCTGAAGAGTCCAAAAAGGGTTGAAGGAAAGTTTACAAGGCCAGCAGTGTTTCTATGTTACTAAGTGAAATGAATTAATGGAAAATCAGTCCTCCAGCCAGGCTTCAGCCAGCCAATTCTGTTGCTGCTGTTAAGGGGTAATACACAGTAGTTTGCTTATTAAACAGCTGAGCATTTCCAAAGTAATTGAAAAGCCAAGAGTAATTGTTGTTGCAACCAAAATCCTATCCAGTTCTTCCCTTCACACCTTTACATTTAAGCTGGAGTTGTGCTTTTCTGTAGATGCAGCTTTGTATTCATAAATACTTGATTAGTAAAAAGTAATGTTTTCACAGCTTGATCAAAGTCCTTGTCTGATCAAGGTCCCCATTTTCATCTCACTTTTTGCCTCCAGATTCTAAGCTGGACAGTTTGGTGTTTATTTGCTCTAACTGTTGTGTGAAAAAAGGTCACAATTTTCCCTAAAGTCTGCACCTAGATTCACTTCACATGATCAACCTCTGGGATTGTGGAAATGAGCTCAGGAGGTTTGTCAGGTGCAGAAAGTTTTCATTTTGTTAGAGTGTGCCAGCATTGCCAAAGACCAGAGCACAGCAGGGCTTGCCACAGCTTCCAGCCAGATGAGCATTGTTGGGAGGGACAGCGGGGATGTTTACTGAACTTGGAGTTATTAGTCTTTTACTGACTCCTTGAAAGATCGGGAAGGTTTTTTTATCATCAGCTAATTGTCGAAAACAAATGAATCTTTGAAAGAATACTGGTATGTGTTTAATGGAAGCAATTGATCTACCATTTTCAGGCATGCTTCCTTGTTGTTTGTTTTATTTGAAGATCACTTTGTAGTCTTGTTCAAAGACCACCTACTTATCAGAAGGTAAATTGCAAAGTTTTTCTCATTTTTATATTGGCACCATAATAAAAATCTATGTAGCTGTTGCAAACCATACACAATACCACTGAGATTTCTAGTTACCTTTGAGTGAAAACTCAGTTCAGATGTTGTGACTGAGTAATTTTTATTTGCTAAGCAGTTCTGATTCAGTTTATTAATAGCCTGTACCACATCTTTCAAGCTATTTAAATAAGCTAATAATTCATATTATGGGAAAATGTTCTATATCTATTTTAGATATTCCACACAGTGAGCTGTTCTCTTCTTTTGAGTCACTGGAAAGCTGAAGGTTTGTAGACAGGACTTGGCAGAGCAGCCAGTCACATCCTTGCCATTCAGAATGCTGTGTTAACAACATGCCAGCTGTAGTTAAAGTTGTAACTTTTCCTTAGGTTTTGACTGCACCTGTAGGAAAACTTAATAAGAGGAATTTTAGAGGGAATGTCATATACTTCTTACCATTTTTTTGTTCTGCTGCAAAGATGCCAAATTATGATATTCATAGAAGATCTTTAACATGTAAGAGATTTTCCCTTGAAAAAGATTTCAATTTGTATAAAAACAAAGCTATAATTTTAATCTTTTGAAGACATATTATACATAGTAAGGAGAGGATTTCTGGTTTTTTTAGCTTACCCCAGATGTAAATTGTCACAACAGTAATCTAAGCATGTTTATGCTTTTTTGTTGATTATTCTATCAGGACACTTTCTGATACACAGATAAAAATGTAGTTGGGTAAATGTGTTTTATTTCCCTTTCATATTTACAGTTAGGAGGAATTAACAGACTTGAAAATCCTGATAATTTTTTGTTTCTTTGCTTAACATTTTAATAAGGCCTTTGCTGTTCATTAAAATTCAACACTGTATTAAAATGTATTATTCCACTGTGTTCCAAGGATCAGTGTCAAGAAGATTTAGTAGTTTTCCTCTTCAGGGCTTCCTGGCAGAATCTCACTTTCTTATTAGAAACAAATCCTATGTGGTATTTCCTTTCCAGCAATCTTTTTGTCTTTAAAGGCCTGCAGTGTTATTATTTATCCCATTACCTTTTTTTTTTTTTTTTTTTTTTCCTCATTGTACTTATCTCTTCCCTCCATCCTGCTTGGTTCCCTGTCTTAGGGTTCTTTTTGGCACTGGCAAGAGACTGAATCCTTAGACTGAACAGTGCAGTTCAGGCAGCTTGCCAGCAATATCCAGGCTACCCTTTCTCCATGTCATGGGCACCAGTAGCAAATCCAAGGCATGATCTGCACATCTTCTGCATCATTCTCAAATGCATTTTTGTCATTAAGGAGTAGTTCTGTCATGGAGCTCACTGCATTCATATTCAGAGAGAGGAGTCAGGTGGCTCTGCCAGGTGCTGAGCAAGTGGTCACCCACCAGAATTCCCAATTAGCTGCACTGAGGCACAGAGCTGGAGTGCTGAAATTCAGGGAAATGCCCAGCAGTCCCCTGACCCTGCCATGTAGGTGAAAGGAAATTAAATGCTAAGTTCAGCTGTATGTGTCAAGTGCTCTCCAGCACCACAGCTGGAGGCAGATTAATGACAGAATCCTCTGGTGCCTGTTGTCATCACAAACTGAAAACAAACCCTGTCTCCATCAATGCAGAGATACTTCCCTTTCTCTGAAAAATCCAGGGTACTAATGCTTATTTGCTGCTATTGAGTGGTAGACCAAGAGCTCTGGTTTGTTTGGTTTGGGGCTTTTTGTTTGTTTGGCTGGAGTTTTTGAATTCTCCTATATCACATGGGAACTATTCAGTAGACGTGACAGGTTTGCTGGCTGCCAAGCTCTGACCAGGTGCAAAGATAAATCACGTTTCTCGTGTTAGTGCTGCTGCCTTTTGATTCTGGACAAAACCCGGGGGTTATTTTGTGTTGGTTTTTCTGTAGGCAGTTCCAGTCACCTGTACAGGGATGTTGAATCTGGACTAAACAAATGAGTCCCAGAAACACTGAGACCAACACTTGCTAAGGTTGATAAATTGAGAGAGGGAGAAGCCAAGACCCACCTGGAATAGTCTGCCTCCCTCTTTACTGCTTGCTTTTGTCAGGTTTCAAGGCACCAACGATTTGATTTCTACAAAGGAATCAGCATGATATCTTAACAAAATTAAACTAGTTGCTATGGCTGTCAGGCACCTGAAAATCCAAGAAAATCAGTAATTGTCAGCAATCTTTTGCCTGTTTCTGCCACACCTGAATTTGACAAGGGATTGTGGAATAACTGGAGACCAATCTTCCCCTCTCTGCAAAGTTACCATTGTGCCTTCCCTGCAATTTGCACTCCTTAACGTCCTTATGCACCAAATGCTCTTATGATGTAGAAAAGTGCTATTATCTCAGCCTGACACATTGAAGAGTGGTTTGTGCAAGGTCACATGGGCAGTTAATGACTGAGCAGAGCTGAACAAGCTGTTCGAGCCCCAAGCTAGAGGGGTGGGTTTTGCACAGCTTTTCTTAAATGGAAGAAGCCAAATGAAAATGTATTTCCAGCCAAACTGAGTAGGACAACCTTCATTACAGCAGTAAACATTATTTCTGTGCAGTTGAAACCACAGCTCAGGTTATTGCATGATAGACCATTTCATATTGGTTTAAAATTGGTGGAAAGTGATTCCAAAACTCCTGCACACCACCAAAATTTTCCAGTGAAAATTCTAGCAGCTGGCCATTTTGAGAAGAATATAAAATATTGCCAGCAGTCTTGGTCTGTTGGTATATACTTAATATTCTAAGTATAATATTGCCTATTTCCTCACTTCTCCCAAAAGCTTCTTGATCCCTTTTTGACAATCATTAGTGCATCAGCAGCTGGGCATTGCAGGCAGCCTCTGCAATGGTTTGCACTCGTTTTACGTATGTGAAGCTCATGAGGTACCTCTTGATCCCTATAAAGTAGAATTTGCAGGCATTTATTTTCTTGTTCGGCATAGGTTTTAGTTCTCTTTGTTAGAATCATGGATTTCAGGTGCATTTCCGTTGGAATTATTTTGATTTTTGGATGCTGTAATTGTTGAATTTGCACAAATAGCTTCTTTTTAAAAATATATTTAATGTTTAGATTGTTCTGTAGCAACAATGAGATTGTGTGGTAAAAATTACAGTACTTCAGTCTGCTTTGCAAAAGGAAGGTAATTAAATTCAGCTCTATTTTTAAGTGTCAGTTTAGTGTTACTGCAGTGTCATTTGTATCACCATTTTGGAACTGCTTGATCCAGAGAACCTCCGCATGTAAAAGGAATGGTGAAATAGCTCAGGATATCTGCTTCATTTCCCCAGGAATCTGAACGAGTTTTAAAGTTTTTTGTCAACTGTGGGCATTATCTGAAAAATAAAATTCTTGAAGTGCTGTCGAGATTCTCTTTTTAGAAACCCTGCTTGGGTTCAGCTGACAAATTATGATCGATGAAATATGATCTGTCAACCGGCAACTTCCTTCCCTTCCCTAGGTAGCTTGTGGTTATCCGTAGGAAAATCAGCATTTGGCACTGGCTGCCGTCCAGTCATGCCTGAAAACCTAGGAAATAGGAAATAACTGCCATGGTGCAGTCAAATTATTCTGATGGCTTGTTTTGATTTTGCTGAAGAAAGAGATGAGTCAGAGATAGCTTTGAGGCTGCAAATTTTGAAAACACCACAATAAATTCAAGTAAAGTTGACTTGAAAACATACAAGGTCTGTTTTCCCTGCATGGTACAGCTGGAGTTGTTTGCTCCAGGGATGTTTTCAGAATCCATTTCAGGTGACATGTGAAAAATCACAAGCGATGACTTAAATACACAAAGGTATTTTTTGTTATGTATAAACAAAGTATTTGTATTAACAGTGAAAATTCTTGCTTTCCAGCCTCATGGTTACAGCAGCTCCAGGATCCTAGATCAGAACAGACTTGACCAAGAGGATGTTGTCAGGAAGGCTCAGTGTTACTCCCTGGGTTTGGAATTTGGTGCTAGGTTCATTGCTGTGTTCCACCAGCTGGCTACAAGAAGCACTGCTGCTTCCACATCTGTGGTTTTTCAGACATGACTAAATGCCTCGAGATAGGAAAGTTCCTGACAAATACACCGAGAGCAAAGCTTGTTTCTCTTTGAGCTCGGGCATTTGGAAGAGCTGTTGCTGGTAGCCTTGTGAAAACAACTCAGATCCCTACCACAAGCAGTCTGACATTGGAAAGCCCTGCTAACACCAGGGCAAGCAAACTCCTGTCTCTGGTCAGCAGATTCAACTCACTGGTGGCAAAGCCTTTCAGAACTGGGAGCAGGTTTCTTACTCTTTTTTATTCCTCTCACAATTGTGTGCATTTATGAGAGACTTGCATTCTTTTTCTTTACAATTTACTTGGTGTTCCAAGTGATTGTATTTGAGCAAGCTGAAGATCAAGTTTCAAATTTTGTATTCTTCTTACAATACTTTGTTCTATACAGGATAATAGGAAATATGTGTTGTATAATAAATATTGGTTTTTTTAGAAAAATAGGACTAGATTAAAATTTTTTAACAGTAAAATAAACTGTTTAAAATAAACTTATTTAAATGAATTAATTTTTGAAGTCCCTACAGTGGGTTTAAAACAGAAGCTGCAACAAACTTAATTTCATTTGAGTGATAGAACTGAGTATAAATAATGGCAATTAACTTTGGTTAAGGTTTGCAAATCTAAACTCATTTTTCCATCTACATCTTCCCTTGAGTTGTGCAGGGCTCACAGACCTGCTACTTGCAAAGTTGTGGCTGTTGGGTTAGAATAGAGAGTCAGTTTGAGGTCGTTACTTGCACTAGTTAAGCTTCCCTTTGCTGTGAAGAGTGTGAGAAATTGAGCTGAGAGGGAATTATCCGTTCACTATTTCTTCAGTTTTTCACTGCAATCAGCATGATAACACTCCTCTAGGGAAAGAGACATATATGAGGCTTTCTGATGGTTGCAAACCAATATTTCTGTGCCTGGCAAGATCTGTGTGATGGGGAAGCATTTTTAATACCACAGTGCTGTTTATTAATTACTCAGGCATTTGTGTTTTGTGCTCTGATTAGCACGTGACAAGCAGTACAGCAGCTAAGAATGTGATGTTCCAGCTGAACTGCACTGGATGGTTGTGTCTGTTTGTGTCTGTTTGTGTCTGTTTGTGTCTGTTTGTGTCCAGTTGAGCTGCAGAGGAGCCAAGGTGGGGCTGTGCATCATCTCTTTATTTACAGACATGCAACTCCCTGTGTGGTGTTTCCTGTGCAGCACATCCTTAGCCCACACAGCACTGGAGTTTAAAAGGGAGCCTGGGGGTTGTGCCAGCCTGACAACTGTCAAATGGAACACTGGAAAACTGCTGGGTTAAGATTGTTTCAGACCTGTTTAAATTTAATACCCGATTTTAGACAAATGCTTTCATAACAGGGGAAAAAGGGATACATGATGGCTTAAATCTTTCTATAAAATTATATGTTTCTCAGAGGATAGCTGTAATTGAATTATAGAATGCCTTGAGAGTATCCTTGTCGGTGGTTAGAGAGATGGAAAGGGAAGCAGAGAGACTCTTTCACAAACTAAATGTAGAAGAGACACCCTGTAAATCAGCTATATGAAACCCCCAGCAATCATATAATTATAACTTAAATGCAGTTTGGGAGGAATGAAAAGCAGCATTTATTTAAAACATTAAGACAAATTACCTCATTGTATGAGACACGTATTTTCTCTGTGTTTTATTCAATTAAGTCTTTCTTGTCTGCCCAGCTAAAACCCTTCCCTCCATCATTGTCACAGTGCCCTTGTGTGTGGGTATCAACCTTCGGATGTGTGGGGAGGAGACCCAGGCTGGGAGCTGCAGCAGAAGCCAAACTCCAAAAGGAGGATGATGCCAACAGAGCTGCCTCTGTTCTGCCAGAGACAACAGAGTTGGAGTTTTCTGTTTCTAAGATTTTCTGCAGCCACCTAAAGAGAAAACTGGGAAGTTGATCCAAACTCTCCACTTGTGTGATATAAGCAAATTACCAGAAAGGCAAGGGGAATTATCTGTGGATATTTTGTGTTAAAAGTCACCAGAAGAATTGTTCCCTACTGTAGAATTTTAGCCAAAATAATTTTATTTTCTGAAAAAAGGAGTAAGAGAAATATTAATTGTATAATTATTACCATTGTAATTGGCAACAGGGGGTCAAGGTGATTGTTCTATTAAATTCAAGATATCAGTAAACAAATAAATTGACAGTATTTACAATTTATATAGGGACAAGATTTACTCTTAAGACTTGGAGGTGGCTTAGAACATTTACAGAGTTCTTAGTGCAGTTAAAATCCCCCCCAAGATATCTTACATGTGAACTGCCACAGGAGCAGGTGAGTGGCTGAGCTTTGTCTTGGATTGCACCTGCCCTTTCCAGACCCCACTTCTTGGGTTTCTTTAATGGGCACCTACCTCTGTGTCTTACAGTTCCAGCATCCACAAGCTGTAAATAGTGGATGGAGTAATGCAGCCTCACTGCAGAAATATAAAAAAAATCTTCTGTTTAGTTGATGGAAATATAGAAGAGCTTTTCTAAGCTGACATAGAATAATTGTCCTGGTGCTGAGAGCAGCCAGCCTGATTGCCTTTCTTTTGCTTGATCACGTAAAATTTCCTTCTGTAGTCTTGTACAATACCAGAATTCTGATACTATTTTTGGAAGAGATCAAGCTGTGGATTTTGAGTGGAAGGGTTCTTGTTTGGTTTTCAGTTTAACACAGCATTAGGAGGGTTGTTACTCTATAATACATACAGTATTATGGCCTTACTGAAAGGAGCTTGGAAATGAGATCCGTATTTTTATCTTCGCAATCTCATTGCCATGCAGACAATACTAAAGCTGTAAGAAAGCAGCTGAGCTAGTGATCTCATTTAGCAGCCCAGACAGCTAACCTGGGCACAAGGGAAATTGTCAGTAAAAACAGACTGGAGCTGCTGAGTGTTCCAGGGGATGTGATACCCCAGCTCCAGGGTCTGGAACACCTCTGGGGTTCTCCCAATGGAGAAGTCTCAGGATTTCCATGATAGATATTTGTGTGTTAGCCTGAATGCATTACTGGGTTTGCCACAGAGAGCCATCAAACTGCATGTTAGGTGTAACAAAAGGTCTGCATTCTTTTAAGAATGTATTTTTGGAGAAAGGAAGAGGGGAAGATTTGTGAGAGAACCAAATAGCACGTGGCTTTTCAGCAGCTGACTTCCACAGTCTTTTTCTATTTTCTCTCTGAAAAATTATGGTTAAAGGCTACTTAATAGCTCAATACTATATTGATTTTTAAATCAGTTTTCTAATTAGGCTGACTTTTTGGGAGGAGAGTGACATTTTAGGGAGAAGTCTAAAGTGCACGCTAGCTTTGTACAGTCACAGAAATTTCACATTGCTGGTACAAACCAAGAGAACATGGCAGCTAAAGAAATGTGGACGTTCACATGATCAGAACTATTTCCAGGATATGCATCTCTGAGTGAGCTTGGAAAAGCAGCACCCTCAGTGTGGGGGCACTCGATGGACACACCCTGAAGGGTGAGGGGCCCTGGGTGTTGTAGGCACTGGTGTACAGCTCACAGCTTGCAGTGTTATTTTATATCCAAATGTGAGTGGCTTATGCCTCCCAGGGAGAATAAAGGAAGAGAGTAAATGAAGGGCTGGAGTACACTCAGTCATCGTGGCTAATTAGTACTTCATGGCCAATTTGTGCTTTGTGGTTCTGAGTGGAGGCTGCTGGGTATGAGCTGATGCTCTCAAGTGAGCAGTACTGAGTGGCCAGGGCTGAGACCGGCCCTGCTTCTGAAGATCAAAGTAGCTGAAATGAGACTATCCCACACTCATCAGGCTTTGAATCCTGGGAATGAAGAGGTAGAGGAAAGATCTGAAAATCCCAGCTGCATTTCTAGATGAAGTGATGTGAAATGCACAGTGCTTTAAAGAGGACTCTGTTTTCAGTGAAGAAAGCGTTGTTAGAGTGGTGGTTTTGGTTTTGTTGGGTTTTTTTACAATAATGTCCCTGAAGTATTCTTTTGTTGATACATAGTGTTATTTTCAGAGTCTTCCAGATCCAAAAAAAGTTGTTTATTCGTTTGGTTTTTATTTTGTTTGCTTTTTACCACCTGAATCCTCTGTAGGACACAGATAACGTATGGCTGAAGTGTTTGAGAGCTCTTTGACGTTATTTTAAAGTAATGATAAATGGGTTCAGACTGATTTTTTTTTTCCCCCTGCAAACTTGACAATGACTACAGAATAACAGTAAAATTGTTTAGGTTTTCTCCTTCTAGAATACTGGCTGGTCTGTTATGTGTCCATAAAACATTGAGATGAAGATCTAGATGCCACCTACCAAGCTACCTTCTCAGAATCTTTGTACCACTTACAAGCCAGAATGGGGTTTTTTTGCATTTTACCATGAGCCCTCAGCGCTGAGATGCCAGATTTATATGCTTTGTGTGAGACCCCTCAAAGATGGAGCATGGCTGTTGCAGTCTGCTCTTGGAATTGCGTCCAGGCCATTGATTTCTCTCTGGCGTGTGTCTGAGATACATTATTGATGTGCACCATGGTCTTCAAATGGCTGCAGATGCTTGCACTGTGCACCTGTAGCTGGCATATGGCTTTGTTTACTGGTGTAGTATAAGAAGGGAAGATTTTAGGATTTTGTTTCTCTTTGGAAAATACAGACTCGAGAGGCTAAGCAAGGTTTGATGTTCAGCTAAGCACAGCTTCTAAGCCTTGCCATTGACCTTACTTTTGAACTTTTCAGAGCTGTGTATTCTAATTTGGCATCTTCCTTTTTGAACTTGAACAGAAAATTCTTTTGAATTATTGGCCAAACCTTCTAATTATGCAGCTTTAGGGGTGAATCTTTTTTTAAAAAACACATCTTACTGTAGATTCTACTCTCTACAATGTATCTCATGGCTTAAATCTAGTAGTAAATATAAAATAATGTCATCAAGCATTTCCTGTTTTGGGCTCTTACATTTGATAAGCTTCTTTGGCAATCTGGTGTCTATTAAAATCTGCAGCATGCACTTAAGTGTATTCTCACTTGAACCCTAAAAAGCTTTTTGTGCTTGCCTGAATTTTATATGTCATCAAATGGATAAGAGATCTTAGAGATCCTTTTATTTGTCATTCTTGTATGTTTGTTCTTGTTTTGTTTAATCCCAATGAACTCGTACTTGAGTGTGCCTGTTGTAATCTGGTTTTGAATGTGCAGGTTTGGGCAAATTTCGATGATCTTTACTGGAAAGGCTGCTTCAGAGAAGAGGAAATTATAAGCCTAATGAATTAAGAATACAAAGAGAAGTTTTTATGTTCTAGATTGACAAACTGTGGTGGGTTCAGATATACTTAGAAGAAACTGAAAAGAGCGGAGTGCTTATTGAAATGACTTTCTTAAGGAAAGAGCCCTAAATTGTTTTGTAACTGTAACTCACCAGAAATAATTTTGTGCTCTGAACTCACAGAAGGCTCCAGCCTCATCGTGCTCAGGGTTTCTATGGCAAAATGTTACTGCAGTTGACATAATGATGAAGAGAGCTATTCTGGCCTGTTTTGAAGATGCAGATTTTGAGTTCTCAGTAGCAATTAATACAGATCAGCAGTGGCCACGGGCTCTTAAAGGATCAGTGAGAGAGAAATGACTTAGAGTTTCCCTTGTGGTAATATACACAGAAAGAAAGGAAAAAAAAAAGATATATGAATCTTAATGAGGGTTTACATTTGTAATAGATCAGAGAAGCTTTATGAAAAGGATTAATACCAAAAGAGGTAATGTTAGTCATTGTTGCTAGAAGTTTACTATCAGGCATTTTGCTCATTGGAAACAAAAGGCTGCCCATGGAGGTGCTCGTGCTCAGTGATGTGACAGATTCAGCTGCCAGGATGACTTAAACCCAGGGCTGAGCTCAATGACTGATCAGCCTGAGAGCATCGTGCTGGCTGCCCTTAGCAAGCGGGGAGAAGGGGTTAAAGCAGTTCATACATAATTCATTGCAGGAAAATGAATTTGCCAAAGCAGTCAGTGTTTATATATAACACAGCACGGGTGATAACAGACTTCTAAGCTGAAGCCGAGCCTTTCAACGTTTTTTTGCTTAAGATCCCAAGAGATATTTCATTTACTTTGTTCTTTATAGATGTTCTAAATGAGAGTAAGTGTGTGATTCACTTTCTGTATCTTGGTTTGCAAAGGAGACAGTAATGAGCTATGAAATTCAGATCTGGATGGAAATTTGCCATCATCTGTTAGATGTATAGTCTCACTTGCTTTTGGGGAGTCTTGTGTCAAGTTTATGGCTCAGTGGAGAAGTGAATCAGCTTGTAATGATTAACAGTTCAGTATATCAATAAATGAGAATCCTCACTTGATTGCACCAGATAAGACATCCACATGGCATTCAAAACCTGAAGGGTGTTTTTTTTTAAATAATAACTTTAATTTAATAGGTGCTGACTTTTCTGGTGCTCATTCTGGAAGGTTTCCTACCCTGTCTGAAATTTGACTGGCTTTAGTGATTTATAGAAGATACACTATGTTGCTAGGTGATGAGACTAAGAGTACTAGAAGCATCCCTTTAAACTAGTCCCCACTGGTGATAAGAAATCATGAGGAATGCAGAAACTGTGAATGCTGTTGGCCAAGCATCAATGCCTGTGGCTGAAACTTGCCCTCAGCTGTAGGGCTGACGTTTGCATGTTCTTCAGTGTTTCATCTTTGCCTAAGCCTGGGTTCACATTCCGTCTCTAGTTTTGATTTCAGCTAAATATTACAAAATTGGGGGTTGGGATGTCTTTATGCTTACATGAGATAAGTAGCACTGTGACTTCAATGCCATTTGTCTGTTGTTGCTTGAGTCTGTATTGTTGTGAATACAAATGGAGAGACTGTGTCTTTGTCAGTCCTCTGAGGAGAGGTTTGCACTGCTGAGATTGCCTTTTGCATCCTTACTTTCTGTGTGTGCCTTCAAAAAGGACTTAAATGACTTCAGTACAGTTCTTTGGATCCTTGCCATGTCTCTGATCCACGATGCTAAATGCTGTAGGGGAGTCTAGGAGGATGGGCACAGATGTCTGCTTACCATTCATCACTGGAGAGAGACTTGTGCATCAGTGTTGTTGAGGCTGTTTCTTCCTTCCTGCCTTGAGCAGAATCTTGACCTTACTGGGCTCTAGGAGAGTGGCTGGCCATCAGGCTGTGGCTCCACTTCCACTCTGTGGGTAGCTGGCAGGCACTGGTTAGAAACATTCAGGATACATTGATACTGTCTCCATTTTTGACTTGTCCTGAAAAACAAGGGCGAGGGGCCCTGCCCCTGCTCCCATCTGTTGGAGGCAGTGGTCATTCCAGTCACGAAAGACAGGCCGTCATTACCCTTCCATCAGCTCAGAGATGCATTCATCGTGTTCAGATGATTTTGCACTTTTTTGTATGTGGAGAGGTTCGGTGCATTTTTGTAATCAGTGGAGTTCAGCTGCAGCTCTCCAGTGCACAGGTTGGGTTGGGAGGGAATTGAGGTGCTGTGGCTCTGCCATCCTCTCCAGACACCATCAAGGTGAGATCTCTGGGCAGCCTTTAATTCAGCCAGGTCCTGTGAAACCCAGGCCAGGCTGTCACTCTGGTGCCTGAACATTTCTGCATCTCACTATGTGTGCTTCAGAGCACCTTGGTGATTGAATTGTGGTGAGGCAGAACTGGAGCATCTTTCAAACCTGGCTTCTCTTCCAGCCAGCAGTGAGAATGAATGGATAGAAAAAAGGATTGAATGTTAAATATTTCTTCTGCTTGTCTAAATCAAACGGGTTGTTACCTAGGACCAAAGCTGTCTGGGTGGGGGGAGTGAATGGAGGAGAATTCTGAACTTATTGGTGATGATTTCATTTTGCAGCTCCTTTGCTCTATGGCAGCAAGCAGCAATCACATTTCCAGTCCGGTGCTACCTGTAAGTCAACAGTGCCTCTGGGATCCTTCTGTGGGAAAGGGGCCATTTAAATGTAAGGCAGTGATATTATCTTTATTATCAATTAAACTTTTAGTGCCTTTGACAATCTGGCATGCAAGGTGCATCAAATGAACTCTTGCTGTGATTATTTCTAAACACCATGTAAAAGCAGACCTTGCTATCCTAATCAAATTGAGAAGGACTAAGAGGGCAGGTCAGTTATGTCAGGATGGAATCACTTCAGCATATTAGAAACTGCACAGAAATGCTGCTTCTTTCTTCTTTTCCAACACCCCCTGCTCCCCCTTCCCAAGAGATTTGTCTGTGCAAAAACTGAGCTGCCAGATCCTTTACCTCCAGGGAGTTACTATAGCAGGATTGTTGATGGCATTTTTGTAAGGGATTATACTGGAGTTAGCACTGGAAATACTGTGTGCTGATGCAAGATATACTCATTTTTATGGAGTAATTCTGTTCCTTCCCCCCACCCCCCAGGATGTGTTATTTTAGGATGATTATACTTCACACTGCTATTTCTGTTCAAGGTATGATAATTAATGTTCTATTTCCAGACCTATTCTCTAAGCCTGCCCTTGCACATACACATGTGAGTGTTATCTGCATATTTTTAGGAGTTCTGTGTATTTTACATGGTCATTGTCTGTGTCACACTCTGTTAGAAGCGTTCAGAAAACACACTTCGTGGTTTCTGCCACATTAATATATTTAGCATAAACTGAGTTAACTTACTGGGTACATTTTCCTCCCTCCTTACTTTTAAAAGGAGGGAGGTGTTTTTACCCACTGTTAGTAAAACTGCCTTTCCAGTTAGAGATGGTTGTGCATCGGTGAAGGATGAAGCATTTCTGAGGTGTATGGCAAGGCTTTTGGAGGAAAACAGATTTTACGTTTTTCAGTGTGGCCAAGATGTATTTGTTAGGATTGTTTTGCCATCCTTGGGAGAAGGTTCTTCTATACTTCATAATATGGTATAGTTGAAGAAAGTTTTCCATTTTTCTCTTTATTAAGTCAGCCCAAAAATGGCAATGCCAATCAGGATTTTCCCCTCCAAGGATGTTTGGTAAGCCGGATTCTGTTAGGGAGTTCTGTACTTCTGAACTACCTAACAACTTTGCTGTCTATAAAATCAACAACAGACTTGCAGAATTGTTTTGCCCATCTTCTCCACCCTCCCAAAATGTGTGGGCAACCTGCAGAAATGGAGACACAGCAGATCTGATCAGTTCCTGGAATGCTCTGGACAAAAAAACCCTCAAATCTTCTGAGCTTTGCTGCCTTTTGGGGGTTTTATTTGGAGTGTAAATTACTGCTGGTTTTGTTTCCAGAAGAACTCTCCCAAGCATCTGCAGGTGGATTGCCTATAAAGAGCTGTCTAATGTACAATGTTTTGTGCATTTGCAGGTAACTAAAAGCAGCAGCTAGCATTTGAGATGCTGTGTAGGTTTCTAGCACACTTAAACTTCATATTCTTCTGTAAACAAATGACCAGATTACAGTCAGCACATGGATGTGCTTCTTTCTCTGTGAGGGTTTTGTCTCTAGGAGTGTTTTTATTTGATCTATGATGCTGCTGAATTACATGTAATTCTTTGAGCATTTCTGCATAGATACTGGCAATCTTCTTTTTATCACTGGATGATGAGAATTCTTACTCTGCAGGCAAGAAATAAAACCGAGAGGATGGGCTAAATAGTTCCAAACATATGGTGAATTTAGTAGGCTTTCATGAATGATAAACCTGTTAGGGTTACCTTAATAAGTAGTTACTACATGTTTTTCCTAAATCACCACTAACAGCTCTCTGGGAAGGTGTAAATAGATATGTTGATCTTCCTATACTGTGAGGGTGAGATACATGAGTAGAACACAAATATGTCGATGTGAGGAAAATGTACATGAGTCTCATTCTGCATACTGATTCTTGGCACAGTGTTTTGCCCAGGAGACAGTAAATAAACAAATGGCCAGCCTAAAACTGTATAAATCTGAATTGATTCCACAAGGAATAAGAGGAATTTTGCAGCCTTTCTGACTGCAAGAAATCCCATGGCTTCCCTGTGACAAATGTATTTTCCCAAAGCTTACTGCAGTACCAAGCCTATGTGTTTGCCTTCACAAAGTAGTGTGGATTGCAGTCCTAGAGACATCATTTTTCATCATCTGCAAACATGAAAACAACTCCAGTAAGCACAGCAGCCTGATTTACTGTTATTGAAATGCTGCCATCTCAGGATGTGCCTCATGTATAGCCATGTTTAAAAAACAAGTGAATAAGGAGAAAGCAGAGAGAGGGAGGAAAAATTTAAATCTGGAAGTGCTTGGTTTTGGTTGTTTTTTTTTAATAAACCAAATATTTCCCACCAGCTGGAAATGGAGCTGACAAGATAAATAATGGCTGTTGGTTTAAATCCAGCCATTGCTGCCACTTGTACATATGCCTATTTGGAGTTCAGTTTGTTTAACCTGGAGATGGTTACATTGTGCTGTCAATAAAAACATATATTCAGTTTGCTTATTGACTTCTCTTAATAACACTGCTGCTCCCATGGGAGTTTGGTGGCCCTGCTAAGATGGTGCTTCTGATCAGAGTAACTGTGCAGTGTCTGTGTGTGTATTGAGACACAAGGGTGTTTATGTATGTAAATTTATTCAAGAGTTTGTGCAGTTTTTAAATGTTAGTCCTGATTGACTTTAACTCTCCTCAAAGCACTTGGAATAGTTTAAATGATGATGTCACTTTGAATGTGATCCAAGTAATCTGTAAATTGCTATTACGATATCTGAACCCTACCCAGCATGTGACATTGCTGTTAAACTGAAAATTCATGGAACATCCAAAGAGAAGTAGCACAGGAAGCCTTCTCTGGGCAGCTGTAACCATGGTACCTGAGATATTGTCCAACATAACCTTTTTGATGCCTTTTTTCCCCCAGCAGAAAGAGCTTTTATCAAAATCCCTACAGCTTTCCTGTTGCATTGACACCCAAATTCATTTCTTATCAGTTGGGAATACACAGTTGGATTTTTCTTTAGTTTAAAAAAAGAGTTCCTGCTGAAAATGAGATGAATGTACTTCAGAAAATAACAAAAGTCTATCTGTGTGTTTTGAGCTGCTATCTCATTGTATAATCCTGCCTCTTTGAAGGTTTAGCTTTTCTCTGCAGACTAACAGCGTGTATAGAAATGTAAGTTTAGTAGCACTAGGCTTTCTAGAGCTATTCTTGTTGGGTGTGATAGAAGCTTAAAAAACCCCATATTTGGGAAGTGAATTAATTATTCCCTTGTGCTTTGAGCTGGTGTGAAGGTAGCTCAGCTGCACCAGAGCTCTGGCTGCACTGAGTGGGGAGCACAGTGTGATGTGCCAGGGCACACCTGCCCGTGGCTGCAGCTCCTGGGACAGGAGGGGCAGGCTCTGCTTCCCTGGGGCAGCTCCTCTCCCTGGGGTGAGCCTCATGCCCTGACAGTGGCTCTGGAGCTTCTGTGAAATTTGAAATCACCAGCCAGAGCCCTTTTTCCCCTGCACGTGCCCAACACGTGTGAGATGTGAGGCTCAACATGAGACACACTAAACAGGTGACCATGCCTCCAGTTTCATGTTCAAAAAAATGGAATTTTTCTGCTGCACATTGCAATATAAAACAAGCAAAAGGTTCAACGCCCCTACAATTCTCTAAGTGCCCTGGCAGCCATGTGGGCCTCACAAGGGGCAAGAGCAGCTCCTCAGTCTTCCTGAAAAAAACCCTGGTCCCCTATGGTATCATATTGATCATACACCAAATGTACATATTGGCCTCCTAATCCAACTAGTACAGTCTGTCAAGGAGAATTACTAAAATAATTAAAAATATCCTGTTAATCCATACATGTGTTCTGTAAAAAGAACACAAACTAAATAGGTTTTATGGTGTTGGAAAAGGGTGCCAGGTGACATTAAAAAAAAAAAAAAATGAAGCAACATGGGCAAAATGTGCTGGAGGGGTATAGAAGTTGTCTATAGAAATTGTCTGGGCACATGCACCTACATAAACATGTGTGCTTCCTATGTTACACATAACAGTGTTGCCACCTATTGATAGAAATTTAAACTTCATGTAGATGTCTATAATGTATTTTTCCAAACACAGCGAAGGTCTCTTCCTTCTGATGAGACCGGCATGAACAATGTGTATTATTTGTGGTAAAATAGGTCTCACAGGCTTTGATAATGGCACAGTGTTACAAAGTAATGGGTGCTCTTCAGAAACCAACAAAGGATAAATGTTATCAAAGGAATCTAAAGCTGCTGATGCTTTTGTATGACTTGGATGTATGATCCCATTGTCAGTGGCAGCTCTTTGATGAGCGAAGGAGTGAGTGTGCCTGGTCTGCACATTTCAAGTTTATCTCTAATTTTCATGGGGATAGAATGAACAGTGGAAAATTACAGCAGTATTTACACATGTATGACTGCTTAACTGTTCTTCAATAATGTGCTGGGAATCAGAGCTCCCTATTGATTGGTGATACACTTTTATTTAGAAATTAAACATATGCTCATTGGGGTTAAATCTGTTACTTGTGGTGAAATATGAATATTACTGGAGAATAAAAAGCTGTATAGTTTACAGTATTTTGTTTAGACAACTGTTTTGTTATGAAGAAGAATGGGTTTGTTCTTGCCTTAGAAGACAAGTGAAAATGAATTTGAAGTTGTCCAATACATGTTCAGAGCATTTCCATGACAAACTAATGGATAAATGTGCCTGCTGCTTTATAGTTGGGGGAAAACATTGACTAATGAATATTGTTTGCATAGCCATAAAGTCACATATACATGTGTTCCCTTGTGTGTCATTCTTTCAAGCAATCAACATTTGTTCTAAATTAGGGTTCTTTCCAGTATTTATCAGTATTAGCTCTTGGATAAACTCTCATATTCTGGAGGTGTGCAGTAAAATGGATGATCATGTTTTATCTTCCATGACAAACAGAGTTTAAATTCCTGCATATTGCTTTGCTGCAAATTA
The DNA here is from genome assembly GCA_016584745.2 of Phylloscopus trochilus trochilus. Taxonomy (NCBI): domain Eukaryota; kingdom Metazoa; phylum Chordata; class Aves; order Passeriformes; family Phylloscopidae; genus Phylloscopus; species Phylloscopus trochilus. The sequence goes on along the minus strand of WQNJ02000046.1, from coordinate 859,349 downwards.
ATCCAGCCTGGGGCGTCCTGGCTGCGAGCGTTGCTCTGCAGAGGGCTGAGGCAAATCTCAGGGCTAGTGCAGAAGACCTCTGTCACTTTTTTCCTTCAGTGTCTAGAGAAGGATACTGGAACTGGGGAAGGGTCTGGAGCACAGGTGGGGAGCAGCTGAAGAGCTGCAGGGACTCAGCCTGGAGAAAAGCAGCTCAGAGAGAACCTCAGTGCTCCCTGCAGCTGCCTGACCGCAGGGTGGAACCAGCTGGGCTTGGGTTCCTTCACCCGTAAGCAAAGGGCCAAGAGGCCTGAGGTGGCACCAGGGAAGGTTTAAATTGGATATCTGGAAAAATTCTGAACTGAAATGGTGCTCAGTCTTTGAAATAGGCTGCCCAGGGGAACTACGGAATCACAGTCCTTGGAAGTGTTTCAAAAACGTGTAGATGTGGCATTTGGGGATGTGGTTTAATGGTGAACTGGTCAGTGTTGGGTTAATGGATGGACTGGGTGATCTGAGAGCTTTCTCCAGCCTTAACAATTCTATGATTCAGATGAAGCAGGGATAGAAATTACCCTCTAGTACTGTGAGGGCTGCAATTTGGAACATTATCCCATGTTCCAAACATTCTGTTTGGCTGAGGGTAAACAAGAAGACACAGCATGTTAAGCTGCATGTGGAAGTAAAGCAACAGGAGAATCAGAGCAGATTATTCAGGGGTGTACAAAGCCAAACAGGGATCATGAGCTTAGAAAAGATTCATAGTTAAAAATTCAGGGATCTGTCGTTTATGTATTTATTGTAAAATAAACAGATACATTGATTTGGTCTGTTTAGGTGGCTCTGAAGCATTATGGCAAATGCTGTGTATTAATGGCTCATTATTTGTGAAAGGGAAGTGCACTTCCTTAGCTGCAAGCTCAGTTCAGTTCCATGTCAGACTTTTAATTTCTCCTTGTAGTTGTGAGGAATATGTCCTTACCCATCTCTCATTTGTCAGGAGTTGATAGGAAACATCTGCACAACTTGTTCAATCTGTTAACTGTATGTGTTCATCCAAGCTTAACTGACAAGTAAAATGTACCAAATAATATTGGACTGTGAGGATGACCTTTGCTAATAAGGCAGTTACACCATGCTTGATGTGAACCAAGCCACCTCCAGTGAAAAGGAGGTTTGAAATGGCTCTGTGCTGTTTAGTCCTGTTACTATCAGTAGAGATAAAGAAGGCATGTTTTCTTGAAATATATTGAATATTTTCTTGAAATTGTTTCATAAAAACTAATTCAAAGAATAGGTGATATGGGAAGAATTTTATTTTTAAATGCAGCCTTGATAGCTTGCTTAAAGATCTTGGTTAAATACCGTATTAGATTTAGCAGGGATGTTTGTTTCCTTTACCAAAATGATAGGTTTAGTGTTTGGGAAGGAAATATCTGATAGAAATGCTTTGTACTGAGTTATCCATTTGTGGATTAAGCAGCCCAAGCTGCTGGAAAACACTATGGTAGTCCAGAGTTCACAACCCTAATCTGATTAGGCTGGTTTTGATTATTAACTTGGACTCGTTTATTTATTTATTTTAAATCTGGGAGACCTTAACTTCTCAGGAATCTGTGCAGCTCTGCTGAGATCAACCTAATCCTGCTGAAAGAACTCTGAATTACAAAATCTAAACCAACTGTGGAGTTCACTGCTTAATGTGGCTCAATCAGAAATAATCGTTCATGGGTTGGGAATATAAATGTCTGGATACTGAACTGAAAAACCTGACAGTCAGAACAGACAGTAATGTTCTTTCTTTCTCCAGCTGTGTTTTTGGGAAAACCTGGACCTGATGAAAAGGACCCCATGGTACAGACTGTGCAGTACCAATATCCCACTGCTGCTGACCCTGTCAGTGGGAATTGGCAGTGACATTTCTTCATATTTTGCCATCATTACTCACGTTTTTTCTCAATCAATCAATCCTGTTTTCTGAGCAGAATACTTCTCATGGGCAGAATGCTTAATTTTTTACATGAATGTTTCATGTTTCATGTTTCAGATGAAATTTCAGAATATATTTATTATTGCATTTTAACTTTTTTTTTTACACAAGTATTAGTATCCATTAGCTAAAATCCAAACAAATATTTTTAAATTCAGCCCCACAGATCACTAAACATGAACGATGCTTTCTTGCCCTGTCATGTGCAGGGAATGCACACATTTATCCTGATGGATTACTCTGTTATGAGCACCAGTATCTGGCAGATCTGTTTCCTATTTTCATGTACTATTGAAAGTGTATTCTGCGTTAAGTTTGGGTTGTTTGTTTTGCTGTAAAAAGTCATTTGATCATTATTAAACATTCATTGAGCATTTCTCATAACCATTTGACTTGGAAAACGATGATCAGACTAGATTAGCAAGTTGAAATTTGGTAGATAAACACATGGTACTCATTAATTTAAGTCTTTAACATTCAGTAAATATGATAATGTTGATTACATTCCAAATTCAGCCAAGATATTTATGGTATAAGAATTCAATTTCTCATGTTTTCTTTTATGTTTTAACTCATCAGGGAGATAAATTTACCTGGTATTTTGGTCAACTGATTAATTTGTGATCAGTGTGCACCAATATTTGAATGTTATCGAGAAAAAGTAATGAACACTTAAATCACTTTTTAACATTTCGTGTGCCATGTACTTTCACTAAATTATTCACTGGTCTCTTACTTTCATTCTACTGAATGGATAAAGGAGGATTTTTAATTCCAAACTCACCTAATACAGTTTGTTATCTGAATTACTTCTGAACTGTAATACGGCTTAAGTTGATTTAAAGCCAAGTTATTGAAGTAGTTTAGCCTCAAAACATCTGTGGTTGTAAAATGGACCTTCTCAAGCTGCTAATAAGACTTTTTTTTTCTTTGGTGTTTCTCTCCCAGTGTGGTGGTTCTCTTATTTGAACTGCAGAGCAGAAATCACCAGATTACATTGCTTAATCCACCAAGTTTGTGTTTAAACTCATTTGTGTGACTGTGTGTCGCTGCAGCTCCCGTTGAGATTTAGAGGAATGCATGTAAATTTTTAGAAGTAATTCAGATTTAGAAGAATGTGTGTTCCCACCCCAGAAAAAAAAATCCGAAAAGTATTTCTAATTTTTAAAGTCAACGAAGTGGTGAGGATTGTATCTCCAGCAGTTTCGCTCTGTTTGCTCAGAATTCACGTTAAAACGTTTAAGAGGATAATATTCAGGATGACCTTAATTCTGTAACTTTTTAAGTATTTTAATCTTAATGAGCTAATTTTTCCAACGTAAATTACAAAACTCGAAGACAGCAGTCACATTCCTGCAGTCCTACAGGGGGGTGTCTGGTTAGTGCAGCTGAAATTTGTGTTTTCTCTTTAATGTAGAAAAGTTGCTCTTGTTCCCCACTAAAGCAGGAAGCAGTTTATTTGTTCGTTTCTTGGCTTTGCTGGGGTACTGGTGTTGCAGTCTTTGGAACACCTACCGACCTCCTCAACACTCTATTTAAGCAGGAGATTTAGGACTGTCACTTTAAAGAACAAAAGACCTTTGTACTTTACAAGATTTTACAAGACTCTCGGTACTTCACTTGACAAAAAAGTTTCACTGCAGGGAAACCGTGCTTCCATCTCTGCATCTTTGGGTGTTAAACAAGGAGCTTCCACAGGGAGTCACGTACCTGCATGTGTTGTGGAGAGCTGGCTTTTCAAATGTAGCATTTGAGTAAGAAAAAGGTGTCTGGGCTGTGGAACTGACCTGGGAGATCAATTGAAATAAAGGTGTTGAAGAATAATAAATGTGTTAGGAATTGAAGGCAATTTTTTAAAAGTCCTAATTAAACTGGGGAAAATCAAAATAGAAATACTCCTGTGTTCTTCTGTCAGAGATGGCCCACTGGCCTACATGGTATTGAATGTAGTAACACCTCAAATGATTCTGGTGAGCCCTGGAATTCTTGGTCCAGTTCTATATGTTATATATGCTCATCCTTAATTTTTTAAAAGGAACTGAGTGGAGTAAATTGAATTACTAGGCAACAATATGTTTCATAAATATATGACATAAAATATCTTACTTTATTACATAAAACTTGGTATACTGATAGCTTAAATTTTTTAGTTGGTTTTAGCTTTCTTTTTTTTATATATTCCATTAACTGCCGAAATAAAATTGAAGCTAATTCTCTTTTGTCTTAGTCTACTGATGGAATTTTTTTTCCTTCCTCCAACTATTCAGCAATTCCCAGTAATAGTTTCCCTGTTTTCTTCTGGGTTTTTAAGAACGCTGCTTGTTGTGTGCTGCTCATTCAGTGACCCTCAGGTGAGGGTGGATCAGGTGACAGAGATGAGCTGAGGGCACTGGTGGTTGTTTCCCCACCAAGTGCTCCAGCTGGGGTGTCACCCTGTGACCACATCCTGCTGTGCCCAGAACGCTGCAGGAGCCACAGCCACTTCATTTCTGTCCTTGCTTGTCAGGCAGCAGCCTCACCACGTGAAATTCAAGGTTGACTCTTGTAAGAATTATGTGCAGGAGAAGGAACAAGAGTTTGATTTTTATTTAGCTGTCATTAGGTCTTCAATCCTGATGAAAACAGCTGAAAGTCTATTAATAATGTTTGGGGATTGTTGGAGCAGAAATGAGGAATAGGCCTTTAGTTGGTGATTTTGGCATCAAATTTCCTGGTAGTGTTTATAGTTCAGACTACAGATTTGAGTTCCTTGTAACTTTATAAGGATGTGATATAAAAATGTAAGTAGATTATATGTGTGTAAGGAATTTCTGGTTTTTCTGGGAGGTAAAAAATTTGCAGTTAAAAACTCTTTCATTTGGTTTGGTTGTGGGTTTTTGTTGTGGTTAGTTGGTTAGCTGGGGTTTTTTATTTGCTTCCTCTTGACCAGTGCACTTTTGTTCCTTAATTTCACAGGCTGCTGTAGGTGCACATGAAGCTGTATTTTATTTGGTCTGCTTCAGAGGAATTAGTGCAGACATTCCTCGTGTCTTTTTTAATAGAGATCCTTCACAGTGAGTTCCAAAAAATCTTAAACTGGTAAAGACTCTGCACAGAGATTTCTTTAACTCCAGAACGAGAAATGACTGATTCATTTTGTTTTGAATGTTTGGTACTTTCCATTTTCAGTGTAATGTAATAGCAGCAAATCAGACATAAGCTTTTAAGAGAAGGATGATCTTCACAAGGTTAATGTATGTTCCCAGCCTGTCTCTGGTGCACGTCTGCACTTACTCCGGAGTGCTGGTAAAATGCTGGCATTTAGGGAGGTGTCCTGAGGCTACACAGCTTCTCTTCTTAGAGCAGTTATATTAATATGAGTCATCTTTAATAACAGTTGACACAAACCTTGTCACATAACAAATTGCTGAACCTTGGAACTCCTCTACACCTAAAAGCACTGAAATGTGTGTTTAGAATTGCCTGCGGATCAGCAGTGACGCCAAGTGTGGGGAGCTTATTTAGGTGGCTGCTTGCAAGGTGTGCGAGTAATGATTTTCATGGTCTTCTTTTGGCTCTGAACTTTCTTCATTTTAAAAACGTACTAAATACTCTGTGAAGCTCTATGGCACCATTTTCTTCAGAATGATATTTATCATTCAGCATCATGTTCACAAATCCTGCCCTGCTGACTTGCTTTCTTGTGCAGATCAGCACTGGCTCACTTCATTAACGTCACAGCTGCATCTTCTGCTTCCCCCAGCATCTTGTGCATATAAACCCAAGCAGAGTCGAGATACCTGTGCTGGGAATGTCTCTCCTTTCATTCCCAACGTGCCCATGAATGAAGACAGAAGAGCAGTGCAGGTTGCTCACAGAACGGGAGGAAACCCGGGGACTGTGTTCAGGGCATGGTTGTTCTGTGCAGGGTCACAGTGTGGCACACACTGGGTGAGTGTGGGTGGCAGATTTCTTCCTGAGCTTTTACATGATCATCTCGTGGGGCAAAAGGCAGCGGCCAATAACCAAACTCTGCTGGCAGAGCACCCTTACAGCTTTGAGTGTTGTCAGGTATGTACAGAAGTTGCAGACTAGACTATGAAATGGGAGATGAGAGTTAACATCCCTCCTCAATTGAAAGCAAGTTTTTGGAAAATATGAAATCACTGGCAGATGTGAAAGGCAGGTGCCCGTTTTGTAACCTCAGTAGGGATGTATTTGATATGGGAGAATATAAAAAAGGATATTCACTGAACCAAACATAATGCAGTTCAGCCATAGGTTAAAGAAAGGTCATTTTCTTGCCTTGTTGGCTGGAAGGAGACAGCAGAGCTCTAACATATAATTGTGTTCTGTGACAGTAAAAGGAGTCTTTTGGTGCTTTGGGAAAAGAAAGTGACATTTTCCTTGCTCGTGAGAGAAACACAGCTTCACATTAAACGTGCACTGCAGTGCTCCCAATGTAAATAGAATTAGCAGGGGCAAAATTGTTATCTGCAAGGATAATGATTCTATTTTTTTAAATGCAGCTCGTATAGATAGCTATGTGTGCCTGTATGTGTACACATAAATGAAAGCAGCAGAGGAGTCACCTTTCAATTTCATCCTCCTCTCTCTCCTTGCTGTGATGTCTCAGCTGAAGGAAGTCATTGTCCAGGTGCTAAGGAGGCTGTTCTTGCCAAGGAGGGTGCTGGTAGTGGTAGTAATGTGTTTGATACAGAAGAGCTTAAATAGCTGAGAATTTTGAGCATTTAACTGAAAAAACCAGAAGTGTTGGGTGGTTTCATTTTTCCTCTTTGAGGTACCCGTGGTGTGTTTGTAGTCATGCTGCTCTCCCTTGGCAGTCACTGGGGTTCAGAGGCTGTTCATTTCTTTCTGAAGGCTCCTCTTCCTGCCCACACCCAAACAGAAGGATAGGACCTCTGGATTTACACACCTCTCTTTAGTTCCTTGCTTAGTGGGAGGAAGCAGTTGCAGCAAAGTCCCATTTGCTTTTGAACTGGATTTGGTTATTGCAGAATACCAGTTTCCAAAAAGAAACTGGTCTGCTTCAGTTCCTCTTGGAAAGGATTTTGGGGATAGTGCAGCCTAAACTAGGAGAAAGGACATGATCTGTACCAGAAGCACTTACTGCAAGAAGGTGTGGGCAAACAGCTCTACCAATAATTTAAAAAAAAAAAAAAAGTATTTCAGAGACTGATGGTAAGAGCAGGAGGATGATTTCAACTGCAGTATACCATGATAGAATTGTTTAAAGGTAAAATCAGTTCCTCCCTGTTAGTGTATTTCTACAGAAGACACTCTTTCCCTGTTTTGGGGGGAAAATAGTTCACAAAGATGTAGTCAAGAAGCACTCTTGTAATGAGAGTGCAAAAACTGTGATGCTAATAGACGGACAATGTAAAAATGTGAATAATGCTTCAACAGTAAGCATCTTTGCTGTTCCAAAGTCTAAATAAAAGAAGGCCTGGGTGTAAAAGGCAGTAATCTTCCCCAAACACACTAGAGGCATGTCTGGGTATTTGTAGCCTGTTACATTCCCAGGTGGAGCTGAGCCTTTGGGAATACAGCTGGGAAATGTCCCCGTTCTTTGTAGAGCACTGAAGAAAATGGTATAATCAATTTGCAAAAACTGAAGTTTTGGATGGACAATTTAAAATAATCTCTGCCAAGAAGGCTTCACAGACCAGTGAAAATGGATGGATGCATAATGTACTTCCAGTTTGCACTACAGAAGACTCTTGGTACTTGCAGGAGAAATTTCTAGCAAACATTCATTACAAAGGATTCTCCATTGAAATGAGAACAAAGGTTCCAGTAAAAAGATCTCGAAGGATTCAAATGTACCTTTTCATAGGTGACATGCTGATACAAGCCAGTTCTCAAGGGGTTGCATCAAGGCATAAATCAGCAGTAATTTCAACCCTGCCAGATCATAGCACTATCATGAACAGAAAGAAAATCAATCTGACACCAGCTCAAATAATAGCAGTTCTGGGAGTCACAGGATATAGTACAAGTCTGCTGGGAGGGTCTGCTTGTCAGAACAATGGCACTTGAAGACTCTGAATACTTTGACAGACATCAAAGCAAGAAGAAAAGGAACAGAAAGATCACTTCTCAGGCATGATGGTGTCACTCACAGGAATAGCAACCTGAGCGATGCTTCAGATGAAGGTGAAGCAGATGTTGGTCCTGTGGTCAGGCACTACTCAGGTCTTCCTGCAAAAAGTACTTCAAATGCTTCAAAAGCCTTTCAAGTTTTAACTTAGTGGGTGATGTCAGAACTGCATAATACTTGATGGTGTTTCTCCCCAGAGTTAGAAGAGCAAAAGTTAAGAAAACTATTTTTGGAAAAGACTGAAAAGTTCATTTTCTATGTGCAGTAAATAATGGTGGTTTCATAAAAGTTCTTAGCACTGCTCTGATAACTTAATTGAGAATCTTGAAAGACACTGAGCTATAGACCATGTGCCTTCTGTAAGTTGTGAGCTGCTGCTGGAAGTAAAACAAATAAAACAAGAGTCAGAGCTGCTTCTAGAAATCCAAGAATGTAGCAGAAAATAAATTGCCCCAAAAAGGTCATGAATCTAAATATGAACAAGCCACATCCAGTCTGAGGAGTGGACAATGCTAAAGAGATGCTGATAATATTTGAGATACGTCCCCTTAGGAAGCTTCACCTGGAGGTGGGGAGCTGGTGTCAGCATTTTGTTTCAGAGATTTTTAGTAGGTGGGAACACGAAAATTGCTATGGGGCAAAAAAATCTATTGGGAAATTTGTGACTTGTTTATTGTGATGTCAAGTGATGAAATCTTTTCTCTCATCAAATGCAATGATAATTAGACTTGTTCATATGCTCTGATAGTCCATAGATACTCTGGTGAACGTCTAGTTTGCTTAAAGAAGACTTGCATTATTCTGATTAAAAACAGGAGAAGTGAACATGAAGAGAGAATTGTCAGCTGAATGTTTTTGAACACCATTGCCAAGGCCCCCTGGTATCAGTGCAAATCTAATACTTGAACTGTGGTTTGGATGTTCCACGGTATCCATGTGGTGTAAATTATTCTCCTGTGCCAAGCTTATTGTGATACAAAATGTAAATCGATGTCTCAAAAAATTAATAGTATCTACACAGAACATGTAATTTTCAATTTTTGTAATCTATGAGCAGCTAAACCTGATTTTAACAATTACTTTTTTGCTAATTAAGCCTTACTGGGTCTTCTTAATTAAGCACACAGTTGGAAAAGAGACAATAATTATCTCAATTTGATGGCCATGCCAATTTGCATTATCAAAAAATAACCAAAGCACATTCAATTTTCTTGTCACATACAAATACTGCTTTCCAAGCCGGTGTGTTTTAAAACAGTTGTACTTTCCAAAGTTACTCCTAGGTTACAAAGTGTCCCTTCCTAGTTACTCCTGGGTGAAACAAACACTGCATTTTTTCTACCTGCACATGCACAAGTGCATGGACACCTCACTATTGTATTACATTGACAGATAAATTAGATCAGTATATATACACACACAGATACAAACACAAATATTCTGATAGTGTTTGCGTCTTTGGTTCAGAAGAGCACCAGGATTCAACTGTCTTTTCATAGAACTCAGCTACAGAGTGGAGTATTCTAATTTTAGGTCTTTACAATGCAAAAATGTGCTCATTGGACCCTTTGGTCAGGATGTGACCCCCCTGGGCAGGATGGGACCCTTTGGTCAGGATGTGACCCCTTTGGTCAGGATGTGACCCCTTTGGGCAGGATGGGACCCTTTGGTCAGGATGTGACCCCCCTTTGGTCCGGATTGGACCCTCTGGTCAGGATTGGACCCTCTGGTCAGGATGTGACCCCCTGGACAGGATGTGACCCCCTGGTCAGGATGTGACCCCTTTGGTCAGGATGTGACCCCTTTGGTCAGGATGTGACCCCTTTGGTCAGGATGTGACCCCTTCGGTCAGGATGTGACCCTCTGGGCAGGATTGGACCCTCTGATCAGGATGTGACCCCTCTGGTCAGGATGTGACCCCTCTGGTCAGGATGTGACCCCTTTGGTCAGGATGTGACCCTCTGGGCAGGATTGGACCCTCTGGTCAGGATGTGACCCCCTTGGTCAGGATTGGACCCTCTGGGCAGGATGTGACCCCTTGGTCAGGATTGGACCCTTTGGTCAGGATTGGACCCTCTGGTCAGGATTGGACCCTCTGGTCAGGATTGGACCCTTTGGGCAGGATGTGACCCCCTTGGTCAGGATTGGACCCTTTGGGCAGGATGTGACCCCCTTGGTCAGGATTGGACCCTTTGGGCAGGATGTGACCCCCTTGGTCAGGATTGGACCCTCTGGACAGGATTGGGCCCCCCTGGGCAGGGGGCTGAGCTTCCACGGGCAAGCATTCTCACACTTCATGTGGATGTGTTTAGAGTCAAGAAGGGCCTGGGGTGTGAGGGGGAACATTCCTTTTCTTCAGTTCTGTTATCTTAAAATGTCTTTTGCTAAGGAGTTTACAGCTTTGACCACAGGTCCTCCTTGGAGGACAAAGGCAGTTCTGGGAGATCCCTATTGGAATATCTGTTCCTGTAGTCTCCAAGCCCACTCATTCAGGCCAGGTTTCCTTCCTCTCTTTCCCTGTTTTGTCCCTGCCATCCAGTCAGGAATTAAGTTGAAAAAACAGAAAGGGACTCACCATGTGTTAGGGATAAATCTGTAGATATTAAACACTTGGATTGTTTTACTTAAGCCCAGACTTTTTCATGTTCTTTAGGCTTCTTAGTTGAAGTGTTGACATGGTGGGAGACTGTGCACAGTGTTTCCATTTTTTAAAATGAAAAAAATGTTGACACTATGGGTTATTCTGCAGTATAATCAGGAATTTCCTGAAGTACAGCTCTTCAGAAAGACACTGTGCTGAAGAGATGCTCTGAACTGTCCAGGTTATCTCACCCTGAATCCTGAGTGTCCTTCGTCCCACAGAAGCAGATCTTGAGCTTTTGTCCTTGAATTTCAGTAACATCAAATAATGAGTTTCCAAAGGAAAACATTAGGGACTTGTGTGATTCTTAGTCAGTGGCAGTTCTCCAAGTGAAGTGAAGGGCACGTGTTGGACAAGAATTCTGTAGCACAGTTGAGTAGCTGACATAACGTATGTTTTTAAGATCACTTTCAGTCTTGCCATATGCCACAAAATACTGCAACAACCTGACTTCCTTTGCAATTTTATTCTGCAGTGTTTTCTCTCTGAAACTTGAGCTGTAATGGACAACACTTCGAATTACTAGAGTTAAATTAGACTTTGACTAATTTTAAATGAAGATCATTAAATGTGAAAATGAACCTCATTCTGCTTCCATCTATCACAGTGGCATGCGAATGTATGAGCCAGTGTAATCCATCCAAAAGTTAAAAGAGCACATTCTCCAGGGAGTGTGTTAAACCCAGAGTATGGCCCTGAAAACTCTGGTTTGCCTCTACAGATCTGACTTAGAAAGATATGTGAAAAAACATATTCTAAGATTGTCATCTTGTATCTGTGCATCTGTTCTTCTTAAGGGGTGCTATGGAGTCCACCTGCAGGAATAATTAACACAATGTCTCAACATTTTACAGCCCCACTCATTCCCTGAGAAGCACTGGCCATGTTGTGCCTGCTGATCCATACATCCTTATGCCATTGTCAAACATCTTGTGATGTGTTAATGCTTCGTGAACCACAGAAAATGTTCTTAGGAATTTTGCTAGGTTTTGGGGTTTTTTTTTCAATTCTGTTTCTTCAGTCCATCTTCTAGGGACTGCATTCTTTCTTGATTTTAGTATGAAGTTTTTCCTTCCATTATCTGCTTCCATCCTCCAGACTTAGGCAGATTTGCTATATTTCTTCATAGTATCTAATTCTGTGTATCACACAGAAACACAATTTCTTCCTGCTTTAATGCTGCTCAGTTCCTTTAGCTGATATCTTCCTTGCTGTGTTGTGTAAGACTGAATTTAAGGGGACTTCCTTTGTTTGTAATCTCTAGACAAATATTTGATGGTAAAATTTTTTGGAAGTATGTACAAGGTCAGAATGGTTTTACTTTTTTTTTCTTGGTATTGCATTTCTCAAAGGTTTAAATCAAGAGTGTTTGCTCTGTTTTGCCTTTCATATTTTGCAGTTTTGTATTTCAGAAAGACCTGCAGAATAAAGGTGCTGTTCTTTTTTTGCCTTCAGCAGTCCAGAGCTGATATTGCTGCTTAGCAGTTCGTTTTCAGAAACTGCTGGGCTGAAAAGGCAATAAGCAAACAGTGGCTTTCAGATAAGGGTATGTGTTGAAAGAAAAGAAATATAGGAGAGAAAGAACACAGTTCCCTGGTTATATTTTAGCATTATAACTGCAATTACATTTTAATTCTAAATAGTCTGGAATATTAAACATAATGATTAGCTGAGGCCAACAAAGGTTACACTTTTTCATGTTTTTGATCTTGTACGCTTCTGGAGGACCCTGTTCAGCTACATGATCCTCATTAGCAACCATAACCTGACCTCTCTGAATAATTCTGGGCTTGCTGGAAGCCAGCTGGGTGTGCCACAGCTGATTCGATGGGGCTGATGGTGGGGAATCCCTGTGGAAATCTGTTCATGAAATGGGCACCCTGTCAGAGCAGCCTTTTCAGGGTTTATAGAGAGCACTGGCACAGTGAGGGGGTCTCTGGGGCAGGGCTGTGTCAGTGCACAGAGTTCTGTTCTCACGTGCCCGAGATGGGCACTGCACACAGCCTGCGCTCATCACCAGCTACCCTGACCCTGCTGAGCTCCAGGAGGGCTGAGGGGAGAGCATCTTGGTGGAGGTGAAAGGTGAAAATAGTTTCTAACAACATCTACAGTGTGCACTTAGAAGGTTGCATGAATCAGACATAAAAATCCTGCATGTGTCTGTGTTAGTTTGAGGATAGCATTTTCCTATCCTGTAGAACTGTTTGCAAAAGTATTTCATTGTGATTCTGAATTATTAGTTGTTCATTTTTCTGCAGAATTGACTGTAAGATGCAGTGATATCTATTTTCAAATATGGTTTGGAATTACTTGCTGTTCAGTACATAAATATATATTTCACCTATTTATATGTCTATGGATATAATAAACACATAGTATTTCTCTATTGTACTTTTATTACATATTTTTCAAAACCTTTCAATAACAGAACAATGATGGAAAGGGCAAAAAAGTGCTACTTGTGAGGAGGAGAGCATTAAGACACTTAGAGAAAGGTCACTTACAGGAACTGTAAGCTTTTATGAGACTTTATCATTTTGCTGACAGGGTCAGCTTGATATTGATTGGCTGGGTGTTCTGTTTAGTTACTTGAGGGCCAGTTATTTGCAGAAAGCTGTGTAAACATCCAGGCAATATTCTTCACACTCCTGCCCTATTTCAGCATTTTGAGTTGCTTACTGTGTTGTAATTTTCCAAACAAAATATGAAATGGAGTTCAAGTGTTTGATTGCCGGTGTTTAAATTCAGGTTATCGTACCATACCATCATTTGTTGAATTTAACTGAGCCTCTTACTGTAGAAAAACTTGAAGATTTGATAAATCTTCCTGAAGTAGCTGTTTAGTGCAGCTTCAGTTTTATGGGTCTCTGTGCATCCTGATAATTAAAAAAAAAAAAAGGTCACTTGAAACCTCTCCCAAAATAGATGCACAGCATCTTTTAGGGAAAACTTCTGTGTTCTGGTTTTGTGGGGGATTTTTTGGTAGCTCCAGTAATGGGACAAATCTGTCAGCTTTGTGGGTTTGCACTTTTGGAAGCAGGGTGTTCTGCCTGCGTCCAAGGCTGCCTGCACTTGTTGCCTTCCTGGCAAAATTTATTTCTTCTCTACTGCATCTGCTTAATAGAGGCCCTTAATTTCTCCTTGTTTTCCTCTGGCTCCTGTAGCTTTGTCTCCATTTGTTCTGTCAGACAGGATGTATTGGAAGGCTTTTTCCTGTCAGTAACCATTCCTACAGAGTCCTCAGTTCATCTTTTAAGCCAACTCGGTGCTGGCGAGTCGCGGCCCCTCTGCGTCCCTCTGTCGCCGTGAGAGCAGCTCACAGAATAAATCCTGAGCTCGGGCAATAATGGGCAATCCTGGGAAATAACTGTAAATTATTGAAGCAAATAGCTTTGGAGGAGCAAGTATTACTTGGTAGTAACTAGTACAGAAGCATCTTCTCACTAGCTGGCCCCAGTGCAGTCAGCCCACAGCACAGGTGCCTGTTCAGGTGCCTGTTAATGAAATTTAATTAGTTTACATATCTAACTATCAATAGAAAATCAGAGCTTTTAGACCTTAAAGTATATAGTACGTCTGAAATTAATTATTGTTGTTGTTGTTTTCCAGGACTGTTTCCTTAAGGCATTCCAGTTGCTGGTTTTCATGACTTTGAGCCTATTTAATCAGAGATGGAGCAGATGGACTGCAAACCCTACCAGCCACTGTCCAAAGTGAAACATGAAGTGGATCTAACTTACACAAGTTCTTCAGATGAAAGTGAAGATGGTGGAAAGCAAAGGCAATCTTATGACTCAAGAGAAACTCTGAATGAATATAGCCAAGAGCTAAGACTTAACTATAACAGTCACAGCAGAAAAAGAAAAGCCATTGACCAGTCCACACAAGGTAAATAATTTATTTTTTCTACTAATTATGGTTATTCCAGATTGTGCACCAGGAAACAATATCAGGAGTTAAGCATTTTGTTCTCAAAGGGTTATGGTATCAACCCACTTTTTACCTGCTTTTAATCATGCTGTAATATCAGAAATGTAGGATATTTTTTTTAATTGAAGAAAAGTGCTTTTTTAGCAGGCTCGACTGACTGCTATTCTGGAAATCATCACATGCTAGCTACAAACAAAAATATTCTTTAGTAGGAGCTCCTCTTAGTAATGTTGAGTGATTAATTATTTACTGCCTTTGCATATGTTGGGTGCCTTTTGCTATAAAGTCAACGTTGAGGCTGCAGGCTATCTCTGCATGTGCTTACAAAGGCTGTGAATCAACTCAAATACAGCAATTCTCGTAACATTTCTAATCATGTAAATAATCTAGTAATTTAAAAACTGAAGTTAATTAGTGTAGTGTAAGGAAAAAAAACAAACAAGAGTTAAGTCTCTGTTTTAGCCTTTTGCGTGATTAGGACAAATATTTGAACAGTGATATAGCTGAGCTAAGGTTGGGAAAAGCTACTGTTTGATTAGAGACAGAAGAGTGACTAAAGAAATGGAGGGAATGAGAGAATTTACTGCAGCATTTCTTCTGTAAACCCACGTGCTGCTTTTGTACACAGTGAGCAGAGAAGGAGCTTTTCTGCTCTGTCCCCAGCCCAGGCAGGGTGGTGGGACAGGGAGAATATTTGGAGGAATCAGTGTCAGAAGCAATGAGAAGCAGCAGGGTTCCAGGGCCAGGCACTCCTGCCCTTCAAGGAAATGCTTAAATTACATTAAAGTTTGGCCAGGACTTCTCAGCTAAAACTTATGGCACTTATTTAAAAACAAACAAACCAAATATCCTCAAAGCAGCCACATCACACACACCCCTGCCCCCAAAACCCTCACTGCTTGCTCGGAAAAATAAAAGCCTTCTTCAATTTTCTGAAGATAAAAACAATTCTATTTTTCTACAAGGAAATGAAAAGTAGGCTTTTTAAGGACAGAAAATTTGTCTCCTCTGTGATGTGTAAATTAATGTGAAATTTGGAACAGCTGTGCTACGGAGCTGTTGCGGTGGTTTGGGTTTTTGGTTTTGTTTTTTTTACTGCAGATACTCTGCTTCAAGTTACACCCATAGCACTGGTGTTGTCTGAAAGTACCTGTAAGTCATGGCTGCAATAATACTTGGCTGCCTCAATCTGTGTGCTTATATTCCCTCCAAAGAGTTACAAAGCTGCTATTTGGGAATGAAAAAGTCATGAGCGTAGATGTCAACAGAGGGTTCTTTAGAAACTGGTTTGTTTGTTGTTAGTGACTGGATCTTCAACACGCTGTGTGGGTTCAATGAACTGAGCTGTGGCTCAATTGTTGGACCTGTGGATGGAGTAAATGTTCTTGGAGATGGAGGGCAGGATTGGACCCTGGGCAGGATTGGACCCTCTGGGCAGGATGTGACCCCTCTGGGCAGGATTGGACCCTGGTCAGGATGTGACCCCCTGGTCAGGATGTGACCCCTTGGTCAGGATTGGACCCTCTGGGCAGGATGTGACCCCTTGGGCAGGATTGGACCCTTCTGGGCAGGATTGGACCCTCTGGTCAGGATGTGACCCTTCTGGGCAGGATTGGACCCTTCTGGGCAGGATTGGACCCTCTGGTCAGGATGTGACCCCTCTGGGCAGGATGTGACCCCTTGGGCAGGATTGGACCCCCTTGGGCAGGATTGGACCCTTCTGGGCAGGATTGGACCCTCTGGGCAGGATGTGACCCCTTGGGCAGGATTGGACCCTTCTGGGCAGGATTGGACCCTTCTGGGCAGGATGTGACCCCTTGGGCAGGATTGGACCCCTCTGGTCAGGATGTGACCCCCTGGTCAGGATGTGACCCCCCCCGGTCAGGATGTGACCCCTTGGGCAGGATTGGACCCTCTGGGCAGGATTGGACCCCCTGGTCAGGATGTGACCCCTGGGCAGGGTCTGTCCCTGGGGCATGACTGGCCACCCCTGGGCAGGATTGGCCCCTGCCAGGCTGGCTCCAGCAGCAGCACACGTGTGCTCAGCACCGCGCTGGCTGTGCAGGGCTTTGCTGCCATTGACATTCCTGTCAGCTGCAGCAGCCCGGGCTTGGGCACGTCTGAAAGGGTGGCAATCACTGCTGCAGGCAGGAGAAACCAGCCTCTGTGTCTTGTTGAATTTATTCTTCCAGAACATTGCCTCTGAAAGCAATCACATTAATAATTTTGGAGAAATGGCCAAATTAGTGTGCATTTCTGTAAGAAATTGTCAGGCATGAGCTTAGCTGAGTTATTCCGGAGTGACCTGTAAGGAATCACTTCTGTGCATGTGCAGACCAGGAACTATTTTGCACTCGTGTTGTATGATTATTTTATTGAATTTTTATGTCCCAATGTTTTTCCATTCAAATTAATTTTTAGGAGATACTGTATGAATTTTCAGGTCTTGTATTTTTCAAACATTAGTATCTTTCCTTTTGGACAAAAGAGTTTTTTACTGCTTCAGACTGCAGGATGAGGCTTGATATCCACGTTTTTAGAAAATCTACTTAAACTTCTAAGATTACTTTGCCAATATGCAGGACAGCTTTTAAATATTTCCTTACCTCTAGGCACCTTCGTCCCTAAATTGTGTAGGTCAGTATATTATTGTTTAATACTGTTATTCACCTCAAAACTTTTTTAAACCCTGTTCATGTGCACTAATTTGTAAAGATGGAGTTGAACCTGTACTAGAAATCAGTTTTCCCTTGTTCTTATGTAAAGATTTCAGTTTGGATTAACTGATACCATAATTGCCAAGTGTATCTATTTGGCTTCTCAGGGATTCACCCTGGCATCTTTCTGGTCATTTAAATCGTGCTTTTGTCTGCCACAGATTGAACCTAATGCATGGCAGGTTTGAAATACAAAACTGGTGGTGCTCAAAATTCAAAGAGCAAAAAAGTTGGTAGAGCTGAGTGTAAAACTTCAGGCCTCAGGCAGGTTTGGGTGCAGTGCTAGTGCAATCAGTCCCTTTGTAGAAGGGTCCCAGGTTTCACAGTGTGGGACCTGAGAGTTCTGGTGGGCCAGGAAAAGGTTCAGGTTTGAACTGTGAATCTGGATGAATCCATAAAATGTGTCCAAATATAGAATGCTTTACTGTGACAGTATTTTTTACTCCTTACAGAAGTTGTATTTCCCATGTTAGACTTCAGAGGTATTAACTGTTTGGTTTTGCAGGTCTTACAGGAAAAAATACCAAATGAAAAAACCCAAACAAGTACAGAACTGATCTATTGATCAAGCAGATTTTTACATGCTGTTTTTCAGGTTTAGCACTGGTGCCCTTTATCTAGAGTCCAGTGGCAGCAGAATTCTGTCTGGTGTTACTGGCATCAGAAACTTGCAGTTATCTGACGATTTGAGATTTACCAAATAACGCCACAGACCGTTTCAAGCCCAACTAAATTTTACTGGCCTAACAACTCAATGTGAGCAGATACAAAAATCTCCTGACAAAGCATCATTGACTCCTGAAGAGTCAGTGCTAAACACATAATGTGCATCTCTGAAAATGCATTCTCGTAGTCACTGGAAGGTTCAGAATCCTGCTTGTCTGGAGATATGGAAACCTGCAAGAGCTCATCCTGGCAAGATCACCTTACAAAGTAAATTCCTGGCAGACCCAATATGGTATAGTTTGGAGATATTGGCAAACAGAGTAAATTAATTCTTGGAAGAATTGGTAAACATACTGTTTTGTCCTTGAAAGAGATGGAGTAGAATTGGCAGAAGTTGTCAGAAACGTTGCTCTTCTAGGAAAATCATCGATGGACCTGGCTGTGAGGAAGGAAAGTTCTTATAGATGCACCATACGTAGATTGCATCTCGGGCTTATTTGTGACATGTTTACATCATTAGAACTGTTTTCTCCCACAGCTTTCTCTGTTTCCACCAAAGCAAATATGAAAGGAGCTGTACTCTACAAATACTGGCAGTACAGAAAAGCTTTCTGGTTAATTATAGATTTGTAAGAAAACACTAGTTTAGAGGAATGAATTCCTGATAGGATAATCATCTGGGATCCAGTCATTGGCATGATAAAGTTTATTGATTGTTAACAATCTGAGCATATGGCAGTAAATTTCTGATTAGACAAACGTTCATTTCCTGGCAAGATAAGTCTATTGAACTGCATTATGGGCAAGGCAAAATGGAGTTATTCCTCACAGGAGAATCCAATAGCAAATAATTTCTGATAAATCCGTGTGAGGAAATCAGCATTGCTGGTATTGCAGGAAATTACAGAGTGCCTCACAAAGACAGAGCCCATTCTGCTTTTAGCCCATTAAGAAGTAAGGAAAGCCTTTTTGTGGACAAAAGCTCCAGATTAGTGACATAATTAATGTTTTCTAAAAAGTGCATGTACAATTACCTTGAGGAGCAATAGGCAAACAGATCCAGCTAAATGCTCAAAGTCTTCATCAAATGAACTGCACTGGCTTCATGGAGACTCCTGGGTCACAGTGTGAAGAGGCTCTGCAGCCTGAGGCCACTTCTGTCTCATCCTCTCTTCTTCAGCTTTCTGCTGTTGCCATCCCATTCCCCTCTCTGCCCTCTGCTCCATCCCAGCAACAGTGAGGATACAGAGCCAACAGAAATGTCTCAGAGCTGAGGAGCACTTGGGCTCCCTAGAAGAGAAAAACCACTTGTGAGGTGCAGGAACAGGAGGTCTGTTTGCTATGCATTCAACTCCAGCAGTTTTCAGCTTACCAGGAAGGAAGATTTAAACACATGTAGCTCTTAACATCATATGACCAGTCAAAACCAGTTTTACTGCTCATCCTAGACATAAATAAAAGGCATGCTGACAAGCACTGGTAGGAAATTGTCCTGTCAGGAAAATGTCATGGTGGTGTTCTGTCATCTGTGAAGTAGCAAAAGCTTTTTACATAATAACCATGTTCTACTCAGATTCCAGAATTATGTAAATCCATTCAGCAGATCTGCTTTGTGTCTGTAGTAGGGCCACGGAGAGTTGAATTTGGGCTGTGTGTAGTTTGTGCTTTTAGTTACAATCCCCTTATTCTTAAATGATGTGTAAAGCTAAAAAAGCCTTTATTAGATTCTCCCCTTAATCTGTTATGTGTAAGGCTAAATAACAAACTAACAAACCACAAGTCTGTGGTCTTGGGAGCTCTCCCAGAGGAAACCAATGCCAGTGTAAAAACAATTGAGATATTTTGTATTATTAGGATCTTCTTTCTTTCTTTTTCTTTTTTTTTTTAATGCCAGATGCTTAAGACTTTTAATGTTGGTGTTGGTTTTTTGTTAATTTTAGAAAATCTTCTGAGAACTCAAGCGTGTTAGGTACCTGTGTGCCTTAGAGCAGAGACTTGAGGCATAGCGAGGTGATTGATGTCTGTGTAAGGGCACCCAGTTTATCCCCTGTCTGTCTCCTGCAAGGGACTCAGCTCCATGGAGGGTGATTTAAAGGTCCTGCAGGTTCCTGTGCACTAGCAAAGGGAGCCACAGCTGAGCAGCTCCATCTCCTGTTGCTGTGTGCTCCACCATCTGCTCTGAGCGTTTATGAGCTTCATGCTGTCCAGAAAAAAATTACACACAAGGCAAAGTAAGAGACTCCCCTCTCCTAAAGCTTTAGTGCAGTCTCCTCCTGTATTCCCCTGCACAAAAGGGGATTCCTGGTGTGCTGAGCTGGGCTGGGCTGGCTGTTCTGATCACGGTGGTGCTGCTGTCTCCCTGAGAGAAACAGTGCCAGGAGCAGCTCCCTGTGGCTTCCTGCACTGCAGCCTTCTGCTCGGTGGGGAGGATCTGCAAACTCTCAGGAAAGGAAAAGCAGCACTTAGGTTCAGACCCCCTCCAGATATTCTTTCTTGATTTGCCAGGTAATTGGAAATTTCTCTCCCTGGAATAACTGGGGTGAGGAAACTGTATGTTTGTGCCTTCGTTTGAAATCTCATGGGGCGAATGCTTTTCCTTCCCTTCATCAAATCAAAATACGTGAGCGAACTGAATGTGCAGACACTTTTTTCCTCACGAGGCTGAAGTGGGTGCTCCCTTCCTAGATCACAAACGTGTTACAAAAGCCTGTAACCTGCTGTCACTGTTCCTGTAATGCTGCTTCCAATCCTGTCTCAGCTGCCATCATCTCAGTGAAAAAAAATGCCTCATATGATCAAAAATAGTTTCATTCTCATAAGTAATTCTTCTGATTTAAAAAGTGAATATCCAAGAGAGGGGGAAAGTGAGAAAAAAAAACCTACAGAGAGAGGAAATAAACTAGTAAAGGATCACAGTGCATTTCCAATCCCCTGCTAACAAATCTCATCTGAAGAATAAAAAAAAGCATTCTCCAAATGTTACACAGGCTTAACAATCCATTTGTCAGTGCATGGATTCAAACCATCTGAATTTCCATTCTCTTCTCTCAGTCACCAGTTTTCCATGGTGTCAAATGCCAGAAATGATAAAAGTAAAAATCAGAAGGGCTGAGTAAGGCAGCCAGTGTAGCAGGAACCAAGGTGTTTGTGTAGGACTCATCCATGGAGGTGTTCAAGGCCAGGTTGGATGGGTTGTGAGTGCCCTCCCAGCCCATGGCAGGGGCATTGGAGCTCCATGATCTTCCAGGTGCCTTCCAGCCCAAACCATTCATTCCATGAGCTGTGGCAACCTTTACAGTAGCCTGTGCCACATTCTGGTGGAATATCTGCAGGAGAGGCTTGAACTTTTGAGTGAGTGTTTTGGAGTTCTGTTTGTCAAAGCCTGGAGTTGTATCTGTTAAATGTTCTTGTTATATCAATAGAGCCTCTTCTTGTAACATTTAAGAGTGTCCAAGAAGATGTCAAGAGTTAACCCAAGATGGGAACAAGCAGCAAGGCAGAGTGAGGAGTGGGTGTCAGAGCAGGGGAGGCAGCCAGGGCCCTGCCCCACAGGCTGCTTGAATGGAAATTCTCCTGCTGTGTCTTTCATGTCACTCTTCCCAAAACAAGGAAGAGCTGTCATTTTCTGGAACTAGAAATCTGCTTTGCTTATCTTCATTTGTAGAGCAGATGCTGAAACAAAATAACATTTCTTCCCAGGGATTCTCATTTATGTATCTGTCAGACGGTTTTGTACATCAGAATACAGAACTGTCAAGAAGTAGCTCAGTGAGTCGATGACATTGCTGCATAAACAGCAGGGTGGGTGTACCCTAACCAGCAGAGAGCTTGAATTAGCTTTCCTTTGGAGAAGGAGGCTCAAATTCTCCTGAGCTTAGGTCTTTATGTGAAATAAGCTGTGAATGTGATGTAAAATCCAAGGTTCCCTTTTCAAAGTTTCAGGTTTATTGGGAGCTGTTTAAAATCAGTTTCCTGCTGACTGTCACTCTTTGGGAAGGCTTTGCAGCTGGGTGAAGTATCCTTAGCTCAGATGGCTAAAACAGCATGGGAGGAATAAGGTAATGTGTAACACCAGCAGAAGAATTCTTTCACTGCCCCCAAACACCAGTTACATAACAAAACATGTGAATACTGAGCAACATTGATAGAGTCACTTCCCCCTGGAACCCCAGGAAAAACTGTCTGGGGACCTAGGAAAGTCACATACCAAAACATAAACAGTTCCTCTGAAAGTCACCAAGAGATTATTAGGAAGCCAGCAAATCCAAATTATAATATTAGCACTGTGCCTAATCAGATGTAAATGATAAGTTTTGTAAAAAACAAAGTTCTGCCTGCATTACTCTAAGGAACAGTCCTGTACCTTACACCGTTTAATCCAGAAAAATAGCCAGCAAATGTTTTGTGAGGTTTTTGTTGTATATGGAGATGCAGAACATTAAAGGGAAGGCAGAAATCAGACGTGTTTGTGCACGTGCTTGTGAACTTTGAACAAATTTGAGGTTGTTCTTTGTAATTGGGGTCAATTACTAGGAGTTTAAATAGATAAGTATTAGGAATGTTGACTAACAGTTGCCCCCAGAGGTACTCACCTCTGCTGCTTGCAAAATGTATTAGTAATTTCCTCTTGCTGATGTTTCTTTTCTCATTTTGTACTTGGGGACAGATTATGAAATTCATTTGTCTTTTACTCTCTCTGGAAGGAAATACAGAATTCATAAAGAGAAGGGCATGGTATGAAAAAATCCTTGCATTTCAATTGAGAAAGGAAAAAAGGGAAATAACTGCCTGCTCTTACTAGATAAATCTTCATTACTGTGAGCAGATCTTGGATGACCATTGCATCCCTTACCTAGTGTAAGAAGAGTGATGAAAACACAATTTCCACCCCCATGAACAGCATTCCTCCCCCCATTGTGACTGCAGCCACATAAAGAGTACCTTGGTTGCTTTAAATATATTTCATTTCTCCTCCTGGATATCCCAATTTTCGGCTCTATATTCAGTAATAGCTAGTGAGTTCTGGTGAAAAAAAGGAAAATAATCAAAGCAGTAAAATATTGGCTGGAGCTGAGCACAGGGTGGTTCAGGGGCAGGAGAGTCTGTACCGTGTCTGGGCTGAAGGACACAGAGGGCCCACTCAGCCCAGGCAGAGCTTTCAGCTCCACTCTGTTCCTGCACCCTGAGCATCCTTCCTCAGCAGTGCCTGATGCCAGGGCGTCTTCTGAGACACTGCTGATGGCCTGCATTGCTTCCCCAACAGTCAAATTTAGCGCGAGGAATTTTCACACATACTTGGGGGTTTTTATTGATTTTAAAAATTTAATTCCTAATTATTCAATCGCTTATAAATGAATTCATTCATTTTAATGGGTTTGTGATTTTCGTCCCAGGAGACACTGACACACAGCTTTGTATTTTGCTGTGGTCTTTGGATTAAGACTTTCTTTTCTGTAGAATTTTGCTGTGAAGATACAGGAGAAAATTAATTTCATATGTTTGTTTATGGATAAAAATACGAAGAACCATGTGCCTGTTTTTAGTACTAATTCTATATGAAACTAGTCCTTTGCCTTCACTAGTCGTACTAGTGGAATCACAAAATAATATTTCTTCTGTAACAACAAAGGAGTGCATTACAAAATTATGTGTTGTGTGTGTCAATACATAACCTTGAGTAGTGTTTTGTCAGAAGTGTGTAATTAGTGGCTTTGGAAAGGAAATATTTGTAGGATTTATTTGGGCGGTTTGGTTTGCACACAGATTCCCAAAGGATTAATTGAGCTGTTGATTCTAGGGATATGATTCTTCCTGGTAACAATGAGAATTATGCCTGTAGGTGTGAGTTGAAGCTGATACTGTAGCAGCAATTACTTAAAAGTTTGCAGTTAATTGTTGAAGTGTTGGCTATTGATCTGTAGAGTGCTGGTGTTCAGGGATGGATGCTAATAGTTTACTTTTATTGTATGCTTAGGAAACTAATCTGCTTTCAGACAATTAAAAGAAAAAGCCTTACTTACTGAATCATTTCTGCATCTTTGTGCCCTAGCTGCTGGATCAGACTAGTGAAGATTTCATTGTTTTTAAAGTATCTCTTGGCTCATCCTCACGTTTTTATTACTTCATTGGTAGCATTTGAGGACTTTTGGTGCACATTTTCTTGGGGTTTTTGGGTTGGCTGGTTGATTGGTTTGTTTTCCCTCAGTCTGATAACTCTATTAAAAAAAGTAGGAAAGCATTAAAAATGAGAAGTGTCCTGCTTCAGTCCCTCTGTGGTGGCTGTTGTGCTTTTGGGGCAGTTGCCAGCTGTTCAGCTGCCTGGAGCCTTGTGCCTCTCACAAAGAGGTTGGCAGAGGCTGACTGTACCTTTAGAAGTGGTTGCCTCTGAAAAAATTCATTACTCTAAATATGGAAGGTGTTTCCTGACAGATTCTGGAGTTGTGGGGAAAAGGAAGGGCTGGTGTTGGGCCTCTCAGCACTGGTTACTGCTTGCAGAAATAACAGCAGCAGTGTGTTTCTTGGCCTAGAGGTGGGCATACGTTCAGGAATAAAAAAGCTCTTTAGCTAATTTTCAGCTTGTATTTACAAACTCCAACAGGGGAAGCTCTGCCTGCTGCAGGCTGTGTCTCCAGTTCATGGATTCCTGGCACCCATCCGTGTGTCATCCAGCTGCACTAGGCTAGGTACAAAGTGAGCTGTGTCAGCCTTGGCCAGCTTCTGCCTAACATTATCCCAACCCTGCAGTGAAATATTATTCAGCCTTGAATTCACCCATGTGATGAATATTCATTTCACAGGTAATTATTGTCATCCCCCAAGAGCTCCACTCACACACACCAAGCTTCTCACGCAACCCATCACTGCTGACAATGTTTGGGCAGCACAGAGCTGGGGGTTCCTCATGCTTTAATAATGCTCCATCATCTGTGCTATCAGATTTGGGTCAAATGACCACCAGAAGGGTTAGAAAGCTCTTCCTTTATGCCATGCTCTAGGAAAATAGAGGCACCTACCACTCACCTTTGGGTGTGCTCCCCTAAATCCCTCACCTGAGCACAGTGGCCACAAACAAGGTGTAACTTGGTGCTCCAGCTTAGATACCCAGTGTGATCAACTGGATGTTCAGGCATTGTATTTCAGGATTTTGAAGTTTTTTCCCCAAGATTTTAATTACTAAGAGAAAACTCAGTCCTTAAACTGGGTGTAGTAATGGCTTTATCTCAACTATCAATTGAGTGGAATAATGTTGCTAGCAAGTATCTTTATTTCAGTTTAATTTTATGATCTTTTTGGAAGAATTATATGCATAAAATATATTTTAATGGCTGATAAGTCCTACTAAAGGATAAAAATATACATAAATACTGTTTTCTATTTGCTAAGTATTATTACTCTTGTTACTGTTCTTATTGAAATGAACAGAAGTGCTAAATAGCTGCAGTTCTAGTGGCAGGAGATCAGCAAGTGTCTGAGCTGGTCAGAGCTCAGCAGCAGATTGTTTGCAAATGAGCCATTTACTAACTTGATGTCTTTGACGACATTCAGCACAATTTTACAACGTTTGCATCGTTATTTTTTTAAATTAGCCTCAAAACATGCTCATCAAATCTGTCCATTATAATTTCAGCAAGCTAGTCTAAGTAAGAAGACGACTGTATTAAACAGGAAAATACTGACTTGTGACATTTTCTGGCCAGAGTCTCCTGGGTTATTCAGCAGCAGAGCATCTGACAGGCTGCTTCTCACTCGGTTTAGTTGGCTGTCCCAGCATCTGTCCACTGATTCCTCATTTGGAGTTGAGGACAAGCAGGGAGATGTGGGAAGGGGACAGCTGAGGGGTCTACATCCTCTTCTCAATGTGTGTGTTGTTGACAAGATATTCAAATAAATGTTTTATTAGCTTGGTAAAAATAATTCTTTGTCCTGTGTTCACTTTGTCCTTTGCTACGTGGCAGGTCAGTCAGTGTTCCTCCTGCTTGGGCTTGAGTTATCCCCGTGGTGAGAGCCCTGAGCTGAAGGCCATCCTGTGCTCCTTGTCCCTGCCCTGGGAAGTGTCAGCTCCCAAGGCAGTGCAGGGTCCCTGTGCTCTCTGGGCCAGACTCAGGCTGCTTTCTCCCAGCTCTGCTTACAGGCAGGCCTGCGAGGATCTTGCTGTGCTTTCAAAGATCAGGGCTTTAAGCTCCTACAACCAAATGTTCTGGGGTTTTTCGCTTATCACCACTTCTGGATGTGCTGCTTGCATCCTTTGCCAGTTGTCCTGATCAGCTGGGCTGTTTATTTCCCATTTGCTCTGTCACTGCTGTGTCTAATATTGGACACAGCACGAGATGGTGCAGCTCAGGAAATGGTGAAGCAGCTGGTAGGGAAATGAGACAATATTAAATGGAGAAAATGTGGAAAAAAAGGCAAAATCCTCATGTGACTTGTACATTCTATGGGGAACTGGTTTTTGTGAAGGCTCTGCACTCAGCATATTTGCATGAAACAAATTTAATAGAAAAAAAACAATGGAAAAGGGTTTTAAGGTCTGGTTAACACATAGAGCTGTCTGCTAGATGAAACCTTTTTTAAAAGGTTCCTTTTTTCTTGGTCTGAAAAAAATCCTGACGGAATTGGATATTAGCCTAGGGGGTTTTCTGATATGTTTTTCCCCTGTAAAATAGTTAAACTGAAGAAAAAATAGACATTTAATTCTGTAGACTGTCACTAAGTATCTCTAAGATGAAGTGTTTATTACAAAGAGAATGTGCTATATGTGCTATAAATTATGAAGTTATAGTTACATGTTTTAAGTCCTTGAGTTTTGGGGTTCCCCCCCTCTTACTGTAGTGACTGCATGTATGAGCTGGGGTTTTCAGTAGAGGAAACAGTTGCTGCTGCAGTCCTTCCAGAATAGCCAACAGTAGAGCTAAACTGTGTTTTTACAGAGAAAAACCAAAAGAATTGAGACACTGAATGCTCCTATGGCACTCCTGTTCTTACATCTCCAGCATGACTGAGGATTGCTCAGGTCAGGGTGGGGCCCTCTTCCTCCCAAACCACCTGTCCCCTTGGCATGCACGGAACTACTTCAGGGTTCTCTAAACCAAATGTAGATGTTGTGGTTTTTCCTGGTTTTCTGTGGCCTTAGTGTTTGAATTCTGCACAGATTCTTTTGGCAGTACATACTAATGTCGTTGAACATGGTCTAATACACAATTGCTCTCATTTTTGTTTGAATCTGCTGTTTTCTCTGGAGTCTCTGTTTTCAGTGCTTTCTCCCTTCTGTGTTCCTTTTCTGATCATGGCTTAATTACATTTTAAGTGCCTTCTGTGTTACTGTCTCCACTGCCTCAATTAGT
Organism: Phylloscopus trochilus trochilus; assembly: GCA_016584745.2. Taxonomy (NCBI): domain Eukaryota; kingdom Metazoa; phylum Chordata; class Aves; order Passeriformes; family Phylloscopidae; genus Phylloscopus; species Phylloscopus trochilus. The sequence goes on along the minus strand of WQNJ02000046.1, from coordinate 831,985 downwards.
TCACCTCCAACTGTGTGAATATTTTAATAACAAGGCACAAAGTATTTCTGGCAATGCAGAGTGGGAGCTGTGCTTATCAGCCTGTGGCAAGCTTCCCTTCAGGGCATGGCAGAGGCACTGTAGGTGAATGTGGTGGTGCCATTTGGGTTAGATTTATTTTCTTTGGGTTAGTCTCAGCTGCAGTGCAGGCTCTTAACTTGGACTCTTCCTGAACATCGTTGGCCAAGCACCTTTGCAGAGCCCAGAATCACAGAGGTCATGGCTGTAGAAGCCGAGGTGTGTTAGCCATCAGGAAAGTCACCAGTGTGCTGCTCTCTGCTTCCCCTTCTACACCAGGGGTTGCTGCTGGCTGCCACCCCTTCCTTTAAGGGATTTTGTCTCTCCATGCTTAGACCTTCTCCCTTGCAAATGCTTTTTCCCAATTTTCAGCATTTTTACTGGTTAATTGGAATGTGAGGAGATGGGACTTGGTCAGTGCAGTCTTGCTGAAGCCTTTTGCTCACCTTTGCTGATCCCTCACTGGCACAGGGCATCAAACCCACCCTCCTCTGCTGCAGCCTGGCTCCTCTGCTCTCTGCCTTCCTTCATCTCACTTCAAAGGACCATGGCTGGAGTGCCCTTGATACTCTCTTAACCTACTTTAGAATGATATTAGAGCTGTGTAGTTTCTGGTGAAAGTTAAGGTGAAGAGCTGAGTTACTCTGATGATTCTTTTTGAGCATTGTCTGTGATCCGAGTGCCTCAGGAGTGCTGAATGTCCCAGCAGTAAAGGAGAAGGTTTCTGGTAAATTGGTGTTGATAGCAGCTCTCTAGAAGGCTTTCCCCTATCACAAAGTTGGGCACTTGCCAGATGCTTACTCTGAGACACTCACAGTGACCTAAAGCCAAGGTGCTGCCCTGGCCCACTGGCTGCATGGAACTAACTCCTGGCTTTACAGCCCTGAAAATTAAATTGGAGTTCAGACTTCTGGATTTTTGCATGTGTAGCCTTCTAAAACTAAGTCTGTGAAATTTATAAAGATTCCTGCTTTGCACATCTTCTATTTTAAAAAGATTCTGGTGCTCATGTATCTAAAGTTACTGGTTCAACTGCAATTTTAAAAACGAAGAAATGTCAATATTTTGGGAAACCAACAATGTATTTTAAATGTGTTTTATAAACCAGAATCAAAACCATTGATAGACATTATTTTCATATCTTTGTCTCATTTTCTTTTTGGAAGTGATAACTGTCATGCTTAGATGTCACAGCCATCTAAGACTGAGGTCTGAATGAAAGGGATTTTGGTTTAAATGTAACTGCTTTCAGAAGTTACTACCAGAAAAGCATGGCAGAGTTGAATTCAAGTTTGTAGGGACAGAGGAACAACCTGAGGGTCATTTCCTTTGAAGAACGTTGGTGCCCTGCACTCTAACAGCTTTGTCAGCCTTTCTTCTCTGAAAGCCCTGCAGACACAGCAGCAATCCCAGCACCAGCACTGGCACTGCTGCTGCCCAGCCCTGCTCACCTTCAGCAGGAGCGTTTGTTCATATCCACCTCTGCCAGGGAGGAAACTGAGGTCATCTGCTCCACATAGTTCATAGTTCTGAAGCCCTTTATGAAAGTCTTAGTTATGGCGAGGTTTAATTTTGAAAATTTAATCGCAAGAAGAAAGGGTTCGTTATCTATTGCTTCCCTCAAACACAAATGCAAATGCCAAAGCTTGTAATAGAAAAAATATTTCAGAGACAAGGAACCCTTAAAATACTTGAAAGAAAATTGGAATGCTTTTCTCTTACGATAGAGTTTTTGGAAACAGAAATTTTTTTTTTTCTTGAAATTTCTTCTTAAGATTTTAGCATATGGAGAATGAAATTAAAAGTGAATCTATTGTAAGACAAGCTTTTCCAAACTCTATTTCAACTGTAATATTAGAAGAATTCAATTTATCCTCACAAATGAGGTTGAGGTTCTTTCTCATCTGTGATAATTGTATTTTTTACCCTCTTGTCTTTAGTCGGGTAGAGTTAGTGTGGTCATTATTTGAGAATAAGTTGGTTTCCTTTATCTGGAATTTAGGTTAAATTCTAATTCCTGGAATTTGCTATGGTTTTATAACTCTAAAATTCATTAAAGGAGAGATATTTATGAGTACCTGCAGTAGAAATTTCTCTTTAACAGAATCCTGTGAATGGAAGTATTTTACCTCATAAAGCCACCCTTTGGAGCAGGAAAGGCATAGCCAGCAATAATTCAGATGTATTTGAACTTGGAGAACTAAATTTCTAACCAATAATGCATGGAGAGTGTTGCTTCCTAAATTAAAATGAGACCTGCTGCATCCACTGTAGCTCCACAGATGCCTCCTCTGGCATCTTGTCAGCTGAGAAACTCCTGAAAAACAAAATCTCAAACGTGAAAAATTTCAAGTGATCTCCAAAAGAATATTCTGCTTCTGGGGACAGAGGAAGCTCATCTATGTCCCTGCAGGATCAGGATGATTCCTGATTTATGTTGATTCCAGTAGTAGTAAAAGTAAAAATTAATATCTGAAGACTCCAGAGAATATTTTAAAAGAGGTTCAGTCTGCTTCTGTGCTTTTCCTTTAAGCTTGGAGAATTCCTCTGAAGAGGAGACCAGGGGAGATACTTGAGGGGTGGAACCCCATCCTCTGGTACCTCTGAGAAGGACCTGAAGGATAAAGACTTTTTCTCCCTTATGCATCCCACAAGCCAAAGAGTTTCCTGCAAGGGCAGCCTCCTCTCCTAACCCCTCAGCTGCCTAACCTGCAGATTGCACTCCCTAGGGTTGTAACAGACTCTGGTTCCTCTTTTATTCCTCCTTTAGTTGTTAACACTGATGTTTGGGACCTTTCCATCTCTGCTGGTGACTGGAGGTTAATGTAAGAAGGTAAACTACATAAATAAGGGAATGCAAGGAAAAATTTGAATACAGCAAAATCAAATGTACAATGCAATGTATTTGCTATAAAAGTATGAAAATTCAAATGGTATTTTTATATGGTTAGTTATGTATAATATGCATATCAATTTTTATTTATAAAAATATCTGCAGCTGAGAAACAGTTCCAGGCTGTGGAAATGGTGATAAACATGCGATTTCTGAAACAAATTAATAGTCAGTGTAATGCAATTTTGAAAATTAATTGATTTTTGGCTTCTTCCTCAGTGATTTTTGTACAGATGGTTACTGGAGCTTAATGTCTTTGAATTACATTGTCCTAGGAAAGATGTGGTATGCTCTCAACATAGAGACAAGTAAGATCTTTGAGTAAACGGAGAGCAAATGCACAAAAGCATTCAAAAATGTATAAAGCAGGTTGTGTTTCATGAATGCCTTTATGAAGCAGCTTAAGATCTCTGCACATTTAATTCTCAAGTCCAGCAACCAGCCAGTAACCAACAGTCCTCAGGTGAAAAATGAGAAATTTTAAGGGCGGTTGAACACGTGAAGTTTAGCAGAGTGCTCAATAGCCCTCAAAATTTCTCATTTAGGAGAATGCATATGTATTGCTTCCAAAAATGAAGGCAAACTTCACTTTCCCCACTTATTTCCATTTCTCCTCACTCCTTCCCTCCCTCCCAGTGTCTCCTACACCAGGAGTAGCTGGCCTGCCTTTCTGCTTGTTCTGCCACACATAAAATGCACCTGCAGATTAAAGCACTGGGGTAACTTCAGTGTGAAAAAATATACCAGGAGTAGTCCTGAAGGTGCACTGGGGTAAGAGTTTTGTATCTGCATGGAACTCCTAGCTGTTGGTTTTTAACTGTACTGGTGGCTGAATTGGTGCCACAGTAAATGAACCCTTCATGAGCTGCCTGGAGTTTGCTTTGTTAGAGCAGAGCTGGAGCTGTGTTAGAGCTGCCTGCTCAGCTGCCCAGTCTCATGTCAGCCTTAAATAGCTGTCCAACTTCTCTTCAGCTGCTGATCTCTGAAGAAATATATGTTTTTAAATAAAAAATTGTATCTAGAAGTAGAAAGAAAGAGGTCTGTTAATTGAAATGCTGAATTTTTTTTTAACAAAGCTTTCTTTCCTTTTCTTGATCATTAGATATTTTATATTTCTTCATGCATTATTTGTTGAAAATCTGAATTAGTATCAGTGTGAGATACAGTACTTGTTTTTTGTAACAATTGTGTTACAACAGGCTCCAGGAGGGTCCAGAGTTGAAAATCCTTTTATCATCTTCATAATGCCACATTTTTCCCCTCTGTCCTCTGTTTGTGCAAAAACTTGAATTTTGTATTAATGTTCTCTCATTTCTCCTGTGACTGTGTCTTTGTGGTAATACCAAACCTATCGTAAATCTACTTGAACTTTATGTCCTTGTGCAAATGTGTAGTATTTTAGGTAAAAAGGTTAGATATGCAGACTAAAAGCAGCCACTTCTGCCGTTGTAAAAGCTTTTCAGAAAATGCATCTTGTGGGAGTTAAAATCCTGCAAAGGCTTGTATACTTAAGAAATAGACTATTAGATTGTGTTAAACTTGACTTGAACATGGGTTGTAGTATAAAAATTCTCTATCACTCCACCAAAAAAAGAAAAAAAAAAGGAATTAACATACAGACTGAAGGGTAAATTCTGTCCTTCTTAAAAATGTGTAATCTAATTAGCATTTGGTGGGATTTACTGGGCTGAATTTTCCCCTTGGCATATGCAAATGCAAACAGGGAGAACATGGGCCCCAGGCTGGTCATGGCAGACATCTGCCTGGAGGGACAGCCGTGGAAACAAACCCTGCATCCTTGCCCCTGAGGGGCTGGCAGCAGCTGAGGTGATGCTTGAAGTTGGGGGAAGATTTTTAATTATGGGCAAGTTCCTCAATGGTGAAAATAAGCAAAGATCTCTTCTCAAGGGGAAGGAGGAGCAGATGATGTTTCTTGAAATCACACCTATTGTAAGGTAGACAAAATTCAAATGCCAGATATTTCCTACTCAGCTGCTTCCAAACATTTTGGCTGTTTCCACTCAGCCATCTCCATCAAACCTTGGAGTCAACCTTCTCTGCTGCCCTCCTCCTTCCCTTGCCCTCCTCTAAGGAGGTTGCTGTACCCTGAGCTCAAAGCCAAGGCTGCAACCAAGACCTTCAGGATTTTTTGGATAGCAAAAGAAAGATATATAGAGACAGATGACTTAGAGTTTCCTCAAGTGGTTCAATTCATCTTTTAGTATTTGGTTTGTAGGTTGTGGTTGATACCTTCAAGAAAATACTAGGGCTTTTTGTTACTTGAAGAGAGAGTGCTTAAAATCAGAGTCATTCCTCTCATTCCTCTCACTAGCTGGTAAGTGGATTAGTTTGGCAGATTAAAGCTTTAGTTAGGATGACAGTAGAAAAGGGTATTTGTCCTTAGTCTTGATCAATGACTCTTGTCTCTAACGTTTCTTTTCTAGAAACTGAAATAGTGTATGCATATTTGATATAGTATTTAGTCTCTCAAGATGGCATCCCAGGTCTGATGTTCAATTAGAGAGTGCAGTTCTGTAATCCTTATTTAATTAGAGCTCCCTGTCATAGTCCCTGTGAGTTGCATTTGTAATTGGATTCTCACAAGTGAGAATATGCAGAGGCTACCTCCAAGGGAAGTTGCCATTTGCTGATGTGTGTTACTTACCCGTAGTTCTTCGAGAATGTTTCCTCTGCATATTCACATGATGGGTCCTGTCCACCTCCTGTCTGTCCTTGGATTTCTGCTGCCGGCAGCTGCGGTGTTCAGTAAGAGTAACTTGTAGCACTGCACAGCTCTCAAATCTCAGATGGCTTGGTGTCCTGAGATGGCCCTTGTACAGTCCTAGTGGGCACTGCTCTTCTGGGGAGTTCCTGTAGGCACCAGCACTGGAGAACCCAAACCCACTGCTGTGAATATGCAAGGACAGCACTCTCAAAGAGCGAGCCAACGGTAAGTACCCTTTCTTTGTCTTCCCTGATAAACCAAATGTTGTAAATGTTATTTTTAAGTTCCCTATTGGCAAATTCGGTACACTTTCCCTAGGATAAAGACGTACTGAGATTAATTTAGAGCTGTTGCCTTCCTGGCAAAACGTGAGGAAGTATCTGCGTTTGCAGATGCTCACTTCAGTTGTAAATTGAAGTGCAACTCTGGGTGTGTGGGAGTGTACATGTTTGAGCTGGAATACGTATTTCTATCGGACAAAAAGGCACAATTACAGTGCAGCACTATAATAAATTCTTCTGGTTGTATTACACTCGGAGTAGATTAGATAGCAGAGTGAGTCACTGACCGCAGAAAGCCTTTTACTCGTGTGAACAATGCCGATTCTCAAAAGGGCTCCTCCAAAGGCCAATCCGAGTCACATTGCTCCGTTTTTCTCGCCCTTGTGTTTTTTTGCAGAGCTGGAGTTCTGCGAGGCCGCACACGTGCTGTGCTCCGGCTTCCAGGCTGAGCACAGCTACGGGCTGGAGGGGGGCTCGGACGGGGACACGGAGACGGAGGGCGCGGCGTCCCCCGAGCCCGCGCTGCGCCTGTGGATGCGCAAATCCCCGCACAGCTCCTGCCTCTCCAGCCGCGCCAACTCCGCGCTCTCCCTCACCGACACCGACCACGAGAGGAAGTCTGATGGGGACAATGGTATGCAGGACATGCCTCGAATGTGCTCACTAGCAGCAGCAATCGAGTCAAAACTCGCTGCTTCTGCTTCTCTTCTTTTCCTTTCTTCTTTTTCTTTTTTTTTTTTTTTTTCTGTTCTGTTTTCCGTTTTTCCCTTTCCTTCCTAGATGCCTGTACTGTACGTAAGGTGAAGGGACTGTTTGCTCTGTGTATTGTATTTATAGTCTAGACAGAAAATAGGACAAAAAAACTCAACAGTCATTTTGTTAAAACATCCTTTCTCTGGAGACAGATAACTTTCCCACATTCTTCGTTTTCATGTCGCAAGACATTGATCATTTGAGTTTGGTGGCCTATGAATTAGGATCTAAAATAAATCTAGATATGTACATTTCTATCACATTTTGCATACAGTTCTTCCTCTGGCTTCTGGGCATAGCTTTAAGGCTCTTCAGCCAGAAAACAGCCTGGTTTGACTTGAGAAAGACAACCTGGAGTCCCAAATTCTCTATTTACCTCTCATCTTATGCCTCACCTGAGGACATGTCTTCACCAGCAGGAGAGATGAACAGGTCTTTGTCCTGTCTCAGCTCTGTGTTTCTCTGCATATGGAGAGTGGCCTTGTGGGTCACAAGGGTTTGGTTTCTGTGTATGTGTGTTTTCTAAATATTCATTCTTATTCAGGATTTTTTTACTCATTTGCTTTTCTTGTGATTTAGTGTGTCACAGAAGGGAAAAATGTGTATTTAATTAGGTAACGTGGGAAATTAGTATTTTTTATCTCTGCATTAGAATTGATTAAAAGCTACTCTGCTTCCTTACAAAGTATAGTAAGTAAACAAATTTATCATGCTTAAGATCAACCAGCTTAGCTGATATTTTAATTTCTGTGTTTAATAGCTGCATGTTATGGCAGGTCTAGATGCTATTAAATATTGACACTTCATTGTTGACAACAACATATTTTAGTGCCTCTGTAGTCATAAGGTTAATACAACTGAAAGAGGTTTATAAATGGCATTTCTATACTTACATGTTTGAATTTATCAAATATGAAGCTCATAATTATCCAAGTTCACCTGAATGTCAGCCAGTACCAACGTTAATGTCCAGTACAGGCTCAAAAATGTTACATTATCTGCGTGAGGTTAAAAAAGAGATTTTAGTGCACGGCTTGTTCCTAATTGAATGTTTCTTTGAGGCTGGAGCATTCTGAGCTGTCACATTTTATTGTGTTACTGGGATCAGTTCATTCTGAGATGCCACCCCATTTCCACTGTGCAGTGGCTGCCTGCTCTTCCTGCTGCTGTGGCTTCCATCCTCTGCAGAGGGTTTGTTGTTTGTGTTTTCCCAAGACACTGGGGTTTAGATGGGGGCTGAAGGAGTTGAATCTGAGTCATGGGATCAGATTCTATTTGAAGGAATACTTCTAATAATAAAAACATTTTAAACAGCAGGCTGCAAAGACAGGATAATAATATTAGCCATATATTAATAAGTAGATGTAGTAGAGAATTTAGTAGGTTACAGATCAAAGCTGAGTTTAATGAGCTAGAAACATGTAAGATTATTCTTGTGTAATTCATCTAAGTATTTGTTTTATAGCCTGGGTGCAGCGATCCATTTAACAGAGCTTTTGACTGTCCTTAAATCTCTGGTGATTTTTCATTCTGATTGCTGGGCAGATGGGTGAGTTTTGGACAAGTCACCTTAGTTCTTTGCACTTCATATTCAGTACCTTAACAGTATCTGGTAAAGGGGTAAAGATAATTAGATAAAGATAACTAGAGTGGCTTTTGCTGTATGAGAAGCAGAGCTTTCTGAATGCTGTAGTTATGCAGGCATAGGGAGGATTTAGCTAAGGACAAGGCTCTGATTTAATTTATGGTGTGTGTCAATAGACCTACTGTGAATTCACACCTGTTTAAATTAGGCTGGAATTTGGCTCTTCATAAAAGCCATGTGTTTAATGTAAGAAAGGGACAGCATTGCAATTGATGTTGCTGTTATTTACTGTTATTCTGTAAACAAGTCAGGCATTAAGCTGATCTCTGGCTTTCTCATTTCTCCAGGAAATTATTACCAACAGCTACATTACAATAACAATACATGCTCTGAGAAGTGGGCATGTGGCTGTCTCTGTGTGCAGGATTTTGTTTCTGATAATGATGACTCAAGTATATCCATTAGCTCCTGTCCTGTCACTCTCTGTTTACAGTGGTGCAATTAAGAAATTGAATTACTAATTTGCAGGCAGACCCATTAGGTTAAATATGTGTAAGCAGCCTTGAAAATATAAAGGTAAATATTGGTCTTAATCCCATTCCCTCTGTGTCATTGAATATTTTTCTCTTTGTTCCTTGTATGCTCTATTTTGCCTTTTTGTTGTGGTATGGATTGCATTGTTTGTACATTCCTGCCTATCAGATCGTTTAAAGCACCTGAAAGATGAAGGCAACCCCATCAATAAAATGCAAAAGCCCACGTGGTGAAATTCCTTCAGTTTGACTTCAGTCTGTAGTCAACTGTAGCTTGTCAGATATTTGATTTATGATACTTTCAGGTATTTGACAGAAAAGGGCCGTTTACCTTCCCTTAATAAAAGCCCTCTGTTGCTTTTGCTGTGGTTTTTTTTTATCTTTCAGTGTTTGGATGGTGTTTGTGTTGGTTGCTTTGCTGTTGTTCCCTGGGTGTGAAGGGCAGCTGTGAGCCCCTGCAGTAACTGAGCAGAGCCTTTTGGGGGGCACTGGCATATTCCTGACATGCTGACTGCTCTGCTGGAGCTGTTCACGCTGTAAGAGGCTTTTGTTGACCTTAGAGTGGTTCCTTTGGAAATGTTACTGTCTCAAAGGCTGCATGGAAGTTATCTGAATGGCTTTGGGTAAGTGTGAGATGCTTCTCTAATGCTGCAGCTTCGCCTCAGCTGCAATACCAGGCAAGCCTTGAGCTTGTGCCCCCACTATTTCAGCCATTTATGAAATTGTTTATGTATGGAAATTCAGCTAATGACTTTTTTGTCAGTATTGTGGGGGAAATTGTGCCTTTTAGAATTACCATCTTTATTACTTTTTCTGACTAACAGGGGCATTGCATCTGCTCATCTGCTATTTTAATCTTCACAATTTTCATGTGGTCTATTAAAATCAGTACACAATATTAAAACATTCCCTTTTTTGTGGTTCTCTTTCAAGCACAATGAGCACTAATTTAAAGACAAATATCAGTATTTAGTATCTTACATTAAAGATAATGAAACAGTGTTTAGAATGCAGCAGAAATACTTTCTGTATTCCAGAATCCAAATGACCTTTGCCCACAGCATAGTAAAAACTATCACTGCATTTGCACAAGGTTGTGTAATATTTTTATCCTTGCAGATTTTTTTTCCTTTCATGGTGGCAGAGTAGGGGAGGAGGGAAAGCTTGAGAAGAAGACTCAGGTCTAATTTTTATCCCAGAAATCTGTAAATTGGCATTAGAGCTCAGAAAAAAATCTCTTGGCTTTTCTCCCCTGTGTGATACAGTAAGTATGGTGGATGTGCCTTAAGGAGGCAGCAGCAATATAAATTATCACTCCTTTCATTTTAATCCTTTTTATTCCCTCAGTATTTGGGATATGAACGCAAAGGAAAATTATCTCCAGAATTATTTCACACTGCAGAAATATGTTGCAATGATTCTGCAATTCTTGGAACCTCAGTTTATCTAGGCTGCCACAGGGGGAAAACTGAGATGGGATAGACAGAAGTGTGTCTGCTTTCTGTCAGGGTGCTGCAGTGCAGAAGGGTGAGGATTGTCTGACTTTTCATTTCACCATCTTTATGAGGCCAGGCAAACACGGAACAAAATACATTTCTCTTGTTAAGCATTTACTGTGAGTTCTGCAGGAGGACATCTCTGGACAAGTGATGTTGCTGGGAACAGTTCCATTCTAAACAGTCAGCATGTTTATCCTGATGTTTTATTTATGTTGTTTTATTAAGCTTACAGTATGTTTTGTTTCTCATCCCTTTTGGTTAAATTTTAAAATGTTTTAGAAGATCAACAGTCTGATCTACAGAAACAACCTATAGTCATGTTTTATATGTATGTCCTTTGGAATTATTTACTTTAGTTTCGTTATTTACTTATATGTCTTAAAATGTAGTTGTTTCTACCAGTTGGAACCTGTTTTTCATCAAAGTGTTGGATGTTCTGCTTCAAGCTGAAAGTTGAATATTATTAGTGAAAAGTAAGGCTGAGGGAAAACTTGTGACCTCTGATCGTGGAAGATTACAGTTAAGGCTGCTAGATAAATGAGATCAAGCTACTCTCATTTGGTTCCTTATCCTGTCAGCCAGAATGGTTTTAAATGCAAAGAGAGCTGGAGATTCTTTCATCCCCAGAGCAAAATGCTTTGCAGCTGCCACATCACAGAATGGTTTGGAATGGAGGTGACCTTGAAGATCACCCAGTGCCCCCCTGCCATGGGGACAGCTCCAGGGCTCCAGGGGCAGCCCTTGGGGCACCACAAACCACCTGTTGGAAAGTCACCGTGTTCCTGTGCCTTGGATGATCCAGAAAGGGAGCTGGGGATGGTCTTGGAGTCCATGAAACCACATATGGTAAAAGATACCTGTGTGGGAGGAAATACCTGCACGTGAGGATGGCTTAGCACAGGTCAGGGTGGTGCAGCTCCATTGCTGGAAACTTGGCTAAAAGATCTGCTAAAAGCAGGTAGCAAAGGGACAGAAGTGAAGGGTATTTCTAGACTGTGTATTGTATTAAATATGGTTCATAGCAATCCTCCCTCCCCTTTAATTGCAAGGGTTTGACTCTCATCTTTCAATGTAGCTTTTAAGCTTTTTCCCTCTCTGCTTACAATTATTTTTGAGTAAATGTATATAATGACTTGTTACATACCTTTTGTACCCACCAAAGTCACGGTAAGTGCTGCTCAGGCTTGTCTGCCCTTCTCATTGCTTTGTTCCACATCAGTGTCAAGTGGCACTTTGGGTTTGAGAACATCCTGTTTGATTAATTTTTCCCCAAACAGTGCTTTTGAGACAGCAAACTTTGTTATTGCCCAGTCACACTAAGGTCTACTAGAGCAAGTATTTTACTGTGGCAGGGTCATAATGCATGCTTGGAATTCATGTTCTCCTGCATCATTTGGTATAAAGATACCTCCAGTTACACAATCAGAAAGCATCTGATGTAATTTGCTTGGATTGAATCTTACTTGAATCTCCTTGAGCTGTTGAGTGAGAGAGCTGCTGGTGAGCTGTGCGCTGTCAGTGGGACCTGATGAGCAATGCAAGATTTACAGCTCAGCACTAGAGACTTCTCAGTTATTTTCTTCGTGACAAAACAACTTGTGGATGCTTGCACCTTTTGATTACCGTGGAAAGCTTTAGGTTATGCTGCTGATCACAGACGGGGGTGGAACTTTTTGCTGTAAAGCTCCTGGCGAAGGGAAAATCTCCAGTTTTATTTTTATGTACTTGTAAATTTTTGTTGAGGCCAGAAAGTTTCCCAGAATATTACATAATTTGCTTTTCTAAGGCAGATGAGAGTGATATATATTTATAAGGAAGCGTATGTGGCTAGAAATGAGACTTCACATTTCGTGCCTTTTTCAAAACTCCTCAGCCCCTCTCTCGCAGCTGAGAACTTGTCCCAGTGCTTGGCCAGGGGAAGGGCTCCCCTCCCGTTGGGTGTGGGTTTGTGGGCAGCACTGCTGCTGAGCCCTTGTGAGGCTGCAGGGCCAGGGCTGCTCTGCCAAGGGCATCACAGCCCAAACGTGTTTCTTCAGGGCCTCTCTTAATTCCTCACCGTTGAGAATTGCAGTTCTTCCTCTGCAACAGGGGGCACTGCCCAAATGCTTTGCTGTGATGTGCTCAATGTGTCTACAACGATCTTTTATGTCTTTGCCTGTGGGGAAAAACATAATTGAGTCATTCTTCCTGAAGCCTGTGTGCTTGTGTGTTCAGCCAGTACAGTTTTCATTTCAGAACTCCCATTGATGGTTGCATTGATTATTTTTATTTTAGCCTGTAATTCTGTCTCCAATCTGTCTTTTTAATTTTTATCGCTCACTACCTATTGAACAGCAAATTCAGCTGTGTTGGGTTGTGTGCATATTTCTTTAGAAACGTAATCTCCTGAATCCAGATTTCTCAGTAGTAGCTAATAGCCTACAGTACTTGAAAGCTCCTTTTTCTTTTTATAACCTATCTCTTTTCCAATACATTTTCTGATTACTGCACTACGGTTCGATTTTTATTGGATCATTTTAGAGCGTAATAATTCATTTCTGATCCCTAGTACCTCTTGTCCGTGTCTGAAGTACTCCACATTATTTCAGTCACTCATTTTTGTTGACATCTTTTCTCTAAAGGCAGTCTTCTGCCATGTCTCTCAAAATATCTTTCTGGCATCACCATTTTAGACTTGTGATATCCAATTTCTTTTTAATACAAAATCAAATAGAAAGCATTTTCTCTGCTTCACCAGCCAGCTCTAGTGGAATTTTTTGAGCTTTCTTTTAGCTATCTTATACATTGCTTGGTGGCTAAAACAATACTACAGCTGTACATGCAATAAAATAAACACATTTATTTGCAGTTGCTTTGCAACTCAAACAGTGCTTATTAATGTTAAATAAAGAACTATAAGAAGTAGAGTCTAAAGCAACTGAGTTTTTGCATAAATCTGTGTAGAATTATTTGTTCATTCATTGCCTCTATAACAGTTCAGATGGAATTATTAACTGCCTTCTGTTTGGAAAAAATAAAAAAAACCCCACATGTCCCTTCAGGTTTTGCAGAAGGCCAAGTCAGATCCTGCAGCTGCAGTTAAATTTCTCTCTTGGGCTCAGCAAGAGCTCTTGAGATTCTGAATCGTGGCCACTCTTATGGCAAGAAGCTTCTGGTAGAGGAGCAAGGGCAGGGAGTTGCCATCTTCAGATTATTTTCTTCCAAAGCTTCAGCTTTGTGCAGTCTTGAAACAAAAATAGTTCCTGTGGTGGCTGCGGGCTCTGGACAGCTGCCAGAGCTCAGGTTGTAGGTTCCCCCAGGAAATTCAGCAGTCAGGAGGTGGAAGCAGCCCCTCAGCCAGCTGGGAGGCAGGAAGGGCAGTCCAAAGTGGAGATGTTGGCTTGGCAGCTCAGCTCCTGTTTCCATCATCAACTTTGGCACAAGTTTTCTGCATCACAAAGCCCCACCCAGCGTCTCCTGCTCCGCTGTCCCTCTTGTTGCTGCCCTGTCAGTGTGTGATGATGGAATTTGGAGCTTTCTGTGCCCTTGGAGAGCAATGAGAGCAGCAGCTGAGCACTCTGGGGTGTGGTTGTGTAGCTCAGGTACAGCACAGCAGCCAAAGGATGTATGGCAGAAGCTTTGCATCCTGCTGCTTTCCTCCTTCCTGCTGGAATGGTCTCTGGCTTGAAGACTCCTCATGTCCTTGGAGAACAGCAAGATGTTTTGGTGATGGTGTTAGTGAAGTCCTTGACTGGTAATATTCTGAAGCTCGAATCCCAAGTGTCAGTGGACTGATAAAGCTGAGAAACCAGCTCAGGCAAGGGAAGAAATGTTTCCCACACAGTGTTTGGTTAGTTAGGTGTAGTAGTATTTGAAACAGATCATTAAAAGGGGTATTTGCTGCCTTTATTGCCTATGTTTTGAAACATTAATTACTAAATATACTTAAATATAGTATTTTCAACTTTTAAATTATAAAAAATACAGGTGTTTATTACACTATTAAAATTCAGCTGGGTGGGCTTTAATATCTGAAATGTGGGGATGATAGCATGACATAAATATATTTATGAGAAATTGTCATGAGGTGTGTCAGAATGTGAATCTTGTCTGGTATTTAAACTGCAGACATTAAAACATCATCCCTGGCACACAGGTCGATACCGAACTTTCCAAAGATCCAGAAGGAGACACAGAGCAAGTTGAATGAAATTCAGCATGGGGGAGAGTAACCAAATATAAAATATTTAATAGCAGCCACTTGGGAAAGCAGTAGTGCTGAAAGGGGCCTTAAGGGCCAGTAAATGAGATAAATGGAGCCAACAAGTCAAATGCCACTTTGGGCTGCATGTGTACATGTGTCTTGTCAAGGAGCTATGAAATATTGCAGCTGTCTCTAAGACTTCTCAAATGAGTCACTCCCCAGCCCTTCAACACCAGGGAAAATCAGAGAATCTCAGTAGTGCAAAATGCAGTTGTGTCTCTGGGACTGGGTATTCAAGGAAGGGATTTTTTTTTAAGGCCTGAATCTGTAGAGCTAGTCTGGGTTGGTACTGAGGAGGGTGCAGGGAGGGAGGAGCTCTGTGGCTCTCTCCCATCCCGGGTGCTGCTGGCATCAGCTGCAGAGCTCTGCTGGCACACACAGCCCCAGCAGTGCCAGGGCAGGAGCTGAACTCAGGTGTGAACTCAGAGATTCTCAGCAGTGTGCTCATCCAGCATGAGTCCTCAGTGCCTGGAGCCCTTGTGCTGGGAGGGTTCCTGGGGTGAAACCTGCTCTGACTGAGGGTGATCACACTGGAGGGGTGCACTGCCTCCCTCTGTGCCTCTGTGCAGCCATTATGATTCTGCTGACCATTCCATTCTTCCAGCTTGTCTGTTTGGAAGTAGTTTGAAACAATAAATGAAGTGGTAGAGGTTTTGTGGCTGCAGTTGTTTAAAACCAGCCAACACGTTTGAGTATAAACTATAGAGGATGTGAGAAACATGATTATTGATTGCTGTTCTTCATCAGTTTGCAGTCAAAGGAAATAACCCAATAGATCTTTCCATCTCTGACTTGTATTGTATGTATGTGTATTGTCTGTAGATGTAGCAGCTGCCCTAAACACTAGGGAACTGGCCCAAGCCCAAAAATAAACACTAAAAAATTAATTTTCTATTAGCTAATAAGGACAAAGGCCATTCAATTTCTTGATTATGCAGGAAGCTTATTGAATCTGAAGATGATACATCTGGGAACGAGCTGGTGGGATCCATTGGTGAAATAATAATGCCTACACATCACAGAAGGACTTGTACAATAATCAGTTATTAAATAAAAGGGATTTTTGGTAGAATACGGGTCAAGATATTTATCTATGGTAACCAAACAGGCAAATGTTTATTAAAGATTTATGCAAAGAAATGAAATCTACATCTAATCAAACTGTGCCAAGATTAAATGAGAACCTTCCCTTTATTATCCTACTGCATTGCTGCCCTCCCCTGACAAGGTGTTAATCACAGCTTCTTTGTCTCCTGTGTAGTTTGTGCTTCAGATTCCAGGTGTAGCAGGGTCAGTTTCTTTTAAAGTCTTTCATCTGTTCCAGTGTCTTGGCTTTTCTTTCTCAGTTGGAGGCACTTGGTTTGTAGTCTTTTGATGGGTGCAGATCTAATTTTTCAGTTCCTAGGGCTCTTGAACGGGGTGGACACCGCTAATTAATCCACTTTGCATTCTGAGTGGCTGATCTGCAAAGTCTCTCTCAGTGCAGTGTATCTCACCTGTAATTATATTTCATCTCCTCTGGATGGAGGCTGGAGAGGTCTGCACAGACCTCGTGGAATTTGGCAAGACTGTGTGCAGAGTTAAGGATTTTAGGCAATCCTTAACTAAAAATTATGGTGAGGAGACTTCTGCTTGTCTAAACCTTGCAGCCTGTTTGGAACAGAACTAACAGTGATTTTCTTATCCATGGGCTGGAATGTGACTATTTTGAGATCACTGGAGAAAGTTAAATTGCTTTGAAACAAATGTAAATCAGGTGCTGCCATTGTTCATTGAGAACCAGAGAAATTGGAGTTACATTTGATATAAAACAGTATATTAACTTTACTGCAATAGATCAGTGTTTTAAATACATTTACAAATGCATTTGGTGTGTGGAAAAGGCTGCCTTCCCTTTCATTATCTATTGCAGTTGTGGGCTACTCCTCTTCCGTGGCTGCTGCCTCCAGTGAGGCAGAGGAGTGTACCACAGGCATTTTGTTCTCTCACACTGGAGTATTACACTTCATGACTGCCCTAGCAGCATTAAGGCATAGGAGACACTGACCCTTGGCCTGGGATTTTTTTAACAAGGTGCAGAATTGAAGTTCTCTGTCAGTGTGGCTTTGTTTTGCCAGCACAGTGAGTGAATGTGACTGCAGCGAGCTGAGCAGCAGAGATCTGTGGCAGTTCCAGGCACCCCAGCAGCTCAGGCCAGCTCAGCACTGGTGGCAAAGCCCAGTCACAGTTGGTTTTGTTTAAAAAAAAAGTAGCAGTACTTTTGTTTGGCTCCTGACTTGTTTCCTTGGGCAAAAACATTTGTTAGAACTGGGAGTTTTACCTGGGGAAGGGCTGCATGCTTTGACATTCCTTGAGGCAGTTGCCAGGATAGGAACAGAACATGATTTTGTGCTCTGAAAGTTCTAAAATTCAGGCACTTTGCTGGCATTATCAGGCATAGTTCTGCTGCCTCATTATGAATTAACTTATAAGTGCTAATAGTAGCTTGTGGCAAAGGCACTCATTATGTGTAAATACACGTGACTACATTAATTTAATTATTGCTATCATTTACATGCTGACTAATCCATACATTTTATGAATGAGAAGGTTTCAGCCGTGCTGTGTAAACCCAGTTCTGTGGGAGCAGAATTTGCTTCATCACATTGCTATGACAAATACTGAAACCTCTGCCTTTATTCCTCATTATTGGCAAAGACCACAGAGACTTGGGCTCCTAGTTTGAGCTGCTCAACACCTGATTTTATTAGACTATTTCAAATGTTAGTGCAATATATGACTAAGAATAACTCTCACTGATTTAAGTTACAGCTCTGTAGAGTTATTAAAAAGGCAAAATAAGAGGTGTAATTATCATCTGGCATCGTTGGTTTGGAGCAGTTTCTAGCATCTAGGTTCAGATTTTACCTTTTTTTCTACTTGAGCTGGCAGATGTTTGATAGCAGTAGGAAGGTGTGTTTTGGTTTGGTTTGTTTTTTTTCTCTCCACTCCTTTCCTTGAAGTTGAGCTCTTTCCCTGGTCTGTGCTTTCCAAGCCTGAGCTTTGCCCCAGAGCCTTTCTCTTACTTAATTTCTTCCTTACCTAATTTCTTCCTTGTGGACCTTTCATTCAGATTCTAGTCATCACAGCAGTCTGCAAGAGATCTGATCTCAATGCTCCTGCTCAAATTGGTTTTCTGTGTTCCTCCTTTCTCTCCTTTTCTATTTATTCTGTTTTAATGATTCCCCCTCACTTCTTGTTTCTATTTATCTGGTTTCTGTCCAGACGGTTTCATCATATCTTCTCTCTCCTGCAGTTGTTTCAATCAGCTCTCTGTCCTCTCCATTATACTTAAATGCCTTTAAGCAGAGGTCTTTGGGAGTGCAGGAGGAGGAAACCCCTGGGCTCGTTCCCTGGCGCTGTCCTGGCTGGGTGAGAGCAGGAGCAGAGACCTGAGCACTGGAGCCTCTCCCCAGTGTGGTGTGAGCAGCCTCTGGGGACCTGTGTGCATTCAGGTTGGTGCAAGGCTGGCAGAAAGGCTAATGCCAGCACAACCTGCAAATCCTCTGCTCCAGCAGCATTTCAGAGGAGCAGTCTGCAGTGACAGGTGTAAAACACCTTGTCCCCAGCACCATCCTGAGCCTGGCTGAATCCAAGCACCGTCCTGCTTCCCTGAGCAGCCTGAGCTGGGCACCTGCTGGGAGAGGCTCCCTCCAAATGGGTGCAATTTCAAACAAACAACCAAATGTCATATTGCAGTAAGGAATGTGTTCAGAAGATGAGACAAATAGTTTAAGTGATAAACCAGCTTCCTACAACTTTCCCTTGAAAATAATGCTTTCAAAGCAAATTCAGTTTCTGAAGTTCTGTAACATTAAGTAAGTGATCTGCTCCCTGCCCTCATTCTCCATAACATTCAGAGGCTGTTGTGTTCTTGCTTTGTAAGTCCCTACACTGGTTAATGTAATCTCTGCACACAGTACATAATAATTGATTGACAGCATTAAAAATATATGTATGCACACATACAGATCTCAGCTCAGTGAAAGAGGTGATGTGTGGCCTGAGGGATTTTTAATTTACAGGTAATGTGGTGGTTGTTTCCCCATTTTCAGCTGTGTAGTGGTTATCATGCTATAATTTCAGTTTCAAAAACAGCCAGTGAACAGTCCTGTTGCAGTGTTTTACATTAGTGTCTCATTCTTGCATATTCCAGTAGCCTCAACACATTCACCAAGCAGTCAGTGTGGTTGTTTACCAAATAATTCACCTGCTGTGCTGGAGAGGTGAGGCAGGTCCTGCCCAGTATTGCCTGGCTTCTGAATGGGTGTGGATGACACACACACCCCCTCTAGCAGGAGTATGAGCTGTTCTTTGGATTGCTCTCGTTTGTTCTGATGCATATTTGATGGTTTGGGAAGTGCACTATTCCAGGGAACCTGTCCTAGCAGTTGGGGGGAAACAAAAAAGTCCATTCCTGGTGGAATCAGCTTTATTGAGGAGCACTAACACGAGTGGTATCGTGTAAATGAGTACAAAAGGCTGACTGCTAATTTCTGTTGCTAGCATGTCTGGATTTATCTGCAGTTCTGTTGCAGCATGTCTCATCCCTTCTGAAACTGGCATTGAGCCAAATACATTTTTCCATGCAGCATCATTTGCAAGTTGCCAGAAGTGCTGTGCCCTAACCCATGCTTAGCTACACTGATGTCCTTGAAAAATATGCATTTAATGAATGTAAATGTAATTATTCCCAAGAGTACAAGTATTTGTTTATGCTGCTGGTTGTGCTTTCTATAGAAAGCACTATTTTTGCTAATAATTACTTTAAAGTTAATACTTCCTATTACCTTGAATTATTTATGAAATGAAGCATGTGCTGCCACTTAGTGACCAGACAAATAGAGAAAACTTCCTTGATCTTCAGTGTTATTGGTTGAGTTGGGCTCTGAGAAAATGAAAATCCCGTGTTCTCTATGTTTTGTGGTTACTAAAAGCTCCAAACAGATACTGTAAGGAACAAATAGTTTTGCCTCTGCAGATTTTCATACTTCTAAATGCTTAGCTGGGGTTCAGCTGTTCAGCTGTGCCTTGGCACACAGCTGTAAGAGACCCATCCCCACATCTCCTCCTGTGCAAAGCGAGACTCTGCAGAAATTTGTTCTGCTCTCGTTTGTTATTTCTGTTCTCCATCTCCATGCTTTGAGAAAGGAAATGTCTCCTCTTTGTATTTCTGTCTAGGGCCTTCTATCAGCTCTAAATCTACTCACTTCCTCTGCCACACATTAAGAGGGATTCTCCTATTTGACACCTACATTTTGTTCATCTGTGGCTTTAAACTTGGTGGGCTCTTGACATCTCTGTGTTCCTCTAAATATGAAACTCAAGCTTAGCAGATGTGGTGCTTTCCTTCCATCCTTCACAGCTCTCTGAGCTAACAGGTTTGTGGTGGCCCTTAAATCCTTTCAGTTTATACTTCTTTCCTCTGCTTTTCAGGCTGCTAAAATACTTCCCTAAGAAATGTATTGCAAGAAGTGTTCAGTGTGCTGTTCCTCTTGAGGCTCTCCTCCTCAGGAGTCTTCAGATCACTTTGAACTTTGAAGCAGCAGTTGAGCTGACACCTGTCTCAATATCCACAAGAATATTTAAAAATGCTGCCAAAAAGAGAGAAACACGTTATTAATTTGGTTCTCACAGAGCATCTTTCCAAATGGATGACAGGTCAGGACACAAGAATGTCTTGCTGCATTAGAAAGTGCAGTAGGTCCATTTTGCTTTAGCACAGTTCTCCAGTGAAATGGTTAATAAAGGGTGTAAGTACCCCCAGTCAGCCCTGCGGTGGGCAGGGAGGGTGCCCTGGTTGTCAGAGTCCTCCCAGGCCAGCCCTGAGCAGAGCACAGCATCAGCTGGACACACCCTGAGGCACCTCTCATGATGTCTGCACAATTCATTCTTTCTTGAAGGAATTTGGCAGGAAATAGAGCCTATTTCAAACTCAAACTCCAATGTATTGTATTTGTGGAAGGTAGAAAAGATGGCTGAATCATAACATTGTGATTTTCATGTGTTCTCTCGTTTCATGGATTGCAAGAGATTTTTCTCTTCTCCTTCCTGGCTGTTTGCCCAGAATGACAAAAATACATGGTGAGATGATTAAATAAGAAGTCTTCTTGGTTTAAAATACTTTCTTTCTGAAACCATTTCTCCACAAGAGTCCCTGTCTTCCCAGCTCATGCTCAAAGCTGGGGTTGACTTCAGTGGCTGTACTGCTGGGAGGAAAATCTTACAGGATGGGTCCTCCTATTTCCTTGCATGTTTGCATTGGGAATGGGACAGTAGAAAAGAGGCAGCAGGAGAGGACTGTGCACCTGCCCTTAGTAATTCTTCATGGCTCCAATTCAGTCAGCCTGTATTCCACAGTCCACAGCTCAATTTAATTTTTTCTTACCCTTTTTTTTTTTTTTTTTTTTTTTTGTAAACTCCATCTGAGGTTGAAAAACCAAATGCACAGGTATGTGCCAGCTGACTTCTGTTATTTTGTTTCAATTTTATTTTCTAAACTCTGTTTTGAGTACTGGGCATGGCGAGAAGTCAGTTCCTGTGTGTTTGCAGGTGTTGGACTGGAAGCCGTGCGGGGTGGGAAGGGCACTGCTGTGATGATGCCCTGAGGCTGTTCTTGCCTCTCTCAAAATGCACCACGGATCACCCTGGCTGCCCCCAGCCTGCCCCCCCTGAGGTGGCCTGGTGCCCCTGCTGCTGCTCCAGAGCAGAACTGACCTGTACAGAAAATCCTTCTTGTTCTCTGTCAGCTCTCAGTGCAGAGCCCTGAGCTCGTTCACGGTGCACTTGTACCAGGGGCCAAGCCAGGTGAAGGAACCAGAGGAGGTCGAGCAGATTTGTGGTCCCTCCAACTTTTCTCTCACATATTAAATTAATTTACAGTATCCAGCTTGTCTGCAGGTTTATTAATTGACATGTGATCAGTGAAGGCCTGCTGATGGATAATGAAAAGTTGGCAGGGAATTAAAAAAACCCCAGCTGTAACAATATGTGCTCCAGCCTCCAGTTTACCTTGAATAGAAGTGATCAGCAAAAAAACTTGATTCTTATAAAAGAGAGTCTTGAAATCAACTTCCTAGGGCAGTATTGCTGAGATTGGTGTGATCTCCCCAGCCACACCAACCCCTCAAAATTCCTGTTTGCTGTCGTGTTCCTGTTCTAATCCATTCAGTCATCCAGAGCTGCTTTGTTTCATTTCCTCCTGCCTGCCTTGGTTTGGGGTTTGGGGATGGAGAGGAGAGGGGGGTGTGAAGCGTTTCCTCTGTGGTCCCCAGAGCTGTGTGGGAGTGAGGAGAGCCGAGTTCTCCAGATGTGCTTGGAGCTTGTGCTGCCAGCTCTTCCCTCACCTCACAGAACATGACAGCTCTCAAATGCAAATCACTCTCCTGCAGAAGCCTGAAGCCATCTCCCCTCCCTGTGTGTCCCATGCAAGACTCAGGTACCTCTGAAGTGTTGGGCTGTGGCAAAGCAAATCCCATTAATAACAAAGTTACTTCAAACCTCATTAATAAACCGAATTGAAAAAGTGCATAATAAATTTGAAAGTCAGGTTGAAATGTCAGACAAGGATTTCTCGTGATATTTACTGAAGCAAGCTTTATTTCCTGAGCCTCTGAAGGGAGAGAAAGGGTAATTAAAGGTACAACTGTAAAAACATCAATGACTAACACATCACAAGAGGGAAATTTGGGTCTTCAAAATGGAGAAGCCTTACACATGCAGCGTGACAGAATAGTAGGTGCACTGGTTGTTTACTGGTTGAGAGCCCTTATTGCTAAATGCTAGCCTAATGTATTAAAGATTTCACAGGAAGTTGTGGGCTCCAGGATGACAACAAGCAGAGTTAAGTCACTGAATATGGTTTTCTTCAAAATCTGGACTTTTGGAATCATAATCTTCCAAAGAACCAAAGCAAGAACCTGTGTTTGGGATTTTTTATTTTTAATACTACAAGATACCCATTTATCTATTAACTCTTCCTGTGTAGGATCTTTTTCCTTATTCCATCAGTTCTTGCAGAGTTGAGGACACTCAATGTCAGTTGAGTTGTATTTTCTCTATGATGTTAGAAGAGTCTCATATAAAGAAGGCAAAGACCATTGTTTTCTTTTCGAAATGTAACTCTAATTAACACCGATGAGAAAAATTGCCATCAGATTTAAAGAAAAAGAACTGACTTCCTCTGTCAAATATCACTTGGGAAAATAGGTAGAGGTGCTTCAGGGTATGAAACAACTGACAGCAAGTTCTGTTGTTTATGGAGAGGAGGGAGATGAAGACCATTTCTAATAAAGTATTTTCTTCACAGTGAAGGAAAACTGATGGGATCAAACCAGTTTGTTCCAAAGTTGTTTCAGGATTAAAGTTGTACTTCTGCAATTGTCAGATTTAAGTCAATGTAAAGACCATTGCAAGCTCTGGTTTCCTTTGGGAAAGAAGTTACATCAGCACTTGTATTTGGTGGTCTGAGTTACCAATCAGTATTTTAGTGACCAGGGGTCCAGGCCTGCCCAGGGGTCACATCCTGACCAGGGGTCACATCCTGCCCAAAGGGGTCACATCCTGCCCAGAGGGTCACATCCTGCCCAAGGGGTCACATCCTGACCAAGGGGTCACATCCTGCCCAGAGGGTCCAATCCTGCCCAAGGGGTCACATCCTGACCAAGGGGTCACATCCTGACCAGAGGGTCCAATCCTGCCCAAGGGGTCACATCCTGACCAGAGGGTCCAATCCTGCCCAGAGGGGTCACATCCTGCCCAGAGGGTCCAATCCTGACCAAAGGGTCACATCCTGCCCAGGGGGTCACATCCTGCCCAAGGGGTCACATCCTGACCAGAGGGTCACATCCTGACCAGGGGGTCACATCCTGACCAGAGGGGTCACATCCTGCCCAGAGGGTCCAATCCTGCCCAGAGGGGTCACATCCTGACCAGGGGGTCACATCCTGACCAGAGGGGTCACATCCTGACCAGGGGGTCACATCCTGCCCAGGGGGTCACATCCTGACCAAGGGGTCACATCCTGACCAGGGGGGGTCACATCCTGCCCAAAGGGGTCACATCCTGCCCAGAGGGTCCAATCCTGCCCAGAGGGGTCACATCCTGACCAAAGGGTCCAATCCTGCCCAGGGTCCAATCCTGACCAGAGGGTCCAATCCTGCCCAGGGTCCAATCCTGCCCTCCATCTCCAAGAACATTTACTCCATCCACAGGTCCAACAATTGAGCCACAGCTCAGTTCTTTGAACTCACCCAGCGTGTTGATGATCAAGGCACTAACAACAAACAAATCAGTTTCTGCAGAACCCTCTGTTTCATTCCCAAACAGCAATTTTGTAACTCTGTTGTACAATTTTAGCTTTCACCAAAAGAATTCTTCAAAATGAGTTGTGATGTTTAAAATACAAATAAGTAAGAGAGGCATAACTTAAATTGACAAAAAGTGAGAAATTGGGTTCAAATACTAAATCTTTACCTAATTGTTCCTATAAATGAATTCTCTCCTATAAAATGTGGTATTGTCAGATGTGAGTTACAAAGTCATTTGTTACAGAATGGCAGCCTTAACTGTAATGAATGTTTTGTCATTCTGTTTCACACTCTTGAGTGCTTAAATCACTCTTTATTTCCAGATTTATCTTTCTCTATTGATTTTCCACAAACATAACTATTTTTTCTGTGTCAATTAAATATTATATAAAATATAACCTCCCATCTCACGTTAAATCTTTTTCCCCCAAACCTGAAATATAGTGGGAAAAGCACACCTTTAGGAATGCCTCTTACATTCTGCTGCAGATTTAGATTTTTCTTCCTGAACTCTCATAAAGTTGGTGTTTTTCCTTGGTGGATGGATGGGGCTCTGAATTTCATAAAGATTGCATTTCTTATCTTCTGCTGGTGTTTCTAGATACTGTTACTAAAAAGCCAAGCAGGTTTAAAAGCAGAGGTTTGTCAATAATTTAATTATTGCATGCACAGAGTGGCGTTTCCACGTGTTTGGTGTGTGCACTTCTCTGCACACAGAGTGATACCAGACTCAGACTTGGCCTGAGAAATAGATTTAGGGATGAATCTTTTCTGCTTCTCACCACTTGGTAAGTGGTTTGTGCTGTTTGTTCACTGTCAGCATCTGGTGTTTCTAAACTTCTTTCCTGTCCACTCGTTCTAGAGCTGACTGTGTGGACAAGTCAGGGTCGTTAGTTTGGTCTTTCCTAGCAAGTACTCAGTAATGGGACAAATTAATTGAGATAACTGGAGGAAACAGCAGTATGCAAAGAGATTATTTTTCCTTTATTTTGTACAGTATTAAAAAGAAGTTAGATTTTGTTATTCTGAACGTGTTTTGATTGCATGAGCTGTTTCATTTTATGCAAATTTATTTTCTGACATATAAATCATCTCTGTGTGTCTGTAATATAAGTTTGGTGTGGTTTGTTCTTAGCAAACAGTGTATTCAATGTAAGAGGTAATGTGGTTTTCAGTTGGTCCAGGGCAACTCTGAAGGAAGGATCTGCTTTGGTTGGAAACTGGGTTGGCATTTTGAGCTTTGTTATCACTGCTCTGTTCTGACTGGGAAGTCGAAAGACAAGCTTTGCTTTGCTTTTTGATATTATTTTTTTCCTGTATCTGTGAGTTTTGGACTTATTTTCAGTCTAATTCATTAATAAATCACAATGAATGTTCAGTAGCTTTGCACATGTTTAATTTTTGTGACTAAATTAGATTGTTTTCAAATTGTCCTGGTTATTGGTGCCTTATATTTGGCAAGCCCAGCTTTGTAAGGCTGTGTTTTAGTTCCTTGTCAATGAGGCGAGAGGAAAACATTGTTGGCCTTCCTCTAGCCAGCTGAGGCCAGGTGTTGTGCATTAACATTTAAATAGTGCAATTAGGGCCAATTATGATTTTAAAAGAAACAATAAAATCTGCAGGAACACTGTTTGTCACCCATACTTTTTGTGGTTTCCTGCTTTTGCTTCATTTTTTAGGCATCTGTTCTCACTTTCAGTCTTGATGGCAGTAGGGCTTCAAGCTGACATTTGCACCCACAGGTTGGACGTGTGAAGAGAAGAGACTCTGGATGATAGTGCAGAAAGGGGAACTTGGGTCAGATTGGGCTTCATCACCTAATGCTCTGTTTTATTTTACATCTGAAGGATGTGAGGTCTGCTGCAGACTGCCCAGGCCCCAGGGAAGCTGGGGTGCTCTCAGCTGCTGTGTGAGCAGGGAGGCACCAGCGATCAGTGGGGATAGATTTGAGAAGAATCTTGTCAGGCAGTTTGAGACTTCCAAACAAAACTCGCCTGGATTTTCTCAGGAATGACACCTTGCTGGGGTGTGCTGTCAGTTCAGTACCTCAAGCACATCCCTCCTTCACCTTGTCAGCCCTGGTGCTTGGGTGCAGTTCCATGTTTCCCTGTCACACCTGACATCAGTCATGGCTCTGTCTTTCTGGCTGTCCTGCCCACATGTGTTAATGAAATAACAAATCCATGCTGGTGTTCGGTGCAGCTGTTACAGGTGTTGGTTACAGGTGACTTTTGCCTGCTTCCATTTGAGCTCAAGGCAAGCTGATGTTAATTATATCCTAATTAGTGGGCCTAAAATTTGTGTTAGGTCCTCTATCTGGACTACATTTGCACAGAAGCCTGTGCTTCTGCAGTGACCCTGGAGTCCCTGCTAGATCTGAGTCCTTGGACATCCCTTCCACTGCCACAGAGCTCTTCCCTACCCAGCAAAGTCAGGACTGAGAGTTTCATGTCTCACCTCCCAATTGTGACAGGAAATCTTGTTGCTTCTTCTTGCATGCTGTCGAGGGCTTATTTTAAGTTGGTTCTTCATCATTCTCTGCCTATGAGACAAAATACAGTGAATTCTAAATAAACCAGAATAAGGTATTTGCAGTTACACAAGTTTGTGGCAGGAATGTAATAACGAGGATACAGTGAATCTTTTCTACAAAGTGTTTTCTCTCTTTTTCAGTGCACCTAGAAATTAAGACTGCTTCTTCTGTCTTGTCAGATCTCCTCAGAAACTAGTGGGGAGGCATAGCTGTCTGACTGTAGGTTCTTCTGTTCTTAATGTAATTCAACCTCAGTGCATTTCTGACCAGTTCTTTCATCTCGTGATGAGGTGCAGATGTTCAAGCAAAGCCCAAGTGCTGGAGGATGAGCACCTTTCTGTTTGTGTAAATTGATACATTGACTTTAAAGAAAAGCTGAGTACATTTAATATTGACATATGTCTTATATCTGCTCCATCGTGTGATCCCTCACAGAATAGTAATGCAAAAAAATAGTTGAACAGTACAGTTTGTTTTGTATTAATATTTAATCTGATACCAAAAGCACTTAAAGGAGCTGGGGATATGAGCCTTCTATTAGAAATGGCTTCTTTGTTGCACTGAGCAGTTGCTACCCAAGTAAATGAAACCAAGAAGTTTGTTCAAGTATCATTAAGTTTTAAAAATTGTTCTGCTGGGAAAGCTTTTGTTTCAGTTTCTGTTTTTAAGAATTGTTTGTTCAGAGTCAATCAAAAAGCAACTTCCTTGATGTTAACCACAAAGGTACAAATTAAGGCTAATAAACTGATATTGAGTGAGTCAGAGAAATACTGATAAATGTGAATGCCTCTGAGGGCATTCTGCAGCTCTGAGCTGTGGAGGAACTGGACAGCTTTCTAAAGAAAATAATCAAATCAATGGAACATCAATTATTAATGTTTTGTAATGCTGGAAAATTGGAAGAGCTGAAAGAAAATCAGTATGCTGCTCCAATCCCAGAGAACAATGAGCACACTCAAGGTTTTGCAAGCTGAGCTTTGCCTGCTTCCCTGGGAGCTGTTGGGAGGCAGCACTGACAGGGTGGTGTGAGGATTTCTGCTTTTGTTTCAAGTCAAATACTGTTCCTCAGTCATGGGAAAGCATGAAATTATTTCCACTGGGCCTAAATGCACTCACAGGGAAATGGATAAAAGGGATTAAGAAAATCTCATAATTTAGAGCTGTACCTTGGTTTTTGGAGCTTTAGTCATAGCTTCTGTACATAATTCAGTCAGAAATACTGTTTGCATCCCTGTGTGGCGTTGATCTTTGGAATGCTGGATTTGACCATGGTAATGAGTGGATTTGACCAGGCAGGTTGGCAGCAGCTCAGCCCCACCTCTCAGTCCTGTGCTGGGCTGCCTGCTTCTGCTGTGCACTGCTGCTGCCAGGAGCTCCTGCTTGTGCACAAATCCATTGCTCATTGATTATGGGCTTTGCAGGGGCAGGAAAAGTAGGCACTAATGCTTGCAGCAACCACTTCAGTGCTGTTCTCCCCTCCCAAATTATACCTGGGGCATAGGTAACTGAGAAGTGCCGTGGATATTGGAATAGGCCCTTCACTGCCCATTAGGGATTGCTGCCAGTTGTGCATCATCTGAACGTGCCAGCAAAACACAAAACACACTCCTTCCTTCCCCCATCCCAACCACAGCACCTTAAGGTCATTCAAATCTTCTGTCCTAAGGTTTCAAACCTGCTGGGATATTTCAACATCAGAACTTCCACTCTGAAAAAGACCACATGCTCCTTCATGAGTGAGCTCCTCACAGTTTCCTTGGCACTGTGATAGCTGAATTCTCGGGTGTTTGTGCTCATTCTGTGCAGAGCAGCACTTTGGCCATTAGCAGGTAAGTCAGGTGCTGCTGCTGACTGCAGGCTGGGCAATTTGGGTGTGCTCTTCTGGAGTAGCAATATTGAAATCAATGAAGTAATTCCTTTGGATTCCATCCGAGAATCTGTTTTTTCACTCCAGTTCTTCCACAGGTCTTTCATACAGCTGGAGCAGTGTTTCATACTGATATCTTAGATCTCCTGAATTTTAAGGAGATAGTTTTTATGTTTTCAATTGTCTTTAATAAGTTTCATTGTGTTGCACAGCACAGCAAGTGGGATGAGATGTGGGTGCTTTATATACTAATTTTGGCAGTAGCACTTTGCAGCAGGGCTTTGATTGTCTAGGGATGTTATTGATTGGCATTCCATTAGTTTTAAATATTGATAAGAAATCGTTCATTTATTTAATGCATAATTTCTGTCACCTTGTTTTGGCTATGAAAGGAACTGATCTATTAACTTCAACCACAATATTTATGGATAAAATCCTTAAGCCTTAAAATTATAAATAATTAGCTGTTGTCACAGCACTAATTATTGTACATACAGTGTCAGCAGGGCTATAATCTATCTGTCCAATATGTATTCTACTCAAATTGCATTAATCATAACTTGCTTAAATGTTAGCAAATGGCTCTGCAAAGTACTTGCAGTAGCAGTTCTTGCAGCCTAGAAATAATGAAGATGTAAATCACTTCAGTGCATCATTGCCATAATATTCTTATGATAGGCTATGAAACTGCTGCATCCGCTGTTGGACTGATATTTAACACAGATACTCTTTGTGATGGCAGCACGGTGGAGTTCCTCAGCTTATTTCCAACTGTGCAGGGCCATGTCATAGTCAATTGAATTAATGAATTTCGATTTATTTTTCAAACTAGTTGTGAAAGTGAGTACTAGTCAAGTGTACTCCCAAATCAGAATCAGGTATTTTTTTTGAACATGGTACTTCACATTAGCATGCATGCATGGAGTAGATTTTATCCTGTGAACTCCTGCATGTCAGATCTGATCGTGTTTAGGGTTTAGTGTGAATATTCTCACTTAGTGCAAATTGTCACGGTTTACTGGCTTCAGCAAGGATATACAAGTTTATAGGACAATATATTGCTTCAGGAGTTAATTTTGCGTGCACTTGTTTCTATTGTGCAATTTCCTTGGTTCCTGTTTTGCTTTCCCAGTGTTGGAGTCCGTGTTCCTCTGTATATTGGCAATACCAGCTGCAGCATTTTGTGACCAGCTCCAAAGCAAACACGCCTGCAAGCCTGAGCGCTGGGAAGCGTCAGCAGAGTTTATTGAGGAGCCCACCAGCTCAGAGCCTCTCTCCTAATTTCCTCCTGTGGGAAAATGCTGTAGAACTATTTTCTTGTCATGCACGTTTCATTTCAGAAGCTTCTGACTGTTGTTGAAGTGATAAACCTGAGCAGCCACACCAGGAGTTGAGTCATGGTACCCGTGGGGATGAGGCAGGAAGGATGAAGCTGAGTTAGTTTGCTTAACTTCTGAGCAATTTTTATGGTTTTTTTTTTTCCAGAGGCGATTTGTGTGTTAAATTGCCAATCCATGCCATAAATTCCCATCCAGAATTTAGTAAATATGCAGAAATTTGATAATCTTCCAAGAAGAATTAAAACAGCAATATTTAGGTAAAGTTTTCAAGCTTGTCTAACATGAGCTCAGTGGAATTGAAATTTTTGGAGGCTGTAGACTTCAGTCCTTTTTTGAAGTGTCAGTACTTGGAAGGCTTGAGGCTTTGTCCCTGAATTTTGTTTATCACAAGGTTATCAGCCATTTGATGGCTATCATCATGCCTGAGAATCTCAGGAGAAGGGGATTTTAAAAGTGTTTTTATAAACAAAATGAATAAAAGTAAGACAGAGTAATAATGAGGAGCTGCATTTGTCAGCTGCTTTCTGAAGTGTGCCATACTTGTTGCTAGGATAATGGAGAAAATTAATACATCCTGTCAGGACTGCATGACAGGAACACTGAAAAGCTCTGAAGTGACTGTACACAGTGGAATAAAGGAAATCCACTTTGATCTACCATTTTTGATGTTTTATAATTGCACTTATTATCAGGTCCTTTACTCTCTTCTTATTTGACACAAGATCCATTATCAGTGACAGCGTGAATGCGAACACGGGCTCGATTTGCAAAACTACTTGGGATGAGGTAATGGGGGAAAAAGCTTTTTGTTCCTAACTGTTGAGAAAAGAAAAAAAAAATTAAATCATTTATGTTAGTGCTGTCAGCTAATATCTTCCGAGAAATGCTCCCCTTCCAGCATAATATTGTTTATATGCTGTGTTTGAGTAGAGCTTGTTTAATTAGCTCCCTAATGAAATATTGTGTAACAAAATGGAAATCTATCATTTGCTTTTCTGCCTTTGTTCAAGTGACAGACTAGGGCAGGTCACTGTGCCCAGCCTGGACTAGGCACCATTTCCTTTGGTGCTGCATTTGAATAGAACTCTTTAGTATTTTATTTAAAAAAAAAATGCTGTCCATTGAAGGTTTTCAAACAAAGGGATAAAGTGCTGTCCTTTTAGCTTTCCATGCTGTCTCTCCTCTCCTGTGTGAGATGAGAAGTAGTGCTTGACAAAGAGGCAGATTAGCAGGTATCTTGTCTTTTATTGGGCTCTAGAGCAGAATGAGGCTGTTTCTATAGCATCAGGGTTGTGTGCATACATTCAGAATCCACACAGCCTTTCTCTGGCAGATGAAAAGAAAAGGTGAGTTGGTTATTCAAATGCACTGAAGTTATGCACAGGGTTTTACTTAGTTCCTTCTGCAATCAGCAAGAAACCCCTGTTGGCTATATTTAGGCTGCATTTTGTTTACTTGGCTTGGTAGGTAAGGAAATAAGTGACCAGAGTTGTGGTGACACGCTGCCCCAGGCACCAGCCCAGCCCTTGTACCTCATCAGAAGAGCTGCCTGACTTGAGGGCAGTCCATGACACAGAAATCTGCCTCCCTGACTTCTGCCTGGCATCCCAGTGTTGCCTGGGTCTCTATGGTAAAGCTTTAAAATGTAAAATCCCATTTCTTTGAATGTGTGCTGAAACCCAGACATTTCGGGAAATGTGTCAATGCCAGTGACATTTCCCCAAAGAAGAGATCTCTGTTTGGAGGGGAAGCAAGAGACTGACACAGGAAAGGCAGTTGTCAAGATACTCACTGAAAGTCAGGTCATGGTGAGGAGGAGGGCTGCAAATGATTCCCTCATACCTGGTGCGCAATTAGCTTCTCCCTTCCTCACTCTCTCTAATCTCTTGCAAGCCACTTCACTGCGTATAAAGAATCAAAGCTGAGCCTCCTGTGCTCAGATGAAAGCTGGAAAGATGGGCTTTCTAGAACATGAGGAGTCGTGTTTCCTCTGCTTTCTACCCCTGAGTGCTCTCTGCACTGCCAGGTTGTGCCTGTCTGCACTGGGCTCTGGTGAGCCTTTCTGGCAGGTCTCAGGAAACTTGTCACCCTGCATTCACTATTGCCAAGCTTAATAAGACTTAGCACTTGTATAGTGCAGTTTTATGTTCAAAGTGTTATAGGGATATTAAATCAAATACTGCTCTCAGCTGCACTGGGTCCCCATTCCTTGCTCAGTTTTGCTTGACAGTAAGAACTTGGGACAGAAGATAAAGGGCTTCATTGCACCAGTGGGGGCATCAGCAGAGACTGGGAGAGAGAAGGAATGTGTTACTGTGCCCATCAAGAGAGTGCACTTGGCAGTTCCCTGCATTCACCTGGCTAAGGTGAAAGGAAAAGAAGGCAGTGTCTCACTCCATTTATGCTTTTCCATTCCTGATTTTGGGTGGGAGGCATCTTTGGCTTTAGTGAGGGGAGCTTGCCACCTATTTTTGGTACACGTAAGGGCCACTTGTGCTTGTGCTCTCTGTATGCTTCCAGCAGTCCTGCTCTGGAATCTGTGGCATTCCAGGTTCAGAATTTTCTTATAACTCAAAAACTCTGTTCTGGAAATTTTCCAGTGATTTTGCACGTTCAGTGACAATGTGGACAATGCCATTTGCTTTAACTGCAGCCATTCAGTGCTTCTCTCAGTAACATAACTAACAGAGCAGCTTTGTGTTTGACTAGTGCCTATGGGAGGCTTTTATTAGGAAACACGGAGGTCTTTGCTGTTGCTATGGGATTGGAAGGGGTTTTCTGTAGGGAAATAGAGTCATTTGGAAAGAGGGATGACGTGGTTGGTTTTGTATAGTTAAATCACGATAATTTTAGTGCTGCCTTTACAGCATGTGAAATGAAGCAAATGCTTCACAATGAAGATGAACGCAAACATAGACAATGCTGTCATCCTCAGGGATCATCTGGAAGGGGATGAATCACTAATCAGTAGATGAATAAACTTCCCAAACCATTTTACTTTGTATTAATGCTGGAGCTCGATCAATACCATAAATGTCAACTACAGTTTCTTTCATTTCGCTTGGGCTCATGAAGTAAACATTTTTGCATTAGCTGTGCTGTCACACAGTGTGTGCAGCAGTGTTTTTGATACAGATGGTGTATCAAAATAATCATATTGTGCTCTGGAATGGCAGAGACCCTCCCATGAGATGAATTTGAGCTCAGCAGATGTTCTTTCTGCACAGCTCTTTGGGACGGGTGCTTTGCAGCTCGCAGAGCGAGGCCGGGTGCTGGCACATGCGCTGCACAACTGAGCTGGTGACAGCTCCTTCCCTTCCCTCTTTTTTCCTGGCTAATCAACAGGACAGAATTAGAGCTTTGGAGATCACTGCAGGCTGTAAAGCACCCTGGGAGTGTCTCTGCAGCCATCTGAGGTTCCCTCCTACATTAGGCAGACTGTGAACTACCGTACAGCTGGCTTAGATTATGTCTTTAGACTCAGTTCTTCTTTTTTCAGCTGGAACCAATCCACTGACGTGTTTACTCAAACATTTTTTGGCTATATGTTTTTTCTGCAGTAGGGCTTGCTTCATTTTCATAGATGTATGATGTGTTGCTTTCTCTTCAATATGAGGTTGTAAAAGAGTGGAGGAGGAGAGAGCTATGTTTGAGCAGCCCTCTCCTTTTGGATGTGTATGGGGTTTTTTTCTTTCCTAATTTCTACTTTATGTGAAATTCTGAAAAGTTCAATGTCAGCTAAATGCTGCAACTCAGCTCTAATTACCTTTAAAAGATCATTTTGAGATTTTATAAGCTGAAGCTGCCTACAGATCTTCATCCATTGTGTCCATCCTCTTTGGTAAAAGGTAACTATTGCACAAATTATTCCCAGCTACTTCCTCCACTTCCCTGGTAGGTTTGCTTTATTTGCATTCAGTCTGGATGTTCCACAGTGAGGGAAGGCAGGTGATAAAGCACAGTGCAGTGAACAGAACTAGTCACTGTCTCCTGGTTTCCTTGGTTTTTCTGTTCCTCAGTGCTGGGGGTTTGGCAGAGGGTGCTTTGTTACTTGGTTGTTGCATCATTCAGAGTGAGGAGCAGGAGTCCCACTGGTGCTGCTCACTAAATCTGAATGAGGTTGTTGCTAAGAGTCCTGTATTTCAAAAGACTGCAAGGAGGCATCAAAATTAAAATTTAAACATCAGAATGAGGATTAATAGGAGGCTCTTCTCTTCTGGACACTAAATCGTGTGTTAAGTTTCCAATTGCTGTTCAAGTGTCAATACCCAGCTCACTCTGAGATCTGTTCCTGGAACACAATCCTACAGTGTTGCACAGCTGGTATTTTGAAGTGGCAAATTTTCTGTTTCTGAACATATTAAAAGTAGATCTGCCCTCTCAGAGTTGGGCTCTTTTCTTCTGTTGTTACATCTGGCAAACCAAGGCAGAATAACACAGTTGAAATCAATGGAGTTAATCCCATATCCTGCTGTTGTGACTGGAAAAAGGGATGAGCCCTAAATTTACCCCTAAATCTTTCAAATCAAGCTCTCTGCTCAGGTGTTTGGTCACAACAGGTTTTAAGCCATCATCCTGTCAATAAAAGGAAAATGAATGATTCTGTGAGGCATAGAGCTTTTTGCACATAAAAATGAAGCAGCCTTAAAAACCCCTTGACTTTCCAGTAGGTTCATATTTCCTAGCAGGTGACTATAGTCCATAAAAGTCAAGCCTGAAACACATTAACCTATGTTCTTTGAAGTTGCTATAAATTGCTGAAATTTGCCTGAATACTAACTGTGTAACACAATAAAGTCTGATGTTTGACCTCAGAGGTGTAAAATTAATTGGAATCCATAAATACAGGGCCTCAGTCTAAAGAGGCAGCATATCCCGGATTTTCTAGTGCACATGTGCACGTTTTTATTAAGACACTGAAAGCCCTTGGTCAGTAATCTTTTTCCCTGGACTTTGTAAGTATAGAAATGTGTGAAATACCAGGTTCTTTTCAAAATTCAAATGTTGAGCTGCCTACAGGAAGTTTCCAGCCACGTTGGGTGGCCAGAACCATCAGGTGTGAAATCCTCTGAGCAGTGAGAGGAGGCACTCGCTGCCTGTACAGTGCTGGCCCTGCTTTGTGAGTCTTTGTTCTGGCTTTATTTTCATGGGTATTTCACTCTTTCAAAGAGTTTTCCTCTAAAAGCCATTTTTTCTCTGTTTGAAATTCTGAAATATGTAGGAGTTTGGCATAGGATTCAGAGCTGAACAAAGACTAATAATCTGTTTTCTGTCAAGAACCTGAATCCCTGAGAAGTTGGTGGGCTTGTTTTTCTGTGGTTGTAAGTACTGTAAGTTTCAATTGAGGTATAATTATTTTTATATCTTATAATTATTATTATTATAAAAGCAGCTTCACCCAGTCTGGAAAGTAAACAAAAATAGCTAATAATGAGTTCTCAATAATTTGGAGTTAAGTTTCAGAATGGTGTGCAAGTACTTACTGCATCAAGCTCTCAGACTTTAAATCAGTTACAGGGAAATTTCTTCTGTAGGAAAAGGTGAGAGAAGTTTTTTGCCTTAGCACCAACTCTTGCACTGTTTGACCTCAAAATATTAATTTTTTTTTTTTTTGAATGAGTGTTTTGATAAATCTTGGAGTCTTTATTGAGGATGTCTTCCCATTTGCTGTTCTCTTTTGTTGGGGTTTCAATTATTTAATTACAGGTCTTGATATGAAACTAATCATGCGTGCATCTGTATGAAGCTGGCATGCTGAAAGCATAAAATCATTAAACAGTCATTACTATAAACTGACGTCGGCCTGTAATTTTTGCAGTTAACGGGGGAGTTGATGCTTGGTGAACAATCCAATTAAAACTGGCAACAAAAGACTTAAAATGTCAGCCAAATTGCTTTTTAATAGTCAACGCAGCCGTCACAAAACATAAACATTAAAGTCCCCATAGTAGCATAAAGCTTCATGGTGAAACAATTCTAGAAAATGAATAATAATTACAGTATCCTGAGAATTCTCTTAATAGATCTGCGCTCATTAAAATACTTTGTTGGGTAGGTTCATATGAAAAAGTATTTTTCCCTTGATACTTCTTTATGCATTTGTTTTGAAGGTTTTATTCAGTATTTTATAGATGTAATTTCTAGTAATATTCAAAAATATGTGTCTTATTTACAATGAGTTTAAATAACTGTATATAGATAAGCTCTGAGTGAAACACAAAGAAATGTCTTGTGAGGTGAGCTGAGGATACGGTCACAAAGAACTTTTATAGCCTATTGATGCTGTAAAATAATGTCAGCTTTGTTCATTTTGCATTGCACTAGATTCTGTTGTTACCCTGGGCAGTGAGGAGTTCAGGCTCTCTGTGCTGCCAGGCACTGACCCCCCAGCAAACCCTGCACTGACCTGAGCCTGTGGGACAGCTCCCAAAATTGAGTGATGGCACTGGGACTGTGGGGGTGTGCTTTGGATGGAAATGTGTGACAGCACAGGGGGCAAAACTCAGAGTGTAAGGGTTTGGTATATAGCAATACATATGGGGCAGGATGGAGGATTTAGGGCGTTGTCTAAGTCCTTCCTCTTCACCTTCTTCTTGGTTTGGGGTGGTTTTTTTCTATTTGGGCGGAAAGGTCTGCATTGCAGGCCTTGGAGTAAACCTGGAGTAAGTTTGCAGTGCTGCCAACAGAGCACCAGCTCTGTCTCAGTGCAGAGAGCTGCAAGCCACGCTCAGGATCTTGTCCCCAGGAATTTCAGGGCCCATCAGGACTGAAGTACCTGGCAGGTTTAACCATGACTTAGGGTTTATCACATTCCTGTGGAGCCACAGAGTAATGGTCTGTGTTTGCAAAAATCTGAATCAGCAAACGGATGTGTCTCCTGGCTGGGCTTTAGGATGAAGAGGAATCTGTACTTTGGTGAGCTGTCCCTGTCCCCATCCCAGAGCAGGCAGGTGCTGAAAGGGAAGGGGCTCCCCTCAGCCCTGGCAGGGCAGCGAGCCCAGGGGCTGCAGGGCTTGCTGTTCTGTGCCTCTGTCACAGGGCACGGCCTCGGGCACTCTCTGTGCCTGAAGATGTTGCAGAATACCAGGAGCACAGATGAGGCCGGTAGGAGCAGGCAGGGGGTGACAAAGTGGTTTAATATGTCTGGATTCATGGTATTTCCACTGACCTATTGGGCTGAATACATGGTGTGTTTCAATATGATTTATAGTTGCTAATTCCATTGCCCATAGATCCCTTTCAGAAAGCCCTCGCTGCTAATGAATTTAATAACGCAGGGGCCAAAACTTGAATATTTATCACTGCCAAAACCCATCAATAACTGCGGAAACATTAATTTTTACAGCCATGACTGCTTGCAACCTATTTTACCAATCATAAACTGCTCTTTAATCAAAATCTGTTCACCTCCAAAGTCATCAAATATTTGCTGCCAGGCTACTTGTAAGTGCCTGTCTTTTGCAAACCTAGATGATAGGCTTACTCTGTAAGCTGTAATTTCTCCCACTTTGTTCAGGGTTTTAGAATAGTGATTGTGCTGTCCCCTGTGAGTTCCCACTGATAGAAGTTACAGCTCGTGATATTGACTGAACCCACCACTTTTAAGTAATGGCAGGAATTACAGTTTCTCCTGAAAATATCACCTTTAAGCTGGCTGGGAGCTGTCAATCTTCACTCTGTCCTTTGAATGCTGTGTGATGTTAATTGTACCAGCAGCTGCTTGATCTGCTAAACAAACCACTGGGAGCCTGAGCTGGTTGTTTAGGCTGTTCCCTCAGACTCCATCAGAACTGGAGTGCTGCTTTTCTTCTCCCTTCTCATTTTGTCCTTGACCTCTCTGACTCAGCCACCCAGGGCCTGTCTTGTGCTGGCACAGCCTGCAGTGATTGAAGAGAGTCCTGGCTCAGCTGGGTGGGCATTACAATCTGACTGATGTACCACCTGCACCAGAGGGGAGGAACGGGGTGAGTGGTAGTTTCATTGCAAATTTTTCATATTAATTGACATGAATGTGAGCATTTCACATAAATGGAATGTTTTTCACATCAATATTATACATAGAGCACATTAGTATTTAACAGCCATGTGAAGAAGTAGCACAGAACAAAGCTATAACTCAGGCAGTTCAGTGGAATAAAAGCACCTCAGGAGCTGTTGCTCCTCATTCCCCTCTGGCAATGTTAATTTTAGATGAACACACATCGGCGTGTTTATATTGTCAGGTGCTCCTGCATGATAACATTGAAACCTTGCATCACCCACAGCACGCAGCATTCTAACCTCAAACTCGTTTCAGGTTACAAACTACAACACAGAGAGGGACATTTTATAGTGCAATGTTTATGACCAAAATTACTCTACTTCAGCAATCAGGCTCCCGAGTTAAACCACTGAGTGATGGAGTTAATTAAGGAGGAGCAGAGCTGTTGTAGCTCCAATGCTCTACAGATACAAGTGCCTCTAAAGTGAGGCAGAGTTTGTCAGGAAAGGTAATGTCTTTCAGTTCACCAGCTGATGCAGCTGCAGAGAAAAAAAGAGCTAGCTTTGGGCCCAGAAGCCTTTCTTTTGGTTTGAGCATATTAACATTTTTATCATCAGAAAAAGCACAAACACTCCCCCACACACACCTTAAAAAAAAAGGGTTTATCAGTCTTCTTTCAAGAATTGTGCAAAGTAAAACTGACAAGTTAAGTATACAGTACAAAGACAACAGATGCCAGAATTTTTTGAGTCCTGAAAGACAGAGTATTATTAAATGAATCCTATCCAGAAAGTTGGCAAAGGTGGCCTTGTGATAGTTCCCTAGAGAGAAATCACTGCCTTTCCTTCTCTAATGAGTTCTAACCTCCATTCTTTTGCCTGATAAAATTCTCTCACATCTTTCTACAGCTGAGTCAAGAAGTAGTGGTCTGCAGAGACCCTTTGGAGACACTTTAAATTTATTTTTCAAAACACTGAGATCTCTAGTATTTTTTTTCCCTTTGTCATGCCACTAATGGAAATCTGACCAGGAATGGGGCTCAGCAGTGTGTTAGGATCCTGATGTGCAATGATAATTACTGGCAAATGCAGAAGTCCTTGATGATGAAAATTCCTTATGCTCACTGTTGCTAAGGGTTTTAAGGCTTTAATACTTGATATCATATGCAGGTGATAAAGCCCACTTACACTGTTAGACTTGTGAAGATTTTCTATAGACAAGTTATACAGCATTTGTTTGTTAGAAATTAATCCCAAGTATAAATTAAAATATGGGAGAATCCCAGGCTCGTGTTGCTCTACCTAGGTAAAGATGGAATGGAAATTGTTCCCTGCCCACACCAGGGGCTTGGAACTGGATGATCTTTAAGGTCCCTTCCAGCCCAAACCATTCTAAGCATGCTTAAAAAATGATCACAGAGTGCTTTGTAACTGAGCAGTAGTATACCCACAGAACTTTTAAATAAACTGAATTGAACTCCCTGAACATATGTTGCTATTTCATTCATTAAATAATGGATTACCAGCTAATTTACACTCTACTGAGACACATCCAGTAAATAACAACAACAAAAAATCCAAACATACCAAGCAATAATAAGTTCAGGAACTGAAAAAATTAAAATATTTCAAAAGCACTACAGGTTAGATGCAAACCTTTTATGGTTCATTACATTTTAGTATATTCTCTCTGATATACTTCACCCAATAACAATACAGGTTATTGTAGCCTTGTCAGTAAATGATAAAACAGTTCAATTACCCTGTCTAATTCTATATGGATCCAGAAAGTACAGTGAAGTATATTTCAGAACTGTTAGGAAAAGAGTTCTGCCAAGGCTTGACTAATTTTCAAAACTAACTTTAAATTACGTGCTAAGTAGTTGATTAAGCTGTTTATTTCATTTTTGCTGGTCTGTAAAGCAATTTGGCTGCATGCTTGTGATTGCAGAGGCATTGGAAGGACTCGTAGGGAGCAGGAGTTGGTGTTGGTGCTGCTGCTGTCCATGGTTCTGAGCCGGCCATCCAATTCCTTTGGGCAGAGCAGCAGCGCTCACCGCCCGTGGCTGGGCCAGGCAATGTCCTGAGTTAACTCTGAAAGGCAGGAGCCCATTGCAGAGCAGGATGTGGATGGTTTCATGTCCTGCCAGGAAAAGCAGCAGCAGCAGAGCTGAGGGGCTGTTGAGATCTGTGCTCCAGGTGTGCAGTGCACAGTTCATGCAGCAGCACGCGGGCAGTGCTGTTTCTGGGCCATCCAAAGGAACAAGCCAGAACCAAAGAAGAGGAAAATTCAGGAGAGAAAAATAGCTCCTTCCTTCAGATTTCCAAGGAAAGAGAGAAAGTAGAGCTCCTTTAAGCTAGCAGGATTTCAAGCCAGGATTTTCATGTTTCCAGCTGCCAGCCCTACTGCAGTTTCTCTCGGTGTGGGTGCATGAAGTTTGCAAAGTGCCTCAAAGCAGAAGAGATAACCAAATTGCATTTACTGAGTTATTCTTGATATTCAATAATGAAAACAAAACCCCTAAAAATAAAAATAAACAAGCAGAAAGGAGTTTGAGTTTGCGAAATGGATAGGGAATATGCAAGTTGGAGTAAAAGAAATCACTAGAATGTTGTCTGGGTCTTTTTAGGAAAATTCACAGTTCTAGATGTGCTCTGCTGAAAGGAGAGGACTGTTTAAAAAATTACTTTTCAGGGGAAAAAATTCAGAAATTTTTGAAACAGTCTCTTTTGTCTGTAAAAAATGAGCTAAATGCAGATGAGAAGGGCAGTGATGAAGACCAAGAGAATAATTTCTGGCTTAGTTATTCCTCAGGTGTGAATCTGATTTGAAGCAAATTATTCCAAGTGTAAAGTTTGAGCTCAAATGTTCTATAACTACATTTTTAGATGAATGGAAATTTCTTTCACATCAATGAAGACAGTGAAAACAAATAAGTCTGTATTTTCATATCATACATAAATGTTTTAATGTACAAGAATGAAAAATATGAACATTTTTAGCAGCCATTAAAAATAAAAGCAGCAGTTGTTAGAGAGGTAGCATTAGGTAAGCCAATTCCTATATCAGTCTCCTACATTTTGGAATCTTGTTGGCTTTAGACAAATTATCTTGCATAATATCCCCTTTTAGGTATTTAAATGATTTTGCAGTAAGTTATTTTACATAGTCTGCTGCTTATTTAGAGTCCTGAAGAATCTTAAGTGTACCTATTTAGATTTAATGCTGCTTTTATATCCCAAGCTATATTTTTTGTGTCATAAAAATAATGAGATATAGACTCAGTTTCAAGCGAAATAAAAACAACTTTGCCAAATTAGAAAGTCTGTAAAAACTAATTGGAAACTCAGGCTGGTTCTCAGCCTAATGAGTTTGCAGTACTTCACTGAAACCAGGGTCTGATGAGGAAGATTTTTAAATCACCAAAATAATCAGGCTCCAGTGTGAGGTTTTCTGTGATGCCAGTAGCTAGATGAAAGGGTGACAAGTGTGATAATTAAAAAGGAATCCCCCCAGGAAATGGGATGTGTTGCTGTGCTATAAAATTGCATTGGGAGATAGAAGGAACCCTACGAGCCAGAGAGATCTGTGGTTCAAGGGCAGAGCCAGTCTATTGCTTGGAACAAACTAAACTCTGTCAGACAATTG
Organism: Phylloscopus trochilus trochilus; assembly: GCA_016584745.2. Taxonomy (NCBI): domain Eukaryota; kingdom Metazoa; phylum Chordata; class Aves; order Passeriformes; family Phylloscopidae; genus Phylloscopus; species Phylloscopus trochilus. Next base: position 790,700 of record WQNJ02000046.1, on the reverse strand, counting down.
TGTGCCATTGACAGGACAGGGACAGGACAGGTCAGGGGAAGGGAGCTAAAAGATGTGTTGCCATGTGGATTATACAGGTTTTTTCCCAAATACCTAGAGAAGCAGTCACCTTGGCATTTACTGCACAGCTCTTGATGTACCTTGCACAGTCTAACTGTGTGTCCTGGCAAAAATCAGCATTTTTCTAACAGGACAGTGGCTCAGCCTTTGAAATGGCTTGTCATGCAAATTACAGGTTGTATAATAACCCTGCAGATTTTCTGTGGAGTGGGTTTGAGATTGATGCCTTAAGTAAGGAAATGTCATTGATCAAATGCATAAGGATGCTGGACATCAAATATTATGTGCAAAGTGGGGGTAGCTTTCAATTCTAAAATAACAGGATACAGGATTTACCTAGATTAATTACTATATGAAAGTGCCTTAGCAGATTATTTTGGAGCCCTGGACTGTTGACTCCAGTGATTTAATTTACTGAGGTCTCCAATTTTCTAATATGCTTAGAAATGCTTTTCTGGTGTATGCAAACAAACATTACAGCATAAACCTTAGTGCAACTGTAGGAATGCTGCCTTGATAAAAGATCAATGAAATTAAAAGGATTAAGCCAGGGCCAAATCCGTGACAGCTTTGCTTACCACAGCATTGAAAAGCTTATGTGGAGCACTAAACAACCTTGTTTCTCCAGCTGGGGTAAATTGGGACTGTCACAGAGGAGAAGGTGCTTTTGTTCCACAAGCCCTTCCAGGAGAGGGGAGAATCCATTTTTGTCTTTTGCCATGAAGACGCATCATGCCATCATGTGAAGAAAGTGTGCGTTGTAAATGGATGGCAACAGCTCCTTGCAGGGAATTTCTGCAGGTTCATCAGAGCTTGGCTCCAGCTGGATTTCTGCAAATTCAGCTGGACATCTACTAAAGTGGGAGAGTGAGGGTGAGTGCAGAAATGGGATAAAGCTGTGTGAAAGAATAATAAAGTACTGGAATGGTCTGCCTGGGGAGGTGGTGGTGTCACCATCCCTGGAGGTGTTCAGAGAAAGGCTGGATGTGGCACTGGTGCCATGGTTCAGTTGAGGTGTTGGGGCTGGGTTGGGCTCAAAGATCTCTTCCAAGCTGTGATTCTGTGATTCTGTGACTCTGTGAGCGTAAAGGAGCCACGGGCTGCAAAACAGCATCTCAGGGCAGTCTGGCTGTAGCCGAAGCAGCCATGCCACGTGTTGGTTGTGTTTCCTGTTGTTGCAGACATGCCTGGCAGCCCACACAACCAGTTCACCTTCCGGCCGCTGCCGCCGCCGCCGCCGCCGCCCCACGCCTGCACCTGCGCCAGGAAGGGCCCGGCAGCCTCGGACTCCCTGCAGAGGAGATCCATGACCACCCGCAGCCAGCCCAGCCCCGCCGCGCCCGCCGGCACCCAGGACTCGGTGCACCTGCACAACAGCTGGGTGCTCAACAGCAACATCCCCCTGGAGACCAGGTAGGGAGCCGGGTGCCTCTGCCTGCAGGGCACGGCTCCCAGGCACTCGGGGAGGGTGGGAGCTGCTCTGCACAGGGGAACGTGAACATTCTGCTTCAGCTGGCCCTTCTGCAGCTGGCAGCTTCTGCTGACACTTTACAGACACACCTCTGCTGTTTCTGGTGTAACAGGCTGCAGTATCTGTCTGTGCTTTCTGCTGCCAGAAGGGTGGGCTCTGGGTGCTCTGTCCCATGGAATTTGCTTCTCTTCAATTAACAGTCAGGCAGATCGTTTCAAGCCTCTCTGCATCCCCATTCACTACATTTCCAACAGACTTCATTGGGTGACAATACTTTGCAATTTATTTTTTTTTCGAGTTCAGTTTAGAGTTTTTGATTTCTTACTGTTTTTTTGCAAACGGGAAGCTTCTCATAAAGGAAAAATACAGAGATATATAGCTGTATCTGTAATTCTATAAAGGGCTGTGCAGTGAATTGGGACTTCAGACTGGAAAACATCCTTTGGGCTACACGTTAGTCATTCACAGAGTCTGGGAATTTTCCACATTCTGACCCTTCCATGGTTGTTTCAGCTGATTTCTTGCCCCCACTGGTCACTCCCAGAGGCCTCTCGCGAGGCTGGCTGAAAGGCTGGCTAATCCATAAGGAAAATCTGTGAGTCTCTTTGCCAGGATGTATCTGCAGTTTGTGTGCAGGCAAGTGCTGTAGCAGGGGGAGACTGGAATAAAAAATATTTGTCATCACCACTTCCCAGAAGTCTGCAGTGCTCAGTGCAGCCTTAGAGAAAATGAAGGGCTTGCAGCTTGTTTTTCCTTCCTTTAGCAGGGAATGATTCTGCCAGAACTGAACTGGTGCTTTGGCCTCATACCTGCAGTCCCTTGCTTTCCTTCTCCATTAATGTTTAGCTGCCCCTAAAAATAGTCCTAGAAAATAAAGAGAAACACTTCAATGGTATGTTTCTGTGCCAAGTCTTTAATAACACCAAATCTAGATAATATCTACATACCTAATATAGCTAAGCAGATTTTTTAACTAAATTTGGAACTTTTGCAATCACAACGAAGACTTACACAGTAACATATTTCCTACTGTAACAACTAGGCAAAAATCAGAATACACATATTCAGCTTTTCTCCCAACTGTACCTCCTGCTAATCCATAAGCACAACATGTGTTTGATGTTTGATCTACTGCCATGGAATATTAGAGAATTTTCAGACAGGAAAAGATTTCCTAGACCTTTTCCTTCTTTCCATGTAAAGCCTATTCACTCAGGACAGACAGAACTTAGGCAAATCTGTGAGTCTGCTCACAGTGGTGATGTGTCATATTTATGTAAAAGAAAATTCTCCAGTTCTGAAAATGTTAGCAATAGTCAGATTAAACATGTACTCTTATATAATTAGAATTTGAAGCCCTATATTAGGTGGCAAAGGGCTGCAGTAAAGACATATACTGTGGTGTATGTGTTTGGAAGTTTTCCTGTACAGCAAAACCTGGTTACATTTTTATAGAGAAGGGCAAGTCAGGAATTTTGTTTTGTGCTTCATCTAGAGGTGTTACACGCACTAATCTGCAAAGCAGTTTTGTCAGGCCCTAACTTACTAATGTTTAATGATGAGACTGCCTTGGAAGGATGAAATGACTTGTTCAAGTTCACACCAGCTTTTGGCAAAGCTAAAATTAGAGTCTGTCTGTGTGTCGTTGCCAAGGCCCGTTCCCTCACTCTGGCAGTTATTCTGATTAGAAGCAACCCAAATAAAAATAAGAATTTAGAACAGCTTTAAAACTCCAGAGGACATGTTATCAAACACCTGCTGCTGAGGGAATTGGAGAGGAGCTGTACCTCTGGGAGGTGCAGCAGCTCACACTGGTGACTGGCAGTGCTGCAGCCTTCAGCACTGTAAGGTGCCCAGAGAGCAAATGCAGCCTCCAGCCATGCATGCACACACATGGGGAAAAATAAACATTGCCCTTATTAAAATCACTCATAAACATCCAGTAATTTCCTTGTCACACTGAGAAATATTTTTAAGCATTGCCAGAAAGACTGCAAGGATCTCTCACACCACATAAAAACATGGGGAACACCGATTCTGCTTTTAGTATAATGTTATTGGACTCTTAGAGAAATTGATTTTCTCCCTCTCCCCCAGAATAAAGCACTTGCAACCTATTGCCTATCCCCTTCCTTTCCACTGAAATAATTGTTTTTTCAGGCTTCAGAGATACTTTGCTCTAATGCTTCAAATCTTGTGATTTACAGTGTAATACATTGTCATTATCTCTGACAGCCCCAGCTGAACATAGCTTACTGCTTTTCATGGAGTAAGTGTTAAGCCCTGATAACTCAAAGGAATGGTTTTCATTTCCTCCATGCCCTTCTAGTTAACTCAGTATTTGTTTCCATATCTTGCTTTCTTAGTTTGTTTTTTTCCCTGCTGTTTGCTATTTATTTTCCCACTTCAGTCAAATCCCCAGAGAAGAAGTAAAATCTAGATGCTAAGCAGGGATTTTACCTGAAATTTTTCTTACCCTCCTTACAGCCTGTTACAGATCCCTCCTGGATAAACCATTGGTCACACTTATTTGGAGTTAAGTTTTGACATAGATTACCAAAGCATTAGAATTTTTATGTCTAAATCTCAAAATTTAGCTGATTTTGATTTTATTTCAAAGAAGAGTTTTTTGTCCTGTCTTGTGCGTCAGTATTTAAAATGCCTGTTCCTTCCTTTTTTAAATCAAATTTCTTCCTGGTTCCTGTAGCCCATGTAGCAGTGCTGGCAGTCAGGTTAATGCTGTGCTGAATGGGCTGAAATCTCCCTTCAGTGCCCTGGCAATGAGGCAGTCCTGTGCACAGACAGCTTCATTTCAGCAGCCTGATCACCATGGTGATGGCTCCTCCAAGGGGACGTGAGGAACCAGGCCATAAACCTGAGATTCAATTATCATTAGTTTATATAAAACTTGCGAGTGCTACAGCAATAAGAGGAGTATTTGGGGTTCAAGGCAGTTACTATTTTTAGTTACAATTCAGCAATATTTTGGAGCCCTAAAGTTTGATTATGTCTCTAAACACTTAAAACTTTGAGAGCTTTGGAGCTCAAGAAGTGTGTTTGAGTCACCAGAGGGATGGAACCTTTCCTTTCATGTTGTATTTAAGGTGTATAGGTATGATTGGCTGTATTTGCTTTCCTGAAAATAACTTGGTGATATTTCTGTTTGGTGTAGGGGAGGTCTTGACAACAAGCAGGAGATTTATTCTGTACTGTGGTTTAGCTTTGTTCTTTTTAAATCAACCTCATAATTATTTTTTCTCTTTAGGAAGTACACTGATAGCCTTTCAAATCACAGACACCTGTACATGGCCCCTTTCTGTGTAACTGGAGGAATTTTAAAAGCAAAAACAGTTAGATAAAAATGCAGCTAGAAATTCACACTCAGTTCAGTGGGAGCTCTTGGGAGGTTTGACTTCTCTTGAGAGGATTCAAAGTTCAGAAGTCTTGCATTTGTAGAGATGAGCAGATGGATGAACAGCCAGAGACATTGTGGTTATCTCAAAGAGGGAATGCTTTCCAACTGCCTCCTCTATATGTGCATGTTACTGAGCCTTTAATAGTTATTTATGTATTGAAGTTATCAGTGTAATAATATTAAGTGACTTCTATTTCACCAACAAATGCCTTACAGATTATATTTCCTATATTTCTCTTTTTAAGAGAATATTATCAACTTCTTTATGGATGTTTTTGATGTTTTTGTGAACATTCAGTTTTTCTCCACTTGGAAGGAATGGTGCTATCAATCACCATTATAAATGCTCTGATTTTTCTTGTGTTCTCAGTTCACAAAAAAGAAAAACAAACCACCACAGGCCTTAGCTTTTCTCTTAGATCAAATATTAAAGCACACATCAGGCTGCAGTCACATCTAAACTTTTGAACTGCAGGTTTTATTATTTTGCTCTTTAGAAAGAGAGCCTGATTTTATGGAATTGATAGCAACAGTTAAGCATGTCCTGACATCCTTTGGGAGCCATGGTGTGCTCAGACAGATGAGGAGTCATCTGAGTTTATGAGAACATAGCCACAGTCTGGCTTTGGAAATTAGTCTTTGTGCCACCAGTGTTTTTCAAATTCTATAGAAATGTCTTTGGGTACTCAATATACACCCCCAGAAATGGGAGTTGTAAACAGTTGGGTTTTTTAAACATTTTCTCAGCATTATTTCACTGGTAGCTCAGTTTCAGTGTAGCATTGCCTCGGAATCTCAGTTTTATTAGCAGTGGGAGCAGTGCCAGTTCTCCTCTGTGTGCACGGAGTCATCTGTCCAGCAGAGAGCTGGCTCCAGGTTCTGTGCTCTCTCCTGCTAAGAGGGAAGTGCTCTGCACACAGCACTTTATCATCAAGCCCTGGTGGAAATTCCTGTGCAAGAGTATGAAATTATTCCTGGCTGTTGGTGGCAGGTTGGTAGAGCCTTCATGGTATCAATTTTCTGTTCAGCATTTCCTTCTCTTTACCTCTGCTACCTGGGAGCTATGCACCATAAAGAACCATCAATGCTGCCAGTATCAGACCCTTTTGCTGTAATTCCCAAAAAATTTAAATGAGAAATTATCAAATAAGTAGGTTTTTGTCATTATCTCTTGAATAGTTAAAGCATGTAAAGAACAATTGACTTTTTATATTTGTAATATTTGCATATTACATGCATATGTGTGTGTATATATGCATACATACTTCTCTTATGTATATGCTTATATCTAATAACATGTCTTATTTTATGTGGTGATTCTGCTTCTATTTCCATGAATATCAGTAGGAATTTTGCCATGACATTTTTTCCTAAAGTCTAAGTGATTAACTGCTGACTGAGAAAAAGCTACTTGCAAAAGCTTTCATGTGTGACGACATGAAAAGCAGGGAATCCAAAATAATCAGCTGTGCTCTCGTGGCCTGATAGGAAGGAAACAGGTTTATATAGTCCTGTAAACAGTTGTATTGCTTCATTTGAATTTATTCTTTTACTGTTTATGAGTTCATGTATTTTGAACTAAAATAAGGTAACATTGCAATGTGGAGAGCAGTGCCATCTTTCTAATGTGTGTGTCTGCAGTGGGAAGGGAAAGCAGACTGTGCTGTGTGATGCACTGCCAGGGTGCTGTGCTCAGTCAGGGTCAGATGTCAAGTTTTGTCTGAGTGCAGCTCATTTGGGTAATAATCACGGAGCAGAAGTAACTAATACTCAAATTTCATTCTTGTGCTTTAGCCGTAAGACTCCTGACACGCAGGCCCTGTACACTGCAAGGCAAGCTAGCCTCTATTGTCATTTGCTTTCTTTTTTGTGTAACTAAAGGGCTCTTTAAAAGATAAAACTCTGTAATACCTTTTTATTTTCTATAATCTGGCATTTTGAAAACCGTAACCTTTCTTTTAAAATCTTATAATGGAAATACATAATACCACACTCATTACACCATTGCAGCAATTACCATTTCAGGAGCATGTATTTACAATATTCCTCCAGTCAAATGTCACAGTAGAACAGTGTTTCAGACTCTTGAGTGTTTGATCTGCCTACGTCCCGCTGTGTATTCCTCAAAGAAATCCTCCCAGCACGGAGTGGTTGATGCAGATATGCATTTGAGAGCTCTTCTTGTGCCTTGCTGGAGGTGCAGAGGCACTTGTGCCATTGGGAAGATTCTGGACCATGTCCCTTGCTGTCTCAGCTTGAGGCAGGGGCACACCAGGATGCTCTGAGCTCCTTTGGGTGCATGCTGTGGCATGAGTTGTGGAGGTGCAGCTGGCAGGAAAGGGGGCACTGAGGAAGCATGCCATCCCTTAGGTAAAAAAACAAAGGCAGGAGGGACCAAAGAAAACTGTGTTTCCTAAAGAATATGTGCTTGGTCTGGGCAGCCCTGAACTAGCCCTTTCTGCCACAACTTCTGAGCACAGGAAGTTGTTGTTTAATGTTAGATAACATCTCCTGAACTCTCTTGGAGAGCCCTTGCCAGTCCTGAAAAGCCATCCTTCCTCCTGTAGAAAAGTACTCTGTGCTCCTGCACCAGAGCCTCTTCTGCAAGGCAAATTTTTGTAACTTATTTTTTGTGCTAACCTTCCCTCAGAGAAATTAGCTTAGAACTTGTTGTTTATGTTATGTTGTTTCACTGAAACATTGCTGGACACCTCGTGGTGTGGTTAAAAAGCTCGCAGAGGGCATGCAAGCACACATTTTCCTGCCTTTGATGTTTTCTGTGGCTGTATGCAGTATTTACTCTACAGTTCTTATGTAGTTCCTTTTGCTTTTTACATCACAGAGGGTTTTACATCATTCTTTGTCTTCTCTTTGTAGGCATTTCCTGTTTAAGCATGGATCTGGGTCTTCAGCTATCTTCAGCGCAGCCAGTCAGAACTATCCCTTAACATCCAATACTGTTTACTCTCCACCTCCTAGGCCTCTTCCTAGAAGCACCTTTTCCAGACCTGCCTTCACTTTTAACAAACCTTACAGGTGTTGCAACTGGAAGTGCACAGCTCTGAGTGCCACTGCCATCACGGTGACCCTGGCACTGCTGCTGGCCTATGTCATTGGTAAGCCCTGACCTTTCCTCTGCTCAGTCCATCTCTCACCTCCTCTGCTCTGTCCTCCTGCTGGCTTTGTACTAATACCAGTCTTGTTGTGCTCAGAATATTTGCCATTGGTGCTCTTTAAATCCTGGCAGACAAAGCACTGGATTGGCTAAAGGTTGAACATAGAATTCTCATTAACTTTCTGCTCTGTTAACCTTGATGCTGCCTAGCAGACAAAGAAATATTATCCAAGATTACATGTTTATCCTAGCAGAGGACTCCTGCTGATTTTAATTGCTGTGATATTTTCTTGAAGGTTTGGTTTTCATATTGCTGCTTACAACATGTTGCTCCTAAAGAATTATTGGGAAAGACTGGTAATGTTTAATTGTGTTTTGCCTTGCTACCCTTAGTTAATTCCTTCAGTCTCATCACCATTTAAATCTGACACGACTTCCCTCCTTATTGTTATGTCATTTGCTAGAATGACACCTAGCTCTAAAAATAGTTTTATACCATGTTGTCTAAGACAGATTTTGTTATCCCTTTATTGAATTTATGTTTTTAAAAAATGGGTTATATAGTACCAACTCTGCCACATTGTTAGCAAACTTCATTGGACAGGTTTATCAGAGTAGCCAGAAAGGCCTTCCTCAGGTTTGGGGTTTGCTTTTTGTTGGGTTTTTGTTGAGGACAGGTGTATTGGAGGCTGCTTGAAGTCAGTGTGGTTACAAGCACACACAGGAGAGCAGTTTTTGTGATTTCCTACATAACATTTAGCCTGAACTTTAATTCTTGCATTGGGTTTTCAATCTGAATTGAAAATACTAAAGAACATTCTGTGTGTAGAATTTAAGAACGTGACTGTGGCTTCTGTAAACACAGGGAAATGTAATTTCTTTTTGTTGTCTCCCCCACACTCTCAGACTGTTATTTTAGGTGGCAGGAGCCAGAGTATTCCTGGTGTCCTGTAGCTGGAATGGGAGTAATTCCAGGTTTGCCTGAAAGAGTGCAGTTCATGCTTGGTAAAACTTGACAGAGATACAAGTTCAGATACCTCCAAACTGATAAATGGCCGCTGATTTTCTATACTCTCTGAATAAACATATCTGTAGTGAAAATTATTAAAATTTCAATAATTTCTTGCTTCCCACTGAGGTTTTCTTCGGTCCCATAGCAACGGAGTTTTGATTATTGTCAGCAAGATGCTCATCAGGAGGGATTTTTTCCTACCACCCTCATCTAATGCATATGGGAAAGCAGATTTGAGCATTTCTGGTGCATGATGGTTTGAAAGCACCTGAGGATCCTGTAAGCTCCATTAATTGCAGATTTCCAGAACAGCTGCTGAGCATATGCCCTCGCTTAGGACTGGCTGCACCATTTTTGCAGCCTCATCTGTTTGCTACACATTTTATCCCACCCACACCATTGAGATTTTATCTGGATGAAGCACTGCCTCTTTCATCCCTGTTTAGATTTCAGTCTGCCACTGCAATTTCTGTAACTTTCTAGGGATATGCTGCTGGAAGCACTCCTTGTCACCACGAATTAAAGAGCTCTGTGTGACTCTCCTGCAGAAGTGTCTGTCATATCTTGGCAAAGGGTGGAGCATGTTTTCTTTAATTAGGCAGAAGCAGGTAAAATGGAGATGTTGTTGCATTTTATGAATTATTACTGTTTCTATTAATGTTTTCTATGGAAAAAATATAAATATTTGAACCAAGAGTTCCAGTTCAGAAAAAATTTTCAGGATGCAATTATTTGCTCTTGTTTTCCCCAGAAATGTTTGGGTTGCATAAGCTTCCCTGCAGATTCAGGTAGTATCAGTTAGCCTGTTCCAAGTGAGTATTCCTTCTGCCCATCTCTGGTTGGTTAAATATTTAAATAAGTTTATGGTCTCTTCTTATGACTCAGGTACCTCAGTTCTTTCCCTTTTGCTGGGTTTGATTCATAGCATATCAACTGTTTCCAGAGTTCACTGGCTCTGTGGGCTTGCATATTTGCATATCTTTTCACATCAGAAATGTAAATGTGCGTGTTTTAAAGGAGTAGTTGAATACAGAAATTCAGACTGTATGTAACACTCTGAGGTTGGAATGCACTCCCCCAGGTGTTTTCTCTTTGCTGCTGTGATTCAGATCCCTCACTCTGTCAGCTTTTCTGCAAGGCAGAGGAAGTTGTGTCTGAGCAATCACTACAGACATGGGCCCACTTTTAAAAACAAAACTCATTTTAATTTCAGAACCACACTGAAACCTGTGATCAGCTCAGCAGTTGCTACTGGAAAAATAAGGGAGACTTTTAAAAGGCAAAATTATTTTCATCATGGTATTTTCTGGCATAGCCTGCATTAACTTACCATGAACTACAATTTCAGGCCAAATGAGTGTTGATCAAAATTTAACTTTGAGCTTTTTCTTCTCCTCATATAAGAACTTAAATGTTCTTTTTCAAGTGTTTTCACTGCCATTTAATGCTTGAGCTGCACGTTACTTTTAAAGACGCCCAAATCTCAGCCTCATCTGAGAGTCAGAACATCTCCAAAGTCTTGGAGACACGAAGCTCATTCCAGATGAAAGTTTACAAGTGGCTCTTATATCTGTAATGAACTGAGACCTGTGCCAGAGTGCTCTAAGCTGTGATTGCTTTTCAATCTAAAGGTAAACCAGCAAAATGTGGGGTTTTTCTTGTATTTTTCAGCCTTTCCCTCTTATCAGTGAGAGTCAATAGCAAAGCTTTTACATAAGAACCTGTAATTCTTCTGTGTTTTCTCTCCTTTGAACTACTACTCAGTTAAAAAAAATACTATTTCTCCATTAATTCTCTTCTGGCCTATAATCACTGTGTTTACTGTTTGGCCTTTCTGAAATAAATTTGACTATTTTATGGACAGTAAGGAAATTATAAAACACTGTTGGTGGTTGTATAACAGCAGAATTATTGAAAATCTTTAGTTTATCAAGAAAAACACATATTTTCATTTCAACAGGAGTAATTTCTGTGAATAGGTTTTAAAGTCATAGTAGTTACTCCAAAAAAACCTTATTTCATAAAGTGCATGTTTGGCCTTCAGACTGTTGGAGATGTAATTGTAAATGTGTTGAATTATTTTCTATGGGAGAAGTCCTACATACTTTTATTTTTCAATTTCTGTTTTCCCGTATGTTGAGAAATGTGAATCCTGTGGATGTGGGGCAGGGTTGTTGAGTTTGCCCACAGAGAGGGCAGTGAGGCAGGTGAGCAGCCAGGGCACACCTCAGGTGCCTCTCACCAGTGCAGCTCCACCAGCAGCTCCTGGTCTGCCTGAGAGTCTTGCCAGAAAATTGAAGAGTAAATGAGGCAAATATAAGAGATGGAATCAGAAATAGGGGATTTCTTTTGGGTTTTGCAGCACCACATCGTTTCCCTTAAGGCCAGTACAATGGGTGCTCTGGCTGCTCGTTTAGTGGTTATTTTTAGCCCATTAGTGAGCAGGATTTCTCTTCCATGATACTTCACCATTTTATCAGCAGCTGATTTGGACTTGCAAATCACTGGTCCTATTGATCAAGGGTGCCAAACTCCCACTGTTCCTATTGATTTCAGCAGGTGATGCAAATGTTCAGTGCCTCTGAAAATTGCATCTCATGTTCTTGGATTTAACCATCCCTGACTATGAAATGAGTATTTTATATACAAATGAATTCTCAACTATGAATATGAAGTCGTCCCTATCCTTCATGATATTATCACTATTTATGAGCAGGCACTGGAGGTGGGTGTTGGGTCTTAAATGATGTTCACATGGAGGGTGAGGAAATGAAAGGCTCAGTGCTGCCTGACACTGTGACCTGTCATTCCTCACTCCGTGCACGAGGGAGGGGAGTGATGGTTTCAGCACTGGGAAAGGCCAGGCCAGATTTTAAGGACATGTATCTCAGTGCATGGATTTCTGACATTGGTTGCATTGCTTTAGACAGTGTGTAACAGCAGCAAAAAAGGAATTCTGCAGAGAGGGATCAAGGGCAAAGTGACCTGCTGCACACTGAAGAGTTAATGCTCTGGTAAACAGTGCAGGTGTTCCAGGGTTGTGCAAACGTTGTGATGCAGGTGCATAACCCTGAAACGCCTCTGAAGTCACTGGGAGAGCTCTCACTGAGACACGTACAGCATCTCTCAGCTGGGAGCTGTGGTGTCTGCCCTCCTGGGTCCTGGCTCTTACTGGGGAGCTGGATACTGCCACAGATCTCTGAGTGTTCAGAGGAGTCACATTTACTGGTGCCCAAGACAAGGCTTGGTTTGCTCCCAAGTATAAAATATAACTTGGTAATGAAAAATGAAACCATCATCCCTCCAGGAGGATCGCAGGAGAGCGGGGGTATATTTGTATTTTCAGGTATAAAAATGTTAGGATTAAAGAGAAGACTTCTTGAGAAAGAGGAGAGTGCTGAGAGTTAAGCTGGCTATAACAAATGCATGGAAGAAGTCCTTATTTCATGAAGTGCCCTAGATGATCAAAACAATTTACCACTTCTATATGGATTTAAAAAATATTCTGAAGACTGAATCAAATATTAGAAGTCTCAAATTCTGAAATCTGTTTACAGAGGAATGAAATCATATTTTATTTGTAAAATGAGCTGACAGATCACCTCTCCTAAAGGTCAGGATCAGAACTTTGATTCTCGCTCTTGTGTCCAGGTATTTTTCTCATTAATTCACCTTTACTGGAACTGAGACTCTGATGCATCTGTAGCTTAATGCATCAGTGTCTTGGTTTTATAAGCAGAATTTGCTAGCAGTTAGAGAAACAAATAATTTTCTGGCACTTAGAGCGGGTGCAGAAAGAATAGTCAGCTGCTGATACACATTCTGTAACAGCTCTTCTGAAGTCTGGGCTTCAGGGGGATGATCTACTGAGATCTGTAAAACAGCAGAGAAAGCTAAAGAGAAGCCTTTAGTGCAGGTCAGCAGTTTGGAGGGGCTTCACACTTGCAGGAGTTGCTGTCCTTTGAGCTCAGCTCACAGGTGCAGTGCTGGCTGCCCAGGCTCCTTGGACGTCTCCTCGCTGCCGAGTGTCTCTGCTGCGCTGGAGCCAAGGCTCTCACTCGGGCTCTGCCAAGCATGGGCCACCGGAGCTGACAAGCTGTGCTTACACAGAAGGGAGATAAGAATAAATTAAATTAGATCATTGGCTTCCTAGCAGATGGTGGCTTAATCCAGTTTACAAAGCCAGCTCTGAGAAACCCGCTTGTATCTTTGTGGGTTCGGTGTGGGCTCACTTGTGTTCAGTGTGGCAGAATTGTGGGGACTGAGGCAGTCACTCTGCAGCTCTTGGTTTGTTGTGTTTAAATGCTGAACAAAAGAAATGATCTGGTCAGTTTTTTTCAGAGGTGAAGACGTCTCCAAGCTTTTGTTCTGGACACAGCCCTCGTGGTTTCACTTACAGGAGTAAAGTGAAGCAACAAAAACCTGGCTCTGAGTAGAGAAAATCCCTTAGGCAGCATAAAGCTACACTCACTTTTCATCTCTTTGCTGAGAGAGATTCCATGAAAGAAAAATTTATAGAAAGGTTAGATTACATAGGCCTTTAATATTTCTTTTTCTCCAAGAGATCTGCTTTATACCTAATAATTACTTTTTAGCTAAGAAGCATAATAATTTAGCCAAGAAAAGCTCTGTACTCTGACTAGGATCTTCTGTACTAGAGAGAGAGGGGTCATTTAAAATTAACCTGCACAGCTCCACAGTGTGGCAGGGAGGCTGAGGAAAAAAATTCAGGTTCATCATAATCCTGTGGCATCCTCCAGTCTCTTCAAATACACTGACTACAGACTCCTCCAAATTTAGCTTCTGCCATAACATCCATAATCCATGTTAAAAAAAAAATATAAAAAATCTGTGTCTACTTTTGTGTTAGAATTTTATCAGAAACTTTGAATTAAAAAGGGCTATCTAATAAAATAGAAATGAAATACAGGTATGGTAGTATCCATCCTGTAAGCCCTATCTCCCAACATTATGTAAAGAGGTCAAATTTTGCCTTCAGATCAATTTTGCCTGCAGCTCACCTGAGTGAAAGCAATGTACAACTCATGGCAATGTGCAGCTCCCAGATTGCACAGAGTGCAGTAATAATGTAATTATTGACAGGGGATTGTCCTGGATGTTCAAGCAAGCCAAGAAAGAATATCTCTGAGATGAGTGCAGTTCCTCCCAGCAGGGAAAATCTTGCACTCAGCTGTCAGAGGAGAGGTTTGGTCAGGCCAGCTGATGGAGGTTGGGGCTGATGCTCCTGCTGACTCACCTCAGCTCCTCCCAGCAGAAATGTGAATTTTGCAATCATGCTGGCTAACAAACTCTTCCATCTCCATTGCCCTGCCAGTCCTTGGGTATTGCCTGGAAGTGTAGCAGCTCAGCAGTGACCTTACACACCCTACCAGCACCTGAAGTGTTCTAGGGGCTGAAAAATACAGGGTATGTGATTGCAGAAATTTTTTGGAATGCCAGATAGGCAGAGGCAGAGTAGCTTTTGCTTGTTCTGTAATGTAAGTGTAGTCATCAAACCTCAAAGGCTGCTCTGTGTGAACTTGAGCTGATCACAGAATGCACCCTTAGTGCTGATGGTGGGTTTCGTGCTGTCAGTCAGCAGCCAGCCCTCAAGGGTGCTGCAGGCAAGGTCTTCAGAGGGCTGAACTCTGAGGAGAGGGCAGAGGCATTCACCAGAATGAATCTCTGTCCTCTTACCCAGCCCAGCGCTGTTGGACACAGTGCTGGTGTCATCTCTTGTTTGTTCTGTGGGTAGGATCTTACACCTGGGCATTACACATGGCAAATACAGCTGAGAATCCATCCTTGCAAATGGATTTATGCTGTGGGAAGTGACATTGTGGCCCACACAGGAATTGCACAGCATTTTCTGTGCCCCTTTGGTAAAAGAAAAAAATCCCACTATAAAAAAATCAAAGGGAGAATAACTCAAAAGAGAAGTTCTTTTGAGCTTTTTAATGAAATTCAGTACATGCCTATTTATTTCTAAAGAGATTTGAGAGATGGAGATTTGAAAGTTTTATGTAATCTTATTTGGTGAAATAACTGTGTATTTAAAACATGCTGTAGGTATATTGTAGGAAAAAGCTCTATGGGAATTTTGTATACCCTGGGTAAAAGAAAAATATCACCAAAAATGAAGAGGTTAGGGAGGGCTCTGTGTCTGCTCAATAAACATCTATTATTCCCTGGAGTTAACCTCTGAAAAAGGCATCTCTAGGAATTGTTTGTGGTGACCTGGATCTGAAGGCAATTCCTCAATAGCTGTAATTAATGTAAGGGAAATCGGGATGGTTTTTAAGATTGCAGGGAGGCTGGGTTTCTGCAGGGGCAGGAGGCATGCAGATCCGTTCCCAGGATGTTATTTGCACAGCCATGTGCTTTGCTGGAGAGCCCTGAGCTGTGCCCATGGCTCAGCACAAGCCCAGGGCCCGTGTCACCTCCCAGGGATGAGACATCCGCCCTGGCACCGAGCTCCTCTCCGCAGCACGGGGGGTGTTTCCAGGGAGGAAGCTGACTGTCAAACACACTCACAGAGAGTTTTGCAGCCTGCCAAGCCTTGGCACGAGCTGTAAAAACAACAGCACTTCCCCAGCCTGAGGGAGGACAAAGGCAGGACAGGAGTGGGGTGGGTGCAGTGCCTGGTTGCATGCGCAGGTGCAGTGTGGCACAGGCATGCAGCAAGGGAGAGGTGCAGCACAGCCTCAGCCCCGTGCAAATGCTCTCCTGGGAAATGAATAACAACAGTGAGTGGGGAGAGTGCAAGAAAGCAACTATATTATATCCAGGACTCTGTAACCACTAAAAGCTTATTATTGATGTGTGCAGTTGTGTTTTGCTTCTAGTGATCTGTTTCAAGTGCTTATATAATTCTTTGCATTGGTATAAATGAAATGTGCATTCATTAGCTATCAGTCTCATTGAACTGTGTTCCCTTTTGTTGTTAATAACTCTTTAAATAATTATAATGTGCTCAAGTCAGGAGCAAGAGCCCTTACTCTAGAGATGGCAAGGCTGCTTTTTGTTGTAGCAGCAGTGATCTGTCCCACGTTAAGAATCTCAGAACTCAGACCTTAACTCTGTGTGATCTGACTGCAAGACCCTTTTCAAAGTATTGCCATGGACTATAGAATATGAAGCAATCCAGGCTTGAGATCTCACCACTGACACCAGAAGGCTTAGAAGTTCACTTCTAATGCCTCTTCTGGGGAGTGGGTATGTGCTGCCCAGTCTCCAGAGTCCAGATCTGATGGTGTCAGTGGTTTGAGATGCAGTAAATTTCTCACAAATACTGTCACCTCACTAGTTCCATAGAAATGCTGTCATTTGCTTGATTTGGATGATGTATCTGTAGTTGGGTGACCCTGGAGTGCACAGATCTGGAATTAATGACTGTAGATGGGCAGCTTTGCATTCTTGTGGTGGTTTTCCCAAGCCCTTGACAGGAATCCATACAAGGCTTGGGATTTCGTTGAATTTTTTAATTTCCCTTTTCAGCATGCAAGGGAGACTTGTGACCAAACACATGGGAAATGGACTCCAGGTTTCCTGGTTGTATTGGAGATACTTTCCTTGAAGTATGTACAAGTGCAGAATAAAACCATGTACTTCCTTAATGCAAGACCCATTCTAGATCACACTTCTTTCTCCTGGGAGTCTCTGAGGTTCCTGCACGCGTCAGGAAGAGCAAATGCATTGCCTTTTAGGCTCCCACTGTGGGAGATGCTACTCAGTGCAAATTGCTGCATGTGGCTCCAGAGCTGCTGCTCGGGCTTGGCTCTTCATGTGACAGTTCCAGCTCCTCAGTGGGGCTCATCCTCAATCCATATTTTCGTGGGTCAGCACTGCTCCCTGCTGGGTTACCTCAGTGCTAAGGCAGCCTCTTCATTGGAAGACTTTGCCTCCTGAGTAAGACCCAGGTAATGGTCTAGCCTAAGTGCAGGAGTGTCATGTTACACTGAAAGAAGATCCTCTGTTGCTGTCTTTCTCCAACCATCCTTCAAGGCCTCAGATCAGAAGCAAAGAAGGGAAAGCAGAAAACATGAATGGCTCTACAGGCAGAGTAGAGTAGGCAGCCCCTGTGTATGGAAATCAAGGTAGTTTATAACTTTTAAAAGGATTATTTAGTAGTTTTCCTTGTGCATACATGAATAACAATTGTATTTCTGTTAATTTGTTTTGTAAAATAATTGCATATATTTAGATGTAGAGCCAGCTTTTTATCTGCAGTGCAGTCCTAGATGAAGTCTAGGTGCTTTTGCTAATGTTTAACTTAAATGAAAGGGATTCAGAGTGCAGTGGGCACAGTTTAACTTCAAACTGGATTGGAAAGGTGAGAAGTTTGGGTTGGTGTCATTGCCTTTGTCAAAAAATTCTGAGATCTTTGACAGTCAAAAGCTGAGGGACAACACTGATACAGCGTTAGAGTCTGTCACACAGTATTGAATTTATTCAACTGTTATCCTTTTAATTGCAAATAATTCCATTAATTGCTGCAGAAATTCATCACCCTGACCTGGCTGAGCTCCAGAAGGAAGTGTGGTGACTAATTAAACATTGAGTTTTAAGGTAAAATGGTAAATTGCTCGTTAGCCCCCTTGAAATTCTGATTTATTACTAACAGAATAAAGTAGTACTTGACTTTGCAGAAACTGGGTCATAGCATTCTTTCACAGTCTCACTGCAGGTGCTGTACTTTAGACATCAATTAATTGGTCTTCATTTTTTTGCAGCAGTACACTTGTTTGGTTTAACCTGGCAACTACAGCCTGTGGAAGGGCAGCTCTATGAAAATGGAGTTAGCAAAGGAAATAAAGGAGTAGAATCCATGGATACCACTTACTCACCAATTGGAGGAAAGGCTTCGGATAAAACAGAAAAAAAAGGTATGTGTACCTGAGGAGGTGTGGTAACATGATGGACAGTTAAACATTCCTGCTGCTCAGATCCTGTATTTTCTACATTTTGACAAGATTTTGGGTTCAGGTTCTATCTTCTTTGCTGTAATTCTAGAACAGGTATGAAAAGCACATCACCAGATGAGTTCCTTTAGCAGAGCTCTCACTGAAATTAGCAACCAGCCCATTGGAAAAGGAAGGTTCAGTAGCCCAGTGAGAGAAGAGATGAGGGGGTTTGGCTTCTGTCCTCAGGCAAGGAAGGGGAGACCACAATTGCCTGGCTCCCTCTGGGGCAGAGCCTGATGCTGTGCCTGCCCTGCAGACCAGGGTCAGTCTCAGGCAAAGGGACCCTCTTTGTCTTGCCAGGTCAGAGTGTGCACAAGAGCAGAAATCCTCCTGCTTTTCAAGGCATGCAGTTCTGGAAGCTGAAATGGAGTCCTGTCACATCCCAGCTGAGCCAGTCACAGTGAATCAGCTCCCAGGGATCCCCCACAGCTTCACAAAACCCCTGAGCCAGGCTGGCAGCTGCTGCTGCCCGGGGCACAGCCCTGCTCTGCCCTGCTGCCTCCTCTGCAGCTCCCTGTGCCCGCTGCAGGGATCAGCCCTTGGTGGCAGCACAGAGTGCACATCATCTTCTGCCAAGGATGCCTGGAGCCCTTGCAGTGCCAGAGCTGGGCTGGGAAGGCAGTGGGCCATGCAGGCAGGGTGTGAAGCACAGAAGGAACTCTCTGGGATGTGCAGTTCCTTCTTCTGAAGTCCTGTGAGCTGTGCTTAGATCTGCTGCTCCAGTACTGGTCCCGTGCTCTGGCCCATCCACCATCCTGGCAATGCTCTCTGATCAGGAAAAGCAGGTGCCTTCCCATTTCTTTTTATGGCACTCAGGAAAAGTGGAGAGATCAGATCAGATCAAAGTGAATGGGAGTGGAATATGGAGCCTCATCTTTCCAGCTGTTAGGAGAAAAGTACAATTGTACTGATAGCTCTGCAGTGATAGGAGACCTCCAGAGCTTTCAAATTGTGGAGCAGAGCAGGGATGTGGTTGTGTGTGTTCTGGGTAAGATCCATGGCTGAAAATAGGCAGCAGAGTGGAACACTGTTGTACCAGTCCCTCCAGGAGGAAGATGGCATGGTGCATCAAGAATCTTGCAAAGCAGAAAGGTGAAGCTTTGCCTGTAAACTTGAAGCCTCTGATGTAATTTCACAGGGATAAACAACTGCTGTCAGTTTAAATGTGACCTCACACTGTCCCAACTCAATGCAGCAGCACAGAATGCCTTTCCAGGCTTGGAAAGCATGTATTTTGAACTAATCTGTTAATGAAAATCCGGTTTATAAACCAGCAAGTCAGATTTCTTCAAGAAGTCTGATTGACTTCTGACCCACAGCTATGAGTTAACGTTTTAATATGTAGTAATGTGATTAAAAAGTCAGCTCTCCTATTGATGCTGGCATTTAGCAGGGGAGTACAAGGAAATTGATTGTTTCAGGATCAGTAATAATAAGCATATGGGGATATTTTTGTGGAGGTAATTGGCACCACGCTGTTCAGAGTTTTTCTTCCTTGAAGCCAAGAGAAACCTGTGATTAGGAGTCTATCTTCTGTCTGAGACTTCTGAGGAAACTGTGCTTAGAAAGCATAGCAGAGAATTAATACCCTAGTTGACAGGATTGGGAGCTGTACAAGGAATTGAATATAGATAATTAAATGATACTTTGCCGTACAAGAAAATGTTTTTACAACAAGAGCAGAATTGTATTGCAGCGCTGTAATTTTAAAAGTTTATTTTGGACTTTTCCAAGAAAGAGCAAGGAAGTACAGAGGGATAGTCCACGAGGAGTGTGTTTCCAGGTGCCTTTTTTTGTACAGCCAAATAAATACCTGCTTTCTTCAACTAACCACAGAAACAAAGCAAAACTCTTTCTCTGTAAAGAGAGCAGAGTGGCTCAGTGAATATGAAAATACACATTTCAATGTGACTCTGGCATTTCCATGCTCTGTGGTTGTCTGAGGAATTAGCATTTGAAAGGCAGAGGCTCTGTGACTCCAGCCTGTCAGCAGGGGTGCATGGTATGTGCATTTTTTCCTGTTAGCACTGTGAACAGCAGCAGGCACTTCTTTCCCAAGGGAGGAGATATGTGTACATCTAAGTGCATCTGGGGTTTTTTAAGCTTATATTAAATGATTGCTAAAGCAAAGGTATTTCCAGCCAGATGTGGAAGAACTCCCGAGGTACGTTGCAGCACTAATGGGATATTCAGCATAATTTGATAATATCAATTAGTGAGAATTCACCCAGACTGAAGACATAACACTTTTTCTTTTCAACAAGGAAACAGACCTTCTCACTCCAAGATACAAGAAGTAGTTACTGTGTGTTAGAGACCTTGAACACTGACCAGTAATGCCTTGTACTTCAAAAATGATACTTTAGCCTTGACTTTTTACTTAGTGCTCTACTGTCTTGTAATTGAATCATGTTAATTACCATGTGTCAATATCATCGAAATTACCATAGGGTTTTACTTAACCCAGGGTAATTGCTTGCAAAGAATCATTAAGATTTAATATCTCTAGAGTATTGGAAATAGGGGAAAAGGTTTTTAAATTTACATAAGCCAAGTAAGATCTTTTATGGCTTTGGGTGGAAAGGGATCCACTTTCATTGGACAACAGAGGAAGTTTAATTCTCTTTTCAAAACTCAATATTCAGATTTTTCTGTGAAGCAAATTCGGCAGAAGTACTCTCACCTTGAACATGGTTAAAGTAGCAATTTGGAAATACTTTAACTCACAAACTAAGCCAGTGGTGTATTTTTAGGGTATTAGATTACAGGTCTCTATCTAAAAATAGATGTATTTACGTGGTGAGGTGTTATAAGCCAGCCCCTCGTTCTTGCTGGGGGTTGGTGACACAAAGCAGCTGTAAAGCTGGAAGATCTGGTACCCTGGGAATTGCTCCTGCCTTGTAAATTAAATCTCTATTCATTAAGAGTGCCAAGTACTTCCTACACTCACTAAAGCCCATGCCAGGTCCCACTGAGGGTCTTTGTTATTAACACACTCAGGCAAAAGCTGGGCCTAGCTTTGCTACTGCTCTTTTCTCTTCCAGGGGTGGTTTATAAAATTGCACATACATTATGTTGGATTAGATATTTATGTGCATTTGTTGTAAAAGATGAGGCTCCAGTCACTTTGCTCCTCGTTATTTTTCCTTGTGGTTCTGGAATGAAGTGAAACGGGGATGGATATGGCTGCTGGATTTAATCTTCTCTTGACTCCTCCTCTAATGCCACACACTGTCCTGCTTTCACTCTAGTTCCGAGTGTGGAAATGTCAGCAGAGTTTTACAAACCTTTCCGTGGAATTAGCTCAAATGTTAGCAGGGCTGGGGCTGTCATTTGCAGTGTGTCACAATGCTGATCACAGACAGGCAGGGGAGAACATGAAGATGCTGACAGAAGCCAGCAGAGCAAGCCAGCTCCAGTTTAGTTTGGCCAGGTCTCCCTTTTGCATCCCATTTCCCTTTCTGTTTCAGGGCTCTCCCACCCGTGTGTGAGGTTACACATTGTAGATGTCTGCAGATTTACTGTTTGGCATTCTGAAATTGTGCCAGTTTTGTCTTCAGAGTGCCTTTCTCTGTCCTCATGCCCCTATTTCACTTCCATGAGGAAAGACCAAGCCAGAGCAGATGTTCTTTATTTCTCCAGGACTGGATTAACACTACTGTAATAAAACCATTAGGAATGGTGATTAATAGGAATCCAGGCTTTGGACGGGCTCTGAACTGCCAGGTTTGATGGATTTTCTGTCCTCACTGGGGTCCATTTGTGCAGCTTCTGCAATGCCCCTTCAGCAGCAGAATGAAATGTGTGCCAGAGGAAGAATTTCCCTCCATCCTCACTCTGTATTCACAGTTGAACGTGTTTTGTTTGTGTAGCTGATGGGCAAAGACCGTGGTTTACACAGCAGCAGTTCCACCTTGTCGTAATCAGTAAAGTGTTTTAAGGTTTCCAGCAAAAATCATGGCAGAAATGACACCTGTTGTTGGAAATACGTTGTACATGTTTGGTTGTGTTTTCCAATTGCTGAATCAAAGCTGCAGTTATCAGTGGTGGAGGTTGGGGTTTGTATAGTCCAGTGTACCGAAGGCACGTTTATACCTTGTAACCTTCTCTCTTCACCACTGGAAATACTCAAGTGACTGTTTGTTTATGTCTGGAAAATCAGTGTTTCAGAAGGGCCGGGCCATTGACACGGGGGAAGTGGAGATTGGAGCCCAGGTGATGCAGACCATCCCCCCTGGGTTATTCTGGCGCTTCCAAATCACCATCCACCACCCTGTGTACCTGAAATTCAACATTTCACTGGCAAAGGACTCTCTGCTGGGAATCTATGGCAGAAGGAACATCCCACCTACTCACACTCAGGTAACTGAAATGATCCTGATTCTATCACATTTATGATATAGCTGCAGATATATAGAATTATGGATATAACTGATGCCATGTTTCTGATCTACAATAATGCTGTTTATATGTAAACTGAAGCTAAATTGACTAGGTTATGCAATTGCTGTCCACACTGTGAGTACTTAGGCAATCCCTCTGAAGATTTTGACTGTTTACTCATGTTTAAAGGAGACATGCAGAATAGATTCATGAGCATATGCTAGGTGGTTAATTTTTGCTCGTTTTTATTTCAGTTTGATTTTGTAAAACTGATGGATGGAAAACAGTTAATCAAACAGGAACCAAAAACCTCAGATGAGCCTCAGCAAGCTCCCAGGAACCTGATCTTGACTTCCCTGCAAGAGACAGGGTTCATTGAGTACATGGACCAAGGAGCTTGGCATATGGCATTCTACAATGATGGCAAGAAAGTGGAGCAAGTGTTTGTACTAACTACAGCTATTGGTAAGAGCAGTCACAATGTAATTGCTGTTCTGATTTACTACATTGCAAAGATGTTTCAGATGTGTTCCAGCTCCTCTTAAGTATTCTCTTAAATGTATTCTCTGAAAAGTATTCTCTTTTATTTCAGCTTAGTTTAATTAACCTCAGTGGAGCAACACTGTGTTTAAGCCAATATTAGACAAATAGTAATGTTTGTATATTAAAGGTGGATGTTCTCAGATTAATTAAGTGTGAAGATTTCATGTGTTAAAATTTTTATATGATAGCTTAAATGCTTGGATGGTTTCTGGTGTTACCTTTTTCCAAGTAAAAGATATTTTATCTGCCCTCTCTCCTTACGTGGGCCATAAATCCTACAGAAAATTATCCAGGCTTTAAGTTCTTATTTCCAGTATTTTAGTCAGTTGAAAGTTGGAAAATCTTTTGTGGATTTGTTTGTGAGTGTTGTTTGAGGGATGGGTGCTGCAGTTACTCAAATGCACCATTTTGTTTGGAATCCAGAGGACAAATAGAGGAGGCAATGTCCTTGGCATGAGAGATTCCTCCTGCCTTTTAGACACCTACAGGTGTGCAAGTGCTTGCAGGTGTGGGTGTTGGGAGTGAGCAGCCCTCTCACAGAGGGCTGGTTTGGAATTTAAATGGAGGTGCAGTGTTGTATTTGTGACAGTCTGGCTTTGCTGCAGGACTTGAACCACTGCCCCCTTTAGTTAACCTGGCCCACCATATGTTTAGCAAGATGTCTTCACTAGTAATGGACGTGCCATCTGCTCCTCAGAGCAAGTGGGTGCTATTTTTACTTGGTGGTAAACACCTTGCAGAGCAGGACAGCATGACTCAAATATCAAGATTCTGAAGGACTTGCATAAAAGGAAAAAATTAGAAATTGAGATAGAGTTGTAATGACTGGTTCTGGTGTAAAATTTCGTATTTGCTCTGTTCAAAATGCTGAACTTCTGCAAGAATATATGCCATTACTCAATTCCATCTGAGAAAATAAGATTCAAGCGATTTATGAAGCATCTTTGCAGGTGCTCTACAAAGACCATAAAACCTGGCCAAACTCCAGCCCAGCTCAGTATTCAAATTCCTGATTCCTTGTTTATTTTTATTGTAAGACAGCAGGGTTTGTACAGGAGGGTTTAGATAATTCATTTAGTTGCATAACTCCTAGTTCCTCTCTTCCCTCCCACCACCCCCCCCTCAAAAAAAAACATAAATTAATTGCCAGAGTTTAATTCATGTTATTTGTGGTAAAAAAGTTGTCCATCCCTTCTGTGGGCAATAAGCAGAAGAGACTCTGAAAGAGGGAAGTGTGTGAGCCACAGTGCAGGCAGGAATCCTTGGACTTCATCTTCAGAAGGGCTGCAAAAAGATATTTTTGGGGAAAAGTCTGTTCACTGCAAGAATTCTACTGCTGGTGCATTTGAGAATACTGCCAGCTATTGTGTTCTCATAACCTGTGTGTCATCTGCTCCTCGTTTTCTGTGCATCAGAACTTGATTGTTTCTTTAGGGGTTTCCACAAAAAAAAAAAAATTAAAAAATCCTTGAGGCATTCTTCTTGTTGGTACCCAGACTGGTCTAGAGTCATATTTGACATCTCTGCCAACAAAGGGATCAGCCAGAAACCCTGAGAGCAGAGCAGGAGCTTGGCTGCATCTCTGCCAAGTGCTCCTGTGAGCCAGCCATGCCCCCATCAGCATCTGCTGGATTGTTTTGAGAGGCTCCACGTTAGTTGTGTACAGAATTGATTCTTCTGACACTTCACTGAAATTCTGATCAGGCCTTCCTAAGGAGGGTGAATTGCATGCAAAGCCTGGCATGCTTCAGGTGCTTCTGGAAACTGAGCAAAGGGCAGCCCAAAGTGGGCACTGCACTGCCCAAACCATCCATCCCTCGTTTCAGGTCACTGGAGGGATCATTTGCCATGTGATTCTTGGAAATCTGACAGAAGGCAGGGAAGTGCACACACAGAGCAAGAGAAGAGTTGATAAGGAGCAGTAATATAAAGCATTTCAGTGAAAAAAACTACCTTCTAAAAGTGAGCTGTTGTTTTAACTTGGAAACAAGCATCTGTTGTGGATATCTGATGATATCTGGATATCTTTGATGCACATCAAAGGCCTGCTCTTTAGTATGAGCTGCTGGCCTGAAAAGAATGTATTCAAATAACCACGGGAGCTTTCAGGAGGAACCAATCCTTACCTAAGTGCCCATAATTAAGATAAAATTACACTTATATCAGTTATTTTTATTAATGGTAGGATCTGCGTTTTCTTATTTGTCCTCAATTATTTTGTGGGAAAAGCGAGAAGTTTCCCATTTTTCCTTGGCCAGAGGTGATTCCCCATCTGTGAGTGGCTGTGGCCATGGACAGTCCCAGTGCCCCTGGCCCCAGAGCCTCTCTCCCATCCAGCACCTGCATGGGCTGCAGAGCCCTGGCGCTGCTCTGACACTGACCTGCTCCACACAGCAGCATCTTAGCTGGAATTTACTTCAGATTCTTTGTGGAAAATCCACAGAAGTCAGTGAATCCCCTGCATTCCTGTAGGATGTAGGTGTGTAAATTGGAACCAGCTAATCCATGTACAGACAGGAGCCTGTCCTCAGATGTGTGAGGTTAAGTGGCTTAATATCCAAAGCTGTGTGATAAAACATGGGCAAGTTTAAGATCAGAACTGAAGGTGGGTTTTTTTCCCTTCAAATCTAGTTCTTAGTTCTTTATCACATCAAATTTCATCGCTGTACAAAAGATTATTTTTTTTTGTTTATCTGATTGTATAGAAGTGGAAATCCTGCCCTTCTCCAGGGGATTCAATTCACATGGTTCAAATGAACACCATAGAAGGCAATTTACTCTATAAACAGGTTTCAAACAAATTACTTCAGCAGGAAAAGAAAGTGTTTAAGGTGGACACTTTTCAGGAAATACTCAGGTTCCTGCAGTGCTTTTAATGGTGGTAAATTTTACATGAACACTTACTTTAAAAGCTTTTTGGTGTAATATAAATGATGCACCTGTTATCTCAAAGCTGTCAAGAAAAAATCTAATAAATATTTGTAAGCTGCTTGAACAGGACTTTTGTTTTATGCTCCCTATGAATGAAAATGGGTTTTTTACTGCTTCTGCACCTATTTGTATGTTGAGATGTGTCCTGCAGAGTGAGGTGAAGATGCCATTCATTTTGAATTCAACCAGTTTATGTTTTTCTTTGTGCACAATTGCCTGGATAAACAGAAATCCTGGATGACTGCTCCACTAATTGCAATGGGAATGGAGAATGTATCTCAGGCCACTGCCACTGCTTCCCAGGATTCCTTGGTCCTGATTGTGCAAAAGGTAATCTCATATTAACTGACCCACGGTGCATGACAGGGATCATGAGTATGCTGTGTGACTGCTGGGCTTGCAAAGATTCAAAGTGATTAAAGGAGATTAAATTCCTTTTTCCAGACAGATGGCAGAAACAGTGCAGGCACACATGTGGAAAGTTTCTTTATGCTGTACTTGAGTTAACATGGATCAACAGCTTCTCCCCCCCAGCTTCCAAATTTAATAGGTTCCTCCATCCAGCTTTGCATCCTGTCTGTAATTATAAAATACATTTTTAATGGATGGGTTAGCATAGCATAATGTTTTCTGTTATTTAAAAGTGACAAACAGCTTCACTTTGGAGGAAGCATAAGTAAATCAAATGCTTCTGTGGTCTTAACTAGAACAGGGTGTAGATAAGAAACCTAAAGCAGCTTAGAGATGGTTTTCCAGCATTAAGGCAAAAAGCCATGTTAAGTGAGCTTACTTCTGTTTCAGGTATTTCTGTCAGTATTATCCATTATCTGCTGCATGTGGTGTCCAGAAGTTCTCATGATTTCCCAATGTCTCCTCAAATGTAGGGTTTATTTTCTTAAGAGTCCCTTGGCTCCAGAATTGATACTGGATGGTAAAAGTAACAAAAGCAACATTGCTGGTTTGCATACGGACCAGTAATGGCTGCAATTACAATGATATTATGTCTTCTTAGAAGAAAAAAGAAAAAGGCAGCATCTTGCTTCAGTTGACAGGAAAGAATTATTAATCTTACTGAAAATCAGGCTTTCCTGCAAGTTTTCTGCAGAGGCCAATCAAGGGGAGAGTTGTTTTTATCTTCTAAGATCCCATTTGTGGTCAAAATGAAGGGATACAAGGAGACAGGGACATTGTTTTACTGCTGCACTACCCAGTCCAAGGACTCCAGTCTGTTACAACCCTTGAACCAGAGGAAGAATTGAGGAGCTGGAGTGGAAAAGCAATTTTACAGCAGGATAAATGCAATCAATGTTAATCTATGGAAGTATGCAAATACAGAAAGCAGGTGAATGTGCCCTCCTCAGATTCGTGCCCGGTGCTGTGCAGCGGGAATGGGGAGTACGAGAAGGGGCACTGCGTGTGCCGGCGGGGCTGGAAGGGAGCCGAGTGCGACGTCCCCGAGGAGCAGTGCATCGATCCCACCTGCTTCGGCCACGGCACCTGCATCATGGGCGTCTGCATCTGCGTCCCTGGCTACAAGGGAGAGATCTGTGAGGAAGGTTGGTCAAGTTTCCTTCTCTATAGCCGGGGGGGGGTTAATCTCTGTCTCTAATTTCTCTAATTTCCACCTGGTTTAAGGTAGTTATGAACTCACAGAGGTGTGAGCAGCTCTCTGTGGAGCAGTGCTGTTTTCCTCAAAACTGCCTTTGCCGTCTCACAGAAAGTAAGGTTAAGATAGAAAATTCTCAAAGGTAAAGGTATTCAGGTCTTGGTGACAGTCCAGTGGACTGATCACAAAAAGTTCACATTTTTATTTGAAAAGATAAAATTATTTATTTTTATTTGGCCAAAAGCTCAGGGCAAGGCAGTCAGAAGATCATTCAAACAAAACATGGTGTGGTAGTTCTCCAGAGCAATCAGACGATTCTAATCAGCTTTTCCCTTTTTCTTTCTGTTGCATCTTGGATTTTTCTGACAATAGAAAGCCAAAAGGGCAGCAAACAGATTATTTTACCACAGCAAATTTTTTAATTCTGTTTTCATATGTCATTTTTACTGGGAGCCTTTGCTCACGGCGCTGAACTGGCGTCCTTTAATGCTTGGCTAACAAGAAGTGTTAGCCACAGAAATTCTGTGAGAAGAAGCTGTTGTATTTCTGCTGGTTGTGGTGCTGGTGTGTCTCTGCCCTCATCTATAAACAGAAGCAGTTGTTGTTTCCCTCAGCATGTCTGAGATAGCTCATCAGCTTTGACTTTCTTCCCTTGTGCATAGCCCCAGAAAGCAGAACTCTGCTCGTGCTTTCCCTGATTTGATGATTTTTCACTAGTTCCCTTAGCCTGGAGCTACTGACAGCATACTTTGTGCTTCCTGCTATAGAGATTTTCAGTAATTCTTCTGAGTAGCACACACAGGAGGCTTTTTATGTTGCTTGAATTCTCTAGTCAGGAAAATGTCCAGGATGGATTTGATAGATTTGACGTACCTGGAATGGTTTTTAAAGGGAGGATCAAGAGAATGCTTCTGACATAGTCAATTGTTGGTAGTTTCAGAAACCAAGAAAACCCAAATGGGAAAAAGCAAGTGATACACACATTTCCTCAGTGAGGCTGAACAAGCCTGTCGATGGGGAGAGGCTGACTGCTGGTTTTAGTTGATTTGTTTCTTGCCATAGTGAGATCCTGCAAAATGGTTGGGGAAAAAATAATGTAAATGTACTCAGACAGCTATCAAAACCAAGAGTGGAAAACAATACATTTTTATAGTAAGAAACTTATTTAAATCTAAAAAAAAGGTGAAATTATGTAGAAATAGAGAAATGTGGTGGATGGAACAAAGCTGTATAACCAAGTATGGTGGGTTTTTATTGTAACAGTGTGTCCTTGACATGACTGTTCAGTTTGTATTGTAAAGCATAACTTGTGTAGTAGTTAGGGGATTCCATCAGGAATTAAGATTATTTTATTGTATGTAAACAGGAGTTAGTTTTATAGCAGTGCTGCTAATAGACAAAGCAGCAGATGTACTACCCAGGGAGCAGCAGTAACTGCATGTATTCATTGCTAGGAGGGTCCCTTGGACTTGTCCTGCCAGATTATCATCCCTAAAATGGAGTCACTCTATTAATTTTAAAATATCAGCAAAATAAAGAGCTGTCTGAGGATGAGAGAAAATTGCTGTGTATTTTTGTCCTGTGCTTAGCAAGAGGGGCATTGTCCAGAAACACTGATTCCCTCTCTGAGAATTACACTGTGCTGTGCACAAAGCTGGAAGGCTGAAAAAGATAGAAAAGAAATCCTGAAATAAGATGTCGAATTGGTGGCAAAGCAGTTGGAAAGATAAAGCTTTACTTCTTTATTTTTAGGTTGAAAGGTCCTATAAACTGGAGGCCATTAATTTCTAGGTCTGAAGTATTTATCCTTCCCTTCCTGAAGCAGAAAGCATCTCTTCATTCCCATAGCACAGGATCCTGGTTGTTAAGTTTACAGTTTCATTATTAACACAGTACTTGTGCTGATATTTGAGAAATGCACAGCAGAACTATCCCAGTGTCTGTGTAACATCTTGATAACAGGATGGGCTGCTGGCTAATTGTTTCCCCTGCTCACCCCACAGATCCTTCAGCTCTCCTGTCCTGCTGCAGCCTCCAAGGAAGGCTGGCTGCTTCTGCTTAAAACCTGCCTTGTTAAAGCAGTGCTGGGCCTTTGTGAAGGGATATGCTGCTCATACAGCACTAACCAGCTGATTTAAATTCCTCTACACAGCTCCTGAATTTTTCACTAGGAAGAATTTAATCCAAATTGAGAACAAATTTCGTCCTTTGTTTGCAAATTGTTCATCAGTACATTATGACTTTTATGAAGCCGTTCATTACCTGCAATTGCCCAGCACGTATTTTTTATATGTATGGGATTATTTTTTTTTTACGGCAAGCATTGAGTCAGAAATTCACTGCTCAATCTTGGTGGACAACACTTTTTCCATAGCAGATTTTCAGCTATAGAGAGAGCTTTTCACAGGAAGGTGAAAGAATAAATCTTCCTTTTCCCAGATGTAGATAAAACACGGTGCACAAATACCCAAATGGAAATACAAAGCACAAATACAGGAGTAACAATGAATTGCTCCAGCTGTTTGCCAGCCCTACTGCTGAAGCACAGACTTCACCAACTTAGACCAATGGATCTCTCCTGGGGATCTGTGTTTTAAAAAAAGGACAAAATCCATGACAAGAGATTCCCATGGCCTCTAACAGTCTACATGCTTGCTTTCTGGTTTGTTTTCGACTCGCCCTTTTGCACAGAAGTTGGGAGCCTGTTTCTCCCTTGTGTTTGTTAACCCGTTTCAGTTGGGTATTTGCACAAACCCCCTCAAGCACCCTGCCTCCCGCTGCATTCCCCTGTCAGTAAATGTGCAGGGGTGGGTTCTGTGCCCTGAGCCGTGTGTTTGCTTTGCAGAGGACTGCCTGGACCCCAGCTGCTCTGCCCACGGCGTGTGCGTGCAGGGCCAGTGCCACTGCTCCTCGGGCTGGGGCGGCCTGAGCTGCGAGACGGCGCTGCCCGTGTGCCAGGAGCAGTGCTCGGGCCACGGCTCCCTGCTGCTGGAGACGGGGCTCTGCAGCTGCGAGCCGCACTGGACCGGCCCCGACTGCGCCACAGGTAGGACACGAGGAATGGAGGCCTCATCAAAGGAGGAGCTACTGGTTTATTTGCGGGGCTTCTTTTATGCATTTTACAGATGTGCCCACCTTAGAGGTGGGACCTTTGGGAACCATTGGTCAGTTCCAGAGACTACCACGTGAAATTCCTCCTCTGGGAAAGTGTGTGCAAAACAAGGTGGTTTACAATATGTGACCTCGTTTACCAGAAGAGTGCCTGGGAACAGAATTTCCTAAAACCAAGACATGGCAGGCACGAAGCGTGGCAACAGAGGGGCACTGCCCTATGGGCCCTGCTCGCTCACAGAGCCTCGGGGGGGCTGCTGGCTGTGCTCTTCAGGTGTTGTCTGAGTTTTTGCCGTTCTCCTCTGTCTCCTTTAAGGAGTTTGTAAAAGTCTTGTTTTAGCCTTCTGTGTCTTTGGAGTCAGATACCCTTTCATATAAACAAGCCATTTGTTATGGTGACATCTAGAGATGTTCACGTTCTTTCCATAAAGGAGGAGACTGTTGACAGACTGCTGCATGGTCCAGTGTGGATGGAGAAGAAGATTTTCTTCCTCCAATCCATGATCACTGCTGGAATTCAATAAATGCTGGTTCTGTAAATAAAGTCCTTCTTTCCACCTGGGACATGGCAAGGTGTGGGTGTGAGTTCTTGCGTTAGTTGGGACATTCAGGTACAGCCTGGCCCAGCCCCGGCGCTCTTCAAGGTCACAGCGGCACGCACTCCGAGCTCAGAAGGCTGGAATGACTCCAGTCTTTATTACCTGGGAATTTCTTCCCTTTATGCTGTTTGACAAAGAACCAGCCAAGGGGTGGAAGAAAGACAAACTTTATCAGCTGCATTGGTCAAGTCAGAGGGACATCAAGAAGAAGTCCCTCCTAGGAAAGGCATGTAAACACAGGTTAGAGTCAGGAAAACGTGTCTCTTGGTAACAGAACAGTGTCTGGGAAAGAGTTTCAGAGGACCCAAACATCACAGCACCAACCAGGGCTACGCAGCCTGAAGAGGGATGAGCCACCTCGGAGGTGCCTTCCCCTCCCTGCCCAGCTCTGGCTCTGCAGACGAGAGAAGCTTCCCTTTTAAAAGTGTCAGAGTGGGGAAAGACAGGAATCGGGGTGGGTGGGAAAAGAGAGATGAGGGGTGACTGTGACCCCTGCATATCCTTAGGAATTGCCAGTGTTTGGAGGCCCAGCCTGAGCTCTGCAGTCATTCATGGATTGTTTGAGGCTGGGAAAGACCAGGTTGTTCATGTTGTGGGATTTTCTGTAGAACATTACCAAAAATAACAACCATCCTTCAGGTTTTACCTGATGCTCATAGTTTTTGTTTAGTTTCTTGAAAGTGAAGCTTCACAGAGAGACTGAAAATGAGCATTTCCTCGATGAATTTCCTGGATGCTTTCTGCTGGGGTTGTCAGAGAAAGTGGGTGCTGCTACTGTGCTAAGAGGAATTTACAAAGCAAGGCAGGGAGGAACCAGCAGTGCTGTGGCACCTCCTGGGCGTGTCAGCAGCTGCCCTTCAGTTGCCAAGGATAAGAAATGCATTTTCTGTGTGACAGGAATGGTTCTGCCTGGTGGGGTGACACTGAGAGCAGTAGCCCTGCAAGAGGGCAGGTGCCTCCTGCATGCACTGGAGGCAGGTGTGACCTCACCTGAGCTGCTCAGCCCCTGGCAGGCTCATGCAGTCAGGGAACCCAAGAGAGATTGGGGAGATGCATGTTAAAAAAAAAACCCAAACACAAATACTGATGAGTGAGAAGGCTCTGTCAAAAAAAAATCTTTAAACAAAAAAGACCATCATTCTCTCATGCTGGGATAAAAAATCTCTTCCTCCTTAGAGGACCATCAAGGTTTGATCTCCCTAAACTTGATTAAGAGTTTAAGTGGATTTCCTAGGTGCTTTATACATTTACATTTCATTTTCTTGAAATGAATGCACTCTGCACATTTTGCTCTGTAATGGAGCATGTCATTAGCAATGGATGTACTTCTGCTTTTTCCCCTGTAGAGCCCACAGAGCCAGAGTCTCAGATGATAAGTGCCACATCCCAGCAGAGAATAGATGCAAGTGACAGATCTGCTGAGTACTGTGGAATACAGCCAGTGGTCCAAGCCACCAATTTTTCTTAGAAATCATCATTCAGAAGAGCACTTGGAACAGTATAAATTTCTGCTCAGATCTTTGAAGTGTGTGATTATGATCTTTAAGTAGGGACTTATAAAATGTTCCTCTACATGATGAATTTTTAAGCAACAAAATATTTACTTGCCAATAATTTTCAGTGTTTGTTACAAGGACCTTGCATTCATTCTACACTCCAAAATTAAGGCATGCAATTTTAGTCTGACTCTCAGAATACAAGGATACATTATATTGAGTTCCATGGGATTTTTAAAATACAAGTTAGTATATCCTGGCAGGCTTAAAATAGAGAAGGTTCTAGAATGTTTCTGAGCATATTGTTCCCAATACAGTGTGGCCATACAAGTCTACCATTTCCTAGATAAATTGTTTCAATTATGTCTGGCCCTCTCTGCTAAAAACCTGCTCCTTCCACTCCTGGTTTGAATAGGTGCAGAGTCTTGAATGGTGTTTCTTTCTGTGAGGTGAAAGACTGGCAAATTGTTTGAAGTCCTTTCCAGTGTCCAGCCTGGCCTCTGCTCTGACCTGTGGACTGGCATAACCCAATATCACTGCAGCACCTCCAGATACTCCTTCTGTTTCCAGAGTTATTGCTGGACAATTGCCATCCCCTGAAGGCCAGAAAATCCTCTTGCAGAACCCCAGAGCAGCTGTCAGGATATGTTTTCATTGTGTTTAAATTGGTTCTCAATAACAGCAGCTCAATATGGCTTGAAAGCTGTTCAGCCACTCAGTATTGCTAATCCTATCCTACTTGTAGGACACAACTTAGGCTGGCTTTTTGTTCAGTTCTGTTAAGATCCATCCTTTCAATATCCTTAGCTGGATATCTGTTTCAGATATATTTGGCCTCTTTCTACCCTACAATATTGAACTTCCATGAAAAGCCACTTGCCTTTGTTAGCTCAGATTTCAATTTACCTCTCCCAGAGATGACATGGTTTTCCTTTAAGCTTTGCCTTGCTGCTTATGAGCATCTTTGTAAAGGCTCTTCCTATCAGCTAACTACAAACACACAGATAATGCCCCTCTGATTCTTCTGCCTTCTTTGGGCAGCATCGACTGAATTTCACCCCGGAAAGGTTCTGGCAGATTTTAGCTGCACCAATCAAAACAACATCGTTGTGTCTTCTCTACAGCCACATGTGATCAGGAGAAGAAATGTAAAAAGTACCTTCTGTCTTTGGTTTCTTACATGGACAAAATCAGAGCGTTATAACTGTTCTGTGTGGTTCTAGCCTGACATGTATTTACCATGAGGGAGATGGATTAGCCTGTTAATTCATTGCTGTCTTGTTTATCACTTTGCTCGTTTAATTTTAGTTTTTTCCTCCTTTGGTCATCCTTTGGCAAGTCACACCAAAGTGCTCAAAGACATTTAGCCATTACCAATTTAGCCATCTGACAGAAGATGTGCCCAAGAGAACTGCACAAGACACTGAGTTCCAGTTCTCATTTAGCCTTGCCCTGCCCCTACGAGACGTGGAGAGCAGCAGTTTCATACTTTGTTCCAAGCCAGACTGATTATATAATGTTTTGTGAAAACCACCTGTACTGGAAAAGGTCATCCTTGGAGTAGTTCAGAGTCTCAGCATCTCTGCCCCATGCTGAAGCCTGTTGTGGCAGTGTGTGAAATCCATTAGCAGCCTGACCTTCAGCACACATCCCAGCTGACCTGTGCAGTCGGGGTGTGATCTGCCAGCACATGACACAGTAGGATGGAAGACTGATATTACACCATTTTAATGTCACCAGGACTTCAGTATAATCATCTTTCTGCTCTCTGTCTGTGGATCTTTGTTGCTTTATTTATAGGCTGTCACCCAAAATGCCTTGATGTTAATGAGTCATCTCCCCTTGCAGCATCTAGGCTGTGCTTCTCAGAACGAGAAAATCAAACTCCTGACTACTGACTGCTCCTGTCAGGCAGAAGGGAAGCTCTGGCTAATTGAAGGTGCAGCATCAACTGAACAGAAAAACTCATCTTCTGTTCTCAGATTGACACCTTTAACGTGGAGCCTTGAGATTAAGGGAGGGGAATATCAAGAGAAAATGGACACAGAGTTATTCAGGGGGGCAGAGCCTTGCATAGATGAGTGCAACTGCAGTGATGCCAGCAGTGCAGTCCCAGTGTGCTTCAGGTGAGAATGCAGCCCTGAGTCACTAATTAATTGCAGCACTGTGCCTAAAATATTACAGACTGATAGATCTGTGGCAGAGCTGATGGCTCTGACAGCCTGTCCTGCATTCATTTCTTTAGACTCTGCTCAGACAAAGTAGGCCAGTTTCTGTCCCCTTACTCCAGGACATTTGTCATAATTCCACTGAATCCATTTATATCACTGAAGCAACCTAATTATGATTAGGAAAAGAATACTGGCAGTTCTTAGTCACAAAAAACATTCATCCTAAAATGATTATATGGAGATGGTATATATTTAGCATATCTATTTTTGGTTAAGCTCTCCTAGCAAGATCGGTGGTAATTTTACAAAGGGCAAAAATGAATCAGCAGCCTCTTCCTTCAATATCTTGGTGAAGCAAAAAACCTCTTTAAAACTGAAGTGCTTTGAAAAATGCAAAATGTTGTAATTGTTGTAAATTGATATGTGCAGAGTGGAGTAATTTAAAAATCATTAGAAGTCTGCATTTTTTACAGTAAAGTACTTCAAAAAGAAATGAAGGCATAATGCAGTATATTAATATAGTTCAAGACATCTCAAATAGGTTTCAAAATTAAACATCAAAAACTGCAACTTGAAAAAATAATTAGGTGAAGCCATTTCATCGTAATCAGAAACTCTTCAGGTTTAGGGAATTGCAGCGTAGGGGTGTCAGTCATTCTCATCTGCCAAGGACGAGGATGTTCACTACAAAGAGCCTGCAGTAGTGAAAACAGCCTTGAAATTTCCTCACTCCGTGGTGAAATGGCTTGCATTTTCTGTAGATTGCTCAGCTGCACCTTGGGGCTTCCACTCTGCTCCCTGTTTTAGACAAATCTCAAGAACTTTTTAATTATACTGGAAACGTCCTTCACAGTTTTGTTCTTAAGAAATGATGGACTTGCTTAATTTCATCTGACTGTCCTCTTTCTGTAATTTGTGAGGAGCTTTGCCTATTGCTGCTCTGCTAATTAAAAGGATGATTGAAGTTCCCCTGCTGTACATTGTCTGGCATTGCAGAAAGACTCTTCCCTACTACTGTAGATTTCATTGAAAAGAAAAAAAAAATGTGTGAGTACTTTGATTTTTGTATCTCCTGTAGAGTTTGCAAAGATGTATCTGGTGAGCCAGGTTTCTATTAAAAACATACAAGTTAAAGATTGGAACACTTAATATGTGCTGCTGCAGAATTGAAAATGTGAGAAATTTAAGGCAGTGAAGAAGCACTCCAATAAAAAATAATTATCCTACATGTTTAAATCAGTCCACGGGGAACCAAAAATACCTGATGTATTGATTTAAGAAACAGGATAAGTCAAGGGTATGAGATATACAATGGGGAAGCATGGGGTGTTTTTCAACTGATTGCTGCTTATTTTGCAGATATGCCAAAAATAATGGTCCTGTCCTTTTTCTTCCTGAAAATTAAGAGTCTTAATCTATTGCTGCCTGCACCTCATTCAGCAAATAATGGAAATATTCCTCATTGCAGTGTAAACGCAGTTTAGTGAAGCCAGCTTTTGTACATCCCAGTCTAACCACAGCAAAGTGTTCCTTTTCCACAGGGTGGAGTCCACAGGCCCCCTTTGGATGCTTCTGTCTCAGCAGCTTTTGGCTTACCCAGGAGGGAGGTGCCCAGACTGCTGCGGTGGTGGCAGGGTGGCTCTGATTGCCCTGGGTAGCTGGCAGAGCCTTTCCTGTCCCTCCTCTGCCAGGAATGTGCCCAGCCTGAGAGGGGGCATCCCTGGCATCCCTGGGCAGCACTGCTGCAAGGTCCTGCAGGCTGCAGCTCCACAGCTCTGCACATAAAGCTGCTGTCATTACCTGGTAGCACACCCTGGAGTGTCAGGGATTTTGGTAGCAACTCAGGTGCCAGAGGGCTTCCAGGATCTTTGAATTAGTAAGGTAAAAAAAGGGCTTGAAGGGTGAATATTTGGAGTTAAATGAATCCCTCTCTTACATCTCAGCCTTATGGCCTGCACAGGAGTCAGTCTGCTGAACAGGGATTAAGAACCATGCTAGACAAGTGACAGGATATGGGCTGGAGAGGTCTGTCATGGACAGGAAAATGTCAGGATGGGAATTCTGACCATGGAAGGCTTGTTCTCCACAGTAACCTTTGTAAAAGAGGAGCAGAGAAGCTGTGGGAATGTTGTGCTGCTGGGTGCAGCAGTGGAGGGGGAAAGCAGCCCAGATGAACAACAGAGCAGGAATGACGTGAGAAATCTTCCACTTTTCACTTGCTAAGCCAAATCCAAAGATGAAACTCACAACTTACCCATACCACTGTCTTTTAAAGGAGGGTTCTTGTGTTAGAGTGAGCTTGTTTCCTCACAGCTGGAAAAGCACAAATGGGAATTGCTAGAGCAAGGGTACAAAAGAGCACTGGAACAACTAGAGGCTTTGTCCTTCCGTGATTTTTGGAACATCTATTGTGCAAAATGTGCTGCATCATTCCCTAAAAGGCACATATTTACAATATTTTTTGTTGTCATGGTAAGTGTTGTGCAAAAATAGCCATCATTTCAACCCATTTATGCAGCAGTTATGAATTTTAACTTCCTCTGAAAATAGGCAATTGCTATGGGTAAAAGTCAAACCCATGAGCACTTCCCTGCATACTGCATTTCAAAGGGTTTTGGTTGTGTTTGTTGTTGCAAGGGTACTGTCTGTGGACATGTAAGGATTTCCCAGTCTCTGCCCTCCTTGAGGACATTTGCTGTAATGTTTTGGCTCAAGTAATATGTTTTAAATAAAATTCAATTTATAACAATTACCCAAGAACATTTTAATGGCAGTGGGGCAAAATCTCCTTGAGTATTGTAGCTGCAGTGTCCTTTTGGGTGTGTCACTCTTCAGTCCAGGAAGCCTTGGCCATTTTATGAACAGATTGTTATAACAGTGTCTGTCACCTGGGGGTCCAGGGTGGTTTTCTGAGGGAGTGCAGGGAGCTGATTGCTGGTGTGACACGGGGTTGTTCACCTGTCATGTGCAGGATTTAAAACTGCCCTGAGGAGATGGGGCAGCCTGGTGCCCCTGGCAGCTCTGAGGAGCTGGGACCAGGCTCCACAGGAAAGATGCAAGTGATGAGCTGCACCTTTGGTGTGGCAGCAGCTGCCAGCTGCCTGCTGCTATTTCTGTTTGTGCTGCTGACACAGAGGAAGCTGTGCTTTGTTGTCTGGGAGCTGTTGGTGCCTGCTCTCACCTGCACAGGCTCAGCTGAGAGCACAGGGACCTTTGCTCCCTGCCTGTGGGTGGACACAGTGTTCCCAGGCAGGTGCTGAGCCCTGTGGGACTTGTGCTGATTGAGGCTGCACCCCTTGCTTTTGGGCAGGAGCTGCTTCTGCCCCTCTGCTGAGTTTGTGCAAGGAGCTGTTGATTTGTGCAGAAGTGGGAGGAAGCAAGGCCAGCTTTTGCTTTTGCCTGTGAGCCTGGGATGTTACTTAGAAGCTGGTAATGACTTTTGATTTCTCACAACAGTTTTTCCTGTAATACAGATTCAGTGTTGGGAGCACACAGACCAAAGCCTTATTTTAGTTGATTCACTGTTTCATTGAATCTTAGAATGACTTGGGTTTAAAGGCACCCTCCATTCCCTGCTCTGAGCAGAAACATCTTCCACTGGATCAGGTTGCTCAGAGCCTCTTCCAGCCTGGCTTGAACACACCCAGGCTTCTCTGGACAACCTGTGTCTGTGACTCAGCACCCTCAGAGTTAAGAATTTCTTCCTAACACCTAATCTAAACCTACCTCTTTCAGTTTAGAGCCATGTCCCTGGGATCTGTCACTACATGCCCTTGTCCACCGTTCTCTCCCTCTTCCTTGCTCCCTTCAGGTGCTGGGAGGCCACAGCTCAGTCACCCTGGAGCTTCTCTTCTCCAGGCATAGCAGATTTCCCTCTGGCCATGTAGACTGGCTCTTCAGTGAAAAAAAATGAGACAAAGCCCACATTCTTGTAAAAGCATCCAGTGCCAGGGCAATGATGTACATTCTGCAGATCATCACCCCTTTCCTTCTGAGCCAGCTGGGTCTGATTTGGGCAGCAAGGGCACCTCTGGCACTCGTGGGCTGCCATTGCTTTTACTCAGATGAGTCTGAATAGCTGTTCTGTGTACCACAGCAGATTTAGTGCTTACATGGGCATGTCCTGATCCCCTCAGACATCCTGGTGAGCTTTTGCTGAAAATAGGTGTCTCCAAACCTTTATTTTCTTTGGATGCT
The DNA here is from genome assembly GCA_016584745.2 of Phylloscopus trochilus trochilus. Taxonomy (NCBI): domain Eukaryota; kingdom Metazoa; phylum Chordata; class Aves; order Passeriformes; family Phylloscopidae; genus Phylloscopus; species Phylloscopus trochilus. The sequence continues at coordinate 751,627 of WQNJ02000046.1, read as the reverse complement.
GTGTTAGTTCAGGCTGCACTGGGAGACAGCTACACTGAACGAACCTACTGAGCCATCTCTTTGCCTGTTTCCCTTTTCCCCCCAAAGCCATGCTTGTTCTCCATGTTTCTGTGGTTGCCACAGGCCTCACACCTTCCCTGATTCTTGTGGTCTGTCACTTGCTCAACAGGTTCCCATTTTTCCTGCACGACTGGCTTTTCAGTCCAGGAGGTGTGAATTGCATTTTCCCCTCTGTGAGGGAGCACAAAGGCTCTGCTTTCATCTCGCTCATTAGGGCTCATGGCAGATTGTTCTGGACTGCTTTCATTCCACTCTCCTGATCAAACAAAATGCCCAACAAGGCAGACGTTGCACAGCACTTCCTTTTGTGCTGCTCGGGGTGTTGCAGAGGATTTCAGAGCTTGTTAGTCAGAGCATAAGTCTCCAGTGATGACTGACATCTCACTGCTTTGCTACAAGTACAGCTTGAAACGAAACAGTGAAGACAAATTATAAAACAGGACCACGTTTGACAAGGAAACTCCGCATTTACTTGGGCAATAATATTTTAAAAATGTCCAGGTCAGATTTCTGTGTGCTTCTCCTTGCCCTTGTGTCAGTCTAATCTTCCTTGCTATCAGGTTACACTTCTGCTCATTTATTTTAAACGTTGCCCACACTGGCCTCGTCCAACCTGCCAAGCTCTATCATCTCTAAGAAAGAGACAAGTTGTGCAGCTGAGGTCTCTGGTGTGGCAAGCCCAGCACAGCTGTATTCTCCTTTGCCAGTGCTATGGCTGGGTAAACAGAGATGTTCCCAGTGCCAAATGAGGAACCCTTTCAGTGGTATCAATTCTCAGCGCTTTGGCTGCCTGAAATGAAATATCTGTTAGTGTGTTTACCATTACCAGTCCAGCTTCTTCAGGCTGTATTGATTAAATTTTTGTACTGTAAAAATACCATTTTGAACCACAGCGAAATCGATACAGAGTGAGGGGGTTTATATATATAAATTGGATTTGGATCAGGAAGAAAATCTTCATCAGATGAAAAATAAAGCTGGGTGAAAAAAAGTGTGATAAAAGATTTCAGAAGGGGAAAAAGTTGCTCTGTCATTTCCCCAGCCTCTGCTGTATTTGCCCTCTAGACCTTTCTGTCTGTCCACTGATTACTTTTCTACACAAATAAATTTTCAAGCAAATGGAGGCTTCCAGTTTCAAAAAGATACTTGTAAATAGATGTAGCATTGTCAGAAACCACCTTGCAGGGCTTCTTCTATGCAATTGCACTGATACATCTTGTGACACACAGTAGAGCTAATGGCAACCTTGCTACTGGAGGCATGATATTAATAATATATAATTAGGTACTGGGTACCTACTGCATCAAGAATAAGTTCAATGAGATGATGGTAGGAATATTTCTAGAAAGCAATTAAAACCAGCACTGTATGGATAGTGAAACATTGTGAGTTTCAAAAGAAACAGTGAGAATATGGCATTTTAGTTCCAGTGGGTTTATTTTAGATGTTGTGGCCTGTGGTAAGAAGATGAGAAAGGCAGGTAGGTAACTGCAAGGCAGGACAGCAGAAAGGTTCTTACATAGAACTGCCAGTAGGAAGGTTTAAAATGAAGTCATGTTTGGGGAAGGAAGATGTTGTGGGGAAGTTTTGCTGTTGGTAGATGGAGCTGGTAGTTGTGCAGTAGTTGTGTCTGAGTTACCCCAAATCATCCCATCAGGGCTGGGTGAAGTTTAGATCCCCCCCATTTATTTTCTGAGGTTACAGGCTAATTAGTAGTTCTTTTCTGCAACTCTTGTCTCTCTGAGGAAGACCCAACCTCCTGAAGTGCTTCTTTGCCTCCTGGTACAACAGCTCTTGAGATAATAGTGAGCAAAACATGAAGAGTGCCTGGGCCAGTCCTTTACTGAGATTTCAGCTGTGCTGGTTTTTTAAATGCTAGCAAGACCACACAAAAGCTGCTTTCCTAGAATCACTAATTCATTTCATAACAAAGCCCAGAGATCCACTGGATAGAAAACAGAAGCAGGTTATCAGTTGTGTCATCACGCAGGGAAGAGGGTACTTAATATGAATTAAAGTATTAGAAAGCATCAAGAAAAAAATGGTAATTGAGGGGGCTAAGGCATGTCCATGTTTGTGTAATTCATGGAAAACTGTAAATATTTGGAATATGTTAGGAGCCTCTCTCATGTCGTTCAGAGCCAGAAATGAGGGCAGGTACAATTTAGAGTTGGACTTGTTTTCTCAAAATTTTTTCCATATAATTTTTCTTTGCCTTGACATAGCATTGTATGCATGCTACAGCCTTGCTTTGTGACAGGGTCAGAAAGGATAAATATCAATAGCTGAATAAATTTAAGCATTCTAGTCTGATAACAGCCTGTAAAAGAAAAGCATTTCAGACAAATGTTTCAGTTCAGGTGGGATGAATCTCACTCTCTGAACCTTCTGATGGGATGGGCCACCATGTCCCACTTTGGACAAGGACAGAATCTTTGGAAATGACTGTGAAAATTATTTTGGAGAGATGTATGATAATAAATGCAATGCAATAGTTTTGCAGAAAGAGTTGCTTTGAATTTCTTTGCCCAACTGTAGCACATTGTTGTGGTATTGTGGGGTGACCTTTAATATATTTCAGTGTCAGATATTAGCATGCCATGCATGAGGAGAAGGATAAGGAATGTTGCAGCAAGAGAAGCTGAGATTGAGAGAATATTTGTCTGTGAAGATGGTCTGATAGTGGTATGAATTGCCTGTCACAGTGTAGTCCTGTTCTCTGTTGCTGGGAGCTTTTCAGGGATGCCAGGCGTGATTTAATTTGAAACAATAATAGATGATCCTGGGAAGTCCTTTGCAGCTCTGCTCTTTATAAATTTATGTTAAAATAGATCAGTCATTGGGTGATGATCTATCATGATGATTTATTTCTGGTTGTAGTACATTTCACAGTAGGTTCTGTGGCAAGTTCCCATCACATGTTCCTGGGTGGTGTGGAGGACAGAGCAGCAGCATTGCTGCCTCTCCACACAGGAACCTGAGCTCAGTTTGCCAAAGGGAACGTGATCACAAAACCTGGCAGCTGCCAGAGAAGGACTCCAGCATTAATGTTTTGAAGACATTTGCAAACCCCTTTGATTTCCAGCTCAGGTGTGAGGAGCAGGTGGCACTGGTGGAACCCATGGAGTTACTGCTGGGTCACCCCTAACAGAGCTGTCCCCTGCTTGACCATGGATCACAGAATGGTTTGGGCTGGAAGGGATCTTCAGGATCATCTTCTGCAACACCAGGAGGCTCCAAGCCCCCTCCAGCCTGGCCTTGGACACTGCCAAGGATGGTTTATTGGCACGGCTGTGGTTGACTAAAAGTGAAAAATGCCCCACCTAAGCACCCTCCTGTGGCATCAGTTACAGCTACACTGCCAAAGCTAATGTACATTGGGAGAATGGGACCAGCTGTACCATGGAAAGAACATCTCCTCTAGTACAGCTATGTACAGCTTGATGTCTGCAGGAAACCTCTGCAGTGCACTCCTAGGTAACCTTCTTTAGGGCAGCAAATTTCCATTAGGTTGTACAGAAAAAAAAAAAGCTCAAGTGCTTTTGAAACTCCTAAAACTTTACATTTTTTGAACTTTTTTGTGGTGTAAAAAATTATATTAATAAAGTCAGTTGCTGAAAATGAAAGCTAGAACAGAGTTGTCTCCAGGACACAGCAGGAAGGTAATTTAAAAAGCTCAGGAACATTGTTGAAATTATCATGCAAACTTATTAAATGCAATGTATATTTAAATTGAAAAAACTTCTTTATTAGGTCTAGATAGGTGATTTTTTTGCTGCCTCTGGCAGTTAAGGTTATTGGGTGAAAGTCAGGGTAAGATTAATTTCTAATCTTCATGGAAAACCACTTATTAAAAAATGGATAGCAAAATTATTAATATAATGCTGGAAGTCTAGACTCTGTAGAACAAGACTCACCACTGAACAGAAGTATAGTGAGTGTTTCCTAGGATTTGGCCACTTTTGTTTACATACAGTTTTATATTCTTCGCATGATTTTCCAGGAGTTATTTCTGACACATGTTGAATTAACATTAAAATCTTCCCTTATCATTACAAATTATAAAATATTTAGCTTTAATTTCCTTTTTCATAACACGTAAGTAGGAACTTATTATAAAACACATTTGAAAGAACTCATTGTTGACTTAGGTAATTAAAATGAAGAGTGTGGAGTGCATTTTTAATGCTTTTTAGATTAGCTCAGGAATGATCAACTATTTGTCTCCTTCTCAAGAATATGTACAAATAATGGTTCACAGCTCACATTTGCCTTTTTCCAAGAAATTAATGAGCATTCAGAATTAAGGACGTGTCAGTAAAAATTCTAGGCTGAGTTAAACAGCTTTGAAGTCTCTTCTTCAATAATTGTGTGAGTGTAAGGACTCAGAATTTGAGATTTGGTGCAAGCTGTGTTTGATGAAAGCCTGGGGGAGGCTGTGGGGTGGGCTGAGCCAGCCCCCAGCACTCTGCCAGCACCATGCTCACAGTGACTCTGCATGGCTGGGCTTTGTTCAAAACCAAAATGAACTTTTAGCAAAATAAACGGACACAGGGCCATGAATTACTGTGGATTTGGGAGACTGGGTTTCCTGGGAGCCCTGGTAATTCCCACGTGCTGAGGAGTGTGACACACAGGAGTGGCAGGGAAGGGGTGCTCTGTGTCAGCTCCAAGCCTGAGCAGACACACGGTGTTGAAGGAAGTTGAGGAGCTGTGAGCGTGGCGCTGCACACGGTGAGAATGAGTGCAGTTAATGGGACAGCACAAGTGAAGGCTTGTGGTGAAATGTCCCTGAGCCAATAATCCAGCCTGTTCCTCTTGTCACCTGCCTCCCTTGTTCCCTTTGCCCTTGGCCTTGCAGTCAGGTGATGGCACAGCGTGGGGCTCCTCAGCAGGACAGTCTCTGTCCAGGCTGGGATTTGCATCTCCTCCTTCATCCTGCCTGTATTGCTGCTTTGATCTCTCCTTGGGCTGATTTAGCTCAGCTAGCTGTCAGGTATTAGCCCAGGAAAATAAACTGAATAATTGTCTGCCATTCCATGACCTGAATCATCTCAGCAGTTTCACATGCTAGGCACTAGGCAGGGACCACAGAGCCAGGAGATGGATGGAGAGGAGGAGCAGTGGAACAGCTGTTCCAGTCAGAAAAGGCATTTTTGGCTGTCTCAGCTGCTGCACTGACCCACAGCTCAAGGCCCTTCCCCAGTGCTGCCCTGCTGCATTTTGTGTCCTGTGTCCTGTGGCCCCAGCTGGTTTGGAAGGAGGAAGGTGCTCCAGTGACCTGAACAGTTGCATCATGTCTGACCTGCTGTCCAACTTCAGTTGTGTGTGAATTTTTGCCACATCACCTTTGTTTGAGGCTATTTACCCAGTTAAAGTTCCTGTAAGATTTCCCATTGCAGTGGTCCCTGAGCACTCACTGGGTCTCTCATTTTGTCCAGTCTGGCAGAAACCTCAATACAAACACAAATGCTAATGTGGCTCCCTGCCACACAGGGGCTTCTGGGCTTGTTTGTCTGCAGGAGGAGTTAAGAAATAGTTTTGTATTTAAAAACAGGACAACCTGAACTGATAATCCTTTTTTTGATCTTAGTTGTTTGAATTAGCTGTGGATTAAAGCTGCATGTTCTACCACAGCATTAATAGGATGATGTTAGGCTTGATTTCCCTTGCTTTGCATGAGAAGTCTGTGGAGAATCTTGGATTTGCTTGGCAGAAGAATACATTATCATGGTAAACAGCATTTCTGAAGCCTTATGGAATCACCAAAAAGAGTGTAAGTCTCAAGGTTGCCTCAGTGACAACAAAGTGTGAACTTGCTGAACTGCAGGTCAGCTAGGGTAGCTGAGGAAGGGATAATGCCCCAGACTGAGCACAGTTTTTCATTTGAATATAACAGAGCAGTCTCTTTTCTTGTTTTACATATTGTTTTTCAGGAATGTCATAGAATTGTATCATCAGGCAATTATTTTTATCTTGTACTCCAGTAAAACACAACTAACTCCCTGTCTGAATAGTAAATGTAGTTATTTTTTATATAGCTGCTTTTGACTTCCTAAGGACAGCACTTTGCAGTTGCTTTTACTGAATGTTCTGTGATGTTCTTTACCATGCCTTCTGCTTCTCAATTTGAGTTGGACAGTGCTCTTGCAGTTTGTCACTCACCCATCCTTTTGATTGTGCACTGTGCTGTCACCCTGGCTATTAACAAAAATAAGGGCTAAGCTCTCACTCAAGACAGAGCCCAGCACGTCTTTGATGTCACTGTGCTGTTCCAGTCTGGGCTGCTTTTTACTTTGTGTTAAAATGATTGGAAGATAAGATTTCAATTTAAACTTTAAAAACTTTTCTTGGTATGTAAGTGACAGCATTTGTCACTACAAATGCTTTTAAGGGTGTTTATATACAATAGTTCCAAGATCTAAATGATCATTGTTTAAAATCTGTCAAGGGAAAAATCCTGCCACAACTAAATATGTAGCAGTGACATTTGAAATCAGAGCAGACATGAGTGTTTGGCTTATACTTTAGTGCTATCAGCTGCTTTCCAAGAGGAAGGAGGAGGAGACGTTTCTGTAGCAGGTTAATTGCAGGATAACAAGCAAATTCTCTGCTTTACAATAATTATTCTAAATAAATTCAAACTCTGTGGAACCTTTCTATAATTCTTTTCATTTAGTATACATGGAATAAGTTTAGTATCCGTGGAAGTGGAATTGCAGTTAGCATGTGGTGATGGATTGAACCAGCTCAGGACTTCTCTGCCACTTCAGGATCAGGGCTCTTCTGCAGTGCCCAGGTAGAGAAATCCTTCTGAGGGCAGTGAAGGAGGAATTACTTGAAACAGCTTTCCTGGTTTCTTAGCAGTGGATTCATGTAGGTCAGGAAGGAAAAAAAAAATCTGAATCCTCGAAAGGCATTTTAGAGCTGGGGGGCTGTGAGTGGCCTGTGCAAGTATTGTCCATGGTGCTGTCAGAGGGAGGGCTGGCCTCCTCTCCTCCTGCCTCTCTGCTGCCTCTCTGCTGCAAGGGAAGGCCATTCTGTCATCACCACAGACACTGGAATTTCTGAAAGATTGGTTTGCTGATGTGTATTTTATGTGCCACTCCATCCTTTAATTCAGCTCACAATATTTTAGAATTGAGTCTCAGAAGGATTAGTCGGAAGATGTCCAATGCCATTGTTTGTCTGGTTTTGTTTTCATGTCATTGTTGTCTGGCTCAGACCTATTGCTGTACCCTCTGCAAAGCCATCATTCGCAGTCTCCACCCCAAACAAATAAATGATCTGACAAGTAACTGCCAGAGGAGGAGGCAGCCAGATCACATGAGGTCTGTACTGAGGGATGACACCCCGTGCTTGGTCCAGCTGGGGAGAGATTCCTACAGAAGGGAGCCAGGCTCGATGCAGAGTCTGTTTGCAGCGTGCAAGTGCTGTCCCCCACGGTGTCCTTGTGTTTTTTCTGTGCAGAGCTGTGTACCCTGGACTGTGGCAGCCACGGAGTGTGCTCCAGAGGGATCTGCCAGTGTGAGGAGGGCTGGGTGGGCCCCACGTGCGAGGAGAGGACGTGCCACTCGCACTGCGCCGAGCACGGCCACTGCAAGGACGGCAGGTGCGAGTGCAGCCCCGGCTGGGAAGGGGACCACTGCACCATTGGTAAGGCTCCTGCACCTCCAGAGATGAGACACAGCCCGTCCTGACCCAGTCCTGCACACATCACCATCCTTCTGAGTGGGAAAAGCAGACTGAGAATGCAGACAGCGTGAAAAGGGTGCCCCTGTTTGTCCCACAGAACAGCAACTTGGCACAGCTTTCTGTAGGGAAAAGAACAGATTAATTAGAAAAAAAAAAAACACACAGAAAGGAAAGATAGCTCTGTCCTAACATATCTTTGGGATGTGTCCATATGTGAATTTTGTAGGCAGAAAGAGGAAAAATGTTTAAAAAAATAGAGGGTGTGAGGAGATGAAGCCATTATTTACCTTATGTAATTCTCCCATTAAATCTCTTCCATTTCTGTCTGAGGATTTACATATTTTACTTACTTAATGGTGTTTTTCCTAGAGCTAACAATATTCCTAATAAGGTAGAGCTTTCAGATCTTTTTAGAAGTCATTAATCTACTATTAAAATGTAACAGTCATTTTGTAGGCAGTGCCAGGTGTGGCCCCAGCACACTTGTCATCAAATGGAGAAGGATCACAAGCACGGTGTCCTGGTCACAGCAGCAGGAGTAGCTCTGCCTGCAGGAAGAGGGGGACATTTTAAATCTAAACCCCAGGTGTCAAGCCATAAGCAAATGTATTTGCATTTGGTACAGAAGTTTGATCCATCTCAGTTTTGTTCTTTTCTTTTTTAAGCTCACTACTTAGATGCTGTTCAAGGTAAGTTTTTCGTATCAGCATTCCAAAAAAAAAAAGAAAATATGCAAAAATATTGGGAATGTTTTCTGTTACTCATTTTGTTTGAGCTTCTGTACTGCTAGGTTCCCAGAATAGGTGACACATTTGTTTATGGAGATATGTATAGATCTATATGCACACAGGGAGACAGAGATTTACAGCAGAAAATGCATTTTTTAATAAGTAATGTGCTCAACTCATTTGCAAAGTTGTAAGCATGTTTTACAGGGCCATCTGATGTGCTGTGTTAGGCAAATCCATTTTTTTGCTCTTGTTTACCATCCAAAGTAATGCCAGAGCTGAGGACTTGCTAAAAAGCTTGTGTTGATACTGTCTCCCATGAGAAGTTAAAAAAATACTCTTTTGTCATTTATGCTTGAAGTAACTTGCTTTTGGTAGAGAAGTCCTCTTGTTTTCTAAAGCTGTCTGTGCCAGTTGTGATCCAGTTCTCTTCAAATCATTTGATACAAGAGCTGAGTTTGATGTGGCTTTGTGTCTGGTGCTGTGCATTTGGTTGCTGTGCCTTGCTGCAGGTCCTGCTCATCCCCGTCAGTGCAAGAGCCTTCCCCAGTGTGACAGCAATCCCTGTGCCTGCCCCACAGGGAGCAGAGAGGTGCTGCACAGCCCCTTCCAAAAACGCTGCTCACTGAAATATCAAAATAACCAGGAGTTATTTTCTGTTCCTTATTTTATTTCTTTGGAATTAGATAATAATAAAAGCACAAAAGCGTTCATTTTATTGCATTTTTAGACTTAGAAGGGTAACCATACACAGTAGCAAAATATAATCATGTACAAGAAATTAATTAACTCAGCAGGACAGTGATTGGAAGTGGAAAAACATCCACAGAACCCAAAAGAGCTCTCACATCCTGCCCCTTTCCCCAGCTCCCTGCAAGAGGCTTTTACAGCACATTTGGTGGTTGCCAAGTTCACGTTGTTTTGGAGCAGCATCTTCCATAGCTCAGTGTGGGAAAATGGTGCCACCCATCTCCAGATTTCCTGAGCAGGAGAGCCAGGCTCTGTGATCTCTCTGTTTGCAGATGTGATTGCTAACCTGTGCCCGGGGTGAGGAGGAGGGAGATCCTGTGTCTCATGGGAAGTTAGCAGGAAGTGTGCTGCATGTGGGGCTGTGAATCACAGCCTGATAGACCAGACTCTCCAACTGGCTCCTCCAAACTCCATTTGGAGCATCTTGGGGCTGTCAGGCACTGATTCTTCTTTCCTCCTCAAAAAACCCCTCTCTGTGATCACACCTAGGTGTGGTGGTCAGTGTCAGGTGCACAGGGGCTTCCAGACCCTTTTTTTGGGTCTTTGCAAAAAGAAAGGAGCCATCTCAGGAGTGAGGCCACTCCCTGTGTCAGATGTACTGCCCAGCTCATCCCCTGTCCTTTGGCTCCGTGTGTGCCATGCTGGGGAGCAGAGCTGGCACTGCTCTGTGTGAGCAGATGGACGCCAGTGTACACATTCCTCTCACAGGCAGGAGCTCTAGATGGGAATATCCAAATTACTGTTGATTCAGAGCTTGCAAGGGTATTATTGAGAGGGTGCTCCAGTCCTTGGTCCAGTTCTGATCTAGAATCAGCACCACCAAAGGGCAGCTGCTGGTCCTGCTGGAATCAGCTATTGGGGAAGGAAGGGAGCAGGAAGGCAATGCTCCCTCAGTTGCTTCTGTGGAAGGAGTGTAGGATAAATCAAATTGGCTTTTTCTCCGTCAGATGAGTATTTATGAACAGAATAAAAAGGTCACTTCTGCTCCCTGCAATGTGTAGGATTATTTCCACAGATGCCAGTTTGTCATTTAGACAGTATTTTCCATGTGTGTCTTTGATATAAATCTTGATTATGTGTGTGATATTGTTTGTGAACTACAGTTTATTTTTCAATAGACAAAGAGATGGACATGGCTTTAGAACTTAACTCACTTTTTTCTGGTGCACAAAATATTAAACACTAAAAAAAATTTTCATTCCTCACTGAGAAACTACTTTTGGGCCAGCAGAGGGAAGGACCAAGTTGGGGATTTTTCATTATTTGGCCAGAAATGTAAGTGGCTTTCAAGCTGTGATCATTTGAAGGCAGCAAGTGCTAGAAGTAGGAATGTTAATGAATAATTGCAATTGCAAAATAAGAGAAAATATCCCTTCATGAAAGCTTTTTCCCCCACTTTGTATTTTAGATGGTTGCCCAGGTCTCTGTTATGGAAATGGGAGGTGCACTCTGGATCAGAATGGGTGGCACTGTGTTTGCCAAGTGGGCTGGAGTGGCTCGGGATGCAACGTTGTCATGGAGATGGTGTGTGCAGATAACCTGGACAATGATGGAGGTATGATACATCATTCATGTGCCTCTGTTTGTCTGTCACATCCTTGCCTGCCATTTCAATCCATTCTTTGCTGTATGCTTTCCTTTTTATCACCAAATGTCAATGTTTGTCTGTTTGCTCAAGACAGTTGTTGCACTGACTTCATCTGAATTGCACAGTGAGGGACCAGAGCCTTGTGCTGGGTGCTGCTGAAGGCAGAAGGTGTCTCTGGCCATATCCACCATCCCTGTACTTGCTTCTTTCTCATAGAAAGCAAAACAAAACAGGAGTGTAATAAGAAATTTCCTGTATCTCCTTTCCACTCTTCCTCATAACTCTGTCACTCTCTCAGAAAAAGCCAGCCAAGAGATACCCAAATGAAAAAAACCCCTGTGCCTGTCAAAATGCATCTAGTTACTCTTCTATTATTATTAATTTAATATATTTGCAAGCATAAAGTGCACATTTACCGTTGCTTTTAGCATTAATCTCTCTCTCTCAATATTTCTACTGAGACACAGCACAGTTGTTGCAATTACCTGGCCCTACTTTTGAAGGACTGTTGAGGAGGCTGGGGTAGGAAGTGTGCACAAGAGATTTGGGAAAGTGCTGTGAGCAGAGCCCTGTACTGAAAGGATCATCTGCTGCTTTCTGTCAGCTGAACAAGGGCAGGTGGCACCAGCTGCTCCCCACCTCAGCCCTCTGTGATCTTGATTTCATTCTAAGGCTACATAAGTTTTAGCTTTGCTGGGGAAAACATAGCTCTTTCATAGGTTGGTCTCTGCTCCCTTTCCAGTAGTTTGTTCTGATACACGAGTTGGAGCATTTTTTAAAAGAAAAACCATCCAGCTCTATTTCAGACTTGCCAGTGGGAGAGAAGCCACAATATTCCTGACTGGTTGCTCTCAGAATGAATTATTTTTCCTGCCTGTTTCAGGAGTACTCATTTACTGAACAGTCAAGGACTGTTGCTTTTCTCTCCTTTACTTGTGCTTGTCCCATCCTCAGAGCTGGGCAGCTTTCTCATTCAGAGAGTGGATTCAAGGCCAGGTGGGGTGAGGCTTTGAGAAGCCTGCTCTGGTGCAAGATGTCCCTCCCCATGGCAGGGACTGGAACAAAGTGATCTTTAAGGTCCTTTCCACCCCATGCAGTTCTATCATTTTGTGATCAGCCCCAGACATGGTGACATTTTTTTCCTTAGATTGTACACTGAGGTGTATTAAAATCCACATTGCCTTACTGTGTCACACCTAGAGACTGTAGCAGTGTCCTGGATGAGATCTTGTGCTTGACTGTAGGGGCAAACCTTGCTATGATGATTCTGTTTTCTTCTAGGTCATTGATAAATTAAGCTTGATGTAGGTCCAAGAACTGAGGTCACTGTGGGACCTCAATAGAAACATTCTGACTCAGTGATGAGTCCTCATTTACAGATATATTTTGAGACCTTCTGATTTTGTATCCTGTGGGCTCTAAGACCCTGCTGTCCTTTGGCAAAGGCTCCCTCATTTCTGAGCCCTGTTCAAAATTGCCTTATTCCTCTCAGATCCTTCCTTTCCCACCTTATTTCCACGAGGTCCAAGAAGCCTGTCTGTGCCCCCCTCTGTGCTCTCCTGCACTGTGAGTGTCCCTGTCCCACGAGGTCCCACAGCTGGCATCCCTGGCCCCTGTGCTGTGCCATCTGTGGCTCTGTCCCCTGCTGTGCCAGCCCCTGACTCCCCCACCTGTGCTCCCAAAGCTGCCCCTGCAGCCCTGCCCAGCCTGCAGGGCATGGGAAGCATTTTCTGATCCCCCTGTGCACTGGCTCTGTGTGAGCTGCCCTCTGCTGTGATTTGGGGTGCTTTATATTCTGCAATAACGGTGAGTTATTGGAAGAGTTGGCACTTTTAACTCTAAATCTCCTTGAATTTGGCAGTTTAAGGCAGACACTTCACATCATTTCACTGCAGGTTTTAAAAGCAATTTTCTTTTCCCTTTTTAATGGGAACATAACATGGACTAGGACAGCTCTGTTGACATTAAAATTAGAGATAAGTGCAGAGAGAAATATTTAATTATTCTGACTACTACAGATGGGCTAAATGTAATTAAGTTTTCTCCACAATCAATTTCATATAAGAAAAGAAAATTATATCTACATATTATAACTACTTCTCTTTATATATATATGAAGTTCACGGGGCCTGATTTGGCATAAGTATAAATTAGAAAAATTCCTCTAAAGTCATTGGAGTTACACCAGTGTTAGGTGAGTGCTTCAGGGTTTGTGGACCAACACAACAGGAAAATCTGGAACTGGGGAGGAGGTGAGGCATCACCAAGTCACCACCAAGGAACAAAGCTGTAGTAAATTTGAGCAATTAAAATTTCAAACAAACTCTGATTTTAGGACTTAAACAAAAGGATAATTCTGTGTAGTTTTAAGTTACTTTCTCAGTTAATTTGTCACGTGTTACTTTCAGGGATGGAAAAACTGACATTTTTATCATTTAGAACTACACTCAAGAGACAGGGTAGATAAAAAATATAAAACAGGTTAGTCCCAACCATAAGGATTCAATAATGTCATTTAATTGGCATGAGGAGGTGTTACACAAAAGCTTTGGGAGGGGGAAATGTTTGAATCCCTTTTTAAGGGCTGATATAATTGTATAAAGAAATGCCACAGACACATTCACAGGTATCCTGGTCCTGCAGCACCACAGCCCTTCAGAGCAGTCACTGCTGCTGGGGAGATAAAACACCTGTGCAGCTCTTCTCAGGGGCAGGGAAAGTACAATTGCTTTTGGAGCCCCATTAGGATTCCCTGCACTTTTCCCTGGCTGTTCCATGACTGCCTTTCCCATTCCAGCTCATAACTCTCTGTTAGCTTTCCCCTGCTCGCAGACTTAAGGGCATGTTTACCTGTTCAAATATCACTACAAATACCAGTGAAAAGGTCTCAGCATTAGAACAGATGCACGATGGCATGGTTTGCACTTGCTGCCATGGAGTGCTTCTGCAGTCTGTTAGCAGTGTGATGTCCATTAGGAAATGCCAGGGAGTGCAGCAGGTGTCCTTTGCAGTGGGGCCCTCCCCTCCCTGGCTTTGCTCAGCACCGTGCCCCAGTCCTGCTTCTCCCTGCACTGTCACCACTGGCACGATTTCAGTTGATAAGATGGCCACTCAGCCCATCTGAGCAGGCATCTCCTCTTGTCCTGCCACTCCTTTGGAGTCATTGGCAGCTCCAGTAGCTCCAGAAGATCTCTAGAAAGCTCTTTGCTGGCAAGGTGCCTGTGCCTTGGGCAGGGGGCAGAGCACACACAGAGGAGTGGGCACACACAGGGCGCTCCTGGCTCCCACCCCACTCAGTTGTAGCCAGGTTACAATTTTCCTGGGTTTTGGACATACATTTACCCAGCTGCTGCACAAACAGGTCTTTGTCTCAAGCTGAAAGTTGCAGCCTGTCACTCCCATTAGTTTCCTTGATACAGATCTCTTTTAAATTTGCCTGCATCTCCTTTTATCGTTTTTCTTTCATGAATCAATCTTGCCTGTTTGTTTTTAAGGAAAATGCTGTTTACTACAAGCTTTGAATTCTTTTCCAAATATGCCTTCAGTCACTTCAGACAGTTACTGTAGCTTTCCCCAAGCTTTTCCAAGCAGGAGGAAATAAATGACTCAGCATAGCCTTGGGTTGATAACCAGTGCTGCTTAAATATTGATGTATTTCTGACCCGTCCATTGGCGTTTTAATAAGCTATCCATCACAGAGATATTGAGTCCATATATAAGTAATATGCTGTTATTACCCAATATAAATAATACTGATGGGAATGGTTTTCATTGTTGCTGAGCAGCGAGGACTCCCTAGGGATACTCAGAGTTTCTGAACACCCTGATGGATTCGTTTTGTCCCCAGTGTGGAAGGGCAAGCACTGCTGGTACTCACTGGGCAGAGCACTCCCAGCCTCTGCAGAGGTACACTGATGGGTTTCCTTATATAAACACAGCCTCCCTGTCTGCTGCATGCTATGTATTATGGATAGAACCTGGGCACTTTGAATTAATGCATATGAATAAGCATTAGAGACTCTTTGACAGTTGCTGCTTAGTCTCTGCTGAAGTTTCCCTTTGATTCCGTTTGCTTGGATTCCTGGCAGCACTAATTAGACTGAACCTGTGGTGAATAAATTCAGCACAGGCAATATTTAAGGAGACTCATAAATGCCATTTTTCACTTTCTGTGAACATGTTCTGGGCATGGATCTCCCAGCTCCATCTCTGCCTTGCCCTCCCTGGGATCAGCCCAGAGGGAGCAGGAGTGCACTGGCACACACCCCCCTGGCTGCTCTGCAGCACTGAAAATGAAAGCCAGTGGTACTTAGAGAATATCCTGAGCTGAACAGGAACCACAGGAATCATCAAAGTGCAACTCCTGACCCTGCACAGGACAGCCCCAAAAATTACACCATGTACCTGAGGCTGTTACCTAAACACTTCTTGAACTCTGACAGGTTTTGTACTGTGATTTTCCATATTTGTGCTCATGAATTGCAAGTACTACAGAGGTGGACAAGAAGAATAGAGATGCTGGGATTTGAAAACAGCTGACAGAGGTGTTCATATCAGGCACAAAATATATGACTTGTTCAGTGTTCTTGCCATTAACTTAGAGCTGACAAAATGCCTTTTTCAATTCCAGCTGTTACTTTATTTTAATGAGAACTTCACACAAGTGTTCTGCAGCACATGGAAAGCTCAAATACAGACCATAGGGAATGCCCTCAGTGTGCAGCATTTTCCCAGCCCCAGGCAGAGCTCTGTATTGCTGGAAGGCAGCAGTGGGGAGGTGGCTCCATGGCCACAGGTCCATTGCCAGCTTTGCTGGCTGCTGGAGGTGATCCTGCTGTAGAAGAGGGATTGCTACCCCACGTGTACATCAGAAAATGTGCTGTACCAAGCACAACATGAGCCTTCTGTGACTGCAGCAGCAGCACAGCTGAGGAAGTCATTTCACAACACTTGTGACATCCCTTCCATCATATGGAATAAGGAATATATATATATATATATATATATATAAAAATGTATAAGCAAGAAAATACATTTTGTTTGATGGAAAGCTTTGTGTGATTCCATTGACACACACTCCTGACCCAATAAATATTAATAGCATTCCTTATAGAAGGCTTCCTGAAAAAATCCATTCCCCAGCAAAGGAGTGGGAAAATCTCGTCCTAATTCTGTGATCTATTGCAATGCAGATAGGAGTGCTGTGACTGAAAACAGAGCAACTTGTTTTGGCATGCTCTGCCTTCCCTTTGAGGTTGTTTAAATTATTGAAGAGTACTATGAAGGGCTTTCTATCCTGAAGTCGATCTCTGTGAGTTCTGTTTTAGCAGTTATATTAAACATATTTTAGTTTTCTAATTCTCTTTCAAAACAAAAATCCCAGTTCATCATTATCCTTGCATACAAAAGAAGGTACCTGGAGGATGGGAAGCCAGAATCTCAGACTCATAAAAATGTAAATTACTTTATTATATAATCTGTAGTGTACTGTGAGTGTGCCTGTCTGTCATATAAAATAAATTTAAAATGTGAATAACAAACCAAAACAATTTACACATCTGTAATACATTTTAGTCTGCACCTATGCTGTGATGCACTTTGGGGTAATTGACAGTAAAAATACAGTGTACAGGATCCCCTGCTGTATGAATTACAGTGTTTGCTGTTTGTAGTAGTTTGTTCATACTCCTGACTGTTGTCTCCTGAGATTTAAAAGAAACCCTGCTGGTTTGCTAACACAGTGAGGTTTTTAATAGTTGGTTCCTGATATGAAAATTTAACTAAAATTTGTGACCATTGGTTGAGAACTGACTAATGTATTCATGGCATTTTCAGGTGAATGAATTTGACAACATAGTTTATAAACAAGATTTACTTGGCATTTTTTCTGGGTTATTCTCCTGGATTAAAAATCTCAATTCAAATAGGATTGGCTTGTTGAAAATGTTATCCTCACATGCACTAACTAATACAATTTGCATTATCACAGCCTGCCTCCATGTGTAGCTTGTGATTCTGTACCAGCCTGGCTAACCTGGTTCATTTTGGTGGATGCTAAATTACAGGAGTTTCTTTCGAGGTCTTAGATTGGGATTTTCATCCTTTTTTTTTCTTTTAATTTGTTGAATTTAAAACCAATGTCTTGAATGAGCCTAAAGTGGAACAAAGCTTTTATTTTGGCCTAAGAGTTCCCTGTTTGCCCTGAAACAGGTGGGTTTTTTAATTTCACTTCTTCACAAAATGAGAAAAATATTTTTCATTTCTATGCAAGTCAGTTTCTCTTCTATATTTTAGTTAAATGTTTGGAGAAGAGCTGGAAGTTGTATTATCCAGACAATTGTAGCTAATTATCCTAAAATACACACAGCAGTCTGAGCCAAGTACGTGGTTTTGTGAGTCCACAGAGAAGCTGGTGCTTCTGCACCTCCTGCCTCATGCCCATGAAGCATCTTCTCTCAGCCTAGCATGTGTCTTCTCTTTGATTCTGTGTGGTTGTGAGGGGAGATTGAAGTAAATTCCCATCTGATCAATCAAAATATTTTGTATAAAATACTCCACGAGGGAGAAAGAGAACCCACAAATGACAGTCTGTGACCTAGAACACTGCTCCTTTGCATTAATACTGGTATTTTGGGTAGCAAGGTCTGTCTCTGATGACTTTGTAGCCTTTGTTCCTGCTGACTCCAGCACATTGGTGGTGCTGTTAGGACTCACACCATCTCAGAATGACTTGTTCAGATGTGCTCCTGGGACTCCACACCCTGCTCATGGGAAACCCCCCTGTTGTAGCCCTGGGAGGCTGAAGAGGCAAATGAAACCAGGTACAAGTGATTCAAACCCAAAGAGCTCCATTAGCAGAACCTGGAAGAGTTTATAAGGCAGTCATGGTGCTGACAAGTAATCTGCAAAGAAAAGAGGAAAATTGAGCCTGACTGGAAGATGGAAAATTGCTTTTCCTTTCCTTGGTTCCTTTTTGTGTACAGCCTGAATGCACTGTGTTGGGCACCAGGTATGGAAGCTCTTGACCAAAGCAGAGGAAAATGAGGACTCTATTAGAAAAGCAAAACAGTTCAGTGTTATTTTTGTAGCTCTTTCTTTCCTAGGCAGATCTTTGTATTCAATATTTCTGTGACCTTTCACTTTTATTTCTTACATAAATGAGAGAATCGGGTCAGCTCAGTTCCCACATCTAATGGCTTGTTGACAAGGAAAAAATTAATCAGAATTGCTAGTGTGGAATAAATGACTCCAAAATAGCTTCCCCATGGATACTGTTACTCTGAAATGAGTGCCTCTTTTTTCTGATTAGCACATAATCTGCTGGACCAATGTTTGTCAAGTTTCTCAGGTGGGCAGTGGTGAGCTTGTAGAAATTGGTGTCTTCCAGAAAGTCCCTTGACTTCTCAAACCAGACTTGTCCCTGCTGCCATAACCCTGCACTGGCAGAGCCCTCTGCAGACCCCACTGCCAGCACAAACCACAGCAAGAGATTGCAGTGTCTTTATGATGTTTTCAAACAGTTGAATTCTTTAGTGTTTGTAGCCTTGAGTGATCTGCTGAAAGCACCTGTTACTTGGTGCTTTTCCATTCACTTACGAAGAATATAGAGAGCTTCAATCCTTGGACAGAAAATAGATGAAGCAATTTTTTTTTCCTTGCAATTCCAAGCATGCTCTTCAAGTTCCAACCCAAAACACTGGATTTTTTTGTTTCATCAGAGCACACTGAGAACGACTCTGGTTCCTGTTGTGAGCTCCTCCATCCCCTTCCCTTGAGCTTTTGTTTAGACTGGAGGCCCCTGATGGTTGGAGCGTAGTGACTTCCCAGCAGATTGCAGTTGCTTCCTAGGCTTTCCTGAATATAAAGTGACTGCTGCACTCAGAGCCAATAAACTCAACACTGCCCTGTGAAGTTCTTCCACTGCTGGCAAATTCCTGTTGTCTGCAGGATGTGGGGAATGTGGAGAGAGCTTGAAGCACACAGTGACCTGTAGCCATGCCAGCCCTGCTGCAGCCCAGGGTCCCAGATGATTGTTGCTCTCCAGCTCCATTTGCCCTTGGCTCCTTGTCACAACCCAGCCTGCTCTCTCTGATTTCCCAGCTGCAGAGGATAGAGTTGTTAATAATTTTTGCTTAGCCAAGCAATTATCTTGCTCAAGGTCAGGCAAGGATTTTCAGATGCCAGGAAAGCCCATTTCATTTTATGTGTTTGTTCTGTGGAAGGGCTTCTGCTTTCTTTTCAAAGGGAATGTTTTGTGCTGCTGTTGACTGAGCATTCCCACAGAGCTCTGCTGAGAGAGCAGCAGGGCTGCCTGGGGATTGGTCTGGCACCCATTAAAGTCAATGACAAAGCTCCAGGAGCTCCCTGCTGGCACAGTTTGCCCCGAGGAGGTGCAGTTTGATAGACCTCAGAGTGTTGGTACAAACACAACGTGGAAAGTCAAAGCATGAAGTGAAAATATCTGACAGCGTGTTGATCCTATAGCATTCCAATTTCAGCACAAGGGAGATCCATACACTGATACGGTGACTCTGCATTTATTCAGACCAACCTTGTCAGAAGTACAAAGAGGTGTCTTTGTTGAAGGATAAAACACCTTTATCTTGCTTTAAATGCAAGCAACACAGCTGCTAAGTCATAAAGGGGATGTTGAAGAAGATTGTTGGATATTTTACTATCTCCTATTAAATCTGTTTCTGATTGAGTATGTCATTTAGGCAATTTGGACATCTAAGCTGCTGATAGAAGCAATTAAATGCCAATAGCCCAATTTTAAGTTTTATTTAGGTCCTTAATTTAGATGCACTTCAGTGCTTCAATTTTCATCATAAGCTTTAGATTTTTAAGTAAATTAATATCACCCACAAATGGTGCTGCGAGTTTGTCCGTGAAGAAACGTAGATTTCCAAGAAAATCTATTATTTCTTCTGTTTTTCATACTTGACAATGGATAGAGGGGTAATAGCTTTATTTTCACTTTCCAAATTTGCTTTTGTGGTTCAAACATCTGTAGAGAAGACTGTAACTGGTTGCTGGGCCAGAGCCTGAATCAAGGTGTGTGTATTCATGTGGTGTAGTTATGATTATGCCCTTTCTGGATCATGCTGGTAGTGCAACCAATAAATGAAAAGTAAATACCCTAAACCACCTCTAAACCTATTGTAGGGCTTAAAACAGAGGTCAAACTGTAAGAATATTTTTTCTGCTGCAGTGGGGGCAGTTAGGAGAGCTGGGTGAATGTCAGCCCTCCTTTCTGGGACTGGGCAGTGAGTGTGTCCCAGCCGGGGTGAGCAGGCAGGGCCAGCAAGGGGCAGTCAGGGTGGGCATGGGCACGTTGCACTGGCAGGTGAAGTGTGGTGATTTGCTTCTGCCTCTTCTGCAGGGAGCACTGGCCTGCTGTTCCCTGGGTTTGTGGGCTCTGTTTTCCCACTGAGGGAGGCTTTGGTGAGGTGATGCAGTGTTAATGACTGAGACAGTTACCCCTCCTGGACTAAGTGTGTATGTTAATGCTTTATTGAATTTGGCTGTGTCATAATCAGCATGCCTTCACATTGATTCCATCCCTCCTGTGCTCTCTGGTAATAAATGTGGTGCTCTGTTCTCAGAACTGCTCCATCTCCTGAAGTTTCCATTCTTTCCATTTTAGATGGCCTGACAGACTGTGTAGACCCTGACTGTTGTCAGCAGAGCAATTGTTACTCAAGTCCTCTCTGCCAGGGTTCACCTGATCCCCTTGACCTTATTCAGCACAGCCAACCACCCTTCTCTCAGCATCCTCCAAGGCTCTTTTATGATCGAATCAGATTCCTTATTGGGAAGGAAAGCACTCATGTAATCCCAGGAGATGTCTCCTTTGAGAGCAGGTGAGTCTTCTTTTTAATGAAAGACTTTTCTGAGTGTTGAGAACTGCAATTAAATTATTTAACCAGGAAAAAATGGGGATACCTGGAGAGCTGAGGGCTCTTCACCAGTGCTCATAAAATACTTAAGAGGGTAGCAAACTTCCAAGTCCCAACAGCTAAGGATCTTGGTTATCAGGTTGTTGTTGTTGCTACCTGTCTGATGGGTGGAAGTGTCCCAGCAGCAAACCCTCTGCTGCTGTTAGCAAGATGACTGTTGTGGAAGGTAGGTTGTCTCATACTTGTAAAATCAGCAGGGGAAGCTCAGCTCTTCACACTGCTCATATGTCATGGCAGGATGCAGAAGGATTCACATCTGCTGTCCTCAGTCACCTTTCTGCCCAATACAGTTTGATTGCTGTTTGCAGTGTAATGAATTTAGTATGTGTGACTTACATGTAATCTAGACACATAATTTAAAAAAACTTCCTTGTTTTTGCTACTCCTTGATAAAGCAGTGTGCAGCATATTTTGTGCTGCAGGTTATCATGCAAAGAGCAGAATGATCCCTGAGTGTTTGTAAGATTGGCTTTGCTCTAACAGGAAGGAGCTGTGCAGCAGAAAACGGGCACTTACTTGCTCAGAACACCTGGTAACACCTATTTTCTTGAACATTTGAAATAGAGGGGCACGTAAGTTTTTATGCTGCAGTTGACTTGGGAAGCTATAACTTACATGCTGACAAAGAGATCCACAAATCATCCACATCACCTGACTATTACCCTGTCAGCTAGGCCTATGCATTAGATAAACCATGTTCCAGTAATAAGCACAGAAGAATTTTTTATTTTCACAGTACATAGCACTTAGATTACAACCTCAGCACAATCCTGCACACAAATTCAGTGCACTTTTTTCTTCAGCATTAATTTTTGATAAAGTAAATTTGTAAACAGTCATTATTGATCTGAAAAACCTAAACGTTTAATCACTATTAATAATGTAACAGGATGTTATAAATATGTAAAACAATCGGCCAGGAAGATGAGCTCCATGAGAAGCCTGCCACTGCTGGGTCTCTTGGAGTGTTGTGCTTGTGAATGAGGCCACTGTGCTTGGGGCAGGCTCCTGGGCTGGCCCTGTGTGCACTTTAAACCAAAAGTCACCCCTGAAAAATCTTCCTCATCAAAATGCCTGGCAGTGAGGAGTTTCCAGAGAGGAGGTGAGTGCTCCAGGTGCCTGTCCCGTGTTCTGTGACACTGCAAATGTTAGCAGCCAGATTGCACGTAATCCCATCAGCGTGCTTTTATAGATAGAAGGAATTGATCTTTTAAAGCTATCATTGATGGGATTTAACTTGGATTTAAAAGCTTTTTCTGAGTATTTTGTTCCTTTACCCTGATGCCTGCCATGCCTTTGAGGAGTGAAGAGTGTGGGAGCAGCAGCCCACGCTCACCATGGCTGCTGACTCCAGTGAGGAGCAGGGCTTCACTGGCACTGCTGTGTCACTGACACCCCGGAGAGCACAGCCTCCCCCTGCAGACACATTCATGGCTAGCTTGGTGAGAAGGTCATTGGGACTCAGATGAGGGCGGCTGCATCTTGGAGTCAGGGCAGTGCCTGGAGGCTGCTGCTGGGCTGTGTCCCCTGGCCTTTGTCAGCAGCAATCTGCAAAGCACTGGGCACCCCAAAGGGCTCCTCAGCCCACACTGGGCTTGATGCTCCAGTCTTCCAGGCTGTTGAAATGTTGTTCATCCATAAGTCAAATATTGTTAAAAACTGCCAGAATTTTACTCAAGGATGAGAGATAAGCAGGGTCTCTGAAAGAGACAACAGCTGAACTGTGCTGCCTCTGTTCAGAAATCTTCCTCTGACATTGCCAATCTGTCATCTTGTGTCAGTTCTTCTCCTGGGGATTAAGATTACTGAAAAAAATACAGAAAGACAACTGCTGCTACAGTAAAAAACATCAGAAATCTGTGATCCAGCCTATCTGGTGAAGACCAAAGAATGCTTGGGGGATTTTAATCTCCTTTGGGGTATTGCTGAAAAGTTTCTGTCTAGGCAGATGATATTAACTCATGGCTGCCTGCAACACCACTGATTTTATGGCATTGGTGGTTCAGTGTGAAATGTTGGAAGGATTGGATGCAACAGTGGCATGCATTTATTTCAGAGCACTGGCATCCATTCCCACTGGTGCTCCAATTTTGCAAAGCCCTATCTGCCTTTTTTTTCATTTCCCTTTACAAGAAATCTCTGAGACCATTAGGAGGATTAAGGAGGAGACATCTATCCAATGTTTTCAGTCTTCTGATTCCAATGGCATTGTGCAGTGTTTTACTGTACCACAGGTCAGTGGAACTCTAGTATGGGTGATGGTGTTTGCATGACTCTCACTGGAGACAAAATGATGTTGATTAGATCCTGGAAAGCTATCAAAAATGGTGAAGGTTATCTCTGTGCTTCAGACTGGAACTGTTTGCCATATCCTGGAATTTTCCAAATAATCTGAAATATTAAACTAGTTGTTCTGACAGCTGCTGAGACAGAATCCTCTGTGCTTGCATCTTGGACTTTAGCTTCGGTCTAATATTTAAACCTTTGGCTTGTACAGTAAAGTCAGGGTGTTGCATGAGCCATGGCTAAATACTGCACCAGAAATAATGTTAAGGGGCTACTAGGTGTTTGCAAAACATTTTACTTTTTGTTATGTCAAAGCTATGTCGTGTGCACTGGGCTTTTACAGACTCCCACCTGAAGTGTGACATGCTGAAAGGCAGCTTAGAGACATCCTGGGTGAATGGAACTGTCCCTGCTTACATCAGGCACGGTTTGAACCTACTGCAATGTAGCAGGGTGTAGCAGATTATTCTGTTTTTGTCAACTTCTGTTCTCAGGAAGGGTTTTAGCTTGTTTCTTTGCTGGGTTTTTTTTTTTTTTTCATGCATGCTGCTGGCAGGCTATTTGACTCACTGCAAATTGCCCACGAAAAGGGTCCAGTGTATGGCACTGAATTCATTACCCTTCAAATGCTGCTTACAGCAACAGTGTCAGCAGGAGGAAACAAATGTACCTCACTAGCCTTCAGCCTAATTTCTCTCATTGAAGATTTTAATCAGAAATGTAATACAGTAAATGGCATCTTCTGGTAATGTGACACTTGCAAATTGACAAGCTGCCTGACAGAGTTCCATATCTGAGCCTAATGTCTCAGCCTGAGGTGCTTATTGGAAACTTAACATGCAAAACAAAAGCAAAACAAGAGCAGGTAAGTAGCAGCAGAGCAAGGCAGAATGGTGGTAGAATAATAAAATGCTTTACAAGTACTGAAAGAACACATCTAAAATTTAAACTTCTGTTCATATTTTAAATTAGAGATGTCAAACAAACTGCCTGACAGCAAAGACCTGAGATCCACTGAGTTCCTCAGTTACTCATGGAATGACCCATGAAGCATTGACAGAGGAATCCTACTTCTTTTAGGCCCCCTGCAACCCCTGGGAATCTCAGCTTTCTCTCAAAAAGCCAACTGCTCCCTCTGGAGTTGCAGATTTAGTACAGCTTGCCAGGGGACTGGGAACATTTTTAATGCATTTGAAAACACTAAGGCAGCTTATCAGGGGCATGTTCCTGCCCAGCTTCAGCAAATTAGAAGAGACATTTTTGCACTTCCTTTCAAGTTAAAAGGACTGGGAAAGCCTTTGGGCTGAGCTTACACAACCACCACAGAGAGGTGGCTGCTGGACAGGCAGGGCACTTACCCTGGTGAGCAGGGCAGGGCAGGCACCAGAGTGGGGGCAGAAGGTGCAGTGCTCTGAGGAGACATCCCCACCTTCAGAGGCTTCTCTGCTCCAAGGAGGAGCAGCAGGGAGGGGTAGCCAGGCCTGCAGCTGCTTGGGAAGAGGCTGGATGTTGGAGCAGGGCAGCATGGAGTGGCAGCTGGGTGTGAAGGGACATCACTGCAGGGCACTGAGCTCTGCTGGGGGGAGCAGTGAGGTGAGCTGGGCAGCAGAGCTGCAGGGAGCCCTGCTGGGCACGGGGGGCTGCTCCCTGAGCCACCAGGGCTCTGGGAAATGAGCCCGGGGCTCCTGCTTACCTCCTGAGCCTCCCAGACTCGTGCTGCTCAGAAAGTCACTGAAAAATGTTTTCATAGCTGCAGTAAATGCCAGAATTAAAGGTAATTCTGATCAAGTGCTTAGTCAAAGATTTAGGTTCTGGTAATTCCAAAAGAGGCTAGAGAAGACTCTTCAACTTGGAGTAGGTCATAAAGAGACATTAAATAATGAAGACAAATGTAGGAACACAGAGGCAGGCTTAGGACATTTAAAATCTAAGAGATTACAAAGAAAATTCAGTACAGATAACTGTAGAATAATGAGTTTATGTGTCTTTATCACATACCATAAATATGTGTGGCTTATAAAATAGGATGAATAAAAAAGGAGAATGTTGAAAGATAAGTCTCTTAATATTATTTATGAATAATGGGAAGTAAAGTGAATGAATGAAGCATAGAAAGACCATGGATGAAATAATGGAGATTTTGATGAGCTGTTATCATACAAATCTGTGTGCTTGATAAAATATGAGGACAGAGTAGTGTCAGAAGACAGGTCTGTGTGGAATGAACAAACAGGAGTGCAAGAAAAATGCACTGAGTAATGATTACTCCCAGGAGTCTCACTCTCACACCAGTGTGTGCTGTAAATATATGGAGTGCACTCACAGGGGTATTAGAAAAGAAAATGCCCATCTGTTGATGTTAGAAATACAGGGAAATAATCAAAACAAGTATTTTCTGCTCTAACAAAGCAAAGAGTAATTGGACCTGGCTGTTCTGTTGACTGAGTCTATTGAAACAAACAGGAGCTCAGTTGCCTTCAGTGGAGCAGCAGATTTTGGGCCACAAATAGGGCCACAAGTTTAAGAACAAAACAGCTGATAAATCAGAGCTCTAGTTTTGCACACTGGCAGTAATGCATCATCTCCCATTCCTCTAGGATTTACCAGCATCTTTCCACGGCCTGGGAGCATGGAATCCTGTTAGCAGCTGTGGTGAATGGTGTACTCACCAAGAGGTTCATTTTTACCAGTTGCATTTTCTCAAGTTGTAGTCAGATGGGTTTGGTGATGTCATGGTGATAAATCAGTGTCCTGTTAGTGGCTTGGGAGAATGGGATCTTAAGAAGCATCTCAAAATTTTCAAAGATTTATGTTCTCCAATTTCTACATATGATTTCATTGGATCATGGTCAATTAATCTCTCTGGGGATATTTTTTTCATTCATATGTAGACTCCTAAATAACTTTTGTCTGAGGAGCTATTAAGTTTTTTCCTTTAGACCATGAATTCACTGTGCAGTGGATGTGTCTGTTGAGGTTTGCCACAAATTTTCAAATTGAGAAACAGAACAATGCCTGAATTTATGCTTGTCATTAATATTGAGTAATTAATGCCAGTTCACTTTGTAAGTATTCTGTTGGTTTTGACCCAAAATGTCTTAGTGTTACCAGGAGACTTCTGCATACCCTGTTCACTCCATTTTCTCAGACAGCAGTTCAGGGAAGAGGTGCAGCAGTCTCAGGGGTTTCCAGGACCTGGGCTGGTTCAGCCAGTGGAGGTGTGTTGATGGGGTGTAGCTGACAGCCAGGGGCAAAAACACTGGGAGGAATTTCAGTGGAATGTGGCTGTGTAAGCCCTTAGAAAATCCCACTGGGTCCTGATCTGCACCATAAGGATATTTTATGTCTTACTCCTCATCCTTAGGAGACCTGATTCCTTTATGTTTTGTTATTCAGATAGGTAAAAGGCCAAAGCTAAGAAAGAGTCATTTCTTCTCCATTTCTGTGACTGAGGTGAAAGCAATGGTCTGAAAGGACAAGGGTGGAGGTTCAAACTGGACAGCAGGAAGAACTTGCCATGAGTAGAGCATTGGGGTGGGTTACTTGGTGAGCTTATAGAGTTAGACAAGCATCTGTCTGGGCTGATGTAGGCATAGTTGATCTAACCTGAGGCAAAGGAATGGACAAGATAAAGTCTTGTATTTCCTTTCAGCTCTCATTTTCTATGATTCTGTGATCCTGTTAGCCTCCGATTAGGCACACTTAGGGATGAGTTCACTTTCCTGCCCACTGACTTTGATGTGTTCTGCTGTGCTGCCATGTTCCACCCTCTTCACTGGAATGTCAGGATAAAGTGGAAACCGGGTGCAAGTCCGACACATCCCAGAGGGAATTTGGAAGGGCATCACATGTGTGGGGGATTGAGAAAAATGTGTGTTACACTTGATTAGGCACCCTGTGAGTTTAGCTGTGTAACTTTCTGGAGTTGGGTGAAGCCCGTGTATCTCACTGCTGCCATATCACATTAGTTCAGCTTTTTTCTAACAGACAGCAGTGCCCTATACCTAGCAGCAGAGAATGAGGTTTCACTCTCTCCTTTCACAAACCAGCACTCCCTAGAGCTGCAGCAAGCTAAACCACACTATCAGTGAAACCTTTGCAGTGCCATTCAGTGGCAGAACAAACAGTACCCTAAAATATGTCAGGAGACAGGAAGGTATTCCCTCTACACCAACAGTTCATGGGAGAGTCTGTGTGCCATCCTTATGAAAGAATGCTTTTTCAAATCAGTCTTTGGGGCTTGTATGACTTTTCTTCCAAAAATCAATAGTCCCTCTGCTAGCAGAGTGGTTCTGTCTGTCTGGGACCGAAGCACAGCCCAGTTTCTGATCAATGCCCTCCTCAGCCTGCTCACATGTGTGGGTGTTGCCTTCTGCTGCTGTCGTTGCAGGCGGGCGTGTGTCATCCGTGGCCAGGTTGTGGCAGTCGATGGGACCCCCCTGGTTGGAGTGAACGTCAGCTTCCTGCACCACCACGAGTACGGATACACCATCAGCCGGCAGGATGGAAGGTCAGCTCACCTCTCTCATCCTCCTCTGGCTTAGGCTCGGGTAGTCAAGGCCAGCTGCCAGCTTCTGTTCATGTACAGAATTTTCATAGAGATCACAGTTTGCAGTGTGGCTCGAGGATGACATCTGCCCTTCTGCTCTGGGAGCACAGCTGGTTGGAGCTCTCTGTAGCGAAGGGACCAAAGAAGAGAGAGGAGGAAAAAAACCCTGAACTGCAACAAAATTCCAGGGACATTCTAATTCCTGGAGTCAAAATGTGCCAGGTCTGCTGTAACAGTACCTTCTTGAAAATGGAAGGTTTTCCAGGAAATACCCTGCCTTCCCACTTTTTCTTGTCGTTGTTGTTAAGTAGTTTCCACGTAGTTTATTGAGGTGTCAATGAAGTCAAATCCTTTAGTTGATCACCTGACACAAAAGGAAAAGTGGGAACAGACTTTTTCCAAAGACAAATGGTTAAATTGCTGTTCCATAGCCAGCCCTCCTGCACCAGCCTGGCAGGTCTGGCTTCATTTCTCAAAGGCAGGTGAGGTTTCAATATATTCCATATTGCACTCCAGGCTTGGAGTAGGGTCATGACTTGCTCCTGAACTTCAGTTAAGCTGTTATGGGCAGTTTAAGACTTCACCTTCCTTGGCTGGATTGTGAATTACAAGAAATCTGAAGCTGTTTTTTCCAGCAGGGAAAAAGTGCTGCAATTTGTCACTGTTTCCACAATTATTTTTTTTCTGTTTGGTTTTGCCAATTTATAGAAGTAAGGAGCGTGCATATTTATTGCACCTCAGTTTATTGACTTTCAAATGGCACTACTGAAAGTCAGTAATTATCATCTCCTCCTTACGCTAGCCTGGATAAAGTTGTTGCATTAAAATATGCTACCTGTATTTTGCTGTGAATGTAATCGGTGTCATTTGGGAAATGTGATGAGATATGCATAATTAAGTCTGACTTCTTATCACAGTTTGTTACCATCAAAATCCTCCATAATAGATGCATTCAGTAATACAGAGAGTGAAGCAGCTATTTACATATTACCTGGTGCTGCCTGACTGGGGGTGTCAGAAGCTCTGGAAATTGAGACTGTACCTCATGCCTTCTGTGTCCCACTGCTCTGCAGCCCAGATGAGCCAAAGGTTGCTCACTGTATCTCCCAGAGGATCACCTCCTTGTGTTCAAGAGCTGACTCAGTTCTCAGTGCATTTAATCACCATCTCTCCCAAAAATTTCATATCCTGTGCAGGGAGGTCATGTGCTCAGTGTGCTCAACCTTTTCCCCCTGCTGCTTTTAGAAAAAGGAAAGGGTTTTGTTAATAGAGCTAAGGCCCAAGGGCTTTAAGCCTTTATTCTGCATGCTCTTCCTGCATAGATGAGGAGTGGCATCCTTTTTCTGGGATAGGAATTTCTTTTCATATAAACCAAAGCAACTGGGTTCCCACTTGTGTTACAGATGGCTCGTTAGTTTGATGCTGGTTGATAAACAGAGGGGGCAGAGGGCAAGAACAGTGAAATTCTGTGCCTTGGTGTTGATGCAGACAGGGAGAAAGCACACAGAGGTAGAGCTTCTCTGTGGATACCAGGGTGATGCAAGGAATGTACACTTGAATGATTTCACATGCTAAATTAAGAGCTGTAATAACAAACATAAAGGTTTTGTTTGATGTGTTGAAAGATGTGGTAATGTGATGAAAAACAAAACAAAAAAATTTGTTTTCTCTTTTCCAGTTTTGACCTTGTGGCTGTTGGAGGAATCTCTGTCACTCTGGTTTTTGACAGATCTCCTTTCATATCTGAAAAAAGAACAATTTGGTTGCCTTGGAATAGATTTATCATTGTAGACAAAGTTGTGATGCAAAGAACAGAGTCGGACACACCATCTTGTGACATCAGCAGTTTCATCAGCCCAAATCCAATTGTACTCCCTTCCCCCTTGACAGCATTTGGGGGGTCCTGTCCTGAAAGAGGAACTGTTATTCCAGAGCTACAGGTAATGAAAAGACTTGTAAATTAACAGTTTGTTCTGTGCAGAACAGGTGTAGACAGTCTTCAGAGCCATCATAAATAACTGCTGTAATGTCATTCACTTGACACAGTAGCACCCATGCACATCTATTCAGTGCTGCATAACAAGATTCTGTTGTCTTTATTCCTTCTTTACTTTTTGGTATTTAAAGATGCTTTATTTCTTACCTTCAAGTAGAAGAAGGTGGGGAATGCTGACATGAATTATTATTGAAACCCAGTTTGTTGATAGTGGTGCACAAAAGCATTCCTAGTTAGAGATGAGCACTACAACTTCCCAAACAGCAGTGTGAGACATGATGCCTTCAGCATTCCTAGGGCTGCTTCATCCATTCACAGCTTGATGTCAGATTCTTGGGGTTTATTACTTTCTTTCCAAGGTAGAGCAATTTTAATAAGAACTTCAGGACTTCTTTTTTAATTTATTTTTTCTTGACACCTCCTTAAGTGTTTAAAGTAATTTCTAATTAACCTAATAATTAACTGTTGTTCTACTTGGGACTTAAAAGAGGTTGTGGGAGTGGATCACACAACAAAACACAACTCAGGTGATATTAATGCCCTTAGTTTTTAGTATGCTGTTTGAGCAGTTAGGTTTTAAAGAATCAGACCTCTTTTGGGTTCTCTTTTAATTTCACCAAGCAAGCCTGGAAGATGCTTTGGGGGTATCTGTAGCCTCAGGAAAGTGTGGCTGCTTTATTCTGCCTGTGAGAAACCTCTGCTTGAACTGAATTATGTCCAAACACCTCCATAAGTGTTACCATGCTCCTTCCACTTGATGGTCATAGCTTTGCTTCACAGAATGTACCAAGTGAAACTAATGAACATAGATGAAGAGTAACTGCTGCACACCAGTAAGAAAGAACTGGGTCACAGTGCTCCACATGAGCTGTGCCTGGGTCTTCTTTGAGCAGCAGGCTACTCAAAGATGCAGTCTACTCAGAAACTGCTCCCCAGTTCTTTCCTTTTTGTCTTTCTGTTTGTTTTTAGGGGGGTTTGGTCATTGGAGGTTTCTTGTAGTGTTGAGTTTCATTGTATGGTTCTGGGAATTGAGCAAAAATTAACTGAGAATAATAGGAGACAGAGATATATTAGCATGTATTAATGCATGAATATTTCTTCGTGCTTTTCTGTTAAAAAATGGAAAGGAATGTCAGATGTATGACAGAGAGGGCAGCTGGGATGTCAGCAGGAAAGAAGGGGAACACTGCAAATCAGGAACAATAAAGGGAGCAGGATTTCCCTGGCAACACTACATTTCATATGTTGAAAGGACAAGTGCTGGCAGGCCTCCAGCTGTACTGCAGCAATGCTGTGACAGTGATACTGTTGCAATGTGTAAATAAAATTGGTTGAAAGTGAAGTAATCTATTGTTAAATAAGGAAGATTTTAAAACTGGAAAATATAAACAAAACAGCTTGCCTTTTTCCAAGCATGATGAATTTAACATTGTGGCAGGTTGATTCATTAGTACAGAAATGCACTACCATCATTAACCTTGTTAACCACAGTCTAGTTTTCAGTGGCTTTTGAGTGACTCTGGTAACATCCTCCAAGAAGCCATCCTCCTCTCTTGCCTGCTCCTCCTCACAGTCTGTCCCAGAACAGCTCTTCAGGGAGCTAAATCCCTTTTTGTAGCTCCAAGGCCCACATCATTCAGAGGGTCAAGGCCAGGTTTCTTTGTGGCCCTGACCAGCTCAGAGCTTTGCAGTCCTGTTGCTGGGGTCCATCCCCATCGAGTGGCACACCCAGGCTTGCTGTAATCCAGGCTCAGACAGCAGCACTGGCAGCAGGGCCCTGGGCTCTGAGCTCCCTTGCACTCCCTGGGGATGCACCTGTGAGCCAGGTGCCTCTGCTGCTCAGGCTGGGTCATCCTCCCTGCTCTGTGTCCCCAGTTAGGGGACACAGTTCCTAATGCTGCTCTTTCCTACACCTGCCCCTTCCTGCTGGAGCTTGGCCTAGCTGCACAGATGGCTTAGCAGGAAGGTTTTTTTCTTTCTTAACACTCCCCAAGCTAAAGTTATTGTCTCCCAAGCAGGATAGTATCTTAACATCACAGTGCATATGATAGAAGGTGTGTGTATATTTAAAAAAATGGACTGCATTCCAGTTAAGTAACCAAGTAATAAAGACGAGGTAAATCTGTACAGCTGTATGTGAGAATGTGCATGGGTGCAGTTTTCACTCCCCACTAGATAAGAGTGCAGCAGCAGAGGAAGAGGCTCTTTATCAAACAGACAGCCTGCCATCCAGTAAGTTGACCAGGCAGTGTCTGGTGTTGGACATTTTGCCATGTGCCTGCATTGCTGAAAAATGAGCCCAGTTGTTTCAGTGGCACTGTGTTCACATCATAACTGTGAAACGTTACAATTTACTGTTACAATTCTGCATTTTTCTTGGCTAGAGATATAATAGTGTGTTTTTTCCAAGGTGGTCCAAGAGGAAATTGCAATTCCTTCGAGTTTTGTGAAGCTCAGTTACCTCAGCAGTCGGACGCCGGGGTACAAAACCTTGCTGCGCATTATCCTGACCCACGCAACCATCCCTGCTGGAATGGCCAAAGTCCACCTGACAGTGGCTGTTGAGGGTCGTCTGCTCCAGAAATGGTTTCCTGCTGCAGCCAATTTGGTGTACACATTTGCCTGGAATAAGACAGATATCTATGGACAGAAGGTTTCTGGTCTGGCTGAGGCAATGGGTATGTAGAATCACCTTGATGGAAGTAGAAGCACTCACACATCAAGCCAGGAAAATATGGCAAATAAATTTTATTGCTGCTCCTACGTTGTTTTAAATCAAATGCCTCTTTAGCTGAAGTCACTTGAAGTGACTTGTATGATTTCCCAAGAACATTTATTTTCTTCTTCTTCCAATGTCATCTTTCTAATGTAATCAATTTGAAAATTCCCTTTTCCCTCAGAGAATGGTTATGTACTAACGGCATTACATTCAGCTGTCTCTGTTTTTGAATGTTACTTTGAATATGACCTTTGGTGTGTCATTGTTTCTGTCATTTTTTGGCTGTGACATTTAAAATGTCATTTCCGCTTAGGGTTTGCAAAATTCTAACTTTTGGGCATCCTTTCTTACTACATTTCATATCCCCAACAGTTAAAACTAATGGATTTGTTGTTTAAAGCTGTTTATCCAAAAATCATCATGTTTCATAGGCTTTCTTCAGCAAGCAGCACGGGCTATTCTGAGAATTGCTGCAGAAGTGCTGTCTGTGCAAACACATTTTATTTAACCAGCATTTTCTTTTTCTCATTAATTTCATGATTTGTTTTTTTAAGGGCTTTCTATTTTTTAGCTTAATTTGATGTCATGTTGTTTAATGGACTAATAGATGCTTTGTATTAGAATGACTTACTTTACAAGCAGAGCTTAGCATTGTGAATGAAGCAGGCTGAGTTCTGTAGCAGTTGTGTTTGCTCCTTGTGACCAGGAGCACTGGCAGGTCAGGCTGGGAGGCAGCAGCAGCAGGGCTGGCACAGCCTTGCCCTCTCACCAGGAGTATGTGAGGAGTTCCATGCATCATTCCATGTCTGCAGATGCTGCTCTGAGGGGCAGGCAGGAGCTCCCTCCAGGATCTGTGGTGTGCTCCCTGCAGGCAGGGTGCCTGGAGGTGCCAGGCAGGCTCTGCAGCCCCAGCTCTGGTGTGGGACAGTGGCTGAGTGCTCTGTCTGTGGGGAAAGGAGCACCAGGGCATTTTCCTTGTCATTTGTTGTCATTAGAGTGTTTCCCTTGTCATTTCTTCCCTGAGAATGAAGCAGGGTGTCCATGATGGGTTGTGAGACCAGACTGGGGAGTGTGATTGCATAGTGCAGCAGGCAGAGGAAAAGGTCAGACAAAGCTTTCCCCAGAGCTGTGGTCCCACTGTCTCCCTGAGCACACACAGCACAGGCTGCTGCCTGAGGGACATCCCACCTCCTCTCCTTACCCATGGCCACCACTCACATTCATTGGATCATGAAATGAGCCAGATCAGGAACAAATTCAGCTGAAAACTGAAGCAACCAAGGAATAAGTGATACATTTTTGGCTTCGTTAGTTCCCTGATCTGCTATGAATGCTCATGCAGAAGCTCAGGTCTTCTCATTCCAGCTGTAGCTCACACGTGGCATTGGCCTAAAGGAGTCCAGACTCCACCCTTGGGTGCAGGGTCTCCAGAACTGCTGCACCTTCTATCAAACTGACCCTCCACTTCTGGCTCACGGCTGCAGAGGGGTGGGCAGCTTTTGCTGGGTCAGCCAGCAAGGTTCTGACCATCCCAGGTGTGGTGTTGGCAAGGAGCAGCAGGGCCCTGCTCAGCCCCCTGGGCTGCAGGAGAGCCTGGGAGGGGGCAGAGCCCGCCTTGGCCCCTTGCTGGGACCAGTTGTGTTTGTTTTTGCAGGGAGGGAAGGTGCTGAGCGAGGTGTTGGCAGGTGTTTGTGCAAATCCAGAGCTAGGAAAAGACTCCAGGTTGTCCTTGTGCAGTGCCATGGGTGAGCAGGCAGGAGCAGGGGCTCCCAGTGCCACCTGGGGCTGTGCCCTGTGCCCAGGGGCTGTCACTGCCTGGTGCTGGGGAGGGGGCAGAGGGCTCTGCTGCTCCCACTGCTCCAGGGAAGGGTCCTCTGATGGCTGGGAAGTCCAGTGCACAGCCAGACTTCAAAACATTTCCATGCAAATACACCTCATGGAATGATACTGTAGTTAGCTTCCAAATGAGGAGCAGATGTGTTTAAATATGAATAAGGCTTACACAATAGTGCTGGATAACAGCTTCTAAATTATTTAATTGCTGCTTAATTTTTTTTTCCTTAAAGTTTAGGTTAATTATGCTTCTTTCCGAATGGGAGCAAAAGTCTTGATATTTTAAGTGCATTACTAGCATGCTTTGTTAGATACAATAAAGCTTTATTTAATTTGGCACACTGTAGTTACTCAGGGACCTTTATCTGCATCCATTATATGAATTTTTGTCAAAAATAATTTCTTCTGCCAGTATATTAGCAATATTTAATAATGCATTCTGTTCGGTTTTCATTTTAATTAAATTAAACTGGAGCAGGTTGAAGTCCTGGAAGTCAGGATTATAACCATCTGCTTTTGGTTTTCTAAATATTATAAACATCTATATTTTTCTTCGGGGTTATTGACAGCACTGATCACCCAACCAGTTACAGAAAACAAGACTTTCTGAGCATATTTCCACATGCAAATGGTTCTGTTTCAACTTGTTGGAGAAATGTTTGCTGGCATGTGTCCAACCCCCAGCTCCTCACAAGAGGCCATTTTCTCAGTCACAACTGAGATGACAAAGCAGCATTTTTTGTTCTGAATAAATAAGCATCCTGTTAGAGCTGGTCAAAATATTTTGATTGTAAACTGTAATGGAATTTAGGTGCTATTAAAAATATTTATGGTTTAAGTAAAATATACCTAAAGCTGTTACACAGAAAAATTAAAAAGAAACAAAAATTTTATTTTTTTTTTTTTAGATTTTGTATCTTAAAATATTTTTCAAAACATTTTTATTTTGGAAAGGTTGAGTATTTCAGTATTTCCTAGGTAAAACTATGGAATTTGGTGTCAAAAGATATTCTTCCTTTATGAAGGAGTTTTACTGAAATTTAGTAAAGTAAGAGATTAACAATTTTTTTGAAAGGTTGGTATATTACAGATGTCAAAAATTATGAAGTTCTGTTTTGTTTTATGGAAGTACTAAAGGAAAAGACTTCAAGACTTCAAAATTTCAAGACTTTAATCAATTTGAGTTCCCAAGTCTCACCATCCTTAGAGAAATTCAAGATTTTTCATCAGGCATTTTGGTAATGTGCAAGCCTTTAAGATAAATGTGTAATTCCAGAAATGTTCAGCTTGTCAATCCGTTTCTGCCTAACTATAATTTTTACAGTCAGCAAACAAATTAAAACCAATTTGTTTTAGCATGGATTCTTTTCTATTTAAGCTGTTATTCAGGTAATTAGCAGAAATGCAATAAACAATCAAGTCAGGAGTCATTGGAGGAGATTTATAATCTTATGAAATCCATAACTGATACCACAGACAATTTTCTGCTTTGAAGCAATAGCAACTATAGCTGTAATAACATACTAATCTCTTAAAGCCCT
The DNA here is from genome assembly GCA_016584745.2 of Phylloscopus trochilus trochilus. Taxonomy (NCBI): domain Eukaryota; kingdom Metazoa; phylum Chordata; class Aves; order Passeriformes; family Phylloscopidae; genus Phylloscopus; species Phylloscopus trochilus. Next base: position 715,923 of record WQNJ02000046.1, on the reverse strand, counting down.
TTTTTCAAAAAACACCATACAACAATGGCAATCAGGCAGAGGAAAATTAGTGGCATCATTACTTGACAGAGGAATATCAAAACCTGGAATGACAAACTGCCTTGCAGTTCACAGAGAGAAAGGTAGCCTGAGATCTTTAATTATTTGTTCGCAGTGTCGGTGGGATATGAATATGAAACGTGTCCTGATTTCATTCTCTGGGAGAAGAGAACAGTAATCCTTCAAGGCTTTGAAATGGATGCTTCAAATCTGGGTGGCTGGTCTATAAACAAACACCATGTCTTAAATCCACAAAGTGGTAAGTCCCTCCTTTATTAACTGCCCACGCAGAAGGAGAATACAAATTTTAAAGGAATTAATTGTTCAGATTTTAAGTGTTACACTTCCTAACGTGTAATCCTCTTCGAATGTGCACCCTCGTTTATTGAGAGCTGAACTGCAAATGCCATCTGAAAGGATATTTTCAATGTTGTGGCTCCCAGGGTTTAGACATTAATATCACTGACCTGCCATTGCTGACACATCGTGGTCACTGGGACGGGAAAAGGGCAAACTGGGGTGGGTTCATTCTCACCCAGCTGGTGCAGAAGTGCCACATTTCAGGTCAGTGTGCGGTGTGTCACAGTGTCAGTGAAGTGTCCCCAGCCCTCTGTGAGCGCTGGGTTTGCAGGCACGCAGCGCAGGCAGGCGGAGCCGTGCGGGCAGAGCCCGCTGCAGCAGCTCCGGGCAGGGACCAGAGTCAGCACAGGGACAGCTGTCAGTGCTGCTGGGGACATCACAGTAACCCTGCAGAGAGAGTCTCCAGCCGTGGAGGCTGGAATGGTTTTTTCCCATTTTTTTATTTTATTTTACACCTGGGGAGGTTTCTTTTCCTCCGTGAGCATCTGTGATCGGGAACCAGTGGGACTAAATCATCAAAACAATACTTGTAGGTAAATGATGGTAACTATGTATGGTTTTGCCAATAAACAGATATCTCATTGTCCGGGAGAAGAGAAATTTGAGGTCGGATTTTAGCGCTTGTAAGTCAACAGAGTATTGGATTCAGTAAAGTTCTCTCAATTTGCTCCAGCTGAGAGTCAGGCCAATAAAATCTATTTCCATCTGCAAACTTCTGTTGATGAAGATTCATGCACAGATGTCTGGCTCTCAAGTTTTACAAGTTCTGTTGCTGAATGCACAGCTACAGTATAAATATTCCAAATACAAAAGGTCAGATTTAGTTTGTAAATTATCTGGATTTCTGTTTTGATTTAAAATAGTTTGACATTTTAAACAGCAGTTCTTTCATTCCCTGTCTTACTGGTTTGTATAGATTGTCTCTTTTAAATGCCAGCTATTGACATTTAACAAAGAGAAATCTGACCTCAGTCAGCTGAGCCCCCAACTGTGAGTCCCATGGTCTGCTCCTTAGTGCCAATTTACCACTTGCATAGTTTAATTTCAAGACTAAATTGCTGGCAGTAACTCCAGTTTATGTGACTGTCTGCTAACTGCAGTGGTTACTACTCCGGTTCACCCCGTGGGCACTGACACGTTCGGAGCTTTTGAAAAGCATATCCGAGCAGGACTGCCCTCCTGAGCAGGATATACCCTCCTGTGCAGGATATACCCTCCCGAGCAGCATTGCCCTCCTGTGCAGGACTGACTGCCCTCCGGAGCACGGTGCCGGTGACACATTGCTCCCTGTGCCCATCCCCTGGGGCTGGAGTGCCGGAGGGCAGGGCCCGCAGCCCCAGCCGGCTCCTCTAGGCTCTCCGGGCTCGGCCGGGCTGTGCCCCTGCCCCGAGGGGATGCGAGCTGCTCCTCCTCCTCCTCCTCCTCCTCCTCACCTCCGCTCCGCCGGCCACCGTGGGGGCTGCAGGAGGGAAAGCTGCCGGACATCCCAGCGCATCCCTTGCGGAGGCACGGGAGGGAGGGAGGGAGAGGCAGAAGCGCCTCTGGCTGGAGGTGTCCGAGCCTCCCCAGCCGGGGGCTCAGCCTCTGAGCACCCACCCCTGCCTCCTGCAGCAGCCAGGGCAGCAGCTGAGGGCACAAAAACAATTCACAGAGCTGCTGCACACCTACCAGAGCAGCCTGCAGGTTCGTATTAAAGCAACAAGAGGAAATAATGAACTTCTGGTCTTACCTAGAAACAAGTGAACTGCACTTCCATTTCAGATGTATAAAATGGGCTTTAAATAAGGACAAGAATATGATTCAGACTCGAATTATGTATTTCAGACTTATCTCCATGCCACCATGACTGATATGAAAAGCATTGAGTAGCCTTCTTGAGTATGAATATATTAAGATTTTTCACTTTTTAATTAAAGCATCTCCTCTGTATGTATGAAGAACTGCTCTTTCTAGAACGATGAAACTTTTATGATTTTGAAACACTGCCACTGGATTAACTACAGAAACATCACTGGAATATAACATTCTCTACTGCAAATTGCAATTTTATTTTCAAACTAAAACTAGAAGCACTTTGCTTGATTTACTGGTCCTGAAGAGCTTATATCTAACTTCAGCCATTAAGGCTGGTCACCCAGCAGGTCTGCTACTGCACAACATTCCTGCTCAGAGCCAGGGTAGATCATCTTTCCTTCCCCATGAAGGTTGCTCATTTTAGAGAAGCTCCAAAATAAGCTGAGGAACAAGAAATAGATGCAATTTTACAGACTTGCAGTTCACAGTGGTGTGGAGGTGCGTGTGTCGACATGCAGAAACCTGAGCAAGTGAAAACTGTGTTCCACTGCCAGATGTAAGGATTTACAAAAATAAAAAATGGTGCCTGATTCCAGCGGAATTGATGTGAAATAACAAATACTGTTCCAATGTGGCTGCCACTGGAAACTGAGGTTGTTTAAATGGGAGCAGTTTTGCATCAGTCTGGCTGTTAGGTTAACAAAGGATCACATCCTGTTCTCACCTGTACTCCACTGCTCTTTTCCCACTTGTTTTTCCTCACCAGTCTGGAGGTTTGATCACTTCTAATTTGTGACGTGATTGGAGTTCAGTGTTTTCTGGTGCAAAGGTTTTTGTCAGTTTGGAAGATCATCAGGGCATTTCTCATAATCAAGAAGAGAACAGATATCATAAATGTTAGTTCCTACACTGAGGTCTTTTAAAGACACCTGTATCTCATGAATACCAATGAATGTGCTATTAACTGATTTTTCAGGGTGTTATTTGAATTAATTTTTTTTTATGGGCAAGTGCACTGATTCCATTTTTATTTATCTGGGGCAAGGAGGAGTAGTTTTAGAGGGACTTTATGCTTTAAGGTAATTTCAACCCCAGTGCAACAGAGCAATAATCAACTAAATTTAAAGCAGCAGCTCAAAAGCCTGATATTAGCACACACTTACATTTATTGACAGCAAAAGATATTCTCCAGAGCCCTAATTATTTACTGGCATTTGTAAGAGGATGTTGAAAGATTACCTTAACATTGTAATTTCAGACAAAGGGCAGCATCTTCATTTCATAGTATTTTTATCCACTGCATAAGAGAGAATATTGCCATTTATTTTACAGGCATATTTCCAGGATGCTTTTGTTTAAGCCATCATTCAAACAAATCTATGCATTCTGTCCTCTATTGTTCATAAATCATTTCTTTTACATATAATTCCCTTGAAAATAGATGTGGTAACATTCACTAATTTCCAAGGTGAATTTTACCTTCAGATTTACCTGAAAGTCACAAAAAATAGTTTAAACAAAAGTTGGTAAAGACAATACATAAATACATTTGCTGTACTTGGGATAACTCAGACATGTCTCAACATGTACTTCCTGCAGTGTCTAGAATATTCTCATTTCCCTGCATGAGTCCTCCAAAAAACAAATTCCCTTGTGTTTGTTCCTTTAATAGTACCAGTTTTCTGATGAAGGACTGGGCCTTTCAAGGGAAATGAGAAATTTTGGACTAGGATCTAAAAGAGTACCTATCTTCTCTTTGCAGTAGCCAAATTCTTGCAGTAAACTGTCATTTCAAAGGTACTTCTTAAATATATTACCACATCGTTACTTAAAATAAACACTCTAGCTGTCAGCTTGAGAAAATACATATTTATACTAGTTCTGGTATCACCAGCCTAGTGGAGGTGAATAAAGTATGCTGCATCCAGTGCAGGAGTACTCTGCTGCAGCCCTTCTGGAGAGGCTGGGATGTTCCTGCTGGCAGGACATTCACTGTGCCTCACAATTGCTCCTTGACTCTTCTCTTGGCTTTGCTGCACTTGGCACCATCTCCATCTCCCATGAAGGACTCACAGCTGAGTTTGAATATTGATTTTGTACTGCCACTCGGTGCTCTTCTGTGAAAAATGCATAGTGCTCCTGCTATTAATCTCCTTTAATTAAATATTCAAACTGCCTAAGAAATTCCTCTGCTACCTAATAAAAATTTATGAATAAAATGAATATTAAAGCAGTAATCCCCAAGAAATCAGATAGCACTGCAATTAGCAGTCAATTTGTTAGAGCATTAACCAACCATGAGTTCTCCTCCTGATGTTGTCTTTAAAATAGCCACTAGCCACTGCTGAAGCAAATGGTGACAGGGAGGCTTGGCATGCACAAAACTGGAGAAGGTTCATGTGACAGTCTTTAAAAGATCAGCTCTTTGCTGCTGTTTTGCTAGTCTGCTTTTCTAGAGGCTTCTGTCACCCAAAACTGCAGAGCAGTTCAAATGCCCTACATCTGCTTGTTTTGTCCCCATTGTGTCCCTTTAGGAATTGTGCACAAAGGGAACGGGGAGAACATGTTCATTTCTCAGCAGCCTCCAGTCATCTCCACCGTGATGGGCACTGGGCACCAGAGGAGTGTCTCCTGCTCCAGCTGCAATGGCCTGGCCCTCAGCAGCAAGCTCTTTGCCCCCGTGGCCCTGGCTGCTGGCCCCGATGGCAGTGTCTACATCGGCGACTTCAACTACGTCCGCCGCATCTTCCCCTCGGGCAATTCCATTGGCATTTTGGAATTAAGGTAAAAAAAAGAATTGCCTTTCTCTGATTAGGGTGCCTAATCCTGGCTGTGATATGCCTGTGCAAACTAGGGTGAGCTTTTATCCCATGGGCCTTGAAGAAATAGCCACTTGTAGTTGCCTTGTGTGTCACCAGCTATCAAACCAGCTTACTAGAAAGCTCTTACTTTTAGTCAGCAGTTAAATAGGTTCTTTTAAGTGGCCTTTAGAACAAGCCTTGCATAATGAACTTCTGCAAATTGCAGAATTAATAAAGCTGATTTTTCTGCCTGTGAGGTTTCCCATACATTTTCTCCAAATGTTAAAATATACCATGATGCGTGTCTTTGCAGGAAGCTGCAGAATTGCACAGCAAACATGCAGAGTATCATGTCACACCACTGGGCCTACAGGCTTACCATGTTTACAATTAATACAATTAATTAATCCAATTACACTGCTCCTCATGCAGCAGAGGATGTGGCTCAGTTTCAGCAGACAGGAGCAATGCAGAGACTGTGCCTGTGCTGCCCTTAATGACTCCCCTGTAATTATCACCCCAGCTTCCCATTCCCTTTGAGGGACACAGGGGAAGGCAGGAAAGACTTTGGACATTAATATATGAAATTTCTCTTATTTAGCATCCACCTAGCTAACATTGCTGGGAACGATTCTGTGTGCTGATTGTTCAGAATTAACTTGGCAGTGAGTGGGCAGTGCAAAGGAAACAGTTTGAGAGAAAGAAACACCAAGTAAGAGGATAAACAATGGGCTGTTAGTGGGCTGCAGGGCTGTGAGCAGTCAGGAAAAGAGCACAGTTCTGTCAAGGACTAACATTTCTTGTCTTTTTCTTTCCTTTTAAACGTGACCTGATCTGCCTTTCCAGGAACAGAGACACAAGACACAGGTAAGTAATGTAATAGCTGAGATGTGAACCACATTGGGGGAGACAGTCTTACAAAAGTCCTTTTAGAAGTCTGGATATAGAGAAACACCCTGAGTTCAATAAATATAAATGGAAATAAGTACAAATGTTTATCAAATTCACTTTTGTTTATAGTACAGAAAGTTGGGTTTGTTCCCATTGAAGGAGTAAAGTCTCCCTCTAAAAATCAATTTGCTGATCACCCGGAAGAGATGGAGAGTTTTAAACCTGAACACTGGGAGTACATTTCACAGCTGTCATACCCATTTCACATGGTGTTTGACTGATCACAGATACAGGATCCAGGGCAACAGGAATTCCAGCTACAGGATAATAGTTAAAGAGCTGCAGAAGCAGACTGTACTTCAGTGGATGTGCTTCAGAGGTTCTAGCATGCCATGAGCTTTGAAACCTGCCAGGTACAGAGTGCAGAGCCCAGAACTGAAGATGCTGTGTCAAAGCTCAGTCCTTGCTGCTCCAGCTAAAGACAAAGAAGTGGTTTCCCCCTTTCCAGCTGGCATTTTAGGGTTGCAGTTTAGGGATTTCTGTGGAGGAATGAGCATGGCACGTTCAGCACCTGCGACAGACGGTGAGGGAGCTGGTTCCAGCAGCCCAGCTGCAGCAGAGATGCTGCGTGCTAGAAAGAGACAGCAAGGCACTCTGTCTCTGAGAAATAAACTTCTGAGCCTTCCAGTGCTTAAATTGAGATAAATAAACCAGCACTGGTACAATATGAGACAGTAACTTGATGGCATAGCAGGGAGCAGAGTGTGGGCTGAGCTGTGTTCACAGCATGAGAGTATTGCTTGGAATTGCTCACTTTAGCCACAGGACTGCTGTTGAATGCTAGAAATTATTTACCAGATGATGTCACATCTCATGTACTTTACAATTAAAACTTAAAAAGGAAGGCTAATTCCTGGTTGGTAAGTGCAAGGTTCCATTGGGTTGTTTCCACTTGCTTTAAACCAACTGGTATCTTTGTGAACTCAATTTCCCTATAATGCATTCAAAACATAAATCAGCTTTTACAATTAGAGATTTCTTTCATAAAGTAGATTTTTTTTCCTTTTAATACCTATTCACTAGTACTAGCTTCTTGAGATGAGCTTCAACCTTAATTAATTATGACAATATTCAAGTACCCCAATAATTACAATAATAATGTCTCTGTCACTATTCTGTCCAAGGGAGTTTTGTAGAAAATTGGAGGAAATCACTTAATGTAGGCTTTGAGGTGTAGGGGAGTACTCGACAGTCCCACTGTGTGCCCTTCTCTTGAGCCTGTAAAGGTCATGGTCATGGTGGAAATTTATAGAACATTCAAGGGAACATGTAGAAGCAGCAGGTAAAAGAAGGCTCCTGACAGTCCAGGCAGGAAAAGGCTTCGAAATCCAGCTCCTCTACACAGCTTTTAGCCTCCAAAAGAGTTCTTTTTACCATGTAAAAAGACAATACTGTGTAAAAAGGGAGAGTTTAGCAACCAGTAAACAGAAAACACCACTGATCTTATTTTCGACTGTTTACAAACACCTTCTCCCATTTGTTCTTCTTGTCATCATGATTTTAATAAGCTATAGCTTAAGCTAAAAGCTAAAATAGCTAAAGCTGTTTAACGGGTAAAAATGGAAACTAAACTTTGAGAAAAATAAAGGAATATCTAGTACAGAATAACACTGAAGAGATTAATTTTAAATCCTAGTCTACTTCATGTAGTTTTCAAAAGGCTAATTTAAATCAACTCAGATTTATATCTGATTTCAGTCTTCTGCAGAAATAGCAAGTTTTTTTAATTGTGCTCCATTTTTTACTAATAGTCTTTCAGCATTTTAGTATGCAAGGCTTTAAGCATAAACATGAAGAGTTTTCTAACAGCTGGTCTATTAAATGTAACGACAAGGATGACAGAAAATGTGTCTACAAGGAGAATATAGAGTGACCCCTGGTTCTCTGCACTTTCTGCATACTGAACAACATGTTTATTTAAAATCTAGAATTCTCCTTGCAACTTTTTTCATAGAAATGTTTTATTTAAAGGTCATCATTTGGCTGGCCAGTCACTCCTGACCTCCATCCAGAGAGCAAAAATGATTCTTGGTATTTTCAACAAACAAATCTTACAGTGGTGATACTTTGGCGTTAATTGCTTTTAGCTCATCCCCTTAACTCATCTTTCCTCGTGGCTCTGCCCTCTCATTCCCTGTGGTTCCCAGGACTGGGTTGCACATCTGCTCCCCAGCTCTGGGAGTGTCAGACCCACCACAAACAGAACTGGCCAGGTGAGAGGAGGAACTCAATTCACAACTTTGTTGCAGCAATATTAAGTGTTAGTTACTTGTACCATCATTAATAAAATATCTCCTAAAAAACATAAGGAGGGAGGGGTATTTTTTACAATCTTTTTAACCTAACTGGGCATATAGAACCCAGCCACTTGTCAGAAATCTCCTCCCCTCCTTAGAGGAACACAGTAGTTGTTAAGAATATTGTCTGAGCACCTGAACTCTCAGCCTGTGCCTCTGTCCCACATTTCAGTAACCAACTGTGTGATTGAAAGGATCTCTATTTGGATTTTCAGTTAGGCCCCACTGCAGGCTCAGCAGGCTCAGGACACTAGCATGGGTGTGCCATGTGCCTAAAAAATCTCTTCAAACTGGAAATTAACTTTGCACTGAAAAAGAAACTAAAAGTCTTACTGGATAATAAGATGCAGCCCAGTTTTCAGATTGGAATTTATGATCCCCACCATTTAATTAACATATGTAAATATTTTTTAAAATAACATTTTATAATCTCAATAAGGCAGTGACAGTGCATGAATTATGGTGCATTAATTCATGCCTAGTTGCACTGACAGTACTTGGCCTTCTGCCTTGCTCCTGACAATGGAGTCGGCATGAATTAAGGCACCATATTTCACACCTTCATATTTCCTAAGGTTTAGAAACAGACAAAAATAACCAAGAGTGGGTATTGGTGCCCATCCAGAACAGCCTGTGATTCACTTTGCTGCAACTCATAGATTTGTTTTCAGTGCCAAGAGTACTAGGAGGTATCAGATACAGAAAAATGATCTTGCTTTTGATAGTAATAATTATAACTCAGCTGCAGTCACTCCAGTTGGCTTTATCCTGAGTGGTTTGGTACTGGTGGGCAGACAGCTGCCCCAGCAGCAGTGTCTGCCCCAGCTCCCTGACCCATCACTCACTGCTCAGGCTCTGTAGCAGGACTCTGGTGGTGTTCTGAGCTGCTCTCCCTTCCCCCTCTGTCCCCTCAGATCACTGAGCTGATGGCTGCAGGTAGCAGAGTACAATTGTTGTGCTGCCACAGAGACATAAAAGGAAAAACAATTGACTTTGATGCTCTTCTCTTCTGTTTTAGTACCAGTCCTGCACATAAATATTACTTGGCCGTTGATCCAGTCTCAGAATCCCTTTACTTGTCAGACACCAACACCAGAAAAGTCTACAAAGCAAAATCTCTCACTGAAACAAAGGATCTGGCCAAGAATGCAGACGTGGTGGCAGGAACGGGTGATCAGTGCCTTCCTTTTGACCAGAGTCACTGTGGGGATGGTGGAAAGGCATCTGAGGCCTCTCTCAACAGCCCAAGAGGTAAGGAAAGCATGTCTGGCTACTTGGTGCTGGTCACCTGCCACTTCCTTTCATTATTTAGGAGCTCAGATGCAGCTGGGTGTACAAAAATGTGTCTGTGGCAATGATTTCACCAACTGTTAAGCCAGATCTGTTCATGAGGCTTCCTCATGTCTGCAGTACAGCCAGTCCTTCAGGAGGGACCAGCATGGGCAGCAGGTTCCAGCTTCAATCCTCTGATTACTCTTCCCTGTGTGACAACACTCCTCTTTCATTACCTTCCAATTGCAAGGTGGCAACATTTAATTATATGTAACTCTTCAGCAAATTATATGGTTTCGAAGTCCATTTTTAGATTTCATGCATCAGGTGAGTGTTGCAATGATAATAGAGCTTACTCATACACAGTAAATCAGGGCTGTTCAAACCAGCCAGCAAAATCGAGTTTATTTGGAACTCTGGTTTGTCCTTTCTTATTAACACACTTAGCAGAGGATGAGCATCTCCCCTGCTGCACATGAAAAACCCTTTTCCTGTCCCTCCAGTAGTGTCACAGGCAAAATGCAGGTGAAGCCTCAAATCCCCACAAAGCCACCGTGAGTCCCCTGCAGGGTGCACTGGAGCTGTGATGGATTCTCTGGATTTGGTGCTCTGGAGCAGCTGCTCAGCCCAGCTCCCAGGGAATCCTGGAGCAGAGGGAGCTGAGCCCTCCCGGGCAGAGCCTGCCAGGGCTCCGGGGGAGCTGGGGAAGGAGGGCTGTACATCAGCAGGGAATCAGAATGTGCAGCCAGCCCCAAATGCCTCTAAGACAAGCAAAGAATCCTGGTTTAAGGTTTAGCAAGAGATACATTGTAATTATAGAGCGACTTTAGCAGGTCTTTAATGATAGAAGGTTAAGTGTGAGGTAAGTACAAAGAAATGCTAATCTTCAGGCAGCTAATTAATGTAATGAATCACTGCTAAAAATAGTAACAAAACAAAAGTTTTCAGATCCTTTATCAGGAAAACGTGATTCTGTGAAGGTGATCAACGTTTTATTTCTGATTACAATTGATTATATCCAATTAGAATACAGTCAGTTGTTCCATCTTACTTTCTTAGTGGGGAAATACATTGATGTAGATGTTGTGATGCACTGTTTACTCTAAAGATACTAAGACTTACTACCTTTATAGAAGGTTCTAGTCATAAAGAAAGGAGGAGGAATAAAAACCCCAGTCAGGAGTTCCCAGGCAGCCAGCAATTATTGAACAGAGATTGTCAGCAGACAGTGACTCTTCCATTGGCAAATTCAGGCAATGACTCCCAGTGCTTTAGATTCCTGCACCTCCTCCAAATAACATCAGTTTGCAAAGATGCAGTTTGTTGGGTTTTTGATGTTAATCTCCAGGCAGTCTGGAGGGCCACGGGCCCTTTTTGTAGAGGGCCTGACAAAATGCAGCATGGGCTGGTGGTCCCCAGCAGGGTGAGCAGGGTGGCACTGGCAGCCCCCAGCCTCAGCTGGGACAGCTTCAGTGACCCTGGGGAGCAGCAGGGAGTGTTTGCCTGGTACCCACAGATCTTTATGAAGAAACAGAGATGTCAGCCATACTTCAGTTCTACAGATTCTTTTGGATCACTTATTTTGCTTGTTGTTGAAATACTTGTCAAGTCAGATGATGTCCTATTTCTATTGAAACAGCATTCAAACAGTATAAAGAAAGCTGTTTTCTCTAGGAAGCAGGAAGCTTTGACAAAAACTTCTTAACCATATTTAAAAATCCTACAGACATACAGTGTTATGTAGCATTTGACCACAGAAATAAATTATTTGTTTCTAGTTTCATACCTCTTGAGATTTTTACAGTGCAATAATAGGTCCCAGACAGAGTAATTGCCAAGTTATGATTAAATATAATCACTTGCATTATTCAATATATTCAATTATATTCAATTCAAATATAATTTGTATTTATTCTTTAATTACTATTATTATTATAAATTCCTATTATTAGGAATATTATTAGCTTTTTTACTTTGCTTGCCTACTTGTTTTTGTCCTGAGCATTCATTTCTCCCACTATAAATGAAAAATTAATTCCCCCTTCCTTGATAGAAAGGTAGTATGTGAAAAAGGACTTCATTTAGTGGTTGTCTGATCTTGCTTAGTTATATCTTAAAAGCTGGACTCTAATTTTAGCTCCTAGCTGCTTGTAACTGAATAAGGGCTTATCTAGAGGACTCTGTTTATCCATTTGCAAAACTGATAAGAAATACCTACTGTGTAAGACTTGTGAAACTTAATCCTGTTGGTAACATCCTCAAAGCTGTGTTAATAATTTCAAATTCTCTTTCTTACTTACTTTTCTGGATGAAAGTTGCTTTGGATAGTGCTTTACCTTTTCTGAACTCATACCCATTTTTCTGCCTCCTTGAACATGCAGGCAGGTTTGAGAAGAGTCCTAGATTGTTATTTCATTATTGAAGCCTTTCATCAATGTTTATTTCTCATTATCTTTATTTGGCAAGTCTGCCTATGCGTAGTGACCAGAATTAAATGCCAGACAGGAAAGTATCATGAAGTGACACTAATCAATTCTGATTTCATCTTCCCACAACTTTGATTTTACAGGTAGCAAACACATGTAGCTTTGTTCAGTCTGTTCCCAATTCTCTGTGAAGGACTAGAGATGGGGCTTAGTGAATATTAATCTTGCACTATTGTATGTTGAGCTGACTTTGAAAGATGCTTTTAAACATGCATGGCTGATGTAGTTGAAATTTGAACTTCAATATATTATTTTTACTGCAACTTTCTTTAATTCTGTAGAGATCTCAGACTAATGAGTCATGTAATAGATGACCAAGTACTTAAGCAGAATGTGAAATGATACAAGGTGGGGACATAAAATAAGATCTGTGACAAGCTGAACACATTTATTACACGAGAAGATATTGAAAATGAAGAAGTAACTACACAAGATATTAATCATTGACTGAATTCCAATCACTTGAACTTTACCAAGTAACAATTTTAATTTTGGGGTGGGGAATTCTGTTTGGTGGGTTTGGATATTTTTTTTAGAAAAATTATTTATGGCACATCTAGTCACCAGCACTGTCTTTTAACCAATCTGATGAGTATTTATGATAAGGTACTTGAGGATCCGTTCTGATTTTAACTGGATCAGTCATAGAGTATTGGAGCAGTAAGAAGCACTAAAGTCAGTGGAAATACTTGGGACTTGTACTTAGCCCTGCAAAGCCAATGCTTGAATCAACACCATTAAACACTTAGCTACCCTGCCCTTCTGAAATCAGTGGGCTTTAGAGCTGTAAATAGCTTTGACTTTCCAGGCATAATTGACAGAGGCAGTGAGAGTTTGAGACAATCAAATTACCAGAGTTTTGCTGAGCTGCAGTGTCTCCCAGGCAGCAGGGAAAGAAAAGTGTCCAATTAACATCCAATTTCCATTACCTGTGTCTGTGAGCAGCCTTCACACAGGAGGAAATGCAAGCTGTGTAACTCTTGTGAGGACAGTAGGTGCCTCCAGTGATGCCACCCCAAACATCAGGATTTACACCTTTTGGAAGCCCAAGGGCTAAATTTAAAGATGCAAACATTTAAGGTCCTGCAGTGTCTGCTTTTTGATTCCTGGGACCAGACCAGCATCCAGAGCTGGATGCAGACACTCTGTGCAAGCCACGCCAGAGCCTGGGGAAATGTGACTGCACACTGAGTACAGAGTGCTTGGAGGCAGTGCAGTGACCTCTGCAGATGCAGTGACCCCAAAGGAAGCTCCAGGGAAATGGAGAAGGTTGGAGTAAGTTCTCAATCCCATGCACAAAAATACCTTTTCCACAGCTGTAGCAGCTTGTTCACTCAGACCGATGGCCAGGAGACAGAAACACAAATGAAAGCATAATTTAACAGTCAGCTCTGCAGTGTGGTTTTATCTATTTTGCTTGCAATTACTTTACTAAGGAAATATTACTTTAAAAAATCATGGTTTTGAAGATGTGTTCATCCTAGTAGCTTGCATCCTGAATTAATCACTCTTGTTGCTCCTCATCCTCAGCAATACATTCTAAAGTAAATAAAGTTGTAACAGCTGCTCAGACTAAACCTTTGCACTTGTTAAATGGCAGTAGCCCCTGTTCAGCTAGAAGATTCCTTTTACTTTCAGTAGGATCAACCAAATTCCTATTCTAGCCTTCTGTGACAACAGACACACTTGCCAAAGGTAATGATTAATGCTATTTTCCCAGCAATCTTTGCTATTCAGTAAATTCCTAACACCTTTTTAACCTTTCTAAAGAATTCAAAAAGGAAAATAGAATGGGGTGAGATTTTCCATTAGCAATATATAAAGTTAGAAATAGACAAGCCAAAGTATTTTGCAGCCTCAAGTCATTGTCATACATGCATCATAAAATCAGCAAAAAAAAAAAAATCTCATACCATTTTTCATTCATTTAAATTTATTCTTTATTTTTCTCTTCAGTAGCCTTAGCTACTACCTGTGATTTCCAAAGCATGGGAAACTTGTAGAACATTGTAAACTTTTTGGATAGCAGGCTCTTCCTAAATTTCATCCAGCATTCATCAGAATTCATCAATCCCTCACTGTTCTATTCACCCGTGTCAGCAGGCTGACCCAGTGATCATGGCTCAGGCTGGGAGCTGCACATTTTCATTCCCAGGCAGTCGTTAAAAATGCTGTTTGCTCCGAGCCTGCTGATCTGTCTCTAAAGAGAACAACACTCAAGTGCAAGGCCTGGAGTCGTGTTCCAACTGACAAAGAACCACTGAATATTTTGCAGCTAGAGCTGAGACAGTGAGGAAGTGAAGATGACAAAGATCACAAGGCAGGAGACTGCAAATCACTTGAATCATATTTTGAGTGGTGTATTATGGTAACCTATAAATAACTAATTGCATAAAATTGCTTTAGTTCCTAGATGGCAGCTTTAATTAAAAGCACCGAAGACATTTAGAAGTTTAGAAATGGATGGCATGTAATTTGCCCTTTTAGCACCATAAAATGGTAATTAACCAATTTGATTCACTTCTTCCTATTAAAAGTTTTATGAGAATCACAAGTTCCTTCTAAATACCGTTGTTCTTCAGCAGAAGGTGGCATTCTCTTTTATCCATCCTCATCACTAGTTGTAGATGTTGTTTTAAAAATTCTTCAGAAGTTTAATTAGAAGTTTTCAATGAAGAATGCTCATTTGTAAGTTTTCATCTGAGCAAAAAGTTTAAAGTAGAATTTCTAGAAGTGGGCAGCATGTAGTTCCAGCTATTCTTTACTGACATGTTTGAAAAGGATTTGCTCCCAAGAAAGGCTGCTCTTGGAATTGAAGTGTGGGATATGATACAGGGTTAAAAAAGAAAACATCATAATAGGGAATTTACAATACTACTTTTAATCCACATTTTTAGCACTATAAGCTTAACTCCTGAAAAGCCAGAATTTCTAGACTGAGTGATCATTTGTGTTTTGAATTTATACCTGTGATAACTCCACCAAAAGCCATCAGTTTGCTTTCTGAGTGCTGTTTGCTGTTGGTGGTGTCTGTGTGTGCACTGAGGCAGAGCTGTCAAGGGAAGTGACAAACCCACTTTAACCAAACCCACCCTGCAGAGCAAATAACAGGAGAGGTTCTACTCATCCTCCTGTGTTTATCATGGGTGTACCCAGCCCCTGAACTAATTAGTATTTGTTGGAGAAAACAGTTGTAAAAAGGAAAACTCTCTGCATAGTCTCTCTAGTAATAATACTTGTCACCACATTTGACAGCATTACCAGCAGATAATTTTTAATATTAGTTAAGAGAATTCAAATGGTTAAAATTGATTAAAAGACCTCTGATATAAATATTGTTCCAAAATGTCTGCATGTAAATCCACTGAAGACAGATCTTCATAAGAACTGCTGTTTCATGTTCAGTACAAAGTCATCCTATGTAGGACATTCCCAGTGACTAAAATATGACAAAACCAGTCCTTCAGCACAAGCATGTCACTCAGCAGGACTGATCCTCTGCTCTGAGTCAAACAATGAGACTAAATCCTGGCACAGGTTTATTTTGTCCTTGCCCAGACATCAGTTTTTAATGAGAAATCTGTCTGTAAGCAGGGTAAGTCTGACATTTGTGCAATAGGTCCCTTTGGTGCCCACAGACATCAGCAGGTGGGCATAGAATTTAGTGCTACAGTTCCTTGAAACAAGAAAAACAGCATCAGACCAAGAGCCTGATACAAACTACATCTCCCTTTCCAAAAAAACAAAAAAACTACCTTTCTTACTCACTCACAGGGTGAGCAGTGCTCCCACTTGCACTCCAGTGCCATTCATTACCCTCAGCATGTGCCTCTTTCCTCCCCCAGTTCCTTGGTGATTAAAGCACAGTTGCTGTGCTGTGTGTGATTTGGTTCTGCATTACACTGTACGTCAGAAAAGGATTAAAAATAAGCTCTTGGAGTACAGATTATATGTAGCATCATGTAAGATGTGACAGGAGCACTAATGAATCCAGCTCTAATGAATAAATTGGGACAGTTTAGCCACAAATCTGTATTGTTTTCCAGTGGATGCTTTATGTAGGGTATTTGTCAACAAGACTGAAATGCATAAGTAGTTTTTTCAAGCAGGTAAAGTCGTGTTGTTTTATTGTAGAGTCATAAGCTCTGGAAGCAGTAGGTCATTGCTGAACATCTATACACTCACTGGTACTTGAAGAAACTGGCTCCTTAGGAAGTCCCAGGAATGTGGTGCAAATACTGAGGACGTGGGCTAATTTATGCCATTGCACTGGCACCTGTCCCCCCCTCGCAGACAGGTGCTTTTCTGCAGTGGCTGGACAGCAACATGAACACCAGAAACATGAAAAGATCCTTGGTTTTCTTATCTAGTCAGTGTTTGAAATCCATTCAACAACACAGCTGAGTAGCTTTATTTCGTTGCAGCATAATTTTTGACTTTTATATAATGGATGGTTTGCAGCCAACAGAGCCATCTGTTCTCAGGGAAATTGCGCAAAACAGAAGATGCACTTGCCCCAGTGACAGATCCTGGCCTTGTGCTGGGTGTGCTGTGGCTCTGCTCCAGCTGAGAGGCAGAGCTGCTCTTGCCGTGCAGCACCTCCCTCTGCCAGGGCAGGCTCAGGCACAGCCCACGTCTGCCCTGCCCACCCAGGCCAGATTTCTGCTTTCAGCTCCTGAGCCAGGCTGCAGAGCAGAGCAGATCCCCTCCAGTGTCACTGCACCGTGCAGGTCAGTGAGACAGGGTGCAAGGGCCATCCCTTCCCAGGCTGGAGCACACACATCACCCCAGCTCCAGAGCAAACCTCCTGGCTTCCCAGGCTCACTCGTTACCTCAGCTCACCTTCAGCCCTTTGGCTTTGGGCTTCTCAGGAGCAGATGACAGCCAGGAGCTTGCCAGTCGTTCTGGAGTTTCCAAAGGCACAGTTACTTTCTAATTAAAGACTGAAGATCCTCTAAGGGAGCCAGGACCAAGCAGTCACGATTTATGAGCTCGCAGGCTGGCAGGGAGTCAGGCTCTGACACTGTCTGCTCCTCCTTTAGCCTTTACAACCTCCTGGTTTTCCCCAGCTGACCATCCAGCCCCCACCAGATGATTTCAGTTCCCAGGTGGCATCTGTCCTGCAGAACCTTCAGCCATCTCACAGGAGGGGTGCTTCATCTCCTTTTCCTCCAGCTGTAACTGCTCCTATATATTAAACAAAAAAACCTTAAATATAAGGAGTTGGGGTTGGAAGGTGAGGAAATTCAGTTTGAGGCTATTATTTCTGTTTTGATGGCATGTGGGGTTGCTGTGTGAGATCCTAAACTGTCCTGCAGACAAGTGTTTTGTAAACTTAGAGTACATACAGCCTTCAGTTGTGCTAAATGCAGGGGACAAAAATCAAGAACCATATAAGCCACTGTCCAGACCATCTGTTCAAGTCCTCTGCCTTTCATTTCTGTGTAGCAGAACATAAATTCATTATTAAAATAGCTTGGCTGTGCACAGCAGCTGCTGTAATTGCAAAGTTATGCAACTTTAAATGGGAAATTATGAAGTAGTTTAAAGCAAGAAATTGAACGGTTTTGCTAGAAAGGATTTCACAAGTCTAACACGAACAGAAGTGCTTTTCTAGTTATATTTTCAATATTTGAGGGAAATAAGGTCTTACTTACAGTTGAGATTGAATGCAGGAAGAGCTGCAGGGGAGCTGTTGGAGCGGGGCAGAACAGGGCTGGGCATGAGCTGTGCCATGAGCTGCTGGTGGGAGCCAGCAGAGCTGCCAGTGCTCAGTGCCCACTGACAGCCAGGAGCAGGAGCTGTCCTGTGCAGAGCCCTGCCTCTGGAGCTCCTCTCTCCCCTGCAGGGCACTGGGGAGCTGCCCCAGCTCCTGCAGGTGAGCACCAGCCTGGTGCAGTGCAGGCCCCTCACCTTGGGCAGCACTGCACTGTGACCCTTCTGCAGCACAGCTGCTGCTGCTGCCCTGGCACAGCCTGCTCTGCACCTTGGCTATGGACAGCCCTGTCAGAACAGCTCTCTTGGGCCCTCTGGGGATGCTTCTTCCTCTGCTCAGAGAGTATAGCAATTAAAAAATTGTCTCTGCATAAGAAGTGAAATGAAAATGAAGAAAAATCAACTGTAAGGTAAGTTTTTAGCAAAGCTAGTATTGCCCACTTTGTGATAGAGCTGAAGTTACTGAGGAGCCTTGTTCTATGTATGTAAAATTACATTAATGGCCAAGCCTCTGCTGTTTTGTTTTGTTTCATCCTCACATCTTCCATCTTTCTCTCTAAGTCAAAGCAAATCTGATAGATGGGTATGAACTTCCCATATACCCTTTGTATAAGCCTCAAATAGTAATGGATGGGGGGGAGAAGTAATACTTAGTTTAAATCAGCAGGGTTTCATAGTCTAAGAGAGGAAACATTCTAAGCTCACACTTCTCAATCAAGATAATGCCAGTACTTCTTCCTCCCCCCTCACACAGGAATCACTGTGGACAAGCACGGATTTATTTACTTTGTTGATGGTACAATGATACGGAAAATTGATGAGAACGGTGTGATCACAACAATCATCGGCTCCAACGGCCTCACATCAACCCAGCCACTCAGCTGTGACTCTGGCATGGACATCACTCAGGTAGGCACCTCGTTTTCTGTGTTGGCACTTTGATGCACGTTGCAGAGACAGATCACTTGCTTTCTTGTGTAGAGGGTCTTAGGTAAAGAGTACAAGCTGCTTTAAAAAGTTGCTTGGCACTCTGAGATAGATCTTCTCAGAAGGTAATCAGAAGTTCCAAGTGCTTTCCTTCAGTTCAGCATTCAGATGGTTTGCTTGACCTAGTAAATGGAAAGAAAACAGATACTCTGTTCACATCTACATCTGTTCTAAGTCATTGAGGAGCACTGGGTTAAGCAATTACACAACAGCAGCTGGGGCAGGTGACACAGGAACACATCCAGGGGGGTTGGAGTCTCCAGAGGGGAGACTCCACAGCCTCCCTGGGCAGCTGTTCCAGGGCTCTGCCACACTCACAGAACTTCCTCCTGCTGAGGTAAAACTTCCTTTGCTTTTGTGTGTTTGGTGTTTCCATGGACCCCATGTGTTTGCAGCCGTGGGGAGGGGGAGCTCAGCCTCCTGTTCCCAGCTCCCAGACAGGATTTGTCTTCTCTCAGGTCCAGTTGATGTGTAATTATTCCATGTAAAGCACAGCAGGGTCAGCTGCCTTGGTTGTTTAAACCCAGACTTAAATTAGCCTGGTAATTGCTTTAAGATTCTGCAGCCTCTGGGCACCTTGGCTCTTGCTCTGGCCCCTTGCCTGGAGCTGCAGGGCTGCAGGTGCTGAGCTGGCAGGCAGCAGCACTGCAGCTGCACTGCTGCAGCAGCTGGCAGCAGCTGTGCTCCATGGAGCTGCCCAGGGCACCTCACCTGCTCTGGGACCCCCCTGACACCTGCCTGGGGCACCCACAGCCCCAGCAGGGATCTCTGAGCTCAGGGGAGGGTGCCAGGGGCAGCAGCTGCTCCCTGCCTTCTCTGCTGGATCTGCACTCTCAGGCTGTACAGATAATTGCTTTATTTGCCTCATGTAATAGGGGATGTGTGTTTGTGCTCGAATTTTTGCTGATTTTACTCAGGAAGAAAATGTCTGGCTAAATCTCAGATAGGGACTTTTAATGGTTTTCATTTCCTTTTGAAAAATGCAACTACCCCTTAGCAAATCAGTCTCAGCAGGGGGCCTGGCAAATTTAGGAATAAAATTATTTATTTATTAAATTGAAACTAAATTTAAAAAGTAAACGTTTTTGGCTGAAATCACATGTGCTAAATTTGTAAAGTAGGTTTAAATAGTCCTAAAATCCTAGTTCTTCATAGGCTGACTGCTTGCCAGAGACAAATTTCCTTCACCTCACCCTACAACACAGTTCCTGTGCCAGGGAGGATGGGCTTCTGCAAAGCCATAGGTAAGAAAAAAGATGTCATAGAGCAAATCAATCTTCATTCAGCTGGGGTTCAGTCTCCTTTCCATAGAAGCAGGAGTAAACAGGTTTTTTGCCATGAACACTTCAGGTGTTTCCCTGCTGCAGCACCTACAGGCAAATATTGCTGCACATTTCTCAATTTTTTTTCAGTTTTGTCAGTGTTCTGGGAAACTAAGACATGGTCTTACCCATAAATTGAGATAGTCTCCAATTAAATTGTGAATGCATGACAGTAAATATTCTATAAAAACATAATGAATTATGACATATAAACATGTCCCTAAAAAGTGGCCAGTCTCATTTGCCAAGGGTAGCAATACTATATAACTTTTTGTGTATTTTTCACTGGTAAGTGAAGTGTGGACACTGAGCAACATAAAGCCTTTGGGAGCATTTCTTGTTTGGAGGATTTGTTTAGAGGGGGTTTAAGTAAACCTCTTTACTGAATTTTTTCACAAAATCCACACCTTTGAGGTATTTCACATACACAGTAAATCATAGACATGAAATAAATACCGACAGTGCACGTTCTGGAAAGTAACTGTATCAAATTTGCTCAATCATTTCTTCCAAAATTGTTGCTGATAACCAGAAAAGCCTGTGAAATAATCACATCCCCTTGAAGTCAAGCATGTTAATCTGGAATTATATCAATGAAAATAGTGGAATGATATTTTCACTTAGAAACAAGTGTATATCCTTGCAAGACTGCTGAGTTTATTCCAGAATGGCATAAACATAAATGAAAAATGAATTTGGCCCATCTCCACTTAAATTAGTTTTGGCTAAGTTACAAAAGGCATTTAAATCAAGAGAATGTGGGTTGCTCACAAATTGTGTATTTAGAGAGACTTAGGAAATAGGTTAATAAAATCATTTCTCAAAGCTAAATTTGTTCTGACAGTAAAATCAACAACTTGCCCAGAATCAGTATTTCTTAATTTACTGAAGTACAAAAATGTACTCCAGCAGTAAATACATAGAGTAACTGTCCATTGCAAACAGCACCATAGATGACAAGCTTTGGCTTTAAGGTATTCACTTCAATAAATGAGTTGATTGTGAAAGGGTTTAATCATTTGTTCCAATATCAGTTTTCATGGTATTGTTCTTGGTAATCATTATGTGTTTGTCATTTCCCACCTTCCCCTTCTTAAGCACAACATTCTGTATTCATAACCAGGGAGGAAGGGGCAGATGAGGCTGAAAAGATTATACGTTGTGGCAAGTGAATGACCAAGCTCTGAATAATTACTTTGATCTCATACTTCACTGGGGGGATTTTAATCTGAATTTAGAAGGAGAGGGATGCTCAGTTGAAGCGTTTATAATGTACACCAGCATTCTCAGTACTGTTTCAGCCTGTTCAGAACTTGGGTGACTTTTCTTCTCTGCACAGATCATTTCAGTGTTCTTCAACTGGTTAACAGAGAGAGCAAATCTAAAGAAAATGTCACTGCAGAGCTGTGCATGTGGATATGTGTGTGTATGTGCTCAACACTGAGTGTGGATGCCATGGCAGGAGTGCCAAGGGAGGGGACTTGGATGGAGAGAGAAGGAAAAGAGATGGGCTCATCACTGTTCCACTGCCTCCTGGCTTTGGCTGGATCCTTGTCCAGAGCAGAGGCCTCTCAGGTTCTCTTCATCTCACATGTGCACCCCTCTTCGTGTTTGCACATCCCTGGGAACACTGACATTTTTCAGCTTGGTTATTGGTAGCAGATGAGAGCTCGTTGTGTGGTTGTCTGTCTGTCTGTCTGTCTGTCTGTCAGTATTCTTCTCCTCACAGTAAATGAAAAGCCTGGGCCAATTTCAAACACATTTGTAGAGAAACGCCCGCCTTCACAGCAATTAAATTCCTATATGTTCCATAAAAAATATTAATCCAGTTGGAGGACAGAAACCTAAAGTGCCCTTTCAAAAGGAAATATTGCAGTATAAGCTTTCTTTTATTAAACTCTGGGGATTCTACTCAGGATGTAATAAATGCCCCATTCACAGGAAAACTTCATTTGGCGCTTGGCTCTTATTAAACTCCCCAGTCAGTCAGCCGTGCGACACGAGTCCTTAGGAAACCAGACTTCATCAGATCCAGGGCTCTTGGAAGTTATATTGACATTGTGGGAGTTTTTGTGTGAAAGCAAAAACACTACAGCTCATCTTGAGTGATAAGCTTTGCTGTTCTGCCTCCATCGCCACGGCGGAAGCTGAGCAGAGAATTAGCAGATATTTCTACCACCTTGCAATTCCATCCTGTATCTTTCCTCCCATGAGAAATATGTGGGCTGAATTTCCACTGCTCCAAAGCACAAGTCATTTGTATCTGTGTGAGTGGCTGCAGGTATTATTTGGGAGCTGTTTAAACCAATCTGGAGCACAGTCACTGCAAATACAGAGACCAAACATTTGCAAGTCAACAGAAAAGGAATCCCAAGAGCTTTTTCTTTGCCTGTAACCACGGCCTTGTTCTCGTGCTGATGTCAGTCCCACTAGGCACGAGTCTGTGCCAAGGCAATAGCTCCAGCCTGATTGATGGTGTTAATAACTGTCACTGCCCTGCTCCAGAATGAAAGGTCTGGTTTGAAGACTTTTTCTTGACATTTGCACTTCATCAGCCTTTGTTCAGCAGTTCTCCATGTGAGGGAACCATCTATATTGTGTTGCCTCACATAAACTTCAGTGACACTGCAAAATGTTCTGCTCCCCTACCAAGATGTGACAGGGTTACTTGCGTAGGCAGTTTGCTGGCACAGGCCAAATGAAAAGGCAGATTATTTCCAGAACAGGGTTTGGAGTGACCCATGCATGGCAGGAGTGCTGTGTCCTGGACAGCCTGCTTTGAATGATGCAGAAGAGGGGAGAGGGTAATCAGGAATGCTGTTGATGACCTACTTGAAACAGTGAAGTGAGAGACAGACTGCTGGGAAGCAGGAGTGAAGATGAGCAGAATTGCTGGGAAATGTATTCTGTATCTCAGCAATGCAAACGCTGACACTGCTCCTGCAGTCACAAGGGCTGCAGGCGCTCCCCAGCAGCATCTGCACAGGCACAATATGCTCCAGTGGCATTGTGGAAGCCTTTTGAGCAGAACAAAAAGCTCCCAGGACATGGTGACCTCGCTTGAAAGCAGCAATGAGGGGCTGCTCATCAGAGCAAGCACAGCCTGAACAGAACTTTCACTGGGTACGTTTGGAGGAAGGAAAGGAAAACGTGAAAGACAAAAATATGATCTGATGGCCGGGTGAGAGCAGGAGGAGAGAGCTGCCAGCACAAAACCAAATTGATTCTAGGCTGAAGTACTTCTAGGCCAGGTTGAGAGCAGAATATTGCAGAGCAACTGCAAGATTACACGGGGCTGCTTAATTAATTAGTGTTGCAGGTCTGACCACACACTGTTCCTTCAGGTGTTTCTGTACATAGCCAACATCATAAACTGCATTCTTGTGAAAGCAGAAAGAGGAAAAGGCATCTTTTAACACTAGATGCACAATATTCTAATTGTGCCATCAGAAAGGGACAACTTTGTTTTCACTGTAGCAAAGTATTGCAGAACTGCTCCTGGTCTTCCTTTCCTTTTAGTTCTCTCCCTGTGTATTTTGATACATTCTTCTAGCTGTGAGCAATTAATGCAGCAGAAATATTCCAAATTGCTGAGCAAAAGCACACAAAGCAGAAATAACAATTTATAGAGCTTTTCATTTTACTTGTGGTCTTCCCTTGTAGAAGACTTTCAGAGCTTTTTTTCTTTTTAGAAAAGACCTTTATTGTTTTTTCTGGGTCTTCTTGGGTGAAGGAGCCCACAAAAGCTGTTATTTTTTTTCCAGAATAAAGTCATCTTGTTCTCTGGTTCTTTTTACTCCACTGCTTAATTTCATGTTCTTTCTTCTCTGGCTTTGCTGGAGTGTCAGAAAAGATAACTGGAGTGGAAGTCGTGGCCCCAGCAGAGTCAGGAACTGTTTTGCCACTGACTTCAGTGGAACCAGGACTTGGCCAAGCTTAATTGAAAGGGTAGTGAGAGGCGAGTGTGGAGCAAGGAGCAGCTGCATCTCCCAGGGAAGTTTGTGCTTCTGAGAAATAGCCCAGAGCAGGTCTTCACTGGGGCATTTCCAAACCTTTTCAAAAACGAGGCGTCCCTCCAGTTTATTAAGTGTTACTCCTCAGAAACCATATGTCTGTACAAAATCATTCCAGCCATGGTAGCATATGCAGGAAGAGGCAGGCACTGGCATCCATGCTGCAAAGCAAAACCAAGCTGAAAGCCTTTTAGGAAAGGATCTTCAGGTATAAGGGCAATAATCTTTCCCCAGGGGTACAGGATCAGCTAAGTAGCCTCTCTTCAACAGGAGCTGAGAGAAAAGAGGCTCATAGGATTAGGACCTCAGGTGAAAAAAAGTCTGAGAGCTCATAAATCAAACCTGCAGGTGTATAATGTGATTTTTTAAATATCAAACAGAAAGCAGGCTGGTTTTGTCAGGACAATTTTATATTCCAATCAAATTATTCTATCACTGAATTTGAAACATTAGTCATAGACACAAGATAGCATCCGATGAAGTCACACTGCAATTTCTCCCCTAAAGCCCAAATATTCTGTTTGTATTTGGCACCTGCAAAACAGCAATTTATTTCAATTATCTGCCATAAATAATCCATTACTACTGAGTAAAAGACTGTGTACATTTTAATGAACTCTTCCAGTGATTGCATCCTTTCCCTTGATTGTTGAGGCAGCGTTAGGCACTTGGTGGGTGAGTGAAGGAGACCTGTGCTCCTGACTTCCCTCTTGCTTCCTGCTGCACAGACACAGCTTCTAATTCTTTTTTCAAAAGTTTCTTTCAACTAAGCAACTGCAAGAAGGAAAAATCTTGTGTGAGAATTGGATGTCTGGTGAGAAGGGAGCAGCTCAGCCCTGATCCAGGTGCTCTCAGCATCCTTCCAGCAAGAAGAAACCTCCACCCTGAGCAAAGGCTGCCTGCAGGTGCACAGAGCCCTTGCACATCCCCACCCAGCCAGCAATTCCAGCTCCTCCAAGCTGCCTTGCCACCCCCAGGCCTTCCCCAGCTCACCCAGCCCCTGTGGCACACTGCCCAGCCCCACAAACTCCTGCTCCTCTCTTACCCATCTGGGGAATGGGTTCCCAGTGAGGAACCTGTCTTATTTTGGGCTCTCCTGTCAGTCTTTCATGAGCAACCAACTTCTCTCAATGCCTCACCTTTTATTCCATATGTGCCAGTAGCCTTTGATGACCTCTCTTATCTAAGTGTGGTTTCAGTCTGATGGAGTCAAGTGGAGCAGCTATTTTTGGCAGAGGCCATCTCTGCTGGGTGGAATTGCTCTGTGGAAAATGTTCAGTACAGCTTTGCCAGACTGGTGGAGTCTGCAGAGTGTTGAGATGCACTGGTTACTACTTCTGCCTTTTTTCATCTGTTGCAGAGACATAATGGACAAAGTGCAGGCCTGAGGGAGCTGTGGGTACCTGGTCAGCTGTCTGTGCAGGCATGGACTGTGTCTGTGCACACAGCTGTGTATGGCTCTCCCCACACTGCTGGGCTGCCCCAGGCACTGCAGCTGTCCCTGCCACCCTGGCTCCAGCCCCGGGTCACTCTGCAGGGGAGAGAGGGTGGGTGCTGAAGGGAACAGACAGAGCCAGGCCAGGGTCCCTCCTTTTGCTGCAATCCAGTGGTTCATCCACATCCACCAGCAAGGTTTGCCTGTGATTTAAGGAACAGCTGTTTTGAGGGAGGCAGTTCCTACTTTGCCATGTTTTTCAGACTTGTCAGGACTGGAACTGAGTGCATGTTGCTTTCCTCCTCTCACCAAGCAGCCCTTCACATATTTATGGGCTAAAGGACCTCCCACAGATGTAACAGGTTTTTTGTGTTATGAAGTGAATAACAGTAATAACTGAGCTCTCTGTGGAGCTGTCTTTACATTCTGGTTTGGCCATTTGGAAATGTTGCACAGCTTTTTTTTTTTTTTTTTTAGGGAGGGGGCCAGGGGAGCAAGAACCAAATTGTCCCAAGTCTGGGGTTTGAGTGCAGGGCAGGTGTGGGGGCAGCAGGCACCAGAGGGGGCCTGTCCTGCAGGGATCTCACACACTGCAGGGATGGAAATTCTTGCATTGCCTTGGTCAGAGTAAGTGCTGTGGCAGGAGCTGCAGCAGGGCACTGACAGCTAAGCATGCCTGATTTGGCCTCTCCACAATAGCAGGTTGGCTGCAGGCACTGCTTCATACAGTGCATTACTCTGACAATAACACATTTACAAACAGATTAGTTAAAAATGTCTGAAGGACATTCAGCTAAACTGGGCCTCCTCTCCTGCTGATAGCTTCCTTTGGGATGAGTGTGGCATGCAAAATGATACACTGCCTTGGAGAATAAGTGTATGAAGTTTAGCAATGTGGGTCACATTGCAGGAAATCATAAATGTCTGAACATCAACAAATCTGCAGGAAGTTTTCATTTCAAGAATTTAATTTAAATTTTATTTTGAGTTGGACTCAGAGTTCAGGGAAGAGTATTTGGGTGATACATTCACAGTGGCTGGTGTTGCTGAAAAGCAGGGAGGTTGCCTTTTTCAGTTTGGAGATTTCATTTTATGTATCCTTTCATCCTTTCAGGCCAGATGCTTTTATAAGGCACAATAACGTGCTAGCTCCAGCCCCTCACTGTTCTCAAACAGCTCTTAATTACTGTCTCAATTAAAGCTTTTCCAGATACTCCTTTCCTTATCTGCATTGGCAGCACATTGGCTTTCTGTATCCAGAATTTCTGAGCCCAGAACAGAGAGATGAAGCCAAAGCTCAGGATTTATGCAACCCCACTTTTGTGCCATCTTGTCTGACAAGCCCCAGGACCTGGAACTGTGAGTTTCAAAGCGAGGCAGAGTGGAGCCAGTGCTGTTATTAGCTGGATTCCCACCTGCTCCCATCCCCTCCTCTTGGCTGTGCAGATCACCTGCAGCAGCATGTTTGGAGGACATCTATTCCCACTCCACTGGAGATGTGTTTGGGTTAGATTCAAATTCCTGGTCTATTTTGAGATATTTTAATTGAAGAGTCTAAGATGCCTCCTCTCAGAGGTACCAGTCTGTTCTAAATACTTTATAAATTCCTTCTGGGCATTTAACAAAGCATTTCTTTCACAGTCTGTGTAAACCATGGGTACCATGTTTAAACAGACTTAAATGGCTTAGCAGTCTGAGTCCCATTGATTTCCATAGTCAGTGTGCTTATGTGAGGCTGGGTAATATTCCCTCTCTTGTTAAATAAAGATGGTTTGGAAACCGTCCCCACAGAAATCAACTTTTTCTATCGATTTCCGAGACCCCAGACACGGTCCTTGAAGTTGTGAAGCAGTGAAAAAGAACAAGAAATTACTGAGCAAGAGCAGAGCTGGGAAATGAGAGCACAGCAAGTCCTGTGGCGAGTGCAGCAAAGACAAGCAGTGAAAACTGTTGAAGTGGTGCCTTTCCTTCCTGCTCCTGCAGCAGGTCCCTCATCAGCTGGAAATAATTGACAGCAAAAGCAGCTTGGAGGGAGACTCTCTGAGCCAAGATCCTGGAGAAGTGGTGGCCTCAGACCTCTGAGCTGCATCTGTAAATGTGCCACAGCTGCTTTCCCAGCCCAGGGGAGAAACAGCAGCCATCAGGCTGTGAGATTCAGTTATTTGGGTTTTTCACTGGGGACCAGTGAGTGCAGAGAACAACATTTGTGAAGTCTAGGGCAGGGACTGCTGCAGCTGAACTGTAAAATTCTGGATTTTACACGGTGCAGCATCAGGAGCAGGAGGCACAGAGGCTCCTCCAGCGTGGGATGAGGCTGCAATCCCACTGTAGGGAGGGTTCCCAGTGTCAAACCTGCATTGTGTTGCTGTGTGCCATTCAGAATGGAGCAGAGCTGATGAGGGGAGCTGACAGTGTCAGTGTCAACAAAAGGAAGAGCCCAGAGTGAGAGCAAACTGACAGAAAATGATGAAAAAATATCCGTGATTGTCAACGGGGAAGAAATGGAGAGAAATGTATGTAGTGAGACATCCTGTGAAGGGTGCAGGGAAGCAGAACCAGTCTCCTCCAGCCTTTAAACCAGCAGCTCACTCCTAATGGCCTGCCTGTGTGAGCCCTGCCTTGGAGCCACCTCTCTCCCAGGAGCAAGGAGAAAGAAGGGTTTAGGCAGGAGGAGAGGAAAATGCTCTTTAGAGGGACATTGTGGTGAGTAAAAGGGCTTGGCCTGG
Organism: Phylloscopus trochilus trochilus; assembly: GCA_016584745.2. NCBI lineage: Eukaryota > Metazoa > Chordata > Aves > Passeriformes > Phylloscopidae > Phylloscopus > Phylloscopus trochilus. The sequence continues at coordinate 687,725 of WQNJ02000046.1, read as the reverse complement.
AAACAGCATCTGAGGTGAGTATAAATAGGAGCCTTGGGAATGGCCTGAGGCTGTGTCAGGGAAGGGTTGGGTTGGATTAGGAAAAGGTTCTTCACCCAGAGGTGCTCGGGCCCTGGAACAGGGAGGGTTTGTAGCACCAAGGCTGACAGTCCAAGGAGCATTTGGGAAATGTCCTCAGGCACAGGGGTGATGTTTGGGGCTGTGCTGTGCAGGGTCAGGAGCTGGGCTCCATACGTGCTGCTCCTTCCCTCTCAGGATATTCTGTGACTCTTCAGATAAATCAAAGATTAAAAAAGGAAGTTAGCAGCAAAAGAGAAATGGAGGAGAGGCCATGAGCAGGGCTGCACGTGCATATCCCAGAGGTGAGGAAAGGCAGAGGTGGCATAAACAGAAGTGCTTGAAGCTGAGCAGCACAGATAGGAAGTAATCCATCAGTCAGGACTATCAGAAAAATTTTGGCATGAATTTCATGCTACTACATGAAATTGAATCAAAATAAACAAGCAATGCATGGCAAGAAATCAAAGCAATGGTGAAGCCTTTCTAGGGATTTATGCAGCTTCTTTTAATCCATGATAAATGAAACTTAGCCCAGTGAAATTTACCCCCACAACCAACCAGTTAAGCTCCTGAAACCAGCATTTGCAGATGAGAATAATTTTTTCCCTCTTTACTTGTCTTACTTTGATTTGAAGGGTATAAATTGTTTGATATGATTTGTTTAAAACTACCAAAAATGGCTCAGCCATCAAATGTCATGCAAAATGTGCAGAAAGTTTTATCCATATGTTCAGAGCCAAAAGTGAAGCCGTGTTCTTCCCAAACCAAGCCCTGGAGATGTGTGTGCATCTCCAGGCCCCTCTGGCTCCGTGTCCCTGTGCTCTCCCAGCAGTGCCAAAGGGCAGGAAACTCACCCTGTTCATTTATTTGTTCATTTATTTGTCAGCTTTGCTGTGGGAAAGGGGGGTGGGTTTGTGTGGCATCAGCTTAGCAGGGGCTGTGGGGTGGTTCTGGAGAAGCCCCATGTCCAGGGCATCCAAGGGCAGCTGGGCCCAGGAGGGAGCCAGTGCTGGTCACCCCTCTGGGACCAAGTGTCTGAGAAGGAGCAGAAGCTCCCCAGGAGAGAGCAGTGAGAACAGGTGAGAGGAGCAGCTCTGCAGACAGCCAGCTCAGTGAGGAGGGAGCAGGAGATGCTCCAGGCTGGAGCAGAGATTCCTTTGCAGCCCCTGCTGAGATCTCCTGGTGAAAATCCATTTAAACTGAAGCCACCTTAGTGCACTTTGTGTTTTCCAGGACACTTGGCATGAAAAGAAAGCCAGACCACTGGGTGTTAATTTTGCATTTCTCAAACCAGAGATGGGTTGTTAGGTGTAGCTGGAGTCTTTATGTTGACAGTTAAATGCTGAATTCCCAAAAAAGCTGACATGTTAATACTTACATGCAAACAGTCTCATTGCTCAAGGGTTCACTTTTTTTGTCAGTGATTTCCATTGCATATACTCAGTCTCCTGTGAACCAATCCAGAATTGTCACCTGAAAATTTCAGTCTGTGAAGAATAAACAAACCCTGGCTGGTTGTTTATAATGGGATAATCAGCAATGCCATTTCTGGTCACTGCTCAAAAAAAAAAAAAAAAAAAAAAAAAAAAAAAAAAAAAAAAAAAAAGCCCCATTGAATATAAGAAAAAATGCTTGGAATTGGCCCAATTTTGAGTCAACAAAAACAGGTGCATATATGGAAAAGGACTAAGGAGTTTTTGACATGGACTTGTGAAGTGCTGCTTCAAATGTAAAGGTATATTAACTGATTTCATGTTCTAACTCTAGCTGAGGTTTTGTCTGGAAAGCTGTGCAGTAGGCACAGTGGGATCAGATGAAAGTGCAGGTGCTTCTCTGTAATGTGTTTATTGCCTCTGAATGAAGCACAACTGATGCTTTGGTCACAGCAGCTGCCAGAGGGCAGCTTGCTTTAACGAGAAGTAAACAACCAGTGACTTTTCAAGGTAACAGTGAACCTGAGGGTGCAGTTACACTCCAGCTTAAGCTGATTTAGGTGATTAGTTTTTTTCCAGCAAGCTGTCCTGAACCTGCTCTCTGTAGGAGCACAGACTGGCCTTGCTGCTGGGGACTGCACTGGGAGAAGGGATGGAGTGGGACAGCAGCAGTCCCATCTTAAAGATGTCAGCAAGGCTAATCCTGACAACAGCAGTGCAGATATTTCCTAAATCTGTGAATTCTTGTTCAGATTAGGAATGCTCAGTGCTTTGCCTTATTGTGTATGTTTGATTTTAATTGGGCTATTTCACATTTTCCCCTCCAATCTCACCAGCATAAGCTTGCAGTGTGCAGCAGCTGGTTTTTCTGCTGCAATCTCCAGACAGGTGTGTGCTGCCTTTAATATTTCAGATGAAATGTAATCACAGATAGACCCATCCACAACTGCTTTAAATGGCAGAAGGGAAGCTGTAGGAATAACCTTCAGCTGGCTTTGCAGAGCAGAGAGCTGGGCAGCAGTTCTGGTGTAGGAACAAAAATTGTTTGGATGTTTCCAACTAAAATTTTATGTATTTTTACCTCACTACAGCTAGATTTACAGATATGAGCAGTATGAAGGCAAATACACTTGCAGTTAACAGCTGTTAAGCTTTAGGCACATTGCTTCAAGTGAAATGTGCAGCTGCATAAGAGTTTCTTCTATCTCAGTAAACCAAATCAGCCTCAAATAAACCAGAGAAAAAGTTGTTTAGGCCCAAACCAGTCCCTGTTTATCTGCAGGACACCAGACATACCTTCACAGTGGGTGGAATTCAGATTATTAGCAGGGCAAGGGCAGTGTAGCTGGTCTACAAAAGAAAACCAGCTATCAAAACATGGCAGGTGCTAGGCAAGGTCATTATGGTAAAATAGATGGGTTTGTCCCAGGTTTTTAATTGTGAATAATCTAGTTACAGTTAATCAAAGATTATTTTTACAGCAGTGCCATCTGTGGAGGCCCTTGAAGTTGAAGGTGTCTATTTTATATTAAAACTAATCCATCTACTTCGGTAGAAAAAGCAATTATTCTGCTTTAAAAGGTGCATTGCAAATACAGGTTTTTTCCCAAACTTCCTGGAGAAAGCCATGTAGAGATTTTTCTGTTAAGTGAAGAGCTTTATTTGGTGTCCCAGGGAGCTCTCAGCTCTGTGCCAGGCAGGCTCAGAGCAGGGGTGGAGCCCAGGCAGTCACACCTGCACAGAATTAGCACTGGCATGGCAGGAATCTCTTTCCAATGCCTCACCACATTCAGCATCGTTTGGCAGGGCTCAGGCACCTGGTTCAGAGGGAATCTTGGGCCCCACAGCCTTAGCCCTGATGGCAGCTCTGCTGCTGTGTGCCCCAAGCCCTGGGCACAGGGAGGGCCTGGGCTGCCCCTGAGCCCTGGGGCTGTGCTGAGCACACAGACAGCAGCCACAGTGCCCTGACAGTGCTGAAACACCTCTGACCAAAGCAGCCCTGCTCTCCTGGAAATGAGATTGTGCTGGAGAAAGGGAGAGGCTTGGTGTCCAGCCTGGCTGCTGAGCTGGCCCCAGGCAAGCAGGTGGCTACTGATGGCCACAGACTGCAGCAGATGGTGTTCCTCAGTGCTGAGCATTGTGTTAGCTAGCATCAGCAGTCTCTGCAGTCACAGCTTTTCATTAGCACTGGAAAAATCAGCAAAACCAGCATCAGCTTGGTGAGTGAAATAGTAAAAGCTCCTGGTGTAAAAGCATATACAACAGTCACAGGTTAGGCTGGTAATTATTGCTTCTGCTGATGGGAGTATTTAGACCAGAAAAATTCCACTCGGGTAATAGCAGCCATCTCTTCATGAAGGATAACAAGGAAAGCATCCTGAGACAGACTAAAATATGGCTCAGTTGTTTTCTGACCTTTCCAGAGACCACCTGGAGTCCAAATGCTGCCCTGGCCCTGAGCTGGGGAGAGGGAGCAGCCTGCTCTGCTGTCCCAGCTCAGCAGCCTTGCACTGCCTTTCTCAGCAGAAGGAGCCTGAAGCTCTGGCCAGCACATGCTGGCACCAGCAGCCTGTGTAGTCATGGCCTTTCAGGTGGACAGGCAGCCCCACTTTTAATTTCAATCATGTTTTTTTCCTCCAGCTTGGTTTGAAACTTCCCTTGGTCGGCATTCTCACCTGCATGGAGAAAGGCAAAAAGCTCCCCTTAAGTATGACAAATTCACTTAATCCATGACTGAAATAATGAATCCACAAAGCAAAATCATTATAAATAATTAGGCTTGGCTACATTACCATACAAAGTATGATATATTGGTGTATTATTTTGTTACAGAGTATTAAGCTTATATTTCTTGTGGCATATAAGTCTTGTTAACATTTCTTGCTTAGTAAATAAATAGTGGAAATGTGTCCTACTCTTCTAGTTTGTCATTTTCCTTTTGTGCTAACAGGCAATTAAAGTGTTACGACATTGACAACCTCTCACTGTTTTCCACTCTGCCAGCATTGACTGCAACCTTGAAACAATAACATTCAGACCTGGAAAATTTTCTGGCTGATGTTGCATGACATGAAGTGTGTGGTTTTATTTGCATGACTGCATAGGTATAATAAAGTTCCCGCTTTAATGGACTTGTGCAAATACCTCTCAGAGGGTGCTAAATTACTTTTCGAATCAAATTTTGTTCCACACTGGAGTGGGACCTGAGAAAAGCTTGTTGAAATTTGTTCCAAACCTAATTAGAGGTGCTGGAGAGGCAGCGCTGAGCCAGGTGTGATCAGAGCGGAACGAAACTGCCACCCTGCCCTAATCATCCTTTTCCCTTTTCCCCCGAACGTTCCCCCAGGTGCGGCTGGAGTGGCCGACAGACCTGACAGTGAACCCTCTGGACAACTCCCTGTACGTGCTGGACAACAACATCGTGCTGCAGATCTCGGAGAGCCGGCGAGTGCGCATCATCGCCGGCCGCCCCATCCACTGCCAGGTGCCGGGCATGGACCACTTCCTGGTCAGCAAGGTGGCCATCCACTCCACGCTGGAGTCGGCCAGGGCCATCGCCGTGTCCCACAGCGGCGTCCTCTACATCGCCGAGACGGACGAGAGGAAGATCAACCGCATCCAGCAGGTGACCACCAACGGCGAGATCTCCGTCCTCGCCGGCGCGCCCTCCGACTGCGACTGCAAGATCGACCCCAACTGCGACTGCTTCTCAGGTGGGCAGGGGCCTGAGGTTTCCTGCCTGTTCGCCCTTGGGCTTCGCTGATAGAGCTGCAGGGCAGCACGGGGGGAAGGAGGGACAAGCAGGGATTCAGTTTCCTTGGGAAGCCCAAAACCTCAGCAGCAGATCTTTGTGAGTTCAATCCGTTGACTTCTGAGGTGTGAGTCTTCATTGCCACTGGAGGCACTTCAGGATGCTCCTAGCTTTCCCTGCTTTGATACAGTGATTACACACTGCTCAGAATTAATTCCAGGCCTGCTGTGTCAGCTGCCTTTGTCCCTGTTGAAGGTGGTACCAAATTGTACCTGCGTGCTGCTGGGACGGGCAGCCCTGCTCAGCAAGACGAGTACCAAGGGGTTCCATATCAAGTGCAGAGCACCAGCTTATGCCTGCTCATCACTCGTGCCATGCTGCACCACCAGCAGAATGGTGCAAACTGTGCAGAACTGCTTTTTCTTTGTGTGTTTTAAACTGGAGCAGCCAGTGCTAGGCCTGCAGTGCACTGCTGGGCATTCTCAGCAGCACAGCCACTGTCCCCTGCATGCACCAAAACAAAGTGTGGCTCTTTTATTTCATAAAAACATAATGGCCCAAAGGGCAGCATTCCCATACAGAGCTGTGCAGTGTGCTGCCATCCTGACATCTCTAAGAACCGCCATGTTCAGCTCCATAATAATGTCATCATCATTCTTAAGCCTCTCATTTCAAGTAAAAGGTTAATTACTGACAAGAAAACATTAAGTATGTTGAGAACAGAGAGGAAAAAATGCAAATGGTCTTCCAGAGAAGGTGGGTTGCTGACCCAGCATTGTAATGATAATCAAAGCCTCCTGCATTGCCAAGTGCTGCCAGCTTCAGTGGTGGCTGCAGGACACCAGTGAGGAACAGAGTCCTGGACAGGATTCCTGTTGAGGAAGACTATTCTCAGTGCTGAAAAACAAAAAAAAACCATGGCAGATCTAATGATTGTGCCAGCCTGGCTTGGTGAAAGGCAGGGTCAGCTTGGCAGAAAGATCCACTGATTTTTCCATTTCCAAGGAAGCACAAGGTATGCTCCAACACCCCAGCAGTCTCGTGTCTCAGTCAGGAGAAGGAGAGCAATGCACACAGTGATGTGGTTTTCCCTACCAGTGAGGTTTAATATGCTTTTTGCTAGTTACAGGAAATTCTGCTCATGTAAACTCATTTTGATAGACACATACAGCCCATGAAAACACAAAAATCCTTTTGAAACCTTAAATGACACAAACCAAGTAAATTGTCAAGAGATATTGGAAGGGCTTGTTTCTCTAGGCACTTTCTGGCTATTGTTCTGATTTTGTTTTCCTGTAGTGTTGAGTTTTTAATAAGTATAAACTAATCTTTCTTTCAGTGTCATTTTAGCTGAATTGCTGGGTTTTATTTTCTTTTTGTTTACAACACAATTCTACTTTAATGACATGCCAACAGACAGTAAGGAGGGAATGAAACCTCAGATATCATGCTTTTTTTGGTTTGGTTTTTTTTTTGTTGTCTTTTTTTCTTCACAATTCTGCATTAAAGCTTTCCTGAACAGCAGGGTCTGGGACTCAGCAAAAATGCTGTGAATTAGATAATTTATATTCCTGTTTGTCTTCACGGAGACTAATTTAGAATTGCACCAAGCTTAGGTAACAGGGATTTAATTAGTTGGAGGAGGATATTGTTGTATTGACCTGTAAATGATACTGAGGAGAAGTAGCGCGTCAGGCTCGGGGGATCGGCTTAAAGCAGGACACTGGAGATTGCTAAACCTGCCCTTTCTCCCCCAGGTGATGGTGGATATGCCAAAGATGCCAAGCTGAAAGCCCCCTCCTCCCTGGCAGTGTCCCCCGATGACACGCTGCTGGTGGCCGACCTGGGCAACGTGCGCATCCGCGCCGTGCGCCGCAACAGCGCCCGCCTGGGCGGCGACCTCTACGAGATCGCCTCGCCCGCCGACCAGGAGCTCTACCAGTTCACCAGCAACGGCACCCACCTGCACACCCTCAACCTCATCACCAGGGACTACATCTACAACTTCTCCTACAGCGGCGACGGGGAGCTGGCCGCCGTCACCAGCAGCAACGGGAACTCGGTTCACATCCGCAGGGACACCAGCGGCCTGCCCCTCTGGCTGGTGGTGCCCGGGGGCCAGGTCTACTGGCTCACCATCAGCACCAACGGGGTCCTCAAAAGGGTCTATGCCCAGGGCTACAACCTGGCCCTGATGACCTATCCTGGCAACACGGGGCTCCTGGCAACCAAGAGCGATGAGAACGGCTGGACGACTGTGTACGAGTAAGTCCCTCCTGGAAAGGCCTGGTGCAGGGAGCTCCGTTGTAAATGAGCTCTGAAACTTTTCTAGACAGTTCTAGTCACTTCAGGAGACACCCTGCCACTAACACTGTGTGAGACAGGACAGGCAGTGCTGCTGCACAAGCTTTTAAAACGAAGCACTGCCGTTTCTTAGGTGCCTAAACCTGTCATATGGAAATGCTCTGTGCACGGTGCCTGTTAAGTACAGCAGAAATTGCCTGAAATTACACTTCATTTGCACTTTCTTGTTGAGAATCTGTTTCTCTAAATGAAAATATGAGGGGTTTTTTTTGTAACTTAAGAGGTACAGGCAAGTTGTGATATGAATTGGGAATTTGCAAAATTCCTGAGGAGGGCAGAAAGGGGAAAATTAGCATACTCATCAGAGAAGGGAGTGTTGCAAAGGAAATTGAGAATCCCAGTGGAAGGAATATTCAGAGACAAGAGTGAGCTTGTCTCCATCAGCAGGGGAGGAAGATAGATAATAATAGCAAAAGGATATGCAATAGCAAAAGGCTGTATGTAAGGGGAGTAGGAAAGGCTTCATGAACAAGACATTGACAGAGCCAACAAAAAGCAGGACAAGACAGTTGAAGATGGAGTCAGAACATCTTAATCTGGTCCCAGAGAAAGAACAACCCAAGAGAGAGTTCATTTTTGATTTATAAGGAGGTGCGTTGTATCAGGATTTCTCATTATTTGTAATTAATTGTCATAATCCCTGTTTGAGGACGCTGGATGGAAATCACATTCCTAGTTCAGAGTCCTTAAGGAAGATAATAGTGCCTGTTTCCTGTGGAGCATGGGAGTTCATGGTCAAAAACTAAAATGAAAACTGTCCAGGTGAGACTGGAACAAAAAGCACATTGATAAGAAGTGAGTTACTGCCTGAGTCACCTGGAAAGGTAGTTGAGTCCCTGTCATTACAGGTTTTTAGAATTATAATTTCTTCAAATGAAAGTAGGATAAAAGCAGAGAAAATGCTGCCTGGTGTGTGGGGGTTTTTATTCAACAGGATGTTTCTTCATCCTGTTCTCTATTATTCTGCCAAGACTAAATTAATAGGGTGGGCATATAAGCCATTAGAGAGGGCCTTTCTTACAATACATGGGAAAACAAAAGCACACAGGACCTTCCTGCTTCAGTTATCATTATCAAACATCTATTGATGGAAATTTAAACTCTCTTTGCAACCAGACAAAGCTCACTGTTACCCTGGTGCTGTTCAAACACTGATCAGAGTCACCTTTTATAAACAGAACTGACTGTAAATGTGTGTATCCTTCTTTTTAATAATTTCAGAGCTGAGGGTTGGCCATTTATGTCCCCAGTTGATGCTGGTGTCACTCCAGGCCACGGACCAATGACACTTTCAAAGAGCCTTTGCAGTAGCTCCAAGCCATGTCCATTGAAATGCTGAGCAGCAGCCTTGTAGCAGGGCCCTGATTGTTAGAGCATGGGAGAGCAGATTCTTTTTAGCCACGTGCCTTTCAGTCCTGGCATTCTGTCCCACTGGCACTGAGCATAAACCATTTCACACAACTATTGCTTGTTCCTCTTTTTAAGGTACAGCTCAAGTGTTGAAAGATCTTTTAAAGGACTTTACCTGCTGCAGGTGCCTCCCACTGTATGTAGTGTAGATTTATTTCTGAAGAGTACCTGTGCCTTGGGAGGATGTATGTGATTAACACAAAGAGATTTTGCTAAATTAAACAGCTTTACATACTTTCCCAGCTTTAACTAGAGGCTGTCCTCCCCAATGCTTCAAGTTGCCCAGGCTTTGCATGACCACACACTCCTGCCAGCCTACATCAGTCAGGGAAAATTAACAGAATTACAACTTCAGCATTACAAAAACAGCAACAAAATTAAATAATGTCAGTTAAATAAAACCATGTCATTAATATTTATGTTCCATCCAGTATCTTAAGTCATTATCAGGACACATCACAAATTCCTCAGTGACTGGAACACAGAATGGCCCCTGATGTGCTGCAGTCAGAGGGGCAGTGGCTGTCATCACCTCTGTGCTGCTGTTGTGCTTTCAGGAGATGCTGCTCACCTGCAGCCAGGAATAGGTCACGGGCTGTGGTGGCCTTAGTTGTCTTTTACCCAGACACTGCTTGCCAGGGAGGGCACGTTCTGTACTGACAGCCAATTTCAGTTTGAAAATTAGAATCTTTTGAAGGGTTTAGTTATATGTATGAATTGCTTGTGAGCACTATGAGAATGTAGCATTGGAACTAAGAGCAGTTCCAAATTGCTTGAAATCATCTGCTGTGCTTAAGCTAGATTTGCATTCAGACCCAAAAGTTCGACCCATGGCACTGTCAAGCTGAAATAGAGATGAGTTTGTTTGACAACACAAATCACACATACTTGGGAATGTGAGCAAGATAATGACCTGCTCAGAACATCTACCTGCATGTCAGATTCACTCGCTGAGGGAAAGTATTAAGAGGTAGAAAACCACCTACAAAAGTACTTGTCATCCATCTACTCTAATCTGATGGAATTGAGGTGCTGAAAGAGCTCTTGCATACAATTATGGCTAATGTACAATTTTCAATTTTAAGTCATCTAGATTTCTTTTAATATTGTGTCATTAAAGCTGTAAAAGGGGAGGGGAAGCACTGGGCCTCTATTAAATCAAGGACAAGAAAACACCTGCAAGAAACAACTCTCTGAAAAAATTAATTAGACCTCTTTCCCTTTGAAATGATATAACTCTTAACTGTGCTACACATAGAAATGCAAATGGATTGTGAAGCAATATCCCCATGTGTGCATTTCAAATACTGGTGAGCACTTCCTCGTGTGAGTACTGAAATCAATGCAATTATTTGCATGATTAAATGGTCACTGACATGATTAACAGTGGCATAACTGAGCCCCACATTAACATTAAGAAACATGTCATGATTCCCCTCCCATTAGTATGGGCAGGGCACTGCAGGAGCTGAGTCCCAGCGTGGTGCTATTCATCATGGGGAAGGTGACAGAACCTGGCCTCAGAGGGCTGAGTTTCTTGGAGCAAGCTGGAAGGAAAAAAAACCTTGAGATGATGGTGCTGTGGAATCAATAGTGAGACTCTCCTTTCTCCTTGTCCTCCTTGGGACCATCTGCAGGAGGGAGAGGCCTCTGGCGTGTGCTGGGCTCTCCTCAGGAGTCAGCACCTGCCTGGCCAGCCAGCCAGGAGCAGCCCACCCCACTCCCAGGGATGTTCTGTACCCCAGCACCATCAGCAGCAAAGCTGGATCCTTAGTGAAGGTGGATCCCATGTCTGGAGCACAAGAACATGGCAGTAAACCAGCTGTATTTGCACCTTCAAAATGCAGTTTGGGGGGATTTTCTTGTGGTACAGTAGCAAATCCAAATAACCTGCCAAGCCATCATACCTGTTTGATCAAGCAGTAAATGAAATATAACTGCCTGATGTTGGTGGAGTTTTCTAATGATGAGAAGTAGTGATCTGAGTCAGTTTTAATCACTGCCTGGGGCACCCAGTCAACGTGCACAGAACCAGCATAAGGGGAGAATGGAATCAAGTCACAAAATAGATATAAGGGCAGTGAGAGGTGAAGAGGAGAGAGATGATTTTGAATTTAACATTTGATTAATTTTAACTTACTTGTCAAAAATCCACAGGATGGTCACTAATTTGTTCTATAGTGTTTAATTGGAAAAGAACAGCTGCTCTGTTTTTCTTTCTTTATATTGGAGGGAAGACAAAAAAATCCAGATTTTTTTTTTCCAATACTTCTTGTGACATATAGATTTTGTCTGACTAATTAGGGGCAAATAAAGATCCTAAAGAAATTATGCCAATACCCTAAAGGGAAGGACAAAGCCATACCATGTGCTGATGTGAATTGGAAGGGCTTCATTGGCAACAGTGCAGTTCTGCCAGCTGATATTGCAGTTTGGTCTGTGAGAGGAGACAGCTAATAAAACATGAAAACTTAATTATGCCTTCATACCTGCACAATAACTTTTATGAACATGAGTTGGTTTTGCTCATGCAAATACTCTGCAATATCAGTGAGTTGTCTTAGGTGAACAAAAACATGTCAGCATCAATAGGATTTTTAATATGTAAGGCATTATTATGAAACAATATCAAGCACCAAGCCATGCTCTGTTCTGGTTTCCATGTGAACCATCAAAAAGAAGAAATATGTTGTTAGAACTGAAAGGATCTGTTAGAAATGCTGCTCCAGAGCTCTGGAATTAATTATTGACTTTTTGGTAACATGGGCTGATTGATAATCAAGTACCTTGAGCTACAAGAATTTCCTTAGCACTGATGAAGTTTCGGTGAACTGAAATGTGGTGCTCTAGATTCTAGGTGAGAAGTTCCTGCTGATTTAAGTAGACCCATGGGAAACGAGCCACAAGAGCAAAACCCATGTAGGCAACCTATTTCCTGCAGATCTCACTGTAATCCTGGCACTGCTGAGACACCTGAGGTCCCCTTTTTACTTTCACCACTCGTGCTTCACACAGCTGTGACAAAAGGCAGCTTTTAAGTGTTGCAGAGGGTAAGAACTGGTTTTGTTTCATCGGATGGGTACAAAAATGCTATTTTAGGGGCGAGGTGGATGCCTGAGCACCGAGTGACCCCCAGTGGCCCTGCTCCTGCATGGCAGCCCGCTGGGGCAACCCCAGCCAGCCCTGAGCAGCACAGAATCCTCTGCCAGAGCCTGGGTGCTGCAGGTAGCATCTCACGGGGTTCCCAGTTGTATTTGTTCCAGCACCACTGGAAAAGACTCCAAGCAGGAATTCAGATGAGGTACTGAATGCATTTTGAGTGGCTAAATGGACCAATTCTTCCCTTTTTACTTACTGCACAGTGGTGACAACTCCTCCTCCTATTTTTTCTGCTTTTAGGAGCGCCTGCAGGACAGCAGTGGTGCATTTTCATGGCTCTTTAACATCCTTTTGCAGGTATGACTCTGACGGGCACCTGACCAATGCAACCTTCCCAACAGGGGAAGTCAGCAGCTTCCACAGCGATGTGGAAAAACTGACACGAGTGGAGCTTGATACTTCAAACAGGGAGAACGTGGTCACAGCCACAAACTTCTCAGCTACCTCTACAATATATACTTTAAAACAAGGTAATAGAAGCATTTCTGTTATTTCTTCCCTAAGCACTGTGTTTGACCCCCAGACATAACTGCATTTGTAACTGTTGGCCAAAAAAGGCAAAGAATTGGTGCCTTTGGTGCTTCAGCACACACAGTACAGTTCTCCTGGGCTGCCACAAGTGAGTTCTTCTTCTCTTCTCCTGGAAGAAGTCCATGGATAAATGTGAGCCCTGATTTCTGCTGTTTTCTGACAGATAACACACAGAACATCTACAGGGTCAGCCCCGACGGGTCCCTGCGCGTCACCTTCGCCAGCGGGATGGAGATCACGCTCAACACCGAGCCTCACATCCTGGCTGGGGTCGTCAGCCCCACCTTGGGGAAGTGCAATATCTCCCTTCCTGGAGAGCATAACTCAAATCTCATTGAATGGAGGCAGAGGAGGGAGCAGACCAAAGGCAATATCTCTACCTTTGAGAGAAGGCTGAGGGTAAGGCTTCCTCTTGTGTTAAGTGCAGTGTTCCCTTTGAAAGCCATTGAACTAAAATCACGTTGGAATGTCATTTGTAAGAATGAAAACTTTGTATCAGTGGTGGGCCCCAGTCATGAATTTCAAAACCAAACTCCTCCAACAGTCTCAGGGATGTTTGATCTCTGTTTGATTTTGATAGTAAGATTTGACCTCAAGACATAATTACTTCTTTTCTTCCTCTTCTTTTTCAACTAAGAACTTAATTATGGCTTTGGAAGAAGCTGTGAGCAAAGGACAGTGTGTAGTTGCTGTGGCACAGCAGCAAAGCTGGACCCACATGTTGCCTGAGTCAGATCTCCCAACCCTCCTGTTGTGGGGAGAGGCTCCTGCAGGGCTGGCTTTGGGTGTCCTGGGCCAGCTCCCTCCCTGTGCTTCCAGACAGGCTGTGTGCTGATTCTGCCCTGCCACATGCCCTCAGACCCCCAGCTCCCTCTGGCTGCCTTCCACCAAGGCTCCAGGAAGGACTTGCTTTAACATTGCAGCGTTGGTTTATTTTTACCTGTGAGCACAATGACAGATGGTCAACATTCAGCATTTAATTACATAACACCATGGCTCAAAGGGATTGCTACTTTACTAAACGGGTTTTTTATTAAATCAGTTCTGGTTTTCGCATGAATACCACTTAAAATGCCTGTACCAATGGTACAAGTGGGAATTTTGGCATTAAAAATACTGTGTTATTGACTACAACCTTTCTGGATAGGAATTGTATCTGAAGGTACACCTGTTAGCTCTGAAAATACAGAAATGGTTATTAAAATCTCTGCATTGTCAAAACCACCAAAATCAAAACCCATCTCGTTTTGATTATGAGGTACTGTAGATTTTTTGCAAGTGTACCATCTGTTTGCTTTCCAACTGCTCAGTCAAAAATGCAAGACTTGGAAGATCTGGCCAGACTGGGCACTGTGTGCAAAACACCAGTTTGAAAGGGCATTGTTCAGATTTGACAGTCACAGTTACTTTTAGGATCTTGCAAGCAGGTGAAAGCTTCTTGTAGTTCTTCCTGCCCACCTTGTGCCTCCTTCCTCTCTGAGTGAGTGTGAGGCCTCATAGCCCTGTCTGGGGAGGCAGCAGTGACAGGATCCAAACTCTGCCTTCCTTGGCTCCTGTTGCCTACTCAGTTGGAGACTTTGTGCTTAAATAACAGTATGGCACCTTTTTTCTACAAGAATCTTATCTGGTAAACTCATAAGCAGAAAGGATGTAGTCAGTCACCTATTCTGCTTGCATTGCCAGGGACTAGTTGTTCATCACTATTCTATTTAATACAACTACTTCATCTTGAAGAGTTTTGCCATTATGCAAGTTTGTATTTTCTGTTGTTGAAATTCATTGCAGTTTCTTTTGCATTTTCACTTATTTCTGAGTGATCTTTAACGCTGCCTGGCAAAAAAAAAAAAAAAAAAAAAAAAAAAAACCCTAGAAAATTCACAAATTGGTCAGGATGAAATGCATTCAGGCTGGAGGCATAAGATGTTCATTGAAATACTGCAACACTGAAGGTATGCGGAGGTCAGCTGATGGACCTACCTCTGGAATAGGCTGTTAGTGGCTAAAACCACTCATGTATTCCCCTTCACCTTCATCCAGAGAGAGGATGGAAGGTGAAAGACAAGCATAAGAGTAACTTTGGTATGCTGATGTCTCTTTGTCCTCCTAAAAGTAAGCACCAGTAACACAGCTCTTGAACATTGCATTCTTCTTTCTGTAAGCTGTGTCCTTCCATACCTATCCAAGATCAAGAGGACTTGGGAATTGTCCCTGCCTGCTCAGAAGGACAAGCCAGCTGCTGGTATTGCAGTCCTGAGCTCTGGGACTCCTGTTAGGAGAGCTGGCAGGGCAAGGCTGGAGGGAGCCTGGTGGGATAGCACAGCTTCCTCTAAAAGGAGGATTTTAGAGTGGAAAGGAGGAGAAATGTTAGAATCACAGAATCATTTATATTTGAAAAGACCTCTGAGACTGTAAAGCCCAATTGTATTCTGCACAAAGGAGGCAGGGTGTAAATGGGCACAGGAGAAAGGGACAGATGGATATTGAGGTTGCTAATAGCATGAAGGACTTTGGAGAATAGCAGAAATATCTGGATCCTGGAGTTTATCTTTAGCACTGGTGTGCTGGTGTGCTGGTGGATTGGAGAGTCAGTGGAGATGGAAGGAGCTGGAACTGCAGCAAAGGAATCTGCCCAGAGACAGCTCTCTTTTCTTGGTGATGATAGGAAATGCAGCACAGCAGGAACAAAAGTACCATCCTGTAGTGTGTTTGAAACAGTATACCAAATAATGAAATGGATTTAGGACTTACTGTGCACAGATCCTTGAGAACTGCTGGGAAAAAAAAAATAGCATCATTGCAAGTGATTATGCTGGATGAGATTCTGCACAGACCTTCTGAAAACTTTTAGAGAGTTGTATTTTTAAAAGAAAGTATTTAAACACTTAATATGCCATGCCTGGCACAATAGGAAGTGTGTTGGAAGGCTTGCAATGTAGGGCAGAAAGAACTATGCTGAACTTTGAAAATATATGTAAAGAAAAGCTCTGGGGATTGGAGCAGTTCTCAGTGGAAATGAACAGACTTGCAGGAGCCCTCAGTTAAAGAAAAAAAACCCAGCACAATGGAAGAGTTTTCTGAGAAAGAAAAAAAAAACCAGCATAGAAATGAGGTATAAAGATGTTACTTAGAAATCAGTCCTGATACCATCAGTGAAACAAAGGGCTTTGGCTGCTAAAAGGTATAAATTGGAAGGCAGGTAGCTGGGGAGGAGATAAAGGATGACCTACTTGAAGAGAAGAATGAGAATAAAGCTTTTCCTTCTCTGCCTGCTCCTAACTTTTTTAATTCTAATAGCAATTAGCAACCATCTTGCAAGCGTGTCACTCTGTCAGTGTTATTTCCAGTTTTGGAAAGAGGCCCCTGTTAGCATGTTCTGAATAGTGCTGGGAACACTGGGTTTTAAAAAGTTGGATTTCTGCACGGTGTGAATTCTGCTCTGGAGATAGCACAGAAGTGAGTAAGTTAACTGAAATGCTGGAACAGTCATCTAACTTTATCTCAGGGTCTAAATCAATGTGGGAAACAGAAATTAACCACAGGTTTCCTTTAAGTGAAGAACTGCTTGCCCCAGCGCTTCCTGAACGTGCATAAAACAGTCTGTGGGCATGTATGCATTTTATATTAATAATAAATCTATGTACAATCAGGCATTTTAACATCAATCTTAATCTAGCAAGACTTCTTTTTTATCAATTGAACTGCTGTTTTAATTGACTTCTAAAAATGAAGCAAAGACTGCTGTTAGATCTGATGAGCATGGTGCATAGTAATGCACTGATTAGAATGCAGCTCTGCTCCCTCCTGACTTTTGCATAACTTGAGGAACGTGGCATTGGATGCACTCCAGGTTTTATAACTGAATGTCTACAAAATTGAAAATTGAATGCTTGGCCAGTCTTACTTATTTTTTCCATTTTTTTTTCCTAATAACAACAACAGAAGTAACTCACTGGCCTCGATTCAAAGTGCTGCAGACACAGGCTTTGCCTGCCATGTTCATTATTGCACTTAGCAAATGATCTCCCTTTATTTACCACTCTTACAGCAAATTCTGAAGATGGGACCAAGTCCTCTGCCAGGGTGTATGAGCTTGCATTGGCTCAAATCAAAGCACAGACAAGGAAAGGATGCAATTATCTCATCTGACTTGCACATCAGGCAGGGTGGACAGGGTGTGCTTGGAAATGAAATCAGAAGAAGTGCACATTTATGTGATACACTGCAGAATTTCTAGCTAAAAAACTAATGGAAGTAGAGTCAACAAATGTTTAAAAGTATAGAATAAATATATCTTTTTCTGCTCTTCTGGCATTATTGAAGTCAGCTGCATTTTGTCCCTGTTTTCATGAGCTGGTGTTCCAGCCTGACAGTGCTTTCAGAAAGCAGCTTTCTCTGGCTCATGGCAGAGCACAGGTTCCAGCCACTCTTGGGGGCTCCTTGCTGTGGTTTATGGATCTTGGAGGAGTCGTTTCATGAAGCCACTGGAATTTGAAATCAGCTTGTCAATGGCAACATTGAGATGAGTCCTCCTACTCATTTATGATCCTGTCTTGCCTTGAGAGGAGTGTTAAACTGAACTTTAATATAAGAAAGTAAACAAATGAGACATAAAATGTGCAATATAAGGGAAGTATTTTAACCTTATTTTAACTCTGTGAGTTTTCAATTACTGCTGCTTTCCACTTCGCTGCTAATTCTGCCTCTGTTTGGTTTTCATTCTTATCTGTTGTGTGGTCTCTGAAATTCAGCTTGCAAGCAATTTGTATTTGAGGCTCTTCTTTCTCCTAACTGCATTCTACAGTGATAGTAATAGCAATAAGAGCATTGCACATGTACAGAGAACATAACTGAGAATGACATAGGGTATACCCCCTGCTTGCTTTTCAGTTATTTTGCCACCAAGAGGATTTTTTTTTCAGAAATTTGAAGAAGTTTGCTAAAAAATATATTATATTAAACATAAACCATCAGTCTGTATACAAGTAAATGTAGTTGAACTGAGCATGACATTTACTTGGGCTCCTTAACTATCATTAGAGCATAAATTGTAATAGTTACAGCAGTCTGCAGGGGTATATAGGTATTTTACAGCTATTGTAAATGAACACTATTAAAGTTAGACATGTGTGTATATAAAACTCCAGAAATGCTAGTTGAAGAAGGAACACCTGCTTCTTCTAGATACTCAGATTATTTTGTTTCTAAAAACAGAAAGAGGACAGAAAAGGAAATGCTCATTCTAATCACATCTTGAGTGATGAAGCAGGGTTTGTTCAGCATTTACTTGGTGGCTGTGCCTCCAGGCCTGAGAGAGGAGCAAGCCCTGAGCCAGGCTCTGTGCTGAGACCTGCCCTGGCACGGGCTGTGCTGTGAGGAACTTATTCATGGGAGCAGAGGGAGCAGATAAAACCTGGTAGATTAATGCAACAAGCACATTGAGCATTGATCTGAAAAAGACATGTCAATGAACAATATTTTCTGGTTCCCTAAATTATATATCTGATGGAAATGGTGTTTAATAGAGATTTCCCAGTGACTGAATGATCTAAGGAGGCAGATGATGATAGCTCTGGATAAATGTATTTTGTCTTTGTGAGTCTGACTCAGTTTTGAGCTGGATTTCAGACTGAGCACTGGGCTGTTCCCTCCGTCAGACACAGCGAGCTGCTGTCCCAGGTGTGGTGAGAGCTGCCACAAGGAATGTGTCAGTGCCAGGCACAGCTGCTGGCTTCAGGAGCCAGGAGTGAGTGGCTGTGGGAGGAAGCACGAGCCCCTGGTGAGCTGGGTGTGCAGGAGCTGCAAGCACAGCTCTGCTCTCTGCAGCACCAGGATGTGGCCTGGGCTGTGAGGGCTGTCCCTGACCTGGCAGTGTTCACAGAGCTCAGGAGAGGAGAGGAGATAGTAGATCTTTCTTAGTCTGTGGGCTTTAACTTTACACTTCTTTGGCTGGAATCAAGAATTTCATCCACAGCTGAGAAGACAGAAGAAAAGTTCAGGAAAAGGTGAGAGCAGAGGTGAGGGTTTAGCACATTGAAACATTCTGTAATACCAAATATAATAACTCTGAATGCAAGGAACGGGTTTTTTGGGGTTTTTTTTGGTCCTTCTGTTTTCTCATCTGAATCTTTTCTATTTCCTTGCCTTCAGTCAGGCCCTGCTCCCACTGTGAGAGCGTGGCTCGCTTTGGTTCGGGCTGACACTGACACATCTGTGTTGTGTTCTTACCCTGCTGTACCTTTGTGTTCAGACCCACAACAGAAACCTGCTCTCCATCGACTTTGACCACGTCACCAGGACGGGGAAGATTTACGACGACCACCGCAAGTTCACCCTGCGCATCCTGTACGACCAGAGCGGGCGGCCCGTCCTCTGGGCCCCCCTCAGCAAGTACAACGAGGTCAACATCACCTACTCACACTCTGGGCTGGTCACCTACATCCAGAGGGGAACCTGGACTGAGAAGATGGAGTACGATCCCAGTGGGAACATCGTTTCCAGAACGTGGGCAGATGGTAAAATATGGAGTTACACCTATCTAGAAAAGGTAAATGATTTTAAAATTGGGGTTTGTACCAAGGCAAAAAAAAAATATTGGGGTTTATTACATTTTATTTATTCATTATATTGTGTTTATTCATTATATTGTATTTATTCATTATATTGTGTTTATTCATTATATTGTATTTATTCATTATATTGTGTTTAATCATTATATTACATTTTGAACTATATTATGATGCTGCCTCTTGCAAGAATATTTAAGACTTTTAAAACAGAAAATGCGTAGAATTACCTAACTAGATAAAAATGTCTCTGGTATGCTCAGACCTACTTGTCACCTGCTCAAACCTGACACAATTTAGTTCTGAAGAAAGTTATCAGCACCCCAGGTTTGTTTCTTTCTGGTCTCAGTCCATGTTCAAGTGACCAAAGGACACCCTAACTGCTGAAAACCATGTTGCTTCTCTGGATAACAGTCAGAAAGATAAGTCCTGAAAAAGAACTTTTTTCTTCCCACAAACACAGTTCTTTTAAGCCAAAATTAGGAACCTATGAGCACAAGCTCATGCTTGATTGAGCACCTACTCAATGCTGCATTTTAAACAAGAGATTGATCCTGTGAGGAGAAAGCTTACTGCAGTATTTACAGTATTTATGGGGGGCATTGGGGGAGAAATAAATACTAATATGAAATGAGTTATTGCTCTGCTTTTATGGTGACTTCTCATCTGAATTCCCTGAATATTGTCAGTTCCATGTATGTCTAGAGGCAATGGTCACAAAATGTGGAGATAAATATTGTACAAACCAAGGGGGAAGATCTCCATCTGTAGTAACGTTTTGTTTGGTCTTGTCTTTCAAAACCAGAAAGGCAGTCTGTGTTTTTAAAGCTTTCAGAACTCAGTGCAAACTCACATTCAGAGTTTTTTAAATAGCAGCATCTGGGACTATGCAATACACCCTGAGTTAGCAGAACATTTTCTCTGCCCTGCAAACCACAGGAAAAGGCTGTGGGGAGTGGGGGGCAGAGGAGGTAACATTGATGGAGGAAATCCAGTGACTTTGAAGTTGCTTGTATAAGAAAGAGTTCCAAATGTGTACCTTTAAGATAAACTCAGCTGTACTTATTTTCAATGTATTTAAGCTTGATCCTCAAAAAACTTAAACCTAACCCAGTGGAAAAAAAAATGATCAAGACTGGAAAATGCATAAAAATGTGATTCCTCCTTGTCTGCATGCAGTGTGGTTCTTGCATGTGTTAACAAGATTGGCAAACCCCAGGAGCTTCAGAAGTTTGTCTCAGATAAATTTGTCAGGGCTTTTTTTGTCTGTATGCTCTTTTTCAAATTACCAGTAAACAGGCATTTCGTACAGCTTTCAAATATTTGGGCAATGTGCCTTTTGGAGGAATCTCTTCTTTTTTTCCTTTGGACCTGTTTTGGAAAGATGTCTGCTGCTTATCTTTCCAAACCACTTTGTCTGTTCTTAGTTCACGATGAGCTCATAAATAAAGTCATATAACTTAACACTCTTATTCTAGGGCTCTACACAAAAGGCCAAATCCTGATCTTGTAGAAGCAAGTGGCAAAAGCTTATTGGGTCAGGTAGCAGCTTGGGTAGTGCTGTGACTTGTCATTAAAATTCTGGAAAGTCACTCCCACCATGGACAATAATCTCCCAGCCATTTAATGTACCTCATGACTATTGTTCCTTGTGCCAAAGACAGAAGAATTCCCTGTCAAAATCAGACGTTGAAATATAGCTTTGTGGCTCCATTAGAGTCAATAACTCATTGTGTTAATTATGTAATGATTGCTAAAGGTTGTCTGAAGACGTGCAAGACCCAATAATTCCTTACATAAAAAAATCAATTATATAGCTCGCTTCCAATTTTTAGTTATTTAATTCTTCATTTTTATCACTTGATGAGTTAATTGTACATCTTCAAAAATCTCTGCCCCTTATAAAATTGGCTCAAATAATTAAGGTTTTAAAAAGCACTACAACATTAGCATTGTAAATAATTCTTACTGATGAGATTCAGTTCCTCTTGTTTGGTCACTTTCCTCAATTAGTTAATGCTGTCATAAAATCTCCTGAATACTCCAAGCTGGCTTCCAAAATCTGGCAGACAAAACAGATGAGTGTGTGTGTGTGTGTGTGTGTGTGTGTGTGTGAGCTGGACAGAAATGACATCTAGTGGTGATGCTCAGCATTTGTCTATTCCCAGCAGAGCTCCCAGTAATTGCCCACTGGCTGTTTATCTTACACCATACAGCATCAATCATTTTGTGGTTGACCAGGCTCTGGTTGTTTTAATAAAATGACTGATTTTTGGGTGTTTTATGAGCTGCCCTCTGAAATCCTTTAAAACAATTAGAACCCAATTTGTGCAGAGTTGAAAAATCTATTGTAATGTTATTAGGATGAATTGGGAATTAATTTTTTTCTCTTTATGGTAACGTGTAATAGGCTTGAGAGGCTGTAATAGGCTGCAGCCCTTGTACTGTCTATCTTTTTACTATCCTGGACAAAAGTGAAAAAGCCACAAAGTGCTGTAAAGATGGTACACAGGGGCACTAAAGTTATACTGGGGATGTTTCTGATCTTGTTATTCATACTCTGTCAATGGCAGACAGCTTAAAAGCAGGCACGGGAGCAGTATAGAGAGAGAGGTGTCAGAGCAGTGCTAGGGGAGGGTTCAGCCAGTGCTTTACTGCAGGCTGGAGACTCCTGACTGAAGGTGGAAACAAAATAAACACGGTGCCTGTTGGAAAGGGCTGCAGAGCAGAGTGAAGCAGCAGCAAATGCTGGGTGTGAAGGTCTGTCATCACCAGCTGGCAGAGGGTGACCTGCAGTGGCATATGCTGGTGCTCTCTGGCTGCTGTACAGGTGACAGATGTCTTCTGCCAAGGGCAGGAAGAGACACATCTTGGGCAGTCAGGGGGCTGGGGGTGCAGAGAGGATGGCCAAGGCTGAGCCTGTCTCTGGCCCTTTGAATGGGCAGTTGGTTTATTTGTCAGAGAAAAGTGGCTCAGGGCCAGTGTTACTGGACACACTAACGGTGTTTCCTTCCCAGAGAAGATTTTTGAGCTGACCAATTAACTAACACAGGGCCAATACCAAGGACCTGTATAGAAATTATACATTCTTTGTAAACATTAAAAATAAACAACAGAAGTAGTCACACCAAAGAATCTGCAGAGTATTTCCATCCATCTGTAAGCATGGAGATATTATGAACTCTGGGGTGATGTGTATTTAAAAGAAGATATGCAGGAGAAGGGCTAGGTCTGTGCTGGAGATAAGCAGAATGCCAATAAAAGGTAAACACCTTGTACGTGCACAGTTTCCCCTTTGCAGCTCCTCTAGGCACATCTGCTGGTGCAGATGCTCTGCCTGTGTGTGAGGAAGAGGTTCCCTCTGTTTTTGCTTCCTGAGAGGATGCCCTCAATATTTCAGAACAACATAGCCAGTCAGCATGAGGCTGCAATGCTACTGAGAGCCACATCTGCCTCCCAGTTTGGAGGCCCCTACCTCTGGAGAGGCTGTGGTTCTGTGTGGTCACTGTTTGCCATGTTTGGGTTTTTCTTAAATTCTTTCCCAAGGATTTGAGACGGTAAATAAGGTCATTCTCTGTAAACTCTCTTGTTTTTCACTTTTCCCTCTCCTAAGGAGGGACTTTGCTTGTTGACCCTTGATGTGGCCAATGAGTCCAAGGATCCCACGTCTTAGGTGGGCACACATTGTAAAAAGTATAAAAACAGGTTCAGAGAATAAAGCAGCCCCTTTTCGGAGCATCAGCCTTCTGGATCACCAGCCCGTGTCTCATTGATCGTGTCCCACAGCCACAGTTCTGTAGCACCGTGGTGGTGGGCTGGTGGAGCCCACGGCTCCCCGGGCGCGGTGCGGTCCCTGCGGGCCGAGCCCTGCCCGCGGTGCTGACCCTGCCCGCAGCCCTGACCCTGCCCTCGCTGTTTGCTTGCAGTCGGTGATGCTGCTGCTGCACAGCCAGCGCCGCTACATCTTCGAGTACGACCAGTCGCAGTCGCTGCAGTCGGTGACGATGCCCAGCATGGTGCGGCACGCGCTGCAGACCATGCTCTCGGTGGGCTACTACCGCAACATCTACACCCCCCCGGACAGCGGCGCCGCCCTGCTGCAGGACATGGCCCGCGACGGGCGCCTGCTGCAGACCCTCTACCCCGGCACGGGCCGCAGGGTGCTCTACAAGTACACCAAGCAGTCCCGGCTCTCCGAGATCCTCTACGACACCACGCAGGTCACCTTCACCTACGAGGAGTCCTCTGGCGTCATCAAAACCATACATTTAATGCACGATGGCTTCATCTGCACCATCAGATACAGGCAGACAGGTTTGTCTCGCTGCGACTGCTTTGCTGAAGTTTTTGGCTCCTTAAAACGTGACGCTCATTGCTCACATTCCTGGTCTTGCACCCACCTGCCATGAAATTCCATTATTTTTATGTCTACAACTTCTTATATTTTATGTTTCGCTAGAAAAATACGTGTGTATATCTCTGTGTCTGTGTCCGTAGGTGAATATAGCTGTCCCACTTGAAATACAGTTTGCTTTTTATTGCTTGGTATGGAATAGCTCTTAGAATGTTTTGTTGGTTTTATTCCTCTGTGTGGATATTTGCTAAATACTAAATCAAGTTGGTTTATTGTTTGTATTTTCAAGTTTCCCTGTTTACACCGTAATACAACATAAATTCAAAAGGACTGCTTATATGAGGAAGGAAATCACCATGTGAAGTAAATTTAGTTTAGAATTATCTTGTAAGTAAACAGAAATCATAATTATGAATAAAACAGCATTCATTTAAGCGAATCTTAGTAAAATATAAATAATTTGTAGAGCAAGCATTAATAGAGGTTTTTGAGAGAGCAATCTAACATATTCTTAGTTAATGGTATTTTCTGAGACAGTTAAGGAGTAGTAAGGCTGAAGGGCATTCCTGAGGTGATGTCCTGTCTGTCCTAGATCTGTAGGGCAAGTAAACCAGGGGAACAATTCATGATCTTTCTTGTTTTTCCTCTTTCCCACATTTATTTTGGACAGGCCCACTGATCAGTCGCCAGATCTTCAGGTTTAGTGAGGAAGGGCTTGTAAATGCCAGATTTGACTACAGCTATAACAACTTCCGTGTCACCAGCATGCAGGCCATGATCAACGAGACGCCCCTGCCCATTGACCTGTACCGCTACGTCGATGTCTCGGGCAGGACTGAACAATTTGGGAAATTCAGTGTCATTAATTACGATTTAAACCAAGTTATAACCACCACTGTGATGA
The DNA here is from genome assembly GCA_016584745.2 of Phylloscopus trochilus trochilus. Taxonomy (NCBI): domain Eukaryota; kingdom Metazoa; phylum Chordata; class Aves; order Passeriformes; family Phylloscopidae; genus Phylloscopus; species Phylloscopus trochilus. The sequence continues at coordinate 663,196 of WQNJ02000046.1, read as the reverse complement.
AGCATACCAAGATCTTCAGTGCCAATGGCCAGGTGATTGAAGTCCAGTATGAAATTCTCAAGTCCATTGCTTACTGGATGACCATCCAGTACGATACCATGGGCCGCATGGTGATCTGCGACATCCGGGTGGGTGTGGATGCCAACATCACCAGGTATTTTTACGAGTATGACCCCGATGGGCAGCTCCAGGCCGTGTCTGTCAACGACAAAACCCAGTGGCGCTACAGCTACGACCTCAACGGCAACATCAACCTGCTGAGCCACGGGAACAGCGCGCGCCTGACCCCGCTGAGGTACGACCTCAGGGACCGCATCACCAGGCTGGGGGAGATCCAGTATAAAATGGACGAGGATGGCTTCCTCAGGCAGAGGGGCAATGAGATCTTCGAATACAACTCTAATGGTTTGCTGAACAAAGCCTATAACAAAGTGTCTGGCTGGACGGTGCAATACTGTTACGATGGTCTGGGAAGACGAGTTGCAAGCAAATCAAGCCTAGGACAGCATTTACAGTTCTTTTATGCTGATCTCTCCAACCCAATAAGAGTTACTCACTTGTACAATCACTCGAGCTCAGAAATAACATCCCTGTATTATGATCTGCAAGGTCATCTCATTGCAATGGAATTAAGCAGTGGAGAAGAGTATTATGTTGCTTGTGATAACACTGGGACACCTCTGGCTGTGTTTAGCAGTCGAGGCCAAGTCATAAAAGAAATTCTGTACACCCCATATGGAGAGATCTACCAGGACACGAATCCAGATTTCGAGGTTATCATTGGTTTTCATGGAGGACTCTATGATTCTCTCACTAAATTAGTTCATCTGGGCCAGCGGGACTACGACGTCATTGCTGGGCGGTGGACAACACCAAATCACCGTATCTGGAAGCACCTGAACGCTGTCCCACAGCCATTTAATCTCTACTCCTTTGAGAATAATTACCCCGTTGGCAAAATCCAAGACGTTGCTAAGTATACCACAGGTAAAAGTAACCTGTCTCTCATGAAAATGTCTCTAATGAAAATAAAACTTCTTCTCGAGTTGTGGTATGGATTCAACATTCTGGAAACCTTTTGCATACAAAAAGTCTCTAATCTTAAATCTATTGAAGCAATTTCTTTAATAGATTGCATTTTACTGAGCTTGATCTGTTTCCTTTAACATTTATGGAAACCAGGAAAATAATTAATAGCTGCTTCTGTTGCTTTTCTCAGTGCTAAAATTAGAGAAAGAATGAAAGCAGCTTAATTTGAATTTTTTTCTATTATAAATAGATAGAAGGAACACTATTGATTTGAGTATAGCTATGCTTTGTAACCAAATAATTTCTTTGCTACAATAAAAGCTGTAGCTGGTGCAGGAAACATAAATTGATGTGAAATCATTATTTCTGCATAGCTGGAATTTCTGCAGACTGCCCTCACTTTTTCTAGGATTTATGAGCCTTTTTGCCAGAATCTTTTTCTTGTTTTGTAGACATTGGAAGTTGGCTAGAGCTATTTGGTTTCCAGTTGCACAACGTGCTGCCTGGATTCCCAAAACCAGAGATAGAAGCTTTGGGGACAACATACGAACTTCTGCAGCTTCAAACAAAAACCCAGGAGTGGGATCCTGGAAAGGTTAGCAAACATTCTCTTCAGCTGCTTTTAATACTAAATTAAGGAGTTTTAATATAAATATTGGATACCAAGGAAAAGATATCACTGTCTCTTTCAACATAATAGGCAAAGTAAATTGCTTAAGAATGCTGGAAACTTGGATGTTGTCAATTAGGTACTGGCATTAGAGTGGAGGAGAGGTTCAAGGAGAAGCTTTTAGCAACACAGCGAAGAAAACTTGCAGCTATATAGAGAAAATACCCAAATTTGAGGCAGAGGATGGGCAAAAGGGTGGAAGTGTTTGTGTGAATACTGAAAAAAAACACAGAAAATCTTGTGCAATTAAAAAACTAGAACAGCAGATTTTCATCTTTGTTAGCAAAGATGCCACAGGCACTGGAAAATCACTGAGGGCATAAACAGCTTTACAAGTCAGTACCTCTGCATAATTATTGCAGGAAACAGAAATGCTGCTATGGATTTGTTAGGGGTCTATAAATCTTAGCCTTACTCCAGGGCTTGTCTTCAGTAAGAGAGAGCCAGACAGCAGCTATCAGAGTCCAGCAATCCACATGACTGCCAATATTCTGAGCAGGCATTCACATCTTGCATATGAGCATCTGTTGACAAAGAAATACGATTTTGTAAAGATGCCTTTCCTCTATTGTAGTCAGGAAGGAGCAGCACAGAGCATTTGAGAGTTCACATTCATGTTCCCAGCATTTAAGATAGTTACCATCCACCAAGTGCAGAAGGCTGGAGGGTCAGAGCTCATGCCAGATGTAGGAGCATGTCCATGGAAAATTACCACTGAGATGTAAAGCTTTTCCAAGGCACAGAAAAGATGTAGTGATAGGTACAGTGTTAAAGGACAGAGGGCTGGAATGAAGCTGCTTCTGGCCTCAGTGGGGAACAAGATCTACAGATACGATGTACCTGCCTATTGTTCTGGTGTCTCCAGGCCTTCCCAACCTGCTTTCCTTAAAGAATGGGCTATAAAAATCATTGCCATGGTTCTAGAGAAGATGAAATTAAACACACAGCGACTAAGCAGAGCCATGTGAAAGGGCTTAGCTTTGAATTCAGGCTTCCCTGAACTGCTAAGGGCTGAAAAACCAGCCATTGCAGGAACAGTTCAAGGGGGAGGAAAAATAAAAAGAATACAAAAATAGCATTTGTGATAAATATGTTTGCATTTGTTTCCTAGAAATGAAGGAGTCCAAGAGACAGCAATCCCTACTGTAGACCATTAAAAAGCCTGTGCATATGCCCAGGTTCTATGGGTGTGCACAATACTTTCCAAACAAATTGAAGATCCATTCTAAGCAATTCAGAGATGAGTAGGGTGAGGTACTATAATGAACTTCAAAGTACCTTGTCCGCAATCTTGATTGATATTCTCTTTTCCAGACTATCCTTGGCATTCAGTGTGAGCTACAAAAGCAACTCCGAAACTTTATATCCCTGGACCAGCTGCCTATGACGCCGCGGTACAGCGAGGGCAAGTGTTCCGAGGGGCTGAAGCAGCTGAGATTCGCAGCCGTTCCTTCGGTGTTCGGGAAAGGCATCAAGTTTGCTATCAAGGACGGCATCGTGACAGCTGACATCATCGGGGTGGCTAACGAGGACAGCCGGCGCATCGCCGCCATCCTCAACAACGCCCATTACCTGGAGAACCTGCACTTCACCATCGAGGGCAGGGACACCCACTACTTCATCAAGCTGGGCTCTCTGGAGGAGGACCTGGCGCTGATCGGCAGCACGGGCGGGCGGCGCATCCTGGAGAACGGCGTCAACGTGACGGTGTCGCAGATGACATCGGTGCTGGGCGGCAGGACGCGGCGCTTCGCCGACATCCAGCTGCAGCACGGCGCGCTCTGCTTCAACGTGCGCTACGGCACCACGCTGGAGGAGGAGAAGAACCACGTGCTGGAGATAGCCAGGCAGCGAGCCGTGGCGCAGGCCTGGACTAGGGAGCAGCGGCGGCTGCAGGAGGGGGAAGAAGGAATTCGGGCGTGGACGGACGGAGAGAAACAGCAGCTTTTAAGCACTGGGCGGGTACAAGGCTACGATGGATATTTTGTTTTATCTGTGGAGCAGTATCTCGAACTTTCTGACAGTGCCAATAATATTCACTTCATGAGACAGAGTGAAATAGGCAGAAGGTAACAAAGAAAATCTCTGCCTTTGCGTCACCAAAGACTGCCTGTTTTTAAACGTAAAATGGTTTATTGTATTGGTTTTTCTAGATCAGAACTCTGTATATATAAATATAGAGGAAAAAACATATCCAACTGCCTTTAAATGTGACAGAAGATGGTATTTTAATATCGTTTGTTTAACTCTTTGAGAGATGACAGTGACAATTTTTAGTTCTTGTGTGGCAGTATTCAAAGCTTTCAGAAGCAGAGCCCCGCGAGCCGCGACCTGCGCGCCAGGGGCCGGGCGACCGCACAGCCCTGCGGGTGGAGGCGAGCACCACCTGCTCTGCCTTCTCCTGAGGAAACACAGGTTTTTTGTTGTTGTTGATTTCATAATTCACCAGTTATTTAAATGGTTACAGAGCCTGATTCTGCAACCCGTATTTCCTGGGCGTCTTTTATCCCAGTGAGATCTCCCATGAGTTCAAGGGATTGCGTACAGAAACCAGACTGTGTATGGAAACTTCCCAGCTGCTCACCAACCCCACACATGTTCCTCAGAGTTAACAGCTAAGGCATTTTCTGACCTGGGAAGTCTGACTTGGGTTGGATTCAGTGCACACAAGGATGTCCCCCTTGCTCGGCTGCCCCTCAGCTGCTCCATGCTGAGCATCACTCCGTGTCCACTGGTGCCTGCCCGGCCTCTCTGCCGGGGTTCTCCTGGGCCCTGGGATGCACCAGGGCCTGGCAGCACACACGGAGTGCTACACCAGTCTGCTGGGTGGCACCGTGCTGGCCAGGCTTCAGCCAGAGATGGGTGGCCCTGCAGTCTCCTGGAGGCTCTGCACTGGCAGGAGTGCTGCAGGCTGGGCTCCAGCCCAGTGCTTTGGGGTACCCCAGCTGGGAGCCCGCACAGAGCAGGATCAGGCCGTGCATCATCAGTCCTGGCTGTAGTCACTGGGCCAGGACTTGTTTTCTCACAGGTAATTTGGAAGGTGCAGTGTTGTTGGGTTTAGGTATCATGTTCTTTTCATCTCCAATTAATAATCCTGTTGCAGAACCCGTTTTTTCGAGTCTGAAGATTGGTGGGTTGGGAGTTGATGAACCTAAGTGTGGATAGTAAATATGTCAATAAACGTAGAACATTTCGGGGATGACTCTTCACTTTTCAGCTCAATATCTAGAGCACATAGAAAAGCATTATATTGCATGGACAGAAATTTTTATTTCCCAAGGTAACATGCACTACTGGCACAGTTACTTCATAGCAGCAGAGGTGATCCTTCCTCCAGCTTGTCATTTCTAACAGACCTGATTATCAGGAGGTGGGTTGGGCACACGGGGGGTGGGGGGGGGTGGGCAAGCAGTTTTCCAGAGGGATCTAGAAGTCTTTTTATAGAGCCTGTGTACCCGTAACAGTGAAGTTATTGCACATTTCTTTCAGAACAGACATAGTAAATATATTGAAACAATTTCTGCTTGTATTTACAGAAGCCAACAAAGTGCATTCTTTATCTTTCTTTTTTTTTCCCCCCAGTTTTGTTTTTTTTTTCCTTTGTTTTTGGGCAAGTGGAGCAGACTGTACCCAGTTAAAGATGAGCCTGAATTGCCTCCTGAGATCTGAGCCCCTCCCTGGGGTTTGAGCTCAGGTCTCAGCCTCAGCCCATTACTGTCTCCTCCCAGATTCCTTTTGCTCCCCTGGGAGCCAGCGCAGCTTTGGGGGTGCAGGATCAGGCTGTGGGAGCCTGGCCCCTGAAATCCTCCTCTGTCCCCAGCCAGGGGGACCTGTGGACCAAAATCTGCACATACTCATTGTGATCAGGCTCATCATTAACTGATGTACAGAACAGGGAGCTGGCAGGGTCCAGGTTTGACAGCTCAGATTTCTGTAATTTTCCATCAGATCACGGAGAATTTGAATACCTCCACACCAGCCTAAAAATGGACCTTCAAATCCTCGAGCCTCTAATACACTTTTAATCAATGGAAGAATAATTTATGAATTGTATATAGAGAGTGCATTCATAAATGTGATGATGTATTTTATCACTGATCCAAGATGTCAATATTAGAGTCTATTTTACTTATATTTTAAGCAATTATACTTTTTTGCAATTCACTAATGAGGATCATTTTCAAACTGCTTTAATATCCATTATAAACAAATATTTGGAACTATTAGAGTTACCTTGAACTGTGCATTTCTAGTATGTAATACATATTTAGTTAGCTTGTGCCTTTAGTTTCTTAAAGTTATATTTGTATTATATGCAGGAAATGCACTTTGTATTACCTACAGTTGTGGTTTTTAATACTGCCTTGATTACTGTTGTTCTCATGTTATGCCAAAAGGTCAAAGAGTTAAATGTGTTACAAGTTTGTCTTTGAAAGCAGATTTGGCATTTTCCCATTTCCTGGGTGCAGTCTAAGGTACATTTGAACAATATTTCTTAGGAGAATACAATTTCATTAAGACTCACGTGGCATTACATGGCCCAGTTACAAAAGCAAAAAAAAAAAAGGCTTCATCATAAGAGTTTCTTAAATTTAGGGAACGAAATATAAATGTCCTGTTGAGATGACAGTGCTCAAGAAACAAGTTCTTGCTGAAAGAGCTGGGAGATTGAAGTCACATCATAGCTACACGTGGGCCAGCCAGAGTGATTGGTGAGAACCACATGAACAAAGAGCTTTGGACTGTCTTGTTCATGAACAACCTCAGAATGGGGGCAGGGAATATTTCAGTCTCCATTTTTTTTTTTCCTGTGTAGTTAGAACAATTTCTCATTGGGTTTTTGGTGGGTTTGGGTTTTTTAATATAGTTGTTTGGTTTTTTTTTAATTTTGTATTTTGCACTATAACCTAGAGACCCAGCTGAGAAAAAAGAAAAACAATAGCATGGAAATTTTTACTGTTATTTAGATCAAATAATTTGATGCTAGCATTCTGCACTGCAAACAAGGTCCTGAAAGACGGAAAATAAAATAAAGTATAAATTAAATTAAAATAAAAATAAATCCACTATTGCACACTATCTTGTAGCAAAGTACCTACCATGAGAAATACATGCTATATTTTTTATGACAGCCAAACAAATAGTGTGTACAAGAAACATTTCCTTTGCTTTCATATTTATTTAGTAAATCTAGAACATTTCAAAGTTATAAATATATATATAGCTATCTATGTAGAACATAGCCAAATAAATATATATGAACTGGACAAGGTGCAGCTGGGTATGCACAGCTTGGCTCTTTGTTTGAGCCCTCTCTCATCCCTCAGCTGGGCACTGGGCAGGGGTGGCCCCGGGGTCCCAGCCTGCAGGTCCCAGCCAGGGCAGCCCCCCGAGGGAGCCAGGCTGCTGCTCCAGAAGGGAAGGGCCTTGAGGCAGAGGGGCCCGTGCTGTGGCCGAGCCCCAGGAGACAGGCAGTGCCCAGGGTGTTCACGGGGTGCAGCTGATCCTGCACAGGGACACCCTGGGGACACCTGGGGGCACCTGGGGGCACCCCAGGACACTCCAGGGCACCCCAGGACACCCCAGGACACCCCGGTGCCACCCAGCTCAGGCTGCTCCAGCAGCCCCAAGGGTTTCCCCCCCAAGGCTGGCTGCTACTGCACCCTCTCCTTAGAGAAATCATTCCCCCCCTGCCTGCCAGGGCTGGGAGTGCTGGGCTTGGACTCGCTGTGGATTTGTCTGGGCATTGGTCACCTGCCATTCTTTGTCTAAGGAAACGTGTTTGACAATTTCCAGTTTTTCCTTAGAGCTCATGGTGGACTTTAGCCTTTTAATAAATGTTAGTATATCAGATCGTGTCCTTGACAGTATTTTACTTGTATGAACCATGATAAAACATTAAAATCTTCATACTCTCCTGGCAGAAGTGTCAATAAACAAGAAGGAGAAGCATAGCATACGATATATGTCAAAGTAATGTTCCTTTTTAGCTTTCTCATCAACAGTAAAAAATGTTTACAATGTATGCCAAGATCTTCACTTCCTGTCTAACACTGGTTAGAGGTTCTGATCTTACAGAAATTGTGTTATAATGGCCTCAGCCTCGTTGCTAGGAAACAATAGATCCCAATTTTTTTATTCCTGCTCTAACTCCTGTGCTGAATAGTGACTGGATACTGTACAGGTTTATGTTATATGGCTGCAGTTAAATGGTCTGATGCATTTTGCTCTGGGTTTCAGACCAGAAGCATGCATTTTCTACAAGAACATCCCAGCAACACACTGTAAATATTGAAAGTTAATATATTATGTGTCGATATTTGAAAAAGAAAGTACTTTGACTATTTCATTTTTAAAAAATAAAGGTGCAAACTTATGGCACGTGATGTTGTCTCTGTTTACATCAGTTTACATCAGTGTTTGAGATATTCTGGTCATGTCAGTAAAAGGTGATTCCACAGAGCTGAATGAGGACTTCAGCCAATATTGACTGACTCAAAAGTTGGGGGTAGATTAATCTTAGCAAAATTTAATTTTACTTCTGATTTGCCAGAGTTCATGCTTATAACTCTGTGGGTTTCACTGCAGCCTGAAGGAGATGGTGGGAAGGAATCAGCAGGCAATCCTGACATGGGGTGGGAAGTCATACCCACAAAATGCAGCTGCTGCTCTCTAAAGGGATCTGTGCTCTTCACACCTAAGTCATTGTAGGAAATCAATGTAATTTCCATATTACTGTTCTATAACCAAGCATCTACTTCTTGTCTCACAGGCACCATCAGCTTCTCTCTGTTTCCACCTTGTTTAAGCCTACAGCAATTCCAGACCCTTGGGTACCCAAAAGAAACAATACAAGCCTCTGTCTTAATAATTTATACCAGAAACTGAAACGACATTCTCAGCTTTAAACAGAAATGGCATCTTCTGGCCTATTTTATGTATTTTTCAGAAGAACAATGCACTTCTGGAGCCAAGCCCAGTGCAAGCAGTTCTCCCCAGCTGACTGCAGGGCAGAGCAGGGGAGCTGCCTGTGCTGCAGGTTCTCCACATGCAGCCCCAGCCCCAGCCCCAGTCAGTAGGACAGCTCTGGGGGAAACAGCAAAGTTCTTCCCACTGCAAGCAGCCCTCCCGCTCTGCAGTCACCTGCCAGGGAGGATTTCCAGGCACACCTGTGCCTGCTCCCAGGAGAGGAGGAGGCCAGGTGAAGGGGGTTCAGACCCCTGGGCAGGCTGGGGCTGCACACACACACTGCCAGCAGCCAGCAGCCTTTGGGGAAGCGTGGTTGGCAAAGCTGCAGAGGAACTGCCAGGAAGCAGATGCTGCAGGCTCACAGCAGCCTGGAAACATTTAGGCAGGAAGGAGGGAAAGCTTCAGTGGGCACAAGTGACAGCAAAGCAGGCAGTGCATTTGCTGAGTTATGTAATGAGAAAAAAGCCTTTGAATGTTTTATGAAAGAGGAGATTGTGCTGGATGTGCCACTGTATGGCACTGTATGAAGGTAAGCCTAATTCCAACCAACAAGTACATGCACAGAGAAGGCACAGAGCAGCACATGCAGTGTAAAATATGATGGGACAGTTCACAGTGCATGCAATTTGGCCTTCAGTTAGACAGAAGCTGAGCAATGACCTGAAAATACCTCAACCACAACTCTGCAGCTCTGTTGCCCACTAGTCCCTGTTAGGATGGGCCTGATCCTTTATTGCACTTTCTTTTGCACTTTTTATTGTGCTTCACAGAAAACCATTTATTGCCTGGCTGTCTCGCTCACAGAGCCGGAGGGGGTAAACAGGTAAAACCTTTCACTCACCAAATGCTGCTTGGAGCATCCCCACCTTCCTGAGTGCTGGGCTTGCAGCTCACTTAGTTCTGTCTTTGCTCACACCCCACGTGCCTTCAGTGAGGTGGAAACAGAGCAGGTGTGGGGCCTCTGCCTGTGCCACCAAGCTGCAGGTGGCAATGGCTGGAGAAATTCGTCCAGTTTTGTTCTCCCTGAGTCTGTAGCCTGGCATTTCTGGAAAAAGCCTCTTTCTCTCTTGGGAAATATTTCAGCCTTCCAAGATCTACAGAAGAGAGAAGTATAGGCATGAAATACAACCTGAGCAACCTGAAGGTGCCTATACAATGTTTAAGGGTTGTTTTTCTGTAATTATATCTATTTTTGTAGTCCATTTGCAATCAATGCCTTAAAGATGTTCAATTAATGCAATATGTACATTAAAGATTAAGACAACAAATAAGTTTGAATAATGCAGTATTTACATTAAAAATTTGGAAAAAAAGACCATTATATCTAAATCCCAATTGAGTGTACAACAGCAAAGACAAATTGATTCAATTGATTCATTAACTTAAAGAGAAGATATGCATGTGTTTTTATCATCAACAGGTTAAAAGTAATCATCTGTTCATTTGATCAGACATCAATTGCCTCTGAGAAAATGAGGCCCAGTGAGAAGAGAAATGACTTCACCACCACCCAGCCTTCACAGCCAGAGCAGGAGCAGAAGCAGGACTGTGCCTGGAGACTCACAGAGGAAACTTCTCACCAAAGCCTTTTGTCAGCAGCAGCCTATTCCCTGCTCCAGGCTCCCAAAAGACATTCAGTGATGTCAAAGATCAACATTTCCAGCTAATGGACTTTCTCCTGAGTCTCAGCTATTTGGACTCTAAAACAATGGTCACTTATCTCAATTTCCCCCAGAGACACTGGACATTATTTTTATTTTTCTCACATTGTGAGATCTGTGTCAGTGACATGATTTGATTTAATAAGCTTTGTTGATTGTAATTGGGTTTTTATGTATCTTGTCCTGTATTTAAATAACCAGTAATAGCCTTAATAAGATGCAAACTGTTGTGACATCAGAACATGTGCTTTCTGAATCAATAAAAAAGGGGGAGATGTCGTGACAGGTGGAAGAATTACAAAAGAAAGGCCTCATAAGATCAGGCCTGCTCTATTAAATTAACAGCTGGCTGTCAATCTCTTCTAAGTGCAGTCAGATCCTGTGCAAAAATAATCGTGGTATGAAAGGCTGGGTAACACCATAACCTATCCTTGGGCTGAAAACCAAGTGCATCTGTGTGAACAGTGAGATCTGCTCCATGAGAACCCACAGAGGAGAAATGGGAACCTCCTGAATCTGGGCCCCTACACACAAACCACCTTCTGACCAAATGCACAAAACACAGAGGGAGAGGGAGAGGGAGAGGGGAGAGAAACACAGAACACACACAGAAACAAAAACAGAACACACACAAACAAACAGAAACACACACAAACACAGGAACAGAAACATAGAAATAAACACAGAAATAAACACAAAAACAAGCACAGAAACAAAACCTAGAAATAAATACGGAAACAAACACAGAAATAGCACAGAAATAGGCACAGAAACAAACAGAAATAACCCAGAAACAAGCACAGAAAAAAAACCTAGAAATAAATACAAATACCCCTAGTAACAAACACAGAAATAAACACACAAACACACAGAGAAACGAACACAGAAACACACACAGATACAGAAACAAACATAGAAATAAATACAGAAAAAACCCCACAGAAATAACAGAAATAAGCACAGAAACAAGCACAGAAACAAACATAGAAATAAATACAGAAACAAACACAGAAACAACAGAAATAAGCACAGAAATAACACAGAAATAAGCACAGAAATAAGCACAGAAACAAACATAGAAATAAATACGGAAACAAACAGAAATAAACACACAAACACACAGATACAGAAACAGAGAAATAAGCACAGAAATAACACAGAAATAACACAGAAATAAATACAGAAATAAACACAAAAATAAGCACAGAAACAAAACCTAGAAATAAATATGGAAACCAACATAGAAATAAACACACACACAGATACACAAACATAGAAATAACACAGAAACAAATACAGAAATAACACAGAAATAAATACAGAAATAACACAGAAATAAGCACAGAAATAACACAGAAATAAGCACAGAAATAACACAGAAACAAGCAGAGAAACAAGCACAGAAATAAACAGAAATAACACAGAAATAAACACAGAAATAACACAGAAATAGCACAGAAACAAATCTTAGATCAGGAATTTCAGCGGGCAAAAAAAGCGGTATATAAGTGTGTGGGCACGTATATTGCACAAACGGGATAACTTTATTACTATGGCGTAGAAAACAGTGTGAGAGCAGATGTACAAAATGCTTTTTTTATCGACAAGTGGGACGCGTTGGGGCAGTTTTTGTGGGCAGCGGCCGTACGGGAAGACACAGTAACCACAAAATCGTTAAGTACGTGGTATTTATAAATCCCTTTAAAAAATGTCAATCTGCTGAAGGGACCGCAGCTGCCCCGCGGGCTCCAGAGACCTCTCGGTCAGTACCTGCTGTGTCTGCAAGCCCGTTTCTGTTCCCTCTACCCACTGAGGATGGAAAAGCTACCTTTGCATTCCGTCTGTCACGTTGCAAAGACTGAAATTAAAAGTGTTCAACCACTTGGAAACGGAGCTCAACCCGATCGCGTGACTGGCTCCGCCTGCGCAGGCGCACACACAGCCCGGAACCGGAACTACCTCGTGTGCCTCCGCAAAATGCTTCCGGCGGGAAACAGTGTCCCAGGCGGCGCGGGAGGGGGGCGCGTCCCGCCGCACGGGAAGCCGCGGTAGCTGCAGTGGCCGCGGTAGCGGGCGGTGGCCGCGGTGGCCGCGGTGGCCGCGGTGGCGGGCGGTGTCCCCGCGCGGGTGAATTTTATCCTCCAGAAAATCCCCGGGCACCGGTGGGTTCGCAGCTTCATACGGAACGCGCGAGCTCTGCAGACGGCAGGAGCCGGACCACATTTCCTGCACACCGCTCCCCCGAGCCGCCTGTGCCCCGCGGGCAGCGCGGCCCGCTCGGGTTAATAAAGCTTGAAGTGTCGCCTTTGGGTGCCTTGGAAACGTGTCCATGTAGGGGGGTTCAATGGTTAATAAAGCTCTAAGTGTCGCCTTTGGGTGCCTTGGAAACGTGTCCATAGAGAGGGGTTTACGTTTATTTTGTTTTCTGACTGAATTCTGGTTTTTTCCAGTTTTACCTTTGCTGGAGAGATAGAAAGCAGTAAATGCAGTGCCTTGTTACCTGTCAAAGATTTCAGCATAGTCCGCTTTCTTTAACGAGAATGTTAACTAATCTTCCAGATGAAATGACACAAAGTACAATCTGGAGAAGCTACTCAGCTGTTCAGCATCCTTCACCCCTTCATACCCATGACAAAAGGCATGCAACACAGAAAAAAAACCAAATAATTTATCTCTCACATCAGAGCGATTGGTTTGATGGGAAAGGAGGCCGTGGGGGTCTTCAGGAGCTGTGTCAATGACAAACACACAGCCCAAGGCAAGGACACCTCCATGTAAACAATTCTCCTGAGGTTATAAAAGAGTTGCCCAATTCTGCATAAATGCAAAAAAAAAAAAAAAAAAAAAAAAAAAAAAAAAAAAAAAAACACCCAAAAAAAAACAGGATCCAAAGTTAAGCAGTGTAAAATTAATAACTAATGATTAATTAAGAACTGATCTTGAAGGGAAAAATATTTTTATTTGACAGTACAAAGGGGGAAAAAGACATAAAGGATTTAGCAGTTCATGTTTTTTTATCCTCTCTTGGGAAAAACCAAAACCCAAAAGTATCCTGAAACTTAAACTTCTACATCTTGAGCAATAAATTCTATGAAATACACATTTCTGCAAATGTTACAAGAAAACTCACAGAGTTGTATTTATATGTCTGATATGAATCATTCTGTTTTAAAGCACGGATCAGAGGAGGTGCTGGCAGCCATCAGTGGTTGTGTCACTCCTGGGGAGTCACATCCTCAGGATGGCTGCAGGTGGAGGTCATGGCCTTCCTTCCTCCCTAGGAGAAATAATCACAAAGGTATGAACAGATTGCTTTGGTTTGGTTTTTCTTACAGTGCTCATAAGAAAATGGCCAGTCCAGAGGGCTCCTGCCTCCCTGGGCCAGGGAGCAGCCAGTGCTGCCCTGGCACCCAGCAATCCTTCCTCAAAATCCATTTTCTTGTCCCATTGGCAGCCCTGGCTGTACTGAGCACCTGAGCAGCAGCATTTCAGGTCACACAGCAGCAAATTCGGGCACATTTTTGGCCATGTCCCTCTGCTGGCTAGCTCAGGGCTGTTATAAATGCATATTTCAGAGTTGGCTTTCTGCAAATATTGAAATGAATGTTATACATATAATGTAAAAAGGTTGTGCTGTATTTTATTTGTGGAATTTAAAAATGTAATGGAGGTATATTTTCAGAAAGTAGAGATGGGGAGTGGGGTGGTTTTTTTGGTTTGGTTTTTTTGTTTTGTTTTGTTTGTTTGTTTATTTGTTTGTTTGGGGTTTTTTAACTCCTCAACTAGATAGAAGACAGAAGGGACGTCTGGAATTCCTGCACTGAAGATTTCTGATAAGGAACAATTGAGCCTTTTGAGGGTCTGAATCTTTGGAAGACAGATTTACAACGTCCCCCCAGACTGCGTGGAGTCCCATAAATAAACTGTATACTTAAGGGGGGGGTCTTGAAACCACAATGAATATTTGAATCCTGCATTAGCCTATTTAAATATGTAACACCAAGACTTTTAAGTACCAAAGAATTTAGAATGGGCAGTGTGTGTTGCTTTGCACCCTCAGCTGAGAAGCTATCTTGTCTCCTTATTGTCTATTTTTATTCTATTTTATTTTCTTTTTATTAAACTTATCAATTAATATAAAAAGGTGAAACGTTGTTTTTCACAAGGACAAATATATAAATCCCAGAGTCTAAATACATAAATAATGGAGTCCAAGAGCTGCGGCAGGGTGTCCTCCCCCCGCGGTACCTGGGGAGCAGCTGGCTCGCAGGCGGCTGACAACGGGGTTCTGCAGGGCGGTGACGATGCCTTGGTTGGGCTTCTGGAAGGCCGAGATGAGGTTGTGCACCTTCCGAAAGAGCCGGCGCTGCACGCCGGGCGCTGTCTGAAAGCAGAGCGGAGAGGAGCTGGGGGCTGTGCTGGCACCCTGAAACCAACCCCTGTGCCCAGAAAGGCACAGCTCCGGGCAGCAGCCAGCCTGGGGAGAGGGGCTGGGGCTGGGGGCTGTGCTGGGACACGGGGAGAGGAGCAGGGGCTGTGCTGGCACACAGGGGAGAGGAGCAGGGGCTGGGGGCTGTGCTGGCACACAGGGGAGAGGAGCAGGGGCTGGGGGCTGTGCTGACACACAGGGAGAGGAGCAGGGGCTGTGCTGGCACACAGGGGAGAGGAGCAGGGGCTGGGGGCTGTGCCGGCACACAGGGGAGAGGAGCAGGGGCTGGGGGCTGTGCCGGCACACAGAAACCCCTGTGCACAGAAGCCCCTGTGCACAGAAGCCCCTGTGCACAGAAACCCCTCTGCACAGAACCCCCTGTGCACACAACCCCTGTGCTCCGGGCAGCCGCCAGCCGCGGTGCCAGCCCCCGTGTGCCCCCCATGTGCAAGGGGAGGAGGACAACGAGCTGCGCTGCTCAGCTCGAACCATCCCAGCCTTCCCGCACTGAGCGGCTTCCAGCAGCACGGGCACGGAAAGCTGGAGGAGGGACAATTTCTTAATTGCTGCAAGAGAAACCCGCACTAATTACCCACACTCAGCTGTCACGCTAATTAGGCAGACTTACAAGTGACCCTTTGTTATTTCTGACCCTGACTTACTGCAGCCAGTGATTTAACCTTACCAAGAACTCCCTAGCCTGTATCAGTAAGAGAGTTCCATCCTAGAAACACCAGTGAGAAAACCTAGAGAGCCACCCGGGTACATCCAAAGGAAAAATGTCCTAAAATAAATAGAGATTAACATCCCAATTTCATCAACATAAATGTCTATATTACAAGTAATGTTTTTCTGCACCCACAGTACCAGTTTCTTGTCAGATACATTTTGTATCAAGTTTTGGCTACCCTATATATTTTGCACTAATGATGAATTAATCTGGATTAATTAATTATAACACTGTACATTGAAAATTATTTCTTTAATATTCTGACATCGATGGGACATAGGCTAGAAGGAAACAGATTGTGCTTGTCAAATTATAAAACCACAACATTTTTGCCATTTAAAATGATGCAAAATGATGCACTATTGCATTATGCAACAGCTGAAATGAAACAGGGAATTAATTTATGAGTTCTAGACTGTCAGAAGTGGCACCAAGACACCTTACTGATGGATGCACTTGTGATCGATTACCATCAATGAAAATCAGACTAGGCAGAAACATGAATAATTTGAATATATTTCATTAAATCTATAATCTATATCAAACAGGATGTAGAAGTTTTCAGAAGGGAAAGGAGAAATACACACCTCAGCACTCCAGGATCCAGTTTCTGTCTTGGACACTCTGTAGGTGTAAACATAACCCTGATGCCTGTGGGGGAAAACAAACAAACAAACAAACAAACAAACAAACAAACAAAACCAACAGGTATTATTATTAATTTCTCCTGACAGTTTTCACAAGAACTACACTGACCTTTTACAGCTTGACCTTACCTTGGAATTTCACTTTACAACATAGTTTAACACGGTGTAGCCTGTGTGATATTTGCAACAGCCAGACCGAATTGAGGGGCTTTTCCTTTTGCCTCAAATTGCATTTTAAATGACGATGATTAATATGTGCAGTGTTATAAAAAATGCAAATTTTCTGCCATTTCTATCAAAAATAATACCTAGGAAACCAAGGAAGTGCTGAGCTGAAGCTGGCCTGTGAGGCTGTGGTCGTGCCCAGCTGATGCATCTGCCGCATCAGAAAGTTCCAGCACGTTGCCTTGAACTCGTGCTTACAGTGACAGAAAAAATAGCACACCTAAAATCTGACAGGACTGCAGCCTATCCCTGCTGCCATTACTGTTGCTTCAAGAGCTCTAAACAGCTTTCAATTCCAGCTTTTGATTATTCTCCACAAATTTAATGCAGCGCAGTGCACGAGCAGCTGGTTTTGAACAAATCATCTGAACACGCAGTTTGACAAGCACGCCGTGTTTGTCTTACTTAAAGCTCTGAAACAACTGCTAACATTCTCAGTATTTTCAAGTATATGAATTTTAAACCCCAAACTACCAGTGCTTTATCTTTGCCAATTCAGGCATGAGCTGCTTGTTCCTGCCTGCGTGCTCATATGTCTGTAAAGGAACGAGGGGCTGGTGGCACTCTCAGGCATTTTATTGATGCATTTCTCAGGCAGGCTTTAAGAGGCTGCTCCTCACAGTAGTCACCATTAGTGTGTCCCGTGTCCCCCACTGCCTTCATTAGGAGCTGTGAGCACAGGGGAGTTCTGAGTGTGCTAAAAATGTCAAATGGGGCACTGAGCAAAGAGGAAACCAGACCAGTAAAGAAAGCTCCCTGGAACAATCAGGGTTGATATTAAGCCCATGGTGTACTGTGTGTAGTGTCTAACTTGTTTATGGGTAAAACGTGTATGTTTTATGAAGCATATGCATTTCTTCTAGGCCAGTTTTCAGGAAAGGTAAAAATCTTGCTTTTCAGTGCAACACCAGAAATCTCCAGGAGAAGATTGTGTACCTCTGTTGACATGTTAACAACATCCTTAAAGTATACATTGTCAATTCAATAATGATATCCATACGATGAAAACCCAGGAGCATCTGGCATTAAAATCTTTGCCAAAATCCAAAAGCAACACCCCTGTTTGCAGGAGCCCCAGAGCACACAACTGCAAATCAAAACCTTCCTATTCTTCCAGGCATAGTTTAACTGTGGTCTTAAAATATTTTTGAAAGTGGGCCCTTTGTGCTTTGCCACAGCCACACTGAGAAAATATCCATTGTCTCTTTGAAGGCTTCCAGGCACACCATGTGCCCATCCCAGCTTCAGAAAGCGGAAAGTGGCATTCAAGGGAGATAAATCAGTAGCTCAGGAGAAACAAAGAAGAGAGAAAGCAGAGTTTTCTAGATGAATGCTCCAACAGGGTCCTGCCTGCTGCAGTTACCCACCTCTATAGGTCAGGTTTTATGCTACTACCTGTCTCTTTTATGCTTGCCCCGTAAAATCGGCGTCAGTCGCAAGGGATTCATGAAGTCTTTGACTCTTCTCCTTTTTAAAGGTCAGGGCTCCACTTTTTAATTGGAAAAGCAAAAGGTGAATGAGCCTGACCATGAACACTGCAGTCCTTATTGTGTGCCTTAAGAGGCTCAAAGCCTGCCAAAAAATGTCAGGGCTTTTTGGAGGAGCTTGAGGGGGAGGATGTGGTGGTATTATTGTGGCATTACAAATTTATGCAGTTTTTTGGGAAAAAGAGACATTGTCTGAGCATAAGCAATGCAGTGAAATCACAGGGCTTGACAATTACAGTACCTGGAGCTGGAAGTGCAGAGCAGCCACTAAAGTGGATTCAAGCAGATGATATCACTGTCATCCAAATACATGCTTAATTGCTCTTTTGATAAGTATTTGTTTTCTCTTCATCAGAACTGTGCCTTGTAATTCCCCTGTGATGGAAAAAGGAACCCTAAGAAGGGTTAGAACTGGGAAGCTGCAGGGCTTTATGTTTGTTTTGGTTTTACTTCCCCAGGGAAGTGGAGGGAGAAGGGAAAGAAGAAAGACTGAACATGTCTTGATTTTGGAAAACTGGACTGTTTTCCCTTTTTGTTTTCTAAAGGCAGTAAAAACACTACCAACAGTATAAAACTCCTGGTAGAAGTTTTCATTGGAAACATGCAAAATATTTTGTTTAGCTCTGATTCTTATTGCAGAATATCTAATTCATGACAAGCTTTACTTCCCATGTTTCAAAGATCACTTCATTACTTCTAGTAAATTCGTCTTTTGTCTGATCTTCATACATCTGTATATTCCTAGTGATCTTCAGTGTGGATTCGGAACCAAAATGTAAATTGCCGAATAACTTTGTTATTCTTAATAATTTCCATGATTTATTTAGAACAAAGTATTTTTTAAAAGTAGAGATGTACTTATTCTTTCATTTTATTGTGTATTTTCAGTTACTGTGTGATATGCTTTTTACCATATCTGCTATTTCTTATGTAAATCTTTGAACTGAATATTAAGAAGTACTGGAACCAAGGTTTAATTCTACCATTCTTCAGCCGCCTTCCAGTTCATACTCATCATAACATTTTTTATTTAAATTGTATCTGGATTTATCCAAGATGCTACTGCAAATTTCCTTTATAGAATAACTATTAAGGATCTATGTTCTGTAAGAAACCTGTGTAATATTCACCATTATTTTTTTTTCTTTTACCCTTTTGTTTATCATGCATATGTTTGAATGCAACATACCATGAAGACATGAATGGCCAGTCATTTCTGGAAGCAATTTGGTCTGTTTCTTACTGAAGTATCTTTTCCTCCAAAGATTGCAGGGCTTCACAGTTAGAAATGCTTTAATTTCTTCCTATTTCCATTTTCCATATTTTATGTCGTTCATGAAATTTCTTTCAAAGAGCACAAATTACTACTAATATACAAAAAAATCCCAACTGATTGTGTACAACTGAAAGATCTTGCTATGTACCTACATCCTGATTTAGACTGATGGTGGACCAATTCTAGCATTCTCTATCTTATTCAGCATTGTGACATTCTTCCTGACCCTTTCTCTAATGCCTTAGTGTTTCACCTGCACTGAATGACTTCTGAGTGTAAGGGTGATATATCCCCATTTCCTCTGATAGTTATTTAAAAGAGATTCTGCTTTTATTTCCTATTCCCATCACAGGAATCATAGCAGTCCTTACCTCTTGCTATGTCTATTCCATTTTCATTTAACTCAAGATGCTTATTTCCCATTTTTCAGCTCGCTGTTAAGGTATCTGTTAGCAGGAGCCCCTAACTTGGTTCACCTGATTTCATGAGAGAAGAAAAAATACCTCCTCTGCCACAAAGATTTTCCCTGAGAAGAGGATTGTGTATTTTTGACTTGTCTATAACCTTCTTGTGTGTCTCCATTTACTGGTCTATAACAGATGATGATGATGCTCACCCGGGGCTTAATTACATATTGTCAGAAATCAAGGGATTTGGGGAAAAGCTGACTTAGGACCTTTCTTCCTCTTGTGTTTTTTTGCCAGGTACCTGAGTTCCCTCTGTTAGCTAATTTCACGCTGGACCAAAAAGGGATTTCTCTAGTGCTCCTTCTCCTACTGAAGTAAGGCAGAGGTGTCATCTTTGTTCTTCTGATGCAATGGTAGCGTCACCAGGACTTCCAAGAATTTTGCCAGCAGTAGGGTAATTAAGTTTCCTCATTAAAATGAGGTTCTATGAATATAAAGTCCCCCAGCTCTCCCAGGGGAACCTTACCCTCTGACAGACCACCCCATCAGATCTCTCCCTATCTGATGAAACATTACCAGCTCGTTTGTTACCATCAGTGTTTCATGTGCCTTACAGGTAGTTTGCTCCAAGCCTCGTGGCTGGTGGGACCGAGAGCACCCTGAACAAAGGCACAGTCTGGATGGCAGCACTTGGTTTTACCTTTCCTGGTGACAGGGACACTGGGGAGGCTGCTGAGCACACCCCTGAGCACACGAGAGGAGCAGAAGAGCACAGGCAGAAAGCAAGAGGGTTATCCAGCACAAAGAAGCAGTACACACCCTGCTGGGCCTGCCATTGCTCCATGGCACCTTCTCACCTTCCCGTGTGCCTGCCTGCTTTCTCTAGGGTTTTCTGCCTGTAGCAAGCATGGGCTCTGCAAGGCAACACCTGCTCCTCGTTGCTTTGCAAGGGACCCCACACCACTCTGTCTACAGTCAGGTGAAGGAACCAAAAGTCTCACTCACATAAACAGAGGAATACGAAAACACGAAAGCTAAAACTTAAGGCATCAGTAACATTAGAGCAATATTTTGTTGTGGGGACACCCCGTATGGTGGAGGGGAATGTTGGAAATCAGCTGCCACCCGAGCAGCCCTTGCCAGCCGCTCACTCACAGCCCTTCCCCGCACTCCGGGCCCCTGCCATCCCGCACTCACAGGCAGCACCCTCGGTACCCTCAGAGCACAGAGGCAGTACCCTCGGTACCCTCGGTACCCTCAGAGCACAGAGGCAGTACCCTCAGCATCCTCAGTACCCTCAGCACACTCACAGCACACACAGGCAGCACCCTTGGTACCCTCAGAGCACACAGGCAGTACCCTCAGTACCCTCAGCACCCTCAGAGCACAGAGGCAGTACCCTCGGTACCCTCACAGCCCCTGCCATCCCACACTCACAGGCAACACCCTCGGTACCCTCAGAGCACAGAGGCAGTACCCTCAGTACCCTCAGAGCACAGAGGCAGTACCCTCAGTACCCTCAGCACACTCACAGCAGACAGAGGCAGTACCCTCAGCACCCTCACAGCCCCTGCCATCCTGCACTCACAGCAGACACAGGCAGTACCCTCAGTACCCTCAGCACACTCACAGCAGACACAGGCAGTACCCTCAGCACACTCACAGCACACACAGGCAGTACCCTCAGTACCCTCAGCACACTCACAGCACACAGAGGCAGTACCCTCAGCACCCTCAGCACACTCACAGCACACACAGGCAGTACCCTCAGCACCCTCAGCACACTCAGGCCGTACCCTCAGCACACTCACAGCACACAGAGGCAGTACCCTCAGCACACTCACAGCACACACAGGCCGTACCCTCAGCACCCTCAGCACACTCACAGCACACAGAGGCAGTAGGCCCCCGGGATGCTCTCGCTGTCCCGCAGCAGGTAGCTGCCGTCGGTGCCCGCGGCCAGCAGCAGCCTCTCCCCCGCCTCTCGGGTGATGGCCCCGTGGTAGACGGGCACCGTGTCCATGCCGGGCTCCAGCTCTGTCCCGGAGCCTGTGCTCCCGCAGGCTCCCCTGGCTCCGGCTGCCAGATGTAAACAGGATGTGTTCACACCTCAGCAGCCCCGGCACCGGGTGAGACAGCACTGAGGGAAGAGTGAGGAACGAACACAGAACTTATGTGGGTTTTGTTTTTTCTTTTTTTCCTTTGCCGCTTTCTATTTTCCTTTTACGCAGGCTCTAACATCCTGGCACTTCACAGCTCTCCGGCAGGGTGTCATCACACCCCCTCAGCCATGCGGCCCTGCTCGGCAGGGGTGGCACTGGTGAGGCACACCATGGCCAGGGGGGCAGGACCGGGGCACTGCTGCCAGGCACCTCTCTCTTCTGCTGTTAACCCAAGGGGATCATTACCCCAAGCAGGGATTGTTTTTAGATCCCCAGGGATGAGACTAGAGCAAGCCAGCTGCCCTCACTGTCACTGTCCGAGCAGAGCAGTCAGCTCAGGCTGCAGGTGCAAGCACGGCCCCTACTCCACAGCAGCTGCTCCGGTGCCCTCAGACACCAGCCCCAGCCGAGTCACCTCCTCAGGCCGTGTTTTCAAAGCCTTTGGTGCTGGTTAATCACTGTTGTTAATCGGGGTGGTCATTACTCCCACCTGGAGGCACAGCCACAGGTGAGAGTAATTTATTTTTTTTTGCCCGTTGTTAGAAAAGCCCCTGCCTTGACACACACCAGGAGACCCCTCAGAGCTCCCTGGCTGCCATCGGTGCCACTGCTGCCTTCGTGTGGGCCATGAGCTGGCATCCAAAATCCAGAGCCATGCCTGAAAGAGCCGTTTCTCTCCAGCTGCTGTGGCCGAAGACATTTCTCAGTATACTCGTCAATTGAATGCTCCCACATGCACGTGCGGATCTGTTTGCAAGCAAGCTGTCAACGCGCTTCATACCTCCACAGGTATTTCCACCCCACAGGTATTTCCACCCCACGGGTATTTCCACCCGTGGAAAAATTGAGTGTGTTTCCCTGCAGTTATGGCCCCCAGGTCAGCTCCATGGGGCTGCAGCAAGCTCAGGGCTAAATTCAGCCCTGGCATGGGGCTGCCACCCTCCCTTGAAGAGCCACGTTCCCACACGTGTGTGGGTGAGCAAGCAGTCAGTAAAATCTTGCAATAAGTAGGGCTTGTGCTGATGATTGATTGCTTTTAAATTGAGTTTACCAGCAGGACAGGGCAGAATGAAATAATCTCATCCAGGTGCTCGCAGATGCTGTGTCCTTGATGAAGTTAAGGAAAGGTGAAAAAATAGCTTTTAAGATACACACAGTTGCAGAACAGAAATGAAATTTAAAAATACCAAAAATAATGGCTGCTCTTTTTAAGTTCCAGCCAATCAAAGTGTTTTCTCTCAATCATTTCAGAGTGCATGTCTTTACGTTCTGATCTTCAATATAGTTTTTCCTCGGAAATATTTTTTTCCAACTAGCTTTAGCTTTTCCTTTTAAGGGGTGGGCTACCCCAGGGTAGCTCGTGCCTGGGGCATTGCACAAAGTCACTGATGGCAAAGTTTGGAGGCTGAGAGCTTCTTTCCCCACAGGGAGACCCTGGCAAGTGACTGCACCCCTGGCTGGCACTGAGAGGCTGAGAAAGCTGCAGAACGCTCAGCTGAAGAGAGACTGAAAACTCCCACCGCCGAGTTTATGGCCTTTCTATCTCATTATGCAGGTATTCATTACCCCCTTTAGGTGAATCTGGGGACTCAGACATCCTGCTTGGTTTTTTAAACCAGTTGTTAAAGTATTTGCACATAAAGTAGCTGCTGCCTGCTGCAAAACTGATTAATGTGGATGGCAACAAGCTGTAAAGCTGCTGCCTATTTCTTCTCATTTTCCAAACTACCTGTGCTCTTGGGGATTTCATCCAACTTTCCAATTTCTTAACCTATTCTCAATATTAATAGCTGACTTAAGAAAAAGTATGTGTGTAATTAGCTGGAGAGGAAAACCAGACAGAATCATTTAATTCTGCGGATTTCATTGTCCCACTCATCAGATTTCAACTAAAGAAAATCATAAAACTTTTCACTGTGAGATCCTCTCCTAATGTGCAGTCACACATTACCCAGCCAGCCTGCATTCTCCAGCACTTGGATGAAGAAGCATCTATTACTGTAAAGCAGCTGTAAACACATAACCTGGGCAGAGGCACCTGGGCTTTCCCACCTGGCCTGAGCCTGCCGTTCCATTGGATTCTGGGCTTTTGGGGGATCCCCACCACCAAGGAGACCAGCTGGAGAGGATCAACAGAGCATGGTTGGCATCCAGGGAGTGGTGATATTTTCTTTATTCTGTCACTCTCTTTGTGTCTTGCCCCCACACCTCTTTTCTGTTTCTTTCTCAGCCTTTCTCTCTCTCTGTCTCTCTTGCTCTCTCATATTTACTATTATATAAAATCCATGCTATTGACTTTAGCACATGGTCTCGTTTGCACCTTAATTTGGGCAGGGGCTTTTCTAATAACTGTAAAAACCAGCCTGTAACAGCACCAAGCAGGATAAAGCAAAGGATATAGGGGCTTCCTGGGCTGAGAGGGAGAAGCCATGGCATGCTCACAGCTCTGTCCCACAGCAGTGGGGCTGGAGGAGCCACCTTCTCTGCAGCTTGCACCCCATCAGACCCACACCGACTGCTCCGGGTCTCATCTGTGTCATCTTGTGCGTCGAAAGCTTTGTTTGCCATCCTGTCTCACACTGCTGCATCTGTGCCGTGGGCCTGAGAAAGCAAAATAGAGCAGCAGGCTTGGGAGCAAAGGGAGATGAGAGAGAACTGGGGCTCAAAGAGGTGCTGCCCCTGCTGGGATTATGTCCCCATGGCCTTCCACAGAAAGTGGTGATTTCTTTAAGTGCCCAAGCACTGCCCTGTAGGGCACTGCACACTTGTCTTGTTTTGTTTGGAGAGTATTCAGCAGATTTTGGGCACCACTGTTTCGTGCTTTCCCTAAATCAGTCCAGCTAGCAATCCCTGCAGTACGCTCTAAAAAATGCATGAAGGAAAGGAAGTACTTAAAAGTGCTCTGAAATATTTGGTCATGAAAAACAGGCTTAGACAGATAGGGCTGCATAGACCTCTTGGGTCATCAAGTCTACTTCTCTGCTTTCTTAGCCAAACACATAATACCTTTCAGAAACTCATTCAAGTCCATTTTAAAAGTAGCTTGGGATTTGTTGTTGCTTCCACTGTTCTCACTGGAAAGCAATTGCAGAACATTGCTATTCCGTTGTTTGGAAACCTGCTTCCAATTCCTATCCTAAATTTATTCATGACCAATTTATGCTCATTTGTTTTTGTGCCAATGTTGTCCTTCAGTTTAAATAGATGTATTCTCTTCCTTGAGCTTATGCCCATGTGGTATTTATAGTGGCCTCCCTCAGCATTCATTTTGCCAAATTCCTCTGCACTGCAGGCTCTCCCTTCCCATGGTCACTCTAATCATCCTTTTCCACAGTTTCCCAGAACTGAAGCGAATAATTTGTGGATAGTGTGCCCTATCCTGATTTCTAACACTTGCCTCTAACACCCTTACAGGTGTTTCGTTACCCTGGTGAAAATACCCAGATTCGTATGGTCTGTATTTTCCCTTCCTTAGTATTTTCTTAGTGTTTCTATGAGAATGCAGGTATAGTAGAAACCTGATTAACAAAACCCAGATGCATGACCTGGCAGTCAAATCCTTCTGAATTTTGTCTAATTTATCCTATTCTCAAGGTCACTCAGTTCTTCCTAAATGAGAGTGTTATTCATCTCTGCAGTGACAGTGCCTCCCTCCCTTATGCCACTGGTAAATTCCATTAGCACATGCTTATTTTTTAATGGGATCATAATTAATTAAAAATGTTAAATATTACTAGGCCCAAGACTGATGTTTGAGAAGCCTTACTACCTTCCCTCAGTACTGATCTTCTCCTACCCTCACATTCTTACTCACTTTTTGATTTCTGTCTTTATCTCCCCTTTTAGGTAATAATTTCCCACATGGCACGGTACCAAATGCTGTACTTAAGTTTAGATAATTAGCTGTAAGCACTTCCTTTGTCTAGAAAAATCAATTATGATGATATTTCAGGTGCCGGAACTTGTAGAAGCACCTGAGAAGTGGCAGTAGGGAGAGAGAAAATGAAATAACCTGAGGTTTTTTTAACAGCTTTTGAAAGATTTGGGCTGATTTTCGTTTTCAGATGAGCTGCTTCATTCATCCCTAGCAATGACATTTTCATACATTGTTGAATTTTATAACAATTCTGAATATTATAACACTAATGTAAGAGCATCATTAAAAATCTCAGTTATTGTTATTTGACTGAAAATAAGAATGACCTTCAAGACCTTTATGAAATTAATGCTACTGCAGAACTGTTACAGGAAGCCCTTGTATAAAGGGCTATAAAGCAAGACAAAAAAAGCAAAATACCTGCTTTGGTAGTTTTGCTGATACAACAGTGTTACCATAAATGCCACCCCTGTAGAAGTACTGAAAAAGCACCTTCAAAATCAGGAGCTTTTATAAAGTCCTGGACAAAATATCTAAATGGTAAAATGCCACATTAAAACACAGCTAACTCTAAACATAATTTTCACTATTTCATGTCACTTTCATTTTTAGTGTGATCTGAAAAAACATTCAGAACGGTATAGAATACTATCTGCAGAGAGAGATTTGCTCTTTGCATAAGAAAATAATGCTGAGATTCAGGAAAAAGCTGGTTATTTCAGAGTATCTGCAGAGTCACCATTATCACATTTCCTTTTTGAGTTAAAATGAAAGAGGTTGAGAAAAGCAGGCTACAATTAGCAAATGTGTAATCAGCTGCAAGGTTCTGGGCATTAATGCAGAAGGAGAATACAAAGAACTTGTGGCTTAAATTTACAGATAAGCATGTATTTATACAGTCTCCATGTTAGTCATCATACTCTGTGTGTGCTGCTTGGGAAAAAGGGGGCAGAAAAGGAAGCTGGCTATAATAAACAGAGTTTGGGTGTAGGTGTGGATTGCAGCTTTATATTCTGGGGCACACACATCATTCATATTGAGAAAGGCCAACCTGTGTTTAGGCTGGAGAAAAGGAGGGGCCCTCCTGCTCTCCACAGCTACCCAAAAGGAGGGTGAGGTGAGGTGAGGTCGGTCTCTTCTCCCGGGTAACAAGTGACAGCAGAGAGGAATGGCCTCAAGCTGCACCAGGGCAGATGTACATTAGATATTAGGAAAAGTCATTCTCATGGAAAGGATGGCCAAGCATTGGGAGATACTTGCCCAGGGAAGTGGTGGAGTCGCCATCCCTGAAGTGTTCAAGAAATACACAGACATGGCACTTGAGGACATGATTTAATGGTGGACACAGCAGTTGAGAGGTTGGTTGCAGGTCCAGGCTTTTTCCCCCTTTAAATTAAGTTTATAGCCTGGGGGAAAACCTCATTACCTCAGAATATCCAGTCCTCAAGGTACACATCAGCTACTGTGAGAATTTCCCTACAGTGCTGAGAACTTGGAAAAATAAACTTTCTCATCACCTGGAAATTAGGTGTTTGGTGCCATTGATCAGAACTCACTGTGGAGAACTGAGAATGCAAAAGGTTATGGACCTTTATGAATGAAACTCAGCAACATTTGTCATCCGAGCACAGGTAAATGCCCACAATGCCGTAAGTGACGACATTTCAGTGAACTTTAGCAATATTATTTCCTCTGCATAGCCTCGCTGCTTACCTGTGCAGTTGTTTTGAGTGCTTTGTGAGTGGGATGACACTAAAATTGAAAGCTCCATAATATAGGTGAAATTCATATTAAAAGTCATCTGTGTTTTAATGCGGTTTCTTTTGCCCGTTAATATTTCTTATACCTTCTTTCTGCAGAAGCAGAGCAAGAGCGGGCTATTTTGCAGGTGCCTGTGCATGCCAAGCAGAGATGCTGTTTGTGATAATATCAGCATAAGAAAATCTACTCATAGAAGCTTGAACCTGTTTAGTTTTTGCTATTACTCTTTCAACAACTCTTTCCTGTAAAATCCGGCCATGGGCAGGCAGCCATCAGCATGGGGCACCCAGCTGCTTTGCAGCCCAGCACCTCCATGGCTTTGTGATTTCCCTGAACCAACTTCAAAGCTGACAGGGCTAAATCACATCAGGCTCCTCTCAGGGCGAGGCAAATGTCCACGTGGGAGCTCTTCCTGGATATGTTCCTGTGCAAGCAGGGCTGCAGTTGGATGTTCAGCTTTAGAAACTGGATTTCCACACCACACACAGAATTAAAGTTGGTTTGCTGACATAGCATCTGAGTTTCTAACAGATATTTATCTGAATTACAACAGCACCATGTAATTGGGCATAAATAAGGGCCTTTGTTCTGGAGGGGAGGAAAGTTGATCAATTCTGAACCATATGCAATTGCGTGTCTAATCTCTGCCTGCAATTATTTCAAATGCAGATCCAGATGATAGCATTTATATTCATTCCGAGATTCGTTGAGTTTGAGGCCAGAAGGGATCATTATACCATCTGGCCTGACCTCCTGGATGCCACAGACCATTACATTTTCCCAATTACCTCTATATCAAGCCCTGTAACATGTGTTTGACTAAAGCATAACTATTTTTGACTAAAGCTTATCTCCCAGTAAGGCACCTAGTCCTGATTTGAGGCCATCAAGAGGAGAGAATCCACCACTTTGTGAGTACTTTGTTCCAGTGGCTAAGCACACTCACCATTAAAAATGTAGGTCATGTTTCCAATTTGAATGTGTCTGGCTCCAGATTCCATCCACTGGATCTCATTACACTTTTCAGAGCTAAGTCAAAAAGCTCTTTGACACCCATTATTTTTTCCCCTGTGTGTTTATTCCCTGGAGTCAAGTCGCCTCTCAAGTATTTTGTTTTGGTTTTTTTTTTTCTATATAAGCTTTGGTGAACTCTGAAAATTCACAGGGCAAAGTTGTTTTTGCAGTCCTTCTGGGTATTTTTATTTTACCTGGTATCAATGTCAGCAGTGCCCAGACGTTTCTCACGGTGCCAGTGATGCCCACAAGGAGCACAGGAGTCTCTGCTGCCCTTGTCCTGACCTGCTTTCCTGTTAGGAACTTCTAGTCTGTAAACTTCCCAGTACCCAGCTGTAGGGTGAGGCACATGACACTGAGGGTTCATAAATACAGAATTCAGAATGTACCAGCTGATCCCAACAGGAGCAGTTTATTGTATAATCCAGGTTTCTTTTATGACTCTTCTCATCATCCCATACTATCAATTTGTGGTGATGCACAAACAGCTTCCCCTGAAACCAAACATTGCTAATGGCAAAATAAAAATGTGCTCTGTGCACATTTCTGTGTCCAGCTAGAGCTTCTAATATTTTGAGATTCCAAATTAGTCTACCTGAAACAGCACAGAAAGAAAATGTATGGATGCGAGGTGTTAAGATTTAGGTCGTTTATTAACCAAGTTTAAACTAACTGTTTGAACAGATAGTTCAGTGCAGCCCAGCAGTATTCCTTCGTTGCCCTGGGGTTTTTCCTTGCATGAGTTGTTCAAAAGCTATTGTGATATTCTGTTGGTCTCAGCACAGAGAAGTACACACACATACTTGCACTGAGTATTTTATGTAGATACCACTCTGTGGCCCTCGTTGCAGGCTTGCTTCACACACCAGGCTGTCACCAACTCAGACACAATCTCAATAAGGAAAAAAACCACATATTCTGGTTATACTAATAGTTCTTGGAAAGTTTTACCTTAGTATTTTGGCTACAGCTTGTTTTTCCAGCCTACATCACAGACTTCAGCAATAAGAAAAATTACACTTCTGTACAAAAAAGCCCCAAACCAAAAAACCCAGAACTGATGTATACACACATACACATGCATGTGGAGCTTATGCATTTTAAAATAGCTTTGTGTATTAAATTTCTTTTATTTTTCTGGCAGATCCTGAAAAATGTCCTCATTAAATGTTATCTTTTGTCACTGATAAAAGGCTGCAATAGAGTTATTTTGCTTCAGCCTAAGCCAGAACTCTTGCACTGGACTCAATGTCAGGCAATACCATCTGCTCCTAACCTACACAGATACTGAGATGACAATAGTTCCAATCCTGTTCTGATTGAAATCCACAGCAGAGCTGCAGGCTTGTAATGAGAGCATGAGCCAATAAAACTTCTCTTGACAGACAACAGGAAATATGGGTGTTTTTGGAAGCAGGAATCTTTAGGCAAGGACTACCCAGCATTCAAGCACAGATTAGCACAACACTGCAGCTCTGGCATCCCCAAGCAAGGCAGTGAAAGTCTGTGGGTGGACTAAACCTTTTAATTTCACTATTGATTACAGACTCAAATGCACTGAGAGAAAAGAGCAAAAGAAATTGAGCTGGCCAAGCCAACAACATTTACATGCCACAGGAGACTCTTACTCCTTGTCTCACTGTCACAGCTCTGTGCATTTAGGGCCATTCCCTGAGGCAGAGGAGGGTTTTTCAAAGGTTAGAAGCTAAGCAGATGAAGTCTGGGTGGTGCAGAGGATGCACATAACTCTGGGTCAGTGTTTTCAGTCTGTGCCAGATGGGTCCCCTCTGAGAGCCAGCAGGCTGATGCAGGTGCCATTCCCTGGCTGGCATGCCCTGGCAGCCCTGCTGCTTGGGAAGCCTTGTCCAGGCAGGGCTGACCCCTGCATGGCACAGGCAAGGTGAGCCAGAAGGATAAGGGGAGGAAGAGTGCATGGGATGCAAACCTGTCAGAGTTCAAGAGGCATTTGGTCCACACTCTCAAACACATGGTGTGAGTTTTGGGGTTGTCCCCTGCAAAGCCAAGAATTGGACTCGATGATTTTTGTTTGGAGCTGACTTGGCATATCCTGCCCATGAAAGGTTGGTAGCAGGTGTGTGTAGGTGGGTCCCAAGGGCCAGCCTGGGTAGAAACCCCCCTGAGGCTGCTGTCCTTGTGGGATTGGCTCCTTAAAAGCAACTACAAAGTACTTTGAGTACTTGAGTCATGTTTTATTTGTATGTAGTCATCGTGGCCCTCATGGGGATGGTTCTAAATACCCTGGACCGTGTTTGGGGACAGCATTTTCATCCTGACCTCCCTGCCTGGGTGAGACCATGTTCCCCTCTCCCTGGGACCTTAAACCTGCAGGTACTCACTGTCATTCTGCTGAGGGAAACTGTCACCTAAAATACCCTGAAAACCCTCACTTCTAGTGGTACAAGGACAATGTGTATGAAAAAATGAGAGACTAGATTGGTTAGATACATCTTTTTTGCCCAGTGCTTATCACAAATCCCCTCACAGCAAAAACATTAGCTGTGTCGGAACAATTTGCACTCAGGCTTTCCAACCTGTGGTTCAAAAAATGTAAACATCAGGCCATTAAGATTTAACAGCTTTTTACATTCTCCACGGAAGCTTTTACTATGAACTATTCATAAGCACGCTCAGGGTTGTCCAAAAAAACCATCAGGGCTTTGCATGGAGAGGGATGAACGTGCTCAGGAGCACCTTCAGGGAGCAGGTTGCAATGACCTGCCTGCCCCCAGAGAGGCTGCAGCCCCCAAAGAGACCCCAGCCCGCTGCTCTGGGACAATCCAGTGGCAAGGGGACACTGGGGACCACACTGGTGCCAGGTGAGGAAACATTGCCAGCCCCATGGGCTGCAGCAGGAACATCATTCTTCGCTGCTAAATGTCTGACTTCGATTTCCTGCTCTTGTCTGACAGATAAAACAGGCAGAAGTCTCTGACCTGAATTATTTTCCTACCTTAGACAGCTCGCCAGATAGGAAGGGGTTTTCCCCCACCTAGATATTGTATTGCAAACTTTAGTGGACAATACAATTCTGGTTTTAGTTTAATTTAATTAGTTTTTACTTAAATACTTCATTAAATACTTGCCTTTTTGTGTTATTGAAACACTTTCTTTACTATTCCTCCTGCAGTATTTTCACCTAAAATTTCAAGGAGACAACAGAATAAACCTGGCATTTTATTTTCATAACTTCTCTAAAATTTCCTCTTTTTTTACAAAAAAAATCAGCAAAGTAGACCTAACTTCTATATTCTATGATAACATGTACATACTTTAATTGAAAAACTACTGGGTAAATATTGAGTGAAAAAAAGGAAAAACTAATAAAAGGCAAGAAATGAGAATTCTAGATAGGATGTTGCATTTCATAGAAAGAGGGGACAGTCACTGACAAAAACCCAAAATATGCTTTTTCCTTTACTATGCCATATTCTGGCTATAAACCAGTGGAAATGTTTCTCTTAGCTCCCAGATATCTGAGGTCAGATAATTTCATGGAGTATCACATTTTTAGCCCCTTCCTTTCTTATCAGTTTTACCCCCTGGAACAAGCCACATCTTTCATTAGTGAGGGTATGGAAATGCCCCCAGTTTGATTAAATTCCAGCCAGTATATAACAATATAACCATAGATTTGAAGGCCCCTCCAATTCAGCATCTGGAACACGCTCATCTGCCTTTATTTTCAAGAAGAAAGAACCAAGACTTTTTAAAAAGTCCCCATATTCCTAATCAGCCCCAAAAAGTTAAAAGTTTATGCAGATCTGATTATGGGCTTTCTTTACATGTGTTAAAATGTCATACTTCACTTCCAATGGCAAATCTAGGTAGGGACAAAGTATTTATGGCAACACCATTAAAGAACATCATAATCCATTTGTTCTACACAGTTGGTGCTCCATTAATGCAGTATATTCACTGCTGCCTTGATTAGGGAAAACCTAATAACATGAAACTAGATCACTAATTTTTGACCTCCTACTTCTCAGTTTCCTTCAAGGAGTAAAGAGCTGTTTTACTGAAACCTTTTTAAACTATATTCCTTGAAAATTATACAGTAAAACTCGTTCAGTAGATTATTTCTTCACAGAGAAATGTGAAAGTGTGCAATTACCTAAGCCTAGAGCAGCATTGGGAACAATGCAGTGAGTCTCTAGCACTGCAATCCCACTCACCTGCTAGTAGAGATCACCATTTCTCCAGAAAATAGTCCCCACTAGTCTATAAAGTGCATCTATCTTTTTATCACCCACAGGCAAGATTTGTTTCCTTCCCTTTGGTGCATTTCCCTGGTAGTGCAAAGTGCTTTTCCTCTGTCCCTCTTCCCCACACTGAACATTGCCTCCCACACCCTCAGTGTGCTCTCCTCAGCTTCAAAGGGACAGAAACCTCCCAGCAGCTGTCAGAAATAAAGTCAGCCCTCCAGTAACAGCTCCTGGTCTCTCTGCACTGGTGGCAATACTGCATTTTTCTCTGTGTTCATCTTCCCTGGTGCTTCCCCCACCACGGGCCACATGTCCCACCGTGAGAGATGCAGTCAGCCGGAGCACACAGAGCCAGGAGAGTGTGAGCAGAGCTCTGGAATCATTGTTTTCTCTAGTCCTACCTATTTAAAAAAAAAAATCCTTTTATTGTTCCTCTCCAAGCTCTGTCTAAGCACTACAAGCAATTAAAAGGCTGACTACATGGGAGAGGATTCAATTTTGCAAGAGAACAAGTAGAACAGTGATATCTCGTGAATTGAAACATCCAGCAAAACCAGTGCTGGGCCGTGTCCCTTACCTTCCTGAGAGTGTTTTGTGCAGTTAGACAAAACACAGCTCAAAACTGCATCCAGGGCAGTGGATAAAGATTGCTGTGTCACCACAGACTGCAAAAGGAGAGCATTTTAGGCAAAAAAAAAAAAAAAAAATCTGAGAAATAGTGTTTGAGAAATAGTTTCATATCCCTCCATGTAAGACATAGTTTTGTGTATACAGTTCTGCTGAACTTTTATCTGGCATGCAGGCTACACTCATCACACAGCTCTTTCCTGTGTGTGAGCCTCTGGCAGTTTCCAACAGGTACCTCAGAGCCACAGGCTCAGCTGATTTTACAGCCTGATCTGCATCATCACCCTGCAAACCGTGTCACTTTATATTCTCACTATCAAAGAACCCTATAACCTTGTTTAAAACATTCTTTTGCTTCATTTCTTCCTCTTCACTTCAAACAGGTTTTTTGGTCCTATTTTTGTGCAAGTCTTTTCTAAAGATGATATGAAGCACAATGCTGCAGCTCAACTACACAAGACTCATCTGCCCTGGCTGCTGAGAGGCGCTAATCTACAACATCCTCTTGATTGCCTGGCAGAATATGCAAGTTAAAAGGACCTCAGGTTCCAGATCAACTACCAAAAAATTAATCGTGGCCCAAGTATTATCCAAAAATTGGAAAGGTCAACAATCCCACCCTAAATGTGTCTTTCTTTTCTTGAAGCAGCAGTTTAGGACATAATTTGCTGACTATCATAACCATAATGTTATTTAAATTGAATTCCTTCTGAATGTAATTTACTGCCAAAGTTTATTGAGCTTATTTTAACACCATAGTGGGAGATTAAAAATTAAACTATCATTTCAACTATTTTTATAAAGGTTACATTAGTACTTTTCATTTCTTTATTGCCTTACTGAATGTCAGGGTGCAGAGCACCCAGTGAAGCCTGACAGTGGCTAAGAGACATAAAGGTCACGCTGTGTGCATTTGCTTCAAAAGTTCAACCTTTGCTCTGCCTAGAGAGCCACTCACAAAATTACTGCCAACAACAAAACTAAATAAAACAGGATCACCAGAGCACCAGAGACACTGCAAGAAGCTCTGATCTGAGGAAACCCACCCATCCTCAGAACTATCTTTGCATTTTTGTTCCAGTGATGTTTTACATCCAGACAGAGAGCTGACCTCTGCCTTCATGGAGCAATGTGATCACACCTCCCACTGCAGCTGGAATATGAGGAGCTGCACAGAGCTCGCTGGGCTCCCCCAGAGCCCTGGGATTCTTCTGAGGGCCAGAGCAAAAATAAATACTAATACCATGCAAATCAATTATTAGCAATAATAAAACACGTGATGGGTGATTACATAATAGGTGATAACAGAAATTAATTAATTTTGAAGAGTGTTTCTGCTCTGGTCTTGCCCCAAGCACCCACACACGTCTCTTCATTGTCGTTAGTGTACCTTAATATAATCATTTAAAAATTAATTTAAAATTTGCATCATCTGTTGAAAACATTTTTTGTCCACTTCAAAGGAACAAATATTTAATTGTAGTGTTTAAACGGAATTGAGAACTGAAGTATTTGGTTAACAAGGCACTTAGATTTTATTAGAGGTTAGTGCATCACTTTTACTGCTGTTGCAGTATTAATCTCAGGGTTCATTTCAGGAGCTGCTCTGAAGACATTACTATCTGAAGATTCTTAAAAATTCAGGCTGTGAGCAGGAGGAGAGGGGGGGCTCATTTCTGACAGGACAAGGAAGGAAATGTTCTGGGGCCCAAGCCCTGAGGGCAGAGCACAGCACCCAGCCACTTGGCACAGGGCACTGAGAGCCCTGGGGCAGCACCACAGAGCCCAGCGGCAAACCCAGAGCTTCCTAGGACGTGGCTTTAAAATAATAATAATAAAAAAGTATTAGTGAAAGTGTTCCTGCTGTGGAGGGTGAGCAGGGTGGAGACACTGGCGCTCCGGGTTGGAAGAGCCTTTTGTCACTTCTCCTGCACCATCACCACAGGTGTAGCGGGGAGGAGAGGCAGAAACAGAGGCAATTCCACAGGGCTGGCTGAGAGAAAAGCCCTGAGGGAAAGGAGGGAAAATCCCCCGCGGGGCCAGGCAGCATTGGGCCTGCCGGGCCTGCCTGGGCTGCCCTCCGAGCGGCCCCACAGCTCACCCCGAGCACCGTGTGCTCTGCGCAGGTTATTTTTGATTCTGTTCCTATGAGGTTTGACACAAACACAGAGGTGATCAACTGTCGGTGAGAAGTGTTGCACGGCCCTGCCAAAACCAGGCCTGTAGCAGGTTGTGCTCAGGGCCGCACCGGAGCCCCCTGCACCACACCGAGCTCCAGCTGAGGCACGCTGGGCTGTGCTGGATGTTTGAGTGGTTTTCTGCTGTGGGGAGAGAGTATCACGTGCAGGATTTCTCAAGATGCCTTTTTTTGGCCGTTTTCTGCTTTATCTGGTTTATCTATTGTTCCTCCCTATTTTTCTACATCAGCTTTCCAGGGCCCAGGACATCTCTGGACATTACCAGGTACAATGGCCTGCAACCCTTGAATGTGCTTAAACTTGAGAAGTTTATTCTCAATTTGAGATCCCATTTAAATTAGACAATTTTTAGACCAAGAAATCTTTCTTTTTGGATTTGCAATGTATAAAAGTCCTATCAGTGAACCACTTGGGCCTAGTAGAAATTTATGGGCCCAAAAACTACACTTCTGTAGGTACTTTTTCTCCTGTGCTATTTGCTCTTCATTACAACAATGCAAAACCCTGGAAATAAAAATGAAGAAGACAAATTAGAGTCTGGTTAGCAAGGGAGATATAAGCTAATACCAGTCACTGTTATATTTCCGTGTGCTGCTTAATGAATCAATGCTGGCAGGAAAAAAGATTGCTGGTGCCTGAGGCACTTAATAACAGCGTGGAACATAACATGCATTTCCCCTTAGGTGCCACTCTAAAAAGTTGGTATGGACAATTTCTGTTTCTAAGGTAATGGGAGCAGAGGGTGATGCTGTTTGGAGGAGGGATTTGGGCAGCACTGTGTGCAGCTGCAGTTTGTCATGGGCTGGGCAGGACTCGGGGGCAGCAGGGTCACCCCAAGGCTGAGGCAGGAGTGTCCTCCCCACCCTGGGCACCAGCAGGGACCTGGCATTGCCACCAGCTCCAGGGATGCCAGACAGGGTCAGAAATGAGCAGGGGAGCTGCTCGTGTGGGAGGTACTGAACTGCTGCCCTCAGAGCCCACACAGCTGGAAACAAAGAGAATGAACGGGAATAAAATGCAGTGCATGGACAGCCTCCTGTTGCAGGAGTTGCAATGCATAACTCACAGCTAATAGCATTAATCTGGAAAAAACCCTCAATATTTGGCTCCATCTTTGTCACATCTCACGTATTCCCCCACCTTGGGCCATCAGACTTTCCTTTGGCCTCCACCTCACAGCATCTCCTGTCTAAGTTCACCTGTGCAAGGAGCCATCATTCCTATTCATCTGTGGTTGCCTCCTGTGTGTCCAGGTCTGCTCTCCAAAGCATCCTCACTGGTATGAACAGTGTGTAATCAGCAGTGAAAAATTTTAGGACTCATTTTAATGAAGTATGTAAAGCTTGAACTGTATTATCTCATCTGGTAATTAATACTATGAAGAGATCCTGCACAGTGGAACAATAGCCATAAAACTGCTTCCGCTACATGGGATGCAGAGAGAAGAAATTACACTGTATGATCATTATTATTATTTTTATTATTGTTGTTGTTGAGTTTTTTGATGTTGCTTTTGCTAAATCCTGTAACATCCTTCATGGACTTACTTCTTTTCAAAATGACTGCTTGGCAGAAAAAAATGGTATTAAAACTCTAAAAGGGATGTCACATCATTTCAGAATGAGTCAAGGTCAGCTAGTTCCTTTTTTTGAGTACAAAACTCCACACCGCTCCCTGCCAGCTGGGGAGAAGCTGCCTGCACTCGTCTGTCTGCCACATTCATGTCTGGGCAATGAGGGAAAACAAACAAGAGGCAATGAGAGGCTGCAGCATGGGACCAGAAACACCAGCTGACCTGGTGTTGCAAGGGATCAGGTTTAAAGACTAATTTCTTAGGAGCTGCAGTGAGAGAAACTTAATCATATTGGGATGGCAAAGGAGCATTGCCCTGACACAAATCTCCAGTGCTCTTTCAAATATCCACAGTGACACTAACTGCAGCCACTGGTTTGTGTCCTTTGAATATAAGCCAGTTTATAGAATTAATAATGCATCCCTGCCCAATCAACAGAACAATCCATCCTTGCCCCTAGGTGCTAATCATGTGTCAAGACAATTAATTGCAGAGATGCACTACGTGAGAAAGGTTGCCCTTAATGTAAAATGTGGCAATTTTTCTGAAGGGCCCAAGGCAACGATCATATCCCTCCTTACAGTAACACTCTAAATGAGTGAGGAGAACTTAGTCAACATGAGACCTAAAAACAAACTCCCTCTGGGTTCAAGCCCACGAGATCCGGAGCACCCTCCCGCTGAGCAGAGTCACTCTTCAGCAAAGGTTACAATTTTCCACTTACATTGGATCAAAAGTCCCTGCATGGCTAAATTTAAATGCTGATCAGCACAAAGGATTTTTAAGAAGTTGGGGTTTTTTCTCCCACCAACTTTCCTAGTTCACAAGAGGCATTTCCCTGGCAGAGGCCTGGTCTGGCAGCAGGGAAGGCTTGCCATTGATTTGCACAGAAATATGATCAGATCTCCCAGTAGTCACCATCTTACTGGGTGTGTAATTGGGTGCAGATGGAGGGAGCCAGCAGGGAGCCTGAGGACACAGCTCTGGGCACTGAAATGAGTCGATATGTCATGGTACTCCTTCTTCACTTTGTCTACTCTTCCTCTTCTTTCTCTGAGGGAAATGGGAAAATCAAACGGGTCTGTGCAAGGAGGGCCAGGTCCTCTCCTGTGACTCCCTCTTTGCTTCAGCCTCTTGACATCTGCTCTGGCACTGCTCCACACTGTCACCTCTCCAGGGACAGCCTTCTCAGCAGAGGGGGACACCTCATATGATGATGGTTGGACAAGGAGCAACCAGAACCTCTTTGCCCCATCTGCAGCCTGGTTGTTGCCAGGGCCCTTCCTTCTGGGTGGGAAGCAGCCCCGTCAGCAAGAACCATGGCAGAGCCTTGGTGGCTGGGAGTCACCATCTCCCCACTGCCTCGCCTTGTCCTTTGATTTTTCACTTTGACTCATTGCTCCCAGCCATCCCTGTCATCAATAATAAGAGCTGCTGAGGCAAATGCATGTGCTTAATCATCTTGATATCTGAGAGGAGCTGTGTAGATAAGAAGAGCTTTTATCTCCTTTCCACAGTGGCAATGTGCACCCTCCAGGGCTGCACAGGATGGCTGCAGCAAGGTTCCAGCAGCAGCATGCACCTCCTTCTGCAAAACAAGAGGAGAATCCCCTCCAGTCTGCACCGGGTGGATTTAACCTCACGCACCACTCCAGGATCTGGTGAGTCCCACCAAGTCTGTTACTGATGACTCAAGATACCCTTCCCCCAGTGTGAGGCAGCTCTCCTTGGCTCATCCTTACCAGGAAAGGGCACAGCCAGCCTTCCTGGCCGCTTTGGCAGATGCCAGTGCAAGTCCAGCTGCCTGGGACGTGTGGCTCTCCTTGTCCCGCTGTGAAAGGCCACCCGTCCCCGCGGCATCGCCTCCTTCATGTACAACAAATTGTACTTGTAACAGGAGAGCCCAGGCAGAATTCCCCTGAGAGCCTGAAATGACATTGCTCAGGATGTGACAATAAAACACCACTTGTGCTCTGCCTCTCATCTGTTCACCCTTTCAGTTAAGCTTTCACCCTGTGCATTAGAGAAATGAGTCATCTTCGCCATCTCTCATGCATTCGCATTCACAGTACCTTGCCTTAATCTTCAGTTTTCCAATATCACCTGAAATATATGCTCTTTAATATCTAATATTACTTTATGGGGAAAAACCACTAAAAATAAATCACAGTTATAACGAGAAGCTTCCAAAGACTCTAATCCTAAAATGCACTCCTGTAACAGCACAAGGGAATCTCCATGCTCAGTATTAAAAGGATTATTTTTCAGTGCATCCCCAGTTTCCCAGCTCTTCATTTTCACCTGCAAATGACTCCATAGATTAACAGAGAGACAAAACTCAATCAAGCATGTCTGTCATTGTGATTATGGCCTGGCTGTAAAGCAATTTCACAGAATGGGAGAGGACCATGATATACCTACCACAGCTTAAAAGCCTTCTTCATTGCACCAGATTTACATAACTTTATTCAGTGGTGTAGATTAAAGGTTCAGAAAAAATTCATATTTGCCCATAGGGATGGGAAATGAGCAAAGCTGTGACACTAGAGGTAGTTTATCTTCTGAATTGGGTTTTGCACCTGCAGAATTCCCCTCTTGGTTTTTGGCAACACCCTGTGGCTTGCACAGACCCAATAACTGTAGGGGACTATTTGTATATTTGACTTCTCTATCCAATAAAAAAAAATATAACAGGTTGTGAAGATTGAATTAGAGACTTCAGTGTATTTGGGTTTTGACTCAGGTTGTGGAGTTCAGTGGGGAAAATGTAGCCCTTAACTCTACACCAAGAAAATATAC
This sequence comes from Phylloscopus trochilus trochilus, assembly GCA_016584745.2. Classification (NCBI taxonomy): domain Eukaryota; kingdom Metazoa; phylum Chordata; class Aves; order Passeriformes; family Phylloscopidae; genus Phylloscopus; species Phylloscopus trochilus. Next base: position 623,432 of record WQNJ02000046.1, on the reverse strand, counting down.
CAGAGACCTTGTGGTCTCTGCTTGAAGATCTTCCAGAGTTAATACTATAGCATGCCTTCAAGGAATCACCCCCAAGGGCAATTTGAGAGCCATGTCTATCAATTCACATTGCCATGTACAGCCATTTGCAACTTCTGGCATGCCCTCAAATCCTAAATCTGACTTAGAATTTCTTCTAGCAGTTTCTGACAGTTTAAGCAGGAATTGTGGACTTCTGAAATGAAAACTGAAATTCTCACTCTTGTGAAAACACTAAGTGATGTGAGAGCTGACATGTCAACCATCCTGGCTCTGGAATGACTCTTCATGCTCATTTTTCTGGGAAATGAGCAGGGGTGCAAAAGCTCCTGCTGATCCCCTGCACCTGCAGGACACAAAACTCTCCAGCAGTCACAAGAACCTGCCCCAGTTCTGCAGATGCTGGCTTCAGGTTGCTCTGGAACAGGCAGAGCAAGGTTGGGTGATGCTGCACCATGCTCTGAAAGAAAATGGGCACAAATCATCACAAGTCATAGAATCATTTCCATCATGGTTGGAAAACACCCAAAGATCATTGGGTCCAGCCATTAACCCACACTGCCAAGTCCACCACCAAGCCACATCCCTAAGCCACAGCAGAAGCCTCCCTGCACTGGGAAACTGAATATGCTTTGAAAACTCAAAATAGGCAGCCCTGGCCCTGGGTTTTTCCCTTGACATTATGGGAACAAGTTGCACGCTGCCAAGAATCGTTGTGGTTTTCTCTCTGAAAATGGCATGATTTAGCCATTCCTTAGAAAATGTGATCAGCTTTTTGAAAGTCTCCACACTACCTTTGGTTGCGTTGATCTGACCAAATCAGGGCTGGCTGACCAAATCCAGGGTAGCTGGTCAGGGGTGCTGATTTTTGTTCCTTACTATGAAATATCTCTTTTGCCTTCTTCAATGGGAGGTAGAAAGTTGATGCCTTTTCCTTTTGTCTTTTTCCCTAAATCCTGACTTCTCAAGGCTAAAGCTGAGATCCCTGGCATGACTCTGGAGCTGAAACATATACCTAAGTATTTGGCTGAATCAGTCCCTCTTGAAGTATAAGGAGGAAGATATTCAGGCTTTCTAATCCAGCAGCACAGCAGGGAACTGCTTGTCTCTGCATGATTGTGTAATTGCTTTTCAAAGAGAGAAGTGAGTTTCTCTATCCACATTGCACTAACAAATCTCAGAAGTCACTTTGGTCTTCCTGCCTAACTTTCAACGTTATTTGTTATGGATAAAACAAAAGACACTTCTATTTCCATAGCTGACAAGCTTTGCCTCAGGACATGCATTTATTTTCCATGCTGTTGATCTCTTCCTCCCTGTATCAGGCTAATTCATCAGATTAATAAAGGACGATTTAGCTTCCTGCAGGGCGTTATTGATCTCCCAGGGAACGTGGCAGTTGTTTGCTATGCCACCTTTCCCCTGAGCAAAGGGGATGATTTTTAAATATTTCTAATGCTTGAAGGCTACAGCTGGCTCTCACCAAGCAGCTACAGAGGAGCAAAAGGCAGCAGCAAAGGGGAAATGTAAAATATATCACCTGAATCCCTTTCTCTGCCTCAGTACGCATCAGTGTGTCCAGAGCACACAAATCCTCAGCAAGGAGGTGGGAGTGAGCACCTGGCTCCAGCAGAACAAAGCACATTTGGGTTGAGCTGGCACACATTTCATCCTCCCAGGCCAGGCAGTGTTTGAAACATGCAGTGCAGTTCATGGAGTATCAGGTGAGAAAGGCCCCCAGTACCAGCCCTGTCTCAGACCCTGCCAGGGACTGTTTCAGAAACCTTCCTGTGTCATCCAACACAGAAACAAGAGCATCTCCTTAGCAGTGCTGAAATTCCTCCCTCTACCCACCATAATCATTCCTTTACCTTCAGTGCTGGACAAGGAGCTTTAATTCTCCATCATCTCTCAGCTGTTCTCTGGCTCCCTGCTTGCCTGGGCAGCAGTCCCTGACCTGCAAACACAGCCTGGCTCCTGACTTCCAGGATGCAGGGCTTGATGCTCGACTTTATTAACAAACAAACTAACAAACAAACAAGCAAACAATCACTGTTTATTTGTGCCAAGCTAGAAAGCCCAACTGTTCAGCCTCCGTGACTTCCTACCTCATTCTTCACCTTTCTTCTGATTTTATGTCATCTGTGGCTGTTTCTTTTTCTCCCCAAAACCACAGACAGACGTGTCAAACTGTGACAGAGCAAGACCTGAACCCCAGCAGAGCTAGGCAGACACAGGCTCCCTTGCTCCCCTGTTTGCAGCTCTGTTGTGAGGCTTGTAAATCCCTTGCCTTGAAATACACTCAGTATGTGCTACATTAATTTTATATAATTCTAATTCCTTAATCAACAGTTTTGAAGAATCAAATATCTCTGTAAATTACAAAAACATTATTACCTTTAGCAGTCTAATTTGCAATCTCATTAAAAAGATATGAAATTCTTTTCTGTAACCCTGCAGTGAATGGAATAACTTGGAATAGGTCCCCATCCCTCATTACTCACACCCTCCCACGTGCTGTTCCATGTTTGTCTAGGTCTGGTGTCAGGCTGAGCTCTGCTTTCACTGCTGCCCGTGTGTGATGGTCCAAGCACCAGTGACAATCACTCCAGCCACTTCTGAGAGCTGTGACCAGTGTCAGTGACCAGAGGTGGCCCAGGCTGTGCTGCTCCCTCAGGGTCACTGTGGGACACCACATCCTGCCCTGTGACCACAGCCGACATTGGTTTCCCCCAAACGTGACACATTTATTGAACGTTTCTGCAAGCATCAAGTGCCTTTTCTGCATTATCAGTGCCTTTTCTGCGTTATCAGAAGATCTTTTTTTGCAGGGCTCAGCTGGTACCCGATGAAACAAATCCCTTTTCTTCCCAATATATTCTGAAAATTATTGAGCTCTGCCTGGTATCATTTTCCCTCCCATATAAAAGGAAGCCCCATTTTCTCGGACACAGAAGTTTTGGAAGCAGAATTAGGCAGGGCAATGTTTGCAAAGGGCTAGGGGGCTGTTTTCCCCCAGGGGCTCTGTGTGGTTAAGCCGGTGATTAAAGGCCGGCCCCAGCCCAGGGCGCTGCCGCTGTCTGACCCCGCTCCCAGCTCCCGTCCAGGCACGTTTCTCATCATTACCCCTCGGCCCCGCAGCTTCCAGCCCCGCTTAACAAGGCTCTGCTTATTTATCTGATTTTTGGCATGACAGATAAAACAAAGCTATCCCAAATTTCAGTCCATAAATCCCAGTAAGAAGATTGGATGGACCTAGATTAAAAAGGAAAATGACTGCAGAGAACTTATTTTGGAAACAAAATGAAAGGCTTTAAAACTGATTTGCTGATATGTCATTTGCTTGATGTCATCGTTCCATAAGTGGGTTACGATTGTTCTCACGAATGCAAAACGATATGCAAATACTCCAGCAGGTCCTGCTGCTCCCAGTTTCGTCTGCCTCTGCCCTGGTCTGTTCTTTCCCTTCCCCCAGAGTCTCCCAGAAGCATTTGTCCCACTTGCATTTGTCCCAGAAGCATTTGGAGAAGCATTTGTCCCACTTGCAAGGCCAGGGACAAAGGAAGTGGAAAAGGCAAAGGAAACCACACTACACCTCTTCTGACACCTAGATGTGTTGTGATGCTTGATGTCCCTGTCACAGGGTGTGCAGTTTCACTTCTGCCCTTGAAAAACACCTGAAAGACCATTGCCAGAATACATGGCAATGTATCTTTCTTGACAATTTTTCTCTGGTTTTAGAAAACACAGAAGGTTTATAGTTGGCCATCCTCCCTCCAAGAGTGACAGCTTCACTGTCCCAGGTGTTTTGGAGCAAGCAGGACTCACCAGGGCTGAGACAGCTGGCAGCTCTGAGACCCCTGGCAAAGGGAGAGCAACACGAGGCACGTTCCAGTGGAGCTGCGGGGCCAGGGCTGATGGGGGCACAGGGCAGGGGGTCCCCACAGCCTGGAGAGGAAAGGAGGAGTGCTCTGAGCCCCAGATCCCTGTGGGAGCGAGGAGAGGCAGCAGAAGGGAGGTGCAGCAGGGTTTGAAGGGGTTGAACCCCAGTGGCAGCAGGTGCTGCAGTGCAGCTTATCTGTGTCAGATCTGACAGCAGAGCGTGCACAGCCCCAGCCCGGAGCAGGCCCCACACTGCTCCCCTTGCCACAGCACCCAGCTTCTACTGCCACTGCACAATTTCCACTCCAGCTCCAGTAAAGCAGAATGGGCTGCACTTTGCAGGGATCCTGAAATGTGCACAGTGGTTTGTAGGGGCGGGATGAAAGCCTGAGCTGACTCAGGATGGGATCTGAGGGATGGTTCCAGGGAAAGGCAGATCCCAGGGCTGGAGGGGCACCCTGTGCCTGCTGCCCCAGGAGCTGCCAGCTTCACCCAGGGCACAGAGTGCTCAGCGTGGGGACAGGGACACCCCCAGGGTGACAGCCCTGCTCTGGGTGCAGGGCTGAGGTCTCAGGGGGTGTTCCTCCTCCAGCAGAGAAACCCTTGCATTCCACAGATCCATTGCTGCCTCAGGATTTTCATTTGGTGTCCCTGATGCACGCAGCTGCCCTGGGCTGCCCAGGCTGTGATGTGACTCGAGGTGGGTGGAAGCAGCAGCACAGGAACATCTTCCATGGGGCTGGGCCCTCCTGCCTGCACAACATTCATTTCAGCCTCCAGCCCTTCAGAGAAAGTATCATCAAATAATTTACAGGAGGTGTCAGCTGCAGGCCACAGCCAGGAGGAAGGTTTATTTAAGACACCGTGTGGATTGTTATACAAGATCCTGATGGATTATTCCTATCTGAGAATTTACAGATACTGCAGAAACATGGCCAACAATTTGGATTAGTTGAGATTAAACTCAGACCGAGTTGGTTTTCCTCCCTTAGGAAATCTCAGCCCTAGGTCTACAGATATTTTTTGAAGGCAAGACTTAGACAAAAACAAGTTTTACACTTTCCAGCAGGCACCTGAAGTACTTTTCCATCAATCACCTTTGATATACCGAGGCAGAAGTGTGAGCTACTTCATTAAGAGCCCTCACACATAACTGGGTACATTTACATATTAATCAGACAGCTGAGCTGCTAATCTTTCTATCCTACATGCTTCTGTAACCATTAGTCAGAGCCAGGTGCTGTTAAAGACTCCAGGTAGCACCAAGTGCTCTGAAATCACGAGGAGTGTGGATGACAGGGGAAGGCTCAGATTTACAGTGCTCCTGCAGAGCCAAGCACTGTCAGCTCTGCCAGGGCAACATCAACACCACATCTAACACCAGGAGATTTAATTCTGTGGGAGCCCTGAGCAAGGTGAGGCATTCCCACTGCCAGGAGACTTCAGTGACTCCCACAGAAATAAAGGCTGGGCCCAGTTCTGCCTTCTCCAGGCTCTTTGCTTCTGTCTGAGCAGCACTGGGCACCTGGCACGAGGCCCTGGGAATAAAGGGAGACAGAGAAGGCATCTCCCTCCATTCCTGACAGCCACAGCCCAACCCTGCTTGTCTCTCCAGCTGCCCCTCATCTTGACCCAGGGCTCCAGTGGGGTGGGAAAACTCAGCCCCAGTTCTTGCCACAGAATCACAGAACTCAGACTTCAGACATCACCTTGTTCCAGCCCCCTGCCATGGGCAGAGATGTCTTCTTTCAGACCAGGTTCCTCAGGGCCCTTCCAGGGGTGGGGCAGCCCCAGCTTCTCTGGGCAGCCTGTGCCAGGGCCTCACCACCCTCACAGGGAAGAATTCCTAAAATCTCACCCAGACCCACCCTCTGACAATTTAAAGCCATTCCCGTTGTCCTGTCACTGCAGGCTCTTGTCAAAAGCCCCTCTCCAGCCAGAAGGTGCTGGAAAGTCTCCCTGGAACCTTCTCTCCTCCAGGCTGAACAGCCCCATCTCTCCACAGGCGAGGGGCACAGGCACAGCCATGTCCTGGACCCCACACTGGGATCACCACGGGCTCAGCCACGGGGCAGCACAAACCCCACAGCTGCAAAGGGCCAAAGTCTCACCTGGGACAGGGAAATTCGTGTATCCACTGCTTCCTCCCTCATCCTCTGCTCTGCAGAGCCAGAGCCCAGACAGGCTCCTGCTGCCTCCTCCCTCTGGGACACTGGGATTTACCACCAGCAGCACCTCTTGCTGTGCAGATTTACACAGCCCAAACCCTTATTTACACTTCAATTCTGTCCCTGCTCATGCACAAACACAAATCACATTGCTCTCCCCAGACATTCTTGCCAGCAAAGCTGCTCAGGTTTTCCCCCTGGCATTGAAGAGTGAAGTGCTGCCATACCAGTAGCTAGATATTAAAAATAAATAAATAGGGAAAAGATGCAGCAGCCAGCAGCTCTGATTGAAGATTACCAGGTGTTTGGATTTACAGAGACAGTGCTTTAACTTGAGCACCTGAGTGACTGATTCCATTTGTAAGACTGCTCATCTGCTTTGTACTTGAATTAGATGATGCACATTTAAAAACCCATCCCCGGGTGAGTTCTGGGCCTTTTTGGAGATCTGGCATGAAAGCAGCAGACAGAGTCACAGGCCAGGCAGTGGAAGGTGGTAATCACTCACCGAGCGCCACCGCTCCTGCCTGGTGCTTTGAACACAGTTTGGAACAGAAATGCAAATATCTGTCTTTTATTACAACGCAGCACAAACCACTTCAGTCTGACCACAGATGCAGAGTGAGCAGTTCCCCAGAACAAACAGTTACTCAGGTGCCTGAAAGGCTGCAGAACCGAGCAAGAACAAAGCCTTAAAAAAAAAAAATCCACTTTTTCTTCTTCCCCGTTCCTGAACCACCAAGAAAGGTCAGAAAACCTTTGCAGACTTCTGTCACAAGGCCAGAATACAGTGGGCTTCCTCTGCAGCCAGTGGGGTCGTTTGCCAAGAGGGTGGGAGCACTGCCATCCTTGGGCAGTGAAAGGGCAGGGCAGGGAAAGCAGGGCAGGGAAAGCAGGGCAGGGAAAGCAGGGCAGTGCCTGCGGGGTGTGCCTGCCCTCGGTTCGGACAGCGGCTGAGCTCGGTGCCGCAGCGCACAGCTCCGCGGGGCTGGCACAGCCTCTCCCACCGGGGTTTTCGGCTGCCCTCACAGCCCGCAGCAGCCCCACCCTCGCTGGTGGATGAAGACAAGCACAGAGCTCCGCCGTGTGGAGAGAAACAGCGGAGAGGAGCAGAGGCTCCCAGACAGAGGAAGCCAACAGGGCACTGCCCGGCTTCCCTGGGGCATTCCCGGCTTCCCTGGGGCATTCCCTGCCCATCTGCCCGAGGCTGGCACAGCCCCGCCCTGAGCCAGGGCATTCCCGGCAGTCGGGAGGGCAGGGGGACAGAACTGCAGCATCTGGGTCTGGGGAGAGCTCAGTCCCAGGGTGATGCTGCTGGTAGGGATCTGCCCTCACCTTGTGGAATTCCAACTCCTGTGTTCTGCTGGGCTATTCACATGGATGCAGAACCTTTTCAAGTGGAATTCTGATTTTAATTTGCACATGAACTTTGCAAAGTTGCAGAAGGTGGTCTTTTGTGATAGAATGAAGGAAATCACAGGAAATGACAATTTAGATGGGAGGCTCCATGTGGCCTCTACCAGTGTTGCAGGGAATCAGAGACTTCACTATTGGAAGGTACTGAAATGATTTGAGAAAATCTGTTCAATGGCTTGGACACCGACCTGGCACTGGAGATGTGTGTCCATCAGACACCTGGGCCATTCCCAGAGCTCAGCCTTCTGTCAGCAGTGCCGTGAGAGGATCAGGCTTCTGCTGAAATTGCTCCGTGGAGTGAATCCAGCAGCACCTGCTGAGCCAGGAGCCCTCTCCCCACACGGCTCTGGATGTTCACACCCACACCTCCCGCCCAGAACAGCTCTCAGATGGGACTGCAGCCGGTGAGTGGCACTGACAGCCCAGGGAAGTGTGCACAGAAGTTCAAACCCCCACCCCTCCACCTCTGCTGCTCCCAGAGCACTGCAGAACCTGCCCTGTCCTGCTGAGGGGAACGGCCCCACTCGACACCAAGGGTTTGTCGTGGGGTGTTGAGAACTCACCTCTGAAAGCACTTCCAGCATGAGCCCCTCCGAGGGGGGACAGTCCTGCAGTTCCAAGGAGGGCAATAAGGAGCAGTCCAAACCCACCCATTCCATTCCCAGCCCACTCCCAGTCCATCTGCTGCCTCTCCCCCAGGCTCCCCAGCCCTCCTTGGGTGCCAGCCTGCGAGCACAGAGCCACCAGCTCAGCTCAGCTCCGCTCCGGGATGCTCTGCACAGGGAGAGGAAGGCTCTGCACTGAGGAGATGCAATAAAATGGATCCACTTACATGAGGTGCAAAGGGGAGGCAAAGAAAACCAACTGATCCAAGGTGGTGTGGTCATTTCCTGAAGAAAGAGGGGTTTGCTCCCATTTCCTCCAGCATTTATTTCTCATTCAAACAATGCCTCACTGATGGAAAGAAGAACCTGCAAAGTTTCAGTCTGGCTTAAAACAAATCCATCTTCAGAGCCAGGGAGACTTAAGTACCACAGAGAGGGTGGAGACAGAAACATTCATTATTTAATGGAAAGCATATCAAGTTTGATGGATCCTAAATTCCTTTTTAAATGACACTGATTAGTCCTAAATGGTGCAGGAGTTGGCATTACCTCAGCCCTGACATCCACTCAGGAGCTGAGTACTTAGTCAAAGTCGAGTTGAAAATTACTCAAATTTTAAGTAAAAATTGTGGGGTTTTTAAATTTTCCTGTGCCAAGAATATGTTTGACAATTAACTGTGCAAATGTTGAATCAGTCAAGAAATTGCAACAATTTGAGAAGAAATGCTTAAGGAAGGCAGTACAAGGTCAAGGAGAGCACTCTGGTCAGGCTGCCAATTTCATCCAAGGCTGAAAAGAGCTGCTGCAGTAAACTGCCATTAATGAAATGATACAGCCTGACATCTTCTCTCCTCAGCTGCCTGGCAGCAGCCCTGGAGTCTCCCACGTTACAGCTTTTAGACTTTACTGGTGTCCGAGGTGAGGCTGGCTGCTCCCAGACACCAGTGCCAGGGGAGTGTCCTGCAGCTGGGTCAGGCAGCCACCCAAGGGGGGAAATAATCACTATTTCCCAGGCTGAAAAACTTGGGCACTGTGACAAATCCATTCAGAAGACAGACCAGAAGAAAATGTGGGGAAAACACGTGAAGTTGAATGACTGGCTTCTGTGGAACTGCCACCTCAAATTCCTGCTGAAGGTGCTCAGACTTGAGCTGGAGGGCCACTGAGAGGACAGGGTAAGATGTAATAGCAGAGAACACAACCTGACCCAGGGTTACAGGGCTGGGAGGGCTGCTGACAGCTCGGTGGTAGTAGGAATGGTAATTAATAATTAACTGCTGTTTCAGGGAAGACCCCACATCTGATACCAGCCAGGAGGCAGAGCCTGGGGAGGAACCACACGGTGGCCAAGCCAGGGCCCAGCGTGGCCAGAGATGCTCAGAGCACCTTTGCTCTCCAGATGCCAGTGACACCCTGCAAAGCAGCCCTGGGGTGTCACCTGTGGGGCTCTTTGTGCTACACCACCAGCCACAGAGCCACCCTGCCAGCTCTGCACAGTTCTGGTCACACAGCACTGAGGGCTGGGGGTTGGCTCCATGGACCACGCCACACCATTCATTTCTGGTAATTGAATGAGAGATGAACAGCAAATCAAGTTCAAAAAGAAAAGGAATTTGACTTTCCTTGTGAGTAGGGATTAAGAAAAAACTAAAAGATGTCTTTTGAAATTTACTAATGGATCAAGTGGCCTAAATGGAACTGTAACTACAGAAACAGCATGTGAAGAGACAATGCTGCTAAACTGTTTAAATCCACAAAATCTGCAGCTCTCTCACAATCTGAGACAAATCTGTGGTGTGCCAGAACAAACACAAACAGCCCATTTTTGTCTGGTTAACTCTACACAAATCCCAGGAAAAGCCAACACAAATAGCTGATATTGCAGCATTGGCAGTCTCTGCTCTACAGGGCACCCTTTCTTCCTGTCAGATCTACAAATCCAACCCCAGTGAGCTGGTGAACTATGCAGTTAAAAGTCAGTCTGAAGTAGAAGATGAAGCATTGCAAGGTTAAAAAAAAAAATAAATAAAAGGGAGAATGTGTAATGAAAGCAGCTTTAAATAGAACATGTGCTTCTTTTACTTCACAGCACTTCACCAAGCTGCTTTCACCACATCCAAGCTATTGAGAGCAAGAAAAAAGGGTCCCCAACAAGGAAAACGACCAATAGTCCAAACCTGTAGATTTCTCCAGGTACAAGCATTTACACAATAAGCTTAAACCTTCAACTGTAACACCATCAGTCCCTCAAACAGGATGGAAGTGACAAGATGCTGTTTTCACTGACAATGCCACTTCCCTAATCCACGCCAGCTTTCACACAGCACTCTGATTCTTGTCTGTAATGGGAGTTCAGTTAAAAAAACCACCCCAAGAAATCTGCCTTTCAAGATTCAGAAGATTATAAACCAGCAACAGAAATAATGGCAAGACAGTTTTTGTCAGTTGATAGGTAAGAACAGTTGTGTAGAAGACAGCTCAGTGTTTTAAGATGAGCAACACAAAGAGCAGGCTAAATATAAGATACACCACCTCTTTAAGTGCTTTTGAGCATGATACGAAAAACAAGTGGATGTGGTTTGCTTTTCTGCTTTTGGTGGAGTGCAGTACCTTGAAAAGAAGAAAACAGAATTTACGCCTGTGAAGAGAGTGCATTAAAATAATCAGAGTTGGGTGCATAGGTCGCTCAAGAGCTGTGGTTTAACTGCTTTTCACCAAGCAGCAGCCACTGGCAAGGCTTCCCTGGCAGCCACATGGGCTGGGACACAGGGCCAGGATTTAGGGGCTGCAGCTCTCAGCATGGAACCCCCAGGGCAGGGCAGGGCAGGGCAGGGCAGGGCAGGGCAGCTCGGGGGGGAGCCGAAGCCCTGAGCCCCCCCAGCCCTGCAGGAGGCACAGCAGTGCTGACAGCCATCCCAGCCCAGATGGTCCAGGGGACTCAGGGACGAGAGCTCAAGGGCCCAGGACTGAATGAGCAGTCTGGAGAAGGGCTAGAAGAGCACAAGGAGACTCTGCTGAATTCCTGAGATCTCTGAGCTGTACCACAGCCCAGCAGATGGGGAACAAGGTGCTGCTGTGTGCACTGACCTCTCACTGCCATCGCCCACCCCAGCCGACAGGAAACTCTGCCAGCTCGATCCCTTTTCCCAAGCCTTGCTGTATCAGTTGAATGCTTTCACAAAGTAACTGCCAACTTCACACCTCCTTGCTAATTTGAGATCTTCTAGGCCTCCAGAGGTTTTATTACTTTTACATTTTATTAGGTTCTTTTAAATAGCTTTTCTGAAAGTGCAGAATTCAAGCTGTTATCAGCTGAACACCAACTTTCATTTGTTAAGCTGGTAACTGCAGCCTTTTTTCAACAAAACCAGCTAATATACATAGAACATGATAACTTTTCCTCTTATTTTCCAATCAAAAAACTGCTGAGAAAAGCCCAGCAGAAATGACACAATCAGGTTTGGGAAGCACGATGACATTAAGGAACTGTACACATTCTCTGAAGGACAGGGACACTTTCTGTCAGCCATCCAACCACTTCAACATGCTTTGGATCATTTTCTGGGCACAGGTAGAGCTCCTTAGCACTGTACTGCCACTCTGATTTACATCCATAAAACCTGGCAGCAGCTACAAAATACCACAACAAAAAGCAGCAACGGAATCTCCAGCTGGAAGGCACCACTTACAACAGCTGCAGCAACATCTAACTGGTAAAAATTTTAAAGAAGTACGAAAATTGAGATTTAATCAAGGAAACAGATTCAAGAAAGATCAGCAACACAAAGAAGGGATACATGAGAGAGGGAGAGCTGAGGAAAATGACAGGCACAATTCACACGGAATTGTCACTTTTAAAATGGAATTATTGTAGAGCAGCACTGTCCTGCATTACCTTGTCTTCCCAGGACGTGTCATCATCCACCTCCACCAAAAATATGATTCCTTCTGGATGCCAACCAATATATATGAAATTAAACAATCTCAGGACAAGAAATTACATAGGATTATGAAAAATGAGGCAATGGCAATTTCAGTATCACAAACCGGTCAAAGAATACTAAATTAAAGTTGCTAAGTAGGAATGGAAATGTTTTTAAAGAATTAATTTGTGTTTCATCAGAAGAATTCTAAAGCACAAATTCACAATTTTGACAAATGCTTCAAACAACAAGTCCTTGATATTCATCAGGCTTTTTTTTTTTTTAAGTACCTACAGGTAAAAAAGCAGCAAAGCATTGCTGTGGATCAAAGCAGCTCAAAAAATCCAGCATGGTAGAGGGAGTTCATTGTAATGCTGTCCTGAAATCCCAATGAGGACAAGTGTGTGGGTAAACTGGGGAGAAACAGAGGGGCAGATTTGGAAGAGGTGTTTGTTCAGCTACACTGAGATTAAAGACAGGGGTTTAGGGCCTCTAACACAGGAATCAGCATCACACCAACCAAAGGAGAGAAAACCCAAACAAACAAACAACAGCCATCACTAACATCTTACATATTGTCTTTGGTTGTTTAATATCAAGAAATACTTTTTACAGAATATGTGGAGACTCTTCCTTTGAAATTCATTCTGTGTCAATACCTTCCCTGTGGCCTCTCTGGTGAACCAGAGGACAGGCTTTACTTTCTCTGATAGTTTGCTTTTTTCTACATTTTTATCATATCCCTCTTCAAAACTCCAATTTCTTCCATTTACAGGCTTTTTGTACCAAAATGGTTTAACTTGAACAGACTTTACATTGTATGGTGAAGGTATTTATCTTGCATTATAAACTTAGAACCTACTAAAACAATTTTCCACAAGATACTATTGAACTTACAGCAGGATTTAGAGACAGGAATAATGAACATTTTTGCAATAATAATAACTAAAATAAAAACCAACCCAAAACTCCTAAAGTTACATTAGCAAGGATTAGAAGTGTTCTCTCTCTAAGGTTTTAAAAGGACTGCTTTAAGAAGTCTTGCAGCAGAAGGGAGTTTCCCAAGTTTAGGGTTCTCCCCTCATTCCCTCTGGCCAATGAAGCTCAGAATGTTTACCAGGTGTAAGATCAATTCAAGGAATGGGAAGTAGCAAACACATTAATGTCATTTCCACTGGACTATGTACAGCATCTCCAGTGCTCAAAGAATCAAAAGCATTCTGAGTAAAATCAGAGAATAGTTATTAGCAAAAAGAAACCAACAGAAGGGTTATTAATACACCTTTAAAAAACGTAACACAAAAATAATTAACCACTGCTTTCTTGGCATGTAAAAGTTCTATACAAACTTTAAAAATTTTATTTGCAGGTACTAACCTCTTCAAAAGCTCACTCTGTATTTACACTAATTCTTTTAACAAGTTTATCTCAAATTAAAGCATATTTAAAACAATCATGATTGCATTAACTTTTCTGCTTTAAATTATTACCCAATTAGTGCTTTATTCACATTTTAAAAACTTGTACAATTTATTACAAATATAAAACAGTGCAGTTTTTCATACATTATCCCAACTCTGAGACAAACACTTAAAAGACATGGAAAAAGATTTTGATTTCTATAAACATAACATTTGCATTACTCATACCCCTTTCTTCACTGTCCTCCCATAACCCCAATTTAAAAAGATCAAACATACAACATACTGTAGGTTTATTTTTATTCAAAAAGTTACTGTCTCAAGACATAAATACAAATCAGAAAACAGTACAATTAGGACAATAGAATGTGGAGGACAACAGGTTAAGGTAAATATATAAAACATTTTTAGCTGGTTGAAAACAAAGCTGTAAGAACTGCTTTCACAAAGAAACACTCCTTCAAGAGTAAGAAAAATCAACTTAAGTTTAAAATCATATATACAGTCCTCTCAGCAGTTCTATTAAATGCAGTGGTGTGGAAAACAATATAGGCAGTACTTTTAGACATGAGAGTATTTATTTATGTAAAATGAGTTAGGCAGATCTAGTTCTGATTTTGTTGTTACCCCATGACCTAGTAAAATAATTATATTTTATCATGATCCTTTAGATAATCTATGGTTTTTGGCTACCACAGCCGAATGTTTAATTTCTGAGTCTAAAAACAGGAAGCCTTTTTGTCTTCACCCATTTGGGGAGATTCTTGTATTGCAAGCGTATTAAGGCATGGAATGATTAAAATAATATACCTCAAGAACTGAGAGACAACTGACAAAAAATATACATATGTAATATAAGTTAATATTTCCTTTAAAATGATGTCTAGCTGCCTAAGCCTTGCAAAATGAGTCAATGTCAAATGGCATAGATCCACTTTCTGTTTTAGACCAAATTTAATTTATTTGTGAATGGACACAAAATGAAGTTTAAAGCTTAGCTTTCAAAGAATATTATGGGTTGTTTATGAGTTTCTATTATCCAATCTAATTTACATATAGAGGAAATGTACTGTAACCTGTTAGAAGTATCTTTAACCTGAAGACTGCTTGCAAAGACAGATAGATAAAACAATATAAAATACAAATTTAAAAATCATTTTTAAAGCATGAATTCTCATGCTCTTCTATTTTTAAACATTGTTAAACTTTCAATATATTTCTGAAACCTCATAATTTTAAGTTGGAATTTAAAAGTAAGAAAAAACTAAACAAACTGCGCAATTATAAAATCAGCACCAATTTATATATATATATAATTTTATTTAAAATTTAGATCCCTATTCCCACACTCTAATAAGCTGTATAATTTTTGTTTAGAATTTTTCTGCAAACATACTACAATAAGCTTCTTTTATTTGGAGACAAAATACAGTGGCACTACTGGAAGGAATTTCACAACATTACATTTTTCTTAAAGGACAAGCAAACTTTCAGGGTTGGTAATGGGCAAGCAAGAGTGAGATCTGTTACGTTCTGGTAGCTTATGGACCTTTCTGAGAAGGCTAACATGAAGCTTTTGGAATAAAAAGTGTGTTTTAGATTAAAAAGCTGTTAAAATTCTGCTTTATGTGTTTGTTTTTTTTCCATGATTAATTAATACAAACCTTCTGCTGCTGAAGTTTGCATTTAACTGAAAATACTGACAACTCTTCTGGCTCGTTCTGTCACTGTGAGAACAGCAATCCCTCCATCACAGTTCATGGACGTGAACAGCAATCCAGCAGAGCTCATGATTATTTAGTATAGCCAGCAAATGTATGAGAGGGGCTCAAATCTGTACCAAACACCTCTCAGACTGTTAAGATTAAAACTCAGAGGGAATACTTCTTTATGATCCAGAAATAAACTGATAGCACATAAATAAAATATTGATTTTTTTTCCCAACAAAAAGTGTAACTTATCCTCAAATTGTTTACTTGTCCTTTACATTTCTTTTTTCTTTCAGGCAAACAAAACTGCCCCTTCAATGCACTTGATCTTGAAAGCATGTCATTCTCCTTAGAGAAAATCTGTTCAGAATTTCACTGTATCTACCACAATTTTGTATTGAAAAACTTCCTCTTCCACTTAGAAAATGACTTCACCACTGATTTATTTGCTGCTCTGGTATTAAAACATTGACACCCCAAGAACCTAAAAAAAAAGTTAGAAATGGTGTCAATTTGTAGTCTAATACACATTTAACAAATAACAAAGCAATTAATATATAATTTAAGATGAAGACACTTCAAGATACGTTAAGGCATTATTAAGTTTATTTTCCTTCCAAACCAGATTAACCACACTTCTGATTTAGATAATATGGTAAGGGCTCCTCCTCATTCATTAGAAATATTTTTCTCACACTTGAAATGAATTAGATCCAGCAGGAATAAATTCTGTGTTTTAATTATTTTAGGTAATAATTGCAAAAGAATTTTTAGTTAGGTGCCTAACTCAGACTTCTTTAACAATGACATTCTATTGGCATTAACCTGAAATGAAGCTGTTACCAGGGACTAAAGCTGGGACAGAGCACCCCAGCCACTGCTGGCTGCTGCAGGGCCTGAGCTACAGAGCCCACAGAGCCCACAGCAGCACACAAATCCAACATCTCCTGGGAAATGTATCCACTCTGCCAGGCAGACAGTGAAAAATCAAACAATCATCAGGTAAAATCAAGCAACTGCACTTCAGCAGATTGTGTAACTAAGGAAAGAAAAAGCTTTCCTGCAACAAAGCACCCGTTCCCACTCCCCACGTGAGAGCAAGCCCTACTGCCTCCTCTGCCAATAAGTATGTGTGACCTCTGATGTGCCAGACAAAAACCAGATTCTGTGCCTGGCCTAGCTTTTATAGGACTTTATGGAATCAGCAAGAGCCCAAACAGACTCAATTTTCCTGAACCTTAGCACTGCTGTTCATGCTTATCTGTTTACAAACCAGTTTTTACTGTTCTTTGAATTACATTCACTTTGGGTGCCTCCTACAATAGAGCACACTGAGCTGCCTCTGGTGCCAGCAATAACTGGCACATCAGACTAGAAGTCTGATCATAAACCATGTGCATCTGAATAAATTAAACAGCTTTATTATGTTGACACCTATTAAAAACAAGTGCAACAACTCCCAAGAACAAGGGACCTCTGAAATGAATTATACGAACAAAGCAAATTAACTTTATTCTGAGAATGGTTTGCAGTATGAAATGATGCTCTGACACTGCACACTAACTGCTGGGCTCAGCTCTGATTTCATGTGATATTCTGAGGAAGGTTCCCATTGATAAACTGATGCCCTACACTGCCCAGCGCAGGCTCACTGCAGCTCCTGTGTCACTCTGAGGATGGTTCCCATGTGTGAACTGATGCCTGCACTATGAACTGGTGCCCCGACACTGCCCACTGTCCCCTGCGGTGCCCGTGTTACTCTGAGGACGGTTCCCATCTAGGCACTGATGCCCCTACACTGCCCATTGCCCGCTGTCCCCTGCGGTGCCCGTGTTACTCTGGGGAAGGTTCCCGTGTATGCACTGATGCCCTACACTGCACTATGCACTGACGCCCACTGTCCCCTGCCCGCTGTCCCCTGTCCCCTGTCCCTGCGGTGCCCGTGTTACTCTGGGGAAGGTTCCCGTGTATGCACTGCTGCCCTATCCTGCCCGCTGTCCCCCGTCCCCTGTCCCTGCGGTGCCCGTGTCACTTTGGGGAAGGTTCCCGTGTATGCACTGCTGCCCTATCCTGCCCCCCGTCCCCTGTCCCTGCGGTGCCCGTGCCCCGCTGTCCCCGCCGTGCCCCGCGCGGCCCTGGCGCGGCGCTGCTGCCCCCGCGCGGCCGCGCTGCGCACTGCGGGCTCCGAGCGCTCGGGGGTCGCCGCCCGCAGGGTCCAGCAGCGCCAGCAGCGCCGGGCTGAGCAGCGACCGCTGCTGCTGCTGCTGCTGCTGCTGCTGCTGCTGCACAGAGCAGCCCAGGAAAAACAGAGAAGGGCAGGGGAAGAACTACTGTGAACCACAACGGCAGAGAACAGGCCAGAGGTTTTCTCGGTGTGACTTCAGGAACAGAACACGCAACAGCCAGACACACAGCCTAACTGATTGATGATTACTAAAGCAAAGCCCTACTGGTACAAAATGTATGGATTTGCATTTAAAACAGTAATTAGGACTTCTTTCTCCCATAAACGAGAACAGGTTCACGCTGCAACAATACTGTAAAAAAATACATAACCATCTTCCAAATTCCACCAAGCTGTGCAGGATTCCCAGGAAGCCTTGTTGCACTGTCCTCTGCTGGCTTGCTGCAGCTTGTTATTTCCAGTGTAATTTTGTACCAGCTACCCAAGGTCAAAAATGGCTGCATACTTTACAAGTGGTTCAAGACAGAAGGAATCCCTCATGCAGATTTTTAAAAGAGAATAGAGACTGCAGATTGACCAAGTCGGATAAAAGGGCAACTGCAAGCAGAAACTACAGACTTCGGATGTTTTGGACCTAAAACTTCATATGGAAAGAAAAAATACCTCTCATCTCTATAAACAGATACCTGTATTATCTCTTATTTTCTCCATTATTTTACTTATGCACAAAAGTAAATATGCCAATTAAAAAAAAAAAAGAAAAACACAAAATGCAAACCATTTAATGCTAACATTTGGTAATGACATCAGAGTCACTGAACTAAGCTCAGCACAAAAGGAAATTTGCCTTTAATATATTATGTATGCACATTTCTTTATTTTTCTAACGCTCTTTGCTACCAGCCTCTGCAAGGGTCTTGTCCATAACAGATGTTATGTTATGGAATGTTATGTTTCCTGCTCAGAATCAGAGGCTTTTAATTTTCACATCCCTATATACAGATATAAAGAAGAAAAATCCTATAAATTTGCAGGGAACACTGACTATCTTAGAATGTTTGGAGCTGAATTACTGTACCAGTCTGTCAAAATAAGCTAACAATTGCAACCTGAAGATTGCATTCTTTCCATTTAAAATCTGAAGCCAGAGAGTATGGCAACCTTAAAACTGATTTACATCCCTTTCCCCTCCCAGAAGTTACCTACCGATTCATCCATGATTGAAGCGGGGTCAAAGAAATCTGGTTTTAGTTCCGTTCTTTCTCTCCTGTTCTTTGATGGTGGCTTTAGAAAGCAAACAAACAAACAGGTTAAGTGTAATTTCACCAGAAAAACAGAGGTTCTCCACTGCAGTCAGTGAAGCAGAACTCTCAAGGGTAAGAATTCACAAGGGATAGATGTTATGAGTTATGACAGGAAGTGTTCTTGCTTTTTGTATGGCAGCTGGAGCAGATGGCTCTTGTACACAGACAACAGCACAGCCCTTGAACAATGCAGAAAGCAATCACAATGATTTATGATTCATCAGAAGGAAAAATTAATTCAAATATCTTACTTTAAAAGCAGAAATACAAATCCTAAGACCAGTAAAAGAGAAGTAAATTTCTTACTAGGTCTATGTCCATGGTGTCAAAATCCATGCCTTCATTGAGATCTTCAATCCGCCCTTCTGATGACATCATCACATCTTCAACAATTGGCTCTTCATCATCTTCCATTAGACTTGTGCCACGTCGACTGAAATGAAAAGCAATACTGGTTAGCACTAAATCAAGTTAACTTTTATCTATTTAAAAGCTAATGCTCAGTAAAGGACTCCCAACAGATGAAGAACTGAAATAAATGCACAGCTACTACTAAAGAAAGCTGCTATTGAACAGAAGATAGGAAGAGAGTGTGGGAGAATGCCTAACAAAGGTCAGCTTAGGTAACTGTGGTACATTGCTAAATGGGTATTCTGAGAGGCTGTAAGAACTGACAAGCAGATCCACTCCACACCTAATTCGTGCTCAGGTGAGAAAGAATTTAGGTTTTGCCACCTAAAGAAAAATTGTTTCTGCCTTATGATAAGGCCAGGAAGAATGTCTTTGAAATAAAGTAGATGTGTAAAACCACTACAAATACTTCCACACAGTCCTTCATCCTCTTTCCTCATGAATTCTACATGAAACATCAGAGCTTATGAGAAAACTAAGGAATCATTCTAATTAGACTAATTGGTGTCACTGCATTTAAAAAAAAAAACCACCACTGAAACTATGTAACTTGAAGTACTGGAAATACAACAATCAAAAGCGAGTAGAGGAAAGATGAAAAGCTCCTCAATACACATGCCCATGGTTTTTGTTTGCAACGTGTATTTTTTTCTGTAGAAGCACCCAGTCCTTAAGAATGCAGAGAAGTTCTAAACTTAGATGTGTGCCTCTCTAGAGATGCAGAGGTGGCCCTGCAGCTCCAAGCCCCCCTCCCCAGAGGCCCTGGCCCTGCACTCACATGGCGTGCTGCAAGTTGCTCCTCAGCTTGACGTAGTTCATCGCTGCCCTCTCCTGCTGTTGTCGCGCGGCTTCTTCCTGTTGCCTTTGAGCCAACATCCACGTTACTTGCGTGCTTAAAAAGACCATCATTGTATTTTAAACACGAAGTGTGCTGTGTGTGACACTAAGACAGACAGCCCTAGGGGCGTACGTACTTGTAGTCGAGCGGCGGCTGGTGGTGCTCGGCCTGCAGCGGGTACACGCCCATGTAGCTCTCGTCCGGCCGCAGCCGCTTGGGCTCGCGCAGGATGGTGGAGGTCAGCTGGGGGGTCTGCATCATCACCGGCGTGTGCAGGGACTGCTCCCTGTTCAGCCACAGGCTCTCACCACTGCTGCTCTCCTCAGCTGCAAGCAAACACAGCCACAGCACCCGTCAAGCTTTTCTCACGCTAGACTAAAAGCCAAGGTTGAAACACCAATTCAATGCGTGAGAGAGAATTAATTGCTTTATTTCTGTGCCTCAAAGGGCCTGGATTTATCATCACTGGCTGGAGCATTTCTACACTTTTCTATTGTGTGACTTAACACTGTGTAGTGCCCTTATTTCCTTCTGTGAACCAAATGAATACCTTTCCCACTAAGACACACACACACCGTCAGAAGTTACCTGTACTGAAAAACACATTAAGGCACCAATACAGTCACACTAAAAAATACAGAGCAACATGTGCAGTTTGTATGAATATCTGTTCTAATAAATTTTAAGATGAGAGAAGTTCTACCTTCGGGTACTTTCCGCTTGCCTGTTGCTGGCTTTGTCTTCTTATTTCTTACTGTAGAGCCTCGACTGCTGATCCCACTGATCACTGACATGGTATCATCATCCCCACCAGCTAATAGAGAGTTTCGGTAGGACATGAGAGGAAGCCACACATCTTCCCTTCGCAGAGACATCTGGAAGGTCATGAACTTCTCCAAGTAAACATACCTTCAAATGAAACAAGAAATACAGAGATGCAAAAAATCTGTAACAAAATGTTACCATGTCATGGTCAGTAATCACTGAAATTGTCAGCCCCTGTTTCTCATCTAGTTAAAGAGCAAATCCAGAATACAATTTCTGTTCATCCATCGTAAAGTGAAAAATAACGATAAATAAAATTTTCCCTCTGTGAGTATACTTGACTTCATTAGTGTAAACTTGATGTGTCAAAGATTCCACTTCAGATGAATACAATAGGCAAGTATTTATTCTTTTGGGGTTATCATTACAAATACTAAGAACATTAAGAAAATACTTACACTGTTCTTTTGTCTTGTCGGAGAAGTTTCGAGGAGAACTCACTGAGAATATCAAGAAATGCCAAATTCAATGGTGGGTGGCTCTCACCTTGTGGATTCGGCTCCTTAAAAGCAAATTCTATGCCATCCCTAAGAACAAATAAAAATTCACATCAGAAAAGAGCAAACAGAAGTTCAAAGCACTGTGAGCTACCAAAATCAAACCCCTTTCCTTTATGTCAAGAAAGCAATAATTTGATGTTTCCATATTCCAGCAAAAAAAGTGAACAGCAGTCATTATCTGAATCTGGACACTCTCTTTCTGTCATGGAATTTCTACCTTGCAATCCAAATCTTCTGCATGAGGCCAAAATGACCACCACTGACAATGAAGTGTGTCTGTTCTTGTTGTTAAGGACACGACAATAAAAAGGCTTTTTCATTACAGCATTGACACTGCTACCATTTCCATGCTTATACAATGATGCTGGAGTACACCAACAACATTTAACATTTAGGTTTTACTCAGAGACAAAACTGCAGTCATCTCCTAATTAATACATGGGCTGTATCATCTCTAGGGCTGAGGGACTTAGTATTAATATTAACAATCTGATTTTCAAAGACTAAAAAGATTGTCTTCTGTTAGTCAAGAAACGTTTACAAAAATGGAAGTAATACAAAGCACACAATTACTTGTGTAACATAGCAATAGCTTCTCTTGTTTTCAACTGATCCAAGCCAAATGTTAAAGCAAAACGTCGAGCCAGCTCCTTTATGCCACTGAACGTTGGTGATGATCTGTCAAAATTATAACCATTCTCTTGAATCATTTCATTGAAGAGCTGTAGGGAACAAAAAGGGAAATTTTCACGTTTTCAAAGACTATGCCAAACTTTGGACCAACACACACAGAGCTAAGTTTCAGTTTAACTGTGTTTTACAGCTTTCCCCCCACTCCTGCTCTGACAACACCAAGAGACAAACACGGATGCTTGGGCAGCGAAGGCAAAGCTGCTCCTCAAAGCTCTCCTCAGAGACAAACTCTGCCATGCACTGCCCAAGCACTCATCAAACTGCAGACACACTGGGTGACAGAGCTCAGGGCTTCACTAATCAGGTGTTCCAAAGTTGAGAATACAAAAAATTAGTAGGACTCCCTAATTACATACACTAACAGAGAAGAAATAAATGGGGTAATTCTCACCTGATCTTTACTATAATACTTTGTCAAACCACTATTCGCAATTCTTTTTTTTTTTTCTTCTCAAAATACAAGTATAAAGAAAAAACCAAAACAACACCCCCAGAAAAAACCCCAACCCCCCACCACACAGGCAGGAAGTATTTATCTGCCCACAAACAAGTAAACTGGCCAGTTCACAACATTCATCTGAATACACTACTGAAGTACTGTTTTAGAGTTATGGAGGTTTCACAGAGTTACACTCATTTTGTATTTCCTGGCCTCTCCTACACTTTATGTGGTACAAAATTTGGTAAGTAAAGAAGATTTCTGGCAGTTTTTCACACAGTTGCAGAAAAAGTGTTTCAGTTTTGACCTATTTATCCCTATCATCCATAACAATTTCTTCATCAATACCTCAAGGAGTTACTTAACAACAGGACATCATCTACAGTATGGAATTTCATGCCTAAAAATACTGTAAATTCTTACCTGCTGCAAACTAAGAATAAGAGTTTTAGCACACTGGATTTTGTCTATCTGTCTTGTTTTACTCATCGTTTCCTTAATAATATCACCATAGTCATTGTAATACTAGGAAAAACAAAAAAAAAAAGGTTAACTGTCAATGTTAGTTGAAAACATTGCAACCACTGAATTCTTCTGAAAACAAAATCTAGGATATGCTCTTCTAAAAGAAAAATCAAACACTGTCTAAAGGAAAAAACCCTGACATGTTCACGATTACACTGAAATTACACCCTAAACCACCTCCAGAATAATAACTTTTAAAAAAACTAAATGCAAAAGAATAAACCTACTTTTTGTTCTTGCAGTATTACTTCAGAGACAGAATGACCTATTTATCTTCAAGGCCATGACATATTTGTTAATGACACATGTTCACCCCTTCAGGGTACAAGATTAGAATCTCATCTTTTTAGTAACTCCTGTAACTCTGGTGGGGAGTTTTATTTTCTTTGCTGAAAGGAGGCACTCACAGACTGCATCACAGCCATAATCTGTCCAATAAAGACAGCTGTCTGTTCAATTTTTAAAGTATTTCAGGTTTAAGAAAGACCCAATTAGTTATCTGGAGAATCAAAATATATGTAGGGCACTCTGACACATAGAAGCAGGCTGCCCAAATGTTAAGTTTCTAAGGTAATCACCAAGGAGCAAAGCTTTATCCTGTTCACAAAATGAGAACTCGTATTAGTGTGCAGCTGTGAATCCCATGAGCCAGGAGAGGTTTTCAGATTTAAGTTAAGATTGAAACAGATATAAAGATAATGGGGGAGGGGTAAAGGGAGCTCAAATTTTGCTTCTCTTCTACAAAGTTTAAACTTAAGTTATTTGATGAGGCTAGATACGGAGTTCATCTTGGGAAGAACACTCTCAGAAGGCCTACTAAACTAATAAGTGAATTAAAAATACACCATCAATCAGGACAAGAAAATAAACCTAGTCAAAACAACATTAAAATCATGAGTTTCCCTCCTCGCTCCCCATGGAACTGTAAAACTCATCTCAGAGTCTGTCCCCCATCAAACCAAAAACAGCCTACAACTCTGGAGTTCTGAATTCTTCACATTTTGAACCTGTTACCTTGTAAGGCAGAAAACAAGGAACAGTTAAAAACACAACTACTGTATTCTAGAAGCTTTCTGAAGTATCACTACTAAGCTTCACATTTACCTTCATATATTGCTTGAAAATGTCAGCGGCCGTGTTCATTTCCACCACAGTATAAACAATCAGCTTACAGAAAGCTGCAAGCAGGTTCCTTCTTTTGTGCAAGGCTTCAATTTTGCTGGCTTCATCGTCCTGCTGTCCATCTAGGAAGAGTTCAGAACAGGAAAACTGTCAGGTTTAAGATTCCATGTTTAAAATTCACATATAAACTCCTATGTGCTAATGGTCATGATTCAGAAAATCTGATCTCAGTTCTGATGGCAACACACTTCACTGCCCACTGACATCTCTTACCCTGACACAGAGACAAATATTTGAGCCTATTAAACCAAACCTTTACTGCAATTATCCTACATGTTCCCAATACAGGAAGTCCCTTAATCAGCTGCTGACATTTAAAAGCCACACCTACTTCTGTGCACATGCACACCTCTCAATGACAAAACAAAATTAAAACAAAATAGCCAACAAAAAAATACCACCACCAAAAAAACCCAGAAATGCACAAGGAAACAAAGATAACAGTTAGAAAACAAATAATAAATACAAAGGAAACTTAAGTTTTGTACAAACCTGCACTATTATTATCGTCATCCTGATCAATGAAGACATGATCTAAAATAAAACTGAGTAGTTCAGATTGCAAGGAAGAATCAGGAGTGTAAACAAGTGGCTCCAACATGTCACGCCCTCCTGTCATGATCTGATGGCTGAAGATCATCAACACATCACAGAGAATTGTGAAAGCCTGTTAAAGAGAAACCTTAGTAAATACTTGCTTGGAAAGTGGATTTGTTTGGAATAATGCATTTGCACTTGTCATTAGCACATGGTTTGGAATGGAACTCTCTCACTCAGCTCACACACAGAAGGCTTCTACAGTGCACCTGCAGAGCCACTACTTAAAGAAAAAAAAGCTCCTTTGCATAAAACATTATGCTGCCTAAAATGACTCAGAAGAATCCAGTTGCAATGGATTCTGAAATCCTGTGCACATCAGGAGGATGAGCACAGTGTGCATTCACACTCAAAGGGCACTCAGCCTCAACACCCAGGACATCACCTTCCCACTCAAGTGCCAAAAGTATTGGCAAGAACTTTCCAGCTGATTTAAATGTGCAGTATTAGAAGAGTGCCAGTAACAACAGCCACTAACCTGTTCCTTAACAGCAGTATTTACATTGGTCAGGTAGTGTTGACAGATTTGACAGAACACTCTCATCTGCTTCTTCAGACGTAGAAGATCCTCCTTTGAAAGAGCATGATTTCATGTAAGAGTTTTGCTTTTTCAATTTTATAGTCCCATTAGTGCATGCACTTTCACACAGTATTCCACCACAGACCTTAGTGGTAACATTCAAGTCCACAGCATTACTTTAGAAAATTATTATTACAAATAAAATTAGAAATTAACAATTCCCTTAATTTTGTCATTCTGTGTCGCACAGAAGAGATGGCAGTTGGGATGAAAATCGTGTTATTTTATTAAAAAGTAGTAACTAAAACCCCTTAACACCTCCCCTCACCCCCTAAAAATTCCAGAGCATAAAGCATTTTCTCTGTAAAACATCTGTATTTTCAGCCTAAAGGGTAGATTTTAGGCATCCGCTCATAACGAGAAAAGACAAGCCTATACAATATTATTTTTTTTAGTTCACTGATTTGGGATGTAGTGGAGTATCAGATGAGAGTTGGTTTTCTTATCCCCTTTCATTAAAAAAAAAAAGGTCATTTTCTGAGTTGCAATAACTTAAAAAATGTGAGCACTAAAACTATTAATTCAGAAGAACTTATTTAAAAAGCAAGATTAGTTGGTATCAATAAAGAAAATTCCTAGTCTTAATTAATTCCACCACAGTTGCACCTGATGACACTGCAGCTAGGTACAAATATTTACTAACACAGCTGGAACAAGGCTTACCTTTGTGGAACTGCTTTCAGTAACTTTTGCTAGCTGCCAAAGGATTACATAATGAGTACACTGCAGTGCATGAATAACAATCTGAAATTAAAAGGAAAAAAGCATTAAATGACAAAGGCCAATAAAAGAGAGCAACAAAAGCTATTTGTTGTTGTGCCTAAGGAACACATTTTAACTACAGACCTGTTCTGGCATGTCTCCATTTTCAATGCCAGTTTTCAATAGCTTGTAGTTGCAGCCAAACAAGTCCCATCTTGATAGGTCATGAGCACTGGAAGCATTAGAAATGAAGCAAAAAATATTATTTAACTAATACTCTTTCTGCAATTCCAGGTTAACAACTACTAAAAGTTTAACAGGTCAGAAAAAGAAAAAAAGATCAGTGTTGAAAAACCCCAACCATTGAATACCTCCCCACCCAAGCCAACACACATACACAGTAAATAAATAAATAAATAAATAAATAAATAAATAAATAACAAAGCAAAAAGTCCCATGAAGTTGCATTTAAAAGTAAGGTACTTCATATTAAAAAGAAACAACCCCCTCACCACAAACCCTTATCCTGAATTAACCCATCAATCCCCCACCCCACAAACCCTGACAGACAATGCAGAAGCAGCTTACTTGTGAAAAGCAGTGATTCTCTTCAGTGTGGACAAGACTTGATATGCATCATCTTCATCAGGTTCCTCCCCCTATTTAATAATCATACAGTGAGATATCTCCAGCAGGGTGGTCTAAGTGAACTGGGGAACTTACTAAAACCAAACTGGGGGGCAGGAGGAGGTGCTCTAAATTATTTCTTATGTCACACATGCTTGTAGAAGAGTTAGGGCAGCAAGCAGTTCATATCTAGAGATGGAAGCAATGATGTTAAATGTCTTTTCCAACCTAGACAATTCTACAGTTCTATAAAATAGCAGCAGCAGAAGAGACAGAGGGAGGGGGGTGGGGAGGAAGGAGAAGGGAGAGAAAGCCCAGAAAAAGCCTAGGATAGCAGAATATAATGTGCAATTTAGGTGCTTCTATTTTCTCTGAAGAATCCAGCAGAGGCCACTGTCAGACAAAAGACACTGGACTAGATGGGCCACAGGTCAGTACTTCAGTCTTCAATCACAGCAAAAAGGCTCAGAGTGAGGTAAGGGAACTGGTTTGTTCTTCCCATAAATTCTGACAAACTTGCATTTAGTGAAAATATAGTAAAAACGAGAGGGCCAAAAAAGCATCTGTTTGTACATGAGATAAGCTATCTGAGGTCAACAAACTCCTCCCTAGTCTAGCAGAGATAATGCAAATTTTACTATTCTGTAGTTGCACAACCTATCAAAGAACTAAGGATTTCAACACCTCCACCAGAGCGTTTGCCATTTTCCTTCAAGCCAACTTCTGACATCTATTTCCTTGCTTTACCTCTCGTTCTTTCTTTTCATCACAAAGGGAAACAAATGGGCACATTTCTTGTTTAGGTTTTCTAGACTGGAGTTCTAGTTCAGAACAAAAAGCAAGAGAAAAAAGGAGAGCTTGATAAACTACATGCATCTAAGGAATGGTAAGAGTGAAGCTGTCAAAAAGACACTTCCTATGCTCCTTACCACAGATGAAAAGGAGAAACAAGTTTTGTCTGAATGTCAGAGATCCCACATAGGGAAGTTAAACACTCTACCCGAAGATTCTCACTTTTCAGATCAACACAGTGTGGGAACAAAGTTATTTTTGATCTACTAACTACATCTGCTTGCATTTAGGAAGGGAGGGGGAGTGTTTTCTAGAGATTTTGATATTTAACAACAGCAACATGCAACCACAGGCAAGACCAGCTAGAGTAGTACATCTGAGGAGAACCCATGGGGAATTACAATACTACAACTCTCAAAAATGTAAGCCCCAAAAGCTAGGAGCAAAAAGTTTATGTATTTAATTGCTTATCTGAAACTTATCTCAAATTCCCAAAGGACTCTTGTCAAAAGGAGATCAGAATTAAAGGCTGTCTTATCTCAAAGAACAGTCTCTGTTCACACAGTCACAGCAGTGACACTGTTGTATTATTGCACTCAGTAGTTTTGGAAATCACAGGGAAGCTCCCATCCCTAGCTCTGACTTGCAGAGAAAGACAGAAAAAATATTGAAAATATTTACAAGGGCAGGAAAAGGTGATCTTGCACATTAAAATACCTCTTGCAGGAAGTCCTCAAGAAGTCGATTAAACTTGTCTGCCAATTCATCTATTAACTGACTTCTTGCAATGTCAACCCTGTTAAAGATCGTGAATTCTTCATTGCAGAGAGCATGGTAGGTTTTTGAACAGGCTTCCAAAACATCTATATCTGTGTGCTTCTCCACAATATCCCGGATTTGTCGCAGTAAGGCATCCAAATGCTACAGGGAAGATGAGCCAAAGAAGAAAATATGCTTTTACTTTCATATAGATACATATATATATATATTTATATTTACAGACACACATTCTTAATAAACCTTAAAGAATTTTAAAGGGTAAATTTTGTTTATTACTTTTGTAACTATGATACAGAACACAAACACCTAAAAATCAGTGATGCTTCTGAAAAATTAAGTGTATTTATCAAAAATTAAGTTGGAGCATGCCACAGCTCAAATCACAGACGTGATTATAATTTTACTATTGCTGGTATGGCCTTATCTAACACTTAAATTTGCAATGACAACTGAACAACACAGAAGTATTTACCTCCCAGTCACACAAACATTTATGCATGTTTGTGTGGGTCATAAAGCTGTATAACTGAATATTTAGTTTTGTAACACTCTAGTGTCCACCAACTAAAGCCAACTTCACTCTTCATATATTCCTCCCCTCAACCTGAGCTGCTCACTGCTGCTCCATCACTGCTGGCTATGCTGCCAACTACACATTTTATAGCTTTTTGACTACTGATTTCCAGCTACTTCCTTGACAATGCAACAGCACATCTGAGAAGGAGACAACAGAGATGAGAACAGCCTCAACTTCATCACCATAGCAGGTAAAATGAGAGCAGTAACATCATCATTTGTGATCTGGTATTCTTCCTCCTCTTCATGCAATGATGATGGTGGTTTTCTAGTTTCAGTGAGGGGAAAAGAGAACTTACTGAGCTATTCCTACAAGCTTCATCTGTCAGACAGCTATCTCAAATATGACCATAACCCAGCAGTAAATGTTCTCAATTTAAGTTCATCTAACTGGCAAGATTTTCTGCTAAAACTGACCAGACAGACCTTCGAAAACTCAAACTGAAATTCCAGTGATGAAGTCTAAGTTCTGGGACCTTCCCTTCTATGCTGCTGTGTGGATGTTACTGTACCTTTTCCAATCGCCCCGTTGTATAAATTTCCAAATCAAAGTACTGTGGCAACTGCAGCAGGTTGGTGACTTTTTCTGCATCTACAGAATACTGGAAAATTGGCAAGGAAAAAAAGTTTAGATGGTAAAGTCCTGGACAACATAATTCATTGTAGAACAAGTAAACACATACAAAGATTAGTAAGGGAACAATCCCGTGGCAAGCTCCATCACTCATTACAGAAATACACTCGTAACCCCTTCAACAGCCACCCCCCAGCGAGGAACCCAGCTAAACCCACCTTTGCTAGCAACTGAGGAAGTGCCACTGCAAACAGCTCAGTAATTTTTGTCCTGTCATCCAACTGGGTTTTCTTTTCCTTTGCTGTCAGCACCTAAAATATTGGTATTGTGAGAATTTTAAAGCTACAAGTTCTGGTGCAAAGTTCCATTATCATTAATGAAATGATGATTAGGTACATAGACCTCTAAAATCACTGTAACATATCAATGTAAAGCAGGGGGGAAGTGTGCAATTAAAAAAAAAGACGAAAAAAACCAACATTCAGCATTCAAAAAATGCAATTCAAAGTCAGTCCTAACACTAATAGGGTTATCTTGAAAACAGAAGTGATAACCTAGAACAAAATGTTTACCTTTCCTGCAACAAAACACCATGACTGGAATGACAATATAAGAATGGGAACCCCTTCAGCTTACAATTTTTAACAATATTTACCCCATTAATTTGTCAATCCTATTTCATACAAGCTTTGAACCTGTTCTTAAATGGGTTTCTTACCAAAATGTGCACCAGTCTTGAGAGAAGAATGCTTAATGCCTCAGCAAAAGAGGCTGCCTAAACTCCATATAATCACACAACAGCCAGTTGGTGGACTGGCCTTCTTCCAGGAGACTAGGGAGTGTATTTTCCTTTCCTTCATTTTGCTTTTACACACTGAAAATAGTTTTAGCTTTTCCCAAACATTGATTCTTGTCCTCCTTTCAAACCAATACTGTTTTCAAAATCAATTTTTACTATCTTTAATAGTACAAACAAATGCAGTAGCTCCAACAGCACCAAGCATGTGCCCAAATCCAGAAAAAGCAAACCAGCCAGGGTAGTCAGACGTGGAGACCAAAGCTGAATCTCCAATCTCAGTCCCTTCAGCAGCAACAGCCTACAATCTTTCCCTTCTTCCCACAGTGGCCCCACAGAGCCATGCCCACCCCTCTGGAGGAGCAGGTTTCTTGCTGCCTTACCCTTTTCCCCGTCCCTCTTCCCACGGGAGGATGACACTCGGCCGCTTGCCGAATGGTACACAGCATTATTTCAATCAGTGCACTCTCCTGTCTGTCTGTTAAAGCTGCAATTTAAGAAGCAGATGTTAACACAACACTTATTTATCATTTTCCACACGGGTTAAGATATGTTGGGGTTTTTCTGTTTAAGGCAGAAAGACAGACATGTAGACCAAGAGCTCATTTCCAGAGGTGGGGGTGGCAGAGGGGACAGAGAATGTAAATGTACCCTATAAAATGACACCAGAAAATACTGAAAGATCGAGGGAATATCACTGGATTAGTCACAGGACAGGATGGAACAAACACCAAGTTTTATGATTATTTTACTTCCTTTCTATTTTTCAGAGGTCCATTTACTAGGACCTACGAATTACAGAATTATGCCAGGGGTTTTGCTTGGGTCTACTGTCATCAAAGGAATTGTGGTATTTTTCCCCATGGTTGTTTTAAGAGTAAATTAACCAGTTTCACAAGCAACTTAGTTTCTCTAATGCCAAAAGTGCAGCCTGAACTTGTGGAACACCAAGGCAACACTGCATGCTATTTCCTTCTCTTTTCCTCTAACCATTGCTCTTGTGTCACACTTCCATCCCAGGTGGTGATCTCTTTCTACTCTTCCTCACATTTCATAATTGGTGTGAGTGACTTCTTATAGTCATGGGAACACAGAAAATACATGTAAACATCTTTTTCCTTATTTCAAGCCTAGCAAAAGCTGCACAGCAATATAAACAAAGATCTACAAAATTCTCTTACGTTCTTCTCCATTGAGAGGCTCCTCCAGCAGAAGACTGTTCATACATTCCCAGTCCTTCAAGAGGTCTGTTGCACAGTCCCACATGCTGTCCACAAGATAAGCAGCATGTTCATGCAACTAAAGGAAGAACAGATGAAGTATTTTATCAGCAATAAAGACTATTAGAGCACCATAATACAGAGTATTTCTCGCACTCGGCTCCTGCCTGTGGCAAGAATACAGAGCAAGTTTTGCAAGCTCTGGTTAAACAGAAGATTTTCTTCCCCAATTAACTTAAAAAGATGAATCCAGACCAACAGCTACAAGGAGCAGTGCAACAAGATTTGTTGGAACTCAGGGGGAAGGTGGGTAGGGATTGTGGGGGTTTTTTTGCCTTTTTTCTCTCTCTGCTTTTAAATCTGTTAAATCACAATTTCTTTCCACTTATACATCATCATGTTTGTCAGAGTAGCACTCAGAGCCTGTCTCACCACTTTGTACTGGCAGATCCTTCAAATAAACATAACCACACAAAACAATCTTTTGACTCCCAGGTTGCTCGAACAACAGGAAAACCAGAGATTCATGGTTATCAACCAATGAGTGGGGAAAAGAAAAACAACAAAACTGAACTGACAAAAATTAGAACCACAACAACAAAAATCCCCACATACAGCACAAAACCAAGGACATCCCTGAAACCCAACTTACTTCACTTTCCAAAAAGAAAAACACTAATGTCTTCACAAGATTAGCATTCGGACTTTGTCTGCCCCTCCTTTTCAGTATTCCATCATCTTCAGCATCTCTGCGGCTGAAAAGCCTAAAAGAAAAATTATTTCTTGACAAGTTTCTTCTCCACTGCCTTCACCAGAGTCAAGTCACATCAAGATACCTGGTTTTTACACACTAAATACCTTGTTGCTTGGCTCCATATTTTACTTTGAAAGGAGGTAATTTGGGACAAGTATCATTTGAACAATTTCATATATGCATTTTAAATCTGCTGAGTTGATATTCCACTGACTGTTTCCAGTGGGATGTATAATTATAACAAAATGCTTTACGAGCATCAGTGATAATTGCAAGTGCTTGAGGTCCTAAGCTCCTCCTCAGCAAATGGTATTTTCTGAACCTCCCTACAGGAGACTTCAAAGAAGCTAAGAAATACTGGAAGGAGGTCTGAAAACTATTAGATGGAGACTCTATTTTGTTCTCCTACACAACTGACATGTTGGATTTTTAGTGGATTTTTTAAATGAAAATATTTTATGAAATGGTCATATGGGCCAATGGGGAAGAGGTGGGCACAGGGGAGGAACTACAACAGGAAAACTCATGATGCAAGCCCAGGTCTTAGGCCCCAAACTACATAAGCATTTTAAAATGTTTCACAGGAAGAATGGAAAGGAGAAGACATAGGGACATTTTTATTATATTCCCTGAAGGTACAAGCTTTCAAAGTGCAGCCTTCAAAACTGCTACTTCCCATTTAGAAAAACTACAGCAGTTCAGAAAATACAGTAATGTTACATTGCCTCCCCTTTCTTAAGGCCACTTCATGATTCATTTTTCCTTTTCTTGATTGAATCTAGTAAAAATCATCATATTAATGCACACAAATGCACAAAAATCTACAGGAGCAAGAAGTTAATTTTGATTTCTCCATCTTACTTTTTATAAAGAAATTCCCCTGCAGCAACTGCTACTGGCCGATGAGCTGAATAAACCAGGTGGTAGACATTTTCACAGTCTTCTGCAGTCAGAACTTCTTCACTACTCCTAGGGGTAGGGATGGGAAGAAGGAAAGAAAGAAAGAAAAAACAAAAAGGCTGAGTCAACAAAGTATGAACTCTAATGAGGGAGATGGAAATGAATGAGAACCTAAACCTCTTCCTTCAGTTTATCATCCTAGAACTTCAGTCTTAGTTCCAAAGTCTTCCTGAACAAAACATACTGATGCAATATGAGCTAGAAGGTTATGCTCAAGGGCTCAACCACTGTGCAATGTTCAATATATTCTGTGTTCTCCATTTCAAACATTCCCTGATAGTTTCTAACTCTGAGGCTGAATTCAAAGTTCCCAGCCCTTAGCCCTACTGAACTGTGGGAGATAAGTGGCAACACCGTTCTAGACAGATTACTTTTGGAATTCCATTTTCTTCGAGTGTGAGATGCATAGACATTTCTACAGCTTCAGATTATCTGAAATGTCATGCTGCTGGCCTCACCCACAAGGATGAGAAACACTTCAGTATTTGCTGTATGTCAGACAAGGAAATATGCATGTACTTACTGTAAAACAAGAGTGAGTAATTTTATTGCTTGGACTGCAACATCATATTCTTTGTCAAGAGTCATAGACACAATTCTATCCTAAGAACACAAGAGAAAATATTTTTGAGGAGGAAAGAAGAGTAATGCAACTTTAAAAAAAATTCATATACACCCAAAGTAAGAAGTAACACTAACCTTGAACCGACTGGTGAAGAGTTCCAATTTGGAATTAAGCTCCTTATTGTAGTAAAGCCCTTGCAAAGCAGTTAGGCATTTGAGTCTTACTTCTCCTTGCTAAAATAAAATTAAGAACTGAATTAAAAGTCAACTATAGGATACAGATTTGATCTTCATACAAGTTTCTTTTACAGTCAGAATTACTTTAAAAATAAAGATTAAATGCTGTCACAATACGCTACCAAAAATCATGTTAATGACATAAGAATATAACCTTGTTTGTAACAAGGCAATGAAGCACCAAAACCTAACAAAATCCCCAAGGGGATTTTACTGCAGCTACCAGCTCCATAAATCAAAACATGCCTCTTTCATTCTTTCTAAACACTCAAGATCTTTCTATCATTGATGACCATCCCTTGTTCAGTCAAAATTACTAAGTAGATAATGAAAGAACTATTCCTCCTGAAATACAAGATCTGCTTCAGCAGAGAACACGTTCTAAGCTCCAGATGATCTCACCCCACTGCCAGAGGTGACTGGGTTTTTACACCAAGCCCATGAACAGCACAGCAAGACTGAGCATCCCTCATTTCTTTCACTTAAAATCCAACAGCCTGAAGTGTCCAGAACTGAGGCAATGTGCTCACTCAATGAGTCAGGGAGTAAACTATACTGACCCCTCCAAGCAGGGACCAGTCTCTAGGTGGTTGTTGGTAAGTAACAGCTTGAGGCACTAACCAGCAGAAGAATGGGCTTTCCCCACTTCTTACAGCTGGGTGAGAATGCTGGAGAGTTTTGTAACCTGGCACAACAGAGGACTGCCCGGCTAGAGGATGACAGGCATGAATTTGAAGTGGTTAAGCATTATGAACTACAAGTTTGCATCTTCAATAAATAAACAGAAAAGACCATTTGCCTACAAATAAATAAGTTCCTTTAAAAAATCTGTACGTACTCTAAAAACAATTGAATCGTGTCTGGCAATATATATTACGAAATTTTGTACTTCTGAGGGATAAGGATTCCAAGAGTTAGAAGATCCAAAGCTAGTCTGGAAAGATCAGTAAGCAAGCCTAAGGAGTTCTGCTCCTTTTGCTCAGGGCAGTTTACCTTGTCATGCATAGTCCAGCCCACGTATTTTAAGTAGCTGTCATTGAGAAAGGCGTCGCTGTACATTTTCATCCATATCCCAATCTCCTCAATGCAGATGGCTCTTATTTCAGCAATTGCATCTCTGCAGAGGGAAGTGGGGCACGAAGTTCAAACAGATGAATAATTAGAAATAACCCACCACCAGCTTCCAGAATAAATTCAGGATGCTACACATTACTTACTAAGAGAAACTTACCGGTATCTATGCACAAAAACACCTTTAAATATTGCATTCATCATGTTTTCTATTTCATCCTGATTTTCTTGAAGCTGAAAGAACGTAGAGAGTACAGAAACAGTGAGCAGCACTTTCACAGCCAGATCAGATGGTGCTGACGCTAGACAAACTCAATTAACATTTACAAGTGTGACCATTAAATCCTTTCACAGATTCAGAAATATTCACAGGTCTGTTTCACAGTACAATATGCTATTATTTGAGAAATTGTACCTACCACACCATACAAATTTTATTAGTTCTGACCACTGGAAAACTGCTCTTCATGCATAACAAAGACATCTTGGGTTTCTGAAAGGTCCTTCTTAATTAATTTATACGAAAACTTGATCTAATTTTCTAGTAACATCATTACTTTTTTGCTATCTATGTATTACTCACACTAGGACTGGCCCTGCACACACATCTAAAAAAACCACACTGAATGAGGTGTTAAGGGAACATTCTTCAACTGCAAGATCTTTGGGAGATTATCAGAAGACAGACTTGTTAGTTTGTCTGTCAGGAGAAGAAAAACCCTCAACAGGTAACAGTACAAATGCTGAAGAGCAAAGGTGAGAGAGACACTTCCTTTGATAGTGAATAAATTATTCCTGATGTCTAAAAAACAAAAACCTAAAAGAAAACAAAGATCACCACCATCACCCAAAAAAAGACCAAAAAACAAAAACCAAACCATCAATTGCCCCAAAAGTAACAACTGAAGCCTGCTTGAATTAGGGCTTTCAACAAGACAACATTGTCAGCAATGAATCAGCAAGTCTCTTTTACACAAAAGAAAGAAAACAGAAGTAGACTGCATTTTCAATTTTGATAGTGCTTTCTGTAAGTGAAAAAAGCCTTATCTAAAGCCTTTAAATACACTTTCTGCTGAGATCATTATTGACATTATAAAAACAGCATTTTGCTCCAAGATCACAGAGATCTTCTCAAGAAGCCAAAACCTGTCAATGTATGGTAATTTTTGTTACATATTTGAGCTCAATGTAGGAAACTCATCAAGAAATACAACAAAAATATATCTATTACTGATTGCTGTCTCTCTCACTAACTTCACTACAACACTACTATTTTTAAGACTCTACATTTACTTCTTTTTACAGAAAACCAGACAGTAAGATGCATCTTTCGAAGTTTTTTAAGCATTAAACATGAACAACCTGAAAAGATGGATAACTACTAATTAACAAGATTAATTATTAGCTGCCATTTACGCACACCAGCTAGAGTGGCACTAACCTCCTTTCTCTTCTGTAGTAGGAGTTCCAGCCTATCATTAGCTCGTTTCCCAATGATTTTATTTCTTTCTGCTTCATACTGCCGCTGAGTGTTGTCCATGTTAATACTCAGATTTAATGCCACATTCACTAAAGCAGTCATCAGTTTCATGGCTACAAAAATAAGTGAAAAGAATAGGGATTATTTAAAAGGTTACTTGATCTTAGAAGAAAAATCTTGACACCTCTTTTCCTGTCAATCCTTTCTGCATCTATGAAAATATATTTGCTGTAATCTTTTTGATACACAAACTTATGCCATGTTCTACTAAACACTGCACCATTATTTCTCAGGACAGCAGATACAATATTTCTATTCTGTTCTTTTTTGTCACTTCTTTAATGCTGTATTTTTATTGTAAGTATATTATTATTGCTGAACTGAGACAGGGGATCTGTTTCCTCCCCAAAATGAAGGTAGAATGTAAGATTTACGAACACAACTCAAGAAATACTAAAACAATTGTTATCAGAGTCAGTTAGATTGGTATCATTCAATCTTAAATATACAAGAAGTTTCTTTCCTCAAAAGTAAATGTCTTAGACAACCAATACCACCATATCACACACCAGTCTTTTCCCCTCAATTTAATTTTAACAAGGTGCAGGTTTTTCAAAGATTCATTTATTAGCAGAAGCAGAGAAAAACACATTAGCCAACTAGAAGTCAGAAAACCAAAACATAAAGTACATTTGCATGTATTAGTCAATAGAGTACAACAGTCAGAACTGATGATAGAGCAGAATCTGTAGGCTCTCCTGAAAGAAAAGGGTTTGCTCCTCTCTCCAAAAGCAATGCTCTGGCTGGTAGCAGTCTCACCCAGCAGCAGCCCCAGGTGCTGATGCCAAGGCAAGAGAGGCAGCGAGGATCCAGCAGAACAGGCAGGACTGGGGCCAGCTGTTCATCAGCCAGCTCAGGGGAAGCTAACAGTAATTACCTGCAGTGTGGCAAACCCTCCATTGCACACACAGCCTAAATTCACCTTCTTCAAAGCAAAATTGCTCCAATAACCTCACACAATGCCATTCACAATCCCTCCTCAGCAACCAGTGCAAGTTTAGGACTCCCTTATCCAAGCAGCTCATCCTTTGTCCATACAAAGACATATTCCTTTGAAACACTCTCTACTTAACTCGTAAGGGATTTCTTCACAATTTAACACATTGGGAAAAAAAATTAAGTGAAAAGGTCAATTACATAAAGCATAAGGAAACTTAGAGACTCTATTACTGATAAAAAAATTCTTTGAAATTATCTCTAATGTGAAGACTAGAAATGCTACTTTACACAGTGCCATGGCCTCAATATGTAGCACAATTTAAGTTTGTAGTAAAAAATTGCACCCAACATAAACTACAACTTCTGTTTCATTAAATGCAGAGCATGAACAGGTTCAACTGCATTTGACATTAAAAGACACCTACACCCTTATTTATGACCAAAGACAAACTAGTAAAATCAACTGAAAAAGTTTCTTCTATTTACTTTTCTACTAAAGTTAATAAAAATTAAGTACCAGACAGCTAGCAAAGAATGCTTTAAAATAGAGCTGTTTTCAGTAACAAAAATCCAACATAGAAAGCTTGTCCCAAAGCGAGTTGCATCAGATGAAAACTGTGTCACACAAAAACCCCACAAGTTGGATGCTGAGTATCACGAAGTTTCAGCAGAGTAGTTCTGTGCTGTGCAAGACAAGAATGACATGTGAGCAGAGCCAAAGAAGGGAAGGCACTGACCTGCCAGGGTGCTGGTGTGCCGGAAGGCCCTGACCTGCGAGTCAGAGAGCCCCGTGAGCAGCGAGATGACCGTGTCCATCATGTACTCGTCGTAGATGATGCTGTACTGGCACTGCCGCACCAGCACCCCAATGAACTCGCAGAAACTCGACTTGAACTTCTTCCACTGCGGGCCAGCCATGGTTAGGGGATAATCCCCACTATCCTATTAAAACACAGAAAAGGAAACAGGAAACTCTTTCAAACACCTTAAAAGTTGTTCCATTAAATCAAGATTGAGAGATGGGTACAACTTTAAAGGCAAAATCTCAGAGGCCTTAAAAATGGTACATAAGAGAGTATGATTCCACAAATACAAGTATACTTTGCAGCTGAGGCTTGTTGTAACACGAAGACAACATTCTAACTACTAATTTCTCTTTCTTGTTTGATGTAAAAAAAAAAGGAAAAAATTATTTGCCTTACAAATCTGCTTTGTTACACTAGAACTATCACATGAACAATTAGGTGACAGGTTTAGGAACAGGTCAGGACCATAATGAAGTTTACAGGGAAATGTTTATGTATCAGATTGAAACTTCCTGAAGTTTCTTACAACACCTTGAATATAACAAATGTGTGTCCTCTGCTGGCATGGGAGCCTTTACAAATAATGGTAAAATGACAGGGACAAAAAAAGAATCATTCGTGTCAGTGCCTCTGTGAACAGTTTCTTTAAGAGGCTGAACAACAATACAGGTTGAAAAATAAAGCATCCATGAAAAGGGATTAGAAATCTGAGAGCTGCTCATTAGAATTCTGTTACAAGAAAAAGTGAGTGTGACATAGTGATAAAAACCCCATGTACCAACAGTCCCAGGTGTGGCTTTATAAATTTCACACAATACTGCCTTAGAGTAATCAAATCCATTTATGCATTGAGGTAGTTTTAAGGAACACTAAAATCCTTTTAAAGAAAAGGATATTACATTTTCTCCTCAGTTGAAGTTATGGATTTTTTTAATTATTGGAGGGGTGGCAGTGGAGGGAATTGTTTCTGTACTAGATAAATTTGTAGAGGAGGTTTTAAAGCTACATGGACATTCTCTGGAACACAGGCTGAAAGGAATACCATTCAAACCCAGGAAAACAAAAAACAAATGAAAGCCAAATGAAACCAACAAACCACCCCCCGCCCCCCGCCCCAAAAATAAAAACCACAACAAACACAACAAAATAACCCTACAGCCACCAAAAAAAAAACCCAAAACATCTAATTTACCCCAACACTCTGTGGAACAGAAAGTGACAATTTAGAGGGAAAGAAACTATAATCCCTATGAAAGGAAAAGCATTAGTCTTCAATTTGAGAATAAACAAATTTAAATACCTACAATTTGTAGATTAATGGATGCACAGAGATAAATTCCATGACCATTTTAAAGACAATTTAAGGTTTTATATCAACAGCAAGATAGGGAGGCATCCCCCATAGCATCACCATAGTAGGAGTTCCCACTATTTAAAAACTGCAATATTGACTTCTTAAGCCATTAATAAAATAAGTAGCATATGTGCAGAGCTTTACTTCCTAGTCTTGTAAGTTCAGTGAAATAAGAGAGTTTAACATTTCCACTCATAAAAGACCTGTAATTTTTGTAACTCCTTATTCTTGAAATAGATGTCTAGCAACATGATCCAGCAAGATTAGGACAGGTCAAAAGAAAATAAAAATGAATACATAATCAGCACTTCATTCAATTACCTCATCAAATTCTTCAGTCATTTTTCGGATTATTTCAGAATTCTGCATATGTCGGAACATCTCTGCTGTAACAACTCCTACAATTCAGATATTAGGTCATTAGCACTGTTAATGTGAAAGCTGTAGATGGCAGATGACATGCCTCCTGCTACAATGTCCAAATAACCCATTTTCACCTAATCTACTGGTTACACATGTATAGTTCTAATAAATTTCCATTTTTTTCTTCCAGCATCCCTGTATAACAAGTACTTAGAACCATTTATTTATGTGAGGTTTGCTACTGTTCTGAAGAAGTGTGTGTGTGTGCATGTACACACACATCTAGAATTCACTCATTCACTCACGTTCAGAAGCCAAAGATACTCATGCCAGACCTCTGTACCAGTGAGCATTACACCAGCTCAAGTGACCTTTTGGGACTCAAGATTCTAAATGGTGCAAGACAATTTTCAACAGCTGAATTGCTACTTATTTATTACTACTCTGTAATAAACAGAGTGCTTTCATGCAATTTCTATTTGTCTTGGCCTCAAATTGTTAGACGCCCCAACGTTTACAGCAAAATTCATTACAAGATCATCACAGAAAGCATTAGAAGATTCTGCAGCTTTATCTCGTAACAAAAATCAAAAGGTCACTACTCTCCAAAGCGCAGATACCCTCCCAGGAACACTGTTAGCTTTCTGGAGATTTACACATGTTGAAAGTTTATCAGGACAGAGAAACCCTTGAACAAATTACAAATGACATCCAGTCCTCCTCTATCAAGCACAGTGGTATCGAGGCATCAACACTGCAAGGCAAGTTACCTGCTCTTTAAAAGGAGGTGAGAGGTAAAAGAATGGAGGACGTGGAAATGAGGGAAGAAAAATCAGAAAATACAGAAAAAATATATGGAAACACAAACTTATTGTAGACAAGATATCATTAAGCTGTCCATAATACCTTCTGAAACAAGCATGTCTACAAAAGCTATGAAGCAATCTTAATCAGTGATAAAAAACAGGTGCATCCAAATTAGAACTCCAAAACTGAACAAGCTGAACTACCAGTAATAGGAAAGATGATTTTCTGAAATAATAGCAGGAACAGAGGAAGCACATGTTAAGCACCAGTACTGATTTCTATCTGCTGCAAATACAAAAGGCTTAATCAACACTTTAAACTCCAGTGTAAGAATTCTAAACCTCCTGCTCCCACCTTCAGAAATACTTGTTTAACTCCAAGAGGCTGATAATGTAAACCAGCTCTGGGGGTGAAGCAGTCTGACAGCCTCAGCAGTATGAAAGCAAAGACTGAGAACCACGCTATCATATTGCTTAAACAGCTGAGTAACCATTTCAGTACCTTACCTTTGCAGCCTGAACACTGAATAAAGAAGTTAATGAGATCAAGAAGTGCTATATCTCGGTCATGTTTGTATGACTCTATCCAGTCATCCACTACAGACTGAAAGAAAACAAATAAAAAGGCACTGCTCAGTTTTCATAAATTGAAGACGTCGTTTCTTAACTGCTTTAGAATAGAATAGAACTTAAAATAAAATAGTTAACTTAAAATTATTACTAAAACTTTTCCAGATAAGCAAATGCTGAGGGCCATGGAGAAAACTTTGTACTCTGCTGAAATGGACTTTAGTTAAAAAATAATTTTTGAAAAATTGACAAAGATTCAGGTATCAATTTCCCAACTCGACAAGAGTAATCAGACCTGGCAAAGGTCCTTTTTGGCTTTGGAAAGCAAAATATTTTGACTGCATCATTTTTAACAGTTAAAAAGTCATGAAGATGCAACTACTGATAACTGGCTGAAAAGCTGCACACAGAGCAACAGCTAGAGAAGTATTGCTTTTCCACTTGCTTTGAAATAGAACAAAAGAGGATGGGAGAATCAGAATTTTTCTGTGCAAATACATCCAAGTAATTTGCTCTTGTTCCCAGCAGTAATGCAGGAGCCTGCAAACCTTGAGAGGGCTGCAGAGAGACTCAGCTTCCTGCATATGTATTCCAGGAGCTGCAAACTCTACGTTTCCAGTCCCAAAGATCGTCTTTGTTCCACAGTGCCAGGAGTCACATGAGCCAGTCAGCAGGAAAGCTTCATGGCTGACAGGCTTACACCTATTACACTTTAACCCTGTCTCCACTGGCAGACTCACAAACAGGCAAACACTCACCTGAATTAAAAAAACCCAAACAATAAAACCAGTGCTGTATTTCTCAACAGTCTGACTTCAGTCCTGTTAGGAAATGCAGTGGGGAGAGTGCCTAAAGTAGATACTTGAGGGGGTTAAATTTCCCCTAAGGTGACCTGGCCAGAGTATATTGCTACCCTGTAATTGGCTGGAATTTGGGTCAGGAAATTTAAAGAGGAGCCTGTAAGTTGTAGCTAGTGATATTACTTTGGATGAGAGAAGAGAAGCAACTATTTATTTTCAGATAATCTAAGCTCTGGATGCATGTAAAAACTAACGATTCTTGTTAAGTTCTATGAAAACAGTAAGTCTAAACCACATTTGTCTTTAGTTACCACCACACAAAAAGGACTTAGAAGTTATGCAATCTAAAATAATCTTTCTTCATTCAGGATACTAAAAACTCACTTTGAATTGTAGTATGAATTTATTCATTTTGTATGTGATTATTCATGAATAACATTTAGAAATGAAAAATCAGTTCATTCGAATTCTAATATCAACAAAGCAAAACCACTTTATTTTGATTCTTATATACAAGTAAAAACAGCAAAGTGAAGGAAAAAGTTACTTTAGACTTCATTTGATTAAATTGCATGTAGACGGAAATATTGTTACATTGAAATTACATCTACACCCAAGCCAGAGGTATCCCAGGTCTTACCTGCATAGCACTCTTGCCCATTTTAACCACTTCAAAGAGCATCATGTTTTCCACACCATTCTGTTGGTGATGTCCATTCATCCGATTCGGACCACCAGGTTTCCCTCCTCCGTTCCCACTTTTTCCCTTCTCTGCTGGTCCTTTTTTTCCTTTTTTACAGGTCTGCAATCACACACACAAGAGGTTTTACTTGTATGAAGTATTAAAAAAAAAATCACTATCCATACCATGACAAATATAGACAAGGCCTTTGATTTTCAGCAACCATATTTTTAAATGTTTTTTATATATATATGTGTGTGTGTATGTATATATAAATAAAAATTCAAAAGCTGAAAACAGCAGATCCTGAGCGATACAAAGATCAGCAAGAACTCTACAGGCTCTACAGCAGCCAGACAAACATGAAGTCCAGATTACAGGACACATGTGTAAAATCTATAATCTATAATCTGTAATCTATCTGAGGCTCATGGGGTGCCAGTGAGGGTCACAGCCCAGGCCAGCACAGGGCAGGGAGGGGGCCACAAGCTCTGCCTGGGAAGCCCGTGTGAGGCACATGGGGAGGACAACTGTCCAAGCAAGGGAGAGAAGGGCTGGGAACTGGGTTTAAACCTCCCACTCCAGTACTGTAACCTCCTGTCTGCAACCTGTGAAACAAAACCCTTGTAACTGAATTATTGTTCTGTTCACTCTTCAAACACAGACACAGAATACATGACAGATTTAAGTACAGGATGGAAAATATGCCAAGAGACCAATCAAATCAAAGCTTATCCTTTCCTCCCCTACCTCCCTTATGCCTTCAGAGCACTAAGAAAACATCACAGAAATAGTCAAGATGAAGCATTTCCACACAAACACAAATATGAACTCTCTTCACAGAACACGTGCATTTTCAGAATATGTTCCTTGCTCATTCAACTTCAAAGCAAGTGCTAAACTCTTCAATTCAACAGTAGAAATGTTTCGGTATCCCTAAAGACTGAACATACTTTGCCTTTGCCTTGTTTTTGGTTTTTTCCTTCAATATCCTCAAAGTCTGTATCAGAAGAGAAGTGTGTTTCAGACTCCCTGCAAGGATAAAAAGAGAAACCATTCACACATTTCATCAGAAACATTCTTAAATATACTATATAAAATCACAGTATGCTCTCAGTCCACTAAGTCAACACCAACAGTGAAACTCTGCCCAAGCCTGCTGTTGAGGAACAGAGCATCTCCCCACTCCCACTGTCCCCTCCAAACAATGCACCTGTGAGGGATGCCATACAGGAAGATCTAAAAGATTTGAGGGTAGGTAGAAAATGGAAGCAGGCTGGGAACCATGCCTTTGACATGTGACAAACATGACAACTTCTCAAAAAGCAAAGAGCTTTAAATATTGGCCACAAGTACTTAAAATGAGAAGGAGAAAAAACCCAACAGTAAAAAAAAAAACAAAACAAAACAAAAAAAACCACCACAAAATCCCAAAAGCATCGCTTTCCCTGACAACCAAAGTGTCTCAACAGATTTCTTGCTGTTGGAAACTCAGTAAACAATTGAGGTTTGCACTTTTCTGCTCAAAGGTACAGAAAAGACGTTTAGGTCAGGTTTCCTCATCAAAAAGGTAAGCTGTTTAGGCTTGTAAGGTAAAAACATACTAAACACACAACTCCTTTGTTTAATTTCCTACACATTAAAAAACACAGCATTGATACACAAATCCTTAATTGGCAACATGGATAGGAAGGTGTGTGAAATGAGCTGAATTATTAATAGAGAGTGCTTGGCTTGTGTATTCTCTATTTCTACATTTCCTGTAGAAATTAACTGAAACGATGCTTCGAGAGCTCATTTTAACACCCAGATGCAGTACAATGACTTTGAGAGACACTTCCTGATCCAATTAACAAAACAATCGGAAAGATGACCGGAGGCACGGGAGACTCATTCCTATGGATTTCTTTCCAGCCCTCCAAAACACTCCAGAACCTCGCAGTCCCTCACTAGTGCAAGTGGCTGAAAGGAGCTTGCTGCCTTTTGACGTGGGTTCTGCTGTGTCTGGTTCTGCTGACTATGTGAGCTGATACGGACTGGAAAAGCCTGCAATCCAGGACATTGGGGGGAAGAGTGTAAGAAAGAAAAAAGGTGGGAAAAATTTCCTCTTT
This sequence comes from Phylloscopus trochilus trochilus, assembly GCA_016584745.2. NCBI lineage: Eukaryota > Metazoa > Chordata > Aves > Passeriformes > Phylloscopidae > Phylloscopus > Phylloscopus trochilus. The sequence goes on along the minus strand of WQNJ02000046.1, from coordinate 578,586 downwards.
GAAGATTCCTAGATGTTCCTATTTTCACAGGAAAGAAGGCTTAGTAAAATTATGTCAAAAACACCAAGGAACTGATGCCGGAAGGAAGCCATTACTTTGGCTTTAACTAAAGCATTTGGCACTACCCATTTTAAACATTAAGTGACCTGCCCCAGTTAAGGGCAAATATTTCAACTACTTAATTTATAATCAGATTTAAAAAATATTTTTAAAACTTTTTTAAGTTACTGCTGAATTAATACTCAAGAAAAAAATTAAAACAATGCTTTTATCAACATCTCAATAGAGAAAATCCCACAACACTATCTTTCATTATGTTTCCTTGTTTCCCAAAGAAAGTACACTGTCACACAAAAGAAGAGATAGTACATTTACAAACGGAACTACAAAATTTTAAAGCACTTACTGGAGGAGAGTAAAATCAGTTGGTATTTCTGGAGCTGCTATCATTTCTTTATCATCTTCTGGAACACCACTGTATTAGAAAGATATTCAAAAAGCAGTCTGAAGTGTAAGCTTACTTTTCTTTCTTCCTTTGTAGCAGACAACTTCTAGAATAAAATAAATCAAAAAATACAGTGAAAATTATTCCACATATGGGAGGATAAATGAGTTGGAAATACAGAAAATGCAGATCACACTATCCTGTTTCCAACCCAGCTTTCTCCTGTTTAAAGACTTTAAGTCCTCTCATATCCTACTACAAAGTGACTCCACAAATGGTAAAATAATGATACAGAAACACTGCAAAAAACCCCAACCAAACAAAATGTAACAAAAAATACAAGCAAACAAACCCAACCAAAACACAAAGAGATGAACAACCCCCCAAACCCAGCACCCACATTTTCTGAATAGCATGAGCAAACTGGAACGGTTTTCATTAACACCTCTAAGCAGCAGAGCCCAGAATTGACAGCACTAGGGTAATTCTAGTTGACCAAACCCAAACCAGACTCAATGTTGAACTTGAAGCACAGTATGTGTGTATTTCAGGATATTATATATGGCAACTTTGTATCTCCAATTTGCCAACTTCCCTGTAATTTTCCATAAATTGCTCTTACAACAAGTTCTAATCTGCTGTTACAACAAGCTGCTTCACAACTCCATGTCTTCCAGAGTTGATAAACCAGACTTACAACAGGTTTAACATTTGAAGCATTTGTCAAGACTCTTAGGAGTGTCAATGAAGATAATACTATCCACATAGGCTATAGGAAAACACTGGAAACACAACTGTTTTAGCAAGAAAACTAAAGACTGTGAAATACTTGTTTTAAACTTCATTATAATACTCGTCATTAAAATAAATTTAGGGGTTTTCTCTTATTTTCCTCTTCTTAAGGGAAAAAAAAACCTCCCTGGATACTTTAAAAGCAAGTTTTAGCCATCCGGGCTGAAGTTTTCTATGTCACTTGGCTCCCAGGCTAACTTTTACACAGTGAAATTAAGAAAGCATGATGTTCAGGTATTTTAACAACAGAATACCAAGGTGGAAAACCTTCAGAGTCAGTCTGCTGACTTCACAGCTTCCTGGAGTGATTAGGTATTTGAGGGAAAGGTTTGATTTTGGCATGCTAATAAGCACATGTTGTTCAAAGTCTGGTAGCTCTGCCCCAGAGACTGCATTTCAACTGAGCATGTGGCAGAGAGGCTGGACAGGTTTTCTCCTGCAAGTACTGATTCCAAATGCTAGGGGCCACTGTAGCTTCCAGGATTTAGAGAGATGAGAGAAACCATAAGCCCTGTACTTATCACACTCTCTTTCTTCACATTTTACATAATTACATTAAAGCAGAGAACCACAGTGGAAATAAACAGTGGCAAAGGCAAGGAGATTGCAGATGATCAATCTCAAGACAGTCTGCAACCCAGCAGAAGATCAGAGCCTGCTGCACATGGCAGCAGCCTGTGCCACTGCCTTGCTGCCCTCTCCAGAGGCACCACAGGGCACAGAGCGGTGCATCCATCACACTCCCTGCAGGAACCCCTGGCACGGCACCAGCCCCTGCCCAGCCATTCACCTTTGGAGGCTCTGCTGATTCAGGATCACCCAATGAGGTCCCCACTAAAATGGGCAAAATACAACTCAAGTATTTCCCCCCAGATTCTCAAGATAAGCGGGTTCAAGAGCAGATATCCAGAGCCAGGAAACACAAGGCTGCATAGTCACCAGCAGGGGTGATCAGAATTCCCTTCTTTGATGGCAAGGTGCTATTATACCATCCAGGCTGTCTGTGAAATGCCATGCTCAGCAGCTAACATATTGGAAAGCTTTACTTTGGAATTTCTAAATGTATTTTGTATTTATTTATCTCTAAATTTTGATTCCAATCAGCAACTCAAACTTGGAAAAAAGCAAACACTTTGATGCCTTGGTTATCAGGCTGGCACCTGCTCAGATGCACAGGGAGCGGGGAACAGAAAAAAGAAAAATTAAGAAGAAAGATAAACATTGACACAAGTTCTTTTTGAGGTATGCCTGTGATTCAGTCCCAGTGCAAAGCAGAGATGCAAACTTCAAAAACCACACCGCCCAGTTTCAAGTTCAACCTGTCTACCAATGTGTTGGTACTTGATTCCTTCTGGTTTACGTTTTTCAATGTTAGGAGGGCAAGACATCCACTAAAGTGACAATTAGGATACTTTCAGCAAATTGCCTCCTTACAGGAAAACCAAACATAATATCCTACCAAATTTTGCAAAAGTCTCCATAAATTCTTATAAATGCAGAAATTAAAGAAAAAACCCCAAAACTATGAAAAAGAATGGGCAAATTATTACAGTACTTGTTCTCTATATCAAACAAGCCAAATAAATCACTAACAAAAGCTGTCTGCCATTTACACCAAATTGAACTTCTTGTCAGAACTGTTCATCTTAGTACAGACCACAAAACACGAGAGAAATGTGGCATTTGTCAGAATCACCGCCTGGAACAGAATAACATATCAAGTTCTTGCTTGATGCTGAAGCATTTAACTACTGAGATTTTTTTTTATTTTTTTCTTGAAGGTAGAACAAACTTAGCCCTCATGAGTACAGCTATATACTGGTATTCTGGAAAACAGAAGCTAGAGATGAACATCCAGCAACGGTGTACAAAGGAAGGGTGTAAGGAATCTCAAGCTCAAATTCCAGCAATGACCAAAAAAACCCTTGCACTGTCCTAGGAAAGAATAATTTTGCAAGACTCACACACATCCAGAGTGAAGGTCTTTTGATGCTCAGCCAGCAGGGTCAACCCAGTCCAGTAAGGCCTTTCTGGCAGAGGCCAAGAGAAGCTGCCCAAGGAAGAACACTATTTCCCTTAGAGCAAAGTTTCCCTGAATACTTCCCTGGCATCCAGAAACAATCTATGGATTTTGCTGGCCAGAGAGGTTCTCCCTGTACTTCACAACACCTTAGGTTTTCCATTAATACTTCCAAATAGTTTTTGAACTCAATACTCAGTGGAGGGTCTTCCATCCAAGAACTCCCACAGCCCAGTTCCATACTATAAAACGGCATATTCTGTGCCTTGAGTTTATCACTTTCCAACTTCATGTCGTGTTCTCTTGTTTTGGTATGGGAAGAGTGACACTGGTCATTCCCCAAGATCCTTCATCTCATGAAACACCTCCTGGAAATTCAAGACCACCGCCAGCCACGTCTTCACGCCCACACTGGATGACTCATCCAAAGCATGTGGTTCAGGAAATCAATACAAAAGGATGCTTACAGGGATGATTTTCCTACCAAAACTTGTTAAACCTATCAAGTTCATGTATCACAGGGAAATCTGAAAAGAAAGAAGTGAAATTCTTGCAGATGTCATTCCAAACAATGCAAGTCTGCATTATCTATTACACGTGTTCTAATACACAGATTATTTTAAGAACTCTAGGAAGTTAATTCTAAACTAAACCATATCATAAAAATCGGCTCTTGAGTTTCTTTTTTGGCATGTTCACAGAATTCCAATTTTAATTTTCCCAAGCAGATACTGAAATCTCTCAAGCCTGTGAAAACTCTAAAAGGCATTCAACTTTGTGAAATCATAATTAAATTATTAACTATAAAAAGAAAATGTATCCTGCTGAAGGATCACAAGGTGGAGCTCTAGCCTAAAGCTAACTGAAGAAACTCCAAAAGACAGGTCATCCAGAGGTTGACCTAGTTATTTCTCTGCAATAAACTTTACAACAAATTGCCTAAATTGCAATAATATTGTAGCACATTTCCTTTAGATTTGTATTCAGATTGTTAAGACACCAGAGGATTTCTTCATCTTTTGTGAAATAAAGGCAGATACGTTTGACTCCAATGACTCTTACAAAGACAAAAATGCATACAGCTCCTGTAGTATGACTAGTCTCGGTATTTAGCTTCCAAAACAAGCAGAAGAATTTCAGAAAACATTATAAGAGCAGAAATAATGTATCCTTTTATTGTACCTTGCTATTTAAAACTCTGTCAACAAAATATTAATGAACTCAAAAACCTACTGGAACAACAGGAGCAGTCCAGCATCAGTAATCAGACATAATGCTTCCAAACTGTAAATGTAGGAGGGGTTTCTACTTCAAAGAATTTGACTGTTAAAAGCAAGAGGCAAGCATGAAACACTGTCAAGATTCTAAAAGCACATTCATTGAAAACCAGATTTAAATCTTAAAGGCTATTCATCCCTTTGACACGAATACTTAGATATGGTTGTGATTAACTCAAATACCTTGGGCAGCTGTTGACTCTGCCAGAAGGTGACAGAATTCACTGGCAGAATTCACTCAGTAACACATCTGCTGCCATCAGCAGTTGCTGAGGGCTACCTGTCCTCCCACAATTCCTAGTACATGCACAGATAAATGAATGCAACTCTGAGCAGCCTTTGCTCTAAGAATATACCTAATTATATCTGTAGGTACACACACACTGTACAGAATCACAGAAGCAGTGCTAAATGTTTGTTTTGTACACCTGTGTAAATGCAGTAACTCCAGTGTTATTGACCAAGCTCACTGTGAGGTTTCAGGGGAGATTCTGAGCAAGTGCATGACATTCCCTACAGACCTTCAGAGTGTTATTTCTACCAACAGTATACAACCTAATATTTCAGCTGCCAGCAAGCTTTAAAGCAATTCTGCAATTTGAGTAAAGTACAGAAAACATCCTTCAAGCATAATTCTGTCATCTAACTGTACTTTAATTAGTTATAACCATATCAAGCAGTTTTGATCATATTAAGGTAGTGCAATCAACACTAAACAAAATAATAATGAAGTTAATAACTTTTTGTGTGTGGTTATTTTTGTGCTGTTTGCTTAACAAATGAGACTTGTAATTCCTTTACAGAAAGACCTGAACTAGAGACCATCAATCTACATTCTCCCTTGCTTACCAAGAGAGACACGGTCAATGTACACAGGACCAGCCCACTGTGCCAAAGCCAGAGGACAGTTAACATGCCAACAAAGAACCTAAATCACTGAATTCACACAGCCCGTATCTTTTCAGTCTCTGCCTTCATATTTTTTCCCTTACCTTCCAGCTGTTACACCCCCTCCACACCACTTGGGATCACACACCTCTCCATCTTTCAAAAAATTTTAAAAAGCTGTATTATGATGGCTATGTTGATTTTATGCCATTACTACCATTTTTTCCCCCTGGCCTGCTCTTTATTCATTTTTTATAACACTTGCTCTTTAGTTCATACAACAAGTCTGCTGAATAAGTGGGAAAGAGCCATCTCAGAACATGCTTTTCCAACACCGTGGGCTGTTACTGAAAGCAGTAGGTTTTCCTCTCCTCTCTCTAAACACTCAGGAAAGCTGCTGCTCCTTCTGGCACTCAGGCAAACCAGCAGCAAGCAAATTATAAACCCAAAAGCATTTCCTTCCCCCCTGATTAGCCCTCCATTGCATCAGCCAACTGAATGGACTCCTCCTGCAGCCACACAAGGCACTGGATGCAGCAGTGGCAGCTGAACTGCACCTTCAGTGAGGAGCTTTGCCAAGGTCAGAGCATCACCACCAGCACAGCAGAGCTCTGCTGTGTCCCCACTGCAGGCCTGGCAGGGCTCCTGCCGGGGTTCCTGCCCCTCTGCAAGCACCGTGCCTGGGACACACACACGGCCTGCGGCAGCACCTTCCATCCCTAAACTCACCAGGCACCTGCCCAGCCTCAGCTGTCTCCTGAAAGCCTTCTCCCTGTTCTTCTGCACATGCATCTCCTCCTTCTCATGATACAGCAGCCAGCACAGCCAGGAGCCCAGCTGAGAGCAGCCGAGGGACCCCAAACCTGAGCGAGGCAGCCATGGAAACACAGAGGTAATGCACACACTGGTCCACACAAAGTAAAATTTGTTTTCACGGTTTAATGCTATGAAAGTAAAATCTCAAACAGGCTTTATTGAGGGGGGAGAAGGAAGAATGAAAGAAAATACAAATTTAAATGGCATATGAAAGAAATCAGGGTGATACTCGAAGCAAAGGTTGAGACTTTACCCCAAATTTAGAGACTTGAAAAGTGAATAATATACAAAGATCTTTGTACAACCACTAATAAGTCTGCCAATCTCAACAACACCACCAAATAATTCTCTCATTAAAAGTACTTTTTGATTTTTGCTAGTTTTATTAAATGTGTGGAACAACTATTTCAGAAGGAAAAAGGCTTGCTACTTTGAGTGCTTCACAGTCATAGGACTGCTTAATGAAGTACCATTAATACCATCAATATCTTTAATAAAGTTAAATGCTATTTTGAAATATAAATACACCGTTACTGCTTGAGTCCTATGAGGTTTTTATAGTGGCAACTAGTAATTCACACTGTCCAGTAAAATGTGGCTTTAAAAGACTCAATACATGCATTACAGTATCTGAAAGATTATTGAACTGTACAATAAATGCAACTATTATGCTTATTAAAGGGGAAAACACCTGTGTTACTCTCTAATGATCCTGCCCAACAATGTTTCCAAGCTTTGCTAAAATGCACCTGAAATTCCCACATATCTTTTAAATGGTTTGGGTTTGGATGTCTTAAAGAACGCAAAGGTAAGACAACGAAAGTAGAAGTTACACCTCATTGTGTTTGTCACATCTTGCCTTGCCAAAGAAGAGATTGCTTCCAGATGTTGTAGTCTGACTGCGTGGAAAATGAGGCTCTTAGGAAGAATAAAAGCCAAGTCAGATAACAACCAAGACTTTAAAAAAATAAATAAGTGGGGAAAAAAAGTGGGGAAAAAAGCCACATATGCCTACTTAAGTCAAAGAAGAAGTACTGGTTCATTTATGATACAAGGCAAGCACACCCTCCAGCTGCCTAAATGCCGTAAATTTCCAAACTAAACTACACAATAGAACAATATGCCTCTTCACATACTGATTTTTCAAAAATGTACTTTGCACATCACCTCAGAATCTTTGCTCTTGTAAAAGCTGGGGGTGAAGACATGCACAGTCGACAGCAAGCAGGTAGGTAACCTGCTCCACAGCAAATCCTTGAGCAGAATTAGCATTTTTCAAATGCACAGCTATCCCCCATCTAGCAAGTTCTATTTTTTGTTCTGCCACTGATCCATGTGAGGCTACAAGTTGCCTCACTTTAGTGGAGCCCCACTGCTTCCCTCCTACTACACAGATTTTCCCCTTAAAAAAGCCCAGGTCCCTAGGGGTTTGTGCCCAAAACTTTGGGCATTTTTACCAAAAACTGCATTTGATTACCAACTCTGGAGGACAGACTATACAAGCATATTCTGCAACAGCTTCAGCTGCTATTCCAAGATACAGTCAGTATTGGATGACTGAAATAAGGGAAAACCCTATAAAATAAAAGTACTGAAGAATGGAAAGTAAAATCTCTCAAGCACATCTCCCAGTCAGCTTGTGTTGGCCCTGGTCACAGCACACTCCATCAAAATCCGGCCATCAAAAAAGAAGAGAAATATTTAGGGAAAAAAAAAAAATAAAATTTGCCACATCCAAACCAAGCAGTTTGACAGCTAAAACCTGAGCCTTTCAAAAGTGGATTATGGTTCTTTCAACAATCAACCTAAATAATCACCCTCACAAAATAAAATTCAAGCAAACTACACATGTATGCAGAAGTTAGCTTCACTTCTAAAACAGAAGAAATTAAGATAAAAACCTTGTTATCTTTCATTAAAAACTTATTTCAGCAACTCTGCCAACCTCAGAACATCTGTGCCCCATACATCCTCAGTCACAACTTAAACATTTTTAATACCCAACATTTTGTTCTTGTTCTCCCTCATAACATTTGGGCTAAAAGCCCAATTGGTTTGTTTGGAGATTTGCAGTACTGAATACTAAATTTATATGAAACAGCAGTTGTGATGTGATTTCCTCCATACAATTTGGAGAACTGAATAGATCCACAATGAAGAACCTTCATAACCCATTAATTCACAACTACTGGATGAAAAAAGTACATATTATCATCACTAAGTCTAAACCTGACTCTCCCCTTTTTCTTTATTCACCCAAAACAGAGTCCTCTTAAAAAAATTCTGTGGGATAGATGACTGGCACTGAAACCTCATGTATGAGACATTCACTGAACATCCAGAGGAAAGGAGCCTCTGCTTGTGTATGTCTTAAGAACATTGCAAAAATATTGGCATTATTTAAATCAATCCATTTTTTCAACTCTATAATTGCTTACTTGTGGCAGGTAAAAAATTAAGCCAACTGGGAGTGCTCTAACAAAACAGGCCTGTTTTATGAAAGCTAACATAAAAGAGTATCAAACCCAGGTTTTTTAGAGACCAGTCTCATTTTACCAAGTAAGCTGACAAATATTGAGCAGGTCTTGATGTGTGTAAAATATTCTGAAGAAAATGTCAGTGAGACTTGTCCTTTTGAAGTTACCATTATAAGAGCCTCTATTACTGTGGAGTATCCTTTACACAGGAGCATCCATTCTACACAGACCTAAAACATACAAGTAGAGCTCGTTAAATCAACCAAAATTAAACCTTTGGTTTCTTAATTTAATCTTAAAAAAAAAAATAATCCACAAAGCTGTACCTCTACACATTTGATCCTGAGTAAATTTATCATGTAAATAAAGCTAGTAGCTCCCTCCTCTTTCAAGAGATAGTTATACCCTACAGCTAAATTTATATTATGTTGAAAATTTACTGATGACATTATGCAAGTATCATAATTTGTAGTAAATATTTTATTGGAGCCATGTTCAATACAATGAAAATATTAAAACTACAACTATCAGACATACAAGCTCAGCAACACACTAGAAGCTGCTGAGATGAGGTACTTACTTTCAGCCTTTTCCCTGTATTTTCTTTTTTGAAAAAAAGCAGCAGTAGTGCCAGATGTCTCTTAAACAAGCTCCATGTGCAAGGACTGCTCCCCCTCCCCCAGTGCAGGCAGGCACTCTGGAGCAGGGGTACCCCGGTGAGCTGCATTCCCACCTGCCCCACGCTCCTGGAAACCCAGAGCATCTCCCAGCACCTGCAGCCACAATGCCCTCACCTCCAGCACACCGAACGAGGCTCGCATGCTAAATACTGCTTGCTTTCTCTTCCTTCCAGCCCAGACAAAAATGCCATCTCAGGCATAAGGAACGAAATCCAGCTATTGTTTTCACCTGATGTCACATACAAAAAGAATATCCTTTTTTAGCCATCATAGTTTACTAGCCCCTTCTCTAAAGGGCATACCAAAAACCATTTCTGTCTGCTAAAAGTTGGTAAGTATGTACAAAAGATAAAATAAGGTTACATTGCTGTGTTGACTGAATTTACATCAGCTACAGCTTAACTTGTCCAGCAGTTTCATACTCATGGTTTTGCTGGCAAATTCTGACACGGTTACCGCTGACCAACCTTGTCTAGGACTCAACAGGATGCTCTTGGGGGGTGGGAAACTTTACTAGATTGATAATTACCGTTCCACTGGAGGAGAAAACAGAAAGAAACAAAAAGCCACCAACCAACTCAAAAAAACTAAAGAAACCATTTCATATGCTCTGGCGTACAGTCAGATCTATTAATGGCAACTCATCTGCAGTGACAATTAAAGCTAATATTCTAAACTTGCAAACAGAGAAGACTGAAGAGCTGACAAATCCCATCCTGCTGACTTTCATGGCATGGGAGGTAACCTGTGACAGAGGGATGGAAGAGTCAACTGCCACAGCTAAAGTCACCAGAGGACAACTAACAAATCTACAGCTGTCCAACAACTGCATGAGAAAATGCTTTACTCACCATAGTTTCAGCTTTTAATTTATTATCTGAACTGCGTCATCATCTTGTGGTTTTCAGTTCATGGTATTGCCTTATCAGTTTGCAATTACCTCTAATTATTAAAACAAGAATGGCCAGAATGCAAGTGCTGTATCGCTCACCATGGCTTCCCCAACAACTGCTGCAGTTTTGCAATGAACTGCATTCCTGCTAGCACAGATCCCTGTGTTCTGTACCAAATACCTGCCCCCCACCTGCCCACACTCCAATCAGAAACAGGTAACTCAGCAATTGAGAACACAACATACTGTTACATGTAGAGTTGTTCAACTCTCATTCTCTGACATTTCTCAGTAAATTAAAATTCCAGGTATTTTGAACAGGTGGACAGAAGAGGGATTTTTTAAAATAGGCAATACCTCTTTCAGAGTGCTTTGATCTTTCTACTCCATTTTACATTGTGCACTGATGCAATGCTGAAATAAACCAATACATTTTCTCTAAATACATATTTAATTTTCTGATATAGAATTTAAATCTTGTTGAATCCCTCATACTAAGTTATTCAGTTCTCCTAGATACCTACTCACGAGTAGCATTTCTTTGACTTAATTAGTTAGCTGTCAATTATATAATTATTTATTACTCCTGTGTTGAACTCAGCAGGCTCTGCTCTTACTCATGTCTAACAGATTTGGTTCTCCAATTACTTTTACCAGAAATCTGTGATCACTACTCAGGATTGTTAAATCAAATCATAATACCTAATGGCAAATAAAAACTTTTTAACCAGGTAAGATTCTGCAAAATCATTTACTACTTACACCAAGTTCACAGTTCCTGGAACCATGCTTTGCTTACAAAAAACCCTTAATTGCATGCAGTTGTAATCACAGGGTTGGGTATACGTTATGGAAGAAGGGAAGAGATTTAAAATTAGGTAACTGGATTAGGATTCATGCATGTTTAAATACTTTTATACAGAAAATAACCTAGTATGCTTCAGTATCATCAAGTAGCAAATTTTTTCAAGTCATCATTTTAATGCCCCAGGCATCAATTTCAAAAGAACACTGGATGAACAATGAGCTTGCTCTACTACTACATTATAGTAATCTCTTTACATTACTAATGCAAACTGCCAACTTTGTGTTCTTACTGAAAAAGTCACTTACTGTTTAGAACTGCTCTGGCAATAAATCAGCAGTATAGAATTCTCCTGCTGTTGTACCACTAATCAGGATTACAAGTATAATATCTTGTTTCAACTCAAATGGAATTCCTATACAGGCATGCCAGTGGAAGTTAATATCACCTGACAAAGTAGCTACACATAATGTTTAGTTACAGTAACACAACGCTCCCACGGAAAAGGGTTTATCATCTTTCCTTTAGTTTGCCCACATTAACTAAATGTAATCACTTTTAATGTTTCAGAGTATGGTTTAATTGCTCACCTAACATATATTTAAAAACTCCCATTGTTTTGGTCATGATCTATTACACAAGTGTCAAAACACGGGTTACTAGTCAATCAACTGGTCTGGAGATGTAACTGTATAAACCTTATAGAAACACACTTAGCAAGTATGGCTGGGAAGATTCAAATGTCTCTGTGATTCCATAAACTTGAAATGCAAGACTAATATTCCATTCAGAGGATGCTTTCTTGGCATCTGACTGCCTTGGTCTTGAAACAATATAAAACCATTTCCAGCACAAGTTAAGAAGAGGTAATATCATTCAATCTAATTGTTAGACAAGAACATTTTTATCCGAGTGTAAATCAGGTCTGGCGGTTGTTCAGCTTGACCTCCACTTACTATAATCTTGCCCTAGGGTATGAAAATCCTAGATCATTAAATGCTACAAATTTATTCTTGCAAGCAACCTAAAATGAACCTACAATCAGAGCCACAGTTTTCAACTGCTGTTAAGTGTTGCAGCCAATAGTGATAATAGATAACACAATGTCAAATTAAGCTTTTCTTTGGCAGATTTTGGGTTTGGGGTTTTTTCTGGTTTTTTTGTTGTTTGTTGTTTTTAAGAGACACAATCTCTACTATCTCTATCCTTAGTAGATGATTTTTTTTTTTTTTTATTTCAGGGTGTTCTTGAGATTAAGGGACAGTAACTATCCTTTAAATTCAGAGATCAAGAGAAAAACAACGTACTGTTTTTTAGAATTTAGACAGACTTCAATTGGAAGTTTTTGAAGTTTTTCTGAGAAAAGATGGGTTAAGACAAAGCTGCCCACTTCTCTCAGTTATGAGAAACAGTTTTAAATGCCAGCTTCCCTACAATTCTCTAGACAGTCAACAGACATTTTAGGAACTGCTACCAATTCATTACTGTGAAACAGATGCCTGCCAAAAAAATTAATTACAGAACATAAATTTTATTACTATGTGAATTAACTTAAGACTTCATATGCTAAGTGCAAAAACTATCCTAGAACTGCAGATCCTGGTATAATCCACAGTACACTAATAAACCAGGCAGAAGGAAAAACCCACCAGGAAGGTATGTACACACTCCTGCAGCTGGGCATAGCAAGACAGACCTGCTAGGCCACAAGGCAGTAAAATTCCTCTTGTGCAAGCCTTGGCCACAGGGAAGGAACAAAGGTAAGAGCAGCAGCCCAGCAGAGAGCACCGAACCTCTAGAAAGGTCAGAGCAGCCGGGTGACAGCCCCAAAGAAGCAGTCATTAGCTCCTCCCGAACTTAACTGATGTGGGAAGGAAAGGTCTAAGGACACAGCTGGAGTAGTTGAAAGACTAAAGCATAAGAATGGCAGAGTCACAGCTGTTTTACGGCAAAAGGAAATCACAGCACACAAACACCATCTGAGAAATGAAAAAGAAGCTTCTGCAAGACCCAGAGATATCATTCAATTTACAGAACTCTGCACAGGTCTCCAAGGCAATTAACTCCAATTAACATCCGTGTAATATTAATAAAAACAAGAAAGCACAGCAAGTGTTAAAATTTAGATATCAAATATTAGTACTGAATTTACACACAGTAAACATACCAGCGGTGACAAGCTCTAAATAAGCCTTTTCTCTCTTGTAGTGATACACAGAAATTGTAGTCCATCAAAATTGTCGTTCACACAGATTTCTCACAAACAAATGCATGAAACTCTTAACACCTAGGACACAATTAAAGAAATAATTCTGGCATTTATGACTACAAAGACATTCAATCCACAAAGGATACCTTACCCACTAACAGAATGCCCTCAGGATTCTCTGTACCATACACAAACACACGTACCTTCCTTCCAAGCAAAATAATCATATAATGATTACAGACCACCAAGATACATTCTGCAGCAAGGAAAGTTTAAACATTCTTTACATCACAGTATTTCTGTATTACAACCCAGCCTGAATATACACATTCTAGAACGGCAACCACAGTCCCCTAAAGCCCCCCAAAAGAACCTTTCATGGAGAAAACTGGTTTGTTTTGATTAATAGCACTGCATAGTACAAATTGAGAGTTTTAACAATATCAACAACCTGACATCCCCAAGAAGCAATACCCTTGATTAAAACAGAAAGAAAAAACATCAACTTACAGAGAAACAGACAATTGTCTAACAATACTTCCAGAAGCAGATACCAAAATATTTTCATGCCCTCCAATAACACTGAAGAAAACAAAGTGCTCATCAAGCAATTCACTTGACATCATCAAGTATTTCACTTTACATACAAGGTACAACCTTGGAGCAACACATGCAGCAATTTCCAGCTTAGAAATCTCCAAGTATTTGCTGGACTGCAATATTTACAACCCTCAAGCACTGGCATAAAATTATGCTATTATATGTTTCCCCTTTACCAAAACAATGTTCTTGTTCACAAGGACAGCTAATATTTGCAGGGGAGAGAAGACAAAGAAGCGCCCTGGCTGCCCATTTAAACCACATCTCTCACCAATTAACACATCAGAGTACATGCACTATGACAATTCCCTATTCTGACACTAAAAGATAAATTGTAACTTTTACTACTTACCATTCCCCAAATCTACATTCAAATAATACCCTAAATAAATCTTATTTATTATTTACTAATAAATTACGTGGTTTAAACCATATGCATCTCCTGCACAGTAGTGTAACGTAAGCTAAGCACGACCATATGGTGCGCTGGAACAAACAAAACCAAACAAATAAAAAATATTTCAACTGTCCAGGTAAAAACACCATTTGATGTTTTCTATATCACACAGTCTCTAATGTGCCATGACATACTACTTCTCAGCAGCTCTCATGTAGGCAACATGATGGCAAAATCTAAACATTTTTATGTGATTTTTTTGGTTTTCTGGAGCACACAAAGCTAACAGGAGGGTCGGAGGGGGAAAAATATAAAGCATCCACAGACTGACTGATGACTAGAAAAAAAAGAACTTTTATCTTCCTCAGAAAAATGAAGAAAATGCATTTGGTACAGAAATTCAGTTTGTAAAAATCTATCAACATGTCTGTCAGCAAGACTAAGAAGTAGACAGAACTCGTACTGGAACAATGAATACAGAAAAAACATCACATGGAAAACATCCACAAAAACTAAACAGACAGGATAGAGACCTTTAATGATGAAAAAAAAAAAAAATCAGAGATGAGACGGGAAACACTGTGTAGTGACCATGTTTAAATATTCAGCCCTAATGGCTGATAATCATATTCCTTAAGCAGCAGGATCAGAGGTGTGATGTTGCAAATGCAATAAATCCCCAAGGAAACAATATGTCTTCAAGATGTTCTCCTGAAACTGCCTGTGGCTGATGGAAGCAGCATCAGTAAGAGGGCTGCACACAGGGGTAGCAATCCCCTCGGTGCCAGGGAGAGAACAAGAAGTGAGGGGCCACAGGCCCTGGTTACCCCGCTCAGCTCAAAGGCACAAACACCGAGCCAGCACTGCTGGGGTCTTCTCATCCCCTCAGTCCCACTAAAGGAGGGGTACACGAGCATTTTGTCAGGAGTGAGGAGAACTTACTACTAAAAACCTTTGTTGGGCCACAACTGGCAATATTCTCCTCTTTCACAGGAAATAGTGATACTTGAGCATTTTTAATACAGACAAAATCACTCATGAAGAGTAGTGTTTTAAGAAAAACTGATAAAATTGTATTTTATTAATTTCAAGTCACGTGAAACAAACCTTTCACAAACTCCTGTAAGTGACACCAGACACAGGTTATCTGTGTTCCAATTAAACAGCTTGAAACCAGAAATAAAAATGAACACAAAAAGCCCAAAGAAAACGGTAAATCTGGAATAAAAATTATTCACCTTCCTAATCTTCCCTCAGCCATTTTATAGTAGACTTTTTTTTTTGCTATGGCCTCTTCAGTGCTGACTGTATTTTCAAGTGGGGAGCAAAAAAAAAAAAAAAAAAAGACATTGTAACAGATGATATCTAGTTCTTCAAATGCCAACAGGACATAGAAGCACACCCAGGAGTCCTCTGACAGTGATGCCACAAGTGTTTATACTTGGACAAACCAGTACCAGATCACACACTCACAGAACCTTGATGTCCTTCACACTGAGGCCCACAACCACATTTCTGCAATTCTGCATTGACCAGATCTGTCCTGGACAGAAGATCTATGATCCATCACTAAACCTGTTGGATTACAGGCTGATTTTACAAACAGGATGAGTAAATCAGCATCCTCCTAATAACATGTAGGTGTGGCATTTTTGATTCATTGATACTTAAGAGTGCTGCCAGGCCTTAGGAGTAGTTGAAAGACTACTTTTGAAATTCTAATAATTTCAAATTTTATTGCTACTTCTTTCACTTATCAACTAAGAGAACATTTATACAATTTTTTGAAGAGATTGCATTAACTATCCTCTTCTTTGCTAAATAATGAGTGAAGCTACAAACAATAACCATAGTAGTTTGATAATACAATAAAATAGATGGGTTGCTGTTGGAAAAACAGCAGTTCCACTGCCCACTTCTTGCATCTACTTCTGGCCATACTTCATAACCAAGGGCACTTGTCATACTCTTTGTTGAGCAACAATCTATTAATTTCTTTTCAAATGAATTAGCTTTCCAACAGTTTAATAAGCTGAGCTGGCTCAACAAAGAAGTCCCGTGGCTGGTGTAAAACAGCCCTTTTGAAAATCAGTGAGACACTATGGCAGACATAATCAACCATCCAATTCCTTCAAATGCCAGCAGAGATGCCCGTCCTGTCCTGGTAGCTACAACTGCTTTGGAAGTTGCCATGCACTGCTCCAAACCCAGCCTGCTCTCTCTGACTACGGCACTATCAGGAATATTTAGTACAACACCCAAGTGCCCGTACCAAGTGTTACCTAGCCAGCAATGAAACAGAAAAGCTTGGCCCCACATGCTGTTTTTGTAATGAAAATTCAGAACTCACTCCGGTTTGTGCTGTCTGAATAAATTCAATGTTCTGATTAGCCAACAGTTGATCGCCTTTGCCTAAAGCCTACATAAAATGGCAATAAAAGCAGCAGAGATGTGACAGAAATAGAAAAGTTTTGGATTCCTTCAAAAAAATGAACCACTAGCTCATTTTATCAAGTACAACCTAGAGTGGTCTCATTTAGGTTCTCCAATCCATTACTATTACAAAGTCACTGCAACCCATCAGACATGATCAGAATCTACCATTTGTCCATGCAAAGCCAGGACTAGCTTTATTCCCACACAGCACTCACCACTGAGTGGTTCAATGCTCCAAGAGTATGCAATGACAACTAGCTCTATTACTAATTATTTTCTTCATTGATCTGTGTAACTTCTACAAATAACGCTATTATGAATGAAAAGAAATTAAATTTATGTTAATTTAGGGAAATTCTCTTTGAATTGAAGTTTAAAACCAATAAGCCCAATTCACCACCTAATTTCCCTTAGCATTCAGTGTCTCCAAGATGGAACCCAGCAGAGCAGTGTCCAGGCCAGTCATGGTGCAGAAAATGAGCTGGTTTAGCACCTATAAGGACCCTGACCTCAATACTTCTTCCTGTTAATCTATACTGTTTCCAGCATACAATTCACTGTATAAACCTCTTTCATGTTTAACTCCCAAAGCAAAAGCTGGAATGCCAAAATCTTAAGCCAGAACTGAGGCCACACTCTAAAAGGATGCTTAACATGAAAAGATATGCAATCCAAATTGCAAAGACATACATTTATCTCTTCATGGAAACTATTTAAATTACATTAAGAAAACTATTTTTTATTATCTCTTCAAAATAAAAAGAAGCTGTAGAAAATCTGGCTAATAGAATGCAAAATAAGCTACCTGCAAAAACTGCCACTCGAAAGGGACATTTTTATTAATTATGAATCTGTTTGAAATTCATATGCTGATTTTTAGACACTGCTGCAGCAAAATACTTCCATGCAGCACAGCAGTAATTTTGAGCTGATCAATGGCTTCAACAAAAAACAATGTAACAGTAATTTTCAAGGTAAAATATTGGACCCTACTAAAAACATCCACAGCTGCTTTAGGTTTAGTGCTGCAAGAACCTTACAGTAATTAAAACACTAACAGCTTAATGAATTTGTCATAGAAGTTCTATTTAATAAATATCAGTTAACTGAAAGCTGGCATTTATAATGCCAAAACACAAGTAGGGTAAACCTTAGTAACTTCTACAGGAATTTTCAACCTAACCATACATTTTAAGATGAATGACAGTTCTTAAGCAGCAAGCTCAGAATGAACATTATTCTCACAGCATTACTTGTTATGAATATGCTACGGCTCCCCAGACTGGGAAGAAATAAACCTTAATATTGCAGAAAAAAAAAAAAAACAAAACAAAACAAAACAAAACAAAACAACACAGAAAAGCCTGAAATACCACATACAAAATGAGCACAATGTGATTCCTTCCCACAGCCAGCATCCTGCAACGCAGAGACCTCCTGAAGAGTAGCACCACACTCCATTCGTAACTTTTTTCTGCACCACATGAAACCAGAAGGGTACAGTGACAAAAAATGGTATGTTAATGAGATGATAAAGATTATTCTTACTGTTCTAGTTACAGCATTTTGTTCTTTTGACATAAAAAAAAAACCAGAGGTCATAACTGCCTGTTACTGATTTATGCTGACAGAAATTAGGCTCAAATGTTAAATAAAGATTAGTTAATATTTGCAGAAGAGTTTGAACATACAAAATGCTATGTAAGTAGCCAGTATTAAGTCTTCCCACACACTCATTCTGGCATGCTTCCAAGCAGGGAAGTCCCACAGACACATTTCAACAGCAGTAAGGAGAAAGAGAGAGCTCAGGCAATTGCAGCTATATTCACAACACTCCTCCTAAGGAGCACCTGCAAAACTGAGGAGAGCCAATGTTCACTGCATGCTACAAATTCCTACGTCAAAAAAGAAACTCCTGTTCCAACACAGCTTATATAAATGCATGCTGAACACCCCACATCTTCATAATCCACTGTACAACCTAAAATGACCTGCAGAACTCCAAACATCTTGTAAACACGACTTTCCTGCTGCCTAGTATTCCTGACCAGACCACAACTTCCCAAAGCAAAGTCAGCCTACGGTCTGTCAGTTTGATTTTCATATTGAATCTTATTTTCAATACATCACAGTCCTGCCTAGAGCAGACTAGTTTTCCCAGATTTAAAATCTAAAATGGTGAGGAATTAGGGAATGAATCACAATGTAATAGCTTCTGATCACTCCAGAGCAAAGCTCTTCCCAAATATGTAAAGAAAGCCAGCATCTTCTTAGCTAGGATCCCATGTTGCAAAGAACACTCTGTAAGCCTTCTTCCAAGAGTGGAAGAAAACAAATGGTCTAAACTGAGCCAGAAGTGAGGTAAAGAGGAGAGGCACATGACATGTTCAGGCATTTCTCAGTGTCTCTGAAGGACAACATTAATATTTTATGAGATTAAAAAAGGGTATGTCTGATTTAATTATCAGGTGCTCTCAGAGGTAAGACCTGTAGCCTCAGCTTGCCCCAAAAGTCTCCGAAGTTAGGAGGGATGGGACTCAGGATCATTGCACAGCGTGATCCACATTCTGTGAACAGGCCAAAGCCAGACCTCACATACAGAAGTGGCACTGCAGCTTCCAGGAACCACAGAAAACTCAAGAGTGCAAAGGCTCATAATAAGATCTAACCACAGCAGGCTGGTAAGGATCCAGCTGAAGGAGGAGGTCTAGCAGGATTTTTACAACAGCCTCTGATTAACCATGCCAAAGCTGCAAGAAAAATCTTCTCTTACCCCTTCCATCTTATTCCCAGCAATCCCACCTGCACAACTTCTAAAACCAGAGAAAAATGTACATCATATTCTGCCTGCATAAATTAATGCAAATCAAGTGCAGTCCTGAATTTCCTTGTGGAGCTCTAATTGATCTACGACAGACTTTGCAAAATTTCGGGGGGGGGGGAGGGAAAAGATAAAATGGAGATCACTGCAGAGATTAGAGGACTACTTTTGGAATTGGCATGTCAGCCTGATGGTTTTTATGAGTAAGACCAGGTAGAAAAGTAGCAGATGACAGCAGGAATAAAGTTTTCTTTTCCTGGCTCTACAGTTACAGAAGACATTGCTACTACTCTTGGACCAGGTAACTGATAGAACACTTCATTTAAATATTTATTTAAATATTGAGCATTCCTGTATTCTTACTGGCCAAAAGCTCCAATATCCTCTTTCATGCAGAAGCAGCACACGTTTCACTCCACAGGAATTTAACCCCCAGAAAAATACTCTTCTTCAGAGTTTAGCTCCTTAAAGCAGTTCACCTGTGGGGTTCAAGTGGTCATACAACACAGGCACAAGGCTAACAACAGCATGGGGTCAGGCCACAGAGACAGCACCACGCTAGTAGCAGCACCTACTCATGGAACTGCTCTGTGAATGGGAAGGCTCATCTTCAGTAGCTTGAAGTGAACAAGTATGGGAGGAAGAACACTATGAATGAGAGAGGAAACTCTGCAGGTGAAGTTATGCTGAACAATCAGTTACGTAACTGCTCAATTCTGCTCTTTCACATCAGTAAAGTAACAAGTCTCTCTACCAACTACTCTCACAGAAAAAACACCTTCAATGGATCATCAGCTTGCTTTCTCCCCTCCAAATCCCATTCAAAAAGCCTTTAATGTTTGATAGTTAGAAACCGAAAAATTAAACATTCAAGACAAACATTCACAGCTTTCCACGTCTGGCAACGTATTCCAAGATTAGGTTCTTACATTAAAGCAGTTACTTATACTGTACGTACCTAATAACTCAATGCCACCATAGTCCACAACAGAACAGAAGAGAAGATGATAAAACTGGACACACAGCATGCTTTTGAAATGGCTCCAGTATTCATCACCATATTCTTACACGTTCCTACCTCTCCTATCTTTCTTGCTATATTTTCCCTATCATAGTAATCCCATTTCACCTCCTAAAATGCCTAATTCCTTATATACTAGCAAACAGTGCTTATTGTAACTGAAAAACTTCAGTAAGTTTCTTAAATCTCCAAGCTACCAGGAACATTGAGTCAACCTTGCAACCAAAAGAACCATTACAATTTTTCCATGCTTCCCTTCACTGGGGGGGGAGACTAAGCCCATTTGTAGGATTATGCAAGAATGCATAAATCCTCCCTTGTAAACAAAACTTCTCTAACCAGTTTTAAATGCAAGGTATGCTTTGCATAGCTTACAGCCCCTTGGCACAAAAAGGAAAATCCTTGAGAATTCAATTTTACAGAGATTGTTACTGCTTTTGGGGCAAATAGGAAGAATCTTAATGAATGACCTACTGTATGTGAAGAGGATGACTTTCTGTACTTTCTTCTATCTAATGCTATTTAACTGCAAGTGATGGTTTTGACATTTTTATATCATATAGATGTAAACAATCTGTGTCTTGCCACCTTTGAAAATTTCTGTTTAGCATCAAGTACAGCTCTGAGGTACAATCACACTCTAAGTTGACTTCCATAAAACCACTGTATTGCTGAATAGAAATGGAGCAGTGTAACAGAGACAATGCAATGCAGCAAGAGAAATAAAATTCCTAAAGGCTGATTTTTTGATGGTATTTCAACTGTCAAGCCACAGCTCGTTTGTGTACAAAACCTGGTTTGATCCATAGCAGAGTAGTAATACAGCACACACGTCACTGCATCAGCAAGAGTTTTTAATTGATAAACATTTTTAAATTAATCAAATACTATTATTATATATCAGTTTTGAAAACACAACTTATCAAAACAAGTTGAATGGCAGCACACTTAAGAAAACAAGAATAGCTTAAAGAAAGAATATTGAAAATAAATGTAACTGAGTGGGGAAGAAAACCCAAACATTTTCCATTGTTATTGAAGCATTTGCCTTATTAAACCATTTCTATGTTTAGTAAATCAACATGCAAAAGCCAGTTTCACCTTTTCTTTACCCAACTGTTTGTTAGCCAAGTAACAACAGACCTATACCACAGATCCAAGAGAGAGAGTTGTGCAGCTTTCCTTTCTGGTTACCATAGTTTCAAATGAACTGTAGATTTCTAGAAATAATACTTATGAGAAGGAATAAAAATATCACTGCTTAAATATGAAAACTGCAAGAATCATTTTGATTAGTGTACAAACGACACTTAAGTGAACAGGTAAATGCTTAGCAAAGGAAGTTTCATTTGCAAGACTTTGTCAGACACAGTAAATGAAGCTTGAGCATAGACAGAAGGATAAATACATCACATGGAACAAGAGGGAAGAAAAAAGCAGGTACCAAAAAGTCATTTGGTAGCCATCTAACTGTCTCTTTTTCTAAAATTCCCAGCAAAAAAACATCACCAGCTCTAAATCAGGACATTATAGTCCCAAGCCTCCAGCATCAAGGGATATTTCCTACACATATACTGGGGGGCAAAAAACATGAATCTTCACAGGAACATAAGATAACTTGAAAATCTGAAATAAAGGACCTTCCAATAGCAACAGCCTAACAGACTGTCAGAGAGATTGTGGAAACTTCACCCTCTGAAACACTCAAAACTTGACAAGTGAGTGGCCTTACAGAGCAAGATCTGAGGAGAAGGTTGGATTAGACCTCCAGGGCTCCTTTCCCACCTCAGCAATTCTATGACCAAGAATACAAATAATTTTTTCATTGTGGCATTACTTCTAGGAAGCAACTGTGCATTCATTACACAGCTTTATTTAATGTGGTGTTAAAAGAAAGTATTTTGGATACAGTTGTCCGAACAGGTACATAAGAAACAACAGAAATAGTATATAGCCATTCACCAAACTGGAACTTTCCTGCAAGAACACTGCTCCCACCCCAAAATAGTACAAAACAGCCAGGCTTTACAACATCTCAAGTCACTAATCTTAAATTATTAATATGATAGTCTTTCTTTTTCAGATATATTTAAATTGTATTCTTTACTCTCAATCAACATACAACATATGAATTCTCTTCCCCATTTCCCTGCCATAAGCACAGCTCTGCCATATGATATATAGACTGCAGCCACTGATCATTCCTGTTTTGAAAAAAAAAAGGCTTGATCAAGTCTTCCCAGTTTCCTCCCTTGGAAAGAACATCATAATAATCAGTTCTCTGTTTCAAAGAAAATCAGAAGTGAAATGTCCAGTGGTCAGCATGCACCACCATCTTACACAAATTAAATTAGTTCACCACTATATCCATAATTACAAAAAAATGTCTTATCACAGGACTCCTGTCTGACAGTCACCTTCAAATTGAAAACCAGACACGTCAAATGCACACATAAATTATGAGGCAGTGTTCTTGACATTTACTACCTACACTGGGGATTTTTAGTAATCTATATATTCAATTATCCACAGCACATTAATAAAAGTAACACATGAAAAAATACAGACCTTCAATAATCACACCCCTACTCCACACAAACTCAACTTATAATGAACTTTCCCTGATGGAAGATTACAGTCTGATAAAAAAAATCAACTAATTAAATCACTTGTTTATTCCCTGCTTACTAGGACTTGATATGGTCCAAATTTTCAGTTGATCCTTCTTATGGGATGAACTGAGAGTTTTACGTAAAGGAATAACAGGTAATAGCATGAAAGGCTGAAAAAGCCTTAGCTTGAATAAGCCTTAGCTTATTTTTATTTGTTAACAAAGCAGAAGTCAATTTTCTTTTGCCCAGATATGATGCTGCAAGGAAGGTCATGAAATAAAACTTGGGTTGAAATCCCACGTTCAGTAAAAAGCTGCAATTCAGCCATAACCAAGAACTGCAACATTACCTCCCCATCACCAATGCCCATCTCTTTCCAGTCAGTCCAGTCACACGGACTAAGCAATAGGGAAATAACTGCATTGAGTGCTCCTTGCTCTGTGAGCACAGCACAGAGCACAGCACAGAGAACAGCACAGAGCACAGAGCACAGCACAGAGCCTTGCAGGAAGCACCAGGAGAGTGCTCATCACCAGGTGCCTGCGCTCGCTGGGACTGGGGCACCACTGCAGAAGGGAGAACCTGAGGGGAGCCTGCAGGTAAGGTCAGGTGTCCTCCAGGTCACCCACTGGCCACAGGCTAAGCACCATGTCACCAAACCTTCGCAGGAATACAGAGCCAAATTTGGAACACAACCCCAACTAAATAAAACATGCATACCTAAGCTTTGTTGTTACTTTTTAAAATAGTCAGTAGTTTTAGAAACGTTTTGTCCTTTCCAGAATGTCAGTATATTCAGATTCATTATTTTGTTAATAGGAAAGCCTGAAATTTCAGCTGTAATTCTTATCAATCTAAGCCACTGCAGAGATATCCAGTATATGGCAACAGGCACCATTTGAGACCTTTTTCAAAACACAAGCAGAAGTCATCAGTTTGTTCTATTAACCCTTAAACAATGGGAACAGATGCAAAAATACCCTCCTCTCTAGAGCTACACAGAAGCAGTAACAAAAAACTGCTGCAGAAAACAAAATGATTCCTAGTGTCACACACAACCCTTGCTCTAATACAATAACTAACATTTACTGAAATAAAGCATAGAAAAGTAAAATTCGTAACAGGTTGTGTAAAGGCAGGACTAATAGGCCATTAAACTAAGAGCCATAAAAAAAACAAACCAGTCACCTACCTAGCAAAAAAAATTTCACAAAATAACCCCAAAACCAACCAACACATGTTCTCAGATACTTTTCTGGGTAGGTATTGTGATCAGCTTCTCAATCACAGATCACAACCTACCCTGCTATGTATGCCAATCTTCTTACATCTACTCCCTCTTCTGATCGTATTCTTTTACAAAAATAAGCCTGCCAAAGGCAGAAATCACAGCTAGCTACACAATCAAAAAAATGTGCAGAACAGACAGCAATGAAGTATCTACCTGGACAAAGCAGCTCTCGGACAACTAACTTATTTTCCCTCTGAGGCCACAGTAAGACAAGAGGTAGCTGCACACAAATATAGTCCTACATGTCCTTTATTTCTGACTCAAACCAGCATAAAGTTTAAACAGGGCTAGTCCTGGGCTCCTCCATGCAAATCTGTAGCCAGTAAAGGCCAGGAAAACCAGCTGCCACATCAAAGCCATAGGGGTACGCTGGGGGTTCAAATTTTTCCACATTCCTATCTCCAAAATTGGGTGCCAGATCTCAGAAAATGTTTGTGAAAGAAATATTTCCTTTTCCCTCTTCTCTACTCAAGATCTTGTAGATCTAGAATAATTAAACAGCGGAAAACCTGGAAAAAACACAAATACTAAAAACTGATTATTCTGTGAAAAAAAGGAATGGCATAACCCATCAAATCTAGGATTCTGGTCTAGTCACAGTGATCTCACCCATCAAACTGACAGAATCAAAAAAAAAAGAACACAGTTTATGTGTTGATACCTGAACACTGAAACATGTTTTTTGAGACAAGTTTCCCAACTTCAACAAACCAGCACCAGTCCTACAACTGTCTGTGATGATCTAAATGAGGGTCGCCTTCAGAGATTTCCCTTACTTTGTATTTATTCTCACCAAAAATTAATTTCCATCTTTATCAGATTTTTACAAACTTCAAGATGAGAATATTTAAGGAAACCAAATTCTAGTTAAAACAACATAGGATTAAAATTACAATTTTTACCTTGTACTCTCAAAATGAGTTTTTGCTATAGCACTCTTAAGTAAATATCTGACCTTGTCAAAAGTCACATCAGATCCCAAGGCTTACCCTTAAACCACAAAGATGCAGAACTTTTTGAAAGCAGATTTTTTTTTTCTAATATGAAAAGCCAACGGAAGTCCCTGTACTAATCTTCCAACACGAAAGCTGCTGACGGAACGGAAGCGCTCAGCCGCTCTCCCGTCCAAAGCAGCTCCAAAGCGGCGTTGGGGAGCGAGGCAAGGCCGGCCCGGGAGCGCAGCGCCGCGGGCTCGCCGAGCAGGTTCACCGGCACCGGCACCGGCACCGGCACCGCCGGCGCGCCCCCTGCGGCCCGGGGCCGGCGCTGCAGGCGGCGCGCAGCCCGCCCGGGGGGCAGCGGGGCACGGCCCGGAGCGCCCGCCGCCCCTAGCCCGGGCACTCCGCCGGCCTGCAGCCCCGTGCCGGGCCGAGCCGAGCCGTGCCACCCCGTGCGGGCTGCCCAGCACACGACGGAGCGCCCGCCGCCCCTACCCCGGGCACTCTGCCGGCCTGCAGCCCGTGCCCTGCCGAGCCGTGCCGTGCCGAGCCGTGCCGTGCCACCCCGTGCGGGCTGCCCAGCACACGAGGGAGCGCCCGCCGCCCCTACCCCGGGCACTCCGCCGGCCTGCAGCCCGTGCCGTGCCGAGCCGTGCCGAGCCGTGCGGGCTGCCCAGCACACGAGGCTCAGCAGGCAGGAGGAGGCCCGGAGCAGCCACACCGCGGGACTGCCGCGGCCAATGAGCCAGGAACTACGGGAACCTGAAGAATTCCCGTTCTTAGTTAGCTTTCGAGTTTAAAAGGGGAGTTCATCTACACCGCTGGATGGTATTGAACCTAAACCACTAGCCGTGGTGGCCTGGCTATAGGCTATGTCACCATTTACGTTTTGGTAATGCACATGAAGAAGAGCTCTTTCCATCCCTCCATGTATTTGCTATGCACAAGCTTTTTTTTTTTTTTTCTTCAATCTAGAACTCCAATTCCCTGTTCACCTGTTTGCCAAGGACTAGATTCTCACTCTCTTTGTCAATAATTCTCATATAAGATGAAGTTCACAGAATATGAATATTTTAAGTGACACTGAGAAAGAGAGCAAAGCTTTTATTTAAGAGTATTAAACTGGTATGTTGATGGCTGCTATCAATCACTTCTTTCCATGACAAAACAAGTACTGAACCAGATGAAGCTCCTGGAAGTTCTCACACCTCCCTGACAGAGGCGGAATCGACAACATATTCCTCTTTCCAGTATGTTTTCTTAATTACACACATCAATAAAAGAAAAAAGAAACGAGAAAAAAGGAGGAAAACCCAACCAACCAACAAACACAAAACAACACGGATCATGGAAACCCAACATTACCATTTCAGAAATGGACACCTACAACATTCTCCCAAGATTTCAAACTAGCGAGAGAAGAAATGGCCATTGTAGGCGGAGATCACACTGAGCTGAAAACCTTGTCTCGTCTGGCAAAACACAGAATTCCAGTGCCACAACCAACAAGCACAAGTAACAAGGAGAAGTATTTGCTTATTTTCTGGGATTCATTCGGTGAAAATAAGCAACTGAAGTATTTCAGGTTTCTATAAAACATACAACCTGTTTTTACTGGCACACAAGTTTCAGAAAAGCTCATCTCTCCTAAAATATTTGCCTGCAGCAAAACAACTGAGACAGTAAGACCACAAATGAAAATGACAAACGAGGACTCTGGAATCATTCTAAATTTGAACCATAAGTGACAAAGAGCAATCTAATTTTTAAAAGTTCACAAAGCTTTGATATGCCAACATCATTTCATGACTTAACTAAGTCTAACACAGTTGCTCCCACCACCGAGAGCAGGAACTTTCAAGTGGTTTGTTGCCTGCAGCTATTTTCTACAGGAGACTGCAGTAGCATGTAATATTCAAGAGAAGCTGTCTACATTACTTTTTTTGTTTATAATTCAGTTGCTATTGGTAAGTTATACTGAGACAAAATAAACCTAGAGAGTATTTAACTGACAATTCTATTTACACTCCTTCCAATTAAAAATTATTTCACTCCAAACATTGGAAGACTTGAACACGTAAGGTTCAAATGTGATGTATTTATGGAATTTGAGTTGCATTACCAACCAGCTGAGTAGTCCAATTTATGAAATGAATGCTATTCAAGTAACATAATGCATTTTTAAACTAAGTATTTCAATAATCTATTAAGCTATTCAAAAATCAGCAATTTTTGTCATTTCACAGAACCCAATTTTTAAAAAATATATTCAAATATCACAGAATCCTTGATTTGAACCAACTCAAATAATTTCAGTTGCCAAATATCACGACTTTATATCTAGAAAACAAGAGCTGTAAATTTTAATTTAACTTCTTAATACAAGTTTAACGAATCCTTACACTGCTTATTGACTTTATTCAGCATTATCTTCCTGAAATTGTAAATGCATGAAAAAGCTCCGAAAGCATAACTCTGGCCAAGTATATAACTTGGAAGTTATCTGAAGGTTAGGAAGTATCACAGAAAAATTAAAGCCTCTCCTATCCCATAGTTTCATGCCTGTGAATTTTTTGGTTGGTTGATTAGTTGAATTTAATTTTATACAACAGCCAACCTTAAGTTTACCACAGCTAACTTAATACAAACGGCAATAGAAATTCAGGGGTTTGTGTCACAGGTTGCACAACGCCCACTGAAGACAACACCATAAAACGTCACTGGTTTTGTCAAGAAGGACCAACATGAGCCCTGTGAGTTACAGAGCAAGATCTACTTGTCAGAGATGGGATTCAATCAATATTTTTCTGCTTTGTATAACTTCAAAGATTTTCAGTCTTTGATTAATCAGAACAGTGTGGAGATTGCAGCCTGTTCACCTCTAGGGCTTTCAGCAGCAAAAATATTCATGTTTATGCTAAAAGCAAGGCAGCTCTCCCACCATGTTTCATTAGTAAAGAAACTGTTATCATGCCATAAAAGAAAACAAACTAAGTTTAGCCAATAAAGAGCCCCATACCACATCTGTGGTACTGAGTTTGTGACTGATCACCAGGAAGAGAGATCCACAAAATGAGGAGTTGAGGATAACAACAAGTGATCTCAAGATGACAGAGATTTATGACGGTCAATTGCACAATCACTCGTGGTATTTATTTCTTTGCACACAATCAGGAGACTGCATATTATTCAATACCAGATAAATACTCCAAGAATAATACTAAACAGATTACTGATTTAAGGAAAAGAGACTATGACAAACGGATGAAGTTGTTTCGAACGGCCAAGCGCTACACGAGAAAGAATGAATCAATGACAAATCGAGACGGAACCGCCAAGAGTTAACAGGGAGACTTATGCTGGGAGAACAGCTCGCTGTAGGAAACGCTGGGAACTCTCTCTCCTTCTTGGTCATTTCCAGGAGGGCTCGGCGAGGGCGCACAAAGGCGGCGGTGCGGTGCGGTGCGGTGCGGTGCGGTGCGGCGCGGTGCGGTGCGGTGCGGTGCGGTGCGGTGCGGTGCGGGGCTCCCCGCCAGGCGCTCCCGAGGCGTTTCCCGGCCGGGCGGGCGCGCGCGGAGGAAGCGGCCCCGCCCGCGCGGCGCTGGCCAATGGGCGGCGGGCGCGGCCCCGGGCGCGGCGAGCAGGCCCGGCCCGGCGGGGCCGCCGTGACGCACTTGGGCACCCGCCCGCCCGCCGGGCCCGCCGGCACGGCACGGCTCGGCACGGCTCGGCACGGCTCGGCACGGCCCCCCCGCACCGCCACAGCGCGGGGCACAGCGCCGGCTCCGACACCGGGCACGCCGGGGTGGGGCTCGCGGAGCGCACGGGAAGGGAAAGCTTTCCAGCGCGGGCAGGGGCGCTACCCGACCTGCCGAAAAGTAATTATAAAATGAAACAAACGGAAAAAAAACCGCAAACGAACAAAAAACCTCAAACCAACACCGAACTAAACAACCAATCACCCACTCGCCCTCAGTAACTCGGACACCGGACTCGGCGGTGATCGAAACTTTCTGTCACCTCCTAACGCCACATCCCGTGGGAACACAAGAAAAGAGAGCCCGGCCCGGGCAGTACAATAAATAAATAAAAGCAGCGAAAGAGGCGCCCGATCGCTTCCGCGCCCGCTCTCGGGGCCGAGCAGAGGAAAATAAAAATAAATAAAAAGCGGTCGGTGGGTCCCGTATTTCCAGGGGGCAGACGATCATACAAGGCCGGCAGCAGAGGCGGGCATGGAGGCGGCGCGGCCGGAGCACAGCGCTGCGGGCCCCGAGGCCAGCGCGCCCGGCACCAGGGATGCCGCGGCCAGGGAGGGGATTCCCGCAAAACAGGGCCTCCCAGCCCAGCCCTCTGCGGCCGCTCATCCTCTGTCCCTCCCTCCCTAACCGCAGCAACAACTATTTTTATTTATATATATATTTTTAATCCGTGTAGGGAAAATAAGCGCCCAGAAGAGAAAGACGCAAGAAAAGCTCTCGTTTCCTACCTGGGCAGGGTTCAGCTCAGTTCAGTGCGTGCCGAGGAGGAGGGGGCAGAGGAGCACTATCTAAAACAAAAGTGGCGCCAAAACCCCCCAGTAAGAAGCATTCTCCTTCCTCCTCCTCCTCCTGCTGCCGCCCTCCCCCACCGGGGCCGGCCGGAGCCCAGCGGGGTTCCAGCAACACGCGGCTCCCGGCATCGGGCGTCCCCGGCACGAGTTGGCAAGCGCCCTTTCTTTACCAAAAAAAAAAAAAAAATAATAAAGGAAGCCGAACGGAAACTGCCACAACTCTTCCTCTTAGCGGACAGCCGCCGAGGAGCTCGGCCAAAGTCACTCGGAGGGGAAAACTCGACCCACAAAGGCCTTTCCCGAGCTGGGCGCCGGGGCAGCGAAGGGAGGCGGGGGGAAGGTGCAGGACAGTCCCCACGTCCTCACTTGGGCCGAAGGAGCTCCGCTCCCGCCAGCCCTCCTGTGCAGGCACGGGGAAGGGCGGCCAGAGTTACCCCAGCTCTGGGAAGAGAGACAGTGGAGACAAACCCCGGTCCCTCGGCACTTCCCTGCGCGGGGAACCCGCCGGGAGCGGGCTGGAAGAGAACTGGGCTGCTGGGCAGCGGGGAGCACGGGGAAGGGGGCCGTGGCGAGCGCTGTCAGGAGTGCGAGTGCCCTGCCCGCGGCCTCCCCCGACATTCGACCCCGGGGCACCGGCAGCCGCCCCACCATTTTCTCTGCGCGGCCCAGCGCTCCCCCCGAGCGCGGCTCGGGCCCCGACCCCGTTCCCCTCGCTCGCCCACCCGAGCGGCCCGGCCCGGCTCGCCCGCACACACACCCCACGCACACAATGCCCGAGTCCTCCATCTTGCCGGCAGCCCCTGTTCGGCTCGGCAGAAGGGGGGAGGAGGAGGAGGAGGAGAAGGCGGTTCTCCATTTTAGCTCGCCGAGCGCCGGGCCCGGCCTGCCCGCGGCCGGCTCTGGGGAGAAGGCAGGGGGCCGGGGCGGGCAGGGGGGCCGCTTTCGGCGCCCTCTCGCTCTCTCACTCGCGCTCCGCTCGCCTCCCCCCTCCCCGCCGCGGCGCGCCGGGAACGGGGGGTGGGGAAGCGGGGGGCTGGAGTGTTTTCGCGGCTCGGCCCCGCCGTCCTCCATCTTGGCTGCGCGCAGTCCCCGCGGCCAGCCGGCCTGGCGCCCCGCGCGGGCCCGGGGGCCGCGGGCCCCGGCCCGGCCTCTCATCGCCGCCGCGCACCGCGATCCCGCGTCCCCCCGCCAAACTTCCAGAAGCTTCGACGCCATTTTCTAACTTACCTTGCCCAGTGTCGGCGTAGGCAGCGAGGAGGCCCCGGCGCGCAGCTCCGCTCCCGTATCCCCGGCGCGGCTCACCGGCTGCGCGCCCGTCCCGGCCGGTGCCGGGCTGTGGGCGCGGAGGGGGCGCGGGGCGCGGGCGGGTCGGGGTTATTTAATTTGGCGGCGGCGCTGGGGATTGTTTGGGGTGTTCGCTGCTCGGCGGCTCGCGGGCGAATGGAGGGCGCAGGCGCCACCTGGCGGCCGCCCAGCGGGGCCCGCTCTCCTGGGCCTGGGGCGACACCTGCCGGCCGGCCGCGGCCGCGCCGCGCCGAGCGGGGTAAACAAGGTGCGGCGCAGGCGCGGGCCGCGCGGGGCGGGCCGGGAGCGCGCCCGGCGCGGCCTAAAAAGGAGCGGCCGCGCAGAGCCGGGCCGAGCGCTGCCCCTGACGGGGGCCGGCACGGCCCCGGGCACGGCCCCACACACCGCCCGGAACGGCCCCGGGCACGGCCCCGGGCACGGCCCCCACACACCGCCCGGAACGGCCCCGGCCGCTCTGCCCTTGCAGCCCTGCAGCAGTCGGACATCGCTGTCCGGCCGAGGCACGGCTGGGCCTGGCCGAAGTGCCCCGCCGAGCCGGTGCCTCGCCCTCGCCGCCCGCGTTGTGCCGTCGGGAAGCGAAGCCGCGCTGAGGGAGCCCCTGGCCCGGGAGATAAAGGCACGTTGCCCTGCGGGTGAGGGTGCCTTATCTCGGGAGCCGCAGGACAGGAGCAGTGTCTGCTGGCACCGATGGCAGCACAGCTCGCCTGCTCGGGACCGCTCCCCGAAACGCTTGCTGCTTTCGCCCAGTGTGTTTCAAGTTAAAGGAGCATTTGTGGGATTCCTTTTTTCTCCTTGAGCCTAAAGCGATCCATATAAGCAGTACAGAATTCATAAAGTAACCAGATACACAATTTGTGACACCTGGGGTTTTTTTCACTTTATTGCGTAATGCTAAGCACATTGCTCATGCTGAATAGTTCCACGTAAGATTATATTTAGATCAGTCAGCACAATAATAGTTTTGTCCTGGTAATTAGTCTCTAATCACCCTCTTGTGTTTATCTACTTATAATTTTGGGGACAGCGTTAGCATAACTAAGCAGTCGCTAAGCCGAGTTACTCTGCTCACCTGCCTAACAAAGGCAGGATACTTAAGAGAAGAGTATCCACCAGTTCCAGGCTTTTCAAAACCAAGACGGGCCATCCCGCAGAGAAAATAACCTTACAATGGAAACGGCGATCAGATTAGAGGAGTGTTTAAAATGAAACTGGGGGGGAGGGGGGGCAGCTAAAACCAGTGTACTCTAAATTGATAACACCTAGGAATTCTAGATACAATCTGTCGGTGCATGAGACAGCCTTACAAAAATAAATTACATTCTGTAGCTTGAATTCACGTTTCAGAATACTTTGTACTTTCTGTCAGGTTCGGGGGAAACAGAAAGAAAATAAGCAGAAAGACGGCCTTGAAGGGAACACTTTAAAATAGCATCCTGAATGCCCAGTCATAAAACTATGTTCACGGCTTCAGTTACAGCTAGAGATGCTGATGGTGATCTTTAATGTCAATTTGATAGTGTCTGGAAATTGTGGACTTGTGTATTAAGAAACCCACCAAACTTCTTGTAAGCCTTAGTAATTATCTATATTGTTATAAAACGACACTTTGGGAATAGATGGAAAGGAGCTGGATCCCTTTGTGCCTTTCCCTTACAGAGGCAGCTTCCGACTGCTGCCAGACAGACAACCTTTCCATAGAAATAAACTACAACGTCTTGCCTGCAAACAGAATTCCAGCAATGTGTCTTCTGCTTGCGATACAATAGGGATAACTCATATTACAGCTCCGATCCAAAACTTTGCAGGATTGTAGCAGTTTACTGCAGGAGCTGGCAGGAGCACAACAGCAGGCAGCTCCAGTCAGCTGTGCATGAAATGCATGTACAGCACACGGATTTGGTTTTATTCCAGAAATAAACTGTAGTTCCCACTTCAGCTCACAGCTGAGTCGTTTGGGGCAAATGTGCTTACCTAATGAGAAGAGCACACGAGAGTTTTTAAGGTGTGGTTGTGAAGGCAGGAGTGTGCAAGCGCTGACAGTGGCACGGCAGAGTTCAGCCCAGGCACCGCTGCCGGCTGTCCTGAGCACACCATTTGCTTTTTTCTGCTGGTGACAAAGCACGGCAGCGCTCCGGAGAGCAGGCTGCAGGTGCGGCAGCACCGTACAAACCCTGGGCACTGAGCCGCCCAGGTCAGTGTCCTCCCTCGCAGCTGTTCCGTTCAGCTCCTGGCTCAGCGCTCTCTCAGCAGGCCCGCTGCTCCCCGGGGAAGGCGCAGAGCCGCTCCTTTTCCAAGGGCTTTGATTCATTCCCCTCTCGGAGCTGGCCCGTCAGCCGCACAGCTGCAAGTGCTGAGCCGGCTCTGCTCTGCTCCAGCCACCAGAGACAGGAGGTTCTCAGGTCAGCTGAGCCCTGGGAGGATTCCTCACCCTTAGGGGGCCAAAGTGGCTCTCTGAAGAGCCGAAATCCTGCATTTCCTCATCATGCTTCCGGGACTGAGCCTGCCAGCTGCTGCAACAGGGAAGACGATGAAAAGCAGCTCCTTTGCAAGCACACCACTTCTGTCTAAGCTACCAGTTCCAGAGCGGGCTTCTGACTTCGGTTCAGACTTTTGGAAAAAAAACAAAGACCGTCCTGAAGTTTCTGTATAGTTTTAGCACACTAGCACCCTTTGCAATACAATGAAAAATGTAAAAGAAAAATAAGTGCTACCTAAGCATTATAAAGAAATAGAGATATTTTAAATTCTGACCTGTCTAGAAAGGACTCATAGCTGATAAAAAAGTTCTGTGAAAAACTAGGAGAAAGTATTTCACAGGACTATGTAATCTTTCTCAAAAAAGCTACTCTTTAGGTGCTTCAAATTCCACCATTTCTGATATTGAGCCCAATTTAGAGAGGATTTAACAAAGACTTTACAGGCACTGTTATTATGCTTGATCCAAAGAGAGCTTCATGATCAGTCACACAGGAAACTGAGCAAGGAGAGGCCAGATACCAATTCTGTGTCTGAATTAATGGCCAGAGGTTCACCACTAGAGAAGATCAGAATAAACTCAAGCTGCCAGATGGCTGATTCATTTTCCCAGGCAGGAGATTCATGCTCATGCTGCTTCCTTTTCTTTTCATACTTCTTCCTTTTCTTTCTCCTGCAGAATAGGAACCCCCTCTGCAGTTCCATTTCCTCATTTATATTATTAAAGAAAACAAATAAACAAAACAGCCAATCAAAAACAAGCACCAACAACAAAACCCCCACTCCCCCCCAGAAAAACCCAAAGCACCACCCCCCACAATCATTTATTTATTTATAGACTTCTCTTTTGGACTTGGAAAAAGAAGCCAGAATGTGTACACTGGATTATTCCCAAGGTGAGGTGGTAGCTTTGATGGCGTGTATTGAATAAGCCACCACCATGCTTCTGTCTGTTGAGGTGGGCACAGAGGGAAAAAGCAGCCTTCTCAGTCAAATTTTTTTCCCAGATTTTTGAATCTGGCTTAGTCACTCCAGGGAAATCTGCTCTAAATCCTTTTGAAGATGAGCTATTACATAAGAAACAAAAATGAAGACCAAAAAATGGGTTACTTTCCCATAATTTTCAGGAGAGAGATTGCACATCAGTAGCTCCTGAGGTTTTTCCCTGCTGTGAATAAATTCTTCCTTTTTCCATTTATGAAAGTGTCCCTTGTGTGCCCCTGTTTCTCGCCAGGTCTTTCCAGAGCACCCAACTCATACCTGAATTTTCTCTGATTCAGTTTCTGCCTGCTCCTTCTGTGAAGGAGCACAGAATCACATTTTGTCCCATACCAATAGAAAGGAAGGAAGTTTTAACTCCCCTTCATTATCAGCTCTAAAAATGAACAGAATCCCAGTAAGTCACAGATGCCTTCCTGCTAATTGCATTATGAGCAGCAGCTTTACTCAGTTCTCTGTGCCACTTGTTACCCAAAGCCCTGTGAGTGAGACCTCTTTCTAGGTCTCATTCTTTGAGATAAAAATCCCTTAGCCACGTTCTAAGTTCCATCAGCAAACTGTGTAAAGGCCACACCAGTTTTTGGTAGGAAATAATGAAAAGCCCTTCTGTCTGCAGACAGGACAAGTTGCTTTCCCTTGAGGCATCACCTCAGCCCAGGCACAGGAACAAGTGTTACCAGCCAGGCTACCTCGCCTGGATCCAGGACACGGTGTGCTCCACTTTCCAGGTCTAGGGAAGTTTTGGAAGACACAGGCAAGACATTATTTGTGTCCTTTAGGTGAGTCCAGGCAGAGGAAGCATGAATCAAGGTCCATTTTATGAGTCAGGCACTGTGACAGCATCAGTGACAAAGTCTGAGGAGGAAGCACAGGAACCAGAGAAACATGTTTCAAACTGGGTAAGCCAGGTAAGTGGCAGCAAAGAGCAGAGTGTGTGGCAGAAAAAGGGCTGGGGTGAGAAGCTGCCAAGAACTGAAATAAAGTCAAGCAGGCCAAAGAGCACAACTGATGCCAAGCAAGGGAAGCAGCTTTAGCTGAGACACAGCTAAAATGCAGTGAAAGCAGGCTGTGAAACATCATGCTCTGGCTGTGTAGGGCACCTAACCCATCAGGAACACAAAACAGTTCTCAGCTGGTCACAGCTCGTGGGGCTCCAGCCACCCGAGACTCTGACATGGAGCCAGGGGTTGCCTAGAGGGGAGAAAGGAGGCTGGCTTGTGGTTAGGTGGGATTAGAGTGGAACTGAGGCAGAAATGACACTCTTCAGGCTCAACCTCTGCCCAGGATCATACAGCAGAACAATTCTAAACAACAAAGTCAAATATTTTGTGTTTAAGCTCTGAAGAAAATCCTCTATCAAATATATGGGACAGCACTCCTCTGTACATGCAGGCAAACAAGATTTGGATGATGTAGCTTGGTCTTTTCCCCACAAACTACTGAGGCTGGAACTGAGGGGGTTAAAGGGGAAGTCTAGGCAATGGGGGTTGTAGCTAACAGATAAGGTCAAGGAACAGATAGCTCTTCCAGATAAACTTGTATGGTTCTCTGGGGCTGGCCTACCACACGCCCAAGGTCCTCTATATATGTCTGTCTCTAACACAAGTTTCCTTTGCTTCAGTTTTCACCATCAACCAACGTCAAGGTTTCTTTCAGACGGTGTTTCTCACAAGTCACTCCCCTAGCCCCAGTTGTGGCTGGGGCTCAAGGCCTTTTTTGCTGCCTCAACTCTCACACAGTGGGGTGGTGGAAGCAAAGCAAAGTGTGAGCACGTCATTAGCTGAGATTAAAGGGTTTTGTAAATGGCACAATGCAGAACAAATAACAAGGAGTACAACAGTTCCTGGCATGTTGGTGGGTTGCACAGATGTTCGAGACCGTTAAGATAAAAATACTTCTTTTGAGTGTATCTTTCTTCAGTGTGACAGTAGCAGCCCCGCAAGGCCTCAGTGCCAGCAGCTGTGAAGGAAGCGTTCCCCCTGAGTGGTAAAGGGCACACCTGGGATGCTCCCCATAAACACCCAGGACAGCAATTCCCACTGCCACAGCCCAGGGCCTCCCCACTGCTCCATTCCCTGCCTCTGGTTCCAGCTGTGGGCCTGGCACAAGTGAAGCTTCCAACCTGGAGCATGGCTCTTCCTAAAAGAAACTCTGGAGAAGCAGCACCCTTCAGGAGCTGAGGCCAACCCTGCTGCTCTGCACCAACAGGGGGAAGCTCTCCAGCCTTCTCTGGCCTCGCTGGCAGGAGTCAGTCCTGCAGAAGGCAGAGGGTAAATGGACACTGTGTAAGAAGGCACTGCTCAAACCCTCACTGCTGCAGAAAAACACTGCCAAAGCCACAGCACCTGCAGCCCCTCCTGTGCTCCATGAAGAGCTGACCTTCACACATCAGGGGCTTGAACTTGCACACCTTGGAAGGCAGAGCAGATTCTCTTCCACGTCGTTCCTGAAGAGCCCAGCAGCAAAGGTCACTGCCCCGGTAACGCTCCATCCTGGAGAACACCACTGCAGCTTGGTTTCACAGGAACACCATATCCAACTGCATTAACCTCTCTCTACAAATAACACCAAAGAAAGACAGATACAGAGGCCACTAGAAGCAAGTTACTGAATACTGATACTTGAACATATTGCACAGCTCCCAGGGCACCTGTGTCCTGCTGCTAACCTTTTCAAAGCCCCTGTGCTTCCACTCCATTCATGTGCACCCTTCATTTCTCTCTCTAAACACTCAGCCCAGTATTAGAGGCCATGGAATTTTTTCTGTTTCTTTAAGATACTGAAAACCCAAGTAAATTGAAAAACATCTTCCTAATTCAAGCTGTCAGAATTTGATGACTATGTTAATTATTTTTTCACATTTAGTCTGAATAGAACTCTGATTACAGTTTTTTTAAAAAAATCCTAAACCTACAGAGCAGTTATTTTGTCATCTCACTAAAAGGCTTTTAACCCTTTAATGTCCCTAGGTGATTACTATTCAAATTGCTATATAGCTGTATCTTTTATAATATTAATGAAAGTTGCAGTAAGGGATAAGTATATAAAAACATAAAAGTCTAGCTTTTAGAAGTTAACAAGCTTTACCATGAAGCAATCATGCAATGTAGGACAATATGTTTGCTCTCCATTGCAGTGTAGAGGGTTCTGTGTGTGACCTACTTCCCAGCATTTCTCAGACAATTTACATACTACATTTACAGCCCAAATCACCTCCCTGCTGAGATTTAGTTTTGTAACAGTTTAAGTTAAATTTGGTCCATCTCTGTGGCAGACAGGACTTGGAGCTGCTTGCCAGGTTCAGCAGCTTGAGTTGGCTCCAGCTGATCCAAAGAGGCTCTCACATGACTCAGGTCAGGCTTAGGTAACCAGCCATCTGCTGAAGCAGGCAGCAGCACAGGGGTGCAGCCTGAACGGAGCAGGCTATTCCAGGCCAGGCACAGCAGCTCAAGGCTAACAGCCCCCTGGGCTCCCCTGGTGCAGGCAGAAACCCTCCCTGTCCAAAGAGGGGAGCTTGGATCAAGGCTGTCAGGACTGCCAGCCTGTAGCTCCTGAAAAACCCCTTGTATGCATGAATTATCTGAAATGCTAAGCTCCTCACTAAGGCACAGAGAGGCAAAATAAAACTGAATTCTTTATGAATTTCTAGTCATCGTTATTCCCAAGACCAAATTCAACCATAAAAAATAGCAAAACTAATGTTAGATTTATAATTAGCAAACTTTAATCTATACAAACAATAGATTTTATTTCCTCTCCCATTAGTATGTATTCATTATCCTTAGTAACACTCAGGTTAAATTAATAAAAGTTTAATTACAAAATGAAAAGCAACAGAAAGCAGCCTTTTTTTTTTTTAATGTGAGAATCAAATACACTGATCAAGGAACATCTGGGTTGCACCTTATTTTAAAATATTCATACCATTAGACAGCACAGATTTAAAAAAATAGAAAAGGTAGATAATAGATTTCTGTGTATTCAAAACTTTTATAACATGAAAAACTATGTTCTGTATATTCTATATTCTAAACCATAGTGTGTAGAACTGAAAAATATATACACAGAACATATCAGTAGTTCCACAAAATAAGGAAGTGACATAATTAAGCAGTGACCATAGAACAGCTGTACCTAAATACAAAGATACTTTCAGAAATGGAGGATCAGTCCAGTAAGAAATAGTTCAAGCATTTCAAGGTGGCTCTCATTAGAATAGCTTTTAACTTTTAAATTTAAGTGCTGCAAATTGACATGAACAAAAATGAAAGATTTCTAACTTTCTAGTGAATTTTAACAAGGCATTTTCTAGGAGATAAAGCCTAATCTTCTGCTATGAAAATATAAAAGATATGAAGCAGTGCAAAGTATTAGCAGATAAATCCATTCGGATGATGCTGTGTTAAAAAAAATAAGAAAATATCACAGCGAACATATTTTTGTGTAGGGGCAAATTTAAAATGAGCCTCCTCTCATGAAGGGCACAGGGTACATAAAATCCCCTTCATTTCTCTTGAGTTCTCTTTCAATCAATAAAATAAATGTACATTTTATATAAAGATGGATCTTTGTGAAAAACAG
The DNA here is from genome assembly GCA_016584745.2 of Phylloscopus trochilus trochilus. Classification (NCBI taxonomy): domain Eukaryota; kingdom Metazoa; phylum Chordata; class Aves; order Passeriformes; family Phylloscopidae; genus Phylloscopus; species Phylloscopus trochilus. The sequence continues at coordinate 539,260 of WQNJ02000046.1, read as the reverse complement.
ATGGCTAAAACCAGTTTTCTGTAGACAAGTTATACATCTGAACCAGAAAAATAGACAGGAGACAGGAATTAAATTAAAACAGACAGACCTACAAAACAGCAGAAGTTACCATACGGTTACTGCAGCAGGTTTATGTATATTGTCTGAACACGACCAAAGTTACAGAAAAAGAGACTATTTTCAATCCTACATAATATGTTTAAAAAGCTAAAAATCTCAGGTATAATATACATGTATACAATTATATTTTAAATTAACTGATTTACAAATTTTATATAGGGACAGGCTTTTTGTACAACTCTATTTGCACAACCTTCAGTAATACAGAGTTCTACCAAAGGGAAGCAAAGGAATGATTCACATAAATAAAGGTTTACATTACTTGGGATTCCCCATATCAGATCTGTGAATTGAAGTTACAAAATATACATATTTGCCTTTCCTACATACTGCTTTTTACATACAAAAAATTCACTTAAGGAAAACAATTTGTAAAGTGTTAAAATGTGTAGAGTTTGACAGCAGAAAAAACTAAATTCTGCCATATGGTTACATTCTGGAATCAACTGCATTTTTTACATTAGGTGACACATTTTTAAAGTAATAAAACAGGAAACGTTTGCATCCATGGTGCTGCCTATTTCACTAATACATAAAAATCTCCTGTATTTTCATAATACCTGCACGGCACAGAGGGCATTCAGTCAGTAACTGAGCACATTCCTTACAGGCAACGAGGTGACCACAGGGAATGAAGACAACGGACACGTCCTTGGCCATGCAGATCTTACAGAGCTTCTCTTCCTGCAGACGCCTTAGCTGCTCTTCAGTGCTGAGGTCTAAGGAAAAGACACACATAAAAAGAAGCTAAAATATTTACTGCCATGGAATGCCATTCTTTTTTTCTTTTCTTTTGACACACAAGGACAAGGTTTTCTTCATAGGATTTAAAGGTCACACCCTTAAAAAGAATGAAGAAATTATAAGACAGAGGAATCCTGGATCCTAGCTGCAGCATGGAATCCTCTTTGTATTTCCCCTTCTACCCCATTACATCTCCCAGGCCAATGCAAGCAGGGAGTGCATCTCCCTGTATTTGTAAGAGCTTGAAATACCTATAGAATTTAGGATATGCATATTTCAATCAGGAACCATTCTTTTCACAGACCTCACTGACAACTTCCCCAAAATTTGAGCAGAAGGTGAAAGAAGAAAGGCTCATTGCTACTGGTTAAGTCGTTTGGATTTTAATTTCTTTTTCTGAGTTCTCCCAATGAGAAAAATGAGGATGTGACTTCCTTCCCTGCTCTCATTTTCACAACGCCCGTATTTCAAAAAGCTTAAAATCTGCAACGTAGAAAAAGTCAATTTGGCATTGTACATGGGCTCTTTATTATTCCAATATGCCCCATTTAAAAATACAAAATTCAGATGCCTTCCCCTGCCACTTGGGGGAAGCTCTGCACAGCCAACCACCAAAATAAGGTCCAGCTGCACGGCAAGCTCTTCTTCCCCCACAATGTCCTATTAAAAAGAGTGGGTTGGTAAGATCTCTGCTTATCATGCCAACCAGATGCTCTTTGCCCTCCCTATGAATTCACTCATATGTGAAATTGTATGAAATTACACGTCTCCTGAAGCAGAACTCCTGGGTTTGGTCTATTTGCAGACTGCACCACAAGGGCTTTCTGAGCACGATTTGCATGTCCCAGCAAAGCTGGAACATAAATAACTGAACAGAAACTCCATTTAGAGGCACACTTGTTCTTATTGGCCAAGAACAAAAATACTTCTACCCCAAACAAAGTGACACTGCAAGACAAATGCCCCCCAGTGTGACTTTGTATTGAATACACCAAATCTGACAGTGTGTCTGTGTCTGTTTCATTCTGCCACATCTATAGTTTGTCTTATAACTATATTCTTGTAGTTATTCTTGCTCTTTTTTTTTTGTTAGCACATGCAACCTTTCCCAGAAGCACACCAGAGTGTTATACACCTCTGAGATACCAGTACTACTTATTTTACAAATGTTATTTATAAGTGCTGCTACACTCAATTTTAACACCCTGTTTGTTCAGAGTTTTGGTTTTTTTTTAATGTCCCAAACCAAATGTCTTTAATTCTAATTTACAATACTGTAAGTTTACCATAGGTAAGACTGGGATCAAAGGGTAAAATAAACAGATAACATTAAAAAATATTTCACAGACTAAAGAACTGATATGAAAGTACACACAGAGGTTTTGTAACTGAATAAGCTCATCTTGCTCAACTGGGATTTCATTTGGTTCTTCTTCCCTTGTGTTTTCTTTATGAGCACTTAAGTCTGCTACCAGATCCTCAACAGATGTGTGACTTTCTCCAGTCATCTGCAATCTCTTTTCCATGGTGTTCCTAATCTCAGACAAACTGAAACCCATGGCTATGGCACTTTGTACCAAAGGATTCTGTAAGAGATCATCTAAAACAAGAAATTAAGAACAAAACAAAAACACTTTAAGAAGGATGAATCTGATTATCTGACAGTATTGACTACTATTGACTACTACTCTACTCTAAGACACATATTTGCAAACAAATATGTAGCCAAAGGAACCATATTTCCAATTTCAGAATTTTGCTAATTCCAAAGACTGCAAAATTGAATTTTCTTCAATCCTAGCTTTCCCAGTCTCCCCTCATCCATTTATATTATAGAAATCCTTCTAGATTTGCTGTTCAAATCAGCTACTTCTAATTAAATAACATGTCCCATATAACAATCATCACAAATTTTGTAGTTGAATGTTAAATGAAATTCATCCAAAATTACAAGTCACCATGAATAAATAATATTACATTGATTTTAATTCAGGGAAGAAAAAAACCCATATATATATTGAGAGAAACCAATAAATAATTTGAATTTATGAAACCAAAACACAGCACCACCACCAAGGAAGCAGGTCTATCCATGGTAAGACAACACTTCTTGGGGAAACCATTATTCAGACTATTGGACCTTCCCTTTCCTTACACTTATCAACATTGCTCAAACAGAGAAAGTTTTCAATTTTTAAAAACACTTTAAAAACAAGGTTCTTTTATTTTCACTCTCATAAATGAGCAGTATGGGAGAGATTTCTGAGCAGGTTTTGTGCAGCCACTCTTACCAGCAATAGCTCCCATTCCCTGGGATGAAGCTGCTTGACTGGCCTCCTACTACCCCATGAACTCTTTTGTCTTTTTATTGCTTGGTATTTGTGAGAAGCATTGCAGGAATGTGCAATACTGGAACACACAATAAACTACTTCAGCTTGCTCAGCTTCCTAGTCCTTGCCATCGGACAGACCAACTCTTCCTGCCCCATGCAAAAGGGCTGTTTCTGTTCAGTGTCCTTTGACATTCACCCCACAGCACCAGGAATGCAATACCTGATGCACACTCACTAGCTGTAAGACTGCACCCTACTCAAACCTCTCCCATGGTTCACAAATTTACTTTACAATATTTACCAAATTACATTTCCTCTGAGAGAAATAAAATACATTCTGCAGTTCTTTAGAAGCAATGAAGCAACAGAAGAGTATCATCCAACAATTTGCCTGTCTTGCTTTATTTTAAAATGGAATAGGGTTATTTTTAAAATTAACTATTCCTGTCACTGTACATTCAAATATGGATATTCCAGAATGGGGGCAGCCTGTTTGTTTTAAACAGATACCTTTAGGAAGTATAGTCCCTTCAGCAGCTTCTGTCTAAAAGTGAAATATAAAGAAACAAAATTACAATTCTGGAGAAAGAAGGAAATGCATACAGTTACAAAATAAGAAAATAGCTATTTGATGTCCAGTTATTTTAGTGACTAAAACTATTTAATCTGCTCCAAACAAAATGATTGGTATTTTGTTATAATTTTAACCCATCTCTGCAATAATCAGTCTACAAACGTAACTCTAAAATTACAAATAATCTACATTAGCAGTTTTAAATTCTAGTGACTACGCACGAGTTTAACGATGCTGTGCCAACAAGAAAAGAAAATGTATCTGCTGTTATTCATCAGGCCATAAAACAAATGGCACTTGTTGAGAATCCAATATACAACGTTCACAAGTGCCCTGGCTGTGCTCCATAACCCAGTCATGGAGAGCTGATTGACAGAGCCCAAACATACTGCAATCCTTTCACCTGCTGCCAATGAAAGTAGCAGCAGGTGGATTAAATGGCAGGCACATAATTAAAAGGTACCTTCACATAAAAATAGTGTCATTTTTTTCTAATTTAACAAAGTTATTAATAAGCAAGAAACTTACTGTTGAATCCCTACATCCATCTCTTAAGTGAACATTATTTATAAATTCTATCCCCTTTTCCTTGCTCACAAATCTGCACCTAAAAATAAGAATATTTAGATTTAATAAAACTGCATTAGCAGAAAAATTTGTTACATAACTATGGAATATTTGATAAGCTTCCTACATCATACAACTGCCTGCTTTTAAAAACTCTAAATGTTTAGTCAATATCTGTGATGTCACTGTAATGTTTCTAAGAACATCTTAAGCACTTAAGCAGTACTTATCTTTCTCACATTTTGGTGAAAAAGAAAGCTTAAGAGTTGTTGGCCATGACAGCTCATGACACAGATTTCTCCAAGTAAAGGCTCACTCAAATGAAAAACAAACATGTTAAAATGCTGGTTCTTTTAGTCTTTCACAATCACAGCAGTCACTGGTCAGACAGGTGCCCTCCAATGCTTTCTTTCATTATTTTCCAGCCAGTCTCAGCCACTGGGCAGAGCTCTTTCCTACCAGGAGATTTGGGGGATGCCGTAACTCCTGGCTAAGAGCTCTCCAGCTCCAGCAGTTACTTCACCTTTGTGAACAGACAGCTGCTGTGAGGCTGGCACCCTGCACTGAGGCTGATGTGCAAACAAAACCCCCAAAAAAGACACTATGATCTGAGAGGAAGTAATCAAACCTGATGTAATTTAAGTAACCCAAACCAAAATCAAACCCCTAAAAGAGGAGTGAAATGTAGCAAGAAAACATTCCTCAACTATTCACTGCACCACGCTAAAAGCTTGGAATCATACCTCTTTCAAGTGGCAGAGACTAATAATTAAAAACTGCCTGCATCACTATTAAAAAAGGGAACAGCTAATGCATAAATACCAATCTCCAACTTCCAGAGAGCCTTTCACCACAGCAGAGAAATTTGGGAGTCAATGCATAGAAGACACTGATTTTATCACTATTATCCAAGTAACTAAGTCTTTCTATTTGGATGGCTTCTGTCCACGTGTGGGAACCAATGAGTCATACTATTCTTCCTTTCCTCAAAACAGATTTTAAACAACATTGGCAGTCTCTCTAAAAACTACTTCTGGTACTACAACTATGACTACTGTTGTCTGGAATCCTTAATCCTTTCAAATTAGAGAGAACTATGTTTTATGTTCCATGCCACTACTGACTCCTTCAGGTTTGTCTGCTCTGTGGCACCGGTTTAGTCATTTTATATCTTGGTATAAGTTACAAACTTTGACCTGTACCAAGCTATTAAAACAAACATTACATTGTAGCACGTAGATAACAAGAAAACCCCCCAGATACATATTGACAAAGCTACACAATTCCTCTTGCTGAGAAAGCAAGCATCGGTTAAATCCAGACACAGATATCTTCCCTTTAATAATGCTACAAATAAGAAAACATAATATCATTTGCATAAATCTAAACACTGTTAAGCCATAATCAACCCTCTCAAGCCTTTATTAGTACATTCTGTCATTAAAATGCAATATACTGTAAATAAGGCTCAGACACACACCAAGAAAACACCAAGAGATACCTTACCCAGGAAACCATTTGGCATGTTGATCCCAAGGGTCTTCATTTTCCTTCCATTCTTGCAATCCTCCACCACAGTGGAAACACACAACGTGATCACCATTACCTAAGGAAACACACAAAAATAAACTTATGTACTTTGTGCAGGCATGATACCAAGTTTTCAACTGAAATGTTACCTTAAGAAAAGAAATATTTTTTACTGATTTATAGTTTCAACTGAAAATAAATTCATTTTTAACACATGGTTTGAAACAAATGTTCAGGGGAGAACTGAGCTTAAAGAAACACAATGTAAGAGAAGCAAGTTTCCTGAATTTTATTTTAGTAAGTAATCATACAGATAAAAGAGAAGCTGAAAATAATCTATTATCATGGAGCGCAATCCAAGGGTGGACAAGGCCTGAAGATGTCTGCCACAAAGAATGAGAGATGCTTACATGGCTTTGTGGTCCTCCATTTCCCATTAAGGCAAAGAGGCCCTAACCAGCAAGAGCAAAAGCAGCTGAGGAGAACTGCATCCCCTCTGCTCTGCACTGTGCCTACTGGGACCCAAGACTGCCCCAGAGGCTGCTTAAATATTGTTTTTATTGGAATGAGGGGAGGTATGGATAATGTTTTCCTAGAGAGTTAAATTCTTCTCAGGGAAGAGTTTTCACAGACGTCACCTGAAGAGCCCTTGGCCTGATAAGCTGGTGCCCAATTAGTGCAACTCCACCATACAGATCTTTTGGTACTTTTATGAACCCAAGAAGAAATCAATAAAATAGTTCCAGTGGGTACAAATACTGCCCATTTGTAATCCATACAGAAATATAGTAAAGATTTTATTTATGGCTACAAGTAAAATAAATGGAATCATACTATAAAGTTCTGAGACCTACTGAGAGAGAAGTCAAGTAAGATGAGAGCAAGAAATTATCCCAGATAAGCCCCTTTTTCTTGTGAGCAAGTAAGAGCAACACTTCTTGTACAGTATCTCTCAGTGAGGAATTTCAGAGGTCTTTAACGGTACTGTGAATTCCATCTAATTGAGAAATGAATGCACAGAGATGGTGTCTTATCCAAACCAAGCATTATGTGTCTAACAGTAAGAGCTCTCCCACTGGCACCACTGTCTTCACACACCAGGCAGCAGTGGTATTTGCTGGTTTGGGGTGTCCACATGCCATGACAATGCAAACACATGGTAACTAACTCCAGTGCCACACAACCTGGATTGTCTTGCTCCCAGGCTTTTGTACAGGCCACATTCCTTACAGCTAAGGTCTGGAGGACAGCACTTTGTTTCTTAAAAAATATCAAATAATTGTCACTGTGAAAGATGTATTCTAAAGGTTTTAACAGGCAAAAAAACCCCCACTTGGCTGTTTAACTGCTAAGAATAAATTTATGATCAAGTCCATGCTTGGCTAGTAAACATATTTGATATGTATGCAATTTTACATAAGAACTGTGGAAAGTAGTTTACAGAGTAAAGAGATTCTGGCAAATTTTCCTATATAGAAGTTTTAAAAATTGGGGTTTTTTTCGTAACAAGACACTTCCTCATATGCAATTTCTTTGTAAAAGGTATTAGTCATTCCAAGGTCTGGTTTACCTGTGCTATAGAATCCAGCTGCTGCAAGTTGCTCCTTGTCAACAGGATATACCCAAGACAAAAATGTCTGTAAACGTTTTCCGTATTTTGCCATAGAGGGATTCCTTGGGTGCTGTGCATTGTTCAGACCACTTATGCCAAGCTCAGGAGGAACAGATTCACTCAAAACATTTCCAACATCCCGGCCCAGGACAAAAAGGCATTTGGGAAAATGCCTCTTGTGTTCTGACCAAGCTCTGTCGCTGGGTTCCCAGTTCTTCAGTTTTCCACCACAACAAAAACAAGCCACTTGGTCACCAACACCTGTATAATAAAATCCAGCATTGGCTAACTCCTGTGGTGTCAACTGGCCATTGAGAGGCCAGTTGTAAAAAGACTTTAATCTTGTTTCTTCACTGCACATAGCAGGGCTTTTAGGATACAAACTGTCTGACATATCCACAACCTGCCTAGTTCTCAAAAGGTAATCTGCCTCCACCTCAGGGTCATCCAGAGCACACGGGAGGGCTGAATTGCTGGAACCGTTTTCAGTTCTATTCTGGTCATTCTGGGCAACAGGATCCACACTACTTTCCAGAAAAGCAGATTCAGTAATGAACTTGCAGTCGGGGGCGAGCTGTTTGTGTCTCTCAACTGCAGAATCCCCAGGCACCCATCCTTCAATAGTAGTATGGCAACTGCAGCACTTGACTTTGTCACCTTCCCCAGTATAAACAAAGCCAGCGCGTGCCAGAGCCAAGGCGGAGACGGGGCAGTCCCGTGGGAATCCAACAAAAGTTCGGTGCCGGTGGCGCTCCTGGGCCCCCTCCTGGGCAGGGTCTGCCGAGGCACAGGCGGCCCAGCTCGGCGGGACATTACACGTCATCTCCTCATCAGCACGGCTCGCCTTCAGACTTCCTAAACAAAGAAGAGATCCTTTCATTGCCCAGACTGTAGGCCAGATCATACCCATATACAGCCCTGGCAGCTGGCTAAACTGAATACATCCTTTATGGATTAAAATAACAACTCTTCCTCTTCTCCCCCATTTCACCCTTGCCTGCATTACCTGCCACACAGAGGCAAACATCAAGGTATTAAAACCAAAATAATAAAAAATATCTAAATGCAAGATCAAGATGTCTTAGAGGACCGTAAAGACATACCTCAATTTCCATTTTAGCAAAATGTCTTGTGATATAAACTACCAGATATTTCACTGGGGCATTTTACCAAAGTACGGGGCATTGCTTTTAAGATCAGTGTGTTGGCACCACCCAGCACTAGGGCTCGTGTCCAGCATACTGCTTCCACTCTTCCACGCCCTGCCTACTCCCTCTACAAAAACCCCTGTGCCTCTGCCATCACCCCAGCTTTTCCTCCCTTCCCTCCCTGAAGGACTATCATTCTTCTGAGCACTTGTCACACATCCCTACCCCTACCTATGCTTTTCCAGGGTGAGTACCAACTACCAGCTCTGCCTTGTGCCCCTTCTGTGCCAGAAGGCTGCTGAGCACTCCAAAAAATCCCATCTTTGCTGAGGATGAAACAAAGCAACTTGGCTACAGCAGGTCCTGTGCAAGAACCACTGATTGACAGTCACCACCTTCATCCCAAAGGATGAAATCAAAGCACAGTAAACCTTCATCTCTTGTCTAGACAAGTGAAGTGATACTACTAGCTTAAAAAGTCTTGGCTATTGCTGACACACATCTTAAAGTGGTAAATTAAATTATAATGACACTGCCCAAACAAGCTTCTTTGCACAAAACAGTAACAGCTCAGCAATTAGCAAAAAGAAAGGCATATAAGGAAGAGCAGAGTATGTACTTAGATGAACAAGTGTTCTTCTCCATTTTCTATAGGAATCCTGAAATACATCTATTTCATCTAATAAGGTAGGCCAGCACACAAAAAATATAACTTCCTCAAGACGTGCATTAATATTGATTGTACATTCTGTAACGCCAATGCAGATGTTGCAATGATGACTCTGTAACACCAGATTTAGCTTCCACAAAATCTTTTTTAGGGTTCATAAAGGGGAGGGGAAATTAAAATGCCTATGTATTGCAGGATTGCTGCATCCTCTGCCAAGATGACAAAGGTAATTAAGCTATAAGCAGCGTCAGACACCTGGTATGGGTGCTTCATGTAATCATGGACACAAAACCTCTGAGCACCAGCTTTAATTCCTTCTGTCCGTCAGTTCATGACTAACGTAATAACACTAGAAATTATAGTGTGGCTTTCTGCTTTAGCTTAGCAAGTTCAAAAATAGCATCTGAATAAATTGCATTGACTGACCTATATGTTTGTTTTGACTTTGAAGGTCAGAAAAACACAAACCAGTAATTACATTTAGTAATGTGAAGGTGGTCATAAAACATGTTTTTTATATACATACATATATTGAAAACAATTGTTTTTTATAATAAAATCTTAAAAGCTTTCATGTTTATTGCTCATGTCTATTGCTTTATAAAACCTTACTTTAAAGCTTTTAGAACTGTTCCTGGAAAGATCTCACATGACCTTAAGCATCTATCACTACTACACTGCATTCATGAAAGAATTGGTTTTACTCAAAACCAGTTAGCTGCAAGTAATTCTCTTATCTGCATGCCTGAAAGACTTTCTACAAGAACACAAACAAAGCCTACCTCACATCCTTCTGAGACTCCTTCTCAAACTGCCCATTGAAAAAACCAAAACAAATTTGTACGGCTTTTTCTGTATGAATAGAACTATACCTCTGTTTCTATTGTATTTATATAGAAATTAGTTCAGAAACAATGGGGGAAAAAACTGCCTATTTTTTACATTTAAACTTTTTGGTTTATGTACATTAGTTTTTTCTACATTGCTATGAATACTTCAAAAATCCTTCTGTTAGCATGGTGAACATAAAAGAAATGATGCCCTCCCTATGGTAATAATGAAAATATTTGCCACATTTGTATTCTCTGGAGCCAATCCTCACAATCAAAACAGTATGGAAAGCACGTACCAAGAGAGCAGTAAGTACTGACACAGAAGGTACAATCACAACAGATCAACTCTTTAATATGAACTAGCTTTTTCAAATGATATCAACCACATAATTTAATCGTGATCACTTGGAGCAGAAAGGTTCAACTATCATTCTAAAAGCCTCTCAAAGCCACATCTAACCACTGCAGTGACAGAAGCAGGACCAGCCCCTCCCAGGGGGAGGCAAGGTTTAACAATGCCCCAGGCACACCGTGAAACCCTTCCCTTACACCAGCCCCTCCAAACATGGCTGGTTTACATTTCTCTAGAGTTTTATCTATGAGAAACATCTTTATCAAGCACTGATAAGATGTGTAAGTAACCCCTTGCCTGTGTAAGTATTGTTTCATGTACAACACTAGTACTACTTTAAATAAAGTATCACGTTCAATTATTTCTATTTCAAACAACTGTTAAAAGGGTGTAAAATTACAGCTAGCTTAGGAAGAGTATTTCTGCACAGATTTTTTAGCAGTTGCCCAACTCCAGTTAGCTGGAATAATGATTTAGAACAATATCTGGCATCATAACAGCACTCAGATATTAACTGCAGCAGAAAAAAATGAGTGAGGCTAAATTTTTGAACAGTTTACAGCTAAGAAACATAAATTCACAAAAATCAGCCACCTAAGATGGACACAAAAGACTTTACAATATATGCCAATGGCCAACCTGAGGTCAGAGTATACTCTAAGTATACTGAAGTTAATCAAGTCATTTTGCATAGGTTTTAATTAACCCCATATGAAGTAAAGGCAGAAAGTCCAGAAATGTTAAAGACCATCTTCACTTCTAAAACCTGAATATTTTAACTATTATTGAAGCAGTATATATCTTTTTATACAGTGAGTAAACAAATTCTATTTTAGCCTGAAAGGAGCCAAGTTTAATCCTGCTTTTAAACATTTGAAGGCTATTTGCCACAAGACACCACCCACTTTCAACCTGAATGACCAATTTATATAGCCTACTGGTTATGTTCCAGGAAAAAAGTAGACAAAAATATATAGCAAAAATGTTAACTTATTCAAAATGCAAAATTGTACACTGTGGATATGCAAAACAAACGTGTTTAATTGATCTTTAAAAATATTAACAGGTATTGATTTTATGCAAAAATACAACATGATCATATTATCTAGATCTGAAAAGCTTCGAAGGAGTACAAAACTCACTTTTCTTTTTCAAGTATATTTTACTAGATATGATTATTCCTGTCCTTAACCCCAAAATAGATTGGCATTATAAGGAGTTATTTTTAATTCTTTTACATGACTAGCATGGCAGTGACCTCCAAGTCAGAAATCTACTTGCACAGCCTCATGTTCCTGACTAAAGGGTACAGGTTAGTGTTTATTGTTGACTGAATTTTGAAATGTGAGTAGTGCACTAGTAAATATCAAACAGAACATACTGTACCAGCTGACACACAGATTATGCATGTGTCACTTCAGTGAACTCCAGTTTCTGCCTGCTCAGTTGCAATTACATCAAGGAAGGTGCATGCTGCTAACTGAAAGCCTATTTATAAAGATTTAAATCACCACAGACATGATATATTTAAACTGTGTTTGCAAATTTCAGCGTATTTGTATCTAATTATCAATAGCCATTTTTAAAATAAGTTCTGTTTAGATCTTCTTGATTTATTTTAAGAGGGTATGTATCTACAGACTGCCTCCTGATTCAGTGCCAAAGCTTACATAACCCTATCAGCTCAGCTTTATCTGTCGGTTCTTCTAACAGGTCCTGCTTAGCCTCCCAGCAGGGTTTGTCATCACAGGAAGTCAGTCAGCTGCTCAAGGTTATAGTAGGCTGCTACATCCTCCTAATTTTTGACTGAAGTCACAAAGACTTTTATACTCTCCTCATCTTCAAAATGTACATAACCAGGTCAACAGAAACATACCCTTTTGAGAACTATTTTCACACCCTGTTCTTCTTCATGAAGAAGTCATATGGGCAGGAATAGACATAAACAAAAAAACGGATTCATAGCTGCTAAGGGCAGAGAAAAAAAAATTCTTTTTGAGGACTTCCAAGTTAAATGTCATCAGAACTTTAGCTGTATGTATGAGAAGGAAGGAACAAATACCAGCTGCTACAGGAAAAACTGGCATGCTGTAGCCCAAGAAAGATACTGGTCCTATGGCTAAGAAACAAAAAAAAAAAAATTACTGCATCAACAGGGCTTATTAAAAAGAACAGCCAATAGCAAAAAATGCCTTTTAAAATCTGCAATGCTCTCAGATGCATACTCTTTCCTGAGCACAAGCTTCAGCTTTTAGAGCCACATCCTTGTTTCATAAATAATTTAAACGTCTAGTTGAGGAACAACACGGAACAAGAAGGCATTCTTTTATCAGGGAGATACTATGGCAAGAAGCTTCAGCTACAGCAACACGATTCCTGCCCCAGCAGTACTGCTGGATCTTGGACTGGAGGCAAAGCTGGGGCAGCCCCACAGCCCCCAGCTGCAGCCAGCCAGCCAGCACAGCCAAACACCTCCTGCTGCCACAGCATCAGGGCTTCACTAGTAAAGAACGGGAGCAATCTGCATATAGACATAGATATGCATTGATATATAAAGTGTGTGTATTTACACACACATCCCTCATCATCGTGGACATCTCTCTTGGACTATCCTTTATATTTTATTTTTAACTTTGCTAAAAAAAAAAGAAAACGAGGATGACCTGGGAGCTAATTCTAACATTTAATCAAAAACAAAATACGAAAGTTGCTCCTGTTGAAAATACTCTGTTTGCCTTCTCCAAATCATTGCAGAAGGACAATGATCTGCAAGACACATGCAGCTTCATTTCACATTTTATCTGATGGGAGTGACACAATTCAAGCTTTGCAGCATACCTCCTCCATCTCAACAGCCCTTCAGTCTTCACACACAGCTACATTTTTCACGTTTAGAAATCTTGTGGCTTCTTGAGCCTGACTTTAAATCATCATGCTCAGAACATTTTGGATTAGAACTCTGTAAAAGAGACCCCATGCTATGAAAAATAAAAAGCAACAAATGCCTAACTTTTAGTAAAAAGTTTAAACACCGTTAAACAAAGCAATACAAAGGGTACTTACAACAGTTTTCCCTAAGGAATTAGTATCCAATCAGACCAATTTTAGCAAAGGATTAATCAAAGTAGATACTGGTTACATTGCTATTTTCCACCGATCTTCAGGACAAATTCCAATAGTTACATTCCTGTTGGTAGGAAAAAAAAAAAAAAAAAGGTTAAAAATCTTTTTCACAAAACCTTCAGCATTGCTTATGAAGCCACAACCTCAAACCTACGACCAAAAAAAACCATTTTAACATTCTCTCCCTTGGCCAAGAAATTTGAATAGAATATAATCTAAAGCTCAAAGAATCTGAGGTCAGGGGTAGTTGGAAATGCAGATACTTTACTAAAACTACCAACGGACATAAACTGGGGATACTCCACAGCATCCAAAGACAACAAAACAAAATCCTGGAATTAAATACCAGAGGGCAGCAAAAAGGAGAAAGAACATAAAGCAGAGAGAATTAAATCGCATGATGCAGACTTCTCTCTCCCAGGAAATTCTGTATCTGATTATAAATTGGATTTCTGGAACTGTTCAGCTCCCTGCAGCTGTACCAGCCACCTTGGGAGGACAGCAACAGAGAGAAGTCCTACCGCAGGTACACACGGCCTGAAATTAAATCCATTTTCATGCTTCTCAAACAGAGATATGAACACATATTTCCTTGCTTTTCTGATAACAAATGCAAGTCTGTCTTGTATCAGTGGGAGCAGTCAAAAAACCCACAAGCCACAGCCAATCCTCACCAGCATTCTTTCACTTTTGCTGCTGATTGCAAAGGGCAAGGCCGGGGAGGTGCAGAACAATCATTAACTTATCCCTACGCCCTTCTTGGCCAGCGCTGAAGGTGCCAAGCTTTTCATAAAATGAAGTAGCTGGGGATTCTTTAAAGGACCTCAAAGAAAACTGCAAACCAATCGAGTAGATAGCAAAAGGAAGCAATTAAGAAAATGAAAAATATCCAAACAAAAGCTTAACCAACCAATCCATCATACAAAAACTGGCTTTCTTAGAAACAATACTTGTCTTCTCTGTTACGTGGTGATTGACTTCAGGATAAACAATGAGTAATTAAGTTAATCTATATCCTATTGCTCTTTGTCCAGGTATTAAAAAATAAAAAGTATTTGACAAAAAAAGTAAAAGAGGGTTTTGTCACGCAGTTGGTTGCTTTTCCTTCAAAACTAGTCTACTGTAAGATCTTGTAGTTTCTATATGCTCATTTAGGAAACTAAATTCTTCCAGTTAGCTACATAAAGTATTGGCATTAAAATTGCAACATAAGTCTGTAGCAGTGGAGGGATAATGAAAGTAGTGCTGCAAACCCATTTGCATTTTGCAGCAGATGCAGATTAAAAACAGGGTGAAAATTACCCAAACCAAAACGCATACTTACACCTATTTATAGGGTTTTCAGCAGGAAGACAGAAGCATCAGACAAATAGTGCAGAAGCAAAAATACGCTTACTGTTAAAGAGAAATATATAAGCATACAATCATAGACATTGTGCAAAAACAGAACTGCTTGAACTTAAATTACTGCTGAAAGAAAATTTGAGTGAACTTCTCCCTATAGAATTCTTAGTAACTACTGTTATCGAACAAAACTGCATTTTTATTAAAAAGCAGCATTGCTAGAAAGTGATGGGCCTAATAAAAATAATAAAAGTGGGCAACGAGAGATAATAATCAAATATGTCAAAAGAACCACAGAAGCGCTTATTACCATAGAAAATTTTTCATCCGCTTTTGCGAAGAGCAGCATTGAAGGCTGGAGCCGCGGCACGGGTCGGGACAGGCTCTGGGCTCCCCCGGGGCAGCCCTGGCCCGGCCGCTCCCGTCCCCATGGCAACGCCTCACCGGCCAGGCCCTCCCTCCGGCTCCGTCAGCGGCCGGGGGCAGCGGCGGCCGCACCGGCCCTCGGCATCCCCGGCACCGCCGTGCCGGCGGGGGCAGAGCTGAGCGACCGAGCCACCCGCTCCCCGGGGAGAGCCCCCAGCGCGGGCGGCCCGGCCCGCCTCCGGTCCCGCCGCCTCCCCGGTGTCGCCGCCGCCGCGGGCACTCACCGGGCGCATCCCATCCCATCCCGTCCGGTCCCGCCGCCGCTCCCGGCAGCGCTCTCCCAGAAGATGGCGGCTCCCGGCAGCCTCAGCGCCGCCCGGGGAGGAGCAGCGCCCCCTGGCGGGGCGGTGGGGGCGCGGCGGGCGGGCTCCCGCCGGCAGAGGGCGGCGCGTGGCGGCAGCGGGCGGGAAGTGCAGAGCGGCCCCTGAGCCCCTCAGCCCCGCTGGTCCCCTGAGCCCCTCAGCCCCGCTCCTTGAGCCCCTCAGCCCCGCTGGTCCCCTGAGCCCCTCAGCCCCGCTGGTCCCCTGAGCCCCTCAGCCCCGCTGGTCCCCTGAGCCCCTCAGCCCCGCTCCTTGAGCCCCTCAGCCCCGCTGGTCCCCTGAGCCCCTCAGCCCCTTTGGCCCCCTGAGCCCCTCAGCCCCGCTCCTTGTGCCCCTCAGCCCCCCTTCGTTCCCCCTGAGCCCCTCAGCCCCGCTGGTCCCCTGAGCCCCTCAGCCCCGCTCCTTGTGCCCGTCAGCCCCGCTGGTTCTTTGTGCCCCTCAGCCCCTTCGGTCCCCCTCACAGCTCTGACTCTGTCGCTCCCTCCTGTCCCCAGCACAGCCCCCTCACCCTGTCTGTCCCACGTACAGCAGCTCACCTTTTCTGTCCCTTGCACCACCTCCTGTCCCCAGCTCTTCACAGCACAACCAGCAGACTCCAACTGACCCTGCCCAGCTCACTCACTCTTTATCACCCCATGGCTGTGAGGGCAAGGCTGTTTCCACTCTAGGATAATTAACACAGTTGTAACATATCAGGGGCAGGCAAGATTGCCTTCAGCAGCATCTTTTGTCTCCCCACAAATGGTTATTCAGTAATCAACAACAGTACTGAATAAGCACAATAAGAGGTTTGCACCTTAACACTGCAATGTGAACATGAATATTTAATCATCTAAGCCGTTGTCATACCACATTATTAATACAATCATTAGCAATGATTTTCATAAAGGCTCTTGCTCTGTTGAGGTTTGATACTTCTCCAAATGAAGCAGATTGTTTTCAGAGGTCACAAAGTGGTTTTGCAAAGACCCACTTTCAGGTTTAGATGTCTAAATCAAGAACTATGGTAAAAGTTTAAATCAAAAAGCTCTCACTCCTGCAGAAGGTTGGATTAGATCGCCTCCTGAAAACCTTCCCACAAAAAAAAAAAAAAAAGATAAAACTGAAAAAATCAAATCATACCAAAAGTACAGGCTCTTTAAAATTTTCTTTACACAATTGTGTTTAAAATTTCAATCAGTTACAACCTGTTTGAGTCAGATAAACACAAACTGGACTTAGCACACAGTTCTCTGACACAAACTGTTTAGTCAACCATGGGTCAAGAGTCACAGAGGTTAATTTGGGAAACTGTGTTTGTTGACATAATCCCTAAGAAATTAATGTAATTTATTTCCTATTCATCTCATTGACTTATCAATTGGACCATTAGTACCAGATTAATGAATGGAGTGAAAAAAGCTACGCAATCCAGAGCTGGGATTTCAGAGGAGCAATAAAGAAGAAAATCAAGTACGAAAAAATGACAAAATGGCAACTTGACAAGGAACATTTTTCTCATGAACATGACAATAGAAAATTGAATAACTAATAAGTAACAGATGTCTGAAAGCTGTCTTTTCCCTTGAATTATAGCCAGTGCTTTCACTACCATTGGAAGAAGAGATGCAGTCATTTGATAGGAAAGCATTTGTATGCTGGTCCACAGAAAATCAAATCTAATTCTCTCTTTCAAAGCAGTAGGACACTCTTTCTCTTTATCCACAGCATTTACTATTACAGCACATTCTTTCTTTCTTTTTGTTGCAAGGAGGTGATAAACGTCATTCCTGTTACATTTTCATGAAGGCATTGGAAGAGTCTGAAGGGAAGTATGAGAAAAATAGAGGCATAATTATAGTACAGAAACAGGAAAAGCTGAAAAAACCTGATGAGCCTTTTCAACTTCAGAAATGAAATCTTATGCAGGACAAACATTCCTATAACTCCCAAATCCATTGCTGATCAGACAATGCAATAAAATACCTTTTCATTAAAACTAAACCCATCAAAGGACAGTACTGAACTTGATAATACTCGCCCTGTGGGAAAGTTAGCATCTAAACATGTAAAAACTCAATCTTCCTTTGATGACATGGTATGCTGCTGCTGCAACTACTTCTAAGTTCATTTCAGTGTGATGTCAAATCAGATACAAACTGTTTACATTCTTTCACAACCCACTGAGCAGAGAAGCTAAGATAAATGCCAAATGAAGAGGCAAATGCAACTAGTGATTTATCTCAGCTCTGTTTGAACTGATTGATGCAAGAAATAATCATCTAGAGCCAGAACTTTGAACTTAGCAAGCATGTGACAGAAGACTACATACATGGTTTTCTAGTCATAATTCCTTCACTCTGGAATATTAGTGCTGGCACACAGGTAGTATGTAAGTCTGACACAGTACGTAGAAAAATGGCAAGTTCAAGGCAATGCTTGCCTACTCCCTGCATGCTTCCACATGTATGCCCTGACAGGAGAAAAGAGCCAGAGAGGAGCAAAGAGGAATGCTGTGGTTAACTACCATGTCCCTCTAACTGATCACTTTTGTCATTAATTATCCCCACATCCTGTTGATGATGTCTGGGAGTTATTATTATATATGTGGGCAACTCAACATGACCATCCAAATCTTAGCAGAGTAAGATTATTAAATGCTTTATATTGCTGTAGAAGTTTAAAAAAAGATATTCTTCACATGTCAAAGGCAGGAGTATTTAAGTATCCTCCAACCTTGAACTCATGCAAACTGTCAGAAAGAGATGCAGCAGCAGAACGGAGAGCAATGGACAAGGTGCCCCTGACTGCTCTCCAGGCTGGATTGAAGAACGAGGAATCCCGACTGAGAGTTCCAGAACCAGCTTCTTTGACTCCAACAGTCTGCAAACCCCAAGTTTAGGTAGGGGTTCAGAATTTCTCTGACATGATTATCATTAGCCACAGACACACTTTCATTTTAACATACTTGGTATCTGGGGGACACAACTCAAACAAGGGTGTGGAGTGTGTTGGTAAGAGCCTGATTTACCAAATTCAGGTTTTACCATCATATTCTCTCATTATCAATGTACTAATACCATTATGGAGCTGGTTAATACAGAGGAAATGAGCTGCTGGGTATTTTCCTTCTTCCAATGGATGTCTGTAGTATTTATTCAGAAAACCAAGAATAGATATATTTTTATAAGATCCAATTACCACTGCTATTTTTCTAGCTACGTATTTGCTGGATAATGTAGTACACCCTTGAAAACCTTGTATTTACTGTTCAGTTAAATAACTTCCCGCTGCTATCCAGCTGTTACCATAGTGGTGACACAGGCATTTCCTTTAATGGAGCTGGGACAAAGCCTTCAGAGCACTTCTTTATTCAGGCAGGAAGCACAGTAGGTGACTTAAGACTGTGTTGTGACATATCCTGCCTTTGCAGGCATCATTTTTCCTTCTTTTCAGAATTTTATTTTATTCCATTATTTAGAAAGGTAAATGTCAACCTGCAGACATAACAGAAGGAAACACAAAACTGTCCTGGCTTTTAACAAGGTTCTCTACTCATCTATACAAATCTTAGGATGCCCAGGATGCTTTTTCTAGCACACAAAAGCCTCATGAAAAGATGCAGAATAAGCTATAAAGGCTGCTTTTTACAACTAAAATATAAGTATTACTTTTTAACCTAGGACTTCCTCCCAATTCAGCTCACATCAGGTGGTAATGAGAAAGACATTTCAATACATAAAGAGGTCCACCACAAAAGCAAGGATAAGTCAAAACTCAGTATGACTTTATAGCCTGGAACAAAGACTACACTGTGTCACGTATTACTCTGAAGAGGAATTGGTACATATTTATTTAAAAAATATTTTGCTTTGCCTATATTACTTTAGTAAAATGCGTGACTGTGTTTTAGAGCTTATATGTCATATAAGCTCTATGCATATATGATGCATACTAATTAAGTATATTTTATACAAATTCTACCACTGAATGTTCTATGTAGTACCATAGAAACTGTGGAATCAGACACTTCTCAGAGTAGATTTTAAAATTGTTTTTGTCATGTGTATTTCCACATTGTACGTACTGTCTTTTATTCTCAACCTGTCCTGGTCTGTTACTAATACACTTAAAAAAAGAAGTGGTTTAGATGCCTTAAGAAAACTTGGGATTTAACCTGTTGGCTCTGCAATTACTTGGTGGCTTTGTTGTACTGCATTTCTCCACAACCGTCTCCTCCTCCTCCTCCTCCTGGTGGCGAAGGCAAACCGCACGTTGTTCCATCCAGGCCCCGTGCGGCCTGCGGCCCCCGAGAGCCGCCTCAGCACCGCGCGCGCCGCCGCCCCGGGCCCTCCACGGCGCGCTCACCCCGGGGCCCGGAGGCGCACGCGCGCGAGGAGCCCCGCCCCGCCGTGGTTGCGCACATGCGCGGATCTGGCCCCGCCCCGCGGCCCCGCGCGCAGGCGCAGTCCGCCCCGCCGCCTCCCCGCACGGCGCGGCCCCGTCCCGCGGTTTCTCGCGGCCTGTCCGTCCCCTCTGACCCGGCGCCGCCGCTGCTCCAGCGGGGCCCTCGGCGCTAGACGGGGAAGATGGCGGCGCTGCTCCCGGCCGAGTGGATAAAGAACTGGGAGAAAGGCGGCAAGAGCGAGTTGTGAGTACGGGGCCTCGCCGTGGGGAGGGACGGGGCGCTGTGGCCTGCGGGAGGGAGGCGGGGGCGCCCGGGCCTCGCCGGCCCGCGGGGGCTGGGGGGCGGCGGACAGGACGTCAGTCGGGGCCTCGTCCTTGCTGCTGGGCGTAGGGTCGAAACGGTGGTCGGGAGGAGGGCCTAGGCCGCCCTCCCGTCCGGTTCGGCCGGGTGCTGCCGCCCTCCGCCGACGCTCGGACCCGTATCTGGGCCCAGCTTTCCCGGCGCCCCAGCGCCCCCTTCCAGCCTCTGGGCCAGATTGGTCGGGTATCGGGCTCATCTTCAGCCGCCCCCCGTGGTAATACGGACCCTGAAGCGTTCCCGTGTCGCTGGCTCTACAGTACTGACCTTTATGGCGGAGACCTCAGCCCCCGTTTCCACCTTTTTACCGATTCCGGTGGGACTGGCCCCATATTCTTTGATCTAGGCAAAATATGATCAGGTAGTCATGCTTGTTGTATCCTACAAAGTAACCTCTGTGCACGAGGAGGGTCCGGTTGCGACCTCTCCAATTAAATCCAGGTGTGCCAGGAGCTTTCCCTTCTGGGCCTGTGTCTGCTCTAAGGCATCTCAATGTGACAGGTTCACTCAATGTTGGGTTTCAGGAGTACAGCTCTGCAGGCGGTCATTGGCCAGTTTGGTCATTTCATGTTACTCTGTGTCCTCTGCACTAACTGCATGTTTTCTTTATGCTCTTATTTTAATTTTTCCATGTGCTTTTGTTTTCTGTGTAAGTAAAAAATCCTTCAGTGTTAAATATGGATGTTGAAGGGATCACTTGAAGAAACACTTCTTGATCTTGTTCATGTTTTCTGAAAGATTGTGTGGCTTTGGCAGTGAATTTTCCTTGTGCACGAAGGAAACAGCAGTGGGTTGGAGATTAGAGAATGTGGAGAATCCCTGCACAAAACACAGTTCTTTCCAGAGCCACCATTTTGTAGGGAAGGGGGCCCCCTGGATAGCCATGTAATTTTTGGTTCGAGTCGTGCTGGAGCCATTGTGTTACTGTGCAAGCTGAACCTGTGGAGAGGTTGTGTGGAGTTTGCAAGAGGACAGACATTTCACAGCTGATCATGTAATGCCAACTGTACTGTTCTCACTGGGTTCTCAGCCCTCTGAGCTTTGTAAGAGACAGCTTACCTCAGCTTTTGACCATGAGAAAACCTTTTAGGATTCTTCTCTCCCCTGAGAGGTACTTCTTACACAAGCTGGGAAAAAAGCGTTCATCTGCTGTGAGACCAATAACACAAAATGTTAAGCTAGATTCCTGTGCTTGTGGTGCTCACACTTCATTTGGAATACTGCTTGGGTGATGTTCCAGGCACGACTTAAAGAGCAGTTTGCAGATGAGGCCATATGTTTTAAAAGAAATGTAATTGTGTCTGGATAACAGTTGTCAGGTTTTGCAGTGGTAGCTTTATGAATCCGAGGAATATGCATGAACTTACTTTCTGGAATCTAAAGGGTCTACCTGTAGACAATATTTAGAGAACTTTTTAGGAAACCAGCTTTATTGGGACAGTCTTCAGTGCGTAACTTCTCATTTCTTTTTCCAAAACCTCCTATCTCCTGATTTACTAGAGGAAAACAGAGCTAGGATGCTATCAATTCAGAATGAAACACATGAAATGTTTTTAAACATTAAAGTAAAAAGGGAGTAAATGCAGTAACACTACTTATTTTTATTGAATTATTTATCTAATTAACCAGTATGCTCAAGAATAAAAATCAGGTTTAGGCCTAAGTTCACTCTTGATCTTTGTGGTTCAAAGTTAAGATGACACATTATAATGGTGTTAGAAAACTGGAAAGGGGAAGGATGCTGCAGAAAGACAAAACTGACATTACTAGCAAATAGAGGAATTTAAAAAATTTAGAAGTTTTTTGTAGGCATTTTAAGGGGATAAAACCCCTTCATAATTAGTAGAAAAGATTAATTCTTAAGGGAAAAATATTTACTTGCTGGAGCATGAAATGGCTTACATGATCTGGCTAGATCAGTTGATACAGTATTTTGGCAGTTAGTAGATGCCTAAATGGAAACACATTTCTGTGTTTTGGAGGAATATGAAACTATACTGAGAGAAGTAAATGGTTTGTTTTAATTTGGCATTTCAACTTCTACTGGGATTAATAATGGATGCTTAAGATAATTGGTTTTTTTGTTTGTGGTGTTGTGTGTTTTTTTTGGTTTGGTTTTGTTTTTTTGTTTTGTTTTGTTTTTTTGAATGGTGTGATATTTTTGATTATGTGATCAACTTGTCATGATTTAACAGTACTATCCAGAAACCAGAAGGTAAGGATTTTGTGTGTTTTAGAGTGTCACAGTGTTAATTAGTAGAGCACTGGTGACCGTTTGCTTCCAAGACATTGTTCAGAGATGTTGTTCAAAACTGTACAAGCTTTGAATTTAATCTGGTAAGTGTTCATTTGACTTATTAGTCCAACCTGGTTGCTGCAAGCTTAGGACAGAGAACTTCCCTAATCAAGCTACTGATGTGTAATAGTATCTAATAAAAGCACATCGATGTGGTAGTTTCAAGTGTATGTACCTGCCAAAACTACGCTGGTCAGGATGTGGTCATCTTACATGTCACTGTTTTGTTCAGATCCTTCTCTAAGTACAGTTTACTAAGTTATGCTCATTTATTTGCTCCTGCCAGGGACTGGTGTGTGGGTGAAGTCTGAGGGTGCTGCTCAGTCTGGGCTCCTTGCAGACCCGTGTGTGTGCTGTCTTTGTAGGAGAATTGTTTTCCACAGCATGATGCTGGTCTGTGACTGCAGCCCACACGGGCATTTGTAACACACGTAGTAACTGGTGCCTCACCTTGTTTTGTGACAGATTCAACACATCAGGGAGCCTTTAGTGTGGCTGGAGGGCTTTAATAAAGTACCTGCCCTGCAGTTTATGCAATAAGTTAAGCCTCAAGATAAACTGAAGAAGCTTAACATTCTGCAAATGCAAAATTCTGAGTCTCTCAAGCACTTGCAGCTTGTTTGTTACTTTAACCCAACACTCTCACATTGTTCATGCAAGGGAAGGGCTGACAATCAGCAAGAGAGTTTGGTTGTAGTTGTGCCATCCTGATTGCAAAATGCAATTGATTATACTTTATCAACTAAAGAACTACCTGCATCAGTTGAATTATGCATATAGCTAAATACTAGCAGGCTCATGCACTTTGTGATAATTGCTGCTTTAATCCATGTGTGGGAGTGAAATGGAGGTTATAGGACGTGAGGTATGAGTTGGGAGGCCTCAGTTCCGGTGCTGCCTCTGCTGTGCAAACTTGTCCACACTGCTTCAGAATTTGTGTTTGGAGCAAATCTATCCCATCATAGTCCGAAATAAATTTATTTTTGAAACTGGTTTTCAGAAGTGATTCTGTATGTTATTTAAAGAATATTTTTACCTTCTAGGTTATCCTATTTTTAAATTGTGTTCTACACTCATTATACAGTAACTTTCAGGTGAAGAGATGTAGGTTTTAGTAGAGCAGGGAAGTTCTCCATCCTAAGCTTGCAGCAATGGGATACCAGGTTGGAATAGTAAGTCAAATGAACACTTACCAGATTGTGTCTTGTGAAGGTGCAACTGTTCTGATTTTAATTTCATGCACTTAGCTGAGACTAGGGTTTTCACCATTTTTTTGCCAGGTTTGTTAGTGGCACTGATGTAACTGATGGGAGGGCTAAAACTGTGCTGCTGGGATGGGAGAAAGTGTTTGTGAATGTGTCCCATTTCTGCAGCAACATGCCATTAAATCACTGCAGCTGTACTGCCTGGCAGCACCTACAGGAAGGGTGCTCTTCCTTTGGGAGAATGTCTCTAGAAAAGAAGAGAATCATAAAAAATATTTTTGCCTTATTTTTTCCTCCAGTTGATTAATTTAGGGGGTTCTAATTGCAAATATAAGCATGTTGTTTTGCAGATTCATCTTCAGAGTTTTTTCTATATTGATCAAACAGATTAGTGTCTTAAAGTAATGTTATGTTGTGAACACTGTTTTGGTACTGCTGGAAAAAGAATGGGAAGAGGTTGAAGCTCTGATTTGCTATTAAGATGTACTTAAAAGAACTCATTAGCCCAAGCAGACAGGGTTGTTGCTCCTGCAACCTGGTTGAGGACATAGAGGCCAAAGTGTGTATCTCAAATATTTTTTTTGGAATCTGGTGTTTCACTTTACTGTTATTTGTATACTGAACTTAGAAGTGAGTGTTTGTAGGGTACCTTTTTTATGAAGGAGTAATAGTGTTTAGGACATCTTAGCCATATCTTTGCTTTTTACTGAGGTTCTGTGTTTCTGCTGATTGTTATGTGTGAAACTGTCTAGTTTCCAGTTGTCTAAAGGGTATGTATACCTTATATTTGCAAGTTATAATCCTTTGATTGCTGGAGCAGCTGTTTAGTCCTGCTAGAGAAATGGTAATCTGTATCGGATGCAAATAGAATGAGTAATGGATTGCTACAGAACTATTTTTTACTGTTATTTTTCATGATAGGCCTGTGTAATAGTTGTACATATCTGCCTGTTTTGAGACAGCTTAAAATGGCTCCCACAGCAAAGTGTAGTCTTGCCATTTTATGTAGGAATGAGACATAGCTCTGATACCCTCCTCAGTTTCTGCACGTGAAAGATACTTCGGAAAATAAGTGAACTATTGGTTGAAGATGTGCAAATGTGACAAAAGTTGTTAAACTATTCCCTAGTGTCTGTTATGATAAAGGTAAATCTCTACCCTTTTAAATATGAAACTGCTTTTGAGCCCTGATGCTGGGGTGAGGGTAGTGGTAGGGAGAGGATCCTTCTATCTTGGAAGCATATCCATTTTTAAGCTGCCAGTGTAGTGAAGAAGCTTGCTCTTTACTCATTTATTCTCTAACACAGGGAACTATTAATTTATCTGATGGAACAGTCTGCACAGTACTTAGAGTGCTTTTTGCATATGGCTGTTTGGTTAAGGGAGCCCTGGGAGCAACCAGTGACAATGCAACATGACAGGTTTTTGCTTCCTATGGGGGATTTTTTTTAGGGACTAGAATAAAGAAAAATTCTGTCTTACTCTTGGTCAAACATTGCATGAGGAAATCATGCACATAATTTAATGTTAAAACTTTTTTACAAGCAGGAGTTTGAAAACTACTGTAGTCATAGTAATTCTATGAGAAGCATTTCCTCATTGGATAATGACAGGAGGTTATTTCTAGGATTCAGTGCTTCTACATTGCCTCATATTCTTACTTTTCTCAGGAAGGTGTAATGCTAGGAAGAATATTTATGTGTGTATGAGATCTATTGGGAATCTTGTGTTTCTTTGCTCTGTAAGTTCTCTGAATTAGGGTTTACTTTGGAAAAATTAAAATGTCATCCATTTAAACTGCCCAAATCTAAAGCTGTTATAGCCAGAGCATCAACCAAAAAAGAACCCCAAAACATTTGTATGCTAATGTCTGATGATTTTTTTTTAATTTATTTTAGTGTGCAGCTGTGTCGTGCTCTCAGTGAAAACAAAAACCATGATGTGGGTTTCAGAGGTAAGTTGTGTGGTTTGTTTGTTGGTTTTAGTTAAATAAAAACCCAGCCTGGAAACAGCTGATTGTGGTACCTTTGCATGTATGTGCTTGGAGCATTCATGTATGGTGACCATTAGTGTGTGCCAAAGGTGGATACTACAGGTGCAGAGATCCACTCCAAGGATTGCTTTCAGACATCCAGAGGTTTCTTTGTTGTGGGTCGTGGCAGCATCGTCCAGCATTTGATCCGTGCTGTAGAAAAAGGAAACTCAACATACAGCTAGATTTTATTTTAAAAGCTAACTGTATGAACCCTAATGTGTGCTAGTGTGAAATTATCCTATCTGTTCAAAGAATAAATTGTTTTAATTCACCCACAGTGGTCTGTGGTCACCACATTACTGACTACATGATTTAAGGCATTAAGATCTGTATAACTTGTCATTGAATGTAGTTTATTGAGCAAACCCTGTGGTACAAGTGTAAGGTGAAGGCATGGGGTTTTGTTATTTTTCATGCAGTAAAACCACATCATTTTTGTGTATTGTTTAAGAACCTTACAGTTTTCTCAAGCTGGCTTTACAACCACCACGTTTACATTGCAAGGTTTTTCTCAAGTGGGATACCTCTGTTTAGTGCGTCAGCTTATTGCAAGCATTTGTGAGGTTGCATTCTTAAGTTAGAGGAGACATTCCTTAAGAAATGAAATAAAAAATAATCCTTGTCAGGCATTTTTTCTCCAATTAAATTCTACTTTGTTTTAGAGAAATGGTTTTTGAGAGCATATCTGTGATGAGACATGACTAGGAAAGTACTGTAATGTTTTCTATGTATGCATAATGTGATATTTATGTGAATTAGAAGGTAAAGGTACCTTTGTTAGGCCAACTGTCAAGACTCAAGTTACTATATGCAGGATGATAACCTTTTTTCCCATTTTACTGTTACCTGTGAACTCTCCAGGGAAATTGGATCATTGCTCACTTCATGTTTTTGTGAAATCTTAGATATTGATGATCGATTTTAATCTATCAGTGATAACAAAGTAATCCCCTTTATTGGTAAGGGAAGCATATCCCCTTTACTTGTCTGAAGTCTGCAGCATTACTGTAAACCTTGCTTTAATAGTTAGACAAAGCATTAGCTAACGTGTTCCTTAGTCATCTCTTGTCTTTCAACAGATATTCAGCAGGCTTTGTATGAGCTTGCTTACCACGTTGTCAGAGGAAACCTGAAGCATGATCAAGCTTCTAATGTTCTCGGTGATGTCATAGTAAGTATATATTTGTAACAATCGCATACTTACTAAAATCTTTCTTAAAAAAGCCCAAATGAAATCCGAGCATGAGAATATTGGAGAGATTTTTCTTTGACACATCTAAAAAGTCATTCTTGTCAAATGCTTCATTTGGGTGCACTTGATATGTATGTAGACTGGCAGGGTTTCATGGTGGGGAGTAGATGTTTCAGCATAAATTAAAAGTTAACTCACTTTTTAAGGGCACATGAAGACTGAAGTTGTTAAATGCTAGAAATGAATGTCACTTGCTCATGCAGCACATCTGTGATGCCACCTACTGGTTTTTTTAACAGTGTGATGATGTGCCTGCCATTTCACTCTTGGGATGCCCAGGTTCTGTGATGGCCCTTGAAATAATGCATCAGACTTATTTTTTGTTTGAAAAAGGTTTTTCTTAAACTGCTTTGAATAAGTAGAGAAAAAAGGGAAAGCAGTAATTTCCTCTAAACTTCCAAGCTTTCCAAGTATCGCTGTTTCTTTAAAAAACGAACTAGGAAAAATACATTAAAAATATTTTAGAAATGATTTCTTATTTTTGGGTAGTTGCTGTTTTGCTGTGTATGGAACATTCAGGAAACATGTGTTGCAATAATCTAGTGTAACCTTTTTAGATTTTTTGAACTTGAACATTGGTGTTGAGGGAAGACTTGGCTGTAGGGCACCTTGATGGTGGGGTGGCATGTGAAGTGTTGAATCTTGTAGGAAATTGTAATCTGTTTGGTGCCTGAGAAACTGCAGGCCACTTTCTGGGCTCCTGCTCCTCCCACAGGGCTAAAGAGGTGGAGGGACTAACCTGGGGCTTTTGTGCCTGGTCACAAAATACACTTGAATTGTATTTCAGGGTTACAGGGTTTCACTATTTATCAGTAATTAGTACAGCACTTACCTTAGATTAGTCAGTAATTAAGCATCTTCATTATTAATATGAATTATTAATAATATAAATAATATGCATTACTAATTAATCTGAACTTTATGATGAAGTGTAGTTTTATACAATGCTAACATTTTTAAGCATGTGTATTGGAATTTCTGTGTTCATTAAATGGGATCTTGTTTCTTAGGAATTCCGAGAAGACATGCCTTCTATCCTAGCTGATGTATTCTGTATATTAGGTAAGTTGGGTTCCCTTCCTTTCAGCATTGCAGTTGATCTGGAGAAATTTATATTTTGTCTATCTGCTTGTTGACTTCTTCAGGAAATTTCATTAAATCTGTAAAGCATGATTTCTCTTTACAAAGCGTGTGTTGATTCTTCCTCAGTGTATCTGTACCTCACTTGTTAATGTCTTTTCATTCTGCTTTGTTCTGTTATAGTTTCCAGAAGTTTGCCTATTAAAGGCAGTGGAAGTTGATCTGCCAAGAATAGTTAAAGGAGCTAGCTTGTAAGAATGTTGGATGTTAGCTATTGGAATCAGTGACTTAGTGATGTTATCATTCTTAAATATTTTAAATAAAAGTTGACTTAATGGTAGGTAGATCCTTTCTCCTCAGAATCTGTTCTGTAAATATTTTTTTCTGTACAGTCACTGTGAGTGAAATGGAGCTTATGCTAATTGTCCAGAAATCTAAAGGCAAGTGGCATTGAGTCACTATCTGTCAGCTGAGCAGGCTTTAAAGATGTGCACGTCTTATTCCAGTGGTAACTTCTGGATTTTTATATTGTAATACTGATCCAAAGCTGTTGCTGTCATGTCTTCCAGCTTTAACTGCCTGCAGTTTCTGTCTTGCTCCATACCTGGGTTTTTCAACAATTTTCAGAAAATTCTTTTGGTGGTCTGTTCATCACAGATCCAGTGTTCTGTCTTCTGTGCTGTGGTTGCCAGTGAAGAGAGGCACCCTTATTAAGTTTGCAGCCTTGGTTTTATAAATCTGAATGATAAATTTTGACTTTGTTTTATTCATACATGTTTTATTCTGTGTGCATGTGTCATCATTTTGTAATAACTAGTTTTTGTAATGCAGTATTACGCCGATGTCCTTTTCTTTTTTAATCTGCATTAGAAGATTTAAATTAGCTGCTTCTTGAACTACATGAATAACTGAAACTAGTGCATTTGTCTGCCTTTTTCTATTAATTTTTCTTTTCCCCTTTTTCCTTTGAATTAGTTTGTAGCCAAATGCTGTGTTTTCACTGGTAGCAGAGAATTGTATGGCTAAGGAGCTAGGTTTCAAACTTTGGGACAAAGGACATTTGATGATTTCTTGCTTGTTTCCTCTAACCCCTTTTTTACTCTTAATCAGTATTTGCTACTATTAGGATTTTTCCTCCAATTGTTCATATGTTTCAATATATGAGAATTTTGATTTGTCCACTCATCCACATACCCTGAAAAAATTTTTCACTGCAGCTTGTTCTTTGGCTGAGAGTCTTGGCTGCTAAGGTCCAGGCTGATCTGGCTGGTCTGTTGCCTCTACCCTGCTACATCACTGGTTTTCAGTCTCTCTAGGGTCTTCTTTTTCACAGTTTTGTGGCTGATGGTTTTTTCTGTGGGTCTGATTTTAATGTGGGTATGTGTGGTGGGGTTCTTGTTTGTTTATTGTAATGTCTGCCTTGCAATCTTTTATGGAGTTTTCTACTTTTGCAGCTCCTCACTTCCTGTAACAATGTGCTTTTTAAAAACTGCTTTAGAAGGTTTGCCTCCCTGGCCAGTGTTCATAGCCTGTCTTCCCATAGCAGGGAATTGCTTTCAGTAGTTGACAATACAGAAGAAATTAATGGTGATACAGAACCATAGCTGGTAAAAGAGTGCAGACAGACAGTAAATGGTAGTTCTCTGGGGCCACAGGGAAAAAGATTAGAATGTTACCTTAAGGGCAGGCTCATGCAGTTCTCTTCAGTGGTTGGTATTTCTGGTTTTGTGCTTCTTATAGACCTTTAATGCTTGTCATAAGTGTTACTGCAACAAAGAGAATGGCAAGAAAAATTATTGCAGCATTCCTCTGGTGTCTGTTTTACCTTTTCATGAGACTTGTGGATGTGTGGGAATTGTCACCAAAATATGTGAGCCCCCATGGGGGGTGAGTGGGTGGGAAGTGGAAAGAAACTGCCATGTTATCAATAAGTTTCTTTGCCTTGTGTTATCATTAGCATTTATCAGATTAGTTACTGAAAGAAGAAACTCAAAATTTCACAAACAAAAATTGCTTTCCCCCCCCATCTTCTGTTGTAGATATTGAAACAAGTTGTTTAGAAGAAAAAAATAAGAGGGATCATTTTACACAACTGGTATTGGCCTGTTTGGTAAGTTACACCAAAATTGCATTCAGAATTTGACAAGGAAAATAAGAGTCTCGAAGCTTGATTTTTTTTTTTTCTCTTCAGAAAAGAGTATGAAAGTGTTTTCAAATGCCCAAATAATTTAGAAAATTGTCTCCAAAGTTTTGGGATAGAAGAGTATAGTACAGCTCCCCCTTGAGTTCTTGGAAGAGTTTTGAGTGAACTTGCAGGTGGAAAAACTCAAGTTCTCTAAATGCATGGAAATCAGCTTGATTTGTAGGAAAGTTCAGCATATGAAAATAAGACTTTTTTAAAAGATAAATAATAAGCTTTGTAAATGTGCAGTTCTTGGTAATAATGTCCCTGTATGCTATGCAGTGTGTACTTGGTAATCAGCAATTAGACTTTAGGGCTCATTTCTTCAAGTGCTCTTGTATATAAAATCTAGTACTGTAAAATTCCAGTTTCAGTTAATAGTGTCAGTTTTGTCTGCTTCTGTGTTTGAAACAAAATGCTAACTTTTTTCTGTTGTAGTCAGAATGCATGTGTTGCATAAAGTAATTGTGTGGTTTCTAGGTCTTTGTAATTGACAAATTTGGGGGTGTTTTTGGTGTTTTTTAGTATCTTGTATCTGACACTGTCCTGAAGGAGCGTTTAGATCCAGAGACGCTGGAGTCATTGGGTCTCATCAAGCAGTCTCAACAGTTCAATCAAAAATCTGTTAAAATAAAGACAAAACTATTGTAAGTTTTGGGGCAGGGGTGGTTTGGGGAGTGGGTGGGGAGGGGCAATGATGGATGATTAGTCTGGTAACAGCCTGTTCTGCCAAGTACTCAGTTTTTTTGGGGTTATGTTTTGTTGCACTTTACCTTGGCATTGACAAAAGAATTTTGTTAGCCCCTTGTTTTCAAACCCTTGAGAAGTATAAAGTCTTACTCCTGTTGGCTATGGCTTTTGCTGCAGGGATCCCATGTACACAGATTAATTAATACTTTTTTGTGATGTGTGAATTTGCAAAGTATAAAAAAACTAATTATTGCTCTTGCATCACTTAAGAATAGGTTTTGTTTTCATAGCTAGGCAAATGCAGTTATTTTAGTTTGGGCAACATGGGTTATGTTTTTTTGGTATATGTTTGGTTTCTGTCTCTGTATCCAGTGTTTCAGTGTCAAAGAGCATCACTTGAAACAGGAATAGGTTCTTAAGCAAGGACTGCCACAGAGCAGTTCTCCAGAGTAGCGTGTAGAACAAGCTTTCCTGTTAAATGTAAATTAATCTTTTTAATTGGCTGCATTTGAAATAAGAGCTGGATTTTTTGGGGAGTGCTTGCTACCTTACAGGTATTCGTATGTACTGCATTTAATAGTTTTTGCAACAGCTCAGGTAAATAAAATGTTCTTAAAAATGTGTACAAAGTTAGCATTTTGCATAACAAATTGCTAAGAGCATAAATAAGCTTCACTGGATGCATGTTACACAGCAGTATTTAATTTCTCTTTATTTGCAGTTATAAGCAACAGAAGTTTAATTTGCTAAGAGAGGAGAATGAAGGTTATGCAAAGCTCATTGCAGAACTGGGTCAAGACTTATCTGGAAATATCACTAGTGATTTAATCCTTGAAAATATCAAATCTTTAATAGGTAAGGAATTTATTGTAAGACTATATGCCTTGGTTTTCCTATATGATCTTATGACTATAGAAAGTAGATCACCTTGGGCAGAATTATGGTGTCTTGAAGTTCCTGTTTCTGTGGAAAACTTCTACTTCTGCTCTAATCTGGGTTGGAAGTCCTGTTAATATTTTTGTGTAGTTCAATATGCAACAAATCAAAATGATGGGTGCAGTATTTATAGATGATCCAGATTATTTTGCTGTTGATAAATCAGGTTCAAGTTTAACTGAAAAGAATGAATTTTAAAAGTTAATGCATTTGTGTTTTAGAAACAGAATAAAGATGAAAATTAGCAATGTTAAACTTTTCTGCTCTGTCCTTCTCCACTAGGATGTTTCAATCTTGATCCTAACAGAGTTTTGGATATCATCCTAGAAGTCTATGAGTGCAGGCCTGAGTATGATGATTTCTTTGTACCACTGATAGAGTCTTACATGTACATGTGTGAACCTCAAACTCTGTGCCATATCCTTGGATTCAAATTCAAATTTTATCAGGTAATGTATTTCCATTCTTAAGTTTTGGGTTTTGTGGTTGAGCTGCAGTCAGTAGTAACAGATTTTCTGCGTTTTTTGTTTGATTTGTTTTGTTTGTTTGCTTTTTTACACATAGAAATTAGTTTTTAAGTTGTAAAATTCTGCTATTAAAATTAATAATTTCATTGTTTGAGTTGGAGTCTCTTACTATGTTTTACAGGAGAATGCTTAATGTTCTCTTACAAGAGCTGAAAACAATCTTGATAGCTTCCACTTGAACTTGTAGAGTTATGTCAGGACTGGCATGAACAAAGAAAGAGACTGCATCATAAACAAGGCTTATCCCCAGGAGTGAGGAGCATGTTTACAGGGGACTTATGGTTGATATTTGATAATGCACTCAAGGGGTTTTTTAAATGTGTAGTTAGGAATTGCATACAAGAACCATGGGGTGTGAAGATAAAGGCTTGGTTTCTGAAAATACTGAATGTATTGCATTCAAGTCTAGTGACTTGGAAGTAAAGCAGTTAAATAACATGGTAACGAGGAGAACTGTGGGTTGATAACGTTTTGTCTGAACAGGAATTGAGTGATTCCTGGTTTATAACCTGTTGTGGTCTGATTGCTTTTTTAATTTCCTATGTCCATTGTAGGATCCGAGTGGTGAGACCCCTTCCTCCTTATACAGAGTTGCTGCTGTCCTTTTGCAACATAATCTCATAGATTTGGAAGATCTTTATGTTCATGTAAGTGACAGTGCTACTCAGCTGGATGCCAAAGCTAAGGACTTCTAAAAAACCAGAAAATCAGATACTTAACCCTATTTCTAAATTTTCAGATTCATGATATTCTATGTAATACCTGTAGGTGTACAATTTTCAGTGCTTTCTTAATGCCACTCATTCAAATAAGTACACATTGAAATATGAATGCTGATAAACTTTATTTAAATTATCTGTGTAACATCCTCCAGATTGTTTGCCTTCTGGCAGAGTAGGAAGTTGAAGGTAAATGCCTAAGTAACCTTCATGAAGAGTTAGACCCGTCAAGTTTTGCTTTACAAGATCAGTTTTTGGGAAAAGTGGTAGGGCAATTAGCCCCAAACATTCTTTTAGTTTAATAGTAGGGTTATTTTTTTTTTTAATGCTTACATGTTCCTGAATAGGCCTCTCATTCTCTACAAGAATCCTGACCATTTATTAGGTTGAAGAAAGGAAATGGACTTAAGTGTTCAGATATAATCAGAGACTTACTCTCTGCAGTCTGGCAGGCTTATCAACCAGCCAGCATTCCAGTTTGATGAATGGTTAACAGAATGATGTAGTTATCAAATTGATTTTACATTATACAAGAATTTTTAATTTCAGAATATCCATGGATAGTCTTAAGATAAGAAATTTTAAGATTCAACTCTTCCACTGAAATCAAGGAAAGAGTTCTAGTTACATCTGTGGAAGGTTTGGAAGGTAGTCCTGCCATTAATTAGTGTGGCATTTGATAGCCTTGCTCACAATCTCATCAATATGAACTCGTCAGTAGCTGTCCTGGCTTCATAGGAGTGTTTTGGCTGAAAATGTGTTGGGTGGGGCAAGAGTAGGAGTGCAGGTCTCAGATAATGGCTGTGGAGCGAGGAATGTGGGGTGATAATGCTTGTTTTTAAGAGAAAGTTTGCAGGCTTACAAAGCATGCTGAGTCTCGGGGTTACAGTTCCTGAGCAATCTCAGCTCAGACTCCTGCAGGTGTGGATGTGTTTCCTGCCAGTCTCAGGGCTCCAGGGTCCCTGCAGTTGCTTGCACTGTTCACCTGCATGATGGTGATTCTCAGCCTCATTCCAGAATCTCTCTGCCAGTCTCTCTGTCTTTCCATGCTTGGGGATGGTATATTTCTTTAAATCTCTTTTCAGTTCAGGCTTAATTGAACTTGATATGGAAGTTTCTATCAAATAATTAGCATGTAGGTGTTGAGTCTGGAGGGGTTCAGAAAGAACTGTCAGATTAGTAGCAAGGAAGGGCAGAGTTCTTCTCCAAGCTCAGGTGATCCACAGTAGCAGTTGGTCACTTCAATTTTCAGGTATAATGTTCTGTTTTTTCAGCTTCTGCCAGGGGATAATGCCATCATGGAGGAGCACAAGCGAGAGATAGTGGAAGCTAAACAAATTGTCAGAAAACTTACAATGGTCGTCTTATCATCTGAAAAGACTGAGGAAAAGGAGAAAGAAAAGGAAAAAGAGGAGGAGAAAACTGAAAAGGTGTGACGGAGTAGCTTTCTTTTCAGTAAAATTATTTGAATTACATTAAACAAAACTGTTGTTATAAAAACATACCTTTATTTATTTGAGAAACAGTTATGTACTTCGTGGGTGGCTTGTATTTGTGTTCTGACTGCACTTCTGTTATGTTGAATGTGCAAAAATGTGTGGTTTGGGTTTTCTTCTGGATGTCTGTGCTAAAATAGTCTTGGTTCAATGGCTACTTGATTTCTTCCCTCCCTTTTTGTTGTTTTGGCTCCACTAAGTATGTCCCAGCATTTTTACACTTCACAGCATCTAGCAACTGCACTTCTGGGATTCATGGTAGTATAATACTAGTTGATTTCTTAAAAATAAGGACATTAGTTCTCTCAATCAAGAATTGGGACATAAAGAATTGCCAGACTTAGGAATGTTTGTATGTATGCATTGCAAGTCATGTCAGAGGAGTTAAGACAGCTTTCATGGCTACGCTTTAGAATTAAGAACTAGGGAATTTTAAGCTCTAGCAGAAACTGCAGCATTTTTCTGAAGGATTAAAATGACAAAGTCTGAGCCTGTGCGATGGGAAAATTGAGAGCTGTACTTAACAGAAACCAAGTTCTGTGACTGCACACACTGTTAAGCAATGTGTGCTGTTTCTTGAAAAGCTAGTTCCTGTGTTAAAAGTATTTTTGTATGTACTTACCTGTGCATTTCGTAGCAGTTAAGGGAGTAACTACATGTGAAAGCTGTTGTCGGCCTAAGTTCAGGCACATTGTATCCAGCACGCCGTTTTAATGTACTATTTTTGATACAGTAGCATGGAGTAAATGCCTGCATAAGGAAAGCATTGTTTAAAAATTATTGACCCGACTTTTCTTTTAAGTCCACAAAGTACTTATTTTGTGTGGTTGAAATTCATTGGTATCTCATTACTCTAATATGAATAATTTAGTCTTGACAAATGTTTCTAGCCAAGTTTTGTCCTGCATATGTTTTTATTACACAGTTGATATACAAAGCTTTTTTCTCCAGCTGTGGATTGCAGCTGCTTAAGGAGAAGTACTCAGGAGACTTTATGAACACACGTTTTCTTCCTTGCCTTGCAGCCTCCTGATAACCAGAAGCTTGGCTTGTTGGAAGCCTTGCTGAAGATTGGTGACTGGCACCATGCCCAAAGCATCATGGATCAGATGCCTCCCTTCTACTCCACCTCGCACAAGGCCATCGCCGTGGCGCTCTGCCAGCTGGTGCACGTGACAATCGAGCCTCTCTACCGCAGGTAGGGTGAGAGCCACGCTGTGGCTGCTGTGCTGCTGCTGCTGTGCTGCTGCTGCTACTGTGCTGCGGCTGCTGTGCTGCGGCTGCTGTGCTGCGGCTGCTGTGCTGCGGCTGCTGTGCTGCGGCTGCTGTGCTGCGGCTGCTGCTGCTGCCGTGGCTGCTGCCGTGGCTGCTGCTGTGGCTGCTGCTGTGGCTGCTGCTGCGGCTGCTGCTGTGCTGCTGCTGCTGTGCTGCTGCTGCTGTGCTGCTGCAGCTGCAGCTGTGGATGCTCAGGGAGAGCCACTGCCCTGCTGCCCGAGGGCGCTGCCAAACCTGATTACAGACACATTCCTCACCTTGTCACTCCTACTTGGTGTGAAATGCTGCACGTTTTATTTTGCAGAGTTGGTGTACCTAAAGGAGCTAAAGGGTCACCAATTTCCTCTTTGCCAAACAAGAGAGCACCAAAACAAGCAGAGAGCTTTGAGGAACTGAGAAAGGAAGTGTTCAACATGCTCTGTTACCTTGGTCCTCATCTGTCCCACGATCCCATTTTATTTGCAAAAGTAGTGCGCCTTGGAAAAGCATTTATGAAAGAGGTTGGTATGATGTAACAGCTGGTCACAATGTGGAGAATATCAATTGTTCTGATGTCAAAAAATGCTTGTCTTCCTAATTTTGTGATAGTCAAATGCCGAAACAAAAGAAAATCTTGACTAAGAACAAACTTGGAGAACCTTATTATGATTTTTGATTGATTTTATGATCTGTAAACATCTTTATGAACAACTTAAGGCACTTTAGGTTTATAACCACAGATATTTAGTGATATCTAATTTTATGGTATTCATATTTTAAAATATTATCTGTGTGTGTATAATTAAAAAACCCAACAGACATATGGTACTGACTGCCTGGAAGCCTCTACATTATTCCTGCAACAATGTAGTCAGCAAGCACTGATAGCCTAATACACATGCAGAACCAAGAATTTCAGCTTTCTGTTCCAGCTGTTGGGTTACTACAGCAGGGGATGTTGCATCCTTTTATTTCATGGTTTTCTCTCCGTTCTGCCTGGTTAAAATGCTGCTGCTATTGATCTTGTGTCAGTGACAAATCTTTAGATGCTGCTAAGGGTGAGTTCGATGGGGAAATCACTTCAAGTTGCCAACTTCAGAAATGAACTGATCTCGTGAGGTGTTTCTGTCTTTTGACTGTATCTTTGCCACCTGTCTCTTGAAGGATTGGCAGCATGATCTGTTTCAAAAGGCTGCAAGTTGAACTCATATTCTGAACTCCCTTAAAATGTACTAGGGAGTTCAGTTTGAGGCTAATGATTTCTTTTGCTGCTTTTCTGGCAGTTTGCTATTTAACTACCAGTTTCTGGTTTATTCTCAAGTCAGCAGTAGGGGGTTTAAATTTGTTTCTTAAACAGCAGCTCAGAGAAACTTTGGAATAAATAATTTTTAACTTGCTTTTATTATCAATGAACGACCAGTTCACCTCCCCAAAACTTAAAAATCATGGGTTTTGTTACCCAGCTTTTTATTTTAACTTATGACAGAAAACTGAAGAGGTTGATCTGATTGGTACCAGAGGGGAAGTTTTCTGTTTTATAACTTTTTTTTTTTTTTCTTAAAAGTATTTTTATTTCAACTGCAACTAATGAATATTGGAATGCTCATAATTTATCTACCACCTGAGGGGAGGCTTTCATGTCCAGGCTTTCTGCACCTGATGTGCAGAGCTAAGAACACAGGTAGTTCTTGGGATTGAAGATCTTTTTGTTCAAAATAGCAGATTCTGTCAAGAGAATTTATTCTTGTTAGGTTCCAAGATGCAGTGATAGGGTGAGAGACATACAATAACTTTGGGTTCCAAGTAGTTTTTGTAATAAAATCATGGAGACTTCAACTCTTTCCCTCCTTCCATATCTCTGTGTAATGTTTTGGCGTTTCTCTACCAGAAGGGTAAGCTTTCCCAGTGGTAAATACTCTGACTTCATAGCATGCTCATTTCTTGTGGTCACTGAGAAGACTGATACCACTTCAGTGATAGCTATTTTACACTGGCAGTGTAGTTAAGTTGAACATTATAATTAAGGGACTAATGCATTTTATTGCTGTCAGCAGACTATAAGGACTACTTTGTAACTGAAGTATTGAAGGTTTGTTTGTGAGGGAGCCCTGTTTCTGAGGGTATGTACATTGGAATGGAGATTACTTGCTTATAGGAATTTCTTGTGCAGGTTTAGTGTAAATATACTTACATAACAGTTTAATGTGTTTCTGACAAGAATGAGCAACATTTTAGCTATTTGCTCTAGGTTGGAACTGTGAAGAAACTCGTCAGTGACAGAGTGGTTAAGGTAACATAGGGAAAGTTATTTTTAATGCATTGTTGCCATCAGCATGTTCTAGTTGTGAAACTACATTTAACACGCAGTAGAAATCCTTGTAACTGGAGGTAATTTGACTCTAAGTTAACCCATACAGTAGTTTAAAAGTTAGACTACTAACATTGCACTGCAGCTTTCATGCTAAAGTGTATCTTTGAAATAATTGTGCACTTACTGGTGTGATAGCTTGATATGCTTTTCATGGTGAGCAGAGCAAGCAGAGAGAAGAAGTAATTTAATAATGAAGACTAAAAGCTTAAGAGGGTGTCACTGTGAGAGAAAGATGGGGAAATAATCTATGGCTGTTGGTAACTGTATTGGGAGTCCTCAGATTTTTTAGGCAGAAGATGAATGCTTAGGCATTTTTTCCCTCTCCAGTACGAAAATTCAGTATTTCATATGTAGTAGCAAATTTCTTTGTAGCTTTAGCTATTGCTTCTTTTTGGACAAAATTGTACGAAGCCCCTCTACATGTAAGGAATGCATTTCATCCGTGCATTTGAATTCCTGTTTAAAAATACTTCAATGCTGACAGATGTGGCAAATTAAACATTTAAGAGATGCTTGGCCCTTCAGGTTTATGTGTTGGCTGAGATAGCTCTGTTCTGAAACTGTAACTGTTGCATTACCTGTGCTACAATTAACACCCTTGTCTTCGTTATAGTTTCAGTCTGATGGAAGCAAGCAGGAAGATAAGGAGAAAATGGTGAGTTTATTTTGGGGAAGGTGTTTTTATGCAAGATTGTAATGATGACCAAATGTGCATTTTACTTTTTATTTGCTTGGAATCAGCTGAAAATCCTCCAGATATTTATTCTATAAATACAGCTCATGGTAGGGAAAAGTATAGAGAAAAGACAAATTGGACATAGGCGAGGTGTTTATTGGTACAATGATTTTTTTTTATTGCTTTATTTAATTTACTTCAATATTGTCTAATTTATTATCAAGAATGTTCACAATGAAATCCAAATGTCCAGTAGAAATCTAACTTATAAAAAACAAGGTAATTTTTTTAATCAACAAGTGAGTTTTCATTGTTATTTGCTCCTCTTTCTCACTTATCCTGATTTCCTGAATCATTGCAGAGAAAATATCTTTTGGGTTTTTCGGGTTTTTTTTTTTTTTTGTTTTTTGTTTTTTTTCTTCATTGCTGCTATAGTTATTCTAAAATAGCTCACTGGAAAAGAGCAATGTTTAAGAAAGGGAAAGACAGGATACTGAAAACATGGAAATTGGAATTGTGTCTTGCAAGCATGTATAATGCTTTCAGATTTTTACCTTTTGAAATTGGAAGTACAGATGTAAGGTGGAAGTAAAGAAATTTTGAAAGTGGAAGTAAAGATGAGGAATACCTTAATACGTTGAAAGCAGTTGCCAAAATGAATTTTCTCCTGTGTTGCACTTCATGCAATCCATACAATATCCATTTTTTAATGGTATGCTTGATTTGAAAATGAGTGCAACCTGCTGAAGACTTCAGCAGCTTTGTTGTAGCATCGTATATAGGCAGATAAAATATTGACAGCATATATTGTTTGTAAATTATTTACTGAATGATTTATGATGGGAGATACTTCTAGGTCCTGTTTAGATTTTGTTCTGAAGTCTTAATCTTGTGGTGCACTTGTTTCTTTTATCAAAGTTTCCATTTGTGTGTCTGTGCATTGCCTGCTTCTGAGGCACTTCCTCATCGTTGCCTTGGGCTTCTCTTTGTCCCAGGAGACACTGTTCAGCTGTTTGTTGAGTATTACTGACCAAGTCCTGCTTCCATCCCTTTCCCTGATGGACTGCAATGCCTGCATGTCTGAGGAGCTATGGGGAATGTTCAAAACCTTTCCCTACCAGTACCGGTGAGTGGAAGGATTTGTTTCCATCCCTGGCACGGGCTCTGGGGTGGGCAGCTCTGCATTTCTCTCCCGTGTCACTCTGCAGGTACCGTCTCTATGGGCAGTGGAAGAACGAGACCTACAACAGTCACCCACTCCTTGTGAAAGTCAAAGCTCAAACCATAGACCGAGCCAAATACATTATGAAGTGAGTAGTCTATTCCATAAATAGTTATGAGCTGTAGTGCACTGTATTGCAGGTCACCAGCTGGAGGGAAAAAAAGCTTGGCAAATACATTTCCTGTCTAATGACTTAGTAATTTCCCAAATAGTCATTGTTCATATTCAATGTATTGAGGTCAAAAACCATCAAATAAGCAAGGATACAGACAAATTGGTCACCAATAAGGGTATATAATGTCTGAAAAATGTCCTATTAAATGATTTAAAACCTTTTCCTTGGGTAAGGTTTTTGATCAATTGCTTTGCTTATGTGAAAGTGCTACTTGTTTCCTCTAGGTGTGGAGACTCCTCCAAAGAGTCTCAAGAATCTTGTCGTGTTCTCTGTAGATTTGAATGTGTGGCAGTAAGATGAGCAGAATGATTTATTCTCATCCTCAAGTGGGCTCCCAGCAATTTCAGATTTACCTCACATCTGATGTCACTGTCAGGGAATTAGCTTCTCCGTTTGCCAAAAGCAAATGGTGTGATGTTACAATGTGGATAATCAGAACTTCTCCATATAGGCAAGACAGTAATTGTTTCTGGGGAAAGGATTTGGCCTCGGAGCTGTGACAGCTAGAACAATTGTTTTGATTCCCTTCTGACTCACTGCATAGACCATAAACCTTTCCAGTGGATTTCAGTTGTGCAGGTGAGGCACAGTGCTGTCAGTTGGTGAAGATTGCTATGTGTACAGTTCACTGTCGGGTTCAGGTTTAGGATGAGCTCAGATCTGCAGTAGGAGATGCTGTGGAACTGTAACACAAAGAAAGAAATACTGGTTTTCTTCGAGCAGAATGCAATAAAAACGGACTGAGCAGTGACTAAGTTGAATTTCCCAGAGCAGCTAACAGCATCACATGGTACTTTGGTGTGTGTGGTACAGGCTTCACTGACGACTTCTGAAAGCACAGTGTTGGAAGTTGAAGCTGGAATGTGGTCCACAGTAACAGAGGGACAGCTGGACTGGCGGCACTCTCTGCACCTTGAAGGATTTCTCAATTTCCAGTTCTCAATGGATTAGTATTTCTATGCTGAGATGTCTTCAAAACACATTTGCTAGTGAGAATTTAGTCTCTGAGGCTAATAAAGATGTTTCTTCACTAAACTAACCTGTTTTAATATTCTTCTAGCTTGTCTTTTGTAATAAAATGTGTCCTCATTTACAGGCGCTTAACCAAGGAAAATGTGAAACCCTCTGGAAGACAAATTGGGAAGCTCAGCCACAGCAATCCTACAATTTTATTTGATTATGTATGTATGTAGTTATGTGTATTTGAGTGGTATTTCATCCTGACAACAGATAATTGAAGTTCAGGAAGGGAGCTGCAGTTCTAATTTCCTTCTTTTTAATTTTGATGCAAATTTAAAATACAGCTTTTTTTAAGTAATGCACATAGTAAGATATAAATATGACTTAATAATACTTAGTGAGATATTAAATATGGAAACATCTCTTGAATAACCAACTGCAGAAAAAAATGTAATTTGAGATAGCAGAGGTGGGTCTCTTAATACAGTTTACTTCTAGTCTTTTGTGACCTAGCCACATGGTTTTGGGTTTTTTTTTAAATAGTCTTTTATTACTGTATGTAGCAAGGGGAAATTCTGCTGCTAAGGTGTAGGATTCCTAGGAAATGCTAGGAAAAATATTTTCATTATTTTATTTGCTAATTGAGAAGAGAAATGACACAGAATTTTTACACATTACAGACATGTTGCACTGGTATCTTTTAAGGTACTAGATAGATTAATGAGATTGCCTGTTGACCTGGACAGTTGTTTAGGACCTTTGAAAAATTAATTTTAAGCATGTTTTCTGTAGATTTTGAAGACAAGTATTGTTAAATGCTTTATAATGTGAAAGATAAGGAGTGCTGTCCCTGTTCAGCTGAATGTCTGTTGTAACTTGCAGATTCTGTCACAAATACAAAAATACGATAACTTGATAACCCCGGTTGTTGATTCGCTGAAATACCTCACTTCCCTGAACTATGATGTCTTGGCATGTATCCTTTGATGTAAATTACTGCATCACTTACTGATAGAGCTGCAGTTGT
Source organism: Phylloscopus trochilus trochilus (assembly GCA_016584745.2). Classification (NCBI taxonomy): domain Eukaryota; kingdom Metazoa; phylum Chordata; class Aves; order Passeriformes; family Phylloscopidae; genus Phylloscopus; species Phylloscopus trochilus. Next base: position 496,717 of record WQNJ02000046.1, on the reverse strand, counting down.
AGCCAGATTAAATCTGTTATCTGTGAGTAAATACTGTTTTCTCTTCTTGCTGCTTTTTGCTGGAACTCTTAGTGAAGTTTGCAAATAGCTTTGCACTTGTAGGGGCTTATGGAACCCTCTCAGTTCTTTCACACTATGAAAATTACTTTGTTTTTACTGCTTTCACTCTTGAAGGCACAGTGCTCTTGTAAATAGTGAGGTAAATACTGCTTTTAGGTTACTATTTCATGGTTTTATTTTTTTTAAACTATAACTATGTTAATGCTTGCAGTGCTTATATATCATATTCATATATTATAAAAGCCAGAAACACAAGTAAGTTGTCTAATTTTTGTGCTTGTAAGTTGAGGAAAAATACTCTTTAACTCCACTAAAGATTGTATCATTGAAGCATTGGCAAACCCTGAGAAGGAGAGAATGAAGCATGATGACACTACAATCTCAAGCTGGCTGCAGAGTTAGTATTCTTGTTTTATTTATTACAATAATGCTTAAAATACTTCAAACTCCCTCTCCCCCCGCCCCCATGATCTATTCAACCATTGATCATGATGATCAATATTTCACTTGCACCTACTGGCTAATATTTTACACAAAATGGAGAGCTGTCAAGTTTCATCAATAGATTTTTTTCCCTTTGTATTGCAGAAGTGCATGTATTGCTGAGCTGTTAATCATGTTAACATGTTACTGTTTGTGTAATGAGGAGGTGCAGTCACAGCTTCTCTCTCTGCCCTAGGTCTGGCAAGCTTCTGTGGGGCCGTGTTCCGAAAATACCCAATTGAGCTGGCAGGCCTCCTGCAGTATGTGGCCAACCAGCTGAAAGCTGGCAAAAGGCAAGTACTGCACAGTGAACCTTATAAACTCACATTTTATCAGGTGTTATTTTGCTGATACACAGCCACTCGATGTAGGTGTTGCTGTAGCAGTGATAAACTCCATTCTTAGCACTGGGAAGATTAAATAACAGAAAGAAAGAATAAAATGCTCTTTAGTACTTTACTTTTCCTCTAACTGTATAGAGAAAAACCTCACTGCTGTGAGATTCTTGAAGCACTGATTTTTCATCTTTAACTTATTTTATAATTTTTTTAACAGCTGACCAGACAGGGAAAAAAACCTGCTAGTGTGTAATTTCATCATAGAAGTTATTGTACAGTATTTAAAAAATAAGTATCCATTTTATAAAGCAGTGTGACTGTTACAGTTTATTTTTCTTTTCTTGTAATGTCTTCTCTGCAGGGATGGCTCTTAAAATTTTAATATTATTTAAGTACTTTATCCAGTTTATTTAGTGGTAGTTGAATTGTTTCTTCATGTCTCAGTGTCAATCATAACTCAAAACAAGGTTTCCAGTTTGACTTTTCCTTTTGTCTTATTGTAGTATTATTGTTTCAGTTACTTACTTAATTTTATCACATAGGTGAGTATCAGCTTTGTTTTATTGGAAATCCCCATATGGTTATTGGAAGGCAGCTTACCAATAACACAGCATGCTATTTTAGGGTAGTTATGTTGAGAAATGTAGTTTTTCACCTTCCCTGCAATGTAGACATTCAGTCTCACGCTCCTCTGTCCCTACTTTTTGTTCTGACGGTGGCAATCACATTGAGCTACAGAGCAAAGGTAAGTAATGTTCATTGTCTTTCCCCAAAATCACAACTGTAAGTATTTTGGGGAAAAAAAGTCAGTTCAGTATTTGGGATCATAAAAATAAAATGGATTTACTGGTATGGCTAGTTTCATAGGACTGCAATATTCAGGTATTTGAGTTGGAGCTTATGCTGGTATTGCAGAATTCCTAGACAGAAAACCTCCTTATGGTTGGAACAGCAAACAAAAATATAGGGTATAGGAATTATTTAAAGATGAAACTTTGTTTTGGAAGGCATGGGTCAGTGTTTTTTATAAGTAAGTCACACAAATTTCAGAAGTTAACTGGAGAACATTGCTGCTTTGTGTGATTGGGATACAATTTACTATACTTCTGTTAGGAAGAGTCATTGCCCTTATGGAATTCAGAGCAGGAAGTAAAACCTGGTCTCTGGGCAGGATGGCTATTGGAGTATTTATATATTCTGTGTTTCAAGTTGAAATAAGTTGTTTTCCATGTTTCCTCTCCAGACTAACTTTGCCAGTACATTTCTAAGGCTAAGTAGTACTCTAGAAACTCTTCTCTTAACAAAATATAAAGTATTCCATTTGCATCAAACAGCTGTATAGTTACAGTTTGAAACTCAGAAAGCATCAAAAGGGAGCAGTAAACTTTGATTCATTTGTTGATACTTAATAGCACCACATTCACTACTATCTTCAAAAACAATTAAGTTCTGAAGGGGTTCTGAAATCCAGCTGTTGAATGACTGCATTGCTTTTAAGTACTAGCTTTTTACTTGCAATAAAGAAATCCTTGTGCTTGACAGACCAGTTTCTTCTTGGAAAAAGAATGAAAATGTTGTTTGACATGCATTGTGGTGCTGCTGTGTAATATATATTGAATGTCAGAGCTTCCAGTTCTTTAACAAACTCTCTTGTTTTTACTCCACTTTTGTGTTTGCTTTGCAGCTTTGATTTGCTTATTTTAAAAGAGGTAGTGCAGAAAATGGCAGGGATAGAAATTACTGAAGAAATGACGATGGAGCAGTTGGAAGCCATGACTGGTGGAGAGCAGCTGAAAGCTGAGGTTTGTTAAATGTAATAAGAACTATTGCTGTTGATTGGTGCTTCTAAAGGCTCTGGTTCAAGAGCTGTGGCAGCATAGCTGAGAGAGGTGTGTGCTCTATTGGAGTTGCCCCTCTTTTGAGCTCACAGGCCTTGAGACAGGCAGCCAGTGCAGTGTGGATGTGAACCTTAATTCTTGTGCATCACAGCATCTCATTCAGGAGAGAGTGTGACCTGACAGAGCTGTGCATTCCACTGAGCTTGCATGGGGTGCAGTCCTGCTGGCCCAGCCCTGCTCGGGGGGAGCAGCAAAAACTAATTACAGTTTTTATTTATTTATTTATGTATTTTACACCAGCAACAACTAATTAAAGCATGCAAGACTGGTTAGTTTCCGATTCTTCTATACATACATTGCAGTACAGGATCCAGAGAGCTTTACTGATGGACAGGAAACTCTCTTGCTGTTAGTCCATCAGGATGTCTGCAGTCAGCCCAGCTAGATTCCATTTGTGATGCACTATTTTCCAACCGGGGTAACTGTTTCTGTACTGTGCAGGGTGGATACTTTGGCCAAATCAGGAATACAAAGAAATCATCTCAGAGGTTAAAAGATGCCTTGTTGGACCATGATCTTGCCCTCCCCCTGTGCCTGCTTATGGCTCAGCAGAGAAACGGAGTTGTCTTTCAAGAAGGAGGGGAAAAACATCTGAAACTGGTGGGAAAACTGTATGATCAGGCAAGTAAAAACACCTGTATTTATGAGATCCCCTCCTTTTTGTTAACTTCTAGTGTATCAGCACAATATGTAAGGATTTGGCACATAAATAACAAAATTAGAATTGCATAGGAGAATCCAGTACAATAAATACAAATACGTAAGAATTTTAAAACTAATTGCAGGGTTGCTCTATTTAAATATATGGGTGTATTTAAAGTATATTATATTGGCAAGTGACCTCTGAGTTAAAGAGCAAAGCATCCTTTGTCATAAAGAGTTTATGACATAAAATGCTTATTTTTTTAAGTGTCCATTGTGTTTTTCTAATCTTACTTTGGTAGTAAAGCTTCTTTTTTTAAAAAAAATAATTCTTTTGCTGCCTTAGGCAGTAGGAACTAGTTGCATTCCATTCTGGTAGAATAGAGTGCTCCTGAGTTATACTGGCTTTTCTAGGTGGAGTTTTTTATTTTATTGTTCTTGCCCCATGAGAATTTTTTTTTAATCTACTATTTGGTGTTAGCACTTTTAACAAGAAACAAAAAAGGAAAAAAGCAAGCTTTGAAGCTCTCCCTAACCTAGTTGTTGAACAAAATAATAATGTTTGCTAACTTTGTGTATTTTTTACTTGTAGTGCCATGACACCCTGGTCCAGTTTGGTGGGTTTTTAGCCTCCAATCTCAGCACAGAGGATTACATTAAGCGAGTGCCTTCTATTGATGTTCTCTGTAATGAGTTTCACACGCCTCACGATGCTGCGTTTTTCCTCTCGAGACCCATGTATGCACACCACATCTCCGTGAGTACAGCTCTTCCTTGTCTGCTCACAGTGCTCTGCACCTGGTACCAGTACACCTGGGAGGTTCCAGGTACAGTTTGTTTGCTAAATAAAACTTGCAAAGTTTTATCAGTAGAGTTAGAAATAGAAGCTGTGGGCTGGAACAGGTTATCCTTCATCTTCTTAGAAAATATGTGTCAGCTCTCACACAATTGACAGAAGTCATAGCTAATGAAGTCACCTCTTTGGATGTCTGGGTTATCAGAAGGAATTCTCTCCCTCCCTGGTCCCTCAAAGGTGTAAGTTCTTCTGCAGGTGTTTTAGATGGATTTTTGCTGTGGAGGAGAGTGTTGCAGCTGCCAGATGGTGTGCTGTACTGGGAAGTGTCAGAAATGAATTTGTTCCTGCATCTAAAAACTTTAATATGGAGAGCAGTTTTTACTTGGTGTAGTATAATGTGTTACTGTAACAACAGGGAGCAGCATCAGTGAAGAAAGATAAATCCATCCAATAAGGATGAAGACGGAAGGTTCTGTGTGAGGTTCTTCAGTGCTTTATGTACTGACATTTCACAAGTAAATGTTGTATAGAAAAGTTAAATTTTATTATTAGGTTTAATTTTTGTATACATAGATTACAGTTTTTAATTATTCTATTTTTTTTATCCACAGTCAAAGTATGATGAATTAAAAAAGGCTGAGAAGGGAAATAAGCAGCAGCACAAAGTTCACAAATACATTACATCCTGTGAGCTGGTGATGGCTCCTGTTCACGAAGCTGTGATTTCTCTGCACCTCCCTAAGGTTTGGGATGACATCAGCCCTCAGTTCTATGCCACATTCTGGTCTTTAACCATGTATGACCTTGCTGTGCCACACAGCAGCTATGACAGAGAAGTCAATAAACTTAAAGTCCAGATGAAAGCCATAGATGACAATCAGGAAATGGTATGTTGATACAATTTTGTGGTCCAGTTTAAACTTTCTAGCCTTAAAAGAGTTTCTTTTCATGAAGTAGTATATTAAGGTTGTTTAGATCTGGGAAGTTTTGTCACCTGGTTCATCCATTCTGATTTGCCACGTTAACATCATTTGGATTGACTTTCCTTCATAATTCCTATGTTGAAAGTACTAGTGACTTCACTAAGAGAAAATGACTGGAAAATCAGTTTCAGGAAGCAGATCTTGACACCTGTATTTATGGTTTGTCTGTTACTCTTGTCTTAGCTATAGTCAGCCAGTGTTCATAAAATCAGTTGATTATTAGAGCAGAACATATTTGAGTGAAACGTGTTTCAAGTATTCTTTAGTATTACCAGGAACTGACTGCTCTGTCTATAGCAAGTTTTAGTATAATACTAAATGAGTTACACTGACATTTTTATAGCCTCCAAATAAAAAGAAAAAAGAAAAAGAACGTTGCACAGCCCTGCAGGACAAGCTCCTTGAAGAGGAGAAGAAGCAGTTGGAGCATGTGCAGAGGGTTCTGCAGAGACTGAAATTAGAGAAAGATAACTGGCTTCTGGCAAGTAAGTGTGTCTAGGGGAAATGCTGTGGATGTTTTTGTAGTTGTCACTGTCTCCAGAACTTCTTGCACAAATACTCTGACGTTGATTTGAAAATTTGATCTCTTTGTATGATGAGGTCTGTTAGCAAGGTGAATTTTTAGTTAGAATGTAATGTGTCTTTGCAAATGCTGAGTAATTGGTTTTCACAGAGAAGTTTTTTGTTTCTTGCAATGTCAAGACCTTTAAAATTTTGCTTTAATTTAGAAAATAAGTGAGAGATTGACCAACTCAGTGGAAATGTGTAATTGCAAGCTGGCTTGTACTTGCTAACTGCAGTTAGAATGCTGCTAAGTTAGTCTAACTGCTACAGGACACAAAACAGGCATGTAAAGTCTCAATGATTGGTTTGAGTTAACTTTCTTTGTTTGAGTCCTGTGATCAGGAGCAGTATGCCAGGGTTTGTGGTGGCATAAGCCCTATTCCAGTGACAGGATGAGTGCTGTGCCAGCCTAACAGCATGCACACGTTTCATGGGGCAGATAGGCAGCAAGCAGAATCAAGTTTTTTCTCCTACAAAATGTCTGTAATGTTTCATCTTGCTTGTGAACTCTGCTGGTATGGTTAATCTGAAATGTTTTTCTCTGGTCAGTTTTCTCCTCTGGATGAACTTTGAGTTTGTAACTGGAAGTAGTAGTTCGTCTGTCCCAAGAAGCCTAGCATAATCCAGTGGAAAAGAGTTTTGTTGTCCAACTCATGTAAGATCCATCCAACTGGTTTAATGAAGAAACACTGTTCCCTATAAATATTTCATGTACTGTAGCAAATGAGCTACAAGAAATTAGTGGTTGAAAAATTACTGCCTGATTAAAACTTGGTCTAGAAGTGACTTGGTAAATTTGTCTATTTAAAACAGCACCCAGAAGTGTGTAGAAAATAGTTTGCGTTGTAACCTTTGTGGGATACTGGGAATACCTTATGTTGGCTCTTGTGCTAGGACTTCAGCTGAAGGAAGTTTCCCAGCTTTTTGTCCAGAAGCAAGCTTACTATTTCAGCAGTTTGCCCATTAAAATAAATAATCTGTAATTGTACTACCTGAGGAACTAGAACAGCACATCCACAGTAGTAGTGGAGTTTATTATTATTTTTTAAATTATTGATATTTCATTTATTTTTTAAGACTGCCTTCCTGTTTACTAACTTCTGATTGAGTGTTTGTACCCTTGAGAATAGGTTAATTTTTGGCAGAATAGCCTGGTAGCTTTAGCAATTGGAGACTGCCTATTCTGACTGGCTGTTCACTTAACTAAAAGCTGACAGTCCTTTCTTGAGCAAGCTTTATTCCATGAGCATTGCAAAATTGAAGCAAGTAAACCCTGGGCAGTGACTTGTGGCCTGTGCAAAACCAGCAGTGGCCCTTGTGAGGATCATGACTGTTCTTCCTTTGAAAGCATCCACTTGCACTCTTTAGTTCTGTACTTTCCTCTGACCTTGCTTTCGTGCTGTACATTCCTCTCAGCTTCTTTTTATGCTCCTTGTTGCCATGGGACCAGTTTGGGTGTGTGCTGGGCTGTTGAGTTTACCAGCCTGTTGTTGGTCAAACAGAAACAGGTGACTCTTGAATTTGATACAGTGCAGTCTTTAACTCAGTGGTAGAATTAAGCTTTCACAAAACGTGTGTGTTTTGGGGTGGTGATTTACTGAAGGCTGTTCTTTAAATCTGAGAAATGATTATTCATGGATTCTATAGAGACAGCATGCTCTTCAGTTTCAAAGAAAACCAATCTGAAAGTCAGCCCCATGCAGAAAGTGAAAGAAAGTGTTCTAGGGCAGTGTTTGCTTTGCTGATGTGCACGGTTTGAGCAGCTGGAGAAGTTTACTGAAGCTCTCCCAGCTTCAGTAGTGTTTTTAGCACTGTTGTGTGAAAGAAGAATTTTGCCAATAAGAAATAAACATTTGCTACATCCACCCTGCTATTCTATCCCCATCCTCAGACAGTTCACTTTTTTATATTGACTTTTTCTGATCAGTGCCAAAGATATGTCTGAAATACAAGGGGCCAAATGTGCAAACACCAGAGTATGGATCTGTCATACTGAACTTCTTGGGAAGAGAGTAGTTGAATGATAAGCCATCAATTGACTTTATTTTTCTTTTCTTTTTTCCCCCCTCTTAACTCTTGTTTTTTGAAGAATCTACCAAAAATGAGACTATCACCAAATTTTTGCAGTTGTGTATATTTCCTCGATGCATTTTTTCGGCAATTGATGCAGTTTACTGTGCTCACTTTGTTGAACTGGTACATCAGCAGAAAACACCCAACTTCTCCACACTTCTCTGCTATGACCGAGTGAGTAGCTACAACTCTGTGTGTATTTTCATCATTACCACTCCAGACATCCCCAGCTAGTGTACCCCTGCCTCCCAGAAGAGGTAAAGATCGTTACTTGTGTTTTGTTCTAGAATCTGTGACCATCAGAAGTTCACTTTTGTACTTCAGATCTTCTGATCAAAGTTTTCTTAAAGCTTCAGGGGTTTGTTTTCAAGAAATGTTGTTTGTGGTTTACCCTAGTGAGTCTGGAGTTTCAGAGCAAAGTCATTAGCTGTCATAGCAGTTGTTTTCAGGTTTTATAACCTTTAAGTAATCTGTATTTCCGTGGCCTGCTGTCATCCTCCCATTGTAGCTGTGTGTACCCTTCTGCTGTGGAACCACTTTTCTTATGCTTGTCCCCCACCAGCAACATCCTTGGGACCCCTCTGAGCCTGGCAAAGGCTGCTCCAGACAGTGGGCTGCTTGTGTCACTGCATCTGCTCTCATTTCACGTGTCCAAGGCCCAGGTAGCCCTAGCTGATGGACCTGTGTGGGCCAGGAAACAAAACCTTTTTGCATCAGCTTGGCTAGACGTTTACCTCTACCAGCTCAAAGCATTATTAATTTGAAAATAAAACAGTTATGTCCATGGAGACACTTGAGCTATCAAACAGTGTGTCAGAGGCAGCTGTGTGCTTGGATTCTGGGCTAGGCATGAAGGACCAGCAGCTGGGAAACAAGCAGTGTTTTATAAGCACTCTCTGTTGTATTTAGAAACCAGCTTAATGGTGGCTTAGGTGAGAGAAATTGAACGTTTTGTTAGGTTTTTTGCTTTTGTAAATTCAGTAAGGTCATAGTAACGCTTTCCTGCTCTGTTCACAGGTTTTCTCTGATATTATATATACAGTTGCAAGCTGCACAGAAAATGAAGCCAGTAGATATGGCAGGTTTTTATGCTGTATGCTGGAGACCGTGACCAGATGGCACAGTGACAGAGTCATATATGAAAAGGTATAGGAAATTACTCACATGAGTTTGCTCACTAGAATATGTACCAACTGTCTGTGTAATTCACTCAGTAAAAATGGATTTAGTGAAACTGTTAGATTTAAAAACAGTGCTAATGGATTTTTCTGAGGGCATAATCATAAAATTGACTTGTATATTACTATAATTCATGTAGTTTGGATAGAAGTAATTTTATATAGTGTTAAAAATGTATTTGCTATAAAAACCCTTCCCATTTTTGATTTTCAGTTAGCTTACCTTGAAGATAATTTAGGGAGCAGGTGGAAACTCTTAATACTCCTTGCACAAGCTAGTTAAATTATGAATAATCTTTTCTCTCACCCACAACTAAAATTTCAATATAAACTAGCTTCAGAAGAATTATATGAGTTTTGTAAAATGTGATTGTGTCTCATTCTTTAGAGTTTAGAATTTAGAATTGCTGGTTTTCTTTCCCAAAAAATAATTTTTTCCTGTTCTTTGATGTGCACTTAGGAATGTGGCAACTATCCAGGCTTCCTAACTATATTACGAGCAACTGGATTTGATGGTGGAAATAAGGCTGATCAATTGGATTATGAGAATTTTAGACACGTGGTACACAAGTGGCACTATAAATTAACTAAGGTAAATAGAAATGCCAAAAACCTTACATTCTTTTTGAATGCTTAAAAAAAAACCCTACTTCATTAGATTAATTTATGTTTTAGGCTTCTGTGCACTGTCTGGAAACAGGTGAATATACACATATCAGAAACATCCTGATTGTGCTGACCAAAATCCTTCCATGGTACCCAAAAGTGCTGAACCTGGGTCAAGCCTTGGAAAGAAGAGTACACAAGATATGTCAGGAAGAGAAAGAGAAGAGACCTGATCTATATGCATTGGCTATGGGGTAACAACAACTTATTTAAGAAAGTGGTTAAAAGTGGATCATGAAAGGCATCTAAAGACTCGGAACTGTTACAGTCCTAACATTTGATTTTTACCTTATCACAGAAGATTTCGCTATCCTGCATCTCGGTGCTGGCAGTGTGAATGAAAACGTTCATTTTGTGCTGGATGATCACTAATTTCCTTTACAAGACTCTAGTGAAACACTTAAAATAGTAAAGATTTCTACTCACAAGAGCATAGCTTAATTTCAGGGCAATAACGTAGCAGCAAGGAGAGAGGAGGGATAGGAAAAGGAAGAAAGTGAAGGGCTATTGCTGCAAGACTGGTTAGGTATTGGAAGTGCCTGTGGTTCTAAAATGCTTAGTTACATGTTACATCTTCCTGTGGTGAATGTGGAATCATCCTTGTATGCCTGAGGGGCAGTGCAGGTTGCCCTGACAGTTGGAAGTTTTGTCAGTAGTCAGTTTGTTCTGTGTGTTTGGCCAGGGGGGTGTGTGTGTGGTGGTGAGGAAGAGGGTGTGGAAGTAGGGCTGCTTCTGTGTCTAGTGGGTTTGTTTGTTTTTCTCTTTCTTTTGAGCTCATCAATATAGGGGGAAGAAACTGCCTATCAGTTAGGAAAAACTGTGAAATAAATAACAGATGAACTGTTAGATTAGATCCACATTTAAGATTCAAGCCATGTTTTGCTTTATGTTTGTGCATATTTAACAATCTGTGCGACTTGCAGCTATTCTGGACAGTTGAAAAGTAGGAAGCCTTTCATGATACCTGAAAATGAATTTCACCACAAAGACCCACCTGCCAGGAATGCTGTACCTGCAACAGTACAAAATGGGCCAGGTGGTGCTGGGATGCCTACGTCTCTCACAATAAACACAGTTAGACTGGAAGAGGGCACGACAGAGGAGACTGGTAAACACACCTATCATTACTATATGTTTATTTGTTAGTGAATTTTTCTGACATTACAGGCTTCTCTCAAAATTTGCCTCACTAAGCTAAAAAGAAAAAAATATGAATGTGATGCTAAATGGGATCAATACGTGTTCTTTATTTTTACTTGATTTTGGGAGGGAGTGATCTGCTACCTGTTTTAGCTGTTAGCTGAAATGACCTGAGTATGCTCAGCTATTTGTTAGATTTTAAGCAGTAGGATATAGATTAACTTGCTGAAATAGAGCTGTTCTCTTTCTTTTTTAAAGCAGATAAACTAAAGGAGAAGTCTCAGGGTGTGGTGAAAGTTATTAATAAAACTGTCAACGCTGCACCGAAGGTGACAACAAGCAATGGGAACAGTGCATCTAATAGGTGAGAAAACTATTCTTACACATTCTCTCTTTCTGCCAAGCCACAGGAATAGACTTGAAAATGACCTGCCTTTCATTTTTACTTCTGGGTTCTGTGTAAATAGTTTCCATTTCTTCAGAGTTTAAAAAACGACATTATTTCTTTCAAAACACACAGTTCTGCTGATAAATACATTTCATTTTAACTACAGGGTAAATGAGAACATTTGCTTGTTGCTGTTCTGATAAAGAAAGCAGCAAATCTGAAATCTTAGTGTCTGCCTCAGGAAATTCTGTCCGACATTCAAACTTCTGTGCTAAAGCTGGAGCTGTGTTTTGTGTCCATGCTAATTGGCCGTTTTGTTTTTGGTGCAGCAAAATTATTAAAGAGAAAGATGATAAAGAAAAAAGCGGGAAGGAAAAAGATAAAGAAAAAAAAGACAAGACTCCAGCTGCCACTCCGGAGATGAAGGCACTTGGGAAAGACGGGAAAGATAAACCGAAGGAAGAACGGGCAAACAAGGAGGAGAAAGCAAGAGAGATCAAGGAGAAAACGCCAAAGTCTGACAAAGAGAAGGAAAAAGTGAAGAAAGAAGAAAAAGCTTCAAAAGAAGAAAAGTCCAAGACGGTTGTTACCATCATTGAGTCAAAGTCAGCTGCAGAAAAGGAGCGAGAAAAGGAGCCGTCCAGAGAAAGAGATCTGGCAAAGGAAATGAAATCCAAGGAAAATGCTAAAGGAGGAGAAAAGGTGCCAGTAGCTGGGTCCTTGAAGTCACCTGTTCCCAGATCAGAAACATCAGAATCTGAAAGGGGTAAGTTGGAATATTTTGTTCCTGTTCTCGTCTAGAAAAATACAATGTGAACTTTCACTTGAAAATCACCGAATGTCAAAAATGCTAGAGAATTTGAGAGAGAACCCCTGCAATAATAAGTAAGATTTTGGCACTGGCTTTTCAATACAAGCAGTATCTAAAGGAGGTGGTCAGAGTATCTCCAAAAGGTAAACTATGTGAATGTGTGAACTTCACACATCTCCAGTGAATGCTTGTTCTCACTAAGCCTGCCATTTTTAAAATGTAAGTCTAAATGGTCTTTTGTTAAAGTGCATAACTTTGACATGCAGGTTTTGCAAAAGCATAATGCAAAAACTTCATATGTATTATGAGAGCTTCATGGCAGCCTTTGAATTGGAAGGAAACAGGGAAGTGAAAGGTACAGGCCTTTGCATCCTTTAGAAGGATACACAAAGCTTTATCAGACCCTCCTTATATTAAGGGTTAGCAAATCCTTAAGTTATTATCTGAGGCTGGTGGCGATTTTTATATTTGTGCTGCTTAAGACAAACCACGTAAGGGAGGTCTGGAATGCTTTTCATAGGGTTCACCTGTTCAGGGTCTTGATAGCAACTCTCAAATTCACATACTGACTTCCACAAAATGGAAGTTTGGAGTGATTTTGCAGCAGTTTGTTCATGTTACACTTCTGCTGCAAACTTTCATAAAGATGGTCAAGGTGTGCTCCTAACTCTAGATAGCTTAAAGAAAACAAAATTCACATAGTGGTAAGAGATCTAGCTGTAATTATGTTGGTACTTGAGAAAGTGACATGGTTTGCTTCTCCTCTTGGAGCTGTGTTGTAATGGTGCCCTTGTTCTGCTCTTCCCTCAGAACAAAAACGCCGCAAAGTCGATACACATTCTTCTCCGTCACATTCCTCAACAGTAAAGGTTAGTATAGCCTGAGGAAGGCAGCACCCATGTTAGGCTCACCACTTTGGGATGCCAGTATTCGACTTCCTTCAAGTTTTGTGCCAAGTATACCCTGGAGCCACTGGAGGTTTTATGTTGCATTAGAAAATGCATTCCTTTTCTTTATTGGCGGACTGTCTTTTTTTCTATAAAAGTATTTTTTAATTAACCAAAATAATGCTTCAAGGACCTAGCACAAATTTTGTAAAATAGTGTTTGGAAATTTCAAGAGAATTTTTACACAGAAGTGCCTCATTGCTTTAAGCAATCAGTTTTTTTGGAGTGCAATGGTAGCTACAAGCAAATGAGTCTTTGCAACAGAGTGGAGCATATTTTTCTGCACTTCTTTGAAGAATCTGTAGCACTGAAGATTCCTGGAGGATACGGGATGTACGATACCTCTGAATTCATCAGGCTTCTTGATGAGCATCATACCGATGTGTGCCTTCTCAGGAGGAGTCTTGAAAGGAGTTCCATTTTAAAGTCTCCTTGGTGATCAGTTCTCCTGTAGTTGTGTATATTCAGTGCGCATGCAGCTTCTGTTGTACCTTCCCTTCGAGGTTTGTTTATTTCCAATGGGTTCCCACCGTGTTGAGCCCTGCGTTACGATAAACCCAGATGTGGCCACCAAGCCTCCTACCCAGCAAAGAGAAACCCCAAGCACTCAAGCGCAGCACAAAACCATGGGCGTAGCCTACTTGAAGACTCAGGGTAGCCATTCCTTGCTCCATATTTATATTATTTCTAAACCATCTATGTTCATGGAATCTTTGAATTTGCAGTACGTTGAACATTTAAAACTGTAAGTTACCAATACTTCATCAAGAGCACTGTGATGGATTATGTGGGTCTTTAAACTTCGCCATCTTAACCAATTTTAGAACAAACTCCTCTCTTTTTTCTGTTTTTTTCAAAGTACATCTTTTTCTATGTAAGATAGGAAAAAAAATCTTTCATTTACTTGAAAGATTTAACTTAATTTTGGAGAATTCAAATAGCTTTTATTAGTTTTGAGAATACAGTGACAGTGACAACTACTCAGTGATGAAGTTTTTTATAAATGGCAGCATAAGGTCATTCTAGAGTGACTTCTACCACATTTAACTGAAAGTGGAGAAGATACAGGTTTGGAAGTATTTTAAACCTGTTTCACCTCTTGTTCAGCTATGTTTAGAGTTAAGACTACTTTTTCTGTATATTTTTGTCTAGGCAGGAGAGTGTGTTTTCACTGTTTTAGGAAGAATTAGACACAGACTTATTTTGTAGTTTATTTAATAGCAGAGTCTAGAGAATAGATGATAACTGTCTTTCCCCCCCCCCGCTTTCTTTTTAAGAAGTATTTCAGTTTCTAGCTTTATTCAGAGAATGGTATTAACATGAGATCTGTTCCAGAAGGAGTAGCTGTTTCTTGTTTCAAGGGCACGGCCGTGCTTCCCAAAGTCCCTCTGGTTTCTGAAAACTATTCCAGCTCACGTGTCATCTCCATTCATTTTCTACAGGACAACCTCAACGAACTCAAGGACTCTTCAGCAAAGGTTTGAATCTTTTAGAAACCAGCCAAGTTTATTTTCATCTTTTGTTGCAGAGAGAAGTTAACTTCATGGCAAACTCCCCTCAGAAATTCAAATTCCATTCCAGTAGATACTAGTGTAGTAATAGAGGGATGGGGTGTTTTTTGTCCTGGTGTGTAAATCCTCTCTACAGGAGAGATGGTTGATAATGTAGAAGCAACCTAACAAAAATCTCCTGAATTGACCTTTCTATCAGTATGATATGATATGTCAGTGTCTCCTCTATTCCTCTCTAAAACCTGTGAATACACAGAAATGTCCTCATGTTTAGGCCATTTGTTTGGCTGAAGAACTAATAGAATAGCTAAAGTAGTTCTTAGAATTGTTTGAGGGGTTTTGAATATACCAATTAAAGAGCAGTAGTTAGTTAGAGAATAGTTGAGACGTCTCTGGAGTACTGATACTCTTCCCCTTACAGCTGGATTCATGTTCTGCTACTATTGTATTGTGTTTCTAAACATCAGAGACAGCCTCCTGAATTATCATCTTGGTGTCTTTGCTTCCTGAACACACTTCAGTTTCGTTACCTTAGGAGAAGGGATAGTAAAGAATGCTCTCTGGAGTTCATAGAATCAGGATCCCAGACTGGAAGGGAGCTCAGGCATCAGCTGGTCCAGCCTTTTTGGCAAAAACAAGTGGGCAGGATGGCCCAGCAGCCTGTCTGGGCAGATCTTCCAAGTGTGCGGTGTTGGGGAATCCACCACTGCCCTGCGGAGATGCTCCAGTGGCTGATGGTTCTTGGTGTGAAGTGTTTCCCTCTGTTTCCAGCTGGAATCTTCCCAGCAGTAACTTGTGTCCATTAGGAATTCCTTTTCCACCTGACCCCTTGGTAGAAGGGCATCTCCCTTGGCAGGCACCCTTTAAATGCTGGGGCACGGTGCTAAGGTGTCCCCAAGGCTGAGCACACCCTGTTCTGCCTCCCCTCTCCTGCCAGCTTCCCAGGCCTTTGTGTGCACACCTCCAGCCTGTCCAGGTTCCTTTGGTACAGCAGGGACCAGAACTGACCCCAGGGCTCTGCCTGTGCCTGACAAGCACTGGGAATATGGAATTGCAGGCGGATGCTGTAACTGTTTTGTTGCCTTTTCTAAAACTCCAGCACGTTGTAACTGTTTAACAGTCACAGCCACTGCACACCTGCTGATAGATCAGGGGTGGGACTGATAGGAAATGGATCAAATCTTCTGAAGTTGCTGTTGAAGTCTTTGATTACACAGTCAGTACCAGTGTGTAATTGAACTGCACAAAGGTTTATCCTTGGAACACGCTGACCATTTGGATGTGTTTTGGGTTTACCTAGGATTACGTACCTTCACTTCATTTAAAAATGTGTTACAGATTTCCATTTTCTGTTCTGTATTTGCACTGTTGTTTCAGTTGTAGCTATCTTTATGCAAAGTGTTCAGAACACTTTGTATGTTTTAAACCAAAATAGCTCTGATTCTGTAATGGACGCTTGCTGGTGGATTTTTTTTAAATTGAATCTTTCCAGTACCAACTGTATCTGATCATAGGGTAGTGTATATGGGAAACATCCTTTAGCCATACCACTGATAAAACTACAGTGTCTGTAGATTGAATCCAGATACTTTTATAAATCATTATATCTTGTGTTTAATTTTTTTTTAAATTCAAAAACTATAGTATCTGTCTTATAGCTTACCTCTGCCTGAAGAGTGGTATATGGGAGTCTGTGAAATCTCACTTTTCCCTTCCTTACTGTAGGAGTCAAGATTCAGCTGGTTAATTGAAATTTTGCTTACATTTTCATTATTTAAGCTAAAGTTTTATTTAAAAATATTTATTTCACTTACTAGCACATTGATTTAATTAAGCAGGCAGTGGAACTATTTGTAATTAAATTAACAGCAAACAGCTTTTTTTTTTTTAGTTAATTTGAAAAGTTATGTTTTAGAATTAATTGTAATGTGTTTGTGTAGACTTAGCTGGAAGTGTATTGCAGTTTTGTGACCTTTTAATGGATTTATTCTTTAAGTGTTTGGGGAATGGGGGGTGTCCAAGCCTTCCTTCCTTTTCTAAATGCTCCTTTCTAATCTTTCTCAGTAAATGATCTAATCTTCACTCTTCAGTGCCATTCTAACAGACATAAAGCACTTCATGACACTTTGTGTTCCCTGTGCATGGTGCCAGACAAGTTCAATGTGCTTTACTTCCATGTCCTTGTTTGGGGAAGGGATGGGATGTTCAGAAGCCTGTAAGGTTTATGAGTTCAGCTTTCACTGAAAAAGTCTGGTGCTGCTGTCTGCTGACAGACTTGATTCCTGACTTGGCTCAGTTTTTGGAGCCAGACAATGGAAGAGTTGGTTTACACTGCAGGTTATAAAATAAATGGGGCCAGACTCTGAGTTAGAGTAGTTTCTTCTGGCTTTGGCATTTGTCCCAGTCACAAACCACAGCGAAGCACCCGGAATTTGATGTGTCACCAGTTGGCAGCAGTTCTGGAAGCAAGGTGATAAAGTCTTCCTGGTAAAGGAGGGGAGGATGGCAGTAGTTTTCCAGGTGGCTGCATTGGAGTGGTAGAGGAGCAGTGGAACCTGTCGTGAGCAGCCAGGAGAGCACAAGAAATGGAACAGCAGCAAGCAGAGCTGTGAGTTTGCTTTCTCCTGTGGAAAGCAGCTCTAGGACACAACTGAATGGGACTGCTTAGAGAAAACATATTTGTGTGTCAGTGTCAGCAAAGAAGAGAGCAGGGAGAAGTTTACCTGTGGAATGGCATTGTAGGAAATGGAATAAGAAAAGAGGAGTGAGGGAGAAGAGCAAAAAGAAATACCTAGTGCAAGGAGTATTGAAGGTTCAGCCTCTGTGGTGGGATAATAAAATTCCAATGCAATAAGAAAAGGAAAGAAACCTAAATTTTGTCAATGTGACTTTTAATATAGGATCACTAACATCAGGTTTTGGTAAGTGAAACATTTACTCGGGAAGGACAGGATTGCTTTAATTTTGAAAGTTGTTTGAAACACTAATTGGTTTGGTTCAAATGATACCTTGATTGTTTTAAACTAATCTTCAACTTACCTCTTCTTGGTGTTCTTTTAAGCAAGCTGTCTATCTAAAAAGAAATACAGAGAACATTTTAATAAAGATATTTTAGTCCCCAATAAAATTGTTAACTTACAGAACTGGGGAAAGATTGAAGTATATTGATATAAATCTGTGTGCTGGTGTAACTTAAATACCAAGGGAAGTGGTTTTAATTTAAAATGTGCTCTTAATAATTTTTAGATCTAACTATATAATGGTTTTTAAAAAGACAGATATAATTGCTGTAATGTATCCGTATTTATATAACACATATGCTGCCTGTCTTATGGAGCTTACTAGAATGGATTAGAAGAGATAATGGAATAGCAATCTAGAACACGTTACAGAAAAAACCAGTTCTTTTCTATGGTCAGCTGTTTTTCTCATTTGAAGGTTAGAAATTAGATTAAAAGACGTTATTCAAAGTATTGTCTTAAATACTTTGTTGATAAAGATTATTCTTTCCCAATAAATTATAGCTTGTTTAGCAGCTGTTCCATTCATTTGTTCCAGGCAAGATTGCAGGTATTATTACTGCAGGTGACTGAGTCCAGTAGCCTTCATATCCTGTTTCTGTAGCCCTGTGTCTGATTTGTGTTCATGCATCCAGCAGTCCTGGTGAACAGTGCTCTGTGTATTCAATATAAATGTTAAGAGAAAATACTCTTGAATTGAGTAAATAAGCTGTAGGTTAAATAATAGATGATGAGTTTGAACATGTCTTCAATCACTGTGTTTTGCTAATAAAGTATTTATGTTTAATATTTGAGCTAGATCTGATACGTTAGAATGAGACTTCTTTTTATTTACACATCTAGGGATACATATTAATATTTGGTGATGTTGCCTTAATTTAACAGCACTACATAAACCACACTACTCCAACACTGTCCAAGAGTAAGGAGAGAGAAGTGGAGAAGAAAGATTTGGACAAGTCAAGGGAAAGATCCAGAGAGAGAGAGAAGAAAGATGAAAAGGACAGGAAAGATCGAAAAAGGGTTGGTGACATTTTTAATGAACTGGTTTAGACAGTTGCTGTGTGCTTGGAAAGCTTTCTGCCCCAAGCCCTTGCAGGAATAATTGGCTGTACAGCCCAGCTGAGCAGAAGCTCTCTCTGTCTGAGGTGGCTTTTTGTTCTGTTGCTCCTTTGAAGGTCGGTTTGCAGTTAATGTTTTCAAACATTATAATGTTTCAAACATTTCCTCTCCCTCCAAACCGACCTCCAGAAGCTTCACACCAGGTGTAACACCTCAGTTACCTTCTGAGCATTCAAAAATCAGTCCTCAAAACAAGAACATAAGCAGGTGCTACTTCAGGGGTGTGTTTTGGTCTGCTAACATCTGCATAATTGTATTTGGTGCCAGGATCATTCCAACAGTGACCGGGAGGTACCGCAGGATTCCACCAAGCGGCGCAAAGAGGAGAACGGCACAAGTATGTCCTGTCCTTGTGTGTGTGTCTGTCAGGCTTCTCTTCCTGGAGTTACAGCATTCTCTTCTGCTTCTAGCTGGGTCTTCAAAACACAGCAAAAGTGAAAGCCCTTCTGATTCCCCTCGCTTAAATGAAAAAGAGAAGGAGAAAAACAAATCAAAATCTTCAGGAAAAGAAAAGGGTGACTCCATCAAGGCAGAAAAGATGGAGAAGAGCTCCTCTGGTAGCAAAAAGGTAAACTGTTCTCCTCTTGTTTATTTGTTGTTGCTGACAGAACAAGCTGATGGGTTTTTTTCCCTAAAATTTATTGCTGCTTTATAGCCTAAATTAAAAAGATACGCTGTGAATGTGTAAAAAAATACTTCTGAAACTTCTGGTATCTTGTGGCTTTAATTATCTCAGCAGTCACTCTTGGCAGGAGGAGGGTAGTTTGGAGGACTAGTTCAGTTTGGCAGTAGCCAGGAAAATTCAAAACTTACACTTTAGGTTCTGAATAATCTAAAATATTTGCAGACTGCTTTGCTAAGCAAGTAGATGAAAATGGGCTTGACTCACCTGTCAGCTAGTCTGTGACTCAGATGTCCTTGTGCATGTGTCAGCACAGCTGCTTTTGGGGAGAGCAGGCAGGTTGCAGTTACATGAGGATTCACCGAGCAGTGGTTGGTTCCCAGCTGCAGCTCTGCTGCTGGCACTTGCCAGAGAATTGGATGAGAAAGGTAAAATAATCTCAGAAATCATAGAAGCTGGGTACTGTCATGCTGAGTCACGGGGTTTTTTAGCTGTGTCCAGTTACAATGTTAAGTGCTACAGCCCTCCTAAATGTCCTGTACAATGGGTACCATAATAAGCTATTTCCCATATGTGTGTTTTTAAAGGAATCCAGACATGATAAAGAAAAAACAGAGAAGAAAGAAAAACGGGACAGTGCTGGGGGGAAAGAAGAAAAGAAACAATATCCTTCTAAACACTGACATTTCAGAAAATTTCTGCAAATGAGCTTCACTTTTTATTTTTATATGTAGCAAAATATATTTTTTTTCCTTAACGTTGAATTTACTCATAAATCTTCAGACAAGCATAGATAATGAAGATTCTTTCAGACAAGGTAAAAACATTTGTTATTTAATTTGTTTGATTTGGTACCTCCCATGGGTCCTGTTAAATGGTAAAGGATGTACAGGCAAAACAGCCTGAAATCACCCAGGGTGGTGTTTGGGAGGTTTTTGGTGGTTTTGTGGTGATTTTTTTTTCTTAGATTGATGGTGTTTCATGTTTGGGGGTTTTTAAGGGTATGTGTGGTTTTGGGTTGGATTTTTTGAAGTATTCCTATTATTATTTAAAAATATTATTACTATTATTATTTGTAATTATTTTATTACTACCCCAGGGGAAAAATATTTCCCATCATCCTCACAGAGATTATGTAGATGCTCAGATTTTTGGGGGGAAAAAAGAAGGGTCAGGGAATGTGGCATGTCAGCAGCGTTTGGTGGAGTTGCATCTCTCAGTTTTCCCAAGAAGAGTTGCCATACAAAAGCAGAGATGGGTTCCTGTCATTCTGAAAGTCACCACTCTTGGTAATAACAATACCTTGCCTGATATGTGGCAAACTCAAGTTCTGTAGCTTCTTGCTTCAAAAGCAGCAGCTTTCAAACCACGATGCTGCATTGTGCAGTTGGTCAGCTCAGTGTCTCTGCAGAATCTTTGATCTGGTCTGATCAGAGGAGGAAGAAGATGAAAGGAAACTTTGGCATGGAAACATGGACTATTTAAACAAAGAAAGGAGACTTTAGGGTATTTTGAGTAACCCTTATTTAGACTGGATCTTCTGGAAAAGTCAGTTGTCCTTTGAAGTTGGTGGGGCTCTGAATGGTTTGGGGTTTTTTCAGACCTGTGCAGCTGTGTGGACATTTAAATTTTGTTTCATGGTTATGAGGGTAAGGGTTTTTTCTCCTCTACCTTGAGCTAAGAGTCTTGAAATGTTTTGTTTTCAGTTTTTTTGGGAGGAAAGTGTCCCAGTGAACTTAAATTAGTTCTCCTGATCTATCCAACTTCAGTCACAGACTGCTCTGTTGATCTTTATACATAAGGCAGTGTATAATTTTACACTTTAAGGAAGAAAAAAAAAAGAAAAAACAAAGTCTGAATGTCTGAGAAAAGTTCCCTCTCATGGGTTGTGACCTCAGAGCCAAGGGGGCTTATTTCAGAGGGGATCTCCTGTTCCATGGGTGTCAAGGCTGACTGAGCCACAGCACTGGAGGGCAGGTGAAGGGCTTTGGGTAACAAAGCCTGTGCTGGTGCCTGGGGCTCTTGGGTGGTGAAAACATGGGAGATCAGGTTATTGCTTCTTAGTACTATTTCTTTTTATCTCCTTGAAATAATGAGAGATACTTCCATTTCCAGTGAAATAGTTTCCAAACTGAAAAGTACAAGCATTCTCTGGAAAGAATTTGCTGGAATTTTCTTGACTCTTTGTCCCTTAGAGCCATTATTGTCTGATCACTGCAGAGGGAGCCCAGCTTTCCCCCCATTCCTTTATATGCTACTTGGAACAAAAGCAAAAAGGCAGTCTTGGTAGATGAAGTTCACTGCTGAGCACTTACAGCTTCTTTAATAATAAAATGTGAAGTTTTGTCTTGACTAGCAATTCAGTGTAAAGTGAGGATTGTCATTAGTTACAAAAGCCCAGCTGTGCTCTGCTGACTGTCAGTAAGAAGTGCTCAGGTAAATGTCAGTCCTGTGGCATTCACACCCAGCTGTGTAATGGGCTGAACTGGAGCTTCTGGCCTGGAAGGCTGGCAGCCCCCCACGGTGTGCCAGTGAAGGATGAACAGGAGCTTTCCCAGCAGCACACTGTGGAATCCCATCCTGTGCTCCTGCTAAATCTTTGATATTGTTCCTCCTAATGTACAGTGTCTGGCTGACTGCATTTATTTCTGGCCTAATTTAGAGATAATAAGATTTTGAGGGGCTTGCACCTCTAAAGGAGTTTGTACCCTCACAAGTGATTACTTGTTTCCTATTTGTATGTTTAAATTAGTCTTTCACTACTTACAGTGCAGTGCTCATAAGGAGTTCTTGCTGTGGAATAAGCTAGAGTTAGGGAATGATAAAAATAGTTTTATTTCTCCCTTCATTCTTTGAGTTGTGAATGGAATAAAATGTGAAGTTGTGAGGTCAGTGTTCATTTGAACATCTGATTCTGATTATGTACACCTTTGTTCCAGGTGACATTGAAATGGGAAGATATCCAGCTGTGACCAGAAATGTATTTTCCAGAGTATAGATTGCACAGAAAATTGTGAATGAAGAGGACCCATCTGCATCTCCTTAAATTATTCAGTTCTCTGCTTTATTTCCCCATGCTAAGGACTTAATTGTTAAGTTGTACATTACTGTATTTTTAACTTGTTGCTTAGTTTCTTATACATTTATTTTCAGTACCTGGCTGAAAGTGTTACCTATTCCATATTTTAGCACAATGTGCTGCAAACAAACAGTTGCCATAGTGCAAATGAGGTTTCATGTGTACATAGTTCCACTTTAGTTTGTCAAAAATGCTGCCTGAGTTTAGTAATTCTTTCAATTTGAAATTGCATTCTTTTAGATGTTTGAAAACCACAAATAAACAGTTATTGAACCTTTTTGGATTTACCTCATTTAAACTCAGTTTTTATTTATTACTTGGCCTGTTTTTAATATCAGTAACTAAAAAAAAAACAAAGTTAAGTGGGAGCACTGTTTTCATGAAATGCTTAGGGATTATTTGTATATTGTGTATAACGTTGACTTGTTTAAAAAACAATGAATGAACCCTCTCCCATCCCAATCTAAACCTGTGCTCAGTTGTCCCCTGTCATGCCTTTTGTTTGTCATGTTGTTTTTAGATTGATTGGAAATGCTCTCTTCAAAACTGAAATAAATTAGGTTTCAGTTACAGCTACAGGAGCTTTGTATTGCTGAACTTTAGTCTGAAAATTTCACAATGACATTTTTAAAAGAAAAAAAAAAAAAAGAATTTTTTTATCTGCTAAATTCTACCAGTGTAACCTTTTTTCTAAATAAACGATAGTTTTCTCAATGGGTCGTAAATCATTCTCTGTGTGGTCACTTTGTTGCTTCTGGGGATTGTTGTGAAAATGTTGGTGGGAATGGTGGTGGGGATGGCTCCTGTCCCTGTTTGAGGTGCCAGGGCTCCAAGCTGTGTCTGCTGTGAGGGACAGAGGTGCTGGCACAGCAGCTCCAGGTTTGCCTCTTGCATTGTCCAGTTTACACCTTTTCTTTGAGCCGTTTGTCCCTTGTCCAAATGCCATAAAAATCTCAGTTTTGTATCAAACATTAATACTGCTAAACACAGGGAGTTGTCTCTGAAATATTGTGGGGTTTTGGTGAGGTGTTTTTTAATACAATATAAAGGGACTTTTGAGCAAAAGTTGAGCATCCTTGGTGCTTTGTGCTTTCAGTAATCAGGTTTGGAACAGAAGCATCTTGTTGTTTTCATGCATGTATTTGATACTAAATATTAAGAAATTGTGGTACTTACAGACCTGGTCAGTAAAACTCTCCTGATCAGCTTTGTTCTTTTTACTGAGTGAATCACAGATTACAACTCCTGGCCCTGCAGTGGAAGAAAGACACAGACGAATTGGGAAGAGGATTGGGTAAGAGTTATCCATCTAATTAGAGGTGAGACAGAATTACTAAAGAGAAGAGTAACTAAGCTAAATACTCAGGTGCTTTTAATTACCTCATCAGGGCAGTCTAAAATGAAACACTTCTATCAAAGTCACTCTGGTCCTTGGGCTTTACTGGAGTGAGAACGAGGGGAGGCAAAGGTCACCCTGGGGTCTCTGGGTGCTGTGTGACCTCCAAGGACCAGGACAGCATTGACAGGGAAGCTGAAACAAGAATTGAGACTTCAGCTTGGAGGGAGCCTGCACCTGTCCTGGCAGGAGGGTTTGTCCTCACCTGTGGTGCTGCTGGCAGGGCAGGAGCAGGGAGGTGTTGGAAATCCCTGGAGGCAGCAGCGGGGGGGAGAAGGGCTGTGGGATGGGCTTGGGGCCACCTAATCACTCTCTACCTCTCCCTGTTGTTGCCAGGTGGGGCTCAGTCTGCTCCCCAGGCAGCAGAGCAAGAGGAAACAGCCTCAAGTTTCTCCAGGGAGGTTTCGATCGGGTACCAGGGAAAGCTTCAGCACTGACAGGAGCAGGCATTGGACAGGTGCCCAGGGCAGTGGTGAGGCCACTGGGAGTGTTCAAAAGCTGTGTGAATGTGACATTTATGAATGGAGCTGGGCTAAGGGTTGGACTCAGTGCTGTCTTTCCCAATCTAAATGTTTTTATGATTTGAGAGGGTTATGGGGAAGAACAGACAGGGCTGGGAGGGTGGGCAAGCAGCCCTGCCCTGCTGGGGTCCTGGCCCATGGCCCTGGGGGAAATAACCTGGTACCCAGAACCCATTAATTAAGCCCTAATGTGATGCTCTAATTGCTCTGTATAATCTGCAGCATCTGTGATAGGTCACAGCTTCAGCTATTTCCTAATAAAGTGTTTTCCCTCAACACTGGCAAACATCTCTTGTTTAAAGGGCAGGGGAATATTAAATAAACACCATTTATATTTATTTGCCTTGGATCAAACCACGGCTATTACATGAATATTGGAGGATTTTTTGGGCAATTAGCCTGCTCAGGCCGTATTTGGAAATCAAATGCAATATTTGTCGAAAGGCTTGGAATGATATTAAAAGTCTGCTTCAGGAGAGGCCAGGGGAGGGAGGATGCCGAGGCTGGCGGCTGCCCCGTCCCCGCCGCTGCATGACAGTGTTGCACCGAGCACGGCACAGATCCCCCTGGCGATCCGGGGCCTCCTGGTGTCAGAGAGCTGCAGAGCGCTCCGGGGACCCTGGGGCCTTGCAGATCACCGCGTTCCGCTGCTCTGTCGTGGTGGGGACGCTGTGCACCGACCAGGCTGCTCTGAGACTTGAACACCTCCAGGGATGGGGCAGCCACAGCTTCTCTGGGCAGCTGTGCCAGGGCCTCAGCACCCTCACAGTGGAGAATTTTCCCCACATATCCAATCTAAACTTCCCCTCTTTTGGTTTAAAGCCACTCCCATTGTCCTATCATTCCATGACTTGTAAAAAGCCCTTCTCCAGCTGGAAGGTGTTCTGAGGTGTCACCAGAGCCTTTTCTGTGGGCTGAGAAGCCCTGACTGTGGGGCCGTTTCCAGAGGAGAGAGGCTCCAGCCCTCTGAGTTTCCCCGTGGCCTCCTCTGGCCTCACTCCAGCAGCTCCGTGCCCTTTTGTTGTGGCCTCCAAAGCTGGGCACTGCTCCAGGTGGGATCTCAGGAGAGCAGAGTACAATAATCTGCCTCCACCTGCTGGCCGTGCTCCTTGTGATGCTGCCCAGATGTGATGGGTTTTGTGGGCTGTGAGTGAGCACAGCTGTCCCACAGTTACCCCTTCCCCTACTGCCCTTCATGCCCCCCCGTCCCTGCAGCAGGCACCCAGCCCCTGGTCACCAAGGCCTTGTCTCCTCTCCCTGCTCCTCTGGCCCTGTCCCCAAACCTGCCCTCAGCTCTGGCCCCGGGCCCAGGCACTGCTCTGCTTCCCTATTCCTTTAATCACTTTCTGCTGTTCCATCGTAGCCTTCCCTCCTTGTTACAGCATCTGCCACATGCTCATTAATTGGTCAATTACTTTATTTATGTGCTAAACATTATCTAAAGCACCAGTCATTACCAGCAGCATGGCTTGGTTGGTGTTGTGCATTTTTTTACAGCCTTTAAGTGACTCACCCTCTGTGGCACTGCAAAAAATAATATGTGCAGGCCTTGGCTGTGAATACACCATGAAGGGTTTTATTGTTAAGTTTAGAATAGCTTGCACAATGCTAGAATGCCCTTTTGTCTTAAGATGTATTGCTGTATTGTATGACCACGGTGTCCATGGTGTCCATGGTGTCCATGGTGTCCATGGTGGCCATGGTGTCCATGGTGACCACGGTGTCCATGGTGTCCATGGTGGCCATGGTGTCCATGGTGACCACGGTGTCCATGGTGTCCATGGTGGCCATGGTGTCCATGGTGTCCATGGTGGCCATGGTGTCCATGGTGACCACGGTGTCCATGGTGACCATGGTGTCCATGGTGACCATGGTGTCCATGGTGTCCATGGTGTCCAGGCAGCAGAAGCCAGCCCTGGCTGTGTGTGGCTGGCAGGCAGCAGGGAGTGGCTCAAGGTGGCTCTCCAGGAAAGCGCAGCTTGCCCATGCTGGCCGGGATGTTGAGCACGAAATGAAAGCTGAAGCACAGCAGAGTGTTTTTTCCACGCCTCCCTGTGTTCATTGTGGGCACTTCACACGTAAATAAGTTCATTTCTTGCCTCTCTGTGCCCTGTGGGCAGGGTGGTCCCACAGGGGTGTGCTCAGCACAGCACACTGCTCACACCCAGGACAACCTGAAGCCTTGGTCCTTGTAAGCTGCTTTAGGGCTCAAGAATTGCTGGTTTTTGCTCTGATTTAGCCCTTCCTTACTCCTGAGCTTTTTTGCAGTTGCTGAAGCCTGGGCTGAAGACACAGGGTGGGCCCAGCACGTGTCCCCTCAGGTACAATGAGCTCCAAACCCTTCCAGGGTTCTGTGCTCAGTGTCTGAGGAGCACCCCAGACCGGCCAAAGGGGGAGCAGTAGGGAGGGACCCTTTCTCCCCTAAGAAAAGAGAAGCAAGCTCTTTTTTTTTCTTTACAGTTTTATTTACAAAATGTATTAAAACTCTTTGTACAACACCTCATCAAAATGAGGCTCAGTAATTGATGCCCACACATGCAGTTTATGCTTTTACAGCCATTAGTTTGCTTGGCAATTTTTCTGTTCACTCAAGTGCAGTTTCAACGACCAAAAATAGGAACTTAAATTACAAAAAAACCCCAAAAAACAAAAAAGGAGGAAAAAAAAGAAAAATAAAAAGGAAAGAACCTCCAAAGCCCCTGAAGCAAAACAAACTAAAAAAAAAAAAAAAAAAAAGCCAAAACAAATCATCATGAGACTACTGCCAAACTTCTGATAGCTTGAAGTTGGTAGCCAGAATTGGTAAGCACTCAACACATTTTAGATTTACATGCAAGTTTAAAAAATACTGAACCATTTACCAAACTCCCTTCACTGGTGTGAAGCCTCCACTCTTAAAAATTGATCTGATAAACATACATCTTTTATACAGCTTTTAAGAAAAACATTTGTTTTAAATACAACTCATAACTGCACAGCTTTAGCTCACCCTTGCTGGGAAAGTGATCGTGTTCAGAAGTTGAAAAAAAAAATTAAGAGTTTCATGAAAAGAAAATGAAAACATTTTTTTGTCAATATCTCATTAAAAACTTGAATAAATTATTCTCCTATGAGCTTTTAAAATGATTTTATATTACATTTTGTTGGAAATACATATTTTTAACAAGACTTTTTCTCTTTTTTTTTGTTGTTTTTTTTTTGTATTTTTTTGTTTTTAAATCCTATTAAAAGTTCAAATCTATCATCAGCAAACTAAATGCCTAAGGGTCAGACTGGTTTAAATGAGTTTCTTTTTCACTGTATGTTATTGATGAAATAAAACTCTATCATAAACTACGGAAAATACATATTGTCGATTAGAGGTAATTAGTATGCAGATATTCCATTGAACATTTCCCATGTGATAGACAATATGTTTAAAGTTTTGTGGCTTATTTTTTTTTAATTTTTTTTTTTTATTTTTAGAGATGAAGTTAAGTATTTTCCAGGCAGAGGTTCAAGGCTGAAATGCTGCTGCTGTCTAAGACGTGTGATGTGAGTAAGAGAGAGCTCCTCCTGCAGCAGCGTCCTCCTCCCAGAGGGGCAGGGCAGGAGCTCCTCTCGCCAGGCAGGGAACAGGAGCTGGCAGGAGCTGACACCTCAGAGCAGCACTAGCAGGAGTCATGGCAGATGGCTTACTGCACTCTGCAACTGCAGCTCGAGCTGGAGTCACTGTCCTCTGGCCTTGTTCTGCTTTACAAGGACCATCACTGAGAAGCGTTAGCTGAGCACGGTGCTGCGTGGGAGAGAACTGGGGACAAACAGAAGCAGGCCTGGGAAAAACTAACCTGCCCTTCTCTTGCTTCATTGCTTGATATTAAACAGTGAATTAAAATGCAAATGCACAGCAAGAAAAGAGATATATGGTCTGAACTTAAACAGCAAGTGGCTTTCCCTTTTTTTTTTTTAATTTTAAAAGCCACCCAATGTCATTTTAATAAAGCACCTGTAGGTATGCCTGATGATAGAACAAAAAAAAAAAGGAATGCAATATTTTCTGCCCACACTTTAGCTACCTTGTCAAGAAATTAATTTACTGATCTGGAAGCAAGACATGCAGTTCCACAAATTACTTTCTTTTGGATTTACAGATTCACAGTCATTGACCTTAACTGGTTCGAATGCACGGATTCTTTCCTTCAGGTGTTACACCTTTTGCTGCTATACAGAATTACTCAAATTAGCTGGAGAGGTTAAAGTGGCTCAGAAAAAAAATAAAATCACACCACTGTAAGTAAAAACTGAAACATCTTGACATCAGCTCATACAGGCAGTGGCAGGCCAGTCCGCTTTGCAGGCAGCAGATTTCTGAGGCTTTGTGTCAGGAGGAGTTTCAGAATTTGATACGATTGGGGTGGCTGATGAAACCAGCTGCGGTTGCTTTCAAGACACAAGTTCAGTTACTGTGCAGTGGTATCAAAGAATGGCTTTTGTTGCACTGATCTTTTTTTACAAGAATTTTTTTTTCACATACCAGTATCTTATTACCAGTCCTTTTCTTTTCCCCTTTCGTTTGGTTTTTCTTTTTTTTCTTTTCCTTTTCCTTTCCTCTCTTCTTCTTTTTCTTTTACTTCTTCGAAGCAAAGCAAGAATATTTCAGTGATGGTTTGCATTGTTGTGAGTCTCAGAGTCTTCCATAAGGCACTGAAGGAAAAAATACCAGTTTTTCCTATTAAAAGTACATTGCACCATCATCAATGCGTGTCACGCCTGACACCTCAGAGAGAGTACAACTGGCTCAGATGGTCCAAATCCATGAAGTAGCCACATTCTCTGCTGCTTTTTGTCTTGCATGCTGTCAGGGTGAAGATCTAAAATAAAACCAGAGGGATTTCATCACTGCCTGGCAGCAAGGGGCAGGGGAGCTCAGCCCATGGAGAGGCACAGACTGTGGGCAAGGGGCTAACCAGGCCTTTTCAGAATCATTTGTCAGCAATTCAGCTCTACTTTTCCTGCTCTAGAAATCATGAATTCTACTGCAGAAGGTTTGGTTCTATTGCAAGTTTTTTTGAAACTTCCTACAAGCACTTACCTGACCTGATTATAGCTTACAAAACAAAGAGGAAGAAACCAGCAACAAGACAGATGAGAATTCTGATTATAATAATTTTTAAAGCAATTAACAAAACACTTTCATTTGAACTAGCACAATGCTGGAGAGAGGAGTTACTCACTTCAGCACAAAGCCAGCTTCCTCCGTGTGTAAAACAGAATGGCACCTTTCTGATCCTACTTTTGATCAGGGAAGAAATTTAAATGACCGCTACTTAGGAACTGCCACAAGGTGGTGTCTGAAAAGCCTCTTGCAGCAGCTCCCTGGTGCACACAAGGGAACAGCACGGACAGCTAGGAAGGAAGGAAAGCAGAAACCCCAGAGGGTTTGTCCCAGCCCGCAGCCTACCCCTAGATTTTCACACTCTCTGTGCCGTACACGTTGTAGCCTTCTCTGTAGGTAGCGTAATTCTGGGTGTTGGTGGCAGGGGCAGGTTTGAAGTTCTGCGTGTTCTTGGTGAGTTTCATTCGCTTGGACTCGGCCCGGGACTTGTAGCAGAACTCGATCAGTGCCACCATCATGGCCAGCCCCAGGCCTCCCACAAGGATGTAGAACACGCCGGCCACATTGCTCAGGCTCAGAGCGCTCGTCTTGTCCTAAGAGAAACCAGCCACGCCGTCAGCTCTGCTGGGAGCAGCAGGCAGGCAGACAGACAGACAGACAGACAGACAACAGGCTGCATTGCCCTGACCCTGGCTGCAATAGCTACACTGATGGTGCTCAGTGCCCCCGGAGCTGTGCTGTCCCCCCATCCCCGCAGCCCAGCACTGACTGCTCTGCTCCTCCCTGTGCTGGCTGAACCCTGCCTGGCTCCAAGGCAAGGAGGGGGTTTGGCCACTGACTTGCCCAGGCCTTCGGTGTCCCAGAGCATCCCTGGGTAGCAAAGGCACTGGGGGAAAGCCGTGCCAGTGGCTGCACAAAACAGCAGGATTTACAGAAGGCCGTGACAAAACTAGAAAAAGAAAAAGCCAAACCACTACACAGATGGGTTTGGTCAAGGTGGGCAAAATTCTTGAGATGTTGCTAAACTTAACTACGTTTTTTTCCAACAGTTAGAAAAAAAACCAAAAAGCCCACCCTAGAAAGATGGTCAGTTATTCAGAGGTCAAGTAGCAGAGCCCTGAGCTAAACTAGCACCTTCTGGAGAGTGAGTTATTGAATGAAACTAGACATTGCAACACAAAAATCACTGGTCAGGGTTTATCTTCCTTCAATACATGTCAGATGGGGGAGAAGCTTGCATTTTTCAAAACAGGGTTCTGGAATGGGATTAAACAGAGCTGCAACCCTTCTGCTGCTGCATGGGTGGGTGGCTGTGGGCAGAACAGCTCCTGGCTGGCACAGCTGGCTGGGCTGCCACACCAAACTGGCTGAGGTGGACGGGCAGGTGCAAAGAAATTTGTCTGTGCCCAGAGAAGACACTGCTGACAGAGCTCAGTTAATGGGTCTCTCTAGGGAGAGCTAAATTTGCATACAGTCAGAGTAAAATATGATCTACCTTGTGTCTGTGTGTTTCACAGGCAGTTTGGATAGATGTGGTTGTAGCAAAAACCTGCCATTTAAACTGAAGATCCTAATAATTTATACCTCTTTTCGATCACAGCTCCCTCTGGCAGCTGCTATGTGTTCAGATATCCCATGATCCCCAATTTATCTGATACTACTGGGTTGTGCCCTAAGCAACTTCCAGTCCTACTGAAATCAATGAAGTTTTATTATTGGCCTCGCTGGAAATTGGAATTGTCCTCTGACACTGAAAGGGTGCTTTGAAATTATAGTTTTCTGTTTGAATGATTACAGAGAGCACTTCCAAAGGCACCAGGGGAGTTAGGCACTCGACTGCGACCGATTTCAGCTGGAGCTGGATTCCTCCTCCTCTTGGTGCCTTTGAAAGTGTCCTTCACTTCAACAAGCCCAGCACTTTTCCAGTTTTTCTCCTCCATGGGTCTATAAGCATAAAAAATCCCACTCCTCCTTTTAACTGACTAGTGTAAATAAACATTCCCTACAATTTAAGTGTGCAGCTACTGGGCCAATCCACCTCAGAGGTGGGACCTGCCCTGGGCTCTGCAGTGGTCCTGTGGGAGGCTGGACAGCCCCACAGCAGGCTGGTGGGTGACAGGACAGTACAGCAGCAAAATGGTTCAAAGCAGTATAAACGGGAATACACAATATTTAGGTAATGATCCACTATTAGTACTTCCAGATTTTTATTTTAATCCAACCAATTTTAAACTGAATTGGCAAATAGGGCAGGAAAGGTGTTTTTTTCTTATCAGCTGTCTGTCCTGAAAATTTGTGCCCTTAGCAAGCATGTGACTGTTTCCCAAACTGACATGTAGAGAACCTAAGCAATAATTTTGAAACAAAAATGGGTTTTTTCAACAAAAAAATAAGAAAATATGCTGGCTTAAATAATAGACAGTGACTGTGCTGAAACTTGCACATTTAAGTGATACCAGCTTGGGAGGCTTTGGGGGCTTCTCTTAGCATGTTTCTAGCAAAATACTCACACAGTGAAACATACTTACAACTACAGTCTGTTACTGCATATAAGAAAAATGCTGTCATTTTCTGAGACTTATTTTTTCCTATTCTTTTCTTTCAACCTTCAAAATGTAAATAGCAATTTTTTGAAAGTCATTCTTGGTATAAACAAACAGTGGGTCAAAATGTGATTGCTAATCAGTACAAAAAGACCTTCAGTGACTGACCTTACTTCCGGAGTCCTTGGCTCCACATTCACCCTTATCGTACCACCATTTGTTTTTCAGCTTGTCTAAGATGCCTTGTTCACTGAGTTTCAATACTGCAAGGTTTACAGGAGTTCTTCACGTGGGAAATAACATAAATAACATTATATTATGTTATTTTATGTTATTCAATCTTTAAACTACTTCAAAACTATACAAAGCGATAAAGCAGGGTTCCTGGCCACAAAGTATTTACACTGCAGGCAACTGGATCATCCCCTTAAGTTAAGGCTAGAGCATCTCTACATTACCAGGTCCTGCCCATATCGCTTTGAGTAATCGGCACCCACTGTTAAATGAAGGCAGTAGAAACAAAGCAAGGCCAATCTCCCACTGGTGCCCCACAGGCACTGGCAGTAGCTGTACACGTTTGGGTGGGTTTGATCCAGCAGGAGCCCCTATTGCACTAACAGACAGCAGCCCCGCACCAGCCACCGCGGCTTCTCACGGCCAACAACGCTCCTGCCCCGAGCCCTGTGCCGGGCGGGTCTCTGAGCACACCTGCGAAGCAAAAAAACCTCGGGCTGGACCCCTGAGGGGGATTTGCCAGCCCTCAGAGCCGCTGCCCCGGGCTGGATTCCTGAGGGGGATTTACCAGCCCTCAGAGCCGCTGCCCCGGGCTGGATCGCTGAGGGGGATTTGTCAGCCCCCACAGCCGCTGCCCCGGGCTGGATCGCTGAGGGGGATTTTGGCAGCCCTCAGAGCCGCTGCCCCAGGCTGGATCCCTGGATTTTGGCAGCCCTCAGAGCCGCTGCCCCAGGCTGGATCCCTGGATTTTGCCAGCCCTCAGAGCCGCTGCCCCAGGCTGGATCCCTGGATTTTGCCAGCCCCCACAGCCGCTGCCCCGGGCTGGATTCCTGAGGGGGATTTGCCAGCCCTCAGAGCCGCTGCCCCGGGCTGGATTCCTGAGGGGGATTTGCCAGCCCTCAGAGCCGCTGCCCCGGGCTGGATTCCTGAGGGGGATTTGCCAGCCCTCAGAGCTGCTGCCCCGGCTGGCGCTGCAGGGAAAAGCCATCCCTGCGGGCACAAGCGCTGTTCCAGAGCAGCAGGGCCAGCACTGCCCGCGGAGCTTCCCGGCTCTCCAGGCAGAGGCAGCACCGCTCACTCCTGGCCTGCACAGGGCTCAGTTCGACACCAGCCAAGACTTTATTTTTATAAAATGGCTATTTTTAAGCGGCAGCTGTAATCTAATTAAGTATCAATCAGGGCTGGCTGTACACACTCAGCTGGACACGGCCGACGGTGGCGGTGACAAGCCACATGAGACAGCCCGTGTTTGCTGGCCCGGCACTGGCAGCAGCGCCAGCGGCATCCCGAACAGCCAGCTGCGGCACCCTGAACAGCCAGCTGTGCTGCAGCTCCGCCTGCATCCTCCTACAGCTCGGGCCATGAAACATTAACGGGATCAAAGCAAGCTCCGGACACTGCCGACACCGCGGGGCGCAGGGAACGCTCCTGCCCTACTCGGTGACACCAGATCCTGGCCAAGCCACCACCTCGGCAGCTGTGTGCAGACCCCCGGTGACCCCCAGGCAAACACAGACCCCCAGGCTGCGAGCAGCCCTGCATGCCTGCAATGCCAGCCAGAGAAAGCTCAGTGCCTTTACCTTCCCCTAAGAAGTCCCAGCAGAGAGCAGGGTGAATTATTGCTCAGAGAACAGTACTCTCATTTTAAATTTCATTTAAAAACTACCCAATACGGAGAGATTTTACACCATACATCTCTCAGCTTTGAAAAGCATTGTGCAGCTGAGAATACACAAACAATAGGAAGAAGGTTATAAACACCTTTCCTCCTACCTGCATATTTTATTGTGCAAATTTCCCCTCCCCCCCAAGTCCTCTTCCGAACACTATTTTTAATTTGCATGCCTTTGTAAACCCCATACGGAGTACTGAGAATTTGCATAGCATCCAATACATTATAGATTAGCTTTCACAACATTATACAGTATTGGGAAATGAGGAGGCTTAATATGCTAATTAGGGTGCTTTATTTTTTTTAAGCCAAGATTGCAGCTAATTGCGCACACACAACTGCCAAGAAAAAAAAAGTAGTAAACTAAAATTATCTTAACTAAACAGATGGGAATTTGCCTAAACTGGGGTTTTCATTATCATTTGTCACAGCCCTGTTTGCCAGGTGAGATACCACATTCTCTCAGCCTGGGTAGGAGAGAGGTGATTTGGTCCATCCATGTGTCCTAGAGCTGAGTGGGATGGGCAGACAGGTGCCAAGGGGTCACTCCTGGCTTCAGACCCAGCCAGGCTTTGCTGGTGGAGCTGCCACCATGCCAGCGTGCTCTGGGGCTGTCCCCACCCTGCCTGGCACGGGGGCTGAGCAGGGGGCTGCTACCAGAGGGTCAGGCTGTGTATGGAGGGATCACGGGAGGCAAGTCAGACATGAAAGAGTAGCTGGAGCCTGTCCCTCCCTGCCTTGGCCTGTCCTGTCCCCCCAGCACACAGATGACCTGAAGATTTGCCTGAGCCAGTTCCCAGCCTCCCCTGGCTGAGCTACTTGACTGGGCAGGGCACTGGGAATATCTTGTACCTGAGCAAGGACAGCCTCTCAACGTGCAAGAAAAGGCACCAATTTGTGAAGCACAAAACACAGCTTGTTTCATCAAAATCCTAAGGAACAATTTTACCTGCTTCCAGGAAATTCCCAGAATCTCCTAATGCACGAGCTGCTTCCTTTGCAGCAGGATTTGAGAAATCTTATGTTGGGAGAAGGCGTGATGGCCCTGTAACCCCTGGTCCAGCACTTCAGGAATGCAGCATGAGCTGGTGCAG
The DNA here is from genome assembly GCA_016584745.2 of Phylloscopus trochilus trochilus. Classification (NCBI taxonomy): domain Eukaryota; kingdom Metazoa; phylum Chordata; class Aves; order Passeriformes; family Phylloscopidae; genus Phylloscopus; species Phylloscopus trochilus. Next base: position 461,841 of record WQNJ02000046.1, on the reverse strand, counting down.
GATGGACTCCTCAAATCCCAAATTCCCAAGGTAAGTAGATATATTGCAAAGTGAGCATGGCTGCTGATACATTTACCCATTGCTCATCTCTGAGTAGCTGTCTAGCCTGGTTCAGTTTAACAGTCAGTCGGTCATGGCTCTGGCCCAGATCCTGATGGAAGTGCAGAGAGCCATGTTGGGATCCTGGCATCTTCCACTGAGTGCTCAGCAGTGCCCCTGGAACACAAATCCTGTGTGTCAGCCCTCAGCTCACACCCAGCCAGTCCTGGTGGGTCCCCTGGGCACTGCCAGGGCCGTGCCAGGGCCAGCAAGTCCAGGGCCACCAAGCTCCAAAGTGTTCTGTTGGTTCCTGTAGAGGGAATTGCAGGGCTCTTCTAGGAATGATGGCTGCTGGGCCTAGGAAGGTTCATAGTTGTTTTTTTTTTTAAATTATGTTGCTGTTGTTGGGCTGTATGGGATATCCCATTAAGTCCTCAGCTCCTTCCTAGATGGCTTCCACTGTTTTTCCATGCTTTAACTTATGATGGGATTCTTTTTCATCTCCCCTGCGTGGTTTCCAGACCTCTCCCTGTTGGTTTGGTTGCTCTGATGAAAGTAAAATGTTCAGAGATTTGAGAGCTTGTGTTCGTTCTCTTGTTGTGCTCTGTATGCCAAGAAAATGAGATGAGGCCATTTGGATCAGGGTCCTCATTTTGGATTTTACAGGGTGGTATTCTTGTCCAGAAACTTCCAGTATTTTTCTTCCTTCCCACAACTGAAGGATTTTGTTGTTTCCTTGCTTTTGCTTGTCATCCAATATATCTGAATCATCCAGGCTTAAACCTGTGAGGTTGGTTCTCTTGGGCAGCTCTACCAAACCCTGCTAAGATATTTTTCTACAAATGACTGGAAGACCTGAGTTTAGAGAAACAATACCAGCAGCCTCATATGGGATAGTACTGCCCTCAGAGGGGTATTAAGCCATCTGCTATGATTGTTTTGTTTAAGAGGCATGGCTGTAAGACCAGTGCCCACCTGTTTTATAGGCCTTGCACAGACTGCCACAAACACAATTTTATACCTTGACAGAAGTGGGTTTCATTGGTGTTTCAGCTGTTTTGATTCTCTGCCACCTTGTTAGGAGACTCTGTTCAGGTGCTGGCAGCATAACCTTCCCCTCTTCAGCCATCAGCTACTGCTAGAAAACAAGCTGTGCCAGTCTTTTTCCAGAATAATGTGAGACTATCCCAAGCCCTTTCCACCCTTTGCTGCTGGTAGCCCCAGCCGACAGGATGACACTGATGGAGTGAACTGATTTTTGAAAAAGAAATTCATTAAAATCTCACCCCTGAGCTGGGTCCCCAAAGCTGCAGGTTCAATTCAAAACTGGGGCCACCTATCCCTCAAATTCAGCAAGTGCTACAGCACTTTGTCATGCAGGTTGGTCCTGTACAAGACATGGCACTGTTTGCAGGCTGAGTATGTTCACCATGCAGATGCTCCTTCTCAGAAGGAGCTGCTAGGTGCTCTTTGCAGAGCATTTATTACATTTATACTTCATTATTACCCATCTTCCATTCATGCAATTAATATGGAAAAGAGGGAACACAATGACTCAGAGGCCATCCGCTCGCTCCTCTTCTCTTTGAGACAGCCTTACCTGTCTGAGGGATTTCTTGCCTCTTACCAAAGCCCCAGTTTCAGGTTAGTTGCAGTAAATTTTACCTCCACTGAGAAACCTGGTGGCATTGTAATATTTCTTTCCATTCTTTCTGGCCAGAACAAGCTTGAAGTAGAAGACAAGTAGATTAATCATTGAAGAAGCAGATCTTTATTAGTCCTGAAAGTGGGAAGGTAGAACTTCTGACCCTCTCCCATTATAAATCATAACAGGTTTTTAGTGGTGTGATTAATGGCCTTTTAGGTTAATTGTCATGATTTCACCTGCACCTATTTAAAGAAGATAAGCCCAAACCAGGTGTTCTACCTACTGCCACCACTAACTTCTACCAGTGTAAGACACATGCCCAGCAGGCTGCAGTCCCACTTCTGACTGCAAAAGCTGTCCAGGCTGCTCCTTTTGGCACCTGGGCTCCAGTTACTGGCCATCGTGTTTGTGTGCTAGTGCTGTAAACAGCATTCCTTCCTGAAGGAACTTGGACTGCAGTGAAGAGTCTGAGCAGTTTCTTGGAAAAGCAGAGTTAATTTATGAAAAGAACACTGCAATCTTGCCAGGAAAGGGCCATTTTCCAGGAAAGATGCCAGTGCTCTGTAGCCAGTGTTTGGGTCGGTCCTCACAAGTCGCAGCAGGTGATACAAGGGGTTGGTGACCACTAGAGGTGAGAATTGGGAATAGAAGTCACTTTAAGACTTGAACATCTCACCCAATAATCTGCAGACTTTCTTCAGCTTTGTCTAACTGGTGTTTGAGTGGCATGAAGTCTCAGCAACACTGTAGTTATGTTTATTACTTGCAATCTATAAAGATTTAAGTGATGATTGGAACAGCTTTGGATAATTCACATCCCATTCCATGCTCTAATGGATGTAATATAAATGTTATACCCAAACCCAATCACTGCCAAGGAGAGTGAATGAACTCGGCAGACAGCATACTGTTCCCTTCAAACCAGATGAACCATTGCTCAGAATTCATTTAGAATTTTTAGATGCAATCCTTCAGAAAAGCAAACTACAAAGAAAAGGTCTAACTGGCAAGGCTCTTCAAAGCACCAATTAAAGGGCTTCCTTGGGGTGACACAGGATGGAGGGGGCAGTGCATGGGCTGCACTGAATCTCCCAGGCTGTGGATTGCCCATGGCCTGCCCTGGCACCTCTCAGTACCTGGGTTTTACAGCTGCAGCTGTTCCTTCACCCAGCATCAGCTGGTTCCTGATCTTCTGCAGAGTGCCTGGTGTACAGGGTACAGTGTGGCAACAGTGTTCCTTGCAGCATCTTGAGAGTCCAAACAGAGCTTTTTTGGGGGTAGAGGGTAAAGAAATCACCCATGAACTTGAAGGAAGACCAGAATAATGTTCAGCATTGAGAGCTCCTCTCTGGTCTTGAAAACATCCTTTCTTCAGTGTGTGCCTGGGGCTGTGGCTCAGAATAGCAGAACATAAGCTGCAGCAGACCTGGTCAGCACCTCAGCCAGGGAGGGATGCCTGGCTGGCTCAGGAGATGTCAAACACCAGGCAGGAACTCCAACCACTGCAGCTTCACTGCTCATGAGTGCCCCTGCACAGGACAGCTCCACAGGGTTGCTTGGCCAGGACATCCATGTCCCCATCCATGTCCCCAGCAGCACCAGGGAGGGATGTGGGCCATCTCACCCAGCAATACAGAGCTCATTTAGAGGTGAAGCTAGGAATTTAGGGCCAGTGGCAGTGGGAATCCTTCTCACAAAAACAGATGGATTCTGGCTCCAAACATACAGCAAATATGGTCACCAGGGGAACTGTCCTCTGTATTTAACACTGCAGCTCCCACGATGCACAATCCTGGGTGGTCACCAACATTCTTCCTTGTTCATTCTTCCCAGCAGTGCAACAGCAGACAACAAAATCCTCTGGTTGGAGAAGTATTGTGGAAATGCAGGCACACTTGGGACGCAGCACTTTGTGATTCCGTGTACTTTGGTACTGGCCCTTTGAGTGCACAGGAGAAGGTGAAATCACAGTGCCAAAGACAACCCCAGGCTCTGGCTGTGTCACTGCATGGCATAGAACAGCTGTAAATCTGGTCTAGGATCTGGCTAGGCCAGATTTATTGCTGATTTGTGGCATCAGAGCAACAGCCAGCCACAGGAGGCTTCTGGCAAATCTGTCCCTCCTAATGAAATGTGACATCCTCCCTCTGCATCAGAGTGCTGCCCCAGCCAAGCCCCATGGTCAGACCAAGGGCTCGGCCTCTGCAAGGGGCTCGTTACCCTCCTGGTCAAATCTCAGTGATGTGAAGGAGGTGAGAGTCCACGGTGGTACCAGGTCTTGGTCAATACATTACAAAGTGGTTTTTGACTTGTTTTATGGTTAAATAAGAATAGCCTTGTTTTATAATTAAATAATCCCTCTTGGTTTTGCCTAATCCTTTTAATTTAGGAATCTGACATATTTAGAGCACTCTCACTTCTACAGCAAGGAATGTTTTCCTTTGTTCCTTATGACCAGAGCTGTACTTGCTGGCTGGAACATCCCTGGGATTGCCGACATCAGCACAACCCAACACAAAACCATTATAACATCAAAGAGTTCAGATGTTAAGCACTTGGGTTTCTAAAATCCACCTCACAGTGTCAGAGAAAGGCAGGTGGAATAAGGTGCAAACAAACAAGCATTTTCTAAATCCAAAATGCTTCCTAAAATCCTCTTGGGTAAAACTACTGAAACACTGAAATAATTGTTCCTGCTGGTGTCACTGGTCAATCCCCACTAACTTCAGGGGAAGCACAGAGGGCAGCTTGCTGTAGACACATGGGACATGTCACATTTACCACACTCTGAGAGGCAAATACCTGAAGAGCACAGAGATTACAGCAAAACAGAGTACTCTGAGCTGGAAGGGACCTACAAGGACCACTGAGTCCAACTCTTAAGTGAAAGGCCCATACAGGCGTTGAAGCCACAACCTTGGTGTTATCAGACCCCTGCTCTGACCAGCTGAGCTACCCTCAGTGACCCTGAACAACAGCACCACTGCCTGGCACCGCAGCAGCCGAGCAGAGAAACCCATCACTGCCACACACCTCACCAGCCCACCCTGCCCTGCTGGCAGGGGCAGGGGAGGTGATGCTCAATGGAGCCTCCAGTCCTGCTGACTGGAGCTGAGTGGGCCAGAAGGCAAGTGGCCACTGCTGCATCCCTGAGCCAGCACAGGCACACAGCTGTGCAGGGACTGACAAAAGCAGAAATCAAGCCCAGGCTCTCTGCTTAATTTGACAGGATACCATAAAAAATCTCACTAACAACCATCTTGGTATCGTTAAAATATAAAGATAGACACAGTCTAGGAAGACAGACCAAATCCAGCACTACTCCCTAGAGGGTATCACTGGAGGTTAAAGACCCCTCTAAATCAAATAAGGCACTTTATTCCCCCAAGCTGTATAAATCCCAGCCTGATCTGTAACTATTGAATGGACTTTTTGTCAGATCTTGTTACTGAAATAACTTCTGAATAGATACAAAACCTAATGCATTGTCCAAGGGCTCTGCTCTTGCTCAGATCAGATCATCCATCTGCCTGTTGCAATTTACCAATTTAGCTATGTCTCTGTGCCATGACTTCATGTTCTGTGACACACCCACACGTCAGGGACGGGGAAGACTTTGTTTGGAAATGAGCTTGTTATCCAAACCCACTATGTTTGTTTAAAGACTACAGTTGCCTGGTATCTGAAGCAGGAGTGAAGAGCCCTGAAAATACAGGCATAAACCCATATGGTCAATCCCTGTTCCTTCTTGTCACTCACTATTTTCTACCTTCTGTCTCAAAAAGTGATCTTTGGTATCCCACACTGAACATTTAATATTCAATTAAAAAATGCAAAAAGCACCAGGCATTTCTTTTATAAGGTATGAGCCCTTAGTTGCTCTTTGTTACCATTTCAGACCCACACCACTTTTTCCTTGCCGTGTTACCAGCAGTTGCACATCTCCAAGATCTAACATTTGAGGGATTGAAATGCTTTATGGATGGGCAGAGGAAGGGATAAAAGTGAAAGCCATCTCATTTGGAAAGACAAAGAGCTTGCAAAATGAGAAAATTAAAACCCAGCACCTCAAGCCCTATATATCCCAGAGCCACCTAAGAAATATGCTGCATGTTGATGGCTGGGGCAGTGCTTGGAGGCAGAACAGTAAATCCCCTGGCAAGGGGTTATTGTTTTTCCTCAACAGCAGAGCCAGCAGCAGTTCCCTTTGCCCAAGGCCCCGGGCCCTGAGTGATGGTGAGGAGCATCCTGGGGCTGCAGCTCCCCGGCTGCCAGGGGATGTGTTTAGTTCCTGCAGAGCACTCAGTACCTGCAGGAGCTCTCCAGAACAGAACTTTGTTACAGTTCCACTACTGGGCAGGAGTAACCTGCCATTACAGGTTGGAGCCTCCAGTTTATCCTTGCGGAATCTGAAGCGTTGTTCCTCTGGTCAGAGGTATACATCTTATATTTGGGTGTCTGAATGAGCACAGGATGTCACTGCATCATCTACAGACACTCTGTACATACCTCTACAGAGCCAGATGTGTTACCAGCTGAGACTGCAAGTTCCTCTGCTCTCTGCAGAGTTTGCAGCCTGTGTTTGGCAGCAGCAGCTGTCTCCATGAAAGAATATTTACATGTTTCACAAATGTAGCTCAAACAAATTAAACTCTGTACTAACAGGCTCATAATTTAAGAGAAGTGCCAAGTGCTAATGCAATAATGCACGCTGACTGGGTTAGGAACTACAAACCATAACAAGTCACTGTAGCTCATTCACAGCAGTGCCTGACACCTGAAGTATGGATGTGGTGAGGGGGTGGAAGGAAGGGGAAAGGAGGGCAGGTGCCCAACATCACACTCAAACCATCTGAAAGAGCAGCATGGAGCCCTCCTGCCATTGCTTGGGTCCTTTCTAACCTGGATGGGTACGAGCAAGAGACTCGACTTACCTTGCATGCTGGCTATCCCCTCACCTTCTCTTGTCTCTAGGCACATCCACTGTCCCCCCATCTTTATTTTCCTCTTGAAACGGCTTCTTCTGTGACTCCTGCTCTTGGCTCCTCAGCAGGCTGCAGGTAGTGCTGCTTAGTCCAAAGGCTACACAAGACATTCAAAGAACTGCTACGGTCCTGTGTACAAAAGCTAGAGGCATTCAGCCCACGGGAAATCCACAGAGCAGCGCCAGAGCCTGCGTCCACGTGAGCACAATGCTGAAACATCAGAGCCACTCTGAAGAAGAAGAAAGGCATTTACTTTTCCCTTTGTATGTTAAATGACAGCAGTTACCATTAGAGAGAAACAACCACGGCCAGACCCCCAGGGAGATGTTCAAAGGGAGAGCCCTGCTCCTGCTGCTGGGAGCTCCACTTCCAGCTGCTGGTTTTCCTTTTTTCCTCTTCCAGTACAGAGCCTTCCGCTTCGACTTTTCCCACACTGATACTTACAGTGCAGGATAAATGACTCATGTAAGCAAGCTATGCAAATCAACTGTTAAGCACCAGAGATATTATCAAAAGGAGTGCACAATTACCAAGTCTCTAAGATTTCTTGCTGCCATAAAGGCAGGACAGGGCGTCTGAGCCCCAGGTCTGCCACAATTACTGTGGCACAAACAGGTCTCTTTGCACACTCAGGCTTTGAGATGGCTTTGGCAAGGCAGCCAAGCCAGTCTCCACGACGCTAAAGGTTATACTGGCAAAGCTAAACAGTTCCCAATTCTTGGACACCACCAGTTCTGACTTCACCAACTCCTTCCCAGCATAGGCAACCTACTCCTCCCAAATTACCGTGTTCCTTTTCCAGGGAAATACCCTCAACAATCTGCACAACAGCACTGTTGTTTCTGCAAACCAGAGCAGGCTCTCTGCCCCTCTTGGCAGTGCTCTGAGATGCTCCAATGAACTCCTAGAGCATTAAGACTTCATCACTGGCACAAAAAATACACAGTATTATTTCCTAATATGCTATAAGTAATAGCTGTCAATTAAACCAATATTCTGGTGTCTTCCTTTTAAAGCATTATTTTGCTTTGTCAGTAATTTGCACAATACAGTTATTTCATATTACTTTCCCAGCTCTGAGCATGAATTAGCTCTGTGTTACTGTCACTGGCTCTGATCAGCCATTTTATCTTTTTCCAGCTCATAACACAGGCCTATAGAATGGATGACAAGGAAATTCATGCTGATGAACATAATTTCAAACAAATTGCTCAAATAAATCGTGCTGCATCTTTTTAAGATAGCCATTTCCCCAAATGTTCTCTTTTATGCACGACATGTTTGGGAATGGTGCTCTTTAGGCATCAGGTATCAGCTAAAATAAAGCATAACAGATTTCTTCTAAAAATATGCCACTTAAAAAAATTATGCTGCAAATGCTAACGGCTGTGCTGAAAATGTATCAAAGCAAAACAGCACACAGACACGGGGGAACAGATCCCATCTGCTGATGGCCACACTCACAGCTCCAAAGGTCTCGGGAATGGGATATTGTAACGGAGCACAGCTCTGAGGGCAGAGCTCAACTAGCACACTGGAAAAGTAATTCTATGATTAAAAGAAACAACAGGAAAATGGAGTAATATTACATTGCATGTCATTTCTCTGATGTACTCCAAAAGAGGTATCAGCCTAAAAAAGAATATATTAAAGAAATTAAGTCAAATAATTAACAAGGAATCTTGGCACATGAAGTTGGTGAGAAGCTACGTTCAAACATTCTCCTTCCACGCTGGCTGTCAATAAATGTTATCATGAAGGTATAAGAATACAAGAAATTTATCAACAGCAGAACTATAGGAATTTATCTGAGCAGAAAATTGTTCCTATACAACTGAATAATTTGTTTCACTTAAGTCGCTCAGCCTGTGACCGCTGTCTGTATCCCCTTTTGTCTAATTCTTGTTAAATCCCTATTCAGCTATCACTCAGCTCCAAGATTATAGGATTGTATAATAAACAAAATAATTAGTTTTCAAACTTGTAATACACTGCAACATATTTCCTGGAGTATGTTTTTTTAACAACTGCTATTTTGTATTCTCTCGTGATCAAGAACTCAGCTTGTATGTGTAAGAGCATTTGAAGAGAGGATAATTTTGCCATGAAACTAAATTCACGCTCATTTAGGAGGGCTAAGTGAACAAGTTTTGATGCATGTACCAGAACATCTGCATCAGCCAAGTCAGCCCACATGTACTGATATGCACCCCAGAAAAATTACGTATGGGTGGAGCACATTCCCCTTCAGACTTGTTAAATAAGGACCTCTACAAAGATGCTGCAGTGGGTCTTTGCAGTGGTCCTTATTTAAGTAGCAAAGGGGTAATCCCCCTTGCCAGGACAGGGCACTGCAGAGCACACTGGCACCCTCTGCTCCACTACAGCACTGGCACAGACTGGCAGCACTGAAAACAAGACACATGTCAGCTGAGGCCTTCAAAACAAACTCATTAAAATGGCACAATCTCTTCAGTCTGGAATTACTAGTGAACCCCAGGAGCACAGAATGGCCAGAGGGCTCACCTTACACGCTGTGTAAACCAACTGATTCAAAACCCACAGAAAGCCAGCTGAATACCTTTTCTTTTTCCCGCTGCAAGACTCAAAATCCTTGTGAAAACGGAAGCCACCGTTTAATTTTCCAGAGGCGATGAAGAGGCGGTAAGGAGGGATGAACTCCCAGCTCAGTCACTGCTCCCGAGCCCAGCAGGGCACACGCAGCCCCCAGAGAGCGGGTCCTGTCCGTGCCCCTGTGACGGCACCGGCACAGCAAACAGGCACACTTACCTCTGCCCTGCCGTTCCAGCTAAAGAGTCAGTCACAGAGGAGTTCAGCTGGAGGAACTGGCACCACCCGTCTGCCAGGACTGACACCTGACCCCTACACACAGCCCCTGTCAGGGGCAGGAGCGGCTGATTGCAGGCTCGGGCAGCGGTTTCCCAAGCCGGGTCTCTACTGGGGAAGCTGAGAGAGGAGCCTGTCAGCTCAGCCGCTAGAGAGAGCTGCCCCGAGCCAGCAATGCCTGCCTGAGAGGGAGGGCAAGGCCTGCATCACCACCCCAACCTCAGTCCCCCAGCTGCCACCTCCTTTGAGGTTAAAGGGAAAAAAACAACAGTTTTGAAGCAACTCCTCTGAATGCTCTACAAACGAAGCCGCGTTCTTATAACAATTAACTGGAGAGATGGGATGAGATGGTTAGGGCGACTTCAGGTGGGAGGACAGTGAGGAGAGAGAGGCCAGCGAGACTCCTGGAGCTGTCATGCACAGGAGCAGCACCAGGCTCATCCTTCCCGAGAGGAAAAGGGGCTGCAGCTGGGCTGGGAAGGTGTGCTGGGCAGGCACTGCCTGCCTGCTGCAGCCTGCAGCACTCAGGGCCTACAGAACCACCTCCAAGGAAAAGCCACTTCTTAACAAAAAAGCCCTTTGATCTACCACACCTCTAGGAGCAGCCAATAACCCCTTCCCTGCCTCCCTTAGCCTAGTCTTCTGTGGGAGGTCTTCTACAACCCATGTTCTGCTCTCTGAGGACTTCTGCCAGCTGAGCTGTGCCCCAAGAGCTGATGACTGCAGCTTAAACAAGTCCTGCACCACAACGTGTTACCACAAACTGCAGACAGACATCACAAATCAGCAAAACACACATTTCTGTGTTTGCTCCCCTTCCCTCTTCTCTGGGTACCAACTCCTGTTACCACAACACCCCAAACTCACTCCCTCAACATCGCCTGACCACGCCAGGGGCCTGCCAAATAGACAGCACTGCTCTTTGTGAAACATTCTCCAGCACAAGCAAAAATGGAAGGATGGCCCTGCCCTAATTATGACCATTTAAAAAGGCCTCTTTAGTTTCCTTAGGGCTGTAAGTGTTATTGGCTGGGTTTAATTCAATGAACTTGAAGCATGAAGTTCATTGAAGCTGGTTTGTACGAAGTGTTTTCTTTCAGGGGGGCAGCATTAGACAATGAGGTGCTGGATCCCAGGAGGGTATTAAATGTTTAATATACTGGCAAATATGACATATAAAAATGTTCTATGAAGGATGAGCAGCAGAGCTAAAAAGCATAAAAAAGCTTGTGCTCATCTCCAGGCTGCTGCTGAGCACTGCAGACCTCCAGCTACTGAATCAATCCAAATTCAAGAGCTTTTCCTCCCTTTAATATTACACAGTGGCTTTTGCTAGCAGCAGACATGACGGGCTGAGCAATTTCCTATGTAGCCAACTGTATGCAACTCTTATTAATAGATTGCAGCAGTAATTTGCAGTAATTGTCCGAAACTGCAGTTTACTGTTATTATTGATTTTGGACCAAATCTGAAGCATTTTTATTGGAGAGATTAGGAGTTATTGCTCCCTAAAGATCTGGTTTTACTAGATGTAGGAGTGTGTCACTATAAAAATGAATTTCAGTACTTTTCAGTATAACAATGTCATTTAAATTAATTTTCTTGGTAATTCCTGCACCCAAGGTGACCAACAGCACCCAGCCAACTCTAGCTACAGCTTATCCTTGCTGGGTTAAAGACTGCAGGAACTGCCAGTCCTACAGGGCAGAGTTGGCGAGAGGAAAGCACACTAGTTAACATTTGCAATACATGAGCTCATTGAAGCAACTTTGGGAAGGTACAGGACAGGCTGCCTGGAAGGCTGGGGGAGCCTCAGCTCAGCAGAAGGCAGTGATAAGGCTGTCACTGCAGCCAGATTTGAGTCCACATCTGTATCAAAGGCATGTCAAACACAGATACAGGGCTCCTGCAGAGGAGTGTGCAGAAAACTGGTCAGTGCTGTACAAAAGGGAATATTTCAATACTCCAGGCAAAATTTCCAAAACCTCCCCAAAAGGGCAAAGGAAACAGGATCTCTTTCACCTCTAGGTCTGTGCTGGTCCTGGCAAAAAAAAAAAAAGCCTCATAAACCCTTGCCCTCAGTGATTGGGATGGCGACCAGAGGTGATCACTGGTTTCTTGTACAGTTACCTCACTGATTTACTCTGCCTAGGTCCCACCAACACTAGACTTTCTATCTGTTAGTTAAATAAGGTTTCCAAGCTTGAACAAACCCGCTGATGATATTAAATAAGACCGTTTCTCTGAAAGAGCTACTGAGCAAGAAAATAGCTTTTTTTCCCCACCACAATTAGTGAAATAGTTTTCATCTGCTTTCTTTTTGAGTTTTTTTTTCTTGAGAAGCAAAATAACAGCCTTGCCGATTACTCTTTGCTAAGGTACCCGATTGTGGTGACATTGAGGCTGACCTTGGAGTCACCTCCCCCGCTGCCGCACTCTCCTTTGTCGTACCACCATTTGTTTTTCAATTTGTCCAAGAGGCCTTGCTCATTCAGTTTTAATACTGCCAGGTTAACAGCATTTCTTGAAACGATAAAACATAACTTGTAAGAAAAAATGCACAAATGCTTAGGAAATCGTAACGTATAAAAAAAGGAGCACAAGAGGACAAATTGGCTAAAATTTCACAGAACGTGGAGCTATCAAAATGTCTGTACAGTAAATACAGGGTTAAATATTGGAAGGTGGCATGGAGGATAACATCTGCTCAAAACTGAAGTGTGCGGGATGGGGAAATCGTCTTTGAGAAAAAAAGTAACAAGAACACCACATCATGCAGTTAACATTCGTCACATATGGCAGGTTAACTTGGCTTTTACCATTTAAATTGAAAAAGCCATTGAACTGTAAAATTAAAACAGCAACAAACAATCAGAGAGGACAACACGAAGAGAAGACAAAAAAATGGATGCATTAAATAAATGAAACCATAATTTACCGTCTTATTTAACTCCATGGAATACTGAAGATTTTAAACTTTTAAGTTACCTCAAAATCCACAAGAAAGAAAATGACAACACAATACATCAGGGTAGGTGGAATACTATAACAACATGGATATTGTTATATTATTCCACCCACCTTAATGCCGAGCCTTTGGGGGTTGCTACACCATAGCCCTTGGAATCCAGGTTGCCTCCGACTTTCATGGTGTCGCAGGGCTTGCGCTGCTCGATGTACTCGTTCATGGTGGACTCCAGCAGGAAGGCAAACTTCCCCTTGGACTTGCGCACCCGCGCCACCCCGTCCGCCGTCGTCTTGGTGAACACCGAGGGCTCCGCCGACTTCATGTACGACCACATCTTCTCATACACAGCTATTTTTGACCTCTGGGAGAGATGAAAGGAGGGAGAGAAGAGTCGTGTTGGCAAGGCTGAGCTCCTTGGGCTTAGCTGCCTTAGAGGGATAATGACACCCTGTAACTGATTAAGGCTAACAGATGAAAAAAGCCAAGGTAGCTCGGAGAGAGATACGTCGCCCCCTGAACAAAGCCCAAACGACAGAATGTTTGGGGAGGGAGAAGCGAACCTCAGACATTTATTCTACTGATTGCTGAGCAACTGGCAGCCTCAGAATGAGCGACGCTGTGTGCCCATCCCAGCCTTGGCTCCTGTCCTGTGCTGGGTTTATCCGCCCGTGTGCTGCTCTGCACCGAGCCAGAGGGAGGATGGGAAATCCCAGCTCATACATCATGGCCAACAGATGCAAAAGGAGCCTCTCCTCTTCACACAAATCCTCAGCATTGTGGGTTTTTTTCACTAACGGCAGCTAGGAAGGGCTGGCTTTTGCTCATTACCATTTTTCAGCAAGGCAGGAGAGTGTTTTGCACAGTGGCAATGGCAGGTCTATGATACAGGAGACCATGACATTCTAGTGGCTGCCAACAGAGATGCTCAGACAAGGGATATAAATAGTAGTTACAAAATCTTTGAATAGTCAAATATTCAAAATTTGATTCCTAAAAGACAGCAAACACCAATATTAGCAATAAGCTGCAAAAACCGCTGGCTAACTGCCTGTCACCCATGTATATTTTTTCTTGATTTCCCTGTTTTGAGACTGAGCAAACCTTAACAGCCTCTGGCTCAGCATACAGTCTTTGTAAACCTGGAAATGTTGAGAAATGTGTTACTTCCCCTTCTCGCTCTTCCCCACCAGTAACATTTAAGCCACCCTCAGATCTCAAAGCCACCTCCAGACTTGTCAAGAATTTGTATCCTGGACTACCGGTTAAACTTTCCTGCTTGGTCAACAGAAGGCAGTAATGCCAACTGCATTTCTCCAAAGTCTACAAATCCTAAGGATTTATATAAGACTTTCAGTACAAGTGGTGGGTACCTCGAATTTATGCCTTCTATTCCTTGCCAGTTCCCTGTCCACAGCTTTCCTTGCAGAATAGGAATGAAGCACGCAGTAGCTAAATCGAGTTCAAATTTAGCAAACTTGTGGTGGAAGACTGCTAATGTCCATCAGCTTGATGATCGAGACATGTTTCCTCCTCATTCAGGACAATTTAATGCATTTTGAATAATGTGATGCTTAACAACCAGCCTCCAAACACTTCCCAGGGGGTAAGCCCTGCCTGCACTGCTCCTCAGATTAACGTGCTCAGCTGGTGTTGCTACGGTGGATAGAGAGGAGCAGGGAGGGCAGGATTTTATTTTATCCTTCCTGATGAACTGAAGAACAACTGAAAATGCAAACCAATTAAAATCAGCCCATCTGACAGATGGAAATCAGAGCGACAACAATACAGCCCTCTTACAAGAGAGGCTGGCTGGGTGGTGGGTGTGAAAAACAAGTCAGAGCATCTCCTGACTAAAGAGGGGATGTACAGTTTTGTTTGCCCAGCATCAGGACAAAGAGGGAGGTAACTGGAGCCTGGAATGGTCCTTACACAGTTGAAAGGAGGAATCTGGATTTTCCTTCCCCTGCAACAGCAAACACTGTATAGCCTGAGATGAGGATGGTGGCTCTGGAGCTCAGGGAATGCCTGGCAGGGAGTGCTGAGCCTCAGCTGACTGCCCAACCATGGATGCTACCCTAGGAGGGAATTCACTGGGGCTCAGGGCCAGGCACCCTTGGGCTGGCAGCCAGAACACCCTGATAGCCACTTTGTCACTGCCTGCTGGAGGAGCCCTCTCAGAGCCCACTGACTCGGAGCTCCTCCTTTTCCAAAACCCCTCCTAATGTATGTGGGCATTTCCTCATCTCCTGCCCTGCTGGGAGCTGCCCAGGGCACTGCATGGCTCCCACGAACCTGCCAGAGGGGCTGCAGGGATTCCAGGGATACCAGAAGTGCCAGGAGATGATGACTGTCACTCTCAGTGGCTGCCACCACCCCTGTGGGCAGCAGAGCAGGTGACAGCTGTGCACCTGTGCAGGTGGCAGTGCAGGCAGTGTTCCAGGCCCTGCCCGTGGCCAGCCTGCCAGCCCTTCTTGTGCAGCAGGGGAACACAGAACAGCCCAGCCAGACAACACAGAGGCTGCAGGAGCAGTGGCAATCCTGGCGTGCCAGAGCTTCAAGGTTCCCTTCCTTACAGCCTTCGTCTTATTTCAGCATAAAAAACACAAACACACCTGGCCATTTATATTTGCAAATAGGCACCCAAGGGACAAAAGGAAGGTAGAAAACCATCTTTACTCTACACAGCTCTCAGTAAGCTGAAGTCGTGCACCTTCCAAATTGTGCATGCACTACATATGCTTTTGTTTTTCCTCTGCAGAGTGAGCCTCTAATTACCCAGATAAACCAGAATTTCTTTCCCTTTCAATCCTTTAACTCACACACAAATACCTGTCTACAGTGAGTTCTTTCATATCCTTTCCACCTGGCCTGACTAGCTGAAAGCAATGGCCAGTACCTCTGTGCATTGTTAACACTGACAGTTATCTGCCGAGTGCCAACAGCACGCTCAGGGCTGCACACAGTCCAAACAAAGCAAGCTCCCTGCTCCAAGGGCAAAGGGTGAATGTCATCATTCATGCTTCAGAAAACCGGATTCTAGAACTGAAAACCTGATCTCTTTTCAACTTCAACAAATAGCCTAAGCTTTATGGTCTGTTGCCTTCATTTAACTCTTCTGGATGATGTAGTTAAAAATCAGTTCCCATTTCTATATGGTCATTGCCCACCTCTTCTTCTGCCATGTGGGATTTTCATAATATCTTGTTATTAACAAATTAACTAAATAAAAATAGCAGTCTGATCTAGCAGAAGCAGACAAAAATTCAAACTAGAAATTAACAAAGCACGTGTTGAGTGGGAAAGGTTAATCTGAAATGCATCAGGCATGTGTTGTTTTTGGAGCACAGTCTGGCTGAGGAACCCAGGGATGCTGAGAGAGAGGACCAGGGATGTGAGGGCTCTGGCCACTGAGTCCTGCTTGGTTAGGGCTGCTTTTTGCAGCCATTCACCTGAATTCATAATAAGGTGAAAGTAATTACTTATGATGTGATCTCCCCCTTGGAGAAAGGGACAGTGCTACCAGACAAGCTGTGACACCTGCACACGTGCTCAGCAATGCTCCAGGGCATTTTCTGCTCCTGAAGCCATATTTTAAACTTGCTCAATGCCATGAAACAACCAGCTGATTAAAGCTGGTCAAAGATGCAAGGGGATGAAATGACAAATGGTATTTTTAGTAGATATTTTTTTCCAATTTTCCAATTGCCTCATCAAAACCCAACCACCCCAAAAGCTCCTAAAAGACTTTCAGAAAAGAAAAATGTCTTTCCTAACTACAAAGCTCCAAATTGTGTTGAAAGAACATTCTTACCCATCTGTCCCCCTCTGCAGACATTCACACTGCCTCTCCCAGCCCCCCCAGGAGTCTGACACCCATAAGAAGGGCCAGACAGCAGAAGCAACCACAGAGAAAGCATTTACACTCCAAAATAAGGCAAGGTCTGACAGATCTGCACTGTTGTTAGAGTTCAGTGGCAGTAAAACATCTTCCCTGTCAATAAAGTGTTACTTTGAAAGATACTTAGGAAAAAAAAACTTAAAAGCAAAGATTTAAGCCAATTCAAAGCCCATAGCTGCAGTAACTTCCTATGCTCTGCAACTCCTATTTCTTTGATATTGCTCTCCAGAAGTCTGCCACACGCATTTCCTTGGGATTTCAAGGGGATATTATTATAATTTTTTTCTTAAAAGCAACACTTTCAGTGTTTCATCTAGGCCCTGAGAAACATTAAAGCGTCTTTTCATTATCGCAGCCTTACTGCAGATATAAATAGAACTGGCCTTTGCTTTGTCAATAATGCTGGCTTTTTTTTTTTCTTTAGTTGGATATGTTTATGCAAAGTTAAGAGCCACAAACACCACAGCCAAGGGTGCAGGCAGCCCCGTTCTGTGTCAGCAGAGCCAGCAGCTCTCGTGCCAAGGACTCACTGCACTTGGCCCGTCACTAACTGGCACCTAAACACACGTTGCTTCTGGGTAGCAATGCATTCATTTGAAGAGAAGATGCCAATTCCATCAGTCCACAGTTTTAACACTGTCTTTCATTCTAATTCTCCTAGTTTGGATGTGTGGTTGGCTCCAGCAGTGAAATGAAAAATCAGCCAGAGTGCGTGGCAGCACCCAAAAGCGTGGCCAGTCAGGGCTGGGTGAGTGATACAGGCGTGGGAAGCAGGCTTGCCTCTCAGCTGCAGCTCTTTCTTCAGTCCATCCAACCACCACAAAACACGCCCACAAACGTGGCTCCAGCTGAGCTAGACCTGGTGCCTTGGTTTCACTTTTGCACATTCCAAATTACCTAGAGATACCCAGCAAACCCCAGCACATCCTGGACAATTCCTTGACATTGGTTACATTTAGCTTTAAAATACAAGCCTTCTCCCAGTGACTGAATTCCCTTCCCCCTCTGCAGACATCTGTCTCACACTTCTGCTAAAAGTGACACCGTGTCACCTCCTCCACTACTGAGTAGGGGTGAAGCTGTTGCCTTTGAAGGAAGCAACATTTTTCCTTTGTAGTTAAAATGTTATAGGGATGTCCTTTGCTATTTTAGAATGTTTAACTCTCCCTACCACCTCCTCCACAACCCGTAGCTCTTCTTCAAAATGTCTCCTTGTGCACCCTGTTGGGTATTTCGTTAAAAATGACTAAAATCGTCCTTAATTTCTTATGGCAAACACCAGGCAGTGATTTCCCAGCAGTCAAACTCAAATCTTCTCCTATAGGTGAAGGTTGTTGATCACCCAGTCACGAGCCAAACTTACCCAAATAAATTTAATTTTAAATATCCAGTTATATATTCTCTGGTTTATACTTTAAAAAAATTTAGATTATACTGACGTAATTTTTTTACCTCTGCCTTCAAAACTAAGAGTGATAAACAAAGTGTAACAAAATAGAAAAGCATGTGGAGCATCCTGACTGCAGCACACACACAAAGGTAGGCAGAGAGATCAGTAAAGGTCCTAAAGCAGCAGACTTACCACTCTCCTCTGCTGCAAGGGCTCTGTGACTCTTTTGGCTCCTTAACAAGGGAGATTTACAGCCCTTAAGTCAGACAGATGTTGCTGATACAAAACACAAAGGTCCACACTCAAATCAGCGCAGGTATTTAATCTGAATAATGCATGCTGCCTTTATACAGATGCACACCTCACTGGGATGAACTCGGGCAGTTAAGTGTGAACTGCAGCTTCATTATCGAAACTCATGGCTTTTCCTCCACGTGTGCAATTAGCTCTTCTGCAGCAGCTAATGAGTCCAGGAGCTTATGAACCATTTAAAAGCAAGCTACTAAACAGGAATGAAAAAAACTGCCAAGAGACTACCTTGGTGCCACGGCTGCTGCCTGGCTTGGGCCCCACTGAGATCCACTGGGTTTAGCTGCCTGATTGAACCTCTACTATGGCAAATTGCAATGCACTGGCACCACTGTCCTTGCTGTTTGGATCTGGCTTTGATTTGATGCCTTTCACTCCCCTCCAAGCCTGGTGTTGAGTCATCCCTGGTACAGCTCTGCCTCTGGGGGGAACTGAGGGACACTGCTGGGAGCCCTCAGCCCACTATTAGCCCTGGAGCACATCAAGGCCAGCCTAATGATGATACCACATAAGAACATGATAAATATTATTAGTAAGGTCCCTCTGCCCGAGATTTCCAAGCTCTTTACTGAGAAGGTAAAAATAGGTCTCATGAAGGCCAGAGGGCACCATTAGTCCCCTTTCCCCAGTGAGGACATGAAAGCAGAGATGTCATTTACTGAAGGTCATAGGGCAGAGTCTAATAGATCAATGTCACAGCTTTTAGCCACAGATAACTTGTGATGCCAGCAATTTACTTACCTACATGGACAGAAAAATCAATCCCATCATTACAGGAACCTCTTGCTTTTATTACATTCTCGGCAGAAGAAAGTAGGTTAGGGCATTTCTCTTCTAGCAAGGCCAAACCCCAAGTCTACCAATCTCTACCCAGAGTTTATGAATTTATGGGATGCTACAGAAAAGCAAGGTTCAAGCATGCACATATAATCTAGTCTGTATGTTTGCAGGAACACACAAAGCTTTGGGAGTGTATGCACACATGTAAAAGAAAGGGTGACCTGGTGACTAATATTTTGCAGCCAAGCACATGATGGGAGACATTGTCCTGTTGGTTTCTTGCTCAAATGGTAACTTAGACATTAGAAATGGCATTCTTCTTTCCCAGTTGGGGCAAACGAAGCCCAGAGAGCAGAAGGATCAGGCCTGCAAACCCCTGGGCTGCTGCTTTTCTCTAGGATCCTCTATGTCAAGATGCAAACTACCCGAGAGATGGCGAGGGGGCTGGTGGAAGTGTGATGCTGGATGGAGAAGGACAGGCCACAGCAGTGCTGCCCACCCAAACAGCTGGGGAAGCAGCAGAATAAAACCCCTCCAGGCTTCAGCATCATTAGTTTTTCCACACCTGACAGAGACAGTGGCCTGATTGCAAAATAATGTGTCTTACAGAAATAATACAGTATTTTAGGAGTGGTGTTCTGAGACTTTCTCCCTGGTCCTTTTCCAAGTGTGACCTGTGCAGCAGGAGGGTGATGTGCTGTAGCTGCTTTAACAGGCACCTTCTCTGCAGCGAGCTCTGCTCACACAAACAGACAAGCACAGAGTCACTCCGGCTGCAACCAGACGCTGCTGACATGTCAGTGACAGTCTGAGCAGCAGAATGGAAATCAAGATTTCAGGACGTCCTTTCCTGGCACGACACTGAACCTCAGACTATATTCATCTCCTCACTTCATTGCTGCCATCCATTCCTCCTAGTTGCAATGCTGATTGGGAAATTAAAATGAAAGTCTTTACCAGAGACAAGCTGCCTTTGTAAATCCTCTGTGACTCAGGGACAGAGCCAGCACTCACCCGAGGAAGCAGTGCTGGGGGCGTGGAACAGGGGCTGGGTGGCACATGCCAGGGATCTGGAGCTGTGCTGGGTAAGCCTGTCTGTCTGTCTGTCTGTCTGTCTGCCCGGGGAGCAGGAGCAGCACACACTCAGCTGGCCAGAGGGAGGCTGACGTCAGCCTTCAGGCCAAGGGGCATCTTTCCAGCAGTGACATATTCAGCAGAGTTGTCTTGTCTGGGCAGCTGAGCAGCACAACCAGCCCTGCTCTGGATTTGGCCCGTAATAAATTAACAGAGAACGGCATTTCCAGCACATGATCTGAACACTGTCAGGTCTAATGAGTTTTCAGCTCCAGACAGAAAAGGCCAATATACAGGCAATGATGGAGAAATCCCAGCAGACTGCAAGAGGGGATGTTTCATACTCACATCATTGGAGTTTCTAAACCTTCATATATTTTCTAATTATGCAAAAGTAACAGTAGCAGTGCTGTGAGTCATTTATCAGCACCCATGTATTTTAAATGAATCTCTAATTAGCATGTACTAATGTGACACAGCAGCATTACATAAAGTAGTAGAGACTTGAAAAAGCAGGGTCCTCGCTGTCTTGAGCAATGTCATTATCATTATCATAGAGCTGCTCTCCAAAAAGCAGAGCATTCAAACAGCAAGTGATTTTCCCCCCAGGCACTCTGTGCTTTGCCTCAGTGGTACAGACACAGCTACAGCATTAACCCACTGTCCCCAGCTGCGGTGTGCAGCTTCCCAGGGGCTGCAGCCCCTCTCACTGCCCTAGCTGGCCCCCAGGACCCACAGCCCTGCTCTTACAGAGGGTGACTGCTGGCTGGTATGGAGACAGAGGTGAGCTGGAAAGCCTAAACCACAGCACAAGAGCTGATAGACAAATGCCATCTGTTATTGAAGATAATGCAGAGATTTAATTGAGTATTTGTTACTAAGTGTTGACTGAAAGCATTGCTAAATCCTGGCTTGCCTGCTGAAATTAGTAAAATGGTTCAGCCACCTTAAGCCCAGCATTATTCAAATGTTTCCTTTCCAAGGAGTGGATGATGGATGAGCTGTTAATTTTAGTTCCTGTAAGGATACATTTTCCTCTCCAATCTATAGGCCTAAAGACATTAGATCACTTCATGGGAAACCATTTCTTTTGCAATTATGTCACATTTGATTTCCTGTTGCCTTTAAAACTGCCTGTTGGCCATGTGGCAGAAAGGAGGTTCAAGAGATTAAACGAACCCCACAAGCAGACCATCTATCATCCATGCAATGGAGAGGCTCTGATCTCTCTGCACACATTCATTCACCTTTTAATATTTGTACATGCTCCCACCTTTATCAAACAGGGGAAGAGAGAGAAAATATATGGGTGAATAAAACTTTCACACCTTCTGTGTTGAAAACAGTTAAACTGGAGTACTTTTTATGATTAACCACTGCCACATTGCGTATCTCAGATCTATAAAACTCATCTTTGAAGCTACCACTTTTCTGTGATGTTCTGTTCTTTAAAGCCCATAAATACAATCACACTTCAATATTTTTGTCAGGAATTTGTTATGATGCCTGTGTTGTTTTGCTCGATGTCAAGAACACAGAAAGCTCCAAACTGCTAATCATAGATTTATCCTAAGGCAAAAGCAAAGCATTTGTATGATGGCTGTGCTAGAAACAAGTCCTTCATCTTCACTAGCAAAATAAATTTTGAAATTAAAAATCAAAGAGTTTAACTACAGATGAAACTCTTAATGCTTCATGCACAGAGTTCACAATGGTGTTTTTAATAGGCTCTAATGATGATCCCAATATCGTCTGATTGCACAGAATGCATAAAAATCACAGGGTAGCTATGGGTGCATAACCCAAGGCTTCTCCTTACCTAAACTGCTTGCTTGTGGAATTTATTTCCCTCTCGTCTTCACACAACCTTATCATCAGAGGAAAGCAATGAGCTCTTTAGCTCCTAAGGGGGTGTAACACACTGCTGCTTCCCAGCGCATTAGGGTCATAATTCTGGCTCTCTCCAAGGCTCTGGAGCGGAGCTGTGCTCCTCCTGGCAGCCAGAGGCAGCGGGCTGGGGAATCCTGTCTGCCTGGGGGCAAGCGGCACCGGGCTCTCCCCAGCCAGGAGCAGCCCTGGAGCCTCCCCAGCCCCTCCTCACCCAGCCCAGCACCAGGAGCTCTGACTAACCCCACCTGCTTTTAGCTGAAGGTATTTCGAAATCCTTTTGATGGGTTAAAGGAATGTTTTCTTTCAATTTCAAAAGAATTTGGAGTTCATTTGTTCTTTCACTGTTCTTTCAGATAAATGTTAATTTTCTCTTTTGGTGCTAATTTGCCTGGTGTTTTTTTTCTTTGCTTTCGAACATTGTTTTCTATGTTGCCTTTAGTTTTACCAGCTAAACAATTCGGTATTTAAGTTTCTTTTCAACTGATATCGCAGCAGTCCCCTTCCCATTTGCAGCTTTTTCTGGTAGCTGTTTGCGTGTCAAAGCACCTCTTCTCAGTAAGCCAACCAGAAAAGCAAAGCCTCCTGCCAGCGCATCTCATGCTTTTCTATCTGTCCCTGCTGAACTATTCTGATTTGAAACCAAGCAGAGACCAAAATGGGGAACATCTTAAGAGGCCATCCTTAGCATGACTTCCTGAGTCTTAAAAACGGGGGGTTAATACGTATTTTATGTACAAAGTGCAGAAAGGACTCACATCTGAACTTGGTTTCAATGTGCAAAGAAGCACTTTCTGAGTAAACTGATGAACCAACTGTAAGAGCTGGAACAACCATGATGCCCAAAGGATCTCTGGCCTTTCTACTGAAATTCCTAACAGATCTGGCAATTAATGACATTTCCAGGAGGAAAAATCAGGAACTGACTTCAGGGCAGCAAGTCATTCCACCTGAGGCATAGGAGAGCCACTTGGTTTGGCTTAAGCTTGTGCTGAGAAATGTACAAAGAAAAATTTCTACAATAAAATAACATTCATGTGAGATCTTCTTTTCTCCTTAATTTGGTTAACAGTGATTAAGCACACAAGTTCCCAGTGAAGTGTACTAGCAGGTCAGCTGTGTTTGTCAAAGATCAAACATACACTTGGCAAGCTATTTTGCAGAAGCCTCTGAACAGAGATATCTGCTATCAATTAAAAGAAACCACCATAAATTCAAGAGCAATTTATATTTCTAAATGTCAACAAACATGCTCTGCTTCTGCTGAAGTTCAAATACAGCCAAGTTTAGACAAGAATCACTAATTGGTTGTAAAGGTCATGCCTTCTGAATATATTCATATTGGAGGTAAAAGTATTAGAGTATGGTATTATACTTAGGCTCAATGCTAAATTTGGATTAAATGGCATTATATTGATTTGATAAGCTGCTCAGATATGCTGAAACTTTAATTGAATGTATTAGAAGATGTTAATTCTAGCAGATACTAAAGTAGCTTAGAGATTTAAAACTTCTTTCTTATACAGGCCTTCACCAACCTTCAAGAAAGAGAAAGAGGAATTTTGGAGCCCTTAATCTGAGACCATGTGCTAATAAATATCTCAGGAGAGGTTCTTTCTATTCGTTTTCAATATGGATGAGTTCCCTTTGAAAGCCAAAAGGGAATTGATGTAATCTATTGATTGCCATTTAAACGGCTTTATTAGCTAATTAGTGCAAAATGTAACACATTTCTGAGCAGAAACAAGCAACAACCATGAGAATACAGGAAGGTTCCTCTGAACCTCAGAAATACTGGGAAGATAAATGCCCTTATGCAGAGAATCACCAACAAGTGAGGAGTGTAAATAGTGTCTGCTGTGAAACTGTTACAACACACCAGCTCTGGCTGTGAGAGCAGGGCTGGGACAGTCAGAGCAGGGCTGGGACGGTCAGAGCAATCCTGGGACAGTCAGAGCAGGGCTGGGACAGTCAGAGCAATCCTGGGACAGTCAGAGCAGGGCTGGGACAGTCAGAGCAGGGCTGGGACAGTCAGAGCAATCCTGGGACAATCAGAGCAGTGTCACACCACCAGCAGTGGCTGTACAAGCCTCAGGCAGCACTGGTGTTTCCAGCTCAGCCCCCAGAGCTGGGAGAGCGTCTGCCCAGAGACCCTGAGATGTTCAGGGAAACTACCAAGACTGGAAAATAGGTCATGAGCTGGAGTCTGCCCAGGCCTGAAGTGGCTCAAAGTCATCACCATCTGTTCATCTGAATTGAGAGGCTGGTATCAGTCCAGATTCAGGTACTCACACGGTAAAAAAAAAACTCTTCAAAAGTGATCCTGTCTGGAAATGAGGCTGGCAGAAGGGAGCCATGGCCTGGAGGTTCAAAAGGAGCCCCTTCTAGCACATGCAGACAAGATGGTGGGGATCTGAAGCTCACATGTCGTCCCTTTATGATGCATCAGGAGGCAATTCTTTCTACTGTCAGTCTAGCACCTTCCACTGGCCAACAGCAGCCATTAAGATCAGTATCTGATTACTATCTTTGAGAAACAATCCAGCCTTACAGCTCTAGAAAGAGATATACCCATAAAGATTCTCAATGGAGCCTTGGAGAGACCATCCCGAACCTCCTGTGTGAAGCCATGGCCCAGTTTTAAATTCTCACTGAGTAAATGGTCATGAGCCACCCAGCTAATTGCTGTTTAAACTAGCAAAATGCTGGGGGAATATGGGTGGAGGACATTCCCCTTACACAGGGGATAAACATCACCCTGTACTCAGGAGAACTCACAGCTTTTTCCAGCTCAGAGCACTGTCACTCCCACTGATGCCTCAGGTGGCAAAGAGAAAAGAGATGCCAAAGGAGAACGAGTCCCCTAAAAACACAGAGGGGTGCAGTCTGTGCTGCAGGACCCCAGAAAGCAAGAGTCCTTTAAGTTATTTCAAGTTTCAGCCACCTTTACCATCTTACTAAGTAACTAATGAAGATTGGACAATGAAGTATTTCTATGAATATACACATTTATTCTAAGGCACAGCTTCTGCCCTTTTCAAATCAACTAAAGGAGACTCTAACTGCAACACTTTCATGGATGCATCACTATTCAAATTAATTACTCCACAAAAGTTAATACAACTGAAATGATGTTGTGTGCCTTGAGAATGCCAAAGAGAGAGAAGCACACTCAGGGCTCGTTCTTCCTCCCACTTGGCCCATAGAGCCTTGCTCCACACTGCTGGAGCTCTGCTCTTGTCCGTGCTCACCCAACTCCTGGCCTGGCCTGATGGAGCTGGCAGCTCCTGACAGATCAGCTCATTTACAACCCTGCTTTTCCCAGCACCAGCAGAGACACACAGCTCATCTCAAGATTATTAGCAGCACAACAAAGCATTCATACATTTACCAGACTTTGTATCCTTTCACATGAAACACTCATTCCTTTGATCTCTCCCTGAGAAGGGGTTTCCTTGTTGTGTCAAACTATTAAGGAAATGAAGGAACATCCCCATACAATCCCTCTTTCTGTACAAACTGTAACAAGACAGTCAGAAGAGGTATTTTCCCCCCCTAAGATCAGTACAGTGACTATAAACAGCATCAATATTCCTAAACAAGTTGTGCTATCTCTTTTGACAGGTTCACTCAACTCATTTTTGAGTTGATACTCAAATAATACTGCCTTGAGTTGATAATTAGGCAGAATAAAAAATTTTATACACTAATGTCACCCTTACAAGGTCAGTGTTTATCTCATTGGATTTTAACACAACCAGAAGCTGCTGTAATATACCTGCTACCACAGTTAATTAAGAACCACTGAGTATCTCCTTTAATATAAAGACATTACAGGCAGAGTGCAAAAGGTTCATAAAATACCTTTGCTTTCCCTTTCAGGTTTACATTAGATGTCTATGTACATGTATGCGTGTGTGTGCAGTCATACACTGAAATTTTAATCAAGTTCAAGGAGCCCTGAGTATTTCTCCATGGAGCCCTCAGTATTTCATCAGCCTACAGCAGCAAGGGCTTTTTGTCTCCCTCCTGCTTGCACCTGGCCAGTATGCATGACAGGCAGTAATTAGTCCTGCAGCACTGGCCACTCTTCTATACAGAAAAAAAAGTTGGTTTGAATGGCATCTGATTGGCACTGCTGAGAGAGAACCAAGAGCTCCCTGCAAGGCCTGAGCACTGCAGTTCATCCTTGCACAGACCAGGAATAAGAGCTTTTCAGGACGACCTTTTCAGAGACATAAAGGAGGACTGAGATCATATTTAGAGCTCCTAATGCCTCTCACCAAACTCCCTGCAGTTCAGCCTGTGGCTTGGCAAGAGGAGAAAGAAAGGATGATCTTAAATAAAAGCACACCTGCCCCTACCCCAAGTGCAAACCCCACGTCTCCCTAACCAAGGTGCAGAGTTCTGGGGTACACAGTTTTTAGTGACTCAGACAGGCACAGGCAGACCCTGGCGAGCAGGAAGACAGACAGAGAGTGGCACAAGCAGTGCCCCACCAGGATGAGCAGCAGCACCTCCCCCTGCATTCTGGCAAGAGAGCACCCAGGTCGGGTGGCATCACCAGCTGCCAGCTGGGCACGCACAGCAAGTAGGTCAAGAGCATCACTCCTTGCAAGTTTGCTCTGCTAAATTCCGTGCCAAGGACTGCATTACTGCTCATCAGACCAAGGCTCTGAAACTGGTGTTACAAAACCCTTCCCATGACAGCAGAGGGGTGGGGTTTTCCATCTCGAGATGTTTCAGGTTAAGCAAAACCACCCATTTTTGACAAAATGCCTTTTGATATTAAAATCTGCACTCAGGCCTGTCCCAATTGCACAAAGCAGCTTTCACCAGGACAGCTATTACAGCTGGGTAAAATCAAGCAACTGAAACCCATAAATTAGGCACTTAAAGGAGATTTAACAGACTTACTCTAAAGAATTCTTTGGTTGAGCCTGAATCCAAAGTGCCATAGGCTATTTCAGTTTGTTTAGCCAGGTCCTCTGCACTCTCTATGGGTGAAACCATCCTTTCCACCGTGAGGAAGGCAGCGAGATTAGCAGTGTAGGAAGAGATAATGATGAGGGTGAAGAACCACCAGACTCCTCCAACAATTCGCCCTGAGAGAGATCTATGGAAAAACACACAGCATTAAACTGCTTTGAAGACAATCCTTGTTCTTTACTTTCTTCACTGAAGAGAAATTCACATGCACAACCCTTTTGTCCAGATCTTCCAGGTATCTGTGAACAGGTGGACTGTGAGCCAGCTCCTGATAACCTTCCTCAGGAGTGAAAAATCAGTGCACACCTGGTCTTGCCTAGTGCAACTCTGTGGTCTTTCAGTGGAAACAAGAACAGTACATTAAGAGAGAATTCAAGGAGAGGAACAAGCTCTCCTGACTTCCACAAATCCTTTGCTGGAGAAGGCTTTTGCCAGAAGATTTTCGTTGTCTCTGTGTGCCCAGCCTTCCCCTGTGCTGGACATGCTGGGATATGCCAGCATCATGTCCCTTTGCCCAGCTTGAAGCACACAAATGCACCTTTTACTGCACCCACTCCCAAAACGTAACATACAGTAAACTGCAAAAAGGAATCTGAGTAAACATGCAAGAGAATGTACCAAAAATGATCCAGTATCATTCTCTCATCATAACCTAGCTGGAGTTATAAACTGAATCTGCTAATTGAAGTGAGAAGAGAGGCTGACTTGGTTTATGTTTTATGTTAATTAAAAGTTGCATGTTGCACTGTTCCAAGTCAAGCATACCCCTGCTTTATAAGCACCAGAGCAACACAGAAGGAAACAAAAAAATTGTGTTTAGTTTTTGTTGCAGTCTTTGGTTTTTGTTTTTTTAAAGGGCTTCCATAAGGACTTAAGAAAAATCCTATTTGCAAACATGTAATTACAAAATGCCTAACAGTCAGAAGGTCTGGATGCTGTCAGCAAAAGCTCTTGGTGCTTTACAGCATTTGATCTGGGCTGGAGGATGGCAGTGACACGTCACTCAGCTGAGTGGGGAAATTCATTGCCATGTACATTACTTCTTCAAATACAGCATGTTTACCAAGAAACATTTCAACTGCTAGACAAAGCTATTTCATGTTTCCCCTTAGCTCTACTGATACCAATGGAGGAAGAATCAATCCCAGACACGCCTGGGTGGAACCTGGGTGCTGCAGTCCTCAGCTTGTGTGAAGAGAAGAAATCGAAAATGCTTACCTGTTTGTTTGTTTCCTTCAAGCCCCTCAGTGCCATCCCCAGACAGTGGGTACAAGTTGTCCTACCAACAGATGGAGATAGGCAAAAAACAAAAGTCCCATGACGTGCCCCCACCCCACCCACACAGGGGGGTTTGCTGGTAAACTGCCCAGTCTTGGCCAGAGCCTGAGATTGCCTGAGCCATTAAAAAAACACCATTAAATTATTCAGAAAAAAAAAAGAAATGTATCCATCCAACATTAAAGACCATAACAAAGAAAAAAAAAATCACCAACACAATAAAAACAGAGAGCTCAATCTGGAATATGTGAGAGGAATGTAGAGAAAGGTGAAGCAGCCCTGTTCTCCACTCTCCCCTGCCCAAGGAGCTACAGCAGCAGCTCCCTCCGAGAGGGCAGATGAAGGCTGGCTGGTTCCTCAGAGCAGGCACACATCCACCAGCTCACCCACAAATGGAGGAGGCCTCCCTGCCTCTCCTGAGGGCCTCCCAAGAGGGTAAGAGGATAAAAGGCTTCCAAGTTTCAGCTTGGGCTGTGCAGCCCTTGTGCTCACTAACACAAGGTTCCTGAGTTGCTGCAAAGGGAATTTGCAGCAATATAAATACAGAATAATGCCTTAAGTCAAGGAATCTATCTACCTTACTCTAAATTCTTTGTAGGTATCATGTGAGTGGGATTTTACAGATGACTGCAGGCCTTTTTGGCCAGCTTCCTTTAACAGGCAGAGTCTTGGCTTTAGCTATTTGGTACAGCTTGATGCCCTCTTACTTGGGCTAACACTATTTTCTCCAACTACAAATCAGCGCCTGCTGAACTTGTCACATAAAGCTGCCTTTGGAGCCAGCAGAGAAAAAGAGAAGAGCCTGACACCCTCAGAAAGAGATTTATCTCACTTGCTGTAGTGTGGGATAAATCTAAAGTTGTCCATCTGTCTCATGACTTCGCAGGGAACTAAGATGCCTCACTGAAAACCACAGTCTACTGCTTTCAGACAGCTATGTCAGGTGAAACTCATCCTCCTTTAGCTTCTCTCTCCACTACACACTTCCCATCTTCAGAGAAGACCTGGAGTTGAACTTCTCCTCCCTGGAGTAATGTGGACAATTTCAGAGCCAGACTGAGGAGGGGTCTGGCTAGCAGGTCCAGCAGATGAAACATCTACTTCCCTACAGCAGGACAAGCTGTCTGGAGGTTCCAGCTTCCCATGGCCCTCTTGCTTTAAGGTAGGCCTTGAAATAGGAAGATGAAAAAAAGACTTATCAGGGTGCTCTGATAAACGGAGGCCTTGGGAATAAAATAGTATGTGTTCATCTTCCCTGTAGTTTCCCACAGGAAACGTCTCCCTTGCATGCCCCTTCTGTTGGCAGGACAGATGGGTTGCTAGGAGGGAGATGTGCAGAACACAAGCGTTTTCCAAACCAGTGAAACCTCAAGCTCCCATTGCTGCAACAGTAAAAGGTTTGTGCCAGGCTGCACGTTCAGACAGCATCCTACACACTGAGAAAGGTAAAAATACCTTGCCCCAGAGGTCTGGCAACCTGCATGAACCAAGGCAGACAGATACAGGACAAAAACCACCTGAAAGGCAGGAGAAGATGGGAATGGGGGATCCCTTGATGAAAAAGACACTTCCCCGAGGGTCCTACATGCAAGAGAGGGGTCTTGCTAGATGGAGACCAGGGCTGCTCTCGGAAGAGTTGAGGTCACTTCAAAGAAAACTGGATGTCTCTAGAGTTGTTTCTCCCAGAGTCTTCCAATGAGCACAGAAAGAAGGATTAAACAGCAGCCTGTCACTTGGTGTCACAGGATGAGGCAAAAGAAAAATCAAATAAACCACAAAGTTGACACTGAAGGAAAGACAGACACACAGAGTTTGAGAACAAGAAGATGGACAAGCATGGCCTGGCAGCCTCCTTGACCAAAAGCACCCCACTTCCCCCGTCCATCTGCTCAAATGAAGACTCCTTATACCCACTGCAGGGGCTGGTGTAGAGAGATGCAGGAGAAAAAGGGTTAGTACAGGTACACTGGGCTGGTAATCAGAGAGTTTGGACTGTAAACCACAGAAATGTTTTTCTATTACTCAGAAAACAATTATAGAAAACTCAATCACAGCTTTTAATACCAGCACCACTTTTTCGGATGTAAGCAATACCTGTCCACATATGCAATGATGTAATTAAAAACAATCAATTAATGCTTTAACTTAATATAGTTTTCCAAATCAGCTCAATAAATAGATACTTTGTACAACATTATTTTAAAGTGAATTAGAGTGCTAACAAATGAGAGGAGAAACACAGATCTGAACAACAGGATTATAACTCAATTGTCAAAACAAAGTCAGATGGTGTTTCCAAAAGCAAGTAAACAGGAAGAGTGCATACCTTGAGAGGAAATTTAAAAGGAAGCATGGAGCCAAATGAGAGCAAATTAGTAACGAGAGAAAAAAACAAAATAAACATTCAGATTCATATTTAGTTACCAGGAGAATAATACATACAATACATTCAAACAAAACTTCACTTATCAAAACAGCTTGGATTTGTTTCTGCTCAAGGCCATAAAGGATATTTGATTCCCTATATTACAGATACCTACTCAGTTTCTCACACTACTCCCTTTTTGGGCTGTTAGGATGGACAGAATACGGTGGTTATGCTGACAAACAGCCCTGCACACCTGCCCTGCTGTGCAGCCCCTCCACACCCTGGACACCTCAGGCGGCGGCGAGCCCTGGGGCAGCGCAGGGGACACGCCGGGCACACAGCACTGCAGCACTGCTGGGGCTGCCCCAGCAAAGGAATGCACTGGCACTTGCAGCAATGGCAGGGTACCCTCTCACTGCCACTCTGCAAGTCCCACAAAGCCATTCCCATGGCCTTTAATAGGAGTCTCTTCAGTCTCCTGCTGTGAAAGCAGGCACCTAGAAACACACCCTCTAAATGACCAGCCTCCTGAGACAGTTTTTAATAACCCCCCAGTCCTTTTCCATCAGCAATTAATTAATCTAGCCTCTTTCTTCCACATGAATAAAGAGCAAAATGAAAATACATGCTCTCATAGAGATTTCAAAGATACTTTTGCTCAGAACAGTGTTACAAATTTGACTGTTTTTTCCTGATTCCATTTGCTGTACGCATCTTACATAAAAGCAAGTTTAATAATCTACTTTTGATCCCTCAAAAGTGAATTTTCAATGCTTTAGCTCACTATGCAGAAAACACAGCAGCCTTTGATAGCAGAACAAAACTGCTGAAATAAATGTTGATTACATCAAGGGATGCACTAACCCCCAGCCTTTGGCTGCTCTCTGATTCCATTTAGACGACTCCTATTAAATACAGAAAGGAGAGTATAGGGATATATCCTCTGGAATATCCACACAGCATACTCACCAAGGATAGATCTAACTAGTCATTAGATGTCACAGCTGTTCCACACAAAGGCAGCTGAAAGAGCCTTTATCAGCAAGTACAA
The DNA here is from genome assembly GCA_016584745.2 of Phylloscopus trochilus trochilus. NCBI lineage: Eukaryota > Metazoa > Chordata > Aves > Passeriformes > Phylloscopidae > Phylloscopus > Phylloscopus trochilus. The sequence continues at coordinate 430,330 of WQNJ02000046.1, read as the reverse complement.
AAGTGATCTCTCCAGGCTGCTTGTCGGCATCTCTCTACGAGTGCTGTACGCTCTCATATAAGAAATTTATTCAGACAAAACTCACAATGGAAGAATGAAGCCCCTTTTAGTGGCAATAAAATAGTATGAAACATTCATATAGTCAATGTACTGTGAATGGTGTAACCTTACAAAGATACGGATTAAGAATGGAATACTTGGGAATAGCCCTTTCTATGGAAAAGAAATCTGACATTTTAATCAACCTCAATCAACATTATGAGTCAAAGGAACTATGTTTCTGGAATTTAAACCAAGGTATTAAGTTTCTTTTTTTTTTTTTTTCCCCCATAACAATGCATGTAAATGCCTGGAATGTTATCATGGAAAATAACAAAACAACTGGACAACATCTTCAAATGGGGGCCATATATTAGTACTGATCTAATAGCTTCTGATGGACAGATAAAATAAAGAGATATACTGCTATCTCTCTCCCTTTATTGTAGGTACTTCCAACTCACTTAGTGTGGTTGTATTGAAAAAACCCAGTGTGTTCCACTTGTTATATAAGGTAAATGGCTGACCATGCCAAAGAGTCACATGAGAGCTTCCCCAAAATCCAATGCACTTCTCTTTAGCTGTCAATAAGCAGCCCTAGCAGAAACAGTGCACGCCTGCAGCTTTCCATGTGATGTCCAGTGCTTATTTCCCGGTCCTTTAGATTGGGCACACACATGGTCAACAGCAATTTAAATGGTCCCACCACTCATCCCCTTCACAGCAAGCACTGGGGCCAAGTGTCTCTGCAGGTTTGAGCAAAGGCAGAAACAGGGAGGGCAAACAGGGGGAGGAGGCCAACAGCAGTCAGTGCACAGGGAGGCAGCACACCCAGACACCAGGAGCTGGGACTGACACAAATTTATAGGATAATTATTGCACTCTAACAGAAAAAATCACGATCCTTCCCAAGAAGCTTCATAGAAATTTTGTCACTTGCTTCAGTGAGGCCACTCCAGACTCCTAAAGCAGTATGGACCAGGAAACCCTGGCACCTTTTCAATGACTCAGGTATGGGAAAAGGCAACCTGGAGATCAACAAGGTGCATTCTGAATGTCAGCACTTTGGAAAAAGATCTCTCTCTTCCTCTAAACAGCAACCTTGTTAAATGGAAAACTACATTCTGCTTGTCTTAGCAGGTGTTTTTAATAAATAAAATAGCTGGAAACTGGTTATTAAATTACTGTCATACAAAATAAAATTATTGCTCCATCACTAAGAAAGTAGATAATTTTACTGCTTATAAGAAGAACATTACTGAAGTATTTTACCAGCGTAAATGCAGAAGCATGATAGAAGTTATTATTAAAAAATCTGTGGTATGCATTGTTCAATTAGAGGGAGCTCCACCATTTTTATTTGGTTTTTAAAATACTTCTATAAAAAGAAAAATAATTCTACAATAGTTAATAGCAGTGCTCTCTGTTAAATTGGTACTAGTATCAACCACACTTTACTACAGCCTTATCCAGAAAGAACACCTTCATGAATAAGAAACATCTTTATGGAAACTGGCAATGCTTATTAGGCCATACTGACCACGAAGAGAGGGACAACAGATGAGCCTGGACTGAAAGAACAACACACAGAGAGGACAGCAGCACAGAACATCTGCAGACACCAACATCTGCAAAATGGTGGCAAGCAGAAGGATGAAAGGAAGGTTCAAGAAGAACAAAACTGGAGAAATTAGGCTCAAAAGAAAGTAAAAAGACTAGCAGGCGCCTTGATGGGGAGTGGAGATGCTTTAAAGTGCTGCTGCATGTGGCTTTTAAAAAGAAATCTTATTTTGCAAAGCAGAATGTGTTATATGCACCAAGGAGATGACCGTAAAATGAGATATGCAGCAAAAACACGGTAGCCCTCCAAGCATTGCTGAAAACAGAAAACCCTATGCATTTTACAGCCTCAACATGGTGAATATAGGTTTGGCAGAAATGCATAAAAGGCATTATAAGCAATGCTACTTACTCTGGAGGCGAATGTTAGCAAGCAGAGTGGCTTGATGAGGATGCTGAATATTTAATGGAAATGTCAAAATAAAAAATTTGGAATTAAAAAGAAATTTGAGAAAGTAACATATATGCACCATGGCATCAGAAAATGACCATAAAATGCAAAAAGGTGATGGAGTGATATGGAACAAACCTTGGAGAAATATCGCATCCTTGCTGCATAAAGGCACCCAGGGAAAACCAAAGGCTGTTAAATATTCCAAACTCATTGGGAGGGTCAGGAGGGTTCTGAGGGTCACGTGGTTCTTCAGTGTTGTCCTCCAAGTGCCACTCATAGGGGCTGAATCTGCTGACTAGGAAAAGAACTACGCTGACGCCAATGTAAGCAAAGACTATACACATCCAAATCTCATAAGCCAAAGGATCCAGGAAAGAGAACACGCCCGGCTTAGATTTCTGAGGCTTCTTGATCATGATGGAGATGCCCAGGCTCATAAAGGGTTTGGAAAAGTCTATGACTTCTTCTCGCACCAATGTTATGGTGAGGGGGGCAACAGCTATATCTGCTCTCTGAAAAGGGAAAACAAACCCAAGTTAGTTACAAGTCAGACACAGCAGAATCACAATCTAGAGTCTCAGGCTAATGAATCAGATGATAAATTACAAGAGCGAGTGGAAATAAATTCTCTGCAGGCTATTTTGCAGTCACTGAATTAAGGACTACATGACATTAACAGGAAATTTTTAACAAGAAAAATTACAATCAAATCTATGCATGGGGCTCATGACAGCTGCAGATATTTCTATTAATTTAAAACACACAAATAAACACTACACAAACCGGACAGCGAGACAGTAACAACACAATGTCATTTTGTAGTAATGCTCTCTAACCACCCATTTGTCTTGAAGACTTTGGACAAATTCTGTGTTGCTAATGTTTTAATTTTCTCTTTTCCATTCTTCCAGCAAATTCTCTTGCCTTACTGATTAGTCCAGGATCTTTGTAAGGAACCCATGAGAAGTAATCAGTCACTGAATTTCAGCTGCACTTGGGTGCTACTACTTGTATGCTCCTTTAAAACTCTGCAGTAGGGGACGAAAATGGTTCTTAGGGAAACCTTAACTTATCAGTACCTAACCTAAACCACTGTGCACCTTTTAAATCAGATTTTTTCCCCACTAGTAACTAGGCATTTCTTTCTGGTGGAAAAATAAAGCCTGATAAAGTGGAAGTTTGAATAAAAGTTAATGGGAAATGTTAATAAGATACAATTAAAATCTGTGCCATAAAATAATTGAATATGCCTTTATGTAAATCTGAGGGTGATGTACGTGACTCTCATTAATACCTGATTTGCTCCTCCTGCTAGCTATGGCCTCAGGTTTTGCATTTGGTAAGCAGAAATGGCAGAGGCTTCTTTCTCATGGAGCTGATCAGAGCATCATGGGCTCGGTGCCTGCTGGTGCTCAGCAGCACCGTGCAGCCATCCTGGATGAGGACTGGCCCTCCCCACAGCTGCCTCTCTCTGCAGGGCACCCATCTGCACACAAAGCCTCAAGGTTTGCTCCAGCCACCCACGAATATCTCTCGACAGCTCTCACTGGCATGTGCAGCTACGAGGTACGTGCACAAGCCCACTGCTGGAATAATCTGATAAAACCATGCCTGTGCCTGTAGGGAAGGCACTCGGAAATCCTGGCCCTGGGTGCCCCCTCTGACAGTCATGTGTACTGGGACACTGCCTTTCCTCTTGAGTGGCCCTTCCCTCAAGGAGGAAACCTCAGCTGATTTGTGGTCACTTACTGCAAAAATCTAGCTGAACGTGGCTTGAATATAAAAACTGAAAATGCCTCTGGATGTCTGGATGTTTACAGCCTTGCAGATGAATGTGTTCATCACCTCAGTAATGGAGAGACCAGAGGGGAGGATATGGGTAGAGTGAGGTAACACTTTCAGAAGATGCTGGAACTTGCTCACTGAGGAATTCCCCCCAAACATGCATTTCTCTTATAGCTGCTGCTTGTTGAGTTCCTTTTATATACTAGGTGTCTGCAGTCAGGGTGAGATCCACACAGAATCTCAGTTTTAAATGTAGTCAGAGTACACAGCCAGCTGGAAGACTAAGCACTCTGACCACGCCACTGTACTTCTTGTTGAACTAATGAGGCACTTACAAATTAATCCTTATTAGAGCAAGCTTAATGGATCAGGACCCCTGCAGAGACTTAGCAATGGCTCCATGTGAAGTGAAGCCCAGGTGGGAGGCAGGTGCCTTCCTGCCAGGCACTCCTGCACATGGACTGCCAGCCTTGGAACAGCCCATCAAGGGAGGGAAAGACTCCTGCAGCTGTAAGAGCATTTAGTTTCTGGAGCATTTTCATGGACTTGGAGAACTTTAATTCTCCCAGAGTAATATTTTAATTGCCAAAGTAGACCTGGCAGAACTCTTCCTAAGTGCTGATGCAGCATGCAGTAAGATCTGTGTCTCCTTCATGCCCAGCTGAGCTCATGCAGGATTTTCTGTGGGGGGATGAAGCTGATGCTGGAGCACAGACAAATCACTTGTTAAAACCCTGACTGTTACCATGTTCATATCATACAGTATGGATTTCTTTGTTAATAATTTCAAATTGCATTTTAATATTAAATGGGATACAAATACTGATTTTCTGATACATTTCAGTCTTCCTGCTTTCCTACCATCCCTACCAAAGGCATTCACTGTATTGGAAACACCAAAAACCACCCTCATCATCCCTTAGTGAACATGGCAGCAGATGGTTTCTGCAGAGGGAACAAGCATGGGTCACACACAGGGTCTTGGGAAATCAAGGCACTGAGAGTGGACCAGCTACAATCCAATATCCAAGTCTGGTTGCTCACCACTTCTCTGAATATTAGCTGCACTAGGGAGGTTAAAGAATGGTTCTCTCTTTGCTTACTTATTTAGAGATACAGTATTTGAAATGGAGAGCTTATGGAGAGCTCTAAGCACCCTAAAGGCTCATTAATAACTGCAGCACTGCTGAGAACTTGCTCCCTGTTATGGCTGCAGATAAGCAGAACCCATAGAAATTGAGCTCGATTAAAAAGAACACAACCACAAACATGCCCTTCTTCGTACAGAACTGGAGAGGGGTTTAAGAACCTCAACAACTGAGCTTTGCTAATCACTCATGACTAATGGCGTTTCAAACATCATCTTCACTGCATTTCAGCTGGGCGAGAAATGTCATGGATTCCTCTGAGGCTTGTTCTGTCTTTGCCTACTAGAGTGGGAGGGATGGATTTAGAGAGGACAGGCAGCACAGAGGCGCTGCCCACTCTGCTCAAAAATGACCCCAGGGAGCTGCAAACCTCCAGACTCTTAGAGGGAGAAAAAAAATAGCAAATGGAAACAGCCTTCTACATGAAGGATGAAAAATGATAAGATGTTCCACCTCTGTAATCCAAAAGGAGGGACAGGATTCTTCTGCTTACAGACCTGCTGATGACTCTCCCAAATTCCAAGCTGTGCACTAGGGACAGTGAGAGATCTGGGCTATGCTCCTGCCTGCTCATGCTCTGGGTCACTGCTGCTGGCAGAACTGAACACCTCCTTTGCTCCAGGGTCTCTTTTCAAGAAGTGAAAAGTCTGGACTGCAGTCACTTTGTGTCACCCCACCTCTGTGCAGACTGAGGCAGAAGGACACTGATTGACTTCCACTGGCAGCCAAACCTCTGGGCACCCCAAAAGTGCTGAATGCAGGAGCAGAGGGGCACCACCAGAGACTGCAATGCTGCCTGTCTCTGAACACGTCTGAACACTTCTCAGTGCAGGCTGAGGCTTCCAGGTACCAGAAACGAGTGTCAGACACAGCAACACATCACCTGTGGTTCTGGCTGGTAAGAGCTACCTTTGTAAAGGCAGTCCAGTATCTCCAAGGATATTCAGGGTGTGTTGAGAGGCCAGGTCACAGTGGCAATGTGGTTTTAACACATTAGCTCACACTTATTTAAAGCCAACAGGTCATACATGCTGCACTGAAGTCTTAATGTGCCCTAGCTGAGCAGTGTAAAAAGGTATTAAGGTGTTAAAACAGCAGTTGGCCCTGTCTGCCACAGTTTGTCAGAGTTAAGTCCATTTGTGATTTCTGTGGATGCCCACAGCTCGTTCTGACACACTCCTGCCATTCACAGATGGAGACGTGAAGGGCACATCTGCTTTTGGGTCTGTGGACATATGTGTGCTTCCTCTGCCTGTGCGTGGGCTCAGGTCAGACAGAGCCCAGGACCATGGCAGGGTGGCTCTGTGCCAGGGCTGTGACCCTGTCTGTCCCTCCCCCTGCCCAGCCTGGGCAGGGCCCCTCACCTGTCCCTGTGTGCAGGAACCCACACCTGTCCCTGTGTGCAGGAACCCACACCTGTCCCTGTGTGCAGGAACCCTCACCTGTCCCTGTGTGCAGAGCCCCTCACCTGTCCCTGTGTGCAGGGTCCCTCACCTGTCCCTGTGTGCAGAGCCCCTCACCTGTCCCTGTGTGCAGGAACCCACACCTGTCCCTGTGTGCAGGAACCCACACCTGTCCCTGTGTGCAGGAACCCTCACCTGTCCCTGTGTGCTGGGCCCCTCACCTGTCCCTGTGTGCAGGAACCCACACCTGTCCCTGTGTGCTGGGCCCCTCACCTGTCCCTGTGTGCAGGGCCCCTCACCTGTCCCTGTGTGCAGGAACCCACACCTGTCCTTTACACCCCTGCTTCATTCCTTTGTGCTACTTAACATATTGAGAGGTTTTTATAAAGGCTTGTTTTAACCTGAGCAGAGTTTTACAGGCTGTAAGGTCTGGCTGCTCTTTTTGTTCCCAAAGCATTTGTAGTTACAATTAAGATCTGTGTTAAAACTACTGTCAATTATCCTCAGTGCTATGAAAAGCAACAGGCCCGGGGAGGGATGGCTTCCCTGGCTGAACAGGGAAGGAAGAACAGCAGCCTGCTTTAAAAGGGGAAGAAATAAAAGCCTACAGAAAGAGGCTGACCCCTCAGAGGAGAAAAGAGGACTGTGTAGTGCTCAGCAGCTGGTGGGTACAGCCCTGAGCACAGGGGCCGAGGGAGCTGTGCTGCTCCTCAGCCCCTGGGTCACTGCAGGACAGCGCTGGCCTTGCTGGATTGCTCTGCTGCTTAGATTTAAATAGTGATTCAGTCTCCTGGACAGAGAATGATTTAGCTACTTCCCTTCTGAAATGTCCAGGAAAAAAGCTTTACCTATTTTCTATTTTTATTCTGTTGAAAATTTCCCCTATGCTTTGGAAATTTCTCTTAGTTCAAAAAAAAAAACAACTGTGATTGAATGGCTATCTAGTAGGATAAGGAGCTTTATTTTGACATCATCAGAGTGAAAGAGCAAAATTAAGGGGTTTTTTTTCAGCCTGAACTGACACTTTTTGATTTATGAAAAACTAAATACATTACCTTCTAGGTTAAATTTCATTATTATTATTAATTAGTATCACAATTATCATTGCTACCACTATTACTACTATCACTAACACTTAAAAATTGCTAACAAACCACAAAGCTCTGTTATTTCCTCTCTGACTGGCTTCTCCTGCCTGAAGCAGAGGAGTCTGGGGATATCTGCTCAGGCAGAATTCCCTGCCCGGGGGCTGTGTCCCTCTGCAGCCGCTGGGACATCCTGCAAAGCCACAGGGAAAGTGACAGCTGGGACTGTCCTTGACTTCAGGGACCCCACAGCACAGCAGACTTCCATGCCCTCCAACCAGACCTGATGTGATAGGAGACAGGGGAGGGAGAATCTCTAAAGGGAAGCATTTTGAGTGTGGAAATGGCAATGTGGAACTCCTGGGACTGCTCCAGTTGGCCCAGCTAACTCTGATCTCCAGTGAGTGTTGCACTGGAGTCAGGGCAGTGCCACCCTGCAGGCCTGCAGCACGGTGACACAGCAGCCCTGGGTACAGCTCTGGGTACAGCCCTGGGTACAGCTCTGGGTACAGCTCTGGGTACAGCTCTGGGTACAGCTCTGGGTGCAGCTCTGGGTACAGCCCTGGGTACAGCTCTGGGTGCAGCTCTGGGTACAGCTCTGGGTACAGCTCTGGGTGCAGCCCTGGGTACAGCCCTGGGTACAGCCCTGGGTACAGCTCTGGGTGCAGCTCTGGGTGCAGCTCTGGGTACAGCTCTGGGTACAGCCCTGGGTACAGCTCTGGGTGCAGCTCTGGGTACAGCCCTGGGTAAAGCTCTGGGTACAGCCCTGGGTACAGCTCTGGGTGCAGCCCTGGGTGCAGCCCTGGGTGCAGCTCTGGGTACAGCTCTGGGTACAGCTCTGGGTACAGCCCTGGGTACAGCTCTGGGTGCAGCTCATTTCCTATGATTGTCCTAAGAGCAATTTTAGAAAAGATTTGCATGCATGGGGCTATGCAAAAAAGGGTTCAGTATTCAAAAGGCTGGCTGAGATGCCCCAGCAGTGCCAGGTGGTGGCAAGGAGGCTGCTGGGTCAGGAATATGCTGTGTTTGACAAATGACTAGTCACTGGCTATCACTTGACACAAATGCAATCTAAAGGATTGTGTTTCTGCCACAGCTCAGCTCAGCTGCTGGGTAACTGGTACCAAAACCAATCAGGCCTCTTTTATCCCACCAAGCCTGTCTTCCAGAGATGCTAACAAAGGTACTTAAAATCTAATCTGCCTCTTGTCTTCCTAAAATGGAATCCAGAGGAGCCAAATTTGAGTCATTTTGCTGACAAGATTCACAGGGGCATTACGGTAACATAGTTTTAGTTTCCTAATAGAGTTTTAAGCCCGTGAGAGATAAAGGAAAATCAGCACGTAAATGAGGCGCTTGCTCCAAATAATTAGCACTTCTGGAGTACTTCTCATCTTCAAAGGGCCCAGTGCACACCCTTGTGAGTGTGGTACACAGGCCCCCCAAAGGATGGAGAAAGAGGCCAAGGGTATTTCACAATGTTTGCAAATCGAGCCGGGAAAAGGTCTGGAGGGCTGCTGAGGCCTGTAGGCAGAGTTCAGGGGCTGTTTTCCCTGCTCGCAGAAAGCCAGGAGGATTTCCATGCAGCCTGTAAGCTCAGCTCAGCTGGGCAGTCTGGGGAGCTGGCTCAGCAGTGCACGGCTGGAAGCATTAACCTGGGTCTGCACTCAAACCTCACGGGACACATCTGACCTTTGAATAATTGAGCATTGCAGTGGAGAGGCTTCAGTAACACAGCTCACAGCACGAGTACAGGAACTGTCGGGGGTCAGGGAGGGAAGCATTCCTCCATTTTTCATTAATTTGAAAACACAGATGAAAACTGTGCTCAGAATACAAAGGAACTGACCTTTCTGCAGGGGAAAATGAGAATGGTGGGATGGCATTGGGGCTGTTTTAAGGATTGGTCTGTGGTGCCTGCAGGGCTGGTTTTGCTGGTGTGGAAAGGCCACCAGTCTGGTTAGGGCTGAGTTTGATGCTAAGGAGCTCTCTGAGTTAGGCTGGTCCCAAGAGGCTGTGGAAAAGGCTGCTGCAGCCAACCTGCTTATTGGTTTGGGTTGGAAAGGACCTTTAAGGATTATCTAGTTCAACCTCCCTGCAGTAAGCAGAAACATCTTTCACTATATCAGGGTGTTCAGAGCCCTCTCCAGCCTGACCTTCAATGTTTCCAGGGTTGCTTCTCTGGGAAACCTCGGCCAGGTCCTCAGCACCCTCACAATGAAGAATTTCTTCCTATCATCGAACCTGAATCTACCTTCTTTCAGCTTAAAGCCATTCCCCCTTGTCTTATCACTACAAGACCCTCTAAAACATCCCTCTCTACCTATCTTGTAGCTCCTTTCAGTATTGGAAGGTGCCCTAAGGTCACTTTGGGCTTCACCAGACTAAGAGTCTCATCTCCCTGAGCCTTTCCTCACAGGACAGCTGCTCCAGCCCTCAGAGCACGTTGGAGGCCCTTGTGCAGGTGGATCTTGTACGGCACAGCAGCTGCACAGACTGACCTCACTGGGCTCAGGACACAAAAGCTGTACACATCACACCTTTCCTCCCCAGTGCAGGCAGTCCCTGTGCTCTGACTGCTGCCAGCAATCTCAGGTTCTCTTTGGCCAGGCTTTTCCCACATGGTATGGTTATTTTTTAAGTGAATGAACAAGTTTCATTGCTTGTCACTTGCAAGTTCATCAAAAGGACCCAATTACAGCTGATACTCTCGATAGCTCTTGAACCACACACAGAGCAAGGGAGGGTAGAGGTTTGCAGTGCAATGTAATTTGCTTGGAACAAAACTAAACCTTTGCTTCAGAGGTTCTCAATGGGCTTGTGTTCTCTAAGAGAGCGAACACTGCCTTCCCAAACTGCACAACTGAGGCATGGGGAGTTCAGAAGATTTGCATAATGTCAAACCTCAAAGCACCAGGGAAGCAAAGAAGTAATCCAAGGGTCCAGAACCCTGTTTACTTTCTGTAATCAGTAGATTTCCCTCCCTGCCATAATACAATACAACAAAAACATTATTATTTCTATGAAACATTTTCAAGTTAACAGGCTACCAATTACACAATAAGGCATCAGAACTGACTGCTCCAGAGTAAGAAAACTTGTGAAAACCTGGCAATTACTTAAAAAAGACTGATTCATTTGAGAAGAATTATCTCACCAAACATTTTGCAAGAATGATGATGCATTATCCCAAGGAAATTTCGAGGTGACTTTTAGAAATTACACTCAGCCACAGAACAAAAGAAGGCAATTGAAATATGTGCTTCTGCTCAGATATTTTTAATAAAGGAAAGCTTGTTAAAAATAAACTGCAAAAAAAATTTGGGCGGAATCACAAATCATCTCATTAGCATTTGAGGAAAAAAACATGAAATATCAGCTTGAGAAGTCTTTTCTGCAAGGCCAATTTTCTCCCCCTTCCATCTGGTTTATCTGTATTCCAAAATTCTCATTTTCAAAGAAGTTTCTAAAATGGTAGTTCCGGACTGTTTTTGTTCTTACTAAACAAAGTGATGTACACCCAATATAGAAATATAAAGAGGAATGCAGTGAATTAGCCTTTTTTTTTTTTTTTTTTTTTTTTTTTTTTTTTTTTTTTTGTCTGACAGTTGATTTTTGAAGCCAAACCCAGGGCTTAAAGAGAAAAATTGTGTGGGTGATTTCACACCTGCATTGCTTCTTACCCTTAAAAGCAACCATGGACTTAAATGGGCCTGGTCAAACACAAACCAAGATCAGTGACCCAGCCAGGCTCAGCATCCCAGATCAGACTTTTAGTGAGAGGGACACCCTCAGCACTTCAGAGACTGATGCAGAAAAAGGAGATCTGGCAAATGAAGAAGAAGCATATGAAGAGCAAACTGGAAATTCTGCTGTAAACAAGAATTTGAAGTTTGCCCAATGCTACTTCTCAGCATTTTGTGGACTCTGATTTGGAGAACAGCAGTAAAAAAGCGACACTTTCCTGCAATGAAACAATTAGAAAAGTAGACTACAGAAGTGGCAATACAAAGAAATATCTAAAAATTTAAAGGTAGTATTCAAACAGATGATCTTTATCTTGCAGTCTATTAACTTCAAGCATATTTTTTATAAAGAACATTAAAATGAAGGTTAAGAGAAACTTACCCCATAGACCAGTTCACCCACCATGCCATTCCATATCTTAGTCTCAGGGTCCCTAGCTCCATATTTCCCATCTCCAACAATTGACAGTTTGTATTTTATTCCAACATGTTTTGCTATTTCAGAAGCTAAGTCTACACAATATCCTTCATATCTCTCATTCCCTTCTAGTTGTTCATGGTTTTTCTTATACATTACATATGGTGATTCCTTTGAAACAAAAGTAAAGATCAAAAGTCTATGAATGTAAAATACAGCTGTAAACCACACAAAATGAGAGCTGTTATTATCCTTTATATTACTGGCAAGTATTTACAATATTTCCTGCTTTGGTACAGAAATTAGAAAGACAGACTTCTGCAGTATAAAAATCCTTGGCTGATCCTACAGCCACACATACTACTGATTGTAAGGAGCCACTGAAGGCAACAATTCTTAACTTTTTAACAGTTACACTTCTGCTTGCAGAATTAGGCCTCATTAGACAGTCAAGTATCATCATTGTAGCAGTAATTCAAGTTTCAGTGTTTAAAGACTGACATATCCAACACCTGTACCATCACCACAATTTCCTAAGGCCCCAGTGGCCAAGAATGGGGCTCTGATGCAGATATTTTCAAAGTAGCCTAAGGGAAGCTAGGTTGAAATCCTCAGCAGCATTTTTTGTCACTGAATTCCCTTAGCCTTCTTGGAAAATTCTAGTTGAAATGCTGATTATATTTCACAAAATCCATAGGAGAATAAAATACAATGCTCAGGAAACAGCATAAAATTGACTCATGCTGAGCAGAGTTGTAAAAAGCACCAAAATCACAAGGAATGCTGTACAGAGCAGGTCTGCAGAGGCATTGGGACTGACACAGGTGCTGCTGCTCGTGCCACAGGAGGAGCTTTGCTCCCTTGGAATTGCACAGGTAAAGGCTGCTTTTCAGCCAGGGCTAGAGCAGTTCCAGTCCTCCACAGGCTTCACTGTGCCACCCTCACTCAGTCCACAGGGGCTGAGTTTACAGGAGCTGTCCCTGAGTGAGGGGTGCAAGATTTGGCTCTGCAGCAGAAAGGCCAGTCTCTGTGCTCATTTACATACATGCATAATAACTTCACTTACATGAGGCACTTCACTGAGTTCAAGTGTCTGGGAAGCAGCAAAGCACAATGGTGAGCTCAGTGAGCTCCTCCTGTGAGCAGACTTACTGATACATATCTAAGTCAGCAGGGTCAAGCCCTCAGAACATCTCTGGAAGATTCTGAACTTTCCAGTCACTTGAATTCAGGCAGCATTCAACATCTGCCTCTGGACAAGGTGTCTAACACACCCCAGGAGTCACGTCTCCTAAACACAAACACACTAAGAACATAAAACTTACCAAGATGGTAGTGACTACTATAGTTCTGTTCTCCACAGATGAAGTGTCATTAGAGGGCAGCTGATCTAATGCTGGCACATATCTTTCATATTCATTCCAATAACCAGCCTAGAAAAATAGAGATTGTTACCTCATTACATGCCTTTACAAGGACCCTGCTACCTGAACTTGTAAGAGCAACGTCAAAACCTATGGCTTTGTAACATTTCTCCTTCACTGCTTTTGTCATTAGGGACTACATTAGCTTCACATCCATTTCCTTAAAGAAACAACGTTCTCAAGCCCAGAAGCAAATCGGCACATGCCAAATCTAAGTGAAAATATGTATTAAATTCTTCCTGTCTCTCTCCCTGTGCCTGTGGAAAAACCCCCATATATCCACAGCATAAGAACATACTACAGACAAGAAAATAAACTGCACAGCATTCTGAGAAAAATTCTCAGATTTTGCGATTTTTATCCAATAGAGCCCCTGCAGACCCGAGCTGGCTTTAGAGCAGATGCACAGACATTGTCAGCAATGCAGGCACATTATCTGCAGTGTGGAACACAAAACCCTCTGTGAGCACGAGGTGACTTTATCAGCTGGCTGGTGCTGACCTTTGCCTGCATCACTAGGCTACCACAATAGCTTCTGTATTTGTGCACAACACAGAAGTAACACTGTTCCCTGCACTGTACACCTCCCTGAGTGGCTGGGCCATGTTTAGAGGCATTTGGTTATCAAATGTGCAGAAATGTTTAAGGAGTCTCAGTGGTGATCAAGCAGGTTAAGAACCCATCTCCAGGTGAAATCAGGGGATTGAAGAGACTCACCTACACAGATTCTTCTCTCAGTACTTTTGTGACCCTGTCTACCTAATTATTTTTGAACATCTGCCTTAAACTTCTTTTATAACGCTGATCTAGGCAACTATCCCACTTTGGATCTATACTTTATTTAGGAGACAAGAGAATTAATATAAAATTCTAATTAAAACCAAACTTATTTTCTGTTAGTTTCAGACAATTTCACTGGTTACAGCTTCTCAATGGCTCAAAAGCCCAACACGGAGAGGGAGGAAAAGAAGGAGAGGAATTTAGAAGATAGGGCTAAGCACAGGACCATGAGAGCAGGTATTATGCTTGGCAGTGGAAAAGCTCCAGAAGGATTTTAAGGGAAAAAGTTGTGTTAGAAGTTGACATAGAAACAGTGAAGATGTTAAGCAGCGTGAGTGGTTTAGCCCAGGGACTGAATATAACAAAGTTCCTGGGACAGGGAAGACAGCATGAGGGGGGCACTCCTCAGGACCCTGTCATTACACTGCACCTCTGGTATTTTTGAATTTCACTGGTTTGCTGGAATAAATATTTGTGAAGGTGTGAAGTCTGGATCCATGTCTTGAAACTCACCTTCCTTGATCCAGCAGCTTTCATTTCATACACATCAATTGTGTAATTTGTTCTCCTTCCATAGGTGTCAAACTGGATGTTCCCTGTCATTCCTTGAACTTGCACCTCAAGGGAATAAACAGAAAAATATTTTAATAGAAGATTCACTTTATTTTTTTATCTATCTGACACAGCCAGTTGTACTGGCTCAAAACAACCCCAGCCCCATTCTCTGAGTTGCAGCTGTAGGTATTTGTTAGCACCCAGCTGGTGAGCCACTGCCAGAGTGAGCTGCATGTAACTGAAATTAGCCCTGCATGTATGTTAAAAGTAAGAAAGACTGATTCTGATGCTTGGTCACGCTGGGTTCACTGGTACAGAACGGAGCATCAGCGAGGCACAAGCAACAATTAGTGCAGTTAAACCCCTGCCAGTCTGGCAGAGAGTGATCTGCAGCACAGACCAGGATGGCATGTCACTGCTCATTCTGGGAAGTGCTTTATTTTAACATCACTCCAAGTGCAGGAGAAAGGAACAAATGTCTTCTCTGAATGAGCACAGACAATTGTCTCTACTGCTTACGGAGTTTTGGTCTCAGTCAGGATGGATGGGTGTACAGACGGTAAATCATTATCATTACCTACTCACATGAATCATCTGAAGGGGATGTGTAAAGTACTTTGTCTCAAAAAAAAGCCTTTCTTATTTCCCTGGATGAAAGGATGAGGTATTTTTGTCACTTATCAACACCGACAAGCTGTCATCTCGAGCAGAAAAGGTAACAGTCTCAAACTTCAGTAGGGGCAAATTAGCTTTAATATTTAGCAAAAACTGTAGAAGTTACAGGAAGAGGTGATGCCAGACTAGCCAAAAGCAAACTGTTCAGAGCTGGTGACTGATCTGCTGTTCACTGTTTAGAGATGAGGAATTTTAAACAAAAATTCCATGGACTCCAAATTATCCAGTGAGGCAAATTCACACTGACTTAAAACAAGGGAGTTTCTTTTTATCAGTAAGTGGATTTGAACCTTCTTTAAAATAGTTTATATCACTACAGGGGCTGGAAAAAATCAGAGGTATTCCTGTCTCCAGAAAGCTAGAGAGATGAATTTCACTTTGAAAACCAAATCTGACCCCAAGAGGTCCTATCAGCTGCGGACTGAAGATATTTTATTCATCCTTTGAAGTTCATCACGAACTTTGTTTTTGCTTTGTTTCCCCTGAGGAGCTGCAGCTGTTTGTGTGAGCACAGATGCTCTGTGCACCCGGAGCAGGACACAAGCACCACAGAACTGCTGCTGCTGTTCTCTGGTGTTAGCTTTGCCCTTACCATTTTCAGTGCTCTCTCTATATCGATCCCTTGGCTCCAGGGCACAGCAGGGTTGGCCAGGCAGTCCCCGGCACTGCCCCTCCTGGACACATCCACACGCTGCCTCCGCAGGTACCGAAAGGCCTCAGCGATCACCAGCACTGCATCGTGGGTCAGGGCAGACGTGTACTGCAATCGGCACAAGGAAAACATGGAACATGCAGCTGCAGACGGGCCCCAGCTGCAGCACACCAAGGCCCCCCTTTGTTAGAACAGAAAAACCGTGCTTGCACAGCCTTCGCTTGCTCTCTGTCTTTCAGCTGCTGCTTTGTAACAATCCCATCTATTTCACTTAACACATCAAAAATATTTTCATTCTGTACAGCATATAGCAGCAAAATAACAACACCAGTTCAATTTAATTGGAAACTTGCTCATCTAGATGAGCTTACTACAAAATTCTGTAATGCCAAGCTGGACCATACTGATACCAAAGGAAAGCTCATATTTGAGTTTTTGCTTTACTTTTGTTTCATTTTGTTTTGAGTAAGATTGCCAAGAGAGCTTTGACTTGAAGTTAACATAAATCATTTCTGTTTGGATCACAATCCTGATTAGGTAGCATCTGTGGCAAGGAACAGATAAGATTACTTTCCTTAGAAAACAGCTACACAAGCAAGTAATCACAAAATACACTTTAAGCATTACATCACCTTGGTAATTCCCCATCTGCCTTCCCTCACTCCATGATAAATCTGCAGACCATTGTAAGCTCTCTGTGGCAGCAGCTCGTGAAGAAAACCCCCAGAAAACTTAACTTACGTGTTCCTGTTGTCAACTTCGTTCACTGCTTGTCACACGTTACCTGCTGACACCCCCCAATGCTATAAATTTAGTATCACCTAGCAAATGTCATCAAAGAGGTTTTCTGGTTGTATTTTTTCTACATGTATCTGTTGTCTGAAAGTTCTTCCCTCTTAGAGCACCCTGGGCTTTGTACACGACATCCCTGGGTTGCACTGGCATGCCAGCACTCCAGCAATTTCAGGGTCTGTGTAGAGGAGACCCTCTCAGCATGGACCTGCTGGGGGCAGCTGAACGTGCTCAGTCTGTAAGAGCAGATTTCAAGTCCCTTGTAAGGGATCCTCAGCACCTCCACATCACTTGTAAGACAACGAAGGAAAAAATGAAGAATGGAAGGTGCACCTGCCCTTCTTTTGGCTGTCACGATCCTGCCTCCTGAGGAGCCTCGTGCTGCAGTTCAGGCCACAACACCTGCTGCCCACGTGCAATTCAGAGAGGCAGAAACCTGAGCTTCAGTTCTTGTTCAGCTACTCTCTTTGTGGGTAAGATTTATTATATTCAGAAATTAATTCTATCCTGTAGGGCAGGATAACACAATTGGAGGTTCTGCATTTCTTAGAACTGAGTATTTATCTTACTGCAAGTTCTTCAGTCTGATAGCAGGCCTGGGAACTCTGCACAGAACAAGGCACGTCTGCATGTGCAGATCAAGAGAATTGTGTCTGCCAAAAAAGAGTGCAAAGGTGGGGCTGTGAAGCAGGTTACAGAGCAGACATTTCACTGAGCTTTAAATGACAGCAGCTTATAAACTTACTGGGAGTGGGTGGTGGTTCCTGCTCTGACTGTGCAGCACAGGCACTGATCCTGCCCACATCTACCTCTCCCTGTGATGCTTTGCAATAATCACTCTCTCCTCTTTTAGAAACTCAGCAAAGGTTATACCTCACAATCCACACAGTAATACAGAACTGGACAGCAGTTTTAAGGTATTTGTTCCTGTATTAAAAAAAAGTCTTGTAATAGCTGTCCAATCTAGCACTACATAAAACTTACACACTGATAATTTTTTCAGCAGACTGCGTCAATTGTCAGTAACCTTAATGCAGTCCCTTCCAAGTCATGCCAAGAGAGCTATCTAATTTTCTACTTTATTTGAATTCTACTTATAAATGCATGAGCATGCAAAGAGAAAAAAGAGAGAAAGAAGGGAAAGGCTGATAAAATGCCGAATAAATTAAACATCAGGACTTTAATCTCTAGGCAATTCTATTTCCTAATCAAAAATATTGTACATCAATTTTTAAGTACGCTTTTTGTCTGATTGACAAATACCGTGCACACTTCTATAATGAGCTGTACATCTGTGGAAAGGTAATGTAATCTTTGTGTTTCTACCATATACTTAAGATTCTTTTTTAAGGAGGGAGAATAATTTTTTCCTCAAGGTAAATTGCTTTCAAGTGGAATAAAATCATCTCAGGTTAACTTTGTATATTTCAGAGCTTTTAAGATTAGTATGATACTTATCTTCACTTCTGCATCACTGCTAGAAAGCTTTAGAAAGCAGGACTAAATCCTAATCCACAGGCAACAATACACTCATCTGGTTTTTGTGGGCCTCTGTTTGCCTTTCTCTGCTTCCTCTGAAATGCCAGCAAGGCTGTGGGATGGCGTGGGATTAGGAAAATTTTCCTCCCTCACAGAAATGACATGATCATTTTGTACGTGGAATTTTCTATTACCATTAAAATGGACTAGTAATCCACATTTTGCACCTAAAACCTAACCTAACTAGCCCCCATATCCAGCACAAGACTAACTCCAGAGGCTAGAAGTTTTTCTATCCACAGTGACAGGATTTGCAAGACCAAGCCTTTGCTTCTGAGGAACTCCCACCACAGGGGGCCCTTGTGTGTAACAGCCTCTGCCTCCTTCTTCTGGAAGGGCAGAGAATGTTGTGACATATTCTCATCATCTGTATCCTACTCATGCACATACCTGAGGTTAAAAACTCCCAAAGAATTGTTAAAACCATAGCATGTCCATCACTGAGAGGTTAAAGTAAATACCTTTAATGGTGAATTTTTGGCTTCAGGGAATTCCCTTTCATCAAGTCTCATCCAACGCTGTAGAAACTGTTGAACCATGGGGTTTTCATTATTAACAATCTGGAATCCAGTAATGTTGGCACCTCCATGCATAACTCTTTCTAGAACAATGTCTGTGAAACCCTTGGAAGGACACATGTAGAAAAAAAAAATCATTGTTATCCAAAGCCACTTTCCTCTGGCTCAGTTTTACCTGCTACAGGTGCAGCACAAAAGACACTGCCTAATGTCCCCCCTGTTTGCTGAAAATATTCTGCTAAGGAGACAATTACTATTACAATTAATGGCACAGAATAGAATTTAAAACACCTTCTTGTTCTCTGCAATAGAAAACTTCCCTTTTGGGTTGTGGCAATGTGGTAGGTAATATTTGCTGGTCAGAAAGAAAACAGCAGGGAAACTTGCAAGTACCATTTCCCCTTTGGTCCTGATCATGGTGAAAACTGGTCAAGGACCTCAAATCCCATTTGTACAGGAAAGGGAACACCAAGGTTCAGGGCTGGGAAAGAAGCCCACTCCATCTCTTGGCAGGCAGTTCTCCAGCACAGCATCACTCAGCGTGTCACGTGCAAGCAGAACGGGACGATTCTCTCCCACTCTGTTGTTATTTATACCTGAGGCAGTAAATTGGAGTCTTTTTGATTAGTATGACTTGATTGCAGTCATGTTTATCTGAATGTCAATGGTTACACATACTAAAAGGCAACCCAGAATAAGAACCTCTGTATTTCTATGCACGAGCTAATCAGTGAGATCATGACTGCTTCTTAAAATGCAAAATGATGCATCTTGAAGTCATACAGTACTTATACTAAATAAGGATATTTAAAAATTTGTCTTTTCTGCTTTAATCACACCAAAACATGAATACAGAGAATCTTTGAGTAATTAGGATTGCCAACTAGAAAGTGAGAGTTTTGGAAAAACTCACGTTTTTCTACTTGCAGTAGGCACAGAAACTAAAAAAGAGCCTTCCTGCAGGTTTAATTACAAGGTAAGAATTTTTTATAAGGAACTTAAGTATATGGTGTTTTAAAAGCATCACAAACACCCCTGAAAGTCAATCCTGTGCTCCAGAAGAATCTCTGATACAGACAGAAATACACAGCCTCTTCCTGGTAGGTCAGCACATACACAGGCAAAACCCTACACTCTGAAATACAACAGAAAAGCTAAACAGCCATGGTGGTTTACTTCATAGAATTGCTCTCATCTGCAGCTTTTTACCACTTACATAGAAATATGCTACAATTATTTTTCCTGGAGTGTTTAAATTCAAAATACGTTATATAGAAAATAACAGTCACAAGTATCTAATTTATGAGGATAGAAATTACTGGAAATATATAATTAAATTACTACTTTAAAATTAGCAGAAGACATGACATTTTCTGACAAAAGAAACTGAGCAGAGATGACATACCAGTTACAGTATTTACTGAAGTAATTTCTCAAAATCCAAGTACTCATCCATGCATTTCCACTTCCTGATTAAAGTTTCCACAACCTGAACAGAATATTTTACCCTCTAAAATGCAGCTATAGTTTCCATGAAGAAAAGCTCTTACCAGGTTAGCTAACATGTAGTGATAGCCTCTAGAATGTTTGCCGAGGACTACAACCTGTGTGGAGAAAAACATCACACATTATTCGGTTGTAAGAAGATGACTCTTCACTAGTGGAAAAGAGACAGAGAATGAAGATTTTGAGAATCTTCCATGTTCAATCCACGGGCAGCACCAGTATTCCAGATCTGTGGCATTGCAGACAAGACGTAGTTACTCGTGTTTTTCAAACACAGAGTACAAGAAAGAGGAAATCACAAGGCTGAGAAGACTCTGCTTGCAGAGATGACCTTACCTGGCAAATTCACTCTGTGGTTACAGTGTCCTCCCTACTGAGCAGGGTAATTTTAGTTATCAGTTCAAGCATTTCTGCTCTGGAATAAGGTACTATTACTAATACTGTACCTACCCAAAGGAAACTCCTGTTTGCTCCTTGTCTGTGGAGTGCAGGAGAGGTGCAGGAGCCAGCCAGGCACTCACTGTGTTATTTAACCTGTACCAGCACAGCAGGGCTGGGGAGGCTCCAGGCTGGACAGGGAGCTCCCTACCAGAACCCTGGCCAAGCCTTTTCACATGTGAGTGTCTCAAGCTAAATTCCCAAAGTTACAGGCAGTGACCTTCACTGCATTTTGACAGGTTTCAAAAGGCCTGAAAACCCGTCATTTGCAGCGCATCCAAATGGATACATCTGACCTTACAATGTTTTGTCAAAATTGCTACTAAACGTTATGTTGCACATTGCACTGAGCAACACCTCCTGCCCCGGCTGACCTCACTTGGGCATCTCTCTGTACAAAGTCATTAAATGGAATTGCTCAGAGACAGAAGGGCAGCAGCATGAGCTCAGCAGCTGCATTCTCTGAGGGTGATGGGGAACAGTGCAGACAGCACAGCCTGACCTCTGCCATCCCCTGTGCTCCCCCCTGCAGGAGTGCTTTTGCATAAGGAAGGAAAGCACACCCTGCCCAAGCCTGCACACCTGGCTGCTGCCTCACCAGCAGTGCCACCTGTGCAAGACTGTGCCCTTGCCTGTGATCTCAGAAACACCCAGCCAGTCCCACAGCCATCAAATGGAACAACAGCCACCGCTAAGAATTTAATTTATAATTGTGGTGATTGCATGCATGCCAGGACATAATCCATTCTACCCAGGCTTGCTGGGTTAAAACCAGCAAACACAGTGCTGGCAAGACACACAAGTGTTATTGTAGCATATATCCTACAAGCAGCTCAGGCAGAGAGGTGATGCTTTTGACAGAGAATCACCTGAAAATCTATACATAACCATACAAATGGACTTCATGATCATAGAAAAACACTCCAAATGCTACAATGTAAAAGACAGCATAACCACTTACATCTTTGTTAAAATCAAATGACATTTGAGTCACTGACTTTAGATCCACTGCTGAGCTTGCTTAAGTTCTTGATTAAATTATTAACTTTCCAATTGCCTCTTTGGGTAGTATTGTCCTTAATAGATGCCGTTTCTTTTAAATTCACATTTAATTCTGTAGGAATTTGCATATTTCCAGCAGCCTGAAAATAAATTGTTGTTCAGGTCCTCTTGAGAACTGTATGTACACTCAGTTGGTAGAAAGCATCTGCTTTCCTACACTCACATTTGTTTTCTGTGGAAATGTGCAGGCTTCCTTCAGATCATCTGGTGTGCATGCTATTTGCATACTGAATTCTCTGTATGTTTTTATTTCACCTTAAAGGCAGGTTAGAGAGAAAAACTTATTTAAGAACAACAATTGTGGTTTTAACCTTAACAACAAATAAGAAAGCTTTTACGTTTTTTTTCAGAAATGTGTTTATTTAAGAGAAAAATATCACCACAGATGAAGTTAGTTAGAAGCTGTAAGAAATGCTGGAGCTGCTACAGGCATCAGGAGCAATACTGCAAACAGGAAATGTAGGACTCATTAGCATAGATCAGACCCAACTTTCGTCTCATGTGCTGTCATGTCACCAAAATGGCTCAGTTTATGAAACCTTTGAGAGCTCCAACGTACTACAGTCAAGCTTTAATTCATAAAGCATCTTTCAGAAGTGCCCCGACAGCATTTCTATTCATACAATCAACCATGCTGGCTCATAACTACTGAACTGGATCTTAACAATGTGTTTAAAATTCCCTACACACTACACAGCCATCCTAAATCTTCACAAGTACAACTCTCTTCCTCCCTCACTCCCCAGCCCCTACCAGCTGTCCAGCATGTTGAAGGGAGCTGGGATTAGCGAGCCCAGCAGAAACAATCACAGACATGTGTTACTCCCAGGGGAGCAAAGTGATGGATAAAGCTTTTTTTATGAAGAAGGAAAACAGGAGTATAACAGTATAACAGGAGTATAACAAATAAATCTCATCAGCTGCTGATATATTGTGAAGCTTATACAGAAAGTGGGATATTGAAGGGTGGTGGTGAATAGAAAGCCAGGATTACAGGGCAAGGATTTCCCAGAGCTACATGTCTTTCCTAAGTTTGACTTCCGAGACTTAATATTGCTTTCACCTTGACTGAAAGAAAAGCTTATAAGATTTTACACTGAACAAAGGAGAAGAGAAAAAAATGGCTGGAAACCATCATGAATAATTCAGGTTTCTGATCCCACATAATTCTTGCTTTGTACATGAGAAGATCATAATGTAAGGTTTGCTATAGAATCAAATGAAGTTTGTATTTTTAATTAACTCTTTGGATATTTCTAATTAATTAAGAGAACATCTAGAGGGAACATAACTAAAATGTATTTGCTTTCAAAATAAAAGTAAAATCTGCTGGTCAGCACCAGGCTTACTTGAAGTACAGACCTATATGCCAGATTGAGAAATTAAGTCAGCATTGGCAATTTTACTTTTCCTTTTGCTTAGGGGAGCTATTTTTCGAATGCATGCATAAAGACAATCTGGTTTCCACTGTGTCAGTAATCATCATAATAAATAGGCAGCTACAAATTTTTGCCTTAGCTTTTAGATTTTTCTTAAACTTCTGGAAGATGGCACTAAGGGTATTAAGTGGCTAATATTAAGTTGATATGAATGATTTTGGTATTTCTAGAGCAGTAACGACAACCCTTTCATGAGGACACTCATGCCCTGATGAGCTCAGAACTGTACACAGAATTTCAGATGCAGCCTCACCACTGCAGAGTGAAAAGGAAGGGTCACCTCCAGTGACCTGCTGACCATGCTAATGCAGTGCAGCCCAGGATGCAGTTGGCTTTCTCTGCTGTGACAGTACAGTGCTGGCTTGTGGTCAGCTGAACTGCCAGGACCTCAAGATCCTTCTCTGCAGAGCTGCTTTCCAGCCAGGAAGCCTCTGCCTGGTCTGCACTGGTGCACAGGGCTGCTCCTCCTCAGGTGCAGAGCTTTGCACTTCCCTGTGTTCAGCTTCATGAGGTTCCACTCTGCTCACTCCAGCAGCCTGTCAAAGTCTTGTAGCACAACTGCTTGGTGTATCACTCCTCTAAATTCAGTGTCAGCAAACCTGCTGAGACTGCAGCCCATCCCACAACCTTGACATCACTCAGGGGTTAAACAGGATTAGCCCCAGTACACTCCAGGTACCCCAAATGGTATCCAGCCTCCAGCTGGCCTCTGTTGCTGATCACAACCCTCTAAGCCCAGCAGTTCAGTCATTTTTAAATCCACCTTCCTGCCTCTGTGGGCTTTAATTTTAAAGTCATTGAAAAATACAAGCTAAGAGGACACGCTTGCACCTGGACTGAGAGAAGGAGCTATCCTGACTCTGTCCTTTTCATACCTGACAAGTGGCAGAAATATGCCACTTTAATGGAATGACAGGCAGAGACCTGACCTGCTGTAATGTGTCTTTCCATTTTGACCATATCTGGGAACAACGAGGCAGTGTTAACTCTAGAGCTCTTCTTTCCTAGGTTTTAGTAAGACAGCAGAAAGAAAAATGAGATTTCCCGTAAAATCAGAGTCAAAAAATTTGTTGTCTTTGTTGAGGTTATTTGTACATTAATTTGGGTTCCATTGTTGCAAAAAGCCCACACTTAAAAAAAGAATCTACTGTTTTTCAAGTATACATGCACATTTCTGAGGACAGGAGAACTTAGCTACCTCTAGTTTGACAGTAATGTGCCTTTACACCTTGCTATAGAAATACAATTATGACACCTTTGCCTTCAAAGCAGTGAGCAAATGTCAGAAGTGATCACACAGTTCTTCCTTTCCCACAGCAAACAAGCAAAACTGATAAATTGACTCAGGGATAAAAAATGTTAACAGCATCGTCAGGATGAGCTATCAGTGCTGATTGCACTTTATGGGGACAGAGGGATATCAAGCACAGCAACAACTGTCTGGCAAGCCTGAATTGTTGTGGAGCACCCTGCCTGCTCACCTGGGCAGCAGGTCAGGTGTTTTCTGGCTCCTACCCCTATTGAAAGCATTTCTGTTCTGAGGATGGAGTTACTTGAAGCTCATCTCAGGAATGAGCAGCTCCTGCCTATACTGGATTGAATGACTGAGAG
This sequence comes from Phylloscopus trochilus trochilus, assembly GCA_016584745.2. Classification (NCBI taxonomy): domain Eukaryota; kingdom Metazoa; phylum Chordata; class Aves; order Passeriformes; family Phylloscopidae; genus Phylloscopus; species Phylloscopus trochilus. The sequence goes on along the minus strand of WQNJ02000046.1, from coordinate 405,701 downwards.
GTTGTGCTGGTACCAGTGGCACTGGCTAATTTGCCTGCAGGACTAAATGAAGAAAGGAGAGGAACAGAATATCAAGGTGACCATCCAATCAGTTTAGTAGAAACTGAAGGCAAGGCCCAGAAAGTTGTCAGTACATCAACAAGACGTTTAACCTCTCTTGAGTGCCATCTGCAAATACTGCAGCTCAGCTGTGTTCCTACCCCTCAGAAAAAGCAGGAATTTATGAATTGCACAGTCTCCTGCCCACTCCTGCAGACCCCTGCTGCAGTGGGGAGCTGCCTGTGGGGCCTGCAGCCATGGCACTGCAGTTCTACAAACAGCACTGCAGTCACCTGGAGACACTCCTGGAGTGTCACCACGTGAGCAGTGGACACCAGGACACAATCATTCCTCACTGTGTTTGCACAGGTCACCCCTTGTCACATAAATTTGCCAGATAGGAGTAAGAAAAACAGGCAGAGAACAGAAAATAAAGCTTCTCCTGTGGGAACAGGTCTTTCCTCATCTAACCAGATATCACAGTAAAAGTAAGGTCCCTTGTAACCTCAGTAGCTCCATTTTACTGTAAGCTTGCAGAGCCCACTCGTCTGTTTTCCAATTTACACACAAGCCTCTGAAGGAAGACCAAATTCCCTTTGAGGATTATAAACACTAGACAAGGTTCAATCTTCTCTCAGTAAATTTTTAAGAAAAGGCTTTTCTGGTGTCACAATTTTCTCTCTTTCTATTCTCTCTTTCTATTCTATTGGCACCACCAGTGCCAATACACGAGGCTCCCTAGGAACCACAATCTCATGGTGACAAAAGATACATCCCAGCTACTGGTGGTCTGCCACTGCCAAACAAGTTATGCCTGTCCTGCCTTTAATTCTGCAGAGACAAAAGCATTTCCACATTCTGCAGGAGCTGCTTCTCTCACACAAGGGGTCAAAACCTTGTGACTGTAACTGTAGTGCAAACCCGAGCAAGGTGATTTATCTCTTCACTTGGTATTAACAGGACAGGAATCTGGCCACCAGGGATAGTGATGCTGTAAAATATGCAGTAAACAATGATTTCATTTATATGAAGAATGAGTACTATATTAAATTTGAGTTAAATATTAAATTAAGACTGTGTTAAATATTAAGATGATGATTCCACACACATATTATTTGTTGCAGATAAAAATAACAGAATATATATTTAACAGTAATTCATCCACCATTTCAGAGTCTTCATGTCCTTTAGAGAATTTCACAAACCCACACACAGTCACAATTGATGTATTTTGTATTTTTGTCCAGTATGTAGACCTAAGATTTTTACTTCCATGCTACTGCCACCTTATACATTTGTGACTACACTTTATAACCAAATCCTCACTTTTCTCTACAGCACAGTATCAAGATCATTTGTTTGGGCATATAAAACATTCCTCAAACAGCTTTTGGCTGTTCTGCCATGAATCTCTCACGGGAGATTCTCTCCTAGAGAAGCGGAATCTCCTAGAAGAAGAGGACAAAAATGTGCTTGGGGGAAGCAGGGAATTGATGCCTCTGAAGCACTTCATTAGGTTTCCCCCCTCTGGCCCCCTTCCTGTGTCCTTGTGTCCCTTGCCTCTCTCCTTCATGACAGTCACATCAAGAGTGAAATTCTGCTTTTGGGCCATCTCCAGATAGATGATGGTTGTACACGTTAGTCCTTGGAGGGTAATTAAATGCAACATCTGAAAGCTGTGTTGTGCTTCATTCTTCCTCCATATGGCTAAAACTTCTTTTCCCATAACTAATCTGACATTTGCTGATGGAAGATTGTGTAGTGGAATACACATTTAATTTGTGCATAAAAGGTTACATCAGAAATTATTTCAGAAAAGAAAGTACAAACAGCGACCCTGGTTCTGAGGGCATGATACTTTCTCCTATTTTCTTTCACTGTGCTGACAAAATTTTCTGTGCCCTGAAAAAAATTCCTTAAACTCATTTTCCTTGATATGACTTAGCAATATTGTCAGATTAACTAATCTGTTGGCACAATTACTGTTAAAGGACATATTTGACTGCAAAACATCAGATCAGAGCACACAGAGATGAAGAGTTCTATGATCTCTGGTAACTGCCATCCATAATCACAATTATTTACTCTTTAGGTAGAACAAAATTAATTAAATAAACTTCCTATCAAAATTTCTTCTTTATTCAGACAGACAAAACAAGTGTTGTATCTCTCAGGACTGCATTCCTCTTCACAACTCACATCCTTCAATACAAAGACCTTCATGTCAAAAATAATCAAAACTTAAACTACCTTTCATCCCTTGAAGCTAGTTCACTAGAAACAAGATCAGATACAAGGGGCGGTTACAACCCCAACAAAAATTCTTTGTACCTATGAAAAGGATACTCAAAATTGCTGAGACCTTTCCCCCTTATTTTGCCAAAATACCTTCAAGAAAAGATACTTGTTTCCAGACAGTTTTCTTCAAGAGATGTGTCATAGGAATTTTTAATTAGTGAATTCTTTAGATTCTTAAGTACGAGTAACATATTTTTTAAAAAATCCAGTTGTGTTCTGGAGGAGGTTTTGCAGCTGTGTTTATGGGAAGCAAATGACTTATTACATATGTTACTTTGCAGCAGTGGTTTTCACACATAGGTAATTTTAAAGTGATAATATATAAATTGTCTACCAGTTCTAGTATATTTTTTGAGAAATATCCTTCCTGGAGAAATGATCATGAAAGATGACTTAACATCCAAGAAGTTTCAGTACTTCTTCAAGCCTCTGTAAAATCCTAAGTTCTCCTGAAATTAAAATTTCACCTAAAATTTCCCACAGAGGCTTTAGATCTCACAGGAATGCCAGAGAAGTTGCTTTCCCAGCAGCACTCGTAGTTACTTTTCCTTCACTCTACAGTGCAAGCAGCTACAATCCCCTGTACCATGTTCCCACCACACCACCAGCCTCCCACACCCTCTGTGTCCTTACTGCCTCCGTGCTCCTCAGCAGCTCTTGGACACCTGCAAGCCCAGATCAGGCACATCAAAACCACCACTATCAAAGCTGACTTCTAGCTCAGCCTGCTTCCCTAAATTTCACACCATCTCAAGTCACTGTCACAGGGATTGCTAATAATAGTAATATCCATTTGTTCTCAGCTGTCCAAACCTCCTGCAGAAGGCAGAAGTGCTCCAGCACTGTCACACAGTTGGGTGGTGTCTCCACCCCAGCACCAGGCAGCTCCTTAGTGCCCTTTGGATCATGTGCCCAAAGCCTGTCCCTTTTGGCTTTCAATTCTGTGGAACTGTACATCCACCCCTTGCAATCACACACAGAAACAATGCTCAGCTCTTCTTTCCATATCCCACAGCACAGACAAAACTTCTCCAGTCTTAGCTGCTCAAAATATAAAAGGATCTACAGCCACTGGGGGAAGAAAGGAAGAAATTAGGTAAACTGAGTCACACAGTTTTCATTTTAAAAACACACAAATTTCCCACTTCCTCCACATTTCCCACCAGCATATCAGAGTAGAATCCCAGTGTTATTCCCTGGAATTGGACAAGAGTCCTTGGAAAAGAATTCTGCTTATATAAACTATTACTGCATGTCAGGATCACTTCAAACTATTATTTGGATATAACCCAGAAGTGTCGCAGTAATTCAGTCCCAGTGCTCACACAAGAATTTTTTGGAAGGGTTTTGTACTGCAGAGCACTGCCTTCAAGCAGACCAAAAATACTGAATAGTAGCCATCCTTTTTTTTTTTTTTTCTTTTTAAGCATTTTCTTTCCTTTTCAAATGCCCTATAAAATTAAGAAAAAAAAATCAGTGCAATCTCCTCTAGGAAAGACAAGGTTACTTTTTCTTACAATTTTTTATTATAAATAGCATTTTACTGTGACTGGAATCGCAGTCAATTTGCTTTGTTCAATGCTTTCAAAGACTTTGAAAGGTTTACTCTGCTTCACTATAAGCAGCACTCTGCAATAGTCTCAAATAATTTGGTGCATAAACCATGAACTGAAAAAGATTATGAAGAGTTAATTTATTTTCACTATACTTAGTTTATGCAACAGGGACAACTGTTTTACTCATATGAGGTAATAGAGATACAGCAATATTTTTCTTTTCTGATTCTTTACATGTATTTTCCAAGGATAGAAGATACTTAGGGTGCTTTTAAGGGTCTATGTACATTGTCGATAATTTCATTTATTACACATTTTGGAAGAAAGAGCTTCCAGTAATATATACACCATTATACCTCCACATGCCTGCCTATGGTGTGACACGAGCAAATTTAATTTAGTAACATGGGCTTTTTTTAAGCCAGGGAACATTAGCTTTCTCTAAAATTATGAAGCTGTTTCCAGCTCACTGGTTGGATACTGTGGGGTAAGTTTGTATTTGAGTTGAGTTGATTGATAGGGCCTGATTCTCTCTAAATCAGATAGCCACATGATAGTCACAGGCTGCTATCAGGCAGAGGAATTGCAGGAATTGCACAGGTCAGAGGGTGGGATCAGAGTCAGGAACCCCAGCTGAAGGTACAATTACAGCCCTGAGGGAGGGACTGGGATGGTACCCCCGGAGTGCCCAGAGTGCCCCAAACCCTGCTGGAGCCCGGAGCAAAGCAGCCCAGCTCTGAGCACCCCTCTGCACCTCCCCTTGGGGCACGTCTCCCCACAGGACTGCAGCTGTGAACCCCAGGGTGTTCCAGACTGCACCACCAGCAGCTGGGCTCCAAAGGCCCAGGGAGGTGGCCCCGTTCTGAAAATCCTGCTGTCTGAACTGCAGTGCAGCTGTGCCCTAGGAGATGCACCTGGGAACACCTCAGCCCATGAGGGGCCCTGAAAAGCCCCAGTGGTTCTCCTCCTCCCCTGGATACGTGATTCAGATCACACTGAAGCCATTAATCCCAGCTTAGTGAGCTGGGAAAAAGACACACACTCTTGTGCAGTTTTTCTTTTACTGAGTTGGGACTTCTTCCCTTGTAAATGAACTGATGAGACACCAGGACTATCGTGCTGTCTCTGGTGATGTACAACGCCTGTTTGCTCAGTGGTACTGTGCTATTACTATTCATTGTGATAGTGTGTTTCCTTCCTCTCCCTGCAGTTGGTTCATCTGAATTGTCGCCAAGATGGTTGGTTGCCTTGGAAACTAATTAAGGAAAGGCTTTGGTTAGAAGCAGAGTTTCAAGCATTAAACTATTTGAGAGACAGATGCAGAAATTAAGGTAATGTCTGCTAAGATGAAAGGGCTTATCCTTTATGTATAAGAAGAAAGAACCACATTTAAACGCCAGGACTGAAACAAAGCAACTCATACACAAACTGATTTTTAAAACCTGGAAGAGATGAGTGAGTGAGGGGTTTCAAAATCAGTCAGGAGATTAGAAGAGGTGACAACGATTCCCAAAGCTATTAGAGATGGAGAGATGGACAACTAGGGAAAGACAAAAACTCAGGGGATCCCATACTGAACAAATTATAACCACTTCTCCCTTTCCCTCAAATACTCTGCGTCTTTAAAACACTTCTTGTGGATGTTGTTTTTGAAAAATGCCTGCAGAGCTAATGAAAGACCAAATCCTCTCCTGCAGTGCAGGTATGGCACAAGAAGCATCCACGAGTACATCTGCTCCCAAAGCTCCCCACATGCAGCTGGGAAAGGTGAGGGCCAATGGCCCCCAGGAGCCTGCACCTGAGCTGTGGCCACAAGGTAAGGATGGTAAGAGGGTAAGGATGGAGGGTAAGGATGTGAGAGCTCAGGCAGTGTGGACACAGAATAAACAGTGAGTGGGGCCCTCAGAGGGCTCAGGGCAAACACTGCACCATTGCTGTGCACTGAAGAGCTGCACACAAAGGTGAACTGTGCAGCAAATTGAGCTTTGACAGCTACCTATTAACTGAAGTTCAAGGCAAATACAATCTCTGTATGAGCACAATGACACAGATTTAAATATCATTTCCAGGATAATGGCTGACTCTATACTTGCAACAGCATAACTAAACAAAGACTTTGGTTCTCTGTATGTTTAATGGCAATGCAGAGGTTGACATATAAATACAACTGTAACAGCAACTGCATACTACAAATATTGTGGTAAAACTATGCAAAGTATTAAAACCAGATGCATGTGTGTGCATTGGTGTGTGCATTTATATCCCATAAATTATCATAAAACAGAAAAATAAAAAAAATCAGAAAAATAAAAACTCTTAACGGTGACTTCAGGTTCATACGCCCCTGGCACAAGAAACAAGAGTTGCTTGGCAGCAATTCTCTACATACAGCAGCCTCCACATTTACAGTGAGATGTTTCTGGCATTAATTATTATTACTACTGATCAGATACATTTAAAACTGTGCTTTAATGTCTCTAGAACACTTTTAATCTTTGTGTGCCATTACTTCAATCATTCTGCAGGATGACTAATAATGCTCTGATAAATTCCTGTCATTTGGAACCTGGCTTGTTTTATGAAATCTGGATGATGGCTTTGGAGAGACATTCCTTTTTACAAGCTAGAAATTCTTTCCTCAGTTGTGTGTGAAAGGTGCTGTATGTGGGACAATTAACCCAAGATGCTACTCACTCTGCTTCAGCAATTCATCTCCTGCCCTTTCTGATTTTCACAGCTGACAGGAGCAGGCCCTTTAAGGCAGATACAGCTGTCACTTCTGACTTATGCCCATTCTTACTCTTCTGCTGGCTATGTCCAGAGGGTGCCTGACCTAAGAATTCCCCTTTCCTCCCCATATGCCCATATGGACCTGGGAGCTGCTGAAACTCCCTGGGTGTGAAGGGAAAGAAGTGACCTTTCATTCTGCTTCACATCCTGGTTTCAACAATACTCATGGGTATCTAATGAAGAAATGTCCTAAATTTTAAGTTTCTAGTTGATTGGAAATGTAAAAATGAACTGTACCAGTTTCAGAGTGATGTTACACAACAGTCTACAAAGCAGATACTCTCTTGGAGCCCCAGCTGAACCCCCCAGCTGCAGACAGAGGATAAAATCAGCCTGTGACACGGCTGTGGCCCTGAGCCCTGCAGCAGACAGCGGGCACACAGCTCTGCAGGGCTGCTCCGAGCAGGGCAGTGCCTTCAGAGGACATGGCACTCTGGGCTTCAAAAGCAAAGCAGAAGCTGAAGCTATTCACAGCTCTGCTTCGAGTGTCCCTCTGTATTTGTGGGCAATTGTATTGCAAATTGCTCTGGAGAACACAGGCAAATCCCCACCAGAGCATCTGTTTATAATGGAACACATAACCCAGGAAGTTTACATGACAGCAGTCTTGAAGCTTTTCAATTACATTTTTCCGTGTTGTTATTTCTAATGACCGTTCATCAACCCAGTGCTGCAGGTCTGTGTTTATTCTTACAACACCTTAAATGTGAGAGCTGCTGTGCAGTGAGCTCTCTCCTCTGAGATCTGAGCAGCTCTGCAGAGAGATGCAGCTGGGGCTGTGCTGAAAACCTGCACACCCCATCCTAATCTCAAACTTTCAGACTCGAGGGTTGTCACAGCCGGTGCGTGCACAAGCCAGAGTTCAGTCAATCAGATTACCCTTCTTAATCCCAGAGACGCTTCACTTGAAGCTGTCTTTGGCAGTCTGGCTGTCACTGTACAACTCTGGGGACTGCATTCTCTACTGTAATATTGCTTTTGCTTTGTGAGATGCCTTCACTTAATACAGACACTGCCTTGGAGTTTGGAGATAGTGTCCTTTCGATAAAAGCATGCAGGCTCTGGAATAAACAGGTCTTTTGTAAAGTTCCACCATTTTGATCCTGAATGGAGTTTCTTCCTCCTCATTTGCCCTCAGGAGATTTTCTTTTAAGTGGACATAAAGCCACTCTGGTCTGAAATACAGCTTATTATCCTGGGAATAAGAAAACCATATTTCTTAACTCAAAACCATGTCTCTAAATACATGGTCAAACAGGCTAAGGCTGAGTGTTAGCTCGCAGAAGAAAATGTTCTTCTGTTTATGAGAACAAAATTTTATATCTATCTGTGAAGAAATACAGACTATTTTAGCATCAAGGGACAAGAAGTGTGGGGAGCTTATGAATTTTGCATAAGTGTTGCTATCTGTATGCCTGAGAGGCCAGTAGCTGATTGAATTGGATATAGTTTTGTTGTGCAATGGGGATACAGATCCAGATGCACAGTGGTTATAGAACTATAGGGCAAGGGAACAAGCAGATGGCAACTTACAGAATAACTACTGATTTCTCTGCTTCCCTCTGTTCTACAGCTGAAGAGGCTTGAGCAGGGTATCCAGCTCCAGGACAAAATATAAGGCCCGTCACAAAATTTTCTCAATGGGGAATGAAAACAGATCAACCTGCAGTATGAAATTTGGCACAAAACAGGTTACTCAGGCAGAGTAGCAGCTGGGGTGCCCTCTTTCCTGACCTTATATTTACAGCTGGGAAATCAGGTACCAGACAGCCCTGAGAAGAGAGAAATACATCATATGACGGGTTACAGGTCTTGGAAATTTAGGGACATTCGCATGTGCCATATGCTAAAGGCATATGGAACATTTAAGGTCACTGACTCACATGTCTGTACATTGCTGGAGGAAGGTACAGAATATTCCAGAATGTCCTGAAGTCTCAGAAGAAAATCCCCAGATGTGTAACTGTCTTTGGATGAGCCTGAATTTTTGGAAGAGATGTATAGCCTGGTCTGAACGGGTTGAAAAAAGGATCAAAGGAAGAGAAGTGCACACATCAACCAGCCTGACAGAGGAAAAGAGGTCACTCTTAGTGAATCCCAGCACTAAGACAAAGCCATGATACATGGCTGCTGAGCAGAGCACTGACAAGCCTGCTGAACGGGCTGGCCAACAGCCCAAAAGTCTGATAGCAAACTCAGTGCGTGTGTAGACTGTTTAGTGCTTTACAGTCTGTTTACTTCTGCTATGACTTTTCTTCTTGAATAAGTTCTATTTAAGCCTCTGAAACCCAGGGTCACTGGCAAATGCTGCTGCTGACTCAGAGAATGAAACAGCAGGTGCCACTCAGTAACCACAGGAACCCCTCTCCGGAGGGAGGCAGCGCTCCCTGAAGCCGAGGGGAGGCTTGAGCTGTGGAGTTCTGCTCCTGGGAGGCCAGAGAAGGGAGAGGCATGGAGAGGCAGCTGGCTTGAGGCAGCCTGCAGCAGCCCTTCTCGGGACACAGTTTGTCCATCAGTGCTCTGACACTGCAGTTCAGACAGGCAGAGTGTCTCGGCTTCCTTTTGTTCTCTCTGGGAAAACAAACCCACCTGCAAAGTGCATCAGCAAGTAGTACCAGGCTCAGACGTTGCTGCTTCTCAGCTGAGCAGCCTTCCTAGACTCCACACACAGCACTGAATTGACTTTTTAAACTGCAATAAAACGCTAGATTTGAAATATGCAAATCCAGACTTATCTCTCCCCTCAATAATATGCTATCAGCAAACACACTTGGCTAAAAAAAAGACGACTCTCCATTCCCTTGAGAAAACTGGATGGATGGATTTAAATATGACACATGTTTGCGAAAACTTTTAACTACTTTATGAGAAGATAACAGGGTAAGCAGAGGAGATGGAAGGAAAAGCCTACAAACAATAATTGCTCAGCTATCAACCTAGGGTCCATCCACCATTACTGACTTTCCCCTGCAGAAATTTAAGTCACTGCTTTTCAGTATCCAATTAAAAAACCTCTGGAAATTGCTAAATATTAGAAGATATTTTTAGCATCGGGGCACCAGCATGTAGAATCCGGGGAAACTTGGAAGTCCCAGTAGCAAATTTTTACTTAACAGATGCTAATCACGTTGACAGAAGACAAGAACCACACATTTAACAAAATTTAAACTTCACTAGAGTTGAATTTAGTATAGTAGCAGAACAAAAGAGCCACCAGGTTTTTAGCTATATGGTTTGCTTGGTACACAGCTTTCCTTTTAGGTACTGAAATGGTTTGACTTTTTTCCCTCTTACTTAGACAACAAAAGAAAAAATGAGAACAAATGTAAATGAAGTCAGATCAAACAAAAGGCCCGCTTCTCAGCTGAGAGTGGGCCCAAAGAACTCTAAGCTTGGCTCAGGAGTGCTCTCCTGCAGCATTTTCAGAAGAGTGGGCTGTGGGTAGGTATGATGCTTTGCATCTTTTCCAAGAACATGAACAAATGAAAAGAAAAAAAAAAAAAAAGAGAAGCTTCTTACACTCTTCAGTATGAATTTCCCTACAGAGAGCACTCACCATATTAAAAGTACAAGCATGAAATGCAATGCTGTGTGTTAGCATCACAACCACACCAGTCAGAGCTAGGGACCAACACAGCTTGTGCCTTGTTCTCTTGAACACCTCTTTCCTTGCTCTGTAAGTAGCAGCTATGGCACCTGGCTGTCCCCACAATCATCCTCAGTGATACACCTCAAGGCTTGACAGGAACTGAATATTTTGAGAAGGAATGCAGTGAACTTATTTTTTATGCTTCCCAGGGTATATGGCAGTGAGGTCAGTTTGTTGGTAGTTTACAATACAACATTTCTGAGAGATATGCTAATGCTTCATGACATTTAAATGTTACTCTTGATCTATTCCATACCATGAACCCACAGTTAAATTGAAAAGTGGCAGTAATCAGAGAGTTTTTTGGTCTTAATGCAAGTGAATTCCCACTTGCCTGTGAATAACCAAGCAGAGTGGATTTGGTGCCACACCAGCAGCAGCTTCCCTGTGAGCCAGGCAGCAGGAACTGTCCTGTCTGCTTCCAACAGCGTCTATCTGTTCCTACAGCTCTGCAAGCACACGGCACAGCACAGCCAGGGGCACAGGGGGCAGCACCCTGGCATGGCCAGAGGGTACGGCCACTCCTCTGGGGCAAAGCCAACACTGGGAAAGCCATGCTCCAAAAGCATCTTCACCCACAAAGGTGCTTAGATTCCATCATCCACAATTTAATCCTGTCAGCAGCGCTGGCTGTGCAGAGGGGAGGGCTTTATGTACCAAAATGCACTAATGAATTGTTTGGACTACCAGCTGAATTTTTCATTAGCAGGGTTTCCTTCTGGGAATTCTTTAAGATGATTCTGTGATACTTCACTGGCTTTTTATTTCTTGTTTCATGTTCCACTTAAACAACTGCACCTGTCTTGCAATCCTTACAAGCAGCCTCGATTCCAGTAATGTTACTCTGGCAGCTGAACTCTCAGATTCCTTACCTACTTAAAAATAATTCATTATTAACATTGGGGAAAAAATACCACAGTGACGTTTCCCGGTAGGTTACATGTAAGTGCTGCCACTAACTATGAGCATCACTGGAGCATTTTAATTTTACTAGGTAACTGGCCACTTGTTGGGACTCACATCTCAAAGGATACTTAATAATCTCTAGAAGTAAGCAGCTCTGGAAATATTAATGATGTCTGTCACAGAGAGATCACAATTTCTGAAAAGCAGATACCTGTTCCAAAATGGTGTTGATTCTGTCTACTTCACAATCAATTAAGTATCTTTTTTCTTGCCGTCTGTCCATCTCCTCTATAATTCTTCTGAACTCTTGAACATCTTTTATGCTTCCTACAGATCTGGCTGTCACTTGCCAGTTGTTCTGTACTGCTGCTTCCATAATTGCCTGGAGAATGGAAAATCCTGTGGGGGAAGAAACAATATAACCATTTACAAGCAGAACAAAAATAAAAACTATTTTGAATGTTTGACAAAAACTTGTATCATCTAAAGGGACACAGACTAGCTGAGAGCCTGCAAATGGTTCGCTGCTTGAGAAAACAACAGTGTAGGGACCAGCTCCTTCTTTCAGCTATGCCTCTGGCAAAGTCACTGACTTCAGCAGAACGTCTTGGTGCTATATTACTGCAAGGCATATCAGAATCTCTCCAATATACCAATATATTATGATCCTCTCAGGGATGTTTATGGTCATGCTGGGGTTTGTGCCAGTTGAGAATAGGAGCCTGCAGCCATTACTTGGGCAGAAGTCCATCAGCCTGAGGAGCAGGACAAAAGGGGTGATTTGCCTGTGCAGACTGCAGCAATGGGTCATTAAGTGGCAGGGATCCAAGCACTGCACAAGAATGTCAATTAAGTCATTGTACGGTCATTGGAGCCACAACTACAAGCGAGTATTTTACTGATACTCACTTTGATTTCAGAAAATGCTTTTAAATATGGAGTCTAGCAGCATGAACCACACTTTCAATGTGTTCACTAAGGTAATACCAACTCATTTAGCATCCTCAACACAGGAGAGGAGCAGCACAGAATGACCAAGGACTGCACAGTGAGAAATACAGAGGCAAGCAGCATTTCAGCCTCTTGTGAACAGCCGTGCCTCGGCGGAAGGCAGCACCCAAGTCAAATCCCTAAGTGAAAAGTGGTTGAACTAAAGACAGAATCTCGGTCAAGTCATGCTTATGTAGGAATCATCAGATATTGATTTGCATCCCTCTATTTTAGTATCTAGCTGGGAACCTGTTTTCATTCAGGAAGTTTCATTTTGTGCATAGTCCTAATTGTTTCAATTCTGAACAGATGCCAATCAAAGACAGAGGTCATCTACTTCAAGCACACCCAGTAGTTTTCAGTAGACTTTTATTTTACTGAAGCACATCCATGTGAGTGCTGTTTCCGTCCAGATAATTTATCTGCAAAACTTTCAGTCCAATTATTTAGTCACACCGTGGATTTCTTATCCAGCCAGATTTGAAAAGCTTACACACAACCACATAAACATACAGGATCAACAACCAATTAATCATGCTCTGTGATAACCAGTTCTGTGAAACCAAAAGGGCTTTGAGCTGCAGAGGAACAACACGTTCCCTGCTGAGAATCACACCAACAGCTATTCTGAACTCAGACATCCTTGTAGAGGTACAACAATAACAAAGAACTTGTGCTGCAGCCTGATCTTCCACAGCTGCTGTAAATCTGTAGTGGCTGGCTGAAGCCAGAGGAGCTGCACCACTGCCTCATTACAGACACAAACAGGGAAGAATGATTTTCTGGATTACAATTAGATTATCATAATTTACCGTGTGACTTCCTTAGGTCTCACTCAAATGCCCTCACTTTCCCTGTGCAGCCTCCTTGATTTTTAATGCTTTTCTTTGTATGAATGCACTTTACTATCCCATGAAAGGAGGTGACAATTAATATGTACACTGGTTGAGAATTCTTTCTGGCATCTTCTTTCCTCTGAGACTACTGAAAGAGAGGCATTTACATATGTATAGTACAATGAACTCAGTCTTCCTTAACATCATATTTTACAAAAATGGTTGTGATGTCTGTGACAGCATTGTGATTGCATTACATGTAGCAGGAAGATCTAAGCCTAAGATACTTTGCTGGCTGCAAATGAGGAATTTTTATGTGGAAACATAAATACCACTAATGAGGATTTACAAATGCTTTGTGTACAAAGATGTACTTTTGAAAAGACATGATTCCACTCAGTAACAAATATTTACAACTTTGTTTCATCATTCATATAACATCTAAGTATGAACTTTGAGCTTGCTGTAAACAACAGTCCGTAAGTCCAGTTTTTTTTTTCACTCCAGACTGAACAAATTAGTTCAAAATATTATGAAAAACGGACACTTCAAACATACCTGTAGCTCTGTTTTTTGCTAATGACACATACAAAGCTTCTGAACTATATCAAGGAAAAGAAAAATGAATATGCTGGAGTGAAGATGTCATTGGTTGACTGCCATGCTCCCAGTTTCAGTTAACACTGAGTCAGAACTTGCTTTGTCAAACCTTGAATATCTCAGAAGTAAGTTGGGGAATCTTCCTAATTTTGTGCAATTGCATGTTTGTGTGGGTGTGAGTACATGTGTATTTTTGTATGCATGTGTATTAGTCAGTGGTTACCATTTGAAGAAAGAGAAGAGCAAGGTTACTCAGCAGCCTTTCTCCTATGCATGAAAATACAATTACAGTAAACTAAGACCAAAAAGTTTCAGAGCTTTGTAATTTCTGTCTTCTCTGCCTCCTGTTCCTTCTTGTCACATCAAATCTTTACAATCATAGTCCCCTCTACCCTTGCCAGTTCTTGAAATCCTCCCTATGGGCACCGCCTGTGCTGTGCCAGCTCCTCACTCCTGGGCTCTCTCTCACCCTTGCTCTGAGAAGAACCATTTGTCCCTCCTGCAGCAGCTCGCTAGACCAGTCCCCTGATGACCTTTACAGAGCCCATCCTCCTGGTTTACTAAAGCTTGGTTCAAACCCCCTGCTCTCAGGAAAGCAGCATCTGCATCCTCACTTGTTCCAGTCTCAGGTCTCTCCCCATGGCTAATGCCCTCAGTGCCATTTACTGCATTTTACATCGTTACCCATTATGTGGTATTTCTGTAAACAACATGTTCCAGGCTCCAGCTGTACTTTACCATTAAAAGAGCTGTTACATAAGCAGTATGATTGTTTAACTAAAAGGACCATTTCATCTTGAAATGTGAACTTTTCTTTCTCTTTAGCATAACAATGCAAGCTGTGCTATTTTGGGAGCACTGCTTGGGTAATGGACAGGGAAATTATTTCCAATGTTACAGCACTGTCAGTGACCAGGCCTGCCCACGGTGCTATTCCACACCCTGCCCTCAGGACACACATCTGTGACAGCTCCTCAAGAAATGCTCACCCCTGAGCACCCTGGAGGTGCAGAACTCTCACAGGTACCTCTCAGCTTGTTTCCCCTAAAGGAGAAGGCAACAGCCAGCCACGGCAACTATCTCCAGTCCAAAGTCTGGTGTGCATCACATTTACTCCAAAAGGCTGAAGAACTGAAAATCCACCACAGGTCAGTGGAGAAGTCATGCAGGAGGGGCTTTCACCAATACTGCCGCCAGTTCATACTACTTCCATCAAGACAGCCAAAAATTATTAGTTAAGGCATGAAAAACTGTCACCTTCCTAGAAGATGACAGCACTGAGATTATCTTGAAACAGGGATACATAATATCATCAGCAAAATTCATTGGCTGGTCATTCTGTAGTCATTAACACCAATACAGACCAAAAGAAAAAAAATTATTTAGACCCCAATCTGACCTTTCAACCTCTTTTTTTTAGTCATACCTTGGACGTGAAAAAGTAGTAGCATGAGAGGCAGGCATTTTCCTGGAAGCACTGTTTCTGAGGTCAGCTCACCCGAAGGCACCACATCCCTTCTCTGCACCATGTTATTAACAAGTTGGCATTACAGATTTAAGAAGAATCTGATCACGTAATGGCTGTGGCCATACTTGCCAGGCCATGTAACACACAGGTTGCTCCTGTCATCTTTGAGTGCAATCTCGTAAGTCAATCTGATCTGCATTGTTAAAAGCTTAGATGATCCAGGCCTTAACATTCAAATATGCCATTGTCTGGCTTATTCTTAAAATACTGACGAATTCAAAGAGCTAGCCCTTATTCAAACAGTCTGCAAAATGATTGGGCTGATTTAAATACAGCAATTAAACTAGACCAAAACAAGTGCCCAGGTTACCTCTCAGTGAGATGATGTAAGTATTTTGAGTTATGTGAACTGAAGCTTACAAAGAAGGAAAACATTTTAAAAAAAATTCTCGCAAAGCAGGGAAAAGCTTATTTGTTGCAATGCTATATCTGTAATTTAACCAATGCAGACAGAATTACAGGATTACATTCTGGCCATTCCTCCCTGAAGCTGGACTAAGAAACAAATTCAGCCAGTATCTTCCTACTTCTGCCAGGGAAGGAAAGTCTGTGCCTCAGTCTTTCTGATCATTCCTTTGATAAAAGCATCCCTCCACTGACTACTAAAACAAGTGAAGAGGACATTTCACTCTTTTGCATCTCTGAAAGCTCATGAAACCTCTCCCACATCTACATGGGCAAAATTCATGTCAGCAGTTTGCTCAGCCATATGAAATTCTATGTGCTACATCACTGAACTTACTCTTGTTTAAGTAACAGCAATCATTAATGTGACATGACTAAACGATCACACTGGAACATCTGTAGTATCACATGAGCCCTTGTAGTTGGCACCAAAGTACTCACTGAGAAAGGTTACCACTTATGTAAATCTCTTTTCCTGGATGTTCTTGCTAAGACCTTGGACCTCTAGCCTCCTACAGAAAGGAAAGAGCACTTGCTCTTCCTTTTGCCTTGCTAAGTACCAATGATCTATGAGGGGTGTATTTTCCTGACACACAGCATGCTTGTGCCACCTGAATGAACATGGGCTCTGATCTGAATACTTGTGTTTTGAACTCTGTATCTGGGACATGATACAGAGATCTACACTTCTGGCCCATGACTGAACGTCAGGGATTTAAGTGTTGAGCTGTGTTTGTCAAGGGCACAGTGAACTCACCAAAAAGGAGGCCAACCAGCCAAGTGATTCCCCATGACAAATACAATTTCTGTGACGCCAGCTCACACGTCAAGTGTAGCAGAGGTCAGTAAGTTGAGATATACTTGGATATTCTGTGTGTTGGGCACTGAACCTAACACTAATTTGAATGCAAACAGATCAACATGTCAGGCACGAGCGAAAAAAACAACTAGCCAACCCCAAAATTCCCCATCATCCAAAATCCCAACACGTCTGTGGGGCAAGCATGCTTCACACAACTCAGCTCCATTTACCAACTTCCTAAGTAGGGGAAGAAGCAAGGAACAAGCTACTAAACGAGTCACCAGGAAGCAATTCAGCAAATGATCAGGACCCTGCAATGCTCTTTCAGTCTAACACACTCATGTTCAAATTATTAAATAAAATAGAGTAAGTGCAATCCATCTGGTTTTGACCTGATCACTTCTAGCTGGTAACCAATACGTAAAGTGTTACACTCCACTACTTGGGTAGCAGACAACCTTTCAGACCAAGCAGCAAACATATTCTAATGATTTTAAAAAAAAATTCTGCTTTTTTCTGTTCTGTAAACCCCTAGTTTCTCCTGTACGTACACTACAGTACTGCAAGCTGTCATCCATAAACAAAGAAATATACACAAATAGGTACGACAGCTTGGTTGAGTGAATGTGAACTTGCCTGGCTCTAAAGGAGAATTTACAGGAACCATCTGGTTCACATTGTTAGGGATGGGATATAGCTAAAACTGTAGAAATTCAGAGCTGCTGAATGCAAGTAAAATACCTTTCTTCCCCCTAAATGGCTCTTTCTGAATCAATTTTACCTTGATCTATTCTTTTGCAACAACCTTGCATCTAACTCACCTCTCATTTTACTCAAGTTTTAGGTCAGTGCAACTACATTGTTTTTGAATGAAGCTGTGCCAGTGTAAAATGAGAGCACTGTAGTAAGGGATCAAAGAGTTCAATAACCAAGGACAAGACAAAAAGATGCCGTAAGCAATGCTGTCACTTCCACAGGGGGACTTATTCATATGACTTTGACAATGTTGCGGGCAAATCTGCTGGTGTAGGACAGACAGGGATACCTCAGTAGAAGGATATGAGCCAAAGCTTATCAAAGGAGCTGTGTTCTAGTTTTAGCTTTGCTATGCAAATCTTTATTTAAGTAATTTTCAAAGGAATAATGACTGAGTGAACAGTGAATTCTGGATACAGATTGGTAACAGAAAAAAGATGGAACCACATCAAAACCAGAGTAGGTTAAAATATAACAGGTAAACAATTGTGTAGAGAAGGCAGAACTAGCACTGAAAATCAGAAAAAGCAATAATGAATTTTGAGAAGTGACAGAAGGTGAAGAGCATCGTGCTGTCCAGTGATTTGTGCTGTAGGGAATCCTGTGTGTAACTGATGCTACCAGAGTTGGGAAGGCACTCTGCCACCAGACAGTGCTGAGCTCTGGGAGACACGGGCTGAGGAGCAGTGGAGAGCTCTCCCAAAGGGAAAACCTCTTACATGCAAATGGCAAAATTGTAAAATTACATTAGCATTAGAAGTAATTAACTTCTAAGCTTTAGAATATCTGAAGAACAAAAAAATAATTAAAATGCCTAAGTACAGATACTTCACCAAGGAAGCTCTGCCGAGTCCAGGGCTTTGTCGATCCAGCAGAGCCCAAACCCTAAAACTGGGCAGCAGGCACGGTACTGTTACATATGCAGTGAGATACACATCTATCTACTCACTTATCAACAGCAGAGGGTCTTGAAAATACCTAAAACTTGGCTTCATATATTCAAAGAGTGAAAAACATCATTTCAAAGTATGCTGTAAACTTAAATATACTGGTAACACAAGTTAACTCTTTATCATGATACATCAGGGGTTTTAACATGAGTGTGCAAGAGTATTGCCATCTGCCTGCTCTTAAAACCATGTTTGGAACTGCTGAGTCTGAAAAGTGGTAAATATTGGTCCTCTGAAGAAACAATCACAGGAGATTATGGTAATCAGACTATGAATTGAAATACATATTCATCACAAAAGAAACCCTGGATTCACCTCAGATAAATGTCTTGGAAAAAAAATAATGCTAGTTCAATTGTCCTCAGACATACTAAAATTATTCTTTCTATCTGACCTTCAGTCAATCATGTTAGAAGAATATTTATTCCACTTCCTAACCTTTATCTGCACTCTCAGTTTTCAAACTACCTGAGCAAACAGATCTTATGCCCCTGAGAATTTTCATTAATAGATGCTATCAGCCTTTCAAAGTCTCTCTTCATCAACATCTCACCCTTTAGTAGCCAGCATTTTAATTGCCCTTGCAGCTGGAATGTGTTTCATATCTCAACCCATAAGTTAATTTCCTTTTATTTATCCTGAACACAAAAAAAGAAAAAAAAAGGAAAAAAAAGCAATCAAAGGGTGACTACCGAGCTTAAAAGTATTCTGAAATTTAAATGAGTTTTTATGGTAATATAAATGATAATTTATGGATCCATATTCACAGTCTGCATATGTGTTTCATTTTTGCCACTCAACTGGCTATTCCTGCCTTGTTTTTGCTAATAGCTGGCAATATGGAGCTTTTATATATCACTGTTTCCTGTATTTTTTAATACAGAGAATTTGAAACAACTTTTGCCTATGATTCTCTCAGAAACAGGCTCACTTCACAGTACAGCAGAGGTAACATTTTCAGATATTCTTCCATTTCCAAAAGTGACTTGGGTAGCATGGTGGGAGCAGGTTTCCAGAGGCAATTAAGATGCAGATGCTGAAGAACCTCAGCAGGTGAGGTATCTGCATTCCACTGCCTTCAGTGACAGGCACACACAGCTCTCGCTGATGTGCTTTTCACAACGTCACTCTCTGTATGCTGAAACCCTAAATACCTCTGAAAGCCCTGTCCTGCCTGCCTTTGGGAACCACTTACCAAAATAGGATATCTGCATCTCAGAGGATACGTACTCTGTGGCCTGCTTAAAAAGTGGCACAGAATTCTCTACAGAATATGCTGTTAATTAGTTATTTCATTGTAACATGCTCAACAAGTGCACAGATAAGGACTGTCTGACTAAATGGGATGTACATCTATCTGAGACAGACTATCAATTGTTAGGCTTGAAGAAGAAAAGGAAGATAGAAAATTCCCCTCTAAGGCTGCAGAGCAGCAGATTAAAAGAAGGGGCTGCATGTAAACCACATACTCTCTGTTTTCATAGCTTCAAACTAAATTGTTCCTAATGTTTTCTCAGAATTGCTTTGTAAAATTAGGCAGCTGTAGCAAACATATCCTTGAGACCAGACAGGCTCAGTACTCCAATTATGTTGGGTTTTACACACAATTATGCTGCCAAGTGCTTATTATTATTTAAAATACTTATGTGTTATTTGAATATTCAATCTGATATTCAGCGAAACAAAAGAACTCTTATTCCATTTGCTTTGATATTATACTGATGTATGACTACTCTTCCATGGATACAAAGCCTCACAAATCTGATTGCATGGTTAGCAAACTAAAACATGCAAGAACTTTAGCATTATCTAATCTGCAGGACAAAACATACAGTAACTGGCACACACAGCTAGAGGCCCAAGCACTGATAGTTCTGATCTCCCAGTTTACCATTACTGCAGTCATTCAAGCAAAGCAAGATTGCACAGAACAATGGAGTCCCTGGTATGAAGAGTGGAAAAGTTGTGTTCTGTGCAAATCAATACTTAAACCAAAAGGTTCTCATTCCATCACTGCCCTCCTGCAACAGGGTGACATTTCTTATCTCCTTCTACTTTTTACCCCCAAGGAAACTAAGTAAGATTTCTTTTAGACTTCCTGCCACTGTAGTTATCTCTGTGCAGGTAAGAAATACAAGTTAAAATCAGGTTGGTCACGCCTGCAAGCCAATGGAGTTGACTTCAATAAGAAGTTTCCATCTAACTTTATTAATTATTAATGTACAGATGTTGTAGGCTCAAATTAGATAATGGATTTTTTTTTTTTGTTTTCTTCTGTAAAGTGTGGTCAGTGGCCACTCTCAAATTTTTGATACCCTGCATAAGTATGTGGGCTTATAACTTCACTTAGTGTTTACAGAAATCTCCCACTAGCAATTGTAGCTTCCTTAATTCAGTAACAAAGCTGGTGATTTTTTTTCAATTGACATTACATTCATTGGAAGAACAGACCTTTAGGAGAGAAAGTTTTACTTTCAAAACTGAAGAAAGATTAAACTAAAAGTTAGGCTTGAAATAGCATGGACCAGATTTCTTGCAGAAAAACTAACATTTTTCAGCTTGGTCCAAAATGAATTTTGCAATTTCTGTTTCACTCAACATTTCCCACTCCTTCTCAGGTTCCACTTGACTTTAAGTTATTCTTTCTAAGCTTTAATTCTGTCAGGCAGGAAGGAAAATATACATTTTTTTACTTATGTTGAAGAGCCTAGTGCTATGTTTTCACAGAATAAAGTACAAATTCCTGGAAAGGAAATGAGAAAATACTGAATAGTAACTTGAGAAGAAGACACTGCACCAAGGAATATTCTGTACAGGACAGTCATTAAAAATCTAAAACCAAGGAAATACAACAGCTTTCAGGTTTCTTTAACAACTATGTCTGTAAAAACCCCTGAGGGATCACAGAGAAATCATTAGAACACTATTTTTATTAGTTTATAGAAAATCAGTTTCCCTCGTGACACAGCAATTTCCACTTTTATTGCTTCTAGACTCTGGTCTCTGTGTGACAATTGAGGCCACGATTCTTCTTACTGTAACTCCCATAAACATACCTCAAGTAAAAAACCTGAAGCTAATTCTCAATTTCCTAGCAAAATGTCCACTGAAGCCTCCCCATTTCCCTCCACTCTACTGTAATAATCTGCAACTGTTTGTTTAAAATAGTTCTCAAGAATCCCCATTGTGACAGACACAGCAGAACTGAGCAGAATGTATTCCCTCCCCACCTTCAGTAATGACTGTAGGTTAAATACAGTAATTAAGTGAAGTTCTACCATCTGACCTCGAGTGGTATAAATCATGACAGTCAAAATATTACAAAGTGGTCCACAGCAGAACTTCTCATTATTGATACAATGAACTCATTGTTCTTAAGCAAACATTTTAAATAGCATCCATTATTCATGTGGAGTACGAAAGATTACCTATCTGGGATTTAGAAAAAAAGAGCACATTTGAATATCAAAAAATGGCAGATTTTTTCATCTTTGATAAGAATGGTTTTGTACAAGTTCTTATCTCTGTGTTACAATTCTGTTGTTTGAAATGGACATGTAAAGAAATTATTTTTAAACACATTAGGTCAAATCGTCACCTGTGCAAATCTGCATAGCTTCACTTCAAAGAAATGCAATGAATGGCTTTTGCTGTGCTCTGAGGCATATGCTGATTTTTA
Source organism: Phylloscopus trochilus trochilus (assembly GCA_016584745.2). Taxonomy (NCBI): domain Eukaryota; kingdom Metazoa; phylum Chordata; class Aves; order Passeriformes; family Phylloscopidae; genus Phylloscopus; species Phylloscopus trochilus. The sequence continues at coordinate 383,917 of WQNJ02000046.1, read as the reverse complement.
CAAAACTGAGAACACTTGGTCACATCCAGTAGCAGTCTGAATTCCCTGCAGTAGAAGTTTTAATGTTAAAAACATTTTGAAGAAACCCAGCCTTTGAGTCAGAGGGAGGTCACTAAAGTCACAGAAATACTATCTGCAGAAGAATGCAAATTAATATCCCATAAAGCAAGAAGATATCTATGCAAAACCAACAGCACTTAAAACTTAAGAACAAATAACATCATTGCTCACATTATCGTTTTATCCATAATTTTCATAGGAGACCCCATAAAATGTTATGAGGATGCAGCTGGCATCTAAAATTCACTATGAGAGACAATGGTGTGCTTATATTGCCTACTGCAGCCAGTTTTTGAAGAAGGTCAACCCAGAGATTACCTAAATTAAATCCAAATTGTAATGGTCTACAGCTGCTTACACTCAGTATGCTATTAATGAAAGCTCAGTGTAGTTCTAGACACTTCAAAATTTTGAAGTCACTGTTTTTATTTATGCCTCCAGGTGTGTAGTTTCACAATAATTTTTTAAAATAATGAAAACTACTACTATATAATTGAAAATGCACAATCAAACAGCCAAGCTGAATACTTTCCAACAAGGGAATGGTGCTTTAATACAGAGATGTTATCCATGGTCATATCAAAAGGGAAGCACTGCTTGCTCTCATATGTTATGAACGCTGTGTGCAGCTGTCCTCTCCTCTGATTTGGAGCATAAGGAAAACATGAAAACCAAATGGGTCACTATCAAATGTCTGCCATTCACATCCATTTTGTTATTGTCTTTGAAAAGTGTAGCAAAGTGGTTCCAGAGAGGATGACTACAATAATAACTACACTAAAACAATACAGATGCACACAGTTTTCACTTACATCAACATATCTAAAACCAGACAAATAAGCGATGAGACAACCCTGCAAAATGCTTCAGGGCATCCAAATCCACGTTAAGATGTGGAAAGTAAGTCTGCTTTTTTATCACTCTTTTTCCTTACCGAAGCAGGACAACTACAACATTGTGATGAATGTGTTCCAAAAGTTTTTCTTCAAACTGTCTCCATGATGTGGAATATCTCTTAAAGCACCACGGACACTTGTGTAACAGAGACAGTTCATTGTAAGGCTTTTTAAAATAGCATAGCATGAAACTCAAACTGTCAGTGCATAAATTACTGCTGCCTTGAGGCTGCAATAACTTATGCATCCTTGTATTCCCCCTCAAACACCTCCCCTTTCAAAGAGAAGTTCAGCTCTCCACTCCCACCCCCACCTCTCCACCACTTTGTGGCAACCATTACAAAGCCATTAAAAATCCACAGGCTTGCCCAGAGAACTGTGTAACAAATGGCAGAAAAAAACCCAGGGGGCTCTGGGGCTTCACTTTCCAGAAATCTCTGTGAAAATGGTACTGCAATAATTATGTGTTTATATAACTCATTATTATTTGTCTACACTCAGGCGTAATTTGATTTTATTCCTTTAATAAAAACTTGATCTAATTTGAGATTATCACTGTCAGTTCATGGACAAACCCAAGTGATCAATAATGCCAGCAGTACTGGGCAATAGGCAATTCTATCTGCAGAGCAATTACTGACACCAGTGTAGTCAGCTGAAAGGCTTGATCTGGCTGAGCCAAACAATGTCAGGAGACCGGCTTCTTTATTTTTCATATCCGTATTTTTGTTTTTTTCTTTTTCATTCCCCTTGAAGAAGAATAAAACCTTATCTTGCTAATAAAAGATGTCCTAAACTACTCAAAGTGTAGACTAATACTGGCTCCTAAAATCACAATATTGCCTTTTTCAAGCAGGGGGGGGAAAGCCAGAAAGAACTAAGATTGCAGCAAATAGCTGCAACAGATCTTTGATCTAGAAACACAGTATCTTCAGCTGTAGCAGCAGATCATGACAGAATCCAGTCTAGGATGGTGTTATGTGTATATAATGCTGCCAAAATATATAAATTGCACTGAAAGGATTTCATACTGCAATTCTGACTTAAACTCATCAAATAAAATTTTTGAGGAATTAATGCACATAGACTGAGATCAATGTACAACTCTGGCATTTCAGAAAAATGAGTGACAATTATGGATCCTTTCAAATGTTTTAAATGGCTCAGCAGGACATAATGTGACTGAAAATTACATTCAATAGAGGAAAGATATTGTTTATATCACACCTCCATCCAACATTTTAGTTTATTTAGTTTATGCATTCACATGAACTAAATATCCATTAGAACCACACGTACTTCTGTATTAACTACTCCACGCTAATTGAAGGCACCCAAGAGTTTTAACAAATGCTTTCCCCATGTTAATTCTGAGACTACATCATTATTTTTATATCACCAAGGGGATCATAGTATAAATTTACGAAGCCATATATAGCTACAAAAATTACAGTATTATGCCCTCAGAGTGACCGACATGAAACACTTTTGCTCAAAAAGACACCTGAAGGTGTCTGCATTATCTGCCATATTTATTTAATGGCTTCCGAGGGTCTAAAATATTCTAAGGTACCCTCAGAAAATCTTTAATTACCAATTTCTTCTCTGGAAAAGTCCTCTTAACTATCACTGTGAGATCTAGACACTTAGGAACAGCTCAGAGCCACTGTGCTTGGACTGCCTTGTACACCAGCCACAAGAACAGGAAAGGAGCAAAAGGGCTTTTCACTGAACAGCCTTTCACTAGGCTGAGACAGAACAGCCAGAAGTGTCTTTTACTTTGCAAAGGGGAAAGAAGCCTCAGTTAAATGCTCACCACACACAGGTGCTGATTAAAAAATGCCACAACTGAACAAAGCCATTTGGATGTGTATTAGGCCCTGGGCAGGAGGGTTCAGTGCACTCATCCTGCTCCTTTATAACCCATTCTCAAGTACAGCTGGGCAGATTATCAAAATGTGAGTTACCAAAAATGAATTACTGCTCTTCTGAACATGAATATAGAGTGGAGAAATAACTCCTAACTTCATAAACAATGGAAGAAACCTTATACAGATATTAGCACTTGATGCAAGTAAGAGTAGTCTTCTTACACCTGGTATGTGCACAGCCCTGACAATTCACTGCATGTAATTATTACTAGCAGCATTGACAAAAATATCCCCTAAGCAAACAACACCTCAGAAGCTCCTAAGAAACCCTACCAACCACTTCTCGTATGTGCTAACCTTTCCAGACTGCTGCTGGTACGTGCCAGCACAACTCTGGGGTGCTCACAGCTCCCCAAGGCCTCCCAGCTCCAGCATCCGTCACTGTGCTGGGGCACAGGACAGACCCGAGCTGTGCCTGCAGCAGTCACAGCTCTGGCTCATGAAATACCTCACTCTCAGGTGTGTCACACCACTCACTAAGCTCCTACACCTTAGGAGCTTAGTGGCAAAAAGCACCTTACTTAGGCTCCATCCCACTCACCTGCAAGGAGCACAGCTGGGCTTCAGTGCAAACCCAGGCTCCAGGGCTGACCTGCCTCCGGGAGCGGTGCCTGAGGAATCTGGCCCCAAGTACTGGAGGATAAACACCTCAGCACTAAAGGGGATACCTCGCTGCTCTAAGAGATGACAACTCTGTTCAGTTTAACAAACTGAAGAGGGGCCCTGAATACTGCTGCTAAGCTGTGCAAATCATTGACTGCTGATTTGTTTCCTTGGGCTGCTGACAACCAAGGTAAAGTCAGAAATACTTATAAGTGCAAAGCAGCAGTCTGTGAACACGATGAGCTCAGGGTGAGGAGGAATAAAACCTCAGGTCACCTTTCCCTCCCGATGATTCTTTGCATCATGAATCAAAGCAAAAGAGGCGGCCAGGAAAAGCTATGCATCTAGAGTTGAAGAAATGAATAATTACTTGTTACTGAGTATAAAATTCATGTCAGGAACTCTAAACTTTTTTTCTTTAGAGATTAATACTTAATCACTTTATGGAGCTATTTTTCATCCCACTGTACTACCACATCTTATATACCTCCTGAAATACAGGCTCATAGTGCTGCCCTACTCTGAATTCCAAGAGGGAGAATTCAAAAAAAAAAAAAAAAAAAAAAGGAAAAGAAGGTGTGATATTAAATATCTCAGGAGAAACAAGAGAAAAATCTATCTCTGTGAGAGAAAAAGCCTTTAAAAATTCCTTAACCTAAATACAATACAAGGTCATTTTACCTGCTAGCTGAGTGAGTTTGTCACAAATGCATTCACGTTTATTCTCCTTCTACAAAGCACTCAAGTCATCTTTATGTTTACTAAAACAGCTGATATTTTCTGGAAAGAAAAAGACATGTGGTCAAACTAGTTTGGTAAATTCTGTGAAGCCTGAAAGAAGAAATTACATCTAAATTGGCCAAGTGTCATAGATGAAGGAAAGTACTGAAGACATAACCAATGGATTCGTTCATATAAACTCCATGGTAAACATCTTAAGTAACTTCAGGATCCTGAGGTTGCATCCTTAGGACCACAGGGATGGATGGACATACCCTGCTTTAGGTTTCCAGACATCATTTATCCTGAACCTCCCCATTCCAGCTCTGTACCCAGAACGTTCTGACTCAGGTCTATGACCTGCTTTCACAGAAGGTCAAGACAGACTCTGACAGTTTCTCAACCACAACTGGATTCACACTCAATGTGGATATGAGGATGCCATAATATCCTTTTTTTAATGAACAGGATGACACACTTCCTTATTCTCCAAGGCTCCATGGAGCAAGACACAGATGCACTGTACATGTGCAGTCACTCCTCTTGTTGGAAAACACTGCTGACAGCAGCGTGTGCTCCAACAGCTTCCAGGGATGCTCAGGCATCGGGCCCGGGCACCTCAACATCAAACTGAGCCCTCTGTGTACACAACTGTTGTAAAGAGGCACAAGCCTGCCATACAGAATACCCCATGAACTCTGTGCTGTTGGTCTTAAGCTGCATCTTGCCAGCACGATACATCTCATGCTGGATGACTTTCAAAGTTGATTCATTCCTCTTGTTCGTAAGCAAGAAAAACGGTTTAAGTGATTACCAGGGGTAAGCTAAACAAATAGCAGCTAATGGGAAAGATCAGGAGAAAAATGCTTAAGGCTCTCAGTCCACCTAAAAACCAGCCAACATCCATTCTCCCACGCAGGGTCTCAGTGTTTGTTTGGGCAAGGATCAGTGAAAGGGCTTTCTTCTGTATCTGTGTACCACAGAGACCAAGATAAAAGGAGTCAGTATGAGGCTTCAGAGATTTCAGAAGAAATAAATGGAAAGTGATCATCAAAAGCTAGATTTAACTGTTCAGACTCAGATTATTTCTGAACATATTTAGGCAGTAAAATCAAACAGTAAAGTAATCCTGAAATATTTCAGTGAAGGTCCTGGCTTGTTTCCTGAATAGAGCTTTGGTTCATACATTATACTGCTGAAAGCAATGAAACGATGTGCCCTAAATAAGTATGTCAAGGTTTGCCTCCTTGTGCCCTAAATAAGTGTGTCAAGGTTTGCCTGCTTGTGAGGTTAAATTATTTATATTTCATACAAACATCTCTTAGCAGTATCTATGACTTGCAACCCTATATAAATACAAATTCTAGGTATTTTAAGATGGTAAAATCACTCATGCCCAAAAGGCTGATAGTGAAAGAAACAGATCATTTTCCTATTGCATGTAAGTAGATGAAGTATGATTGTTCCTTAAATCTAAATGGATATTCTATCATAAGGATCTTTACACTGTGTGTGTTCTCAGTTGTAGCAGAGCATGAAAACCTGAAACTGCACCACATCCTTTCAAGCAAAGCCATGCAAAAGATGCCACATTCTGTGGCCATGCTGCGAGTTGTTTTCTAAAATCCCTAGGAATCCACCAAGTATTAAAGCACAGTCCTTTTAGATTCCATAAAAATTAATCCAAGTTTTGGAAAAAAAAAAAAAAAAAAGAAGTCACATTCTACATAGGAGTAACTTTGAGCGCAACTCTTACTTAATTAAGAAAAAATAAAAATCCATCAATTTAATTCTGTGGAAGCTATAATGAGCCTGGTTCTACATACCACTTCTTTTATCAGCTCCAATCTCATTCTCCAGGGAAAGCAGTACAGAAGTGTCTTGTCCTTTGGCAGCGATAGATAAGTAACCTCATTTTGTAAAAGCAGAACTCTACACAGTTGTTTCTTGTCTTCAGCAGAAGCAGGGAATCAGACCTCACTGCCTTGTACTGAACCCATTTTAAGGCAATTTGATGCCTAACACATGATCATTGAAAAGCTTCCAGTTGTACCTTCCCCCCCCGCCCCCTTTTCACCTGGCATTTCTTTATGCAGCAGAATACCAGGAGGTTTTATATTTAAAAGAAACAGGACTGATCATATTTTCTGAACCTATATTTTGAGACCTTCTGTATCCTTACCTATTCAATACATTCAGGTCAAATGTTTGTCTTTTGGTAGCAGTAAGGATTAAAGACGTAACTGCTTTTAAAGCAGACATTTTCAACTCTCCTTAGCCAAATAACCTGGGGCATTAGATTAACACATCCCTGCCTCAGCCTGCACCTAGCCACTGCTAGCCGATGGAAAAAAAGTTACCCAACAATAACCTTATTTGTTAAGGCTTTTTTCCCCTTGACTTTAGGTCTTGCTAGATACCTACTGATGGACTAAATCAAAACCAAAAGACAGAGGAACGTCAGATTTAATCAGGGGTTTGGTTACAATGCCACAAGAAAATTGTGATGTCTCTATACCTCTGTCCAGACTGAGCTGCCACTGAGTAGGAAGGCATTACACAAACACAGCTGGCCACTTTCCTGTCTTGTGATGACTCCTATGACCTGAAGAAGATGAAGACTTGATGCAAATCATAGAAATCACCTGGTGTGGTTTTGTTTATATGATCTGCCTAACAGAAATCAGTGTCTGTGCACAGTAGGTACAGCAAATCAAAATAACTGAGGAAAAAATGCCTGCTACACTGACAGATGGAAAGCGAACAATCTGTACAAAGCTGTGTTTCTCTGGCAAAAATAAACCAAAATGTTACTTAACATTATGAAAATTTAAATAAACAAAAGCTCAGTATTATAGTTCACCACAGCATTTTTATAATTAAGAAGTGTTTCACACTCTCAAGCAACAGTAAGATGACCATGAAACCCACAAGTTTACCTCTGCACACACTGACACCTGTGTCACTTCAGTTCACTGAATTCCGTGGAACAACATTTGATTTCAAGTAAAGCAAGAGAAGAAACAGAGCTGGACTGAAAGTAAACCTGAAGGTTTTGATGAAACATAATCTTCAGCATCAGATACAAAAGGTGACTTTCCTGACAAGTGCTACCCAAATTCTTGATAGCTTTCTGTACGTAACCTCACCTCATCTCAGCCTGACATAATCTTTATTAGTCTTAGTCCTACTGCAGAGAAGCCTACTGAGGCAGTTAGCACCAAACAATTAATCAGGTATTTTGCACACATCACAGCAAACAACAGTGTCACCTTACCGATGTGAGTTAATGCAAACAGAAATCAACTCTGCCTTTCCCTTTCACATGAACTAAAAGGATGTGGCATGGAGTGAACCTATGATTGTTTCTCCTACACACCACTTACATCCTTTCTTCCCTCAGCAGCCATTTCTTAAGGCATCACTGCTCTCTGCAAAGCATGTTTTGGATTTTTTACAGTTCTAGAAGAAAAATCTGATTTGGTATTTCCCTTAAGTTTTTGTTTCTTCCTAGAAGAAAAAGTTTATCAACTGAAATTAACACTGATAACTAAAGACACAGCTGTCCTTTATCTTCGTGCCCTGTGCTACATTTTGTAATCCTACAGTGACCTTCACTGCCATCTCATTCTGATTTGTCACTCTGACAGAACAGCTGACACAACTCAGGGCCAGTCTAACACCAGTGGGAGATGCTGGAGGTTCACAACAGGATTTTGGTTAAACTATGAGTAAATTGCTCCAAAGGGATTAGCCATCATATTAAGCTCAGACTGTGTCTACCTAAAGACTGTACACACTGAGAACTGCAAATAATGGCAATTTTGAGGCTGCAAGTCTCCCCTCCTCCTGACTCCCATTATTATCTCAGTTAGTGTGATAGTCATGTCATCTAGACAAGTTCTAGTGAAACTCCTATTGTTTTGGATGATTTTTCCGGTCTAAAATGTCAAATTTCTTGAATGACTGGTGAAACTCTTTCCAAAGCAAACTTTATTAGCCTTAATCTAGCTAAGTTTCATCAGTCCTGGAACAAACAGCATTTTACTTCATCACACAAGTAAGTTTACTGTATTTGGACACATCAAATAAGCCTTTCTTATTCAGACAGAAAATTACTTCCTTTCAAAATATGATTTTTTAGGTTTCAGTTGGGTTCTCAGTCGGCTGATGCTACCATTCTTCAGCGTGAAAAGCACACCCAATGGAGACCTGATCCTTAACAATATGCAGTAGCCTAAGGAAATTTTGTCATGGGAGCCAGGAACAGAATCTAAACCTCTTTGTCTCTACTGAGATCCCTTTGATCTGAAAAATTTCTTGAAGCTGCAAATCATAAAGCTGTAAAAAGGGCAGTGGCACATCTATTTGAGACAAAAAAATGGTACCCAGGTGAAATCTGTAACAGAGCAAATTCAGCAAACTCAATACACTCAGAGCAAGTGGCAGCTGAAAGACTCTCATAGAAAATGGTTTCTGATGTCTAGATCTCTCTTAGACAATACTTCCTACATTTTCTGCTTATTAGTATTTAACAGTTGCCTTAAGTGTGAAAACACTGTTTTTAATATGTTTCCACTTTGTTAAATGTAACTCTGGTCATTCTTGGCATGTACCTCAATTTGTCTCTGGAATGTGAGCTATCTAGAGCACCCTTTCTCCAGCCCAGCACAGCAGAGTTACATTTTTCCTGCTGTTGGATTAGTTTTTGCTTGCTGAGGCAAGAAGCTGCTTCTTTCTTCTTTCCTCACCTTTTTCTTTGGGTTCCAGAGACTCCACACTGTATGCTTTAGACCATTATTAATGCTTAGGCACCTCCAGAGCCTATATTTGCATGGATTGCCTTTGTTCAGTGACAGGAGAAATGTGCATTTATATAAAACGATGTGGGATTTGCAATGCCATGCACAGTGGAAGGTCCTGCTTATTGGCCTATTTCACAGTGCTGACCTTGTTTCTTTTGCAAGGACTCAAACACCCTGGCACGTGTGGAGTCTGCATTCCGTGGAAACCAGGCGTGCCAAATTGAACACTTACACTGCTAACACTATTCTCAGACACTCTCTTTAAAAATTATCAGTTACATGAAGATACCTCCTTGTCATTTATCCATTCATTTTAGTTTCTCCAGAACAAAAAACCTGTTTTCCAGGACCATCAGAATGTTCTACCTAAATCCAGAAGAAAACTGGGCTGCACGTACTGATGCTGGCAGCACTCAGCGCAAGCTATGAAAGAGAAAATCAGTGAAAATGATAGTGCTTACCCCGTTCTGTGTCATAGAGGTACACAAACTTTTCCCACTTGTAGTAAGTCAAGAGACTCAGGATGGCTCCTTTCAAGGCTGGCCGCATCTGGATGACAAACTGCACATCTGCATCTGTTGGGAAGCTCGGGGTGATGAAGGACGTGTGGAGGGCTCCACAGAACGACGTCAGGGTGTTCATGGACATCTGGTCATAGAATCCAAAGATGGCATAAACTCCCCTGGAAAACTGTGAACAGACTAAGAAAGACAGACAAGGGTGTTAAAATCTGAAACACAATAAATACAATCAAACTGTCAAAGTATATTTGAGGTAAGCCTTCTAACTGTTCCCAAAATTATTCTGTACGGTGCAGCAGATGGAGTGAGTTGATGAGATAATATATACTAACTTCAGTGTAGCAATAAACTGTACCAACTTTACAGCACTAGTTAGGAAGACATGGCTTCTACACAGAAAAGTACAGCATTGCTACTTCTGAAATACCACCACGTTTTCCACCATAAATGCTACCATTCAGCATCACTAAAAACTGTTAAAGTAATTTTAAAAAGGATTCTCCACAATATCAGCTCATTGACACAGCACCACGGACAACATCTAAAATCAGCAGGCAGGTGTGAAAATTTGATTTTCTTCCTGGAGCTGTACATGCAAAAACTAGAAATGCTGTTAAGGAATTCCTTTAAGTATTTAAGCCACTGTAACAGGACATGACTAGCTGTGGACATCAGCAGCAAATAACAGCTGGTGAGACACAGAAAGGAAGTAAGAGGTGGTAATTTCTGAAAGGAAAATTTGCAGAGGTTCTCAACCACAGAAAAGAAAAGATATAAAAGAAGTTATAATACAGTAAGAATTTATTCCCAGAGGCATGACTGAGGAATTAAACACACTGTTTGAAAAGGCATTTTGTTAAACTATATACCAGCAGGATATAAGGCAGAAAAGCTACCATAAAAATTATCTGCTGAAGTAACAAATAAAAAGCATTAACTTACAGGTGGAAAAAAAGGGAAAAACAAAAATTACATTAGCAAGTCTGACAGTCTCCAAATCATTTAAATGGTGTGTAAACCCTCTAATCCCATGGGAATAATCAGTGAAGTGGGAGTAATGGAGCTGAGTGCTCTCACATACACTGAGCCTGTACCTCACTGATCAAGCTTCTTTTACTTTATATATATTAATGGCATTTTTATGTAGATTCTGTGCAGAGAAAAGAAAGTATTCCAGGAATCATCCCTTCTTGCAACCTAAACAAACATATTCTCAAAGATTTCCTGAACCTAAAAAACAAGGATATTTCAAACAGTCTTGGATTCACCCATTATTTACCAGGTGTAAGACTCAGGAATACTTCTGAACTGTGACTCAACTGAATTAAAGTATATTTTCACAGCAGTGTAACCCAAGGAACCCAGACGTCTGTTTTACTTGCATTTCTATCCCCCTCCAGTCAAATCAGGCCCACCACTGAAATTTGCTGAGATTAACCAGATAAGGTCTTTTTTCACACTCAGAATCCCAGGAAGGCTGCAGGCCAGAATCTCAAAAGACGCCCCACTTCACACAAGTTATTAGATGTTTTATGTCTTTTTAAAATTTATTTTTGCTTTCTAATGGTATTTAGTTTCTCCGTGTTTTAGTGACTGTGAGTATTCCTGACACAACAAGGTTGTGTAAGACCTGACATTTCTACTCTCTATTGCCTAGAAGCTAAAGTCAAAACTTCTCTGACACCTTGTTTTTTTATTTACTTCCAGCTCTTACTATAAAGAACTGACGCGTTACTAGGAACATTTACAAGTAGGTTTGAATTTTGCTTGTTTAAAGAAAAGATGTATAAAGCTAACAAAAGAGATATGTTAATGGTGGATCATAATACATGTTTTTCCACTGGATGATATCATTAATGACTGAATTGTAAAAGTCAGGAGGATCCTCCCCTGTGTGGAGTGCACTTCTGCCCTGGACACAACAGCCTAGTAGTTCTGGAGTCAGGTGCCAGAGGTTACAACACCTCAGACACTATTCCTCCTTCATTACTCTTTTTATGAGCAAATAATTTCCCATATCAATCTCTGATGAAGTAGGTCTGACAAGATCACCCTGTGTCACAGGGGCACTGTCAACTGTTCCAGTGACACTCCTGCAGCTCTTCGGGAGGAAGGCGCCGCAGGAGCTCCATCTCAGCTGTCATTATTGCATGTTGCCTCCTCAGTTCTGTGTTCTGGGTTTTCCTCAGCTGTGAAATAATTTTATTCCCTCCACTTTCTTCTGCCAATTGTCTTGGATTCCAGACAACTCTCACTGCCAGCTTCAGCCAACAGACTAATGGGACTGCTTTATAATGGAATAATATGCAGCCTATCTCAGAGCAGTTGCCATTTTCTAGGGCTCCATCCTGACCTCCTTGTTGTAATAAAGCAAGGGTTACCATTAACATTGCCTATTACAGTAAGAATACAGACTTACTCTTAGAGAGACAGACAATGCCTCTACTGCTTTCTTTTGCTTTCATTTTAATACACAGAATGAAAAGCAACAACTCTCTCTACCTCGAGCCCTGAGGAGATCAGCACAGCAGTGCCCCTGAATGCAGAGCGAGCCACTTTCAGGGGGCTCCAGGCAGTCAGACTTGAGAGCTTCCTTGAACAACAAGCCCATCATATGAAAAACTTAAAATGAAATTAACCTCATTTACCTATAGCCAATAAAAACATCTTTTACATTTTAATTAAGATATTGAATTCTGTCATGAAGAAAATATTGCTTAAAATTCAGGTGAGAAAAGATGCATTTCTGAAAGCAGCTATTCCTTGAATAGTTAACAGTGAAAATTCCTGGGGGCAGGAGGGAACCAAGGAAGCTACAAGTTGAAATGGGATACAAATCTTCCTGAGATACTGGGTATAACAAGACTTCTCATCCCACCTAGAAAAAGATATGCCCTCACAAACAAAAAAATATCCCCTGAAAACAAACAAAAAAAAAAAAACCCAACCCAAAACCTCACAGCAGAGCATAAAAAAACCCCATAATTTACTCTTCTTACTTCGCTTATGGCATCAATTTTCTCAATGATGAAATTACAATGTTTTATCTACTTCTTTTTATAAAGAACTACTCATCTTGCTTTGTTCTACCTCATGTCTTCTTCAAATACACACACTTATTTCAGCTTGCATTTCTTTTTTGGAGAGCAAATAGAAACAGCATGTTCAGGCAGCAGGAGAGGGATATTAGTAAATTGCAAATGAAAGGCATAAGGATTAATCCATTCATATTTTACAAACCAGTTACTGGAAAGCAATTCAAAACACATGTTCAGATCCAAGCAGCCTTGAACACTCTCTGGTCAAGATCCTGTTCAAGATTACTTTGGTCACCATTTCACAACTCTATCACACACTGTTAAAGAAGTCCCTATTTCTTGTCTGCTTTTCAAGATGACTTTGGAGCCCCAATCACAGTTACAGTTCTTTGGTGCTGGGTGCTGTACAAACCCATCACCACAACCTTGGCTTCCCTCAGTGTGCCCAACTACTTATGACATACTTGACTCATTAAACTCTACACATTTTGGCTTTTATATATACAACCTGTGGTCCAATAAAACCCTAGTAATATACATGAATTTGTTGTGTGCAGGATCTTCTCCTCACACTGAAAGGTTTGTGTGAATTTTATGAGCATATGAAGAATGCCAACCTCCAATGACAAAACCAGGCTCCAGACAATCCCACCATATTAAAAATCCCTATTACACACTGTTTAATTTTTTTAAATATACCATTGATTCTGAGCACTATTAGAACATTCGTTTTGGAAGGCTGAGTCAGATAATCATGACTCATTTTGAAGTATAAACCATTGAAGTTTGAAAGAAATAAAATAGGGCTTTAAGTTTAAAATGGATTAAAGGTGAGAGAAGATATATATGTGCCATAAAAATCAACCGATTTTTTTTGGAAGATGGTTTAAAAAACGTGTTAGGTACTTAAGGACTATACTTAGGTACATGCTGACCAGAATACATTATCCTGCTTGTATCTTTACAAGATGGAGTTCAAGCTCCCAGACCAGGCACCACAGATACAGCCAAGCTTTCTATTCTTAAACCCATCCTGGTAATTCACGATCTTCTACTGTTAACAGAACACTTTTCATCCTGATCCCACCATCTTCACAAGCTGCTCACAAGAAGCACTTCTTTTAAAGGAAAGACATTAAATACATACCACGCAGATTTAAACAAAGAGCTTTTAGAAAGAAGACTTTGTAACACTGTTGTAGAAGTCAAATTTAAATGCTGTGGATTTATGTTATTTGTGACCTCTTCTGCTTTCTGCCTATGGCAGTCTTGACACCAGAGTAGATGCTTGCAGGAGAAGCACAAGAGGCTTCTCTTGGTAGCAGTTGAACTCACTGCTGGAGAGAAAGGGAAAGGCACTGGTACCTGCCTTCCATACCCTGCTGAAGAGATGTTTCTGCTCAGCTACTCCAGGATAATCAATGCCTTGCCAACAGCAGCAGTATGTGCAATGCCAACACTCTGCTCCTGATCGCAGCTCCACCATCCTGGGTGCTTAAGATTTATGGCCCAGGCCTCCCTCAGGTTCAGAGAGCGTTTGAGACTCAATGAGTGGATGTAAAGCAGTTCACTGAGCTCTGTCCTTCGCAAAAGCTTCAGCCAATCCCATGCACATGACCACACGCTCCTTTCTCCATCAAACACGGCAGATGAGCTAACACCTGAGAGGGAGCCAGAGGACCTGTCAAAGCTTTCTGCAGCAGAGTCTAAATATATTCACAGCAAACAACGATCATTTGCGTTCTTCACATCCAATATCTAACTCCTGCTTCGTGACTAATCTCTGCAGAAACACGGACAGTGTGCATGCAGCACAAATACCTAACACTCACTCAAGTGAAATAACTTGTTTCCATCTGTTGCACCATGTGAAATGCTTATAATTTAAAAATCATATGTCATGCCTGCTTGCTCTGATCACTTTGGATGGTAACCGAATCCCTTATTTTCTGAAGCAATTTTTCTAAAAATGTTGGTGGGAGGAAAATATGAAAATCTCTGTTCTTGAAAAATTTGTCTAGTTATAACACACTAGAAAATTTAGTAAACATTTATTTACAAGCAGGCAATATATTCTAATAATATACATATTCTAATAAACACAGTAACACGAATGATTCTGTAAGTATACTCAAAGTAATAAGAGTTCCACATTAAGCCATTAAGCACTTTGCACTGGAACAAAAAGACATGTTCAAAAAAGTGGTTTTAGTATGAACTTGACACGACGTGGTATACCAGGGAGAACTCACTTCACTATTGTTACCTTCTTCAGGGACAATCTATCTTAACAATACCTCAAACAACAGGCCAAGGGAAAGCAAGAGCATTGTGGTATGAAGAAAAAAAAATAAATCATAACCATCAGAAAAGGGCAGCCTTTTGTAGCTGAGGATGTTAGGCAGATCATAGGGCTGAATCAAGGAGCAGCAGTGGAAGGCAATGCTGTGCCTCAGAGCTGTGAATCAGCAGTGGCCATCTCCAGCACCCCAGTACTCTGAAGGGATTTCTTATATCACTTGGAACATCTCAGTGTGCAGGAAGTAAAAAGGCAGAGGCATATTATTAAATGTATGCTTGTTCAGCAGATCCCTCCCTAAGTGATTTCAGAAGTTGACTTCATTCTGGGCCACTGTGGTGCGAGGCAATAAATCAAAACAAGGCTCTGGCAGTGTGATGAAAGATGAGCTGAGTCTGCTGAGGTGGTGCCATTTATAGGCCTGTGGGGATATATTACAGAGGATGAAATAGAAGAGGCAAAGTGGCCAACACACCTGAAGCACTGAGCTGGGTAAAATTCACCAGGAGGTGAAGGTCACGATTAAGGTTGTTCAAAGGAGAACGGGGATGCAAACGCCAAAACAGCAGCTGTGCAAGCAGCCTCCAGCTCTGGAGGGTTTCCAGTTGGCTCCACGTTTGCAGAGCACGGTGCTGGCTGACAGACAGCCCAGTTTACCCAAAGCAACAGTCCCTCACACTTTCCTGGAGGCTCTGCAATGGTATTCCAGCAAGCACTACCACTGCAAGTACATCTTGGACCAGCAGACTGGATTTCACATTTCTGTATCTCCTCCCCTGCTCTACTCAAAGTTCATGGGGCTATGCAATTCTCACCCTTGTGTTCCACTGCTTATCAGTCTGAGAGGCTTCAGATCAGTTAATGCAGAAGCAAAACCAGGAGGTCTGTGAAAACTGGCTTCAGGAGCCAGGAAAATTATTTGAAGATGCTCTTTAGGGGTCCAAAATTATTTGAAGATGCTCTTTAGGGCACCCAGCAGTACCACTGGAGAAGTTCACATGGAATTCAGTGGAAGCTGGACTAGAACTGAGACACCTATTCACACTGAAAGTGCAAACTGCAGAAATGCCACATTAACATCCCAACTGACCTTACAAAAGCATCCTCCCATCTATTTTTGTTGATATTATTTCTATCTGCCTTAGCCCTCAGAGTTCTTCTTGCTACTGGCCTCCTGGACCTTCATGATCACATCTGACAGTAATTCACAGACCAGTACCCTCAGCTAAGCCAGCGCCTTATTTACAGGGAACAAGAATATTATTCTTTATAAATTATGCATAATCACTATTTATCAAGCTGGGTTAATTGGCACATAACAAAAGAGTTGTCTGGTGCACAGCTGAATAATGTGGAAGCCAAAATTGATGGAAATGGTACAGCAGAAGCCTGATTGTGAAAGAAAAGTCACATTGCTACACATTAATTCTTAACTGATTGCTGCCCTTTCAGAGGGGGAAGTGGAGGTCAAGAGAGACAGACCTAGTTTGGAATTATTTGTTTATCTCAGAGGTTTTGGACACAGTGTCATAGCTTTAAAAACTGGTTTAACGTTTGCTCTCAGCCACCTGCATTGTGAAATGTTAACATGGTGCACCTGCAATTTTTGTGCTCCAGGAGATGCTGCTACATTCATAAGCAGGGAACAATCTCATTAATCATCAGCAACGGCATGAAATTGTGGTCTCCAGGGGTATGAGTTGATGCTGATAGAGAAGTGGGGCTCTTCCCACATCTTCACTTGCCAGACAGGAGCTAACTGCTCATACCAAGGCCAGACCAGCAGCCCTTTTTGGTTCTAGGATCAAGAGACCCCAGAAATATGTCACGAGACAGTGGCAGCATGGGACAGCACTTGACTTTAGAACACACACACCTGAAGAACCACAGCTTAGTTAACCTTGCTCTACATGCACAGAAGGTTTTACTTGATGTCCTACATCCCAAACCCGTGTGCACAAATTTAGGAACATTCAGTGTTTTGATGAACAGACAGGAGCTGAAGCATGTGTCAGCTCAGGACACTGAATCAGAGCCAAGGGTCAAATGACCACGGTGCACACTCTGGTGAGCCCCTTCCTGAGGCATTACAATCCAGCTGTATGAGGCATTGTCAGATGATGTAGTTTGATTTACACCATTACCCTTCCACACTTCCTTGGTCTCTTCTCTACTAACACTTAGTAAAACCTCTCCTAGCAGCAAAACACCTGCAAATCCATGCCTTCAAAGTGCAGCCCTTCCTTCCCTCTTCCCTCTCTCTCTCACTTACTAGGAGAGTTAACAGAAAATGAGAAGATTCCTGTAACTTCCATTCCTGTGAGTTAGAAACTCTCTTTTTCACAAACATCATGCAGGCCAGAAAATCCTCCAATGATCTTACCATGTTTGCGGACTCACCAGCATGAGTATAAATGGATGTAGAACCACAGATATTTTTTTTAAAAATCTGGATTACATTACTGCCATTACAGCTCCTCCCTACTGGAAATACGTATATACCAATAAATTCCAAGAGTCCTGCAAAACTGCTGAGTGAACTTAGAAGGGAGAGGAAAAAGACAGGGGAAGCCCAAAACAATGTTGCTGCAACACTATCCAAGCCTTTTCTGCTTTTGGGAACAAGAAGGCTAATCCTTATGGCAGAAAGTATGAATTTCTAAAGAGGAATGCACTGTGGAGTCTTCCCTCAGCTAGACACTTCAACTCTCAGTCAGTCTTTGACAAACCATTAGGAATGATCCCATTTAGGGGGTATTTTTTCAGCCAAGGAACAGGCAGATGAGTCCCACTGCTGTCTGAAACACAACTGTGCAACACCCAGATCACTACAGAGTTTGGGGAAACAGTCTCAAAAGGGCAGTGTGTATCTTTAGGACAGTAGGTCTGACATCCAATTTACCAAACAGCTCAACTGCAGCACTTTGGATGACAGACGGCAAATTAAATAAATTTCTCTGCCTTAAGGCAATTTCCCACAGGGCTGTACCATTCCTCAAGCTCTGCAGCGAGCTGCAGGATGAGCTCTTTCCAGAAGATCATCATCACCCTGAAGGCTGCCCCCACTGCTGCTTATCCCCTGTTAGCAGCATCACCTGTTCTGGGAGGTCAGCCATGGAACAAAACTGTGCTAAGGACAGGAAGGACCTTGGTGAGAGATGGAGTGGGGAGAGTCGCTGCCAGCTCCGGGTGACAGGAGCAGGCTGGGGAGGCTGGGCAGCCCTTACCCACAGACACAGAGATGGGAGGAACCATTTCATGAACTCAATGAACTCGATTCATTTTTCAGCTGCCTTTCAAAAAAAGCTTTTAAAAGATCAGCTTGCCATGCACAACAGAATAGGAACCGATACGTGACTACAGTTAGAGATTGTAGATAATGCCTTACTTTAATTTAAATATACCCATGTCCTACCAAATAAAAACTTATTAAATTTCTGCTTTATTAATTTATGAATTTTAACCTGAAGATACCATTGCCAATTTCAAAGAAAATTTAAAATATCTGTCTCTTGTTAGAACCCGTGTAATAGTCAAGAGAAGCATTCTGATAATTCAGCAAAAAGCAGCTCACCACAAAGGTTCCAAACCAGGAAACCTCTCTTTCTCTGCATCACACACAAATGCATCTCATGTAATTCTGTACTGCCTAAGCAGCAGACAACAGAAAGGGCTATGATAATGTGCTCTTGTACTTGATTAAACTGATGCACTGTAGGAGCTGACGTTGGGCTACTGTTACTGAATTTTCCTACTCTGATTCTAAAACCAACTCCCTGACAGGGTCAAAGCTTATTAAAGTGTCCCACCAACAGGCTATTTCTGGACTTGAAAATTTTGTAGGCCTTGAATAGATTTATTTGTTGAACTCAAGTAGTAAAGCTTTTCAGATAGATTAATGGACTAAGTGAAGTGTCTCTCCAGACTATACTAGGAGGCTTAAGAGACCTCATTTTCTAAGAAATATCAGCTATAGGCACTGAAGTCTTCTTTGTACTCCGATTTTCTCCATGTATTTTCCATTTGCACGAGCCAGTCCAAGCCCTCCTTCCCACTGGCAATGTTATCAGTGAGACAATACCTTTCTATAACAAAAATAGCTCAGAAACTTGCATAAGAAAAATGAATTTGATAACAATAGAACGACTTTCTCATAATAATTTAATAAGATGAAGACAGGAAGATTTAAATCCTCCAGAAGAGCCGCATAAAAGGGATTGATGAATTCATCAGCTCTTCCAAGCTTCCCAAAGAAGCCCAGACAATATTTCTTACCTCCTGTTCTACAGATATCACCTATAAAAGAAAAGTAGGCATTCAAGTCCCTCTATTGTGCTATTCTTTGCCACTGGGGCTAAACTCACTGTTGAATCTGCTGTAAGCAAATGAGACACATTTAAAAATATTTGATTTGTTTCTAATCTTTCTCATTAAAATAATACAATTGCAATGCCCTTTCTGGTTAGGATCATGGTCCTGAACCCTGAAGTTACTGTATGGACATACAGCTACTGACCTTTATGGTTTTCCACTATACCACAAAAAGTCTGCAATAACATGCCAGAAATGCAAACACAGGCTATGCTAGATTTAGTAAAGCACTCTCAGTATATTTCAGTATTTCAAAAAGTCCTGAGACCTACAGAAACCATATCAAACCAACTAAATTATGAACTCCATGGATTGAAAAATCATGGATTGCTCAAAATTTTTATGGATTTAGCAGTATACTTCTACACACAGTTCTTTCTCTCTTCTTGTTATTGGATAAATAAAAAGAAGACAAAGTGATGGGACTAACAAACACAGGAATGTAATCCTGTAACAAGTCAGCAATTGCTGCTACTTACAAAAATGAGAGAAAAACAAAAAAGAAATGTTTTTTCCCCCTGGTTGACTGTCATGTTGGTGTTAAGAGTAAGGACAGATGGAAATAATTTTACACACAGTATATATAATTCATAAATTTACCCTGTCTCTTTAAGCACAGAACCTTCAGAATTTTATTGTTTTAATCTGTGCTTGATAGTAATATTTAATTCCATCAGAATTATCGGCTCATGCAAGGATTCAGTGGTAGCCAGCTGATAGGAGCCTCCTCCTCACTCTGGAGGAATCAAAACAAAACTACACTGAATCTTTCCTTTTACTTTGTTGAGGTACTATAGGAACAGAAAGAGAGATTGACAGTAACAGGATAATTTAGTAGCCATGAATATATGGGCTAAACACTAGTTCCAAATTATTTAATTCCTGTTATTTAGAAAAAAACTTTCCATAAAATCTACCTACTATACAGTAATTGAAAATCTTTCTAGACAGCACCAGCAAACACACCAAGGTTATCCCCTAGAAGTGAGTATTTTCAAGCCATTTCACATCTTAGAAAGAAGTGCAATTTAACTCTTGGCTCCAGATCCTTTTCCAAATTGCAGCTTCCCTTCACATACTTGGCCCTATTCTTCCTCTCTCCCAACACCCAAACCCGTTCTCAAAGAAAACATATCCTGCCATCACACAATTAATGGTGAATAAAAACATAAAAGGGAGAGTATTACTGCAAATAAAGCAAACCATGGAAATGTCACAATAAAAATATTTGCTTTTACCAAAGGATGGTTCAAACAAATGTAAATAAATTCAGTATCTAGGATTTTCATGACTTCAGCTAAGTAGAATAAATGTCCTGGGTCAAGCCAATAAGTGAAACTAATCATGCTCTACACAGCTGTAGCCTTCTGAAGTCCCTAAAATTGTTGTATCTGCAGAGTCCACTCAAACTTCCCAAATGAGAACAAGAAGCTATCAGAGGGGAGACTGCCTTCAGCAGCATTTCCTTTTGTCTCCCCACATCCACACAGCATTTTATACAGCTGAGCAGACTGTTGAAAGGCAAGTTTGGACATTAGGGTGCTCACTTTCAACATCCAAGTTCTCCAACAAGGTGTTATGCCCTTATGGACAAGAGCACAGAACACTGAAGAATATTAAATAAGGTGTTTTAGCTACAAGCCTTATACAAGCAACCTCTCAAATGACATTATCACCCTTTCTTATTTCTTCCTCTGCCATTCTTTACTCAAGAACCCAGACAACCATCACAGGTAATCTTTATTACCACAACTGATCTTGTATCTTTAAAACACAAGCAGAACAGAAGCAGTCATACTGCAGCTCCACAGAAGAATGAGGCAATTCTGCTTAGGAAAGTACAACTTTCTTTAGGAGTCACAGGAATTTTTTCTCTTTAAAGTGAACTGCAGAAATGCCACGGTTTTCCATAATTAAAAAAAGAAAAAGAAAAGAAGGAGGGATTCATCACTGTACATGTCTTCACCCTCAAGCTGTCATTTCTGCCAGAAAGGAAAAGATATCTAGCAAAAATACCTGCTTATCACCTCCCAAGCTGGCTTTGTGAGTAACTTGACACTGCAGCTGAACAGTCAAACTCCCATCCAGGCTTTAATTAGAGGTAAGGGGAGCACCTACTGTTTGCATTTGCAGCCTGTCTGGTTCATGAGCAGCAGGAGCAAGTTCAGCCATCACAACTGCTCAGCTTGTGCTGCTCTGATGCATCGTTTCAGCAGGGGAACAATTAAGCAGACCCATTCACAGCTGAAGAGACCACTAAATTTTGCCAAGTGCAGTCGCTAGTGTTTTATCCTTGCTACTGTATCTTGTCAGCCACTGCACCACACAAATTATCAACAGAATCCATCTCTCTGCTGACAGCATGGGCATGGGGGTATCTACTTTCCCATGAACACATAGTATTTTTATTCTGCTAACTCATCCACTTATACAGAGATTGAACATATCCCATCCCATAGGAGGAGATTAAACTTTTGGAAAAAGAATTTAAGAATAAAACATCATCAATTAAAGTGGTGGTATTAGAACAGCTTCGCTGCAGAGACCGAGACAAAGGAAAAGCAAGCAGAAAGAAGCAGGGAGATAAAAAGTGGCTTGCTAGGATCTGAAAAACCAATGATAGGAGATGCTAAAATGAAGTTTCTTCTCGGTTACAAATTTTACGGATTAAAAATAAATCTCAAACTGTGGAGGAAAAGAAAGAAAGAACGAGAAAAAAAAATTTCCTATTCAGGAAATTGGTAGCTCATCCTTTGAAAATCCTGGAATTATGGTAAAAAATATTTCACTTGAAAGCTATCACAAGTAATGCAAGCTGAGGAAGAATATGACCCTTTGGCAACTGAACAACAGACAAATTGATAGCAAATCTGTAAACACTGTACTGCTAAATATCATTTTAAGAAGCATAGTGACATAGATCTATTTCCATGAGGCGTAAGTCGAGCTACTCCAGCCGCAGTGACTTGGACTTAGGTATTGAATGAAACTTTAAATGCAATTATTTAATGAATTGGCTACAATTGCAAACACATTTTAGAACACACCCTAGCATTCTATAGTTACTTCTGTCACCACTGCGTACTACTAAAGTTATGTTCATTGTACCAATTAGTTCAGGTAAATACACGCAAAGTCTGCTCTCAGGACAGCAGCTGGAAGCACTGGTATTTCAGATATAAACAAGTAAGCATGAGTAAAACTAAAATAAAAATGCTCTAAGCACTTGAATCTACTTCCAGTCACTCATGGCTACAGAGTAAGACAATGGAAATTTTCAAGCACAGTACTTAAAAATCTATCTAATCTTTATTTAATGATCACACTTTTTCAAAGTATGAATCCTTCAAATACACCACAACGTACCAATGAGAGAGCACATTCTCTAAAATGCGAGAGGGGCTTTTATTTCAACTTGTGGGGTTCTAACTCATTGAAGTTAGAAGAACAGATTGTTCCACAGCCAACAGGCCATCTGTTGACCTTGTCTCCAGTGAATCCCACAGCAGAAGACATTGTGATGGAATGACCCAGGCAATTGGGATACACACCATTAAGTAAGCGACAGAATGAAGAATGGAAAACTTCTGAGGGTAACTGTAGACAAACACAATCACTGCATCAATGCATTTTTTAAAAATAAAAAAAAAAAAAAGAGAAAGATGAAGGTATTTGCTCTGAAGTCAAAAGATTACTACTGTATGCCTTGCAAACAGGGCTTGTCTCAAAGTTTTTTTTAATTTTAAAACAAAACTCTGGTAATAGAGTACACCTGAATAGTCTCTTTTCTGTCTTGCAACTTCCAAGAAGTCCTTTACTCTTTTAATAAAACAAAATGTTCTTCACCTCCACATCAGAAGATTGTTTAAACCAGTTACTACTCATTGGCGTTTTGCTGTGTCATCTCATTTCTATATAAACTTGTCAACTGATTGTTTCTAACAAAGGCACTTTAACTCATTTTCAGAGTCTGATGCTCCATTCTGAATTCCTTGAAGTAACTTCCAATACTTTTGAATTAGGGCAAGAAGAGTCAATGCAGATACTGCCTGCAAGGACATATAATTCAGTGTATCATTTCATAACCCAGCTGTCAACAGAGACAACATTTCTATAATCCATGTATTGTATGCGTGCCAGTATGAGATGAATAGTCCTGTAACTATAATCAATACCGTTCATTCAAACAACTGGCAGCAGCTTTTCAGACAACTGGCAATTTCATCAGTTTCACTGGGCTGCCCAAAAATAAACAGCTTGAGAAGGATGAATGATCTCTGTGGTTATCTATAAATAATACTAATCTCGGTCATTTGTTTCAGGGGGTTCATCACTGGGAGCTGCAGAAGTCTCATATCAGTGCAGGAGGCATGGCAGCCTTCAAGAAACTAAAGAAATGCTGATGAATTTTACTGTTGGTTTTTCATTCACACAGTTACTGTATTTACATACAGGCTCCACTGAAAGCTCCAGGATCCCTCCAGTGCTTCAGCAGCTTCAGCTTTGCAGGAAACCCACACCATCTCAAGGGCTGGTGAATACCTCAAAAGCCAAACTGGATTCACAAAAAGCTCCAGTGATCTGAGCAAAGCCAGCCTGGGTAGTGACTTACACTAATGTCACTTAAAAGGAAACGTGAGCAAGCTTGGGGTTTTTAACTCCTTGAGTGTGAAAGTTGCCCACAAACAGCTCCATGTGAGTGAGACTAATGCCAAGGCTGCTGGGCGCGAGGTGAACCCCGGCAGACGGGGAACAGAAGGCGCCGTTCACAGGCCTGTTCACTGTCTCTGGGAAGTGAAATAGCTCTTTTTTTTTTTTTTTAAATTATGCTCCTATCTATAAAAGCAAAGCAAGAACAGAGAAAAAGGAATTAAGACAGCTGACTAAAGGGAAAAACCACATCTCTGTGGAGTACAGATCCCAAAGAAAGCTTCCAAAGCCCAGAAGTGAAAAAGATCCAGTGGCTGTGGTTGTAGGGAGCCTCTCCCTGGCAGCCCTGCGGGGCTCTGGGCAAGTACTGCAACACCACTGCTGCCCCTAGCATGTGGGTCACCAGCCCTGGGCTGAGGCACACATCTCCTGCTCCTGCAGGAAAATCTCCTATCTGCCAGGAAGTCTTGCTAGGGTTTCTACCCATTTCCACTGTAAGAACTACAAGATACCTGGTGTGTGCTCTAGAGGAAACGAGAAAGATCAGTTCTCACAAGCACCTAGAGGCTGGCACTCTTGGCTTCCAGGCAGGATTTGTGGTGCCACGAGCCACCACTGCAGAGAGCTCAATACACCACCAGACTGCAGCAATGCTTTTCTGCAGGTATAACAAATGGGAGCCAAGGCCATCACCTCAGCTCCTTCACATGGACTGTAATGCTCCAAAGACACTCCATCAGAGTCAGAGAAGTGCAGCAGTGCCCAAGCCATCTGAACACAGCCTGAGCAGGAAGCAACAGCACATCCATGTGTACCCAGGTAATCCAACTGCTGCTGCACCAAGCTTCAAAAGCCACATTGTCCCATCTACATCCAAAATCACTTCTCAGTCTTAAAGCCTGTTGCTCAGAAAAAATTATATCCTGGCAATTAAAATAATCTTCAACTTGTAGCATTACCCAATTTACAAGCTTATTGCTAGTTTAATGACAATCAGCACACCCACAATCAGCCACACTAAGCCAATATTGCAGGGGGATGCTTTCAGCGTGACTGCCAACAGCAAAAAGATTAATGGCACCAACTTCTCTGAAAAGGGGACACTCACCAGTGGACAAACAGGGGAAGCCTCACAACCCCTACACTTTTGAGAAATGAGGCAGGCTGTGGCTGTTTTAAAATGAAAGCCCTGATTTTACTGTTAAAGTAAAATTGTCTGCAAGACATTCATAAAGAAAAGCCAGCTTTTAAGAATGGGTGAATTTATCAAGCTGCACATCTTTATTGCTTTGATCATCAATATTTTAAAGTTACTACTTTTTATTCTATATTGCCAATAAATCTCTACACACTGTAACTGAAATCATCACAGCACAACATGATCCACTTCTCCTGGAGATTTATAGTTGGACTCAGTCACAAAGAAACACCCAAACTAGGTAGGAGGATGGCTAAACTGGTAAAATAGTCTCTCAGTTTCAGGTACACAGCATGCCCTGTTATTAACCTGAAGTTCATAATGAGAGCTTAAGTGAACAGTTCTCAGTGGACACAGGCCTTTGTAAGGGAGCTGCACTCCTGCAGCTGGCACTAATTGATCCTGTTGCTGGCAGGCTCAGTGGAAAAGGCAGGCAGCAGCAGGAACCGCAGGCCCTTCTCTGTCATGCAGAACAAAGCCACAGTCCTGATTATCCAGGAGGTTTGATCTTAATGCTCTACACTTCTACAGCTTCTTTCATCCAGGAATGAGGCAGGCAGGATGGCAGGGGAGACTGTCAAACTATTTTTGCCCTTCTCACACCCATTTTGCAGAAGAAGATCTCCTGTCTTTGGAGTTTCCAGATACTTTTTCACATGTACTCCATGCACATTCAGTTACAGAGCTGAATTTCTGAGAAACTGAAATGATTCATATCTCATACACAGCTTCACCCAGGCTTCTCACAATTAATTTTGATTTTAATCCTCCTATAGAGAATGTTGCTGTAAACTGGAATCAACCTAGCATATACAAGAAATAGACTGGGCTGATATAATCAGGTTTAGGGACAATAAAGTAGAAAGTAGAATTTTGTCCGGAAAGATGCCATTTAAAAATTCCTGTGGAGATCCTGATTCAGGCAGACTATTCCAGAGCAGCAGATTCTGGAATCAATTAACAAAACAATTCTTATTAACACAGAGAACCTCCAGACAGTACCAAGGAATCACGGAATCTTTGCAGAAAAGCCCGCAAGGAAAATATACTCTAATAGCAAATTGTATCCTCCAGCATATGCAGAGATTGCCTCAAATCTCAGGTGCATCTTATGTGAAGCAGGGGCTAGCACTGCAGAACAAGACAATAAGAATTTAAGACAGGAAGTGCAGATAATTTATCTAAATAAAGCTTCCAGGAGAATAACTGATTTCTGTGGATGCTGATCCAAGCTGGATACTGACCAGGATGCAGGAGTTAGCAGCACCACTACCCACAATAGGCTCCCTATCTATGAAACAACAGCATGTTTTACACATGAAAATAGATTAAAATGATAGCTTTATGCTTCTGTCAAAAGACCCTGTTCTACCAGAGACCTGATCTTGAATTACCTCTAGAATGACTCAGAAAAAGGTGCAATGTTTTTCAGTCAAGATTATCACCATTCATGCAAGTACCTAAGAGACACAAAGAGTTAAATTTCACAGAAGAGTCTATGGTCTTTAATGTCACACAGCCTCTATTCATAAAAGAATTGCAGAATACAAAAACTGATGCAGAGAAAAGCAGTGAAAGCTTCACAGATACAAAAAATATACCTGTAGTTGGGAAAGAGGGAAAAGAAAGGAAATCTGAAAGTAGACATGGTACAAGTGACTTCTGCTAAAAGCAGGGTCAGCACTTTCCACTGGAGACTATTTGATTTACACTATTTTGTTTCAATTGAAAAACGAAATCTTTCCTTGGCAGATTCTGCTCTACACAGGCTATTACAGATACTTCTGAGATACCCAGCATCATTTATAAAGGGACACTTATTACTGCTGAACGTGACCATTTTGCTAAATTTCCCAAAGTTCCAGAAGGAAATAATGTGCAATGCAATACAAGGGTGTATTCAGTTAGTTGCTGAAGTCAAGAGTCTGGACAACCTGCACAGCCCTGGAGGAAAGGTGTGCTACTGATTAAGATGTTCAGGGTCTCCCCTGAAGAATTCATTGGCTGGACCCACATTTCCTTCTTAGAGCCAGGAACACCCCAGAAGGGACTGCTCTGCTTTTAGCCTTTACTGACTTCACAGAGCCACTCCACATCTACCCTGGTGTAAATCACATCAGAGGAAGACCCCATCATGCCTCTTGACTGCCACTCTTTATTTACAGGGGCCCAGCGGTCCTTGCAGACATGCATAACTAAGTACCACCACTTCCAATTTCTTTTTCTGTTATACAGAACAAAGCAACTGTCAGTAAAACACACCTGATGCATATGAACACACATCTTTGAAACAGGACGTTGCAGTTGTAGCAAAGTTCACAACATTTACTACTCTTTGCATGTAGTAAAGCTACACTGATCCACAGTTCAAAGCAGCACCTGGAGTGCCAAACTGGAGCAGTGGAAAACGTCAGGAGGGTTAACCGGTCTCATTTTGATCCATTTTGGGCTTATCTCACTGCCTCCCCAGGTAATAAAGTAAATTGCCTGTAGATGGTGTGGAAAGACATGCCATACATACTTTTGACTGACAAAGTCTATCCATAAAATCCATCACAAGCAGTTTGAACTACCCTGAAAAAAGCATGATTTCTTCCAAATCACACACAATTTTATATTTACATCTGTAATCTGTATCTTGTTACAAAAATTGGACAGAACAGGTGCTTTTACATTGAAAAAAGCAGATTCATGCCTGCAAAAACATCTTGCTAGCTCGGATAAGCTTCATCAAATTGTTTCAAACCAGAAAAAAAAGGCACAAAACAGAAATCATCATTTCCAAAACAAAACATTTGACTTCAACTCAAGCTGAGTAATTTTTTTTAGACCTGAAACTATGAAAAAAAGCTTTTATTTTCAATTCTCTCATTTTCTGGTGGATCCCAATCTAAATCTTTAAAACCTTTTTGGAACTACATCTGAAACGAAAGATTAGCAAGTCACTCAGCTCCCATCATTTCCCATCATGATATTCTGGGATATACAATTAGCTTCTGGGATGCACAGAACAGTGGGATAATGGTTCTACAGAGGAAGTAGGTCTGACTTGGCCAAGGCATTCAATATAAATATATAAAAACTATCATTAGTCATGAGAATCACTCTGCTGACATAGCTGAAATAGGAAAGAAATAGGATTAGCTGGCACATTATAACCATGTACCTTTTTTCTCTTTATCCCTATTTTCTATTCATCAAGAAGTCATAAGCAAAGAGGCACAAAAAGCAATGTTTCAAAAAAGAAATTCAGAGCTGGTCAGTAGGAATTATGCAGAGTGTTTGCTCATTCAGCATTTCCTTAGGTCCAAGTGCTTTTCACGTATTCCACAACAGTAGTGAAGCCACTCTAGAGATGCTACTTGACCACTGCACAAACACTTCAGAGAAAATGGGCGACTACATTAAACTTGCTAGACAATTTAGAATCCCCCTAACAGTTTTGATTCAATCCAAGGTTAGAGCTGGGGTCAGTCCTTCGCAAATCAATAGACACTAATTAGCTCTCATCTAACTGCTGGAAAAAAAAGACTGCATGAACTTGAGTTTTCTGACCAGTAGACTTCATTTGAATTCAAACTTGGTGACACAAGTGGTAAAGTCTAAGAAGACAAAACCTCTGTGACTGGTAAAAATCAGTGTTTCACCATGCTCTCCTGTAGAAAGACTACAAAAAGTTCATCCCCTGGAAAAACTTACCCATTACTACTTCTCCCCAAGCCATCTTCCCCCTTGCAGCTCCACCACAGCAGAAAAACACAAATGACAATGACAACCACCAAAAAGGTTTTAGGGAATTTAGCATGCACAGCAGAGTACAACGACAAATCAAGATGTGTGTCATGATGCAGCAACCTTGTGACCCACATGCACTAAGTGGGCTGCAGCACCTATACAGACTAAGATCCCTGAAATGGAAATGAGACAAAGAAATCACGGGAGGCAGCAACCCCTGAAACGCACTGCTGCACATCTCTTGGAAAAGCTAGCAGCTGTGAGATACTGATTACAGCACGTTTTACACACCTCACTGGGAGAAATCAACAGACAGCAGCACTTCTAGTAAAGACAGGTCCTTCTCCCATCACTCAAATAAGCAGTCAGAGTGTGGGGTCAGGTAGGCAAGAATTCAGCATATGCTGTGCTGCACTAGTATGGACCATACCTATTATAAAGACCCAAAGGGCACAGAAACAAAAAAACTTTCCAGTATTAAATTTCTTTTCTCTCCAACAGCTTTGCTGACTTCAGGTAAAGAGCTGAGAATTCCTCCTTAGCCAAGCGATAGATTGGCTTGCTGTACAGCTGTGACACATGTTCTCCCAGGTCCATCAGTGGGAATGAAGATCTACTTACAGCAAGGACAGCAAATTTGTAATTGCCAATTTCAATTCATCTTTCAATAGGATCAAAAGTAGGCTGGATTTTGCTGGGGATTTTTTTGTTTTGTTTTGTTGGTTGTTTTTTGGTTTGGTTTTTGGTTTTTTTTAGGACGTGGAAGAAGTGATCAATAAATCAAAGAAGGTGCTGTTAGCCTAAGCTCTGTAAGTTTTTTACTGGAAACAGCCTTGCAGTACCTCTGAGATAGAGGTAAATTTTATTACCCTTTTTTAAGAGATAGCAAAACCATGCTACCAAAAGGATGAATCAACTTACTCCAAATTATGCTAGGAGCCACCAGAGGATTCCACCATCTCCCAAGCTCAGTTCCTGTACCAGATGGGCCGGGCCCAAGTGCTTGATGTTTGCATTCGACAAAACTACCCATGGTGAAATCAGCAAGCACCATTACACACATCAGCCCAGGAGAAAGACATGTGAAAATAAGGAAGCATACACAAAATGAGTGACTATGCACAGCCTAGATACCATCAGACACTGCTATCCCTTACCCAGATAGCTGCATAATTTTAAAGACAGTTCTTTTACTAAAAAAGTCTCAATCTATTGAAGTGCCCCTACAGCCCTGCATGTCTTTTAAATACTTGACCAGAATTTCAAACATTACATTTGAATAAACTCCAGCAAATACCAGCCCAACACAAGGGCAGGACCAAGCATTCAAAGCCAATTACCTAAGTTATAGGTGGACTGAAAGCAAAAATGTAAATTGCACTTGAAACAAACCAAGCAAAAAAACTTTCAGCACACCTGAAACATCCAAACAGTCTGCCAGATGCAAGTGACCAGATAGGTGCTCCATTCCTGCAGAAGAGTGCTCACCCGGGCTATTATCCATTTCAGGAGAGCAATTCACCCTTTCTACAAGTGCCTGGGCAAGTTACCCACAGCACTGTGCCCCTGCAGATTGATCCTCACGCAGTAAGGGTCTCCGTGCCTCCTGCGGGGTGTTTGTGTCAGGGCTGCACCTTGCACCCTGCTATTTTAGAAACAGTTTAGATGATAGAACAGATCCAGAGCCTCAGACACAGTGGCAAGGATATGCAGGAATGACTGCTCAGTGGATTCACTGACATAACTCGTTACTACATTCACTCTCTCTTTACACAGAAACCCTGTCACCTGTTTCTCTCTTGCTCTGTGCGTATATGAGAGTTTCACCACTAACAGTTACATCTCTGTGAGATCAACTGAAAGGGCACTCACTGCCTCTGAATATTTCACACATTGCTGTGTACTAATAAAATGAACTCTGCATCCTATACCTGGTGCTACAGAAATATCTCCAAATTCCCCACAGAGTCAGGCTGGAGTGTGTATTAGTGTCCAGCTGCAATGACTACAAACAGCACAACAGGAGTGTCTACTCTGGAGCCTCCATCAGATGACTGCACATGAAAACTCAAAGATGATTTCAAATTTGAATTTTCAAAGGCATCTGATATTCTGAAGATAACAATATAAAGCAGGTGACACAACAGAGGGAAGCCTCTGGCTCTGACAGGGAATATAACGCATACATATTTAGAAGGAAAAAAATCTCCATGGGTGAAATTTGGAAATTGCTTCACTGCAGTGATCATCACAGCTTCACAGAAATTGGTTTAATCTAGATCAATCACTTCTAAATTTTTGTTTTTAGATCACCACATTACTCCAGTGGAAGTACAAGACTTCATATAGCAAACCTCCTGACAATAGGTACAGTTTTTAGGCTGCCCTATGAGTTTCCTTAGAAAAGGGGTCGTGGCCTTCCAATGATCTCTGCTCTCCAGCAACACAGAAAGTACTTCTCCCAGGCTGTAACTTAAATGCCCAATACCAATTCACGTAACACCTTTCTCACAATAAACGAACACAGGTTTTCATTTATATGGGTTGGATTGGTTTGAAATTAACTACGAAAACACACTGCTGCTGTTTCAAAAATAACATATTCTAAAACATTTTAAGGATGCTGAACTAAATCAAAATTAGCAATCTAAAACTGGTAATGACAAAATATGTACTTTAAATGGAAAATGTTAAATTGATGGTTTGTGACAATAAAGAAACACTGAAAATACATCAGCTCTCTCATTTCACACCTTCTTGCATAACAGTCCTATACTGGCAGTAGGATGGCCTCCCACCTCCCAGACACCGAACACAGTGAACCCAGAGGAAAGAAACCCACTGTTTCCTGCAGCTCTTGGACAAGTCCCTGAAGCAGCACTCAACAAAACTGTGGGGCTTATTTTGTTGTGGTTAAAAGCTTCTGTCACAGGCTAGTTTCCCATCATCACATCTCCATTTCTTTCCAAACTACAGCTGTTACACATTTCATGGGAAGATGTAGTTAATCAGTAGCTGTCCAACCCATCCTAATAATGGGTCCTCCAGGCCCAGTGCTACATAGGAAAACCGAACCTGCATCTGCACAAAATCCTTCCAAAACTAAACAGTAAATAGCACTCTTTACCATGATTTACTCTTTATTCATTTGGTGAACTCAGAGTTTCTCAAAAAATGTCCACCCATGCAAGACATTTTTTCCATCTCCACTGTGTGAGTTAAATGGAACCCTAACATCTAAACAGTACATCAATGTTATGTATGCAGCAGAGACAGTAAACTTACTCTGAATTTAAGAAATAATAAAACATAGTTTGAAAGTGGTATAGTTCCTTCTGCTAGCACTGAGATCACTTTAAGTTTAATGACAAATCATCCTCTCTGTCGTGAAGTGGAAACATGTAATTTGGAACACACCTTTCATGTTTCAACCTAGACAGATAATGCAAAAGCTTCGACCCCTGAACTGAAGCCAGCTGCTTTTCTTGGTCATACAGCAGTTATACAAAACACTTGAGCACATTTTGCAGCATAAAAGGCATTTTCAGTGGTCTGTGATGAGTGTAGAAAGCACATTTCCAGGTGTTCTACCACAGGACACTGGAGAAACCAGAGCGTATTCCATATTGGGAGAGTTCAGGCATGTCCCCTGCTCGCCGCTCCCGCAAAACCACCAGCACACGGCCCAAACTTGGCAAGGCTTGCAGCAACACATGCTTATGCTTTTGGCAGAAGGGAGCTGACCACTTGCAGCATCAGTGTCCTTTGCCAGCTGGCCAAAGAGCACACAGATGCAAGGGAAGCAAATTATCTGCCCACTGGCAAAAGGAAATGCTGAGCAGCACCTACAGAGAACGTGCGGGCGTGCACGTGCGCTGGAGGGTGCGTGTGAGCACACACACCCCACACCTGTGCCCTGGGAAACAGAGCGCTCAGCTACACTGGAAAACCTGCTGCTAGTCCTGAGCTATCATTCTCTGCAACACTCTCACAACAATGAACATGCACTTTTTCCATTAAAACCTTCCAAGTTGAGTTTTAAAGATTAAACGCAAGGACTGAAAGGATGCTAAAGTAAATTTTTTTAAGTCTGAAATCAGATCCCTTCAAGAAAGTGCTGATACAACCACCTACAGGATTTCAGCAACCTAAGGTTAGCACATCTTTGCATCTTCCCTTTTTTTTTTCTCTCTTGAAAAATGAATGCTCATGAATAAAAACCCCCACCACACATCTATATTTGGTACAACACAAAAAGCTTTCTGGTTTTAGAAGATACATAGGAAAAAACTCAGAAGAATTAATGGGACAAGAATTTGCAGCTGATAGATTAGGTTTAGCTGAGAGATGGAATCTGTCTGTAGATTAATTCGATTCTACAATCACAGCCCCTTCTCATCTGCACACATCCCACCACTATCATTACATGATCAACAGATTTTAATGAAAACTATGCTTTTCATTAAAAAATGCTTTCTTTTGAAAAATTCAAGAGAGACTGTAGATAAGATTTAGTTTACTTTTCTAAATATTTCTTGAAAATTGTACATAAGGCAAGTGCACATTTGTTGGCTGTAAAGGTGTACAACAGCAATTTTTTGCAATGACAGTGCAGAGAGGGAATATGAGATCTGTGTGCTAATGAGCTGACACTGCAGAGGCTGGAGCAGTGTTAGTATAGTGCACTACAAGTGCAGAGCAGAACAACAGACATGGGTTATTTCTAGGGAATGTGATCTACAGAACACACAATTCAACATTAACACGAACATCCTTCATCAGATTATGGGAAATGCATGGAAGATATTGCTTCAGTGACAAATCCATGTATTTCAGTTGTTACATTCATATTATTCTGAAAAAGCTAGCTTACTCCCTACACGAGCATTTTTAAAGAAAATATAACCTGATTTTGATTTTATACCTTCATAGGTCAAGTTAGCTTGCTTTCTGCTTCTACTGATAGCAAAAAGCTGCATATTTTAAGAAATGTAATCATTTCCCTAGAGCCAACTGATAAACTTCAATTCACCTTTAAATACACCGGAATTTTCATCTGTGCTTACATTTGTTCTCTGTTAAGATATCATACAGCTAAATAAATAAGTGGGCAGATAAATACAGAGTGGATAAATACTGTATGAATGTGTGTAAATTAAATATACAGAGAGAGGCTTGGTGCTAGCAATGAAGCAGGGAATACATGGACATAAATCAGATTATGCATCATTTAACTGAAAAAGGAATGAGAGGGAGGGGCTTAGGGCAGGAATTTTCTTTTGCTTCTAAACAAGTTTGTTCCCATGTTGGGATATTGCCAAATCTGCCACAGCAGAGGTGGGCTATTTTTCTCAGGCTCCTGAGAATACTTCAGAAGAGGTTTTTTTTCTCATCTGGAATGCACCAGATTGCATCAAGCGGGATGTGCAGCTGCACAGTAAGAACATAAGTCTTTCTGAGCAGAGCCCCCCACCCCCAGTCCCTGCACACAACACTTACTACTACTTACAGTCACTATCATACAACTACTTACTACTGCTTACAGTCACTATCATACAAATCAATGCAAAAGAGAATGAAAAGTATTATTTTATGGATCCTGACTAGTACAGGCACTAGGCTCAGGCTATACATGCTCCTTTCTTCAATTCCCCCTTAGCTCCTGCACCTATCCCACCAGGTCAGCCCCAGCCTCTCTCCCCAGTGAAGGCAGAGTCACTGCAGGTTTCTCTCCAATGGAGCCCTGCCAATTGCAAATACTGATCAAATGGCTGTGGGATAGCACTGGAGACAATATATGCTTATCTCCAAGTGAGGTAAAAATGTTATGGAAAGAATTCCTTCATAGATGTCACAGCACACTGGAATTACCTGCCATTCCCCATGGAAATGAGGATATGGTTGAAGGCTGGAATTCTGGTCAGGTAGTATGAGGAGCCATTAATTCATCCGAATACACTGATACACACAAGTATTCTGACTTTCAAAGACAATTGGTACCAGATTCAAAAGAAAAACTGTTCTGATGGGATTTTTTATACTTTGAGCTACTGAAACCTATGACTGGTGACTTAGACTCACTGTATTCTTTTCTTATCAACAGTATTATGAGATGGTTGACACAGTACAGACAAGGTCACCTTTTCATTTTCTTTCGTCTGTTTCTTTTTTCACATCTTCTGCTCTTAAATAGGTTACTGTAGGTACATATTCTTCGGTCTACAGTTTCTCCAGAGATTTAAGTTTTCCCAATTTTACTATACTGGTAATATAGGTGTTGGAACATGCAGCCCTGTACTACAGAAAACCATCCCACTTTACTAAAATTGCCACAGCTTTCAATAAGCATTGGCAAAAAGCATTAGATGTCTGAAGATGAGTAGAACACTGACGAAGTATTCTGACTGTCCCTAAACAAGTGTGTGGATCACTTGTGTTGGTGGGAGAAGTGCTGGTAACAACTTTTAAAAAACAATTAATTATTAATCACCCAATCAGTTCAATGTATTTAGTTTAAATCCATCTAATTGATATTTAGGAAACTGTGTTTGAGATATAGCCTCTTGAAGGGATTACACTGATTAAGGATTAATAGTCTGATGTTTGTTGTAAGAACTGTTGAGGCTGGATAGGATTAGTAAAATAAGATGCAAAGTAGAGACACTTTTATTTACCATATTTTCCCACTTTACCAAATATTTTTATTTTATAATACATAATTAAACCCCCTGTAAAAGTTTTGAAGGTTCTACTAACTCCTTTGGGGAGTGTAACACTGCACTACCAAGAAGCAGTCACATGGGGGATATGTTAGAATATCAATCCAAAATTTGTCCAATATACAGTGGGTAGGTACTATCCTACCTCCTGCAAATAAAAAAAATAAATAAATTATTCAAAACACAGAACTGTTTTAAAGCAAAAAATACTAGTTTTCTGGACTCCAGTGCTTCATTATTTCAGTACAATGCTCCCTCTTTGACCATTTTATACTGTGAGTATAAACCTGCAGACTGGGAGAGGAAACCTGTTCATAATGTAAAGTTGGTACGTTGCATTCAGCGGTCCATTAGATCATGTGTAGACGTTTATCTCCACATTGCAAAGTGCATTAGTTACCTTGGAGGAGGACTCCTTTCATCTTCAAAGATTTACAATAAAAACTTGTATAGAATTGAATTTGGATACATCAGTAAACCAAATACCCAGGAACTGCTATTGGTAAAGGAATGCCTTTTAAAATGCAGAACACACACCAGTCTTTCTGAAAGAGATTTTGCATTTTAACACCACATTGGCAATACTCAAAGCTCTATTTTGCATCTTCTGCTAATACAAGCTCCAATTCTACGCGTGCACTGCTTGTGCAGAGCTATTTCTCCTAACGCCAAGTGCTCTGATTCCATTTTCTCTCCCCTCAGCTCTAACAGTATGTGTCAGTTTACAGTCTCCTCAGCTTTTCACAGGACACTCACTGTAAGGAAACAACTCAGTATTTCAAGGCAGATGAGGCAAGTAAGCCCCTAAAGCCTCCTCCCCTCAAGGTCACTCCTAAACAGTTGTTTCTGGTTTTTTCCCTACATAGTATATGATTTGCAAATTATGCTTTTCACACAGCTAGGTTGTAGCCTCAACAGAAAAGGGATCTTACTTCAGCAGCAATGATTGCAGCTACACAGCACCGCTACATCAACTACACGGCTGTTTTCCTGAAAAACAAAACTAAGGGGATGAAGTGGCAAGAGAACTTTTCCTAAGGCATTCCATACAATGCTGAAATCTACTAAACCTTCAGTTTCTACACACATTTTTTCCACTATATTGTATGACCAGCTCTAGGCTACCAGGAAGGCACTGAATGCATGGATCGATAACAAATGAATGTATTTTTAAAAACCAGGTATTTACTTACAAGCATTTGTCACTGAAAAACTGTTGGAAGAGTCCAAGTGATCTACGTGATAGTTCAAATGGAAGGGCTTTTCTGTGGTATTTTGGTTTGTGTTGTATAGCTGCACAGCAAATCGAAATGCACTGTGCTCCTGAACAGTGTTCCTCATGAAAAGTCCACCTAGAGCAGGAGGGGAAAAAAAGGGAAAAAAGAGAAAAGGTATTTCAGAATTAATTTTGAGGAGAAACAACGGCAATTAGTTGTATTTGCCTGCTGCACACTGCAGGAGAGAACGAGCAGGAGCAGCCTGAAGGTGCACATAACTCTGACAGAACACCTACATAAAATACATATTCCAAATCCAAAGTTAGGCTTTGAAAGCCAGACACCACATCCAGGTGCCCCCTGAGTAATGGGTCGCTTGGAGCTGCAGGTGCACCTTGAAAACCAGGCCACTTCTACACGGATGCCCACACAGAGATTTAAGAGTCTAACTTGGGGAACCGTGGCTCCTAAATCCTGTCCAGACTACCGAAATGTCGCCACTGTAGTTCTGTGGGGGACACGGCGGCGTGCGGCGTGGCAAACGTGCGGTTTCACGGTCTGGTGGAGCGATAGCGGCCGAGGGAATGCTGCTCCGAGGGACGGCGGAACAGCCCCCGCTTCACCCGCTGCCCTGAGCCTCACGGCTCGCTCGGCCCGGCTTTCGGGCACGTCGCTACGGATTCACGCCACGACTCTCTCACATTCCATACTCCACGGGATGCGCTGCTCCAGGGCACGGTTCCGCAGAGCGCGGACCCGATCCCCGCCGCTCGGAGGGGTGCGGGCAGCCCGGCGCCGCTCGCAGCCGCCCGCCGGCGCAGCCCGGGCACCGCCGCTGCCTCTCGCCCCCAGCCAGGGGAAAGGAAGCGGAGCAGGGCTGGCTCCTTCCCCGCGGCGCCCGGGATCGCCCCCCGCTCCCCTCCACACAAGTTGCCCCGGCTGGCGGGGAAGGCGCGGGTCGCGGTGCCGCGGCGGGCGCTTACCTATACTGATGGTGTTGGGGAACCCCGCCAGAGCCTCCCCCAGCAGCCCCGCCAGCAGCAGCAGGAGGGTCCGGGGCGCGCTCTGCCCCATCTTCTTCAGCCCCTGCGCTTCAGCCCCTAAACCGAAACTGGCGGCACAGGCATGGGCACAACCGGAGACTCGGAGCGCTGTCAGCGGTGGTGGCGATGCTGGCGGAGGTGGTGGGGAGGATGGTCCCCCTCCTTTCGTCTCTTTTTTTTTTTATTCTTTCCTTCCCCAAATCCCTCTGCTCTCGTCTTCACCCCAGTCTAGCAGGGCTCATTGGCTGCGAGATTGCCTTTCTCCCCCGTCTCCAGCGGCCCCCCCGCACCGCAGGGACTTCCCCCAAAGATGGTGGGTAGCGGAGCCGCCGAGGCTGCTCCGCCCGGGCCGGGAGGGGGTTATCGATCAAACTTGGCGTGAGGCGAGCTGGCAGCTGCGCTCGGCCCTCCCGCCCAGCCCCGGCGGCTCCGGCCGCGGCTCAGCGCTCGCGGGAACGCACCGGCCTCACGTGCGGCGGCCCCCGGGCTGCAGCTGCCCCTTTAACGCTGCACCGGCTCGGTGTGCGTGTCTGTGTGTGCCCGTGTGTGTGAGTGAGAGTGCGGTGCGTGCGCCTGTGGGCGGGCGGGGGAGGGAGGGAGCGGGGAAAGGAAGGAGGGGCGGGAGCCGAGCCGAGCCGCGGCCGGCAAGGAGGCCGGGGATGCTGGGGCGGTGGTCGCGTCCTGCCTGTGCCCGCGGCCGTGCCCGGGGCCGGTGGGCAGCGCGGGCGCCTCAGAACCCGTGTGCCGGAGGCAGCAGAGGCGGCTCGGGGCCGGGAGGCCCGGTGCTGGCCGGGGCGGGCGGGCGCCGCTGGGCCCCGCCTGAGGGGAGCGGGCTGGGGACAGGCGTGAGCGCAGCGGCTGCCGAGGGAGCGCTGGACAGGGCCACGGCCAGGGTGCCGAGGGACCGGGCGCTCTCCCGAAGGGGCTGCCGGCCCTGCGCCCGAGTTCTCCCCATCCCTCCTCCGGTGCCAGCGCCTCAGCAGGGAAGCATCATCTGCCCACGGTGCCGTGAAGTGAAGAAAAACATGAAGAGTTTAATCCCACACGAGGGAATGCTAGGTCCTTCCCAGCCTCCTCTAAGGAAGGAACTCAAAGTCTCCCTGTTTCATCCTTGATGCTGGAAAAAGACACAACGTGTGTCAGCTGATGAGCCGCCCCAGCACAGAGCGCACAGCAGGGCAAACCTGGTGGTCGCAGAGGAGCGGCGGGATGGGCGGTGGACATCCCGTGTGTCGAGCAGCAGCCCTGAGGCGCCCCTGGCCTTCGCATTCTCAGGGAGCCGCTGTGTGTGTCTGCCTGAGGCAGGCTCTCGGAGATCTTTCACCCATCTCCTTGACACTTCGCTGTAGAGATCCTGCAGTGCTTTTCTTTTTGCTGCTTTGGGGCTCACAAAACTGTACAAAATGGAGACAGAAAAGTGATATTGGATGGAGTTGTCTATCTCATAGGCCCAGCAAAGACTGTTCTTCCCTTAATATTTACTTTTCCTCCGATTTCAGCAGGTCACTTTACCTCAGTGCAGCTCTGCTTCTTTTTTTATCTTAATCTTAGACCGTGGCATTGTTTGGGTCAATGTTCAGTTCAGTTAGGGATAATATTAAATGCAGGTGGCTTTGCATTTGTAGAATAATCATTCAGTGCCACTTGCTGTAGCATCATGTAAGTAGTCAAGGTGTAAGATTGAAGATTCTGAACGAATGCTGATGAACAACATCAGATTCAAACCAAGCCAGAGGTAGAGGTGAAGAGCAGGGCACCACAATCACGCTGCAGGAGTGTAACACATGCTTTTAGTGACATATGTGTGACACCTGCTCACTCCAAGTGCATGCACTGGTTGCTACATGTTGTGTTCCTTTATGAGAATCATTCCCAGAAGATGGAGACTGTTCCAGTTCAGGCAGGGGTAGGGATCAAGCTGCAGGGTCGATGGTAATGTTCTCTATTCAGATTGAGACAGCAGTTGTCACTTAATCTTTTTAAAGAAATGGTTATCTGTATGGAAAGGTCCATGATTATAGCACTCCTTCAGCTCAAAGCCCTTAACACATATTACCTATGAATTCCTGTAAGCATCCCCATGAGACATGATTATATTCTTCTTTTACAGATGTAAAAATTTAAAAATCAGGGAGAACAACTGGCCTAGCTCACCTAACCAGGAAGTTTCAGACCCAAAATTAGCATCTTGAGCAGTAGCCTGGCTTTACTGTAGAGCACTCTGCTCACAAATGTCTTTTGGTAAGGATAGCAGATCTGAAAGCTACAGACAGGTACAGGAAGTTTAGACATTAAGGACAGTTGTCAGAAGCACGTTCATCTTAGCAAATAATTTCTCTCTCTTGTTCCAAACTACTTACCTTTTCCTATTCTACACACAGCCTATTTCTAATGTATTCTCTACAAAGTCCTGCTGTCCTCTTTTTTTTTTTTTTGGTGTCCTTTCTAGAGGCCCTACTTACTTCCTGTTCACTTGCTCTTGTGAAGTTCTCTCCATCCCTGCAGCTAAATATTGCAGGCTGACTGCCACCTGCCACACTGACAGCTGATGGTGCACTGGAAAAATTATGAAAGAAATTATGTATAACATTATAGATGTTAGAACAAGAGAAGAGATAAAATAGCCATGAATGAATGTGGCATGTGTCAGAGTCTCAGTTTCACACACTGCCAGCAGGATGGGTACCTTGTCTCCAATAAAATGGTGCTTCACAGTCTAATCTACAAATGGACAGTCTTGTGGTGATCCAAAATATATCTGCGCTGAGCAAAAAATTTTCATTATCACCCACATTCTTCCTTCTGAAGCCCCTTACATGTTGTTGTTGTTATTATTTTCATTAGCATTTAGAATATACAGTTTGCTTTTTTGCCTTTTTCTGTTTTTATGCAGTTAGCCTTATGGCACGATTAGCAGGTACAAATGGCACAACAGCTATTCCATATGGATTTTGGAGAAATCCAGAGACCTCATCCCAGTTTATCTTTCTTACAGTGAACCCAGTGTGTCCTGGGACAAAATGGTATGTTTCTTGCCTTTATGTGGATATCAATGCCAAGGAAATATTTTATATACTTTGCTAGGGATGCTCAGTGACTTGAATTAACGAGTTCCATGGTAACTCAGGTCATACCAGATGCTTTCCCAAACCTTCCCTTACTAAATACAACCAAGATTTTGCAGGATAATCAAGCTTCATGTTTAGATGATTTATAGTGTTCTGGGACACTGGGGATTCAGGGTATCTACCTGAGCAGGAGAAGGTAATGATTTATAATTAGCTAATGTGTTCTCATTGTAATGTCTAATAGTGTTTTAGAAAAATGCTGTGGAATTTGGGACACAGCATTCTCACTGTGCTTTCTGATGTAACTAGACTAAACCCATAGTGTTAGCATAAAGTCATGGCAGAATCTACAGCAGGGTTCTGTTGCTGAAGCTTCACCCTAACTGCACTAAGCAGACATTATTACTTTTGTCATTCCTAGTTCTAATTGCAAGAAAGAGCTCAGGTAGAGAGATTCTAACAAATACTATGTTTCTCCCAACGTCAACCAAATCATGTCATAATTGCTAATAAATGTATTATCAAATGTGTCTTACACCTTTTTTATTTGCTTGTTTTAAACCAGTTATTTCTTCATAGAAGCAAAGGATACATAAGTAACCAAACTTTATGTCAATGTCAGCATTTTGATTAGCGAAACGGATTGATTTTACAATACACAGTTATCAGAGTGATAGTGAGGAGAGACAGAAGCAAAGATGAAAAGGGATTCAGGGACAAAATGAAACCACATATAGAAGGAGTCAAGGGGAAAGTAGAGTTTCAAAAGGGAAAATGAATACAGACATTACAGCTTCATACATTTTGGAAAACAGGTCAAAAGGACATCTAGTTAAGATCTGATTATGAGTGGCCATAGAACAAACTATTGAAGCTCTCCTGTTTAGCTTTCATTACCAGGCAATAACAGAGACATAAAATGAAATTAGAAAGCTGCAGACAAGAGACAGTTTAACAAATATTCTGCTGTGTGGTTTACAGCTAATCTATAAAGCTGTCTTCTACACAATATTCTTGGCAAAAGTAATTGTTTTTAAAAGTTGGAAATGTTATGTGAATTAGCAGAGTAAATGCATTAGACTATCTAGTAAAATGCTGTAGGGATTAATATTCAGAATTCATTGCAAAAAGTTGTTCTGTGCTGCGTCAAGAAAGACTTACTCCTCTTATTCATGATGAGAGTTTACAGTATGTCTAAATTTCACTGAAAGTTACTTTTTGCTGTTCAGTTTTAGAGACAGGTTCAGAGACTACTTGAATCATTGATTTGTTGTTATTCGTTTTTCCCAAGAACAGCTAACACGTGAAATCCTAGAACCACAGAGGTGTGT
Organism: Phylloscopus trochilus trochilus; assembly: GCA_016584745.2. Classification (NCBI taxonomy): domain Eukaryota; kingdom Metazoa; phylum Chordata; class Aves; order Passeriformes; family Phylloscopidae; genus Phylloscopus; species Phylloscopus trochilus. The sequence continues at coordinate 341,712 of WQNJ02000046.1, read as the reverse complement.
AGTAGGTTTATTACCCCTATCATTGGAGCTAAGATTGTACCCAATACATCCTGGCAGAATAATTGGGTCTGACAGATAGGAATATCTTCCAGTACATGGAAGGATGATTAAGATTTATATAGGAACAGGGTCAAAGAGGAAACTTGTTCATAAATAAAAGTCATTACTCCATTACTGGAATCTAATTCAACTTTAGGTAGCAGAAGCAAATGAATCCAGCAGCTTTTATCAGAACAGTACATGGACTGTAACAGTAATAACATATCTATTACAATTGCACAACTAAGACACAAATGTGGAAACAGTCAGTATGGAGAAATATCTTCATATTTCTTGGGTTTGTGGTATCTTCAGGATACATACTTCTAATTCTAAGAGCTACGGAGCTGCTGGAAATGTAGTGTTATTATAGTCCCATAATGTCAGAAACAATTTATATTACCTTCTGCTTTCCGATTAACTGTACGCTAGGCACTGCTGGCATAACACAACCCTGCAATTCTTACTTAAACCTGTACTTTGCTGTGCTCAGCTATATTTATTACATCAGGAAGCAGTAAATCAAATAAAAATGTGGTGGCATCCCCTATATACTGTTAATAAAGTGGATACTCTCTTTTTATTTTATACCTATTAATACAGTTTTCAGGAAATCTTGGGAGTTATATTCAATTCCTACCCATTTCAACTGTGAAACATCTGACCACTGAATATTTAATTTTTGTATATAATTACTGAAATATAGTCTTCTTAAAGAGAAGTTCATTTAGATCCAAGTAGTGAATCATCACTTCAGATGATTGCCAATCAAAAGTCTGTTTTCTTACCAGTGTGCATTTGTATATTACCATAGCTTATCTCAGCTCAAATCTGCAGTAGTGTCTTCTATTGAAAACATCTTTGGAAAACAGCACATAGATTCTTAGAAATAGATCTTTAGACAAGAAGAATTTAAAATTTTCACTAGAGGTTTAAGGATTTCTAATTTTTCTTTTCCACTTTATCAGACAGAGGTTCCTACCCTCATCAAAGCCAGCAGTCTGGTAGTTACAAAGTTTTCAGAGTTATGCAGAAAACTCTTCTAATTTCAAAGAACCTGTTTTACTTTTGGTGCAAAACTTTGCAGAACTAGGGTGTGGAATCAACTCTCTTTTTATTTAGAATTCATTTAATTAATATAAATAAAGTATTAGTTAATATGGGAAGGAAATTAGACAGAAAATGAACTTTGTCTTCTTTAGTCCTAGGGAATATTGTGTTTGTGGGGTGTTGGTCTCTCCCTTGCTTTGTCACTGCCCAGGAAACACCACTTTGAATGTGAAAAGATTTCCTTATATAACTGCTATGAACAAAAAGCATTCCCTTAGAAGAAGGAGGTGCATACAGCATGCATGGTAAGAATGAGTGGCTCTGGTAATTTAAGACCTTTTTCTCCCTCTCACCTGCCTACCATCCAATTCCAACAGCTCGAGGTCTAACAAGGTAAGAAATGCAAGAAAACCACCAAGGATGATAGCAAACTGTCAATACAGGGAATTTACAGAACAGTCCTGAATCTGAGAAGGCAACAGAAAAAATCATAGGAAGAGATATCCTATTGCAACACTGCAGTGTAACTCGTAGGCTGGAAATTTTGATCGCTGTATTCTGCAGGATCTAATACTGAGTCTTTAAGTCATACTTTGTCATATTGTGAGGGACTTGCATTGTCCATCTGCACAGAGATGAACTTCATCCAACATGATTTGTTTCATTGACTTCAGTGAGGTGAACTGAGAGTACAGGATGCCTACAGCTGCACACTTAGGTTGTTGTGAACAACAGTGTGGTTCTAATCATCTGCAGTGTTTGGGAGAAAAGCAAATTCTTCAGAAACCCAGTGGCTTATTATTTGAAAAGATCTGATATTAACAGTATAGCTAATGTTAACTGAAGTGTTCTCATGCTTTATGAAACTTCCATCCCTAATTAAAAGTTGTTCGGTTTTGTAAATCACACCTTGTAGCAATTGTTCTGGCTCTTGATAATTACAGTATAAAACTGACTGCCTGTTTGATTGCTCTTTCAGCACAATAGAAGGCATAAGAAGCAACCCCACCCCCCACCCACCCCCCCCAGTTGCAGAAGGGTTTTCTAATAGCAATTCTTATCTTTATCAATTTGAAGAGTCTTAAGCATTTTCCAGAAGATACGCAGTGTTCCTTATATAGCAAACCGAAGTTGACTGGCAATAGATTTACTCTCCTTAATGAGCTTTTGTGGTTTCTTCAGAAGTAGACCAGAAGTGTCCCAAGGAGTCTACAGACCTGATTTACAGGAAAAGAGATATTTATTTATTATCATCTGTTAGATGCTGTTTTAACCCGAAATTGTTCTTGAACATGTGAAATGCTGGAATCTTCTTCTGAATTCTCCTGGGTCCTCATAAACACTCAATAACAGCTGAGCACTCAAACGCTAACATGAAGGTATCACTGAATGTCTATTTTTAGGAACTTAGTCTAACCCATGATGTTGCTAAAGCACCCTACTTTTGATGATGAAGCTCTGTTGTTTATACTGTCATTACTTTCAGTAAGTTTGAAGGCAGATTTCACAGTTTAACTGGCTCAGGCAAAGTCAAGGAAGGGGCACCCATCTATTTGGTGTTCAGAGTCCCACAGTTCTTTCTGTTGCTTTTCAAAATATACTGGATCAAATCCTAATCCAGTGTAAAGCAGCTTAGATCAATGAAATAAATTCTCCTGTAGAGTAGGGCAAATGGTCTCTGTTCAACTTTTCTGCAGTGTAAATGCAATAAATATATTTTTCATGGCCCAAAGATTTTGATCAAGGCTGCACACCCTTGAGTGATCTATATATCAGATTTAACTTCCATGAGACTTAAGTTTAGGCTTTAGTTCCTTTCATTTAAAAATGATTCCCAGATCTTTAATTTAATATTTGTTTTTACTGTTTAGCTCGCTTGCATATGTGAATGAAGAACCCTGTTTAAAGACTAAAAAATTGAATTTAAAAATAGAAGCACTGCAATTTTTCTTGCTTCAGTTTATTTTTTTACCTGTTATATTGCATTCTAAATATTAGGGATATCAAATGTCATTGCTCCCCTTGCTACTGGAGGTCCCTCTGGTGCTACAGAGGACTGTTCAGAACATCAAACCGTAACGGATGCTCAATCTCAGATAATAATTTATGTCTTCTAGCAAATACAAAACAATGAATGCAAATCAAGTCAAGTCCTTCCTTTCCATGAGTCAGATGCTATTTCCTTGGTACTTGTGATGCAGAAACCTAGAGTTTAATCTAAAAACCATTACATTCATTAAGCAGCATTCTATTGACTTGAATGGTCTTTGAATAAAGCTAATAGCCCATTTTGTTCCTACATATCCATAGTGTTGAGATACAAGGGAGGCTAGGGAACAGCAGGAAAGTAAGGACTAGAATTTTTATGTTTAAAATAATTCATAAACTATTGTTCATTATACACTGGAAAGTATAAAAAACAAGAGCATGGATTTTTTTTCTTCTTTTTTTTTGGAAGGAGGAAGTGGCAGAGAGGTCACCTTGTAGTTCTACCTTGAAATCTATTTACATAAAAATCACTCCTTTTCAGAAACAATAGCTCTGCCTCCTGCACCTAAGTTATGACACTGACTTGGAGCAGCATCCACCTCCACAATTGCTTTTGCAGTGATTAACCAGGTAATTAGATTCCCCAAAGCAAGACAGTTCAGGGTTGTCCTTAAGAACTTCTTGTTAATCAGCTGTAGGCAGTTGCCACATAAGGGTTAGTTAAGAAGTGGCCAGTTCTTACACAAAGTTTCTTTGGGGCTGTAATACTTTAAGTGAGTTGAAGAAACACAAAGACATAATTTTAGACTTAAATTTGAAATTTCTCTCTTTTGTGTTGCAAAACAGACCTTATGCATTACTTTGACATACTGTTGTTATTTGCAATGTAATCTTATATAATAATGAACTCCAATTGATCCACTGCAGTGCTTTAGCAAAGTATTGGGGCCTATTAAATTGCAAAATGAATACACAGTTGCTTTCCTTATTTTTAACATAATTATGCAGTTGAAGGAAAAAACCAAAAAACAACTCAGCAGATTACTGGAAAGGCATTGCTAAATAGGGTCCCCTTGCTGCTGTAAATTTCTGGAGTGCTGTTATAAGGTTTTGAAGTATTAAGTATATATGAAAAGTGACATGCTGGAAATCTTTTGGAAAGCGTTTGTTTCTGTTATTCTTTAGGGAAAAATTCTGCTGTCAAAGGTGGAATCCAATGACAGCAGCACCAAAGGGTATGTTTTCAGTGCAAGTTCATTCATAGCTTTAGGTCTACCCCACTGCACCAATATCACAGAATCCCTTATGCCGAAGTACACATGAACCTTGAACCTGGCTTTGCTTTTGCAGCTGAGTTCAACTTCTAAGTAGAGCAGCACTCCAAAAATTTTCAGTGAGGGGTTTGGCTTTAAGGCACACATGAAGTCATGTGTTTGCTGTGTACCTCTCATTGGATTATGGATTCAACTTGGAGGATAAATATTCTCTCTTATGGATTTACTAACGTGTTGAGATCACAAAAAACAAGTATCTGTTCTAAGTAAGGAAGAAATAGGGCATTATTCTAGTTCTTTGTGGATTGGACCATAATGGCTACAGTTTTTCAAGATTTGCATCTCCTGGGCCCTGTAGTTTCTGAATCATTTATCTCCCACTTGGCTCTTGCTAGAAGCCACTGCCAGTTTATATACCTCTGCTCAGTAGATGACCCTTTGTCCCACATGCTCTGTCCCTCTTTGCAGAAGAATGCTGAGAGATGTCACCTCAGCCTGCTGCATCGTTGTAAGTACAACGATGGGTAGCTGTGAAATATGGCTTAGAGTGCCAGGAGTTGTCTCAACTCCTGTTCAGCCAGCAGTCAACAGCACATCTGTGTACAAATAATTACCAGCTGGGTGATGTTTCTCTAACAGGGCAGTTCACATGCAATTTCCAGGGAGAAGACCCTGCTTGACTAGGAAAAAGAGGCTCAGGGATGACACTGTAATTCAGAGGATGAAAAAAACTCGGAAAAGGCAGAAATTGTTCTAGAGCAATCCATGAGTCAGTATTTAAAGAAACTCCAGTTACTGACAATTAACAACCTGAGAAACATCCCTGAAGTCCTACTGCCAATCCAAGTAAACATCAGGCCATGCTGGACATGTCCACTCAGGCACAGGGCTATGTGAGTGTGATCATGTTCTCCAGGTACGTGCTGCTGTTTTAGCTCAGGCCACAGCCTCCTCGACTGCAGCAGGAGCTGCACAGGCTAAAAGAGCTATTTCACATTGAAGGTGACATTGGGAAGTTAGTAAGTGCTGAGATTTGTACTTAAAGCAAGACCAGAATCCAGCTGTTTCACTTGTTCTCAGTGAATACATTTTCCATACTTGGCACAATAATGAACCAAAAGTCAACAAATTTCTGCATATTTTCAGGATGAAAGACTGATGCCAGTTTTTCATAACAGATTATTCCTGTAGTTCTTATATTTACAAATAGTCAATGGTCCCCATAACTTTAAACTCACATATGCCGTGCTTGTGATATGTTTCAAATAAGGTGGTAATGATCTTCTAAAATAGATACATGAAAATAATTTTGTTAGAACTGTAGCTGTAAGCTAAAACCACAAACATCAGCTGACAGCACTTCTCACATCCGTTAGCAACGCTCATTTTGATGACAAAACATAACTAAAATTTCCAAAATTGGTTCATCAGGGAAGATCTACTCTCTCAATTTAGTTGGTGCTCATCAAAAGACTTTTGCTGAATTAGTGAGGTTTTGGAACATACAGGACCACTCAGACTACTCAAGCCAACAGGAAGCTGAATGGCAGCTCTTAGTAGCAACAGCATTTTTCAAAGTTCACAGACTGTCTCAAGGTCATCAGGCTAGATCTGATTGATAAGTCTAGAAATATAAAACTGTAATCTTGACATAAAGTTCTGGTCCCATGTACAGTGAATTAGAAACCCTCACTGACATCAGACTGGACTCCAAATCATTAGATGCCAAATGCAAGAAGGAGGAAATACTATTCCAATTTTATTTTGATTAGGCCATGGTCCTCACATGTAAAAAAACCCATGCAGTACATATATGTGTACATTCCCCATAGTAGGAAATATATTTCTGATTCAGAATGTTGAGTGCTTCCAACTGACCCAGTATGATTTGTACTCTAAATCAAAAATTGATTTAGAGATGAAAAGTAGTTTGATCTCAAAAGCATCTCTTTTATTCTAGGAGCAGCATTAAAAGTAAAGATGTTTCACATAAACATGATAATGTTCCCCATCTATGGGTTCAGATTATTAGAAAAGGGTCAATATTCTTGCCAATCTTTACCTGCTTGCCTAATGATTTTCATTGTTTCAAAGGCATCAACAGGTATTCTCTAAGTAGTCTGTTTCCTGAAAAAATGGGAAATCGAGTTAAGTAGCCTTGCAGATTTTGGGAGTGTACTTCCATCTTCAGTAGATTTTTTTGCCAAAGGAGGGATTTTGCATGAAAAATACTGAGATCATACCATAATAATTTAGGAACGCAAAAAGAATTTAGAAAGAAGCAAAGGTTAGTTCATATTTAAATATTTTGGTTGTTTGGTTGTAAATTCACTGAGCACAGATGAACTGGATTTGGAGCTATAGAAATGACTGTAACACAGCAAGGTCAGGGCTGAATGAAATGACTAGAAATCGATCAAATGTGTGAAGTACTATGGGGAAACAGGGCAGTTACTCGCTTCAAAACTTTACCCTGTAAAATGTACTCTATAGGATCAATGACAGAGGAGATAATAGAACAAACAGTCTACCTCTCTTCTGTACAAAAATATGCTAGATTTGTGTTTGGTCTGATTAATTCAGCAAAATTTGGGTTGCTCATTAGTGATGCTTTAATCCAAAGGTAGAGATATTAACTCTGGGAGCCTAGAGAGGGGCTGTACTTCATTTAGACTTCTAAAAACCTATATGGATATATGAATACATATGGAAGTATGTATTCTTTGGGTGCAAGAAATGCTGACTGCTTGGCATCTATTTATTGGCAGTGGGATGTGCATATAGAAGCCCTTTTGCCTGCTAGCCTCAAGAGATTAACAATGCACCAATTCTTTGAGCCTTGGGGCCTGATTCTGTATCATTGACATCAATAGAAGCTTTGTCATTGACCTCAATGGGCAAAGCTGAAACACTAAATTAAGTGATAGACATTTTTAAAAAAAGGTTTAGCAGTTTTGTGTATGCACAACCAGGGGTGGCTGACTGATGTAAAGAAACTAAAATAGAGAGGTGAAAAACAAGGTGATTCCCCAGTTAAGCAACTGACTCTACACCTGAACACAGTTTTATACTGAACACTGAATAGCTGCATTTTGCATTACATTTAAACTGAATAATACCTCCTGAAATCAAGTTTCTAATTTAGGTACCTGGAAACAATATAAATCAGTGAAAGCAGCAGAAGCTCTGTAACTCCTAGAAGCTTGGTGACTTTGTGTGAAATATAGATGCAGGAGCCTGTATGTAAGCAGGTCTAGATGAGAGAATTTTGTCTGCTATATACTCAGGGCAGCTCTTCTCATTTCTCTGACATAAAATGCTCTATCTCCAGGAGTCCATCTATTAAATGAGGTGCTCAAATAAATGTGAGAAACTGCTAAGAGCAACTGTTTACCACTATATTCGGAGATATAAGCACCTTAGTGCCTACATGTAGAAAAATATATACTTTGTAACCACATATAAATGGCTGTACTTTCACCTTCTAGCTTCAGCATTAATAAGAAACTCTTTCAGTTTTCCAAAACTTAATACATAAAGAGAACAACAAGGCCTGCATATACATATTCATGTGAAAAACCCTCCAGAGGAATTAAAGGCAAGAGAGCTGTTCATCTTCCTTACATTTTGAATGAATGAGTATCAGCTCTCTAGGTTTCTTAAGCGTTCCTGGTCACCTCCATCATACATCACTGTTTCTGGTCTGTACCTGAACGGTTTGCAAACCCTTAGAAAACAGCTGTGTGAATACTTTCAGTGAGAACGCTTGTTTGCTCAAATGTTTGTGATATCTTGTTTTCCAAAAACGGTCTTGAGGGAAAGAAAATTTATTCTATTTCTGGCATCTGTAAAAAGGAAAAGGAATCCTTCTCTAGCTCTTCTAGACAAAAGTTGAGCACATCATCAAGGACACTCTTTAGTGTGTGTGTTGGGGGGGTGTGGAGGGGATGCTGCAGTAGTCTCCTCTTACTATGTAAGCATTAGAGCATCAACTCCAAGACACAAAGACTTCTTGTAATACCAAACCCCAAAATATTTTCTCAAAAGTCAGCACGATTATCACATCCTAGTGGTGCAAAATGTTTAATGCTAAGCAGCTAGTACATTTTATGAATTCATCACTTTGCTGTTGAACACTGGCATGCACTGATAGCTAGGCACAAAAAGCTCCAGCACTGTACAGAAGTGGCATTCAGCCTTTGACAAGCGAAGAGCTACTTTGTCATCAAACAGAGGCTCACAAAACCATGAAAGAATGAACTGCATTTAAAATAGAGAAATGTGTGCAGGCAGTTTATGGGAGAGTTAATACACTGCTCCAAACGAGGCAGCAGAATCTCTAGCCAGAGCAGCATTTCTCAGGGCACAGATGATGCCCCAGACTCATTGGCTTTCTGTCACCAGCCCCGGAGGACAGTTCTGCCTAAGTCAATACAGTCCATATGTGTGTGGGCACAATCACACCTCTATTTTTTTGGTTTAAATTGCCTGGAGGCAGCTGCCATATCACCTTCAAGTCACTATGTGATGTCTTAATCAAATGTTAACATGGAGCTTGAGGCAGCTTAGAAACCACAAATGGGATACAAAATACCTGAGCACCAAAATATGGCATCACTGAGATATCAACTGGCTTCAGTGTTTTGTTGCCTTTTGCATGCTTTTCTTAGGTAGGATGGTACCTTTATTGCTTATTTCTTTTGAAGGAATGTGAAAATAAATACCTTTTAAGCAAGACTGTGGTTTTAATAGGTTTTGGTCTATTTTGCATAACTTTATGCTGTCTCATTGCCTGGATTACAGTAGCAGGCGAACAGAAACATAGGGTTGCTGTATTCTAATCATCTCTAAAGCTTAGAGCGTATTTTGCCATTTTTCAAATATGAATTTTGGTTACAACCCAACCTTGTCATCCTTTCATAGACAAACTTCCTACTGAAGGATCAGTGGGACTTCTGAATATTAAGAAATAAATGGAAACCTGTTATTTTTCCTCCTCATTTTCTAAACAGCTAGTGGATAATTGTGTCAACCAAGGAGGGAGAGAAGGAAGAAGGAGAATATGAGGGAATGTGAACAGAGCTAGATAGTGCAGCGTGCCAAATGCGTCCCCATCACCCCTTTGGCAGGCTGCTGGAAGGTTGGAACTGCAGCCAGAAGCGTTAACATTTGCAAGTGCAGGAGCTGCAGTCCCTTATGATTAAGTTTTCAAAGACTGATCCCATTCAAAAATACCATTACAAGTAACCAATACTGCTGCAGTGTTTGAGTGTATTTACACAAACACATACCGGATTTTTCGTACTCTTCTTTCAAAATACAGAATAAGTATGTTCAAAGTGCTCTTTACTGAAATATTTATGCCCAATCTGAAAGAGTGAAGGGCACATTTTTAGTACCTACAGTCTCTATAAGATAAACACAAAATTTTAGAACAGCTGGTGCTTGACATGTATTTGTCTCTTGGAATTTTGAGTTAAGAAGATTTCTTCATTAGTACAAGAACCTTTTTAGTATTCATTCTCAGGCTGCTTTTACTACTTGGTTCAAGGCAGTGCATATTGCTAAATATGTTATTTTAACATAGTACATTGCACCAAGCTGTATTTGTTAACAGTCTGTTTTCAGACTTAAAGACAGTAGCAATGCATTTATTAGTCTTTCTTTTAGATAACCAAATATATTGACTTAACATTTATTTTTTATTAACCCATATTCCACATGCACATATTTCTTTTTATTTTCTTCTGATGTTTAAACTAAACTGTATTTCATCTCTAAAGCAATGAGGCTTTCAAACATCAACATTTCCCCTTTGGAGCCTAGAAGGGAATTTGCTCTGGAAAAGGGAAAGGATATGCTAAAGGACTTTCAGAACTTTACTGGAACAGACTATTTTGCCTTATTGCTAGCATTATAGTATATATATTATATATGCATATATTGTCTGATCCAATATATACAGTCTGATCCTTCTAGTTTTGTGCCAGCTACTGCCATTCTATTATTGTCTAAATGACACATGACAAGGCAGAAGTGTCACTTAAAATACGCTGCAAAGAGTTCTGCAGCTAGCTTTGAGGTTTAGCACAGAGGTTTAGGTCAGGTGCTGATGTCAAGGTAGAAGACTATGATGATTGTCTTGAATGAATAATGCTGGAAGCTGATTCACCTTTGGTAAAACATTTTACAGGCAAGCAGCTTTCTGAATTTATCTATTACTGAACTCACAAGGAACTTCAACAGTCCAGAGCAGTTTCTGCATCTAGAAAGATATTTCTGGCTTAGCCCTGTTGCATGTTGTACACTGAGTTTGGTTTAGAGGTTTTTTATGCTGCCACTGCAAAACAATTTCTTGCTTCAGCAGCTCTCAAACTTAAATTTTAGCCCACAGCACTCAGTCCACAAAACACAGGACTAGCATTCAACTCTGAAGAAGATCAAAGAAACAGTTATTTTGGATTCATTCAGAACTATTTTAGGCTCTTAAAGGCAATGGGACTAATGGTGGTTAAAAACTGTATAAGAGGGCTCTTGTGAAGACAATTTTAATACATTCCAGGTGGGATAGCATTGAAGTCAACAGTTATGACATTTTTGAACTGACTCCAGTATGTTTATTTTGTAGCGAAAGTTTCCTCACACTATAAATCATTGTAAGATTAGTATTAATCTGACTGAAATGTCCTGAGCCATCCAATTCTCTGGTTAATTCTATTAGGCTGCATTTTCCACATACTAGTTTGAAATGTTATCATATGATGACAAATGTAAGCTTTTTTATTGGATTTATGTAAATCCTTTCTTCACTGAAGCTGTTGGAAGGGTTCTGCAGCTGCTTATGGGAGCCACACATTGAAATACATCACAAATTCCTTGTAGGAGATGGGGTTTTCTTCAGAAAGTCTGAGACTTCCAAACCTTTTTCCTATTAGAGCATTGTGTGAGATGGCAGAAAACTTTCTACCTGGGTCTAGCCTTAAGAAAGAATGCTCTTTCAGAGAGAAACCTGGAGGGAAAAAACCCCAGATTTCAATTGCTCTTCATTTGGCTATTTCCTCTTTAGATTGTGCAAATTCCAAGGTGTTCTCATGCAAATGGCCTCCACTTGTAATAGTTTGTATTTGAGAATTGTCAGATTAAAACATCTGGTCCTTCCAGCTATACAGTTAAGGATGAGAGACAGAATACCTGAGATCTGACAATTTTGTAAAATCTATTTGTTCTTATTTATTTAGCTGTTTTTAATTCAAAGGCAATGTTCTATTTGGATGTGAAGATTCAAGTAACACTTTCCAAAATATGAAGGCTAAATGCCACATTTACAATTGTTTCTGAAAAGGGTTGACCTTTATTAAAGTTACCGAGTAAATACAATTCCGAAGGTTTTGTTTCTGTTGTAAATTAAATGGTATGTTTGTAGATGGAAAGGTCAATATTCAGTAAAGCTGAACTTCAGAAAACATCACCTTTCTCAGCTAAATCAAAGGAATTAATTAATTTTACAGATAAAATACATAATATATAATTCTCTTACCTCTGCTTCAAAATCAATTGTTTATGGCATAAAGAGGATACACTTGTCATCATTACAGGTACAGACAGGAACAGTATGGTATGAGGGCTGGTGTTACACACTGATTTTAGTAGAGGGCTCTAAAGTAGAGAGGAGGTCGAGAGAAGTTTTAGGAGAGGTATAGGTAGTGGGAGTTGAACCAGGAGACATAGTTCATGATTCTTCTGACATTCTCAGTCCTGCCATTCCCCATCTGCTCCTGTAACACACAGGGAACCTGCTCACTGCAGATTCACAGTGAGACTTTTCACAATATTGTCCTCCCCTTATGCCTCTCTTTACCTATCTGCAGAGCAGCTCTTTAGTGAACCTGTGCCCTGCAGCTTATTAAATCTCTCATTTAGAAAGTACAGCCCCCCAGGTGATATCACAGATGTTTAAACAGATATAAGGGTGGTAAAGGATACTAGAATTTGGGGATTGCTGTGGGCACTCAATGGAAGCAAATAATCAGTGCACTCAACTACATTTTGCCAGTGCAGGCAATATATCACATCAAAACACTGAACTGTATGAATCCTGGGATCTTCAATCAGATATTGCTCATTTAAAAATGGAGCTGTGCAACAGTGGCCCTATCTCTTGTACTCATTTTTCTTGGAGCAGCAGTCTGACATTTCAAAAGATGAGAAGTACCTTTCAGCTTGAATAAACTCAGAAATATAGCTGTAAACACATTTGGCCTCATCTTTAGAAATGTCAGTTTTCTGGAATGAACAGCATGGGTACAATATTTGTGTCAGTGTTTGGACAGCCACTTGTAAGGGAGCAAGCATGTTACAATATTTTATACACTCTAACTGCACGTTTTTGCAAGTGCAATAGCTATCGGAACAAATGCCCATTACACCCAAAATCAATAGAATAGTTGCAAAAATAAGTAAATGATAGATTCAGGAGTGGGAAGTAAAACTTCTTTCATCTCCTCTGCCTCACAGTAATCAGGTCTCTGGCTTGCTGGTTTCCATGAAGGAATCCTTCCTGACACTAGGGGACAATCATTGTGTTCATTCATTATTGTTATTCATTGTTGGGTTCCAGTATTGTCACCTGAAATCAAGTTCTTGCTGTGTTGAGCACTATAGATGGAAAATGGCAGTTCCCAGCCTGAAAAGCCTGCAGTCCAGACACTCAAAACAAACATGATGTGAACGACAACCTATAAATTATATTAGTGCCACTGCTTGATTATTGTGTTTACAGCAGCAGTTTTCAGCCTGTGGCCTGTGAGCCCCAGAGGGTCATGGTCTATAAGGGATCCAAGGAAAGTAATTAAGGGAGAAAAACCCACAAGCCTTAACTTTACCTTACCTTTCCTCTGGAAAGTGTTTAGGGTCTAAATATTAAAAAAGCCTGAAAATCACTGTAGCTGGGCTGCCACAATCAAGCCTGGGATTTATAATACCTGGCAACACATCAGCTGACATGTCTGCTTATGGCTTCACAGGCTCACACAGCAGTCTTGTCCCAGCCTCTTTCCACTCCAAGGCTGTGACAAGGAGTAGAGAAGAGCCAGCAAAGTGCAGAAGCTCCAGGTTTCCCACAGCACAAGATCCTGTGCTCAGAGGAGCCTTGCAGGTGTCTTAGAGCAGCACACTCCCACTGCAGCCCCTCAAGCTGCCATTAATACCCTCACCTTCCTTCTCCCTGTTACACAGGATTCACACCTAGGAAGGTGAAACTCCCTGCATCTTGAGCCTTCAAATGGAGAACCCTTAAGCTCTCCTTAGCACTTGCCTTCTTCCTTCCTATGAGGGAGGTACCAGACACTGAAATACTTGCCAGCAAGTAGCAGTTTACTCAGTGGGAGCTAGCAAGTTAGTCTGCTTGAAAAATACCCAGCTGCAGGAGAACCTCTCTGTCTGGAGGTTCCTGGAGAGCACGAGCTTTGACAACAGCTCTGCCAGTGCTACCCAAGAGGTTCTTCACTGCTGCGTGTGAGCGAGCCTCCTGCACCCAGAGGAGAAGCTCTTGGCTTCTGAATTCAGGGTGCTGATCAAAGCCAGGGAGTCTCACTGCTGGTGGGTTAGCACTCCAGGCTGCACATGGCATTGCGTGGTACTTTGCATAAAGCACTTTGTTCTCTTACAGTCTTTCAGAGAACAAAATTTTCAGTGATCCAATAAAATATGCTAAAATTGCTTATAATGGCACTGTTTAGGATCAGGTAGGAAGTCATTATGTCATAGTTTACAGAGCTAATGGCTACTATTGAGAGTGCATATTGTAAACTATAATGAAATGGGAAAAATTATATTCATATGTATTTTCACTCTGTATTTTGTAATAACAACAATATATCAACCTTTCTAATATTCTTGTCTCATGAGCGAACCTGTTTGGTTTGCCATGGTACACATGTAAATCTTACCATATCATTTGGCAACTGTTACATTCAGACTGGAATATGCTTATTTCTGATCCTGCTGCTTTCTCCCTTAGCCTTGTGCTAAGGCTGAGGAGCCATAAGGATGACACATGAGAAATCTGCATGCACTCTGAGAACATGAGAACATTCTTACATCCTCAAAACACCTGCATTGCCTTATGGCCAGAGGTATTGGACTATTCTGCAAATATGTCTCAATGTGAGATTGAATTTTGATTCATTTCTCTTTCTAAAATTTCTGATTATCCCCAGAATTCCACAATTTGCTTTGGCCAATGCATCTGTCTCCCTCTCTCCTTTGTTGCTTTAGTTTTTGTTGTACATATATGTATCTATGTACACTCATATATTATTTTTCCTGCAGAGCAGATAAGAACAGAGAGCTGGTGAGGTCTTTGTTGTTGGTACAAATTAAAACTTGGCCTTGTTGAAATATATTTAGATATAAGGAAGAAGATCAGATACTAAAATGGATAATATAACCCATCTGTGGCAAAGGTTAATGGAATCAGAGAATGGTTTGTGTTGGAAGGGATCTTACAGATGGTCTAATTGCAGTGACTCCATGGCAGGGACACCTTCCACTAGACCAAGCTGCTCCAAGCCGATCCAGTCTGGCCTCAGACCCTTCCATGAGTGGGGTATCCACAGCTGCTTTGGGCAGCCTGTGCCAGTGGCTCACTACTGTGTTTGGTATCAAAGCCCTGTGTATATCCATCTATAATCTGGAGACAGCTCATGGATAAACCATGTCCTTTTCTAACTTTCCCAACTGGGTACTATTTGTTCTGGAAATGCAATGAAGTCTTGATCAAATGCTTGTCATATTTTTGCTTCCATTTCACTGAAATTAATTTATCCCAGTGAGAAAGGCAAACAATGTACAGGATTACAGGATTTCCTAAGGAGGGACTCAAAATACATCCTCTAGTATTGAGTAAGACAGCAACATCTCACGAAACATGCATGAAAGGCAGAAATATTCAGGAAAGTTTATTAAATGAAACAAATGAAAATGTTGCAAAACATCTTTTAAATATTCAAACCAAAAATGTTTTCAGATTAACCTGCACAGACAGCTCCAGCCCAGGAGTCTTAAAATTGACTGAGGTCTCTCAAAACCAAAAATATTAATGTTAATACACTTTGACAATCTGAGATGTTATCAAACAGCTGGTGATTGCCACCATGATCTCAGTATATGAGAAAGATGATGTAGAGAATAACATATAGGTTAGTCTGATACTACTGACTGAAATAATAAACAGCTCATTCAGGTGCTGTGTCAGCAAAGCATCCAAACCTAAAAACATAAGGAATGCCAGTCAGCATTCCTAGAAGGCATATCTTGTTATTTTGGCAGAAGTGTGTGCCTGGTTGACAACGGAGCTCTCTTGATGTAGTGTACAGAATTCTTCAAGGCATTTAACATAGTACCACATCACATTTTGATTTTAAAATGCTTATAATAGCAATGTAAAGCAGGACATCTTAGGTGGATTACTGGCCCATTGGCAGATCACAGAATGTAGTTGTTACTGAGGGGATATCAACTTTCTTGCTTCTACTGGTAACTTAAGGACTAATGTGTGCTCCAAAATTTTCAGCATGAGCTAAAGAAGCTTCTTGTTCATGTGCACTGAAAAATTAGCTTTGTAGGCCACAAAGGTGGGGCTTGGGTTTCATTTCAGAGAAGTGAATGCATTTTTATAGCTTTTACATATAACACCTCTAACAGAACAATTTTTTTAGGCTTTAGATGCATTTCATTTTTAATCTAAGATTGGCTTATTGGGCAGTGGAACTTCTTTGATCCTTTAAACCAAAGTGAAATGGAAGACATACTTGGAAAGCACTACCCCAGATGAGATTTGGCAAGGAATCGATATTTTACAGTTTAAATATGTATTAATCCATGGCAGAACAAAACCTTTTTAACTTTTTATACAGACAGTATTTTACCCTTGTGAAAGTGTATTAAAAGTGTATAAAAACTGTGTATTACGGAGTTATTTTGCTGAATGTTATTTATGATACAGTTATCTCACTGGGGAAAAGCAATAGCTAGTGATATCTGCCCAGGGAAAAATTATTGGGTGGTGGTTTCAAAAGAGCTTGAAAGATTTAGGCAGTAAATTTTCAGTGAATTGGGAGTTATGACAGGAGTTACGGCTCTAAATCATATAAGCAGTTTTGAAAATCCAGCTCCTCCTTCCCCCTTTATCTTTAATTGAGTTCATTTGTCTTTCATTTGTTTTTTGTGACATTCGCAGGCAATTTGAAGCTGCTTCAGAAATAATAACAGCCCAAATCTATAGAGCCAGTCTCGAGGTGTTACAGGTGCTGCACAGGGAGGAGAGCTGGGCTGATGGCTGCCTCTCTAACTGACTCCCTTCTTGAACTCCCAGAGAAAGCAGCACTTTGATATTGGGGCCACCAGCTGCAGAAGCAGAGGTAAGAGAGGTAATGGAGCAGCTGGAGCAGAGACAGCAGCACTACCAGGGAAGCAAATCCCCTCTGGAGCTGCTGGCAGTGCCCAGCGTGGCTCTGCACTTCCATCCACAGAGCCTGAAACTAGGGTGAAGCATTATGTGTATTAATGTGAGTAAATCTGAAAATGTCTAAAGTTATTTTAAGAGATCACATGAAATACTAAGAAATATATGAAATAGCTCAATGAAAATGTCCCATTTTCTCCTTTCCTGTTAAGCCTAAATTACACTTTAGTGTTGGAAAACAAAGTTCTGAGTCTCTGATGCCATCTTCTCCTTTATGTGACATGGGCTTTCCATGAAGTGTTCTCCTCTTTCTGTTTCTGTGCTAGGGTGCTCCTCCCAGGCAGCACAATCTGGCTGTGGCTGTTCCAGTGTGCACACACCTGGGCTGACCTGCTCAGGAGGGGGCTCTGTGATGTGGTGTACAAATGCTGCAAAATAGGCAAGCTCATCCACTCCGCTGCAGAGGGGAATGCATCTGTATCAAATTATCAACTCTGCTTTGTGTCTGGGCTAAAATATCAATCCTGTGGCTTCATTAGTTGTTACTCGCCCCAGGGCAGCCTGCTGTGCTGTTATAGTTTCTGATAAGCCTTATTAGAACTCTTGTCCTGAAATGTTGGGATTCAAACGAGCTGTATTTGGCAGGATATCTGGAAGCAGCTACTCTCTTCTGAGTGCCATCAATACATATAACTCCACTGAAATTTCAGAAAAGTAAGTAGTGTTGAAATGATCTTAACTTTTTTATTTAGAATACCTGCCAAAGGTAGAGCAAATAGGTGGGGGTTTGCATGCATCACATATGGTGGTATTTTACATTTTAAGACACAGTGTGTGAAATTTTGATCACAGTGTAGTGACTGGCAAAGCTCCCACCCATTTAGATGAGATTAGGATTTCAGTCCATATGGGTACCAGCATTTAAAGTTGGTAATATTTATAACATCCATGGGAAAGTATACTTGCTGGCTGCTCGTCCTGGAATGTATTGCTGTGAAGGTTCTTTGTACTGAATATTTCTGCTACAAAGGGGAAAGGACACGAACCACCCTTTTGCTAAGATGGAAAAAACCCTTTGTGTTCCTCATGTGAAAGTATTTGAACCTGCATGCAAGTCTCTAATATGTGCCAGGCAGAGCCCAAAATCCCCCAGCAGAGCAGACACCTCCTGTAGGTGCTGCCTTGTGGAAAGATGGGGCTCAGAGTTACCCCTTCCTGAGACAGGCACAGGCACAGAGAGCGATGGATGGAGCCAATGTCCCTGTTCATCTCAGGGGAAGGGACACCTGGCTGAGTGTGGAAGAGTTCTCAGGGATGCATCACTTGGGATCAGTTGCCAGTGACTAACACTGGTTTCACAGTAGGACCAAAGGAGTTCAGGGACAGGACAAGCTGGGAGTCTTGGCCCAGTGCTCCCAGAAGCATCTCCAGAGAGCAGCTCAGGGCTGGAGAAAGCTGAGCTCCAGCTTCACAGCCCATGGAGAGCATGGCTTGTACACATGAGAGTGAGTCCATGCAGCTGTTTCTGAGCAAGTCGGAGCTAAGGTACTCCCAGACAGTTATGAATTGAGCTTTCTTTGACTATGTGGAAATATAAGATATTTCACCGTGCCTTGTTTATGGGGTAGGTTAAATTTATTTGTTTTATTTTGACATATTTATAAAAGTGACATTCATCTACATAGATTTAATTTTGCTTTCTATTTAAGAAAGATATGCTTATAAAAATATGAAATGTACATTTATTTTTAATAATTTGTAATTACTACTACATTTCTTATTTATGATACTTCTTATATATTGCAATGAAGCACAAGACCACACAAATACCAAGTGATCATCCTTACTCAGAACAGGCTCTTTATTGCCTGCACCTGAGGCTGATGACTTTAGCTCTTTCCAGTCTCTGAAAGTTGATGCATGGCTGTCCCTAGCAAATGCTGTTGTTTTTTCACTTGAAAGCACACTGAAAGCAATCAAGTGCAACAGAGAGTGTACTGCAAATTAAAATTTTTTTATAGTCCTATTTTCTTACCAGTTACTGGGCTGATGTCTAAATGCTTTATATAAATGAGCCATATCTAAGACAACTTGCAGGCCCACGTACAATTATAATACCTTGGAAGGTAACCGTTGGTGATTTTTCTTAATACTTGCATGTTCTATTACAGCAAAACAGCAGCTGTCTGAAATTTCCTGGTGATTAATGACAAGCCTTCCTCCCCTCCCCCCATCTAATACTTATTTAAGCAGCAATGACTGACAGGGAGGCCTTTCCCAGCAGTTAATTACCAGATAAGCTCAGTATTGGCACATTTAGCTGAAAAGAAACAGCCTTTCCCTCCGTCATTATTACTTGAATATAGCCCAAATTCGGGCATTTTCAATTCTTAAGTAAGACCTGCAGGGAATATTCATTTAAAATGTGCATATAATAAGATGTTTATATAGAGAGAATATATTTACTTGAAACTATCCCTCTATGAAATCAGTTGAAGGATCACTGCCAGTGTGGGGAGGTAGAAGAGTGAAAACTCATGTTTTGATCCACCATGGAGTTTTCCCAGAAGCTTTATTGTTCAGTGGAGTCTGGGAATGATTCCTGCTTTATACAGGATGAAATATCAATGTGATAATCCAACATTTAGCCTTAGGTAACCCTGGAACAGATATTAAGTATTAAAAACAGGCAATGACATAAGCTCTGGATAATTTCTTTGAATGAGTTTAAGAAAGTATTTTTTTCCCTGCAGCCCACTCATGGTATTTTGCTGACATAGTGGTCAACACATGTTTCTATTTCTTCAGTTCAGGGCCAGCTTGATCCATTGCCATTTGTGTTAAGGTTGCTCTAAGACACTTGGGCACTGGCAAGACCAATGCTCCCTCTGTATTTTTCAAAGGCAGTGGTAGCTTGTAATGATGGCACACAAAAGAATAGTAATTTTAACTGTTACACAACATGTGTCAGGGTTCTCTCATTATTCGGAGTTTTAAAGGCTTCAAATTCAGGATCCCTGCTATGAGAAAAGAAGCCAGTTTACCAAATAATTCACTGTGACTCTCAGCCAGTCAGGATCTTCAGCAAATACTCTCTTATATGCTCATTTTTGTCTCAGGCTGAATACAGAAAGCTGAGGCACTAATTTGAACATCTTCCTCTTGTTACATTAACTACAGGATCAAGTCCAGATAACTCACTGTTCTCCATGCTCTTGTTGTTCTAGTGTTTATCTTTAATGGGATGGGAATTAAAGGTTTCAGTCAGAACTAGCTCAAGAAAAAAATCTTACGTTTCTATCTCCTATTAATCACGCCCCCTCTTTTGACAGTTTTGCCAAGTGTTAATTCTTCATAAACTGAGAGTTGAACAGCTGCATTAGAGGTACTTTACTCTAGGCCTCTTACAGTACTTTTAAATATTTTATGCAGCTTCAGCAATAAACCTAGGCAGAATCTGCTAAACTTCATGGCTTCCCTTAAATCAGTCACTGATTTTTTCACAATGAAAATGACAGTACCTACAAAGGCATTGCAATCGACTGGGGTTTTGCCCTCCTCTTTCTCTTACATTTACAGAGAAATATCTAGCAAATGTCACTTTCAGGATCCTTCCCCAGAAGAAGAGCATGGCCAGAGCCATTTGTATCATACAGTGAAAGCCCAGCTGCATGGTTGGATGATAAATACCAATGACCTTAGGAATTCTGTGACTTGCTACCTAAGCCAGTTGTACCACTATGACATCTAAAGAAACTAATGGCAGGTGGCCTGGCCTCTGCCACTCCTCGATATGTTCAGGCAGTTTCTAGCAGATTTTTAACATTAGAAATATTTTTGCTTTCAAAAATAACAGATCAGAGTTAATAAAGAACGCTCTGCAAGACTAAATCAAACCTTCTTATAGCCTGGAGTGATTTGCCCATCTGAGAGAGCACCTTGGCTGTATCAGACAAGAGAGGCAAGCATTGCCTGTCCTTTGATTTTCAACCCAGGGGAGACCCAGGACTCACAGTCCCCACCACAGGAATGGCAGCTGGGCCCTCTGAATTTCTGCTGTGCTGCATCCCCAAACCACCCTGAACAGATTAATCACACGGAACTCTTACACCAGTTTGCAAAGCTGACATCTCTTAATGAGAATGGTGGTACACTTATTCTGGAGAATAACCAGATCAATTCAAGGAAATTAGCTAAAAGTGTCCTATGCATTTTCTGGTTATCTCTAGACCAGCAAAGTTAGGCTGAAACATTTCCTTACAACAAATATACCCCTTGTGTCCCTGAACAACCTCAAGTTACTCAGAAAAAGCTTAATACCCTGTTCTTTTTTACTGCTAAAAGCCTTTTGAATGCTAACAGTAGAGGCCATTTAACTTGAGTATCAGAGAGTTGTTTATAAGCCATTTTGTGCCAGATATCCTTGTTGCAGTTTCTTAAAATTTACATACCATCTCTGCTTTATAAGTATGTACTTCTGAGAGGATCATCTTGAAGTAATCAAAGATTTTTGAAGGAGCATCTCACTAGATTGGGGCAGCTCACCCCAGTACAAATTGCACGTCAGTTTTTACTTAGGATCAACGTCACGAAGAAAACTCAGTTGAATTGCTTATTTTAAATATACAGTTATAATCTCCAGTATATAACATTGACTGCTACTTCCAAACTGGCTGACAGATGTAGGAGAAGGACAGGGATAATGGCTAGTAAGGAAAATATTTCTCTAGGCTCTTGAAGAAGATGCGTGATAGATGTCTAGCTAGACACCAGTGCAGGCTGCCTATAGGAAGTATCCAATATATAATAGCCCATTTTCACTCTAATATCCTATTTCTATGAGAAAATAGAAATTCCAGCTTGTACTTTAGGACAAAGAAAGCACCAGAGTTACTCTTAAAAGCTGGCTGTCAATAGGCTTTTGATGCAAATGAGTATATATAGTTTATCTCTTATCTCACAAGAATTGTTGAAGCAGGTTTCAATTCTGTAAATGAAACTGGTATATTTGCATATCCTTTTGCTGTATTATTAAAAGGCTGCACATAATATTATGCATATTACCAGCGTGTGAAGGCTCAGAGTCCTGACCAGCTTTCCTCACTGTAAAAAAATAAAACAACAAAAGCTTAATGTCATCAAGCCTTCTCGCTAACAGCTTTTAAATCAATAATAAAGAAACTACAAGTAAAAACATCTAATAATCTCTGGAAATTTTATGGCTATACCCTGCAATAAATGAATGCTGGGTTAAAATTTACAATGATCCTACTTTGCAGCATGTCTGAGCATTGAAATTCTGATTTAAAACAATGGCTTTCATAAAAACAAGTATGGAGCTTAATACTGGTATTTATTAATTGCATTTATTTTCAGAGCTCCTTTCGAAGTGAAGTGATCAGTTAAAGTCAAGCTCAAAAATGAATAAACATTCTGGAACAGGTATCACTGAATTCCTATCCATTCCTGACCTGCTGACTACTGCTGCTGATCAAAATCCTCAGATTTAATTAGCATGCTAAAATCATCCGAAGTTGGAAGATGAAAATGGTAGATTTACAGCCAGCTAGTTTGGGTTGGAAAGGATCTCTAAAGGTTACCTAGTCCAACCCCGCTGCAATCGTACCCACAGGTACAATCTCTTCAGCACAGTGAATGGAATGAAAAATAATGAAGTGTATATAGGAGGATTCACATAAGAGACTTTACATCAAGACCAGATGTGTGGTGTGGTGTGGATACTGAGCTCATGGCAACAGAAAAGCTTGACACTAGAAGGTACTTCCTGCACCAAACCCCATGTAAGCATAACTGCTCCTGACTCTCCGAAATGTCTGCCTGAAGGATAAATGAGCATATCTATTCTGGTCAGCAGAACTCATTGAATATTTATATGCAAGTTTTCATTTAAGGGAAATATTTCAAAGACATTTACTAGAACTGAAGAATATGGATCTTTGAAAATAAAAGTTAAGAATTTACATATTCTGCAGCTAAAACTATAAATAGACACAAACTAAAGGATAATATATTTTTGAAACAGTATAGTCTCTTGGTTGCAGCAGTGTTCTGTAAGCGATATCCTTTCTTCCACTTATCTCTGATACATTTTGCAGCGTTGGTATCTCTATTTCCCTGCCAGCTCCACTCCTGCAAAGCTTTCCGAGCACTCGGTCCCTGCAGCGAGATCTGCACCCCCAGCAGATAAAGACCAGGAGAGAGGATGGTCTCATGGTGACTGTTATCACAGGAGACACGGGTTTGCTTCTCTGCAGCCTTGGAGAAATGGCACTCAGCAGGCCTGTTTTGGTGGCTGCAGGTGCTGCAGAATGCCCTGCTCGCTCTGCAGGGCAGCGCTGCAGTGCTGCCTCCTGCACCGGAGCTGCGCTGCAGTGCTGCCTCCTGCACCGGAGCTGCGCTGCAGTGCTGCCTCCTGCACCGGAGCTGCGCTGCAGTGCTGCCTCCTGCACTGGAGCTGCGCTGCAGTGCTGCCTCCTGCACCGGAGCTGCGCTGCAGTGCTGCCTCCTGCACTGGAGCTGCGCTGCAGTGCTGCCTCCTGCACTGGAGCTGCGCTGCTGCACCCCCTGCACATCCCAGAGCAGGGGCTGCACCCTCTGCTGCTCACTGCTGTCTGCCGCTCCTTCTGCCTTTCCTCTCCAAGCAGCTAGGAGATAAGGCGATTTAAGATGAATGGAACATGATATATTTAAATTAGATAAACTTTCTGTGATTATCAGGGCAGTTTCCTCATGGTTTCTCTTCTCCCTTTCTGTGAGCTTGTCTCTTGATTGTTAACTCTGAACACTGTGACTCCTTAGCAGTTATCTTCAGTGAATATTTTCAGGGATTAAGGCAGCATATTTGAACATATTGTGATTAAAAATGAAGTGGAAAAAGTTCCTGATATGTTCCTAAATAGATTATTTATCAAAGTGCACTAGATCACATCCTAGGATGCCTAAAGAGACACAAACATTATAGTACAAACAAAAGTCAAGACCTACGTATACAGTCAAGCCATATTAAGATAAAATACTAACATGGAAGCTCTGTAAAAAAGCTGTCTGATCCTGGTAGATAACCATCACAATGTAATGCTGAGACCAAATGGATTAGTCTTTGAATATATAGATAGGGAAATACTGATTAGGAGGAAATATTATTTCTTTGTTTGATACTGGTGAGGCCTGTAATGGAAAAGCACAATTAAAAGGCTTTTGCTTGATTATGGAGAGATGCAGGGATGCTTAGAAGGCTTATTCTGTTTCAGTTTACTGATGAAAAATGAAGGGGAAAGGAGACAACTGCATATAAAGACCAATGTGGAGAGCACAACTCTGCTATGGTATCTTCAGTCTGCAAACAAAGCTCTTACAAAGGCTCGGTGGTTAGATATGAATGCCTGATACATTTGTGCTAAAAATAGGATTCACAGTTTTAACAGCAGGAGATCTAGCAACAATTTAATCAAGGTTGTGAAGAATTCTATCAATGATAATTTGAAATTCAAAAATAGATGTTTTTCTTAGAACTCCAGTTCAAAGAAGAGTAAGTTCATAGATGTTTAACACACGAGATAATAATAGCACCGAGGTTTCTCTTGGCCTTGTAGTGTCTGACCTCAGTAGATGGCACATTAGTTTTACCTTCCCATCATCAGATTGTTTCTGCATTTCAGAGCACTAAGAGAGGCCAGTGAGGTGAAGATGAGGGACATTTTCCACCAGCCATGGCATTTGTAAACGTTGATCCATAGAGCTGCAGCTTCTGCAGGAAATGTTCATCAGCTTATTTACAACCAGTCTGATACATGCAGCAGCTTTGTTGTCTCAGGCTGGCCTTCAGGATGTTCACCTGGGTAGATGAATATCCATATCCTATTTGAGTAATCTATGGATATCTCAGTTATTTTCCTCTTTACTTCTTTCCTCACTAGTCTGACTTCATTTGCACATAGAGAGCATAAGAAATAGAAGTATTGCAGTAAGACACTTATTTTTCAGACTGCCTGAAAAGTACCTGCCTCAGAAGACAGAAAAATCCTAATGAATTTCATGTTACAAAAAGATGCTCTTAAATCAAGATGAATAGTTTCAGATAAAAAGCTTAATAAAAGCTCCCTCTTGCCTTGGCTCCCACATAATGAGCTGGGGTCATTCTAAAGCAGAGAACAGAAATTCTGGGACTAAAACAGAGCAGAGCGTGAAGTGTTTTTAATATCCCAGCAGATGTAATTATTTTCTGTTTCTTTTTATTATTAAACATTGAGGTAACTAGGAGGGAAAATCAATACAGTACACTATCCTCTAAAGAGTGCACCGTCTACAAAACAGTGCTTATATGCACCTATAATTAAGGATTCACAGTCCATGTTTTATTGGGCCGGATATATGTGAAAAGGAAGACAAAGACCTGGTGGAGGGAGATGCATCTTACTGAAAATGGCCCTACTGCTATGTGCCTTACACTGTTGAAATGATTGCCATTAGAATTAGAATAGGTGTATTTTGGATTCCAGTTTGTGTACTGGGGGACCTCTCTGTCCATTCTGGATCTACTTCTTTACTTCCTCTGCTGAGAGTTTGATGGTTGCTAGCAGAACTCTTAAGGGTAATAATGCACTTAGACTTCTAATGGCAATAATGCATGTGAACTACTGTTTGTTTTCTTCAGTAATTCACTGAACATTCCCTGTTTGGTGTAGCTGTGATTTGTTTCGGGTCATCACTAAGATATTTGGAATTACAGCAAAATAAGTCTTCTTTTAAACTTGCAAGTAAAATATTTCCATTAAAATGGTAAAATTTCAATGCCTTTGTTGACTAACTCTTTGCATATGACTGTGTACTTTATTGCTCATCCCTTATTAGAGTGCAGTTGCAAGTTTCCTGGCCTTTGATCTGTCTTCCTTTTTGCTGTCTTTCCTTCTTTCAAAGGAGCATTATAAGCTTCTTTGGGCTAACAAGGAGATCACATGTCCAGTAAATGTGCACAGCAAATGAAAGAAATGTGTCTCAATAATACAGACATACTTCAAATATCACTGGAGTTCCACAGTGAAGAACACTGCAGTCAAAGAAAGGGCTGCTATTGATTTCATTGATTTTGAGCCCTGGCTTCTGAAGTCAGCAGGGTGAGTTAAACCATGCCCCAGTTCATTACTGGCTTCTCCTCACTGCTTGCACTTTGCAAACTCTGGTTCAGCGAAACGGACACTTTTAAAGAGAATCCTCCTTTTTTCACTTGACAAAGACAATAGCTGATGGTTTCTGTCAAATTTTCCTCTGTGTTGTTGCTGTGCACTGGCCCAACAGTATTTGCAAAGATTTGGAAAGCAGTGAACTCCATGCCTCAGTTCACCTTTTGCCCTGTTAACAATCAGAGCTGCAGCAGCTGGTGAGCCCCCGTGCGTGCCCAGCCTTGCCAGCTCTCCCTCTGGAGCCCTGGGCCAGGGCAAGGAAAGGCTGTGCTGCTGCAGCAGCCCCAGAGCCCTGCACCTGCCCCGTGGGCCTCCTGGGATGCACAGCAGACCTGATCTGCTCACTTTGCATTAACTTTGCCAAAGGCACCTGAGCAGAGCCAACAGCAGCTCAGCAGCAGCAGCAGTGTAACCTCCTTCACTTGTGGGCAACCAGAGTGCATCTCAGCCACCTCTGCTCCTGGCTGGTCACATTTGTCAGCCCTTTAGGCAGCTGTTGTTTGATCTCCACCCATGACAAATATGCCAGCCAGACAGGGCTGTTCTCCTTTTTGTTAATCTGTAGAGGGAAATTATTTCCCTCATACACCAGCACAATACATACAGCTCACACATACGAGACAGCATTTTCTGTGCTACAGTGAAAGATGAAAATTCTTTCCTTCTTCAGGCTGTTTGTCCAGGTGTTGGAAAATCTGCACGTTTAGTGAGTTTGCCCTCAAATCTGATTCATTTTGTGGGGCACAGGGAGGGGTCTGTGCTTCATGTTGGACCTCCTTTAAGCAAGGGAGGAGGAAGCACTTAGTTCCCCTGGCTCCTTCTGTGTCACAGGCTTCCTTCAACCCATCGTGACTGACCTTCCCTCTTCATCCTTTGTCAAGGATGTGGGGATCAACCCGGGCCCTGCTCACATCCCAGATGGTCTCAGCACACACGCCAGCTGATGCCTGGCACCCTCTCTCCTCTTGAGGGAAAGACATCTGTGATCCTTCTCACAAGCCCTGTTTGCTACTCCATACTTTACAGAGGGCCATCCTACTCCCTGCTTACTGTGCAGGGAAGCAGGAAGGAAAACACAAACATCACACTAACTCTGCATATTTTCTTTCTTTTAAAAATCTTTCCGAATTACCTTTTTGTGGAAGCTCTGCAATTGTAATCCAACAATGACAACAAAACCTTTTCAAAACAACACCACTTGCAGTACAAGTGTCAAGTGATCATTGGATAATGGAGCCTTGGAAGACTAAGGCTCAATTCAGACTTGAGAGCTTTACATTTATGTTTAAGAAAAACTCATTTAGAGGGTTGTAGTCTAATGTCTCTTTAAAAAAAGAAAAAAGATGTGAAATTTACTTAAATTATTTTTTATTTGTATGCATGAGCTCAACTACAATGGAATAGTATTGCTAATATAATTACAACAACCTGTCTCCAGAGGAGAGGGTATTATGCAATATACTCTCTGCTCTATATATTCTGAGCACAGTACCAAAAAGTAAATGAGCAAATTTATTATTTCATCCAATGGGAGTTTTGACAGATTTATTCCTACTCTAAATTTCTTCCAGAGGAACAGAAAGGTGGATAGGTCTTCCAATTATACCTGCAAGTAGTTAGGTTTGGAAAAAAGAAAGAGAAGATGAGATAGAAGAGAGATTTCTCAATTCACAGGTTGGTATAAAAGAACTTTTTAAACTAGAAATAAGATGACTTCACAGGTAAGTAAAACATGAAATCACACTTAAAATGCAATAAGGAAAGAACTAAATACCACAGATCTGGGAATCTGTCCTCTAGTTGCAGTAGAAAAGAGGAGAAATTTCCATTGTCATGAAGCTGGCCTGGGTTCAGCTGCTGGCCTCTTTTCATTCTCTCATGGTTAGGCTACTAAATACTCAGAAGTTATAAGTATACTGAGATGAAGTATTGGATCAAATTAATTTCTCAAAAGTACTTTCCCCAGAAGTACGTTTTAGAGTTGAGGAGGATATTTGATAATTTTGCTGAAATTTTCTCTTTTCTTAGGTATTCAGCTTTTAAGAAAGGCCAGTAATAAAGCAAAGAGGTTATGCAATGTTAACAATGCTGGTGCTCATTCACAGTAACTGGAGATTTCTGAAAAAGAGAGATAATGTCTCCAAACCTACAGACTCAGTAATATGCCTGAAATTTCAGCTAAGACCAGAGAGGATCTTAAGAGAACTAACTGGAGTGTGCATGAATTCATGCTCAACTGACTTCCAATAATTTTATTAACTCCTGCTTAAATGCTATCCTGAGTGTCCAGAAGGAGATTTTAAGTGCAGTATGAACATATTAAAAAAATTTACAATGCAGATACACAGGAATAGAAGAGAAAACTGAAATTACTTTCTTGAGTACAAAGTAAAGTAGTATTTCTGGCTAGAATAAGAAGAGTATGCATTTTGAAAATGAATGAAATAAAATTAAATAGCCAGACTGAATATCCAGAAATATTAAAAATCTGTAATTGTTAATATAATCAGACTAGAAAATTATAGTGCATTTGGAAATAAACTGAAGCATGCTTGGGCTGTGGGTCACAGGTACACATACCCATGTCTTCTGTATCTTAACACCCCAAATTACCAAATTTCATGTAGATTAGCTGATATTTGTTCCGAGTTTTTACCAAGAGACAAGAAATGCAAGAGCGAGGAGATTCTTGTCTTATTCAGCTTACTTACCAGCGAGATCTGAGCAGCTAATTCATAATTTCACAGCCAATAGTTTTGGTTTAAAGTTTCATCCAAGTGACACTTTCTTCAAGAGGCACTGGCAAGATACAATTGCAGTCCATACTCTGCTTTGTCAAATACCTTTGTAAGACTCATCTAGGTTCCAGCAGTGACCTCAAGTGAGACAGCACTGAAATGAAAAGGGGAGGCCCATAAGTCACTCAATCTGTACCTTCAAATTATTTACCTCCTTGCTAATTTCAAGGTCACAGTTACCATCTGCTATAGAAGCAGAAAAGTTTGACAGTTAACATAAGCAAGCTTTTTCAAGTATTTTAACTCCAGAAATTTAGTGATTTCAACTAAAATTGAGATTTAGGGCAATTCAGAATGTGATTTGGCATTGTGGTGAGAGAGAGAGACACTGTAAATAATTAGCAATTTTTGGTTGATGATTCAAAAACATCCTTCAAGACACAAGACTAGTACAGGAATTAAAAATCAGAGAAGTTGAAAACAAAACCAGACTCCCTCATATTCCCAACAAGCTGAGAATAATTGCACTGGATGAAGACGTTTTGACTTGAGAGCAACCATTCTGTGTTTTTGTTTGTTTCGCTGGTTTCTTTTTAAAAGGAGAAGCACTAAGAATAGCTGGGCACAGAGGAGAAAATACAAAAAACTTTGGCCTTCACAGCATCTCTACTCTGTAGGGCTTCTCCTGCCCTGGCTTTATCAGGAGAATGGTTTCTCCACAGCCACGTTATTTTCATTCAGAGCAGTTCTGCTCCCTGCTCCCCTCAGGCCTTTTCTGGGCACTGAGTGTCCCTGCCAAGGCACCGCTCTGCTCCCTGCCCAGCAGAGCTGCCCCAGCTCCAGGTGCATGGAGAGCAGCTCCTCCCCAGACACCACTGCACTCTGAAGAACAGATTCTCCAAGGGCATCTGCTACCATTGTTTGCCTTCTTTGTCTTCCTGATAGATCTTGTCTCCACTTTACATCTCTAGGAATGTTCTGTGATATGATAAGGGATCAGAGGAACTTTCACCAAGGGGTCCTTGGATCAGAGGAAAGGTCATCATTGATCTCACTTTGATCAGTTTACTGAAGGGAGATGCTGACCCTACATAAATATTTAGTAGTCCTGAGGAATAGCCAAAAGCACCTTTATAAATGTTTTATGGTCTAATGGAATTTTCTGAGACCACTCTATTTCCTTTGCTAAATCCATTACCAAAGCTTCTGTTCCCCTGTATTTGTACTCCAAAATTAATTCAATATAGCCAACACTTGCTCACCAGGTTTTCTTAAAACACTAAATGTTAAAATTATGTAGATTAATGAATAAACACCCTCATTTCATAGCTAAATAAGGAAAACAAAGGTTTACAAAAGCACATACATGGCTGGGCTGATTTAAAGTTTCCTGTGCGTGCATTTCCATGACAATGAGGCTACATGAATATTCAAAATGAAAAAGTTAGCGATGATAAAAGTGGGCAAAATATCAGTACCATCTGCTCACTTCTAATGCCCGAAAAAATGACAGCCTAAAATTAACCAAAGAAAATGAGCTGCGGAATAACCTTTCTCCCCCTCCCGAATCTTAGAGGCCTGTACATTTCAGCACAGAATTTGATCTTTACTTCTTCATTGTTCCCTACTGTAATATTTATATTTCAAAATTTTCCTTAACTTTAACTGAAACTCTTTTACTAGCACAGTTAAAATGACTGGAACTTTATAAAACTACAGTAAAATTCTGCTGCTATTACTAGTCTCCAATACTGAGACTGCTGTAACTGAGAAGACTAAAAAACCACGATGCCAACAATTTATTAAGATTGTTAGCCTGAATTTTGCATAGCCACTTCCAATTTTTCCAGTCTAAGATTAGCTACTCTGTGCTGAAAAAAAAAAAAATCCCACAAATGTCGGCAGAGGAGCAAAACCAATGCATTTATATTATTTTAAAAATAATTGTTTTTCAAGTCTGGGCATTAAACCAAAAATTAGTTCTAACTCTAAAAGTAGAATTTTCGTTTTTTTATCTTTGTTTTGAATCATGGATGTTGGTTCCTTATTTCCCATCACCAAAAGAGTTTTGTCTTATTGCCAAGGACACGAGTTAAATATTTAGTATACAGTGGTGATTTCTGAATTTGACTTTAAAACATAATATGCAAGCATGCTGATAAGTCATGGGTCAAACAACATGACATTTACCAAACTAAAGAGATAGGGGTGGGGGTGTAATGAGATTATAAATTTGTCTGATAATCAGAATCATGTAGTGTAAGAAAAAGGAAGAAAAAACCACAAAATCTTTGCCGGTATTCTGTGCTGCAAAGGGACAAAAGGGAAGGAGAAAACCTTTGACACGTTCCCGAAACTCAAAGCTGTCTTCTAGCATGGTAACTTTGTAAAGCTGTAGGCTCTGCAATTGATATGCCATAGCTCTCTTAGCAGATGTAAGAAAAAAAAAGGAAATGTAGTACTATGGGAAAGTGAGAGGGAAGAGACAGAGTGGCATTGATGTGATCAGTTTTAAGGGCATTTCACTTGAGAGAACACCTGAGGCAACAGAAGCAGAAGGGACAATAAATAATTCAGCAACAAAATTACATTTCAAAACAATGAGCTTGTCTTTCCGTTTTCCCTTTCAATGAAAACCGCTTTCAAAGAACTTTCTGCAGAAATAGCTGCAGATACTTCTGCTGAAAACCACTCTCATCCACTTGGTGTTTTTCAGCAGAAAAGACATTGGTGAAACCGTGCAATCCTTATGTAGAAAGCTGCCCAGTGGAAGGACAGCAGCCTAGAATGAATCTTGCTTCATGAGGAATGGACGTGTCAGACACAACCCAGTGCTCTCAGGCCAGACCCCAGCTGGCAGCAATTGTCATAAGTTGTCTGACTTCAGTGGAGCTCTGAGCAGTTACACTGGGGAGTAGTTGTCCCTGGAGAATTGAGAAAAGTTTTGTTAAAGTCAAGTTAATGAAAATGTAAGTTCAACACACTGCAAACTGACACACAGGAGAAGGGAAGCATGTTTATCAGCTTGACTTGGCTGCACTGGGAGTGCAAAGAACAGCATTTTCAATCACTGGAGAGTGTGTGCAGCAGATAAGTCTGTACTGTATGGAGAACTGGAGAAAGAGTGTGGAGGATTTTAAATAGGATACCAAAAAAACTTGATTTAAAAGACAAAAACAATTTAAGTTAAAAAAATGAGTCGGTGGATCCTTATCAGGGTTTACACTGATTTAAACAGAACTTAGGATATATCAGATGAACAGCTCAGCCCAAATTTGGTTTATAGCATGTGAGTTACCCACGGGAAGGTGCATCTGCCCTTAACCAGGACTAAGCAGTAAGCAGTGCAGGTCACAAAAAAACGGGGTAAGCCCACTCCTCTTTACCCTTCAGTGGGTCCTGAAGGGATCCCAGCCTGCAGTCTGCAGGGTCACACATCACTTAGCTGGTAATTGTCTTTGGCCCCATGCTTTAGTCATAGTGTCACAACATCGGGGTTTTGCTGGTTGTGAAGTTCAGTGCTGGGAGTGTTTGACCTCGCTTGGCCACTGCTGTCCTTTTCTGCTCCCCTTGCTAGGCTGATGCAACTGTTTGTGGGGATGAGCAAGTGGGGATGAGTCTCTAAGCAAGACTATTTTAGCTTTCAGGGAACAAGCTGTAAACTGGGTCTCCAACAGAGACTGAAAAAAACCCCAAATCCTGCAATATTTTCTTCTTAATCCTAATTTTCAAGTCCTACAGCCAATGCCCTACAAACAGATGAATCACCACATCTGATGGGACAGTAACCTAGAGCAGGTGGAAAAGCAAGAAGCAGAATGGAAAAGGGGATAGGACAGCACAAGAAATATTTAGTGTGGCCTTGCTGCCAGGGAAAGCACAGCAAAGACCTGTTGCAGCTTTGGTGCTCAGCCTATGTACTTCTGCATCAAATGTGAATTTACCAGGCTTTGGAAGGCAAAGATCTCACTGAGGCTGCAGATGGTTAGAGAGAAAAATAAAAGAAAAGAAAGCAGAGATAATTGGAGAAAAGCACCAAATTCCTGTTTATAAAGTTAAGACATGTTGAAGGTTTTCTGCTTTTTCTGTTCACAGTCTGCTAGGAAAGAGGCAGCTCTAGATTTGCAGATGTCTTAAAATTGAAATGCACTTTCAAATGAATACCATCTATATTTCAGGCATGCATTCCAGCTCATACCTAGTTTGATGCATTCTTATATCTCATTTGAACAAAGGTATTAAAGATCTTCTGAATGCTTCCCTGTGTAATATTAAAGAAAGCAGAGGGGGAAAAAAGACATAAAAAAGGCTAGCTTTTCAAGAAACAAATTCACTTAACTTGTTCCTGATAGAGTCCCCAGTGAGGCAATGCCCAGGAGGTTTCCTAAGGTTTCTCATATCTGTAAGTAACACAGTATTCTGGCTTAAAGTGGAAGGAAATCTCCTTGCAAAATTCTCATTTCTGGGAGTGTCTATAGATTTTTTTTGCCCCATAATCCTATGAAACCATAATGGGCTTCTGTCATCAACTTGTTTCTATCCATTAACAGATTCTTGTCACCCTTATACAGGGATTTATTGTCATGTACAAGGTGAACTGTACTTAATAGAGGAGATTACAGATAAGAATACAAGGAAAAAGGGGGTAGAAGGGGATGAAATATTTGAACTTTTGTGGAACTCCTACTGATGTCAATAGGAGTCTTTCCACGGGTTTAGTGGAGTGTGAGATATGCCCTTATTTATCTGACATTTTCTCCGAGCTGCCTGTAGTTACAGGTATTCACTAAACTTCTGCCTATTTAGAACAAGGACTGAATGAAGGATTATATAGTTATATTTCCAAAAGCAGATAAGTGCTATTTTATGTATATCATTATCGTGGAAAATAAGATGAATTATTGATTGTTGATGAGGTTTGACTACAATGATTTGCTCTTGAGGATAGGTACACATGCAGTTGCTAGAACAACAGAGCTCTCCTACATTAAGTACTCTAAGCTTCTAAAAATAAGCTCCAGCACATTACAATTAATATCTGAGGGCTCACTTCATTCTGTTTAGTGGAATCAAGTCAATATTGCTCATGAGGTGAACAGAAGTTACACGTGACTTATTGTTAAACAACCAAAATCCACTGAAGTGGGTCTTTGGATATGACACAGGAATGATTCATTTGGATAACTAAAAGCCTCCTTTTTCTAAAGGCAAGCTAACACAGCCTGGAGGGTCAGCTGCCCTGCTAGAGCACGTGGTGAGTATCAGCCAGGACAGCAAGGCCACCTGCTTGCCTGACACAGATCAGTGAAGCCTTTGCAGTGAGCCAGGCTGTGCCCCGGGGCAGGGCTCGTCCCTGGGAACGTGAGCAGCTCAAATGTCACTGCAGCACACTCATTCAATTCAGGCTGTGAGCTGCTTCCAGCTCCTGGAAATTCTGTTTGTGTCTGGGAGGGGGATGCTAATGCCACAGCATCCTCTGAGTAGGTTTTACCATTCCTGTGATGACTGTGCTCTGAAATGCCAGGTGGTGTTCACCTCCCACCCCATCTCTCGGTTCTGCCTCCCTCCGAAGGGAAAACACTCGATGGCACACAATCCTTATCTGGAAGTTAATGCTGTATAAAGCAGCTGGGCTGGCTCCATCCAGGCCACTTCCAGCTACAGTCAGTGCCTGTAGGATATGCAAAATGGGCAAGAAATTAAATCCTAATATTCTCCACATATTGGTAAGGCTATTTGTTTTAAGTTGAACCCCAGAGTTGCTCCCACTCTCATTGCAATCTATCTCAACCACTATTACTTGTTTCCAAGTTAAGCATCTTTCTACATCTAATCAAGGCAGGGAGAAGATTTTGCTGCTACCGCACAAAGTACTGTGGAATCATGGAAAACAAGTTCTTGGCATTGATGGCTGCTTTTCAACACCAAGTTAAAACCAATAATTTGCTTGATACATCTATTCCAAAAACCTGAAGAGACAATTTGTAGTTCTAGTAAAGATTAAATAATGGCTTCCTGAGCTTTAGCCACACTTCATACTAAGCACAGCATAACTCTGCAGTTTTCAGTGCAGCAGCATTATGTTAAACTAGGGACTGGTACACCTTAAAGTTTGACACAGGCTAGGGGTTAACATGGAGGTCAGTCAGCCAGCAATCAGAGGTGGTTTCCAGCACAGGATACAGCAAAATACCTTCCAGCTATGGTTTTAAAAGGTTAATCATCTGACCTCTGCAAAGTTTCTGCCAGGTGTCTCTCTGCAGCCTCCTGAATCACACAGTGCACGTGCAGTGTGTATTGTCCACTCAGCCTGGCACCATCTCAGCCAGACAGGGCAGAGGCCAGCGCTGCTCCGTGCTGGGGAGATGGAGAGATGAGGCTATAGAAACGTTACTGTTAAATTTAGTTTAAACAATTTCACTTCGTTCTAAATGTCAGCCTGAAATTTTCTGGAATTTTAATCTGCCAACTGTATGCAGGCTAGTGATTTCAGCTGAATGATTCCCAAGCTTTATTGTTCCAATCTTATTTTAAAGCATGTACCTTGTTGGTACAGGCCAAGAACACCCACGTGGATGAGGTGGGTGGGTGCTTCTCTTTTGCTAGCTGAAAACTGACAAATAGGTTTTATTTCCTTTGATGCTCTACTTGTATTATTGTAAATCCCACTCAGCTTTGGAAAAGAAAAAGAGACATAGCGCAATTATATTTTCTTCTAAAAGAGTAGGGGATTTGCTAGGGAATTTTGTACAACTGTGGGAGGCCAAATACAAAATATTCTCTATGAGACTGACAGAGTGTTATACTGGAAAGGTAGCAATAAAAATGCTCTGAAGAAGAGGGGAGGAAATTAAAGGAGCTGGAACATCACCTGACAAAGCTGAAATGATTCTGCAAACGAATGCTGACCTTTGAGAACACAGATCCTTTGGGAGTGAAACCCCAAGCTCTATGGCATTTTACAGGAGGCTGTGGAAATTAGCTTGAGTACCCATATCTGGGTCTTGAGTGAGAGATCTTCTTGTTTCCTCCATACAATCAGAGAATTATTTATTTTATAGATCATTCTTGGCAAGTCCAGGAAGAAAGAAATCCCAACACATATGGAAAGGCAATTTCTCTCCACAGTGGACAGCTGCTGCTTGCCCTGTTTTCTTCTAGGTGGCAGGATAACTTTAAATAGAAGCTCCAGAGTACCCTGAGAGGGTGATCCTGCTGGGGGATCTGTAAATCTGTGTGGTCACATCCCATGGCTATGTTTCTTTCTCAGCATCACTGCCTGCTTTTTAAGACTTTATTGTTCCCTGGGGGCCTCACTTCTGGTTGGAAGGTACAGATACTTTAGGGAACAATTGCTCCCCTTCTGAACTTTGCTGTGTATGTATATCTAAAAACACAAATTGAGCTTGAAGCTGAATTTTTTCCTTATGTCACTGCAGAGATTTTACAGAACCAAAGCACAAGGTTTAAAAACAGAAAAAAAAAAAAAAAGAAAAAAAAAGGCCAACAGAAAGCTGTGTGAGTCAGAGAACTGGCAGCATGATGTGAGGCTGTTCAGTTCCAACCCAGAGGGACAAACCAAATTGAGTACCTGAAGGTCACCTCTATCTGCTGGCTCTCAGCTGACCTGTGTGAAATGAATCTCTGTTCTCAGCCATGGGTCAAGTGAATGGAGGGCCATCCAGAAACAACTCACTATTCCTGAACATAGCACTGTGCATGAGGCATCTTTGTGTCCATTTTTTACAGGCTCAGCTTCCCAGGACTATTTGTCTGTCAGAGTCTCCATCCAAACTGCCGGCAGAACTATGGCAATTTTCAGGAAGGGATATTCAAGTTTGGATCCAGCCCTGCTGGCTCTGGGATATGCCAACTAGTTAAACAATTTGCAAATTACTGTCACTAAATTGTTCAGTTACTCTTTCTCCATCACTTCCCATTCCACCTCCTTAATTTATGCTCACTATTGTTACTTGTTACAGCAGGAAGTATGACATCCTGGCACACAGCTGCTGTCTCTCTTAGCTGGAACAGAATCTGCTGCTTCTCCCAGTT
This sequence comes from Phylloscopus trochilus trochilus, assembly GCA_016584745.2. NCBI lineage: Eukaryota > Metazoa > Chordata > Aves > Passeriformes > Phylloscopidae > Phylloscopus > Phylloscopus trochilus. The sequence continues at coordinate 304,904 of WQNJ02000046.1, read as the reverse complement.
CCTTGAATGTTTTTATAGACTGCCCCAGCCTTTGATGGAGTACAGCAGGCTCCCCTTGCTAGTGCAGACACATGCTGTTGATAAGCTGTGCCAGCACTGAATAAAACATCTCCTCTTCCTTTAAATGCTCCACAGTAACTGTGGAGTTACTGGCCTGAAATTCATTTTAATATAGATAGAAAATTTTACCTTATATTTTTATGGGACTGGATTTCTTTCTCTTATCAATGAAATGAATGTGTCCATTAACACTTTAACAACATGAAAGCTGCAGTTCTCTTCATGCATTAACTTACACTGATACTGTGATATAGTATCACTTGGGTTGTCTTTTTTTTATTTTAAAGGACAGATGAGAGAATCCTCTTACAGTTTCATTTATGCTGTGAAATACTGTCATTTGCAGATAATTTAATGATTTTTCAGTATGAGTAACAATCATCTGCATGATGAAGTAAGGTCTGTGTCTGCTTGTGTATCTGTATTAAGCCTGACTACATCAGGCTCCATTCTTCAGATGAGTTTTTGAAATGAAAATGAAAATGGCAGTTCTTATTAGCAGTGATGGAACGTGGATTTTTGCCTTTAATTTTGCCTTCCCTGAGTAGCTACTCAGGTAAGTGTGAAAGTGATTACATGATGGAACTGATGAGCAGGGTAAATGCAGTTCTGAAACAATCCACTGGATTGTAGTTCTGCAATTCCTGTTATGCATTCCCCATTAAAACATGGAGATAAAGAAACAAAAAACCAGAAAACCCCAAAAAACACAGAAAGTACTTGTATACAGTGTATGTATGTTACAGTATATTACAGGATATGTAACTGAAAATAATCTAATAAGACAGTATTGAAAATTTATTACCTCAGCATGTCCTTATACAAAGTGGGCAAGTGTCACCATTAGCCCATCCTTCAGGAGACAAATACATTTACACATATTAAGCATCACTACTGGGAGGTCATCATAATTTAGCAAGAATAAAAATAAATCCTCCTTGCTCAGGTAGGGAAGTGGACACCCTGTCTTGCCAGCTGCTTCCCTGTCCTGGTGAGCAGATGTGATTTGTCCAGTTAGGGCCAACTTTATCTGACACAACTTTATCCTGATCAGCTAGATCAGGAGTTAATTTGTACACTTGGAAAAAGGCTGGCCAAGTTTTTTTCCAATGGGTAGCTTGGTGCTTCCAGGATCTGGGATTTATATGGACTCCTCACACATCACCAGGTCCTCTGTGCCCAACAAAGGTGTGCACGTTGATTATCTGTGTGATTTTGCCCCTTGCAGGCTGGAAACAGAACAATGTTGTTGTTGAATTTGTAGGTGTGATTTCAGTTACTATGAAGAAGGTGGTAAATTATCCATCATGATACTTTAACAAGCGTACATTTGATGGATGATATGACTTATTATACACATTAAAAACTCCTAATGATGTTTTACACATCTTCTGTCTGGGATTCTGTGGCAATCTACCTCACAGCTATGATTAGAAAATGTTGCATCAGGAAGAGCCCTAGAAACACAACTTATCATAAACAGATCAACAATCTCTTAAGAATTTTTCATGCAAAGGGATTCAACTTGCATAGTTTCTCTTTTTGTTAAGCATTTTGATGTGATTGCGAAACTGGCAATGTACTGAAGACTGAAATCCTGTGATGACTCATTACTGCTACAAAGATTAAAAGAGAACAGAAAATAGAATAATTCTTATAACACTTTCATAACAGTCTTTTAGCTGTGATACGAACAGAGTTTGAACAAAATTCTCATGATACAAATTGTAATGAACATCTGCAGCTATTACAAAATTGGCCTATTTCTGCATCTCTGAGTGGTTTCTCTTTTTTTTCCTCAACAAGCAGTGAAAAATTAATCTTCCAAAATTGTAGTCTTTTGGAATTACCTGCATTTTCTTTGCTAGCTTAAGAAATCAGCAGCTGCATATGGCTTGCTGACTGTATCACTAACATTTTAGTATAATAATGGTGATTGAAGAAAGCAGAACTATGTGGTGTGAAGCTCTACACAGATCAATCACAAGTGGCAATCCCAGCTTTCTCAATGCTATAAAAATCCCTCTCGTTAGTGACAGTCTCCTTATTTTTATCACATTTCAATCATTTTGCCATAAGCAAATGGAAACTGCTTTGTACTTAGTAAACTGTTATTGCAGACAGCAAGGCAGACAACGAAAGGTTTGAGGATACCAAAAAAGAGCAGAGCTGAATCTATGCTAGTGAAAACTTTGTCAGGTGATCATGAAAGAGAACAAATGAAGGAGCTGAGAAGGTGTTCTGAAAAGCAATAATTTTGGATATGCATGGAGAGTTAGACTAAAGTCTACTGCGGACTCTGTAGGCAACCAAACATATCTCAGCCGGGGTTAAACGTGGACATGGATGCTGGGATGGGGACTGTGCTGAAAATGCTCTTCTTTGGGAGATGGGAGACTCCCAATCCAAGTTTGAGATGGGAGACTTACTAACCAAGAGAGGATCTCTTTTCAGAAGATTCTTCACCCCTGTAGTCTGAGCAACAATGAAGTTGTAATTTGGAAATTTAAGTAAAAAACTAGTTGCATATTTAGTGGTTAGAGGCAATATAAAAGACTGAAAAAGTCTGGAAAACAGGTATTCCACTATACAACCACATAATTTTAAAGGGTAATTTCCTAGCACAACGTTTGTTTTCTTCCTGTGCCTCAGCATGAATGCTACATTAAGAGACTCAAATTTTACCTGCATATGATTAAATGGACAAATCAAAAAGTCCTGGGGAACTTAAAACAATTCACCTTGGTATAATTTACTTTAAATTTGTTTCAAAACTTAAAAAGATGTATTTGATGTGCTATGTTTAAGAACGAAGAGCAAGAAAATGTGTGTACTGAATCAAGAATTTAATGAAAGACCCATTTGTTCTTCTGAATTGTACATGAGTGGGTAATTATCTCCAGCAAGCAATTCTTTGTCTGCTAGCATTCAGAACAATACTGAATGCTACAATACTTCTCCATCTCCAGCATCAATTTATGTACATAATAAGAAGCAGGAAAACAGTCATTGTGACTGGTGTTTTTTACAGCAACAATTGGCTCATTAACCTTAAGTAGATCTTTCTGACCTAAGCATGAATGAAAAAAAGGCAAACAACTGGAGTGACAAGGCATGTGTAGATCCTGCCTGTGCCAGGAAACACAGAGAGCTCAAACAACACCTTGCCATAACTCACGTGCTCTGCAGACTGCTCTGGAGCAAGACTGAGCAACAAAACAATTGAGCTGTCACAAATACAGTTGAGCTGGATGAGAACCAGCCCATGCCCATGGCAGTTATGCACCAAGCAAACAGCAAACAGACAAAAGCAGATTGTTTTCCTGATTAACTCTCTACCACAGTGTTTCATCAGACTCACAGCTATAATAAAAGCTGAGTTGCTCCAGGTTTGATGGCAGCTCAGACAGCTGGCATTGGTCGGTTATTGGGAACACTCAGTGGTGCTGCTATTGACTATTTAAATAGCAATGGAGTGAAAAAATTAGTGGAGTTTATTACTGTGGCAGGAAGACAAGGACACTACAGAGGTGCAATAGCAGTCCTTGTTTATAGTAAAATATCCCAAGGTACTGCCACAACCAGCTCTGAAAAATAAAGACTCAACCAAATTCTTAAATCTCCATCAGATTAAGTGAAAAAATTCTAAATTTTTTTTCTCCATTTTTGATTTGAGTACCTTTCCTGAAAAAACAAATATTGTGAAAATATCCCACTCCCAAAAATATAAGAAAATCTGAATTATATCGAAAAGACTTTTGAAGCAGGTGTTAAAAACTGGAAAATCAAGAAAAAGCAATAGGATACAAGTAAGAACCTTTTCTTCAGAAATTCTGTTATACCAACTGGAAACACAAGAGGTGGAAAATCCTAGTAAGATATGCACATTAGGGAAATGCTTAACAGCTTCCAAAGTTAATAAGAAGTAGCTGTAGTGAGATAATGCGTAAATGGAAATAATGCATAAGATGATCATTTTTATAGATAAGATTTTTCCTATGCTATTTTTGGAAGAATTGGTAAATTGCTTTTCACTATGAGTAATAACTGCTCATGCCATATCATATCACAGATTAATTGTAGTGCAGTTGATTAATTTTTTTCCTCTTTACCAACCAAGCAGTAACTAAAGCTGATGAAACCAAAATAACAACCTGCCTCAAACCTGTCCTCAGGTGTGAAATGAACTGCCCTTGACACCAGCATTGTTTCATTTAGGAGAAACTTTCAGTAACATGCATCTACTTAATTGCATTTTTTAAACATAATTTCTCCTGGTTGAGGGATCACTCATTCAATCAAAACACTGCTCTGCCACACCTGCTTGGTGTGCACACATGAATCCCAGTTTCCCTTACTCCTCTGACTCAAGCTATGGCAGCATTGAGTCCCAGGGTTCTGTGATGGATGCATTAACTGGCAATTAGACAACAAAAACCAGCTTCTACAGAATGCTGTGGAAATGCCCAGCCAGTTCTGCTGCTGGGGACTGAAGAAAGTGGTGTTCCAGAAAGAGCAGTTAGAGAATTTTGCCATGAAATTTCGTATTTTACTTAGTCTATCAGAAAGTGTAAGGTTTAGATTTGGCTATGGTTTGGACGACGTTTGTAGGCACAGCTAAGTCACACAAATCTTTATTTAACCCTGTATAACCCTTACAGATCTGTGAGGAGGAGGCCTTTCATATATTGTCCATAGTGCTAAGCTGATACTCCGTCAATGCAGCGTTTATATAAATACACACACAGCTGGTGAAAATGCTCAGGGTACTTGGCAGTCACTGAAAACATGTAAGAACATAAAATAAGAACTATCAGTAGATGAAGTTTTAACTAATTTGTTTGTACAGGCCTGTGTATCTCCTGCCAGAATATTTACATGCTGACGCACAGGGCACTGAGAACCATCTACTGCAAAACTGAAGATAAATGGCATCTTGGTGACTGAATTTTAATTTGTTCTGTGATTCAAAGTCATGTGCAAAATTATGCTTGCAATTCATTAATTTGAAGACTAGCAAGCATTATTAAGGAGAAATTTGCATACAAAAGGTGTTGATTTTTAAATGCGTATGACAGAAAAAATAATGAATATACAAATAACAGATCTTGCATGAATATGCATACGGCTTAATGGAGCCACTACTTAATCTTTTCCCCAAATGTATAAACCAAGGAGGCTTACAGGTGGCTCTCAGTAGGCTGTGATTTCACCTAAATCAGCAGATTTAAAACTTGTTTTGCAAACCTGAGATGTTTGGTAGACAATGCTCAATTACCTCTTAAGTGGTCTTCTAAGAGATGCCTATGGACAGTGTGACTGTGTCACACACTTTCTGTGTCTGTCAGAGCAGTGCCAGGAATCTCCAAGGCCCTGACAATGAGGTTAAAAGGAGACCCAAAGGATGTGGGCAAAGGTGCTCCTGGGCACCTCCATCCAACCTGTGGGTACTCACTGCAGCCAAACCCAGGTGTGCACCACGCAGCCATGGGACAGGTGCCTTCTGCACCCACAGAGCACTTCCTTCTTCCTATGCCAGGGAATGAAGCTCCAGAGAAGTTGCACACCAACAGAGCTGTGTGCTACACTATTGAGACCGTTAACTTGATGGTGTTGCACCATCTGTGGCAATGAAACTCAATACAAAAATGAAAAAAAAGGCAGTATGAGTATATATTTCTTTTTAGTCTTGTTCTGTTAATTTCCAGGATTTCTTCAGTACCTACCATAAAAAATGGATGATCCTGCTCAAAAAGTGACTTGGTGCCTGCACATGACATATTCTCTAAGTTGCACATCGAAGCCAACCCATCCTGGAGTGGTTTCTGGCAGCTCCACTGCACTATTTGTGTAGGGAGAATATGCTAGTTTTAGGAGTTCCTATAATGCAGTTTATAGAGTTCTGCTGGGGTGGTCTTTCAGCCAATTCCAAAAGGCACATTCCCTTTATAATGTCAATAAATAGGGCAACATCGTTGTCATGAGGTGGCAGGAAAATCCCATGGGACTACTCTAAAAGCAGGAGATTCACTGGGAGCTGTTATCATTTGCTTGCAGTGCTCCTACAGATTCTCCAAAAACAAATGGAAAAATACAGTCTCTGGTCCAAAGTATTTTCAAGACACAGCTGCATGTGATAGAGCTAAAGAGAGGCTCAGTAAGGACATTGTAATCCTGACCTTGGACACACATTCTCTCGAACATCCTTAGGGATGACTCTATTTGGATGGCCTAGAAAACTTACATAACCATCACTGACTGTTTCCACAAAAGCTGTATGCACATGACAGGGTCCAAGTTCAATTTCCTTACATCTGTATATTAATTATAAACAATGTTTATTATGGCTTCCTTTTCAGCAGGCCAGGATAAGAACAACAAAACATTCAACACATATTATATTACTGTGTTAGCAGGATTTTGACATGGTTATGAGGCACTAATTAAGTGTTGGCCTATGTTATTAAACAAAATGGTATGACACAAGTATTGATTTGGCACTTACTGTTATAGAAAAGGTATTTAAAAATATATAAATAAGTGTGTTATTCAGGCAGAGCCAATAGAAGTCTTTTCATCAAAAACACATTAATTACAAGGCATACATACAGAATGTATCTCTGTTGATATCACAGCTTGGTTCAGTTCTGGTTAAATTATTGTACTTTACAATGTGTTGTACTATTTAGGAAAATTAATGTGAATAAACACAAAGGCATCACCTTTCTCTAAGGAGTTGCTGAGTTGGCTATACTTTGGCATTGCCAGAAAATCTGGGAGAAGATTTTAGGTCTTAATAGGAAATGAGGTGATTCTGATGAACTGAGTTCTAGTGAGGTACCATCTTCTTCGTGTGATTCTAGTCTTGCTTGATTACAGAAATATACCCTCAGATTCCAAAGTCCTGTAAGTTCTGTTCAAAACCAAAACTGTCAAATGATCAAATTTTTGTAATGTGAATGTTACAGAAAAACAAGGTATAGAAAGGTTCAAACCCTTGAAATTGACCCTTGTAGGTTCATCTAATAACTGAAACATTTCAAGCATGTTACCAGTATCATAAACTAATCAAAAATCTGCTATATCCTTGTGTAGCAACGGTCTTACAATCCAGACATATGAAGTAAATCAATATGAAATTATTATATATTATTTTTTTAAAAATACCACTAAATAGAGAAGCACTTGTACTTATATATTTCTATATAAAACCTGCTTTTAGGAACCATTGATAGTAAGATTAAAATCCCATCCAAATAACCCCCACCAACCTTACGTTTATAGGAAGGGTGTGTGTTGATAGGTGAGATGATTAAGATGATTACCATGTGTATGTCTAAATTCATCCAGTGAGTTAAAAAAATCCTAGCATGTTATTATGTTTTAATGACACACATTTGATTTAAGATGATATTCCACCATAGTAGAAAAGACATGAGAAAAAAAGCATTGACTCTGGGACATATGCTGCCCTTAATATGTGCACATAGCTTTCCCTGACGTCAGTGGGAAGTCTGTAAAAACTGAAAACAAAATGTGTCCCAAAGAGAAAATTAGATAGACAGTTATTTTGAGAAACCTGAAACACTCAGATGTGGGAATAGTGGCATGAGAGCATGTGTGTTTGCAAGAGAAGGGGAATCAGAGTTTAAGCAGTAAACTCTCTACTCCTGGGGGATCATTTATGGTCTCTAAAGAGGTTAATGTGTGTCCTGCAATCTGTTCTCATATGTAAGTTACTTTAGTCATGCTGAGGAGAAAAAAAGAGTAGAGCAGATGGCCATGACAGATGAAGACAGCAGCCAACACTTCTCTTCAGGCAGAGGGGCCATTTAGACCTAAATGAAGTAGTCAGTTGAGTGATGTAGAGCTATCAGGGAGGTCTGCCCTCATTGGAAGGGGAATACTCCATAGCAGGCTGTCCTTGGCACGGAGGGCTTGGGAACTGCACTGCCCTGTGTCCAAAGAGAGCCCAGGCCTTGCTCTGGGCAGAACATCATCCACAAGAGCCTGCGAGAGTCACTGAAAGCAAACAGAGCCCAGCCTCAACTGAGGGCAAGCCATATGTCTTAACTCTGTGTAGCCTGTTCCTGACCAGCTTTAGCAGCTCAGTTCCACTCAGATGACTGCTCCAAGCCCTTCCTTAAAGACAGACAGGTGAGACTTCCTTTAAAAAACCAGCAGGATGAGGAGGTGCTAGCTGCTGCTTGCCATGGAACCTGTGCCTGCAGGTCTGCTCTGCTGGAGTTGTTCCTCCCTTGCCTTGTTTCGTAGCAGGAGCAGGCTATGGATGACAAGTTTTTTCCTTGCCCCGACATTCTATTTTTATTTATTTATTTTTATCTCAGCTCCTCTGATAGCATGTAAGAAAGCTTGCTTTAATGAAAGAAGGGAGAGTCCCACATTTAACTCTCTTGTTTGCTCATGTCCTTTTAAACCTATGCCTCTGAGTTAGAAAGAAAAAACTTCTCTTACCAGGTTTAAGATTATTTCAGGGAGGGAACATTTTGTTATTTTGTTTTAACTGAAATAACTTGAAGGTTATCATAGAACAAACTTTGGTCATATTGGAGTGTATTGATTTATCTGACAAGAAGCTTCAGCTAAAAACTAGCTATTATTGAACACTCTTGAATTATTTTGTGTTTATTGACATCATCTGCTGTGCATTGAAACCTGATCTCTAGAATTTTTTGACTGAGTATTTTTCTTTGTTTTTCTCTTTTGGTCAGATGTAAACAAGATTGATTCATGCATAAGGAAGGGTAAAGTATGTTTTATAATGCTGTAATCCCTTGGTAACAATCATTTGGCTAGGACAGAGAATTTTGCATTTAAAAGTAGTTGAGATTTGCTTTTCTGAATAATTACTGTGATTGCCTGAGGCTTCTTTGTTGAAATATCAGAGAGGAGATGGTTTCAGCAGCTTGATGATAAACTGGACAACTTCTGGCATTTTAATTCTGTTCCCAATCAATACTGACAAAGTCTGACCTTGTGCAGAAGTTATAAGTACACATTTGTGATGGAATCACTTCACACATTCATTAAGATCTGATGAACATTATATGTGAATCTCTCAAACCTATTTTACCATTCATGAGCTGAATACAAATAAGAGGAAAGATGAATTTTCTTTGTTGATGTGACTCCATGATTTGTATTACAGAAAACATCTAAGCTACTAAAAAATGCATACTGATATTCCAGGATACAAAAACAAAATTCAAGAAAGCACTATGAGAAATAAATACCCATATAATAAAATGCAGTATATGTTTAATTTAAAAAAATTGAAGAGGCTGAAGGACTTGGGCTATTTTGCTGGGACCAACACAGCTATTCAGGATGCAAAGCTGTTCTCTGTGCTTTAAATGTGTACCCAGCCTGACATAAAAAATCAGCCAAAGGGAAGTTTGGTTATTGATGAATTACCCCCTGCTCTGGTCACATATTGGTGGTGCCCTGATGCATTAAGAGGTGCAGTAACCACCAGGTGCCATTGCCATATAATAGAGCTATAAAATAACACTGGTTGGGGCTTCCTAGAAATAGCAAGGCATTCTTAAAGAGTATTCCTGAGTGGAAAAACACAGCATCAGAAATCCATACAGCAATCTTCTGGACACTTCCTGATAGCTGAAACATGTAAAACTGTTACACAAATTTCAAACATTCCTATAATATACATCATTTAATTCATGTTCACTATGTATTCCAATTACTTTATTTTCTAGACTGATAAATGAGAACTCAAGATTAAATGAGTAATTTGCAAAACCAAGTTCAGTTCTAATTGGCTTCTATCGAGCATGACAGCTCTCAAACAAAGGTAAAAATGACCCAATGACAAGAATACAGTGATCTTGTGATGATTCTTCATTCAAATAAACCTTAACTGTTTCAAGAGTTAATTACATTACAGGGAAAGTTAGCTTTTCATTTTGCAGTGCCCAGGTGTCAGCTATGTTTCTTATCTGGGTTATGTTCACACATCTGACTCCTACGTGATGCTCTTATCATGCAAAGAATGCATTTACTAGGAAAGGGTAATCGAGAATTCATTACTTTAAGGTTTCTCAAGTTGTTAAAAGACAAATTGTAATAGTTATGACTTATTTTGTGACCACTGGTGACCTCTGATCTTTATACTTTCAGCCAATTTCCAGACAGTGGAAACCAACAGGAATTCTGAGTGTAAAACCACCAGGGACATTGTCAGCTTATTAAAAAAGACACCTGCATCTATGTTGAGTGTGTTTCAATGGGAGTGAAGGATTCTTGAAGCACAAATATTTGCCTGTCATTTATTTTTAATTCCCCTGATCTTTTTTTTCCCACAGAAAATCCCCAAACTCAGAATAAGCTTTGTATATTCATGTCCAGTTTGTGCTTGCTTTCCATAAATACATTTATTAGTTATTATATTGGCACAAAAAGGAAGCAGCCATGAAACACAAGTGAATCAATAAGTAGCCATAAGAAGCAAAATTTGAATTCATTATAGCTGAAGATCACATCAGGACTCCTGCTCATCCAGTTAAAGACCATGTGACTAATCCAAACTAAATTACATAGCTCTCCTATTAATAGGCAACTACTAGGCTGCAAACAGCTCACAAATGATCTGAAAACCAAAAACCATTGGTAAACCATTAGTAAACCAAAAACCATTGGTAAAGCAATTTGACAAACAATTACAAATAATACATGTACTTAGAGAAGTCCAGACAAACTCCATTGGCAAAGAAAAAATGCAGCCTAAGTTCATCAGATAAATTGTTAGAGCCAAGAAAATAATCTATCACAATTAGTTCCACTAGAGCACCTCTTAGTTATTAGAAATAAATAACTTTCTCATAAACATACACTCAGCAGATATCTAAATATGTTACTGATTAAAATGTACGTTTTGCATTTTATGTCATTGGAGATTTGTTCTATTTAGTCATCTGGTGAATCATTAGGAACATACACAGGGCACTGGAGTGGAACAAGGTGAGTAATTGCCCAGTGGAGCAGAAGGATTGGCTGCTGTGAGGGCTGGGGGTGTGCAGGGAGCTCAGCTCAGGCCCTGCTCACACCAAGTTCTGCCACACCACTTTGTACCTGGCAGGACACACCTGCAGTGCCTGAAGAAAGGTCCATTGTGCTGATTACAGCAAGGGAATAAAACATCAGCCCAGCACAGAGCTGTGGCTTTTATTAAGGGGAAGTGGCCATTGATCTGCTAATTGCAGCTGACATCACTGAGGGTGACTGCTTTCCTTCCACTGTGCTGCAAACAAGGGAAACACACAACTGCTTCTCTCGAGCTGGAAGAATGAAATTGAGCTATCAAGATAGATTCCTCATTAGGAGTTTTGTTTTTTTTTTTTTTTTTTTTGCAAGCCAAGTGCAAATTTCTCCTTGAACACTAAGCAGATTTTTCTTTTATATCACATTAAAATTGAGCTATCTGTGCACATGCAGTGTCAGATTTTTTTCAGTCCTTCAGAAATCACTCAATATGATGGAGATCTGAGCCTGTTTGTTAAAATAAGTCAGTGTCCTCACTCTGCATTTGTCCTTAGTGATGTCTCACTGTCCCACTAAATTTACTTCAAAAGAGCATCAGGAAGGAGGCAGCATGAGAGCAACACAGAGCAGACCAGAGGGGAAATTTAGAGAAGGAAAATAAAAAAAAAGCATGATAGGAACTAAACTGAACTTTTGGGAAACCATGATCCACTCAGTGGAGTTTCATCTTTGCCTCCTCATGAAACAAAGGGCTTCAAAATAATTGAAATATGCAAACCATTGTGGGGTTTTTTTTTGCCTAGGAAAAAAAAAAAAAGGCAGGTTTGTTTGTTTTGTTTTTTCCAAAAGCAGAACTCTTCCATTTAATGCAAAATAAAACGCATCACTTTGCCTCTGTTTTCCTTACCTCTTCCACAGTGCTTAATACTTCTCTAAAGATAAAAAAATAAATGTCCAGCCTCTCAAACCACTCAGAGAAACTGAAAGGAGGGAAGGAGGCAGCAGCATTTTTCTTTCAGTAAATGTAATAGTCCCTTTCCTTTGCAACAAGCCCAGTTCTGGGTCTCTCAAACAAACAATTCCAGAGAAGATGTTTTTCCTTCTCCACACTGTTGGTACCATGGAGCCAGCAAGGGATGATGGCTGAACATCTCCCCTCCTGTTGTGCTCGGGGGCCACCTACCAGCTACCAGTGTGTGCTCCTGGCCATTGCCACAAGCACCAGGCAGGCACTGGCCACATCCTCACCTAAAAAGCACTGAATTAATGAGACATTTGAATGTTCATCTTGGCTGACACGAACATGAGGGATCTGCACTCTATCCTGAGAGGAACTAGGGGCTGCACCAACAAAGCTAGAGGCATCATTGGTGATGGAAGAAATGCCACTCAGATACTGACAGCAGAAAAAAGGAGGCAGAGACTTGGTCTGCAATAATGAAAAGTGCATTAGGGTGTGGACAGAGTTGTAGTGTAGCCCTTCTCCTGCAGGGCTTCTCCCTGAAGAAAATATTGGAAATGCCAGTGCCAAAGGAGATGAAAACCATTAATTCCCTGAGAAAGAAGGTTGGGCCCCCTGATATGCAGCTAGGAGCAGTAACCCTGCAGTTGTCACCTGGCCTTCCTGAGCACAGGGGAACTCTGTGCTAGCTCTCCCACTGGGGCCACCAGGCCACCTTCCCCACACATCAGGGTGGGATTCAGCGTATGGAATCAAGGCTGCTCCTGCTCCCCAGGTTCCCTTTTCAATTTCCTTTTTTATCCATCCAAACCTCCAAAGACTGGTTTTCATGTAATGCCTCCAAATTCAAGTACATTACTAGTCCGGGGTTCAGGATTCCATTTCAAACTAAGAGCTGACAGATGTAACTGCAAAGTCCTCACATAATTAAACACCAGAATTAAGAAAACCCACACACAATTGAGTTGAGAGGCCAAAAATCTCATTCTACTTTAATATCAATCAAATAATTAATTGTAGCAATGCACCAAGTCTTTTTAATGACATGTAGAAATAACTTCTGCCCTTGAAATGTGTCTGAAGCAGAACTTAAATAGATCAATTATTTCAGTGATTCATCTCTGAGATTTATTTATTTTTTTTTGTAAGGCTAAACACATTTTTGTGTTATGATATCAAATGATTAAAGAAGGTCTTCTGAGCTAGTCTAAATTAGGCTAAGTAGAAAAAAAAATAGGGAATTACTTTTTATGATCTATCTTAGATTTATCTGTTCTTTGTTAAATACTTCCCCAAACTAGACTCTGTTAAAGAAGAAAGCTACTTACTGATAAATTTAACATGATCTATTGCCATCTGTGTTTCTACAAGGAGTTTAGCGTCCTTGTAAGTGGAAGTGAAGTTCTTCAAAGGTAAGAAAAAAGTGCCTCATGCACCTGTACTGGCATGGGCCTCAGAAGCAAGGTGACAGATGGGCGAGGAGTACCTGCTTACTGCTTTAGGAGTATCCCCTTCACACACGTTCAGTGTGTTTCTATGTGTTTATACCTTTAATGACAACAGAACACTTTCCTTTCTACCTACATCATACCATAATGCCTGTCACTGGATTTTCTGTTTGCCTCATATCACATCTCCATTAGATAACAAACTTGCCTTAAGGGAAGATGCATCTTTCAGTGACTTGTGAATTGACTGTTTTCACACTATATTCTGTAAATAACATTAATGCCCACGCTGGATGTTAGAATGCTGCTTCACAAATGGGCACCTTATTAGTTTGGAAGTGAGTTTAAGAGATAAAGTAATAATTTGCCCTTCCTGGGCTAAATAATCACACCTGGAAAGTATGATTTGACTTGAACATAAGTCACTCTCCCAGCAGAGCTGTCACTTGACATGGAGAGGTTGGCTGCTCTGTTTCCACAATCTTTCTAGGCGATAAAAATGGAGCCAGAGCAGAAGGGTGCCAGGCTATTATCTGGCCCCATAGAAGATCTCCCTGTAGTTTTTAGCTTTTGAATACATAATCACCTATTTGAAGTGTTTCACAACTGAGATTTAAAAGAACAAATTGAATTTTTCTGCTCTATTCCATTCTGCACTGAACTTTATCTCTGTGTTTTCCTTTTAAGTGATTAGTTACTGCCACACATAGCAGGTAGGCTGAAATCCTTTTTCATCCCTACTTAGTGTCTCCCTACAAGGCTTACTTCCAAAATGATTGAAGACAAGAGTTCAGAAACAACAGGCACTGGCAGCCTGCCAGTCACATGCACCCACACAGATGCAGAGTTAAAAATATATCAATTCCTGCCTCATACAAGTGGGTGCACAGGATAGAGAGGGCTGAGGCAACAGATTGAGAGGGAGAAGTGTCTATTCACAAAGGGCAGTACACATGTATCTGTCAAGCAAAAGGCCATGAGGAAAGAACAGCAGCTTCTGGTACTTCTGTGCTGTGGGTAGGATGACTTAGTCAAAACCTTTATTTTCTGGGGTTATTTATGCTTAGAAATTTGTAGCTGGACTGGGAATCTCATCCATCCTTCTTCCTTTGTATTAAGTACACAGAAAACTGCCAAAGAATAGTAGGAGCACTGTCCTAGAAGTGTGACATACACAATGCTGGTAGGAATATCTGGTTTCACCTGATCTTCTTGAAAAAGGGATCAATGTGACAGACTTGTTTTCTGTGATCACCTGTGTATCTCTGCTGGGCCTAAATGAGTGGATTTTTTACTCTTCTTTCACTGGGACTGAGCTGTACCTCGAAGATGGCGCATTCCTCCTGCAGAATTCAAGCTGGATTCAAGTCCTGGACAGCCTAAAAATAGAAAATTATTTTTACCAAAACCCCAAGGACTGTGCCTTAATTTTGAGTGTTTGGGTTTTTCTTATTTGTTTGGTTTCATTTTGATGATTAACTTCTGCTCCAGATTCCCCGATTGGAGCAAATCTGTTCTTTCTGGTAGCAAACAGTTCTGAGCACACATTCATGTCCAGCTGAAAGGTGCCACTTCTCTCAACTCTGGTTCAGACTCAGTTGATATCATACAGTCAGGAAAACATCTCGCCTGTTGTTCTCTCAAACCTCTTTTCCAGGGTCTTGTTCCAAATCTCCTTTTAAGAGACTTTTATTCCAAACAAACGAAGGGAACTGTCCATTTCAACAGTTTGAAGCAGTGCAGCCTCAAGATTTTTCTGTATCCTAATGGAAGTACCTTGAATTGTGTAGTGAACCCATTAACAAAGATAGGCCTTGGAAATTAGTTGCACAGCTGTGTCAAATGGATGGTGTACCCTCCCAAGCAGGGGTAAATCTGCTGCAAACTCTTGTTAGGATTTGCTAAACCAGGAGCTTCTCCCCAGACCCCAGGTCAGCGAGGCTGACAGCACACAAGCTGAGCACTCTTAGGGCAGCAACTCTACAAACAGCCACAGAAAGGAGGGGTTTAATTTTATGTTGTCTTAGGACCTGGTTTTGTACTAATAAGGTCAAGCCCCAGGAAAAGTGTGAGGCTTTGAGGCAAGCAAGGACTGGACAGGGCCAAGGCTGGCAGGAGGGTAAGTTTATAATGCTGATAAACTAGATTCTGATTTCTAGTGTGAAGGGGGTAAATTACAAACTGATGAAGCTTCTCCACAAATGTGGGGCAAATTAAAGCAACCATGGGCATATACAGAGGGGAAAATAGGTCTCTGGAGTTTGGTATTTTAACCATCAGTCATATAGCATAACCAGTGGAAGAAAATAAACGGTATTGCAATAGCAACTCTAAAGGCAGATAGAGGACAGGAGAAGTAAAATATTAAATAAGAACAGTCACTATGGAAACTGTTAGATTTTACTATTTTAATACCTGGATGATTCAAAGGAGTGGCAATAAGACATGGAGCCTACTGCCTTTGGAGGAGGTATCAGTTCAAATTTTGCCCAAGATGGGGGCAATTGAAAGATCATCCCAATAACTGTTCATATGAAATGAGAATTCACAGTTTCAGTTTATTTTCAAGAGTTAATATCTGTCCAAGAAATATCTCCATCATGCAACTATGCTTGTTAGAAGACTCAGCAGAAGGCTAAAAACCTACTTGGGAAGGCAGCATTTTCTCACTGTTTTACAACTTCAAGGCTGGGACTTGAGAAGGTTTGTTTTGCTGCTGCTGCTAAGATGATGCCTGAGACACTCGAGATTTCAGTCTCTGGGCCTCACACTTATGCATCATGATCAGCAAACCAAAAATGAAAGAAAAGCCTACACTGTGTTTGCAAAATGGAGATGAGATGAAGCTAATGAATTGCAGAAGAGAAACAAGATCTGAAACTGAAGCTAACATATTTCTAAACCTGGGAATTTATCTAGATTAGCTTGTTCAAGTTACAGTTCCCACCTCTTCTGTCCTGGCTCACATCCAGTATAGGGTAATAAATGCATTTGAGCATCCATAAAAGGCAGAGACATTGTGGGAGGAGTGATGGAAATGCATTTTTATTCACTGTTCAGATAATTTAGTTAAAGAGCTAAACTGCATGAGATTATAGTTTTTAAGACTGGAGACATACAATAAAGGACTGCTTGAACAATTATCTGGAAAAATGTCTCTCTAACATATTTTCAGTGATAAGTGAATTTTGCAAAAATTCCTTCTAAAGGTATTTAGGTGTCCTGCTTGTTTGTGCAGAGACTGAGAGGAAATATAACACTCCCTCCGTTTCTTTCCTTCAGTCCTACCCACCAGACACAATGCAAGTCTGGACTGCTGCCTTGGTAGTCTCACTACCAACTGCTACTGGATCCTGGAGAACATAAAGCAGATGGAGCACACTACCAACAATGTGTTTTGCCAGCTAGTCAATCAGCTGAAAACATCCATGATATAGCCAGGTTTTTTAGGAAAAAGATGCACAGAACAGCTTTAAAACATATTATTTGAGCACATAATGGGAGAGGTGAGAAAACCAGAGGTAACCTCACCAGATTGCTGTTCTGCACAAGTGATAGTCACAGAAAGGGACCCCATGTGCTCTTCAAAAAAGTCACTGCTGAAAATAAGCAGGCAAACTCACCATCCTCCCCACCTAGCTTACCAGGTGTTCTTAGTGATGATGTGAATATTTTCAGTGGCAGTACCACTGATGTTTGTACTATACCCATGAAGTACTATTATGAAGACTTAAACCAATTCAAACAAAATGACAAAAAGTCAGAAAGAAGAATCTGTATGGAACATTGCTGTAAGTCCAACCTGATCCATAACTTCTTGACAACTGTATTGCACTCAGAAGCTTCACAGGGAGACCAAAGTGCACTGAGACAGAAACTGTGATCGTAGGACAGCCCATATATCTGAGTTCTGTATAGGCTACCAAAGCAAGGTCCATAAAATGGGCTGAGCCTCTCAGGTCCTTCACAACTAGACAAACACAGCTTTAGGAAAAAATTACTACATTTTCAGTCACTTATGGATCTGTGAAAGATATTGCATTAGCAGAAGTCAATAATTCATTTAAAAGAGAAAAGGTGGCAGAGAAACCACACGGTTGTTGGAACGAGTGACCCACAGGGAAAAGCCTGTTAACCATCAGTCTGCGTTAGATTTGAAGGCAAAAGAGAGTTCCAGCACCAAATTCACTTATGATTAGAATTCCTTACAAATAATTTGGGTTCTTGTCTAAATAACTAAATATTTCAATAGCTGGAATATAGAGTCACGTTGTGTTTAACGATTCTGCTGGATCTGGCACACAAAAGCTCTATCCATAGTTGCAATCCCAAATTGATCCCAATTTTCCAAGACACACAGCAGTACTTGCAAACAATGGGAAAGCAGCTTCACACCCTTGTGCTTTGATTACAGAGCAATCATGTTATTTTGCTGGTTTGCTCACTCTGTATCATACATATCCGTTATTTCAAAGAGAATTTAGTCTACATGAAACCTCAAACAGGACTTGTAGGAGAATGGGGGTATGGGTGCAAGATTTCTAATCTCATTATGTTTTAACTGGAAAGACAAAATTCCCTTTTCAGTTAAATAAATTTTTGTTTAAAAAAATGTGCAAAAATATGGAACCCAAACTGTATTTCAGCTTTTTAAAATGCATGTAGTGAACTGACATCAGAACAATTCTGGTATTTTAAAATATTGCTTGCAATTAAAAAAAAGATCACTCAGTAGCAAAGCAAATGGAGCAGAAATTTCCATCTTCAAACTGTTCATTAGCCTAGAACAGTAACAAGTATTTTTCTGCTTTCTGCACTGGCCTCCATTTTCTTTTAGACTCAGAGCAAGTTTTACAAATGTGCTGTGATCCAGAAAATGTATAATTTTTTTTGTAAAACCCTGACGTGATTCAGATGCCAAGTTTCTTTCTTGAGGTTCTTTTAATCTGCTCTCCAGGTTCTCATTTATGCTCTTCCTTAGATATATGTGCCTCTTAGCAAAAAGGAAAATTTCCTATCATGTCCTGCCTGCGTTACATAGTATTAAATTCATTTCTTATCACAAACTATGTGTTAACTTAGGCATTTAAAATGTTTATGTAAAAGTGCTGTGAATTCCTTCTTTTTGTGCATCAAACTCCAAACCCACTGCATTTCTGTGGGTGTACAAGCAATTTAAATTTCAGCAATTTTGTGTTAGTCAGTATTACTTTTTATTTCAAAGTAGTGAGGAAATCAGCTAAAAATGATGATGGGCAAACTTCAAAGGCTTTGGAGTTTGAGTTGGTTTGGCTGTTGACTCCTCTGCTGTTAGACACTGCTTCAGAAGTAACCATCTCCATGGCATCAGAACAGGTTTTTTTCTGAGACTGATAACTGCAAAAACATCAGAGATATGAGGGTGACCCTGCCCTTGTACACCCATCTGTAGAAGGGCTGCAGAAGCCACAGGAGTTTTCCTGCTGAGTTCCAAAAGCCCAGCCAGGCTCACTAATGCCCAGCCACTGCAGAACACACAGGAAAAACGTGCTTCTGATTCCAGATTTTGCTACACACTTCTGTAAGTCAGGCTGGAGTGATTGAGGGTTTTCTTTTCCCTCCCCTCATTTGATTCACTTGGATATAGTACTGAAACACATGAAAATAAGAGTTTTTTAGTCTGCAGAGTGACTCCCACGTTACCTGGGTAAGAATGCTGTAGCACAGCAGGAGATTATCATCATTCCTATCTTTCAATGAGGAGTAAATGTTATAACCAGGAAATTTGTACCACTGTAAAATCTTAAAAACATGGAAAAAGAATTCAGTTTTTTGGTGGTGTGTGCATGAAAACAAAATAACAATAAGACAGCTACCTACAGCTCAGCACTGATGAAAATGTAATGAAGTGCCCATCTAAACTAGAGGATAATGAAGTTAAGTATCAAATTAAAATGAGAAGGGTATAGCATAGAATGAATGACTTTGGTGATGTCTCTGGTGAATCATGGCTGTTTTTCAGGTGTTTTATCAGAGGTGTCATTTAAAATGTGCAGTGGTTGGTCCCTCACTTAGAGCTGGTCCTATTCACCTTTGGTGGGATATTAGACCGTCAGTTCCAAGTCCCCAGGCATGATTTCTGGAAGGGGCAGACATCCTGCACACTGCAGTAACACATAATTTTCTGCAAAGAAAGATCTGTAGTCATCACATAATGTGTCCCAATAAGGCATTTTCAGTTAGACATAGTGGCTCACTTAATTCAGGCCTGCTTTTGTTCAAAAGATGGAAACCAAAATAAATGAGCTGACTGACAGAGAAGCTGAGCATGCAAGCAAGTCTGCCCACTAGGAATACCATTAAGGTTATTCTTAACTGAATGGGGAGACACTGAACCAGCCCACGTGCATCTCCTCCAGATGAACAAACCAGCAATGCATGTAAGAGAATTAAAAGCTTTTCGTTCCTCTTTCTTTCAGGAAATGCTAAAATCTAACTAAGTTAAAGAACTTCAGTGGACAGGAAAAATCCCAACCTTCTCCAAGTTTAGAGAAAGAAGACCATATTAAAAGTTTTCAGTCAATTCCTGGATTCCCTGGCTGTGCACAAGATTCAGGACACAAGGGCTCCTCACAGCTCACTTAGATTGGCATGCCACAGCTTCCTGAAGAATTTTGATTTAGTTTACAAATTATCAAGGAGAACTTTCTGAGCCAAAGACCAGAACAGAGAGAATGTGAAATAGCTCTGCTCTCCTAAATTGCCTTAGTTGAGGCTTTTAAAATGCTTCACAGAGTCATCTGCACAAATGTCCATATTTAGGAAAATGTGGTGGAATGAACTACTGGGATAGAATTATGATCCTGAGAAAGTTGTAAAGAGAGATAAGCAGAAGGAGCAAGACTCACTTTTGGTGATTGACAGAGACTTTTAACAGCTTGAATCTTGATACGAGCACCTCAGCTAAATGCTTGTCACTCACGATGCTTCAAAGGGATGACCTGTCACAACCAGACTAATGCCCAGAAATGCAGAGAAAGAAAGATAGAACTCACTCTTAGAGAAGAGCTCTTCATTGTCATCCTGTTGGTGTATTATCAGCTAAAACTGGAAATACGTGGGAGGTCTGAGTGCTGTCTTAGCTGAAGTAGAAACCTGAGGCACCAAGGCAGTAATCCATAATCCATAGCAGGGTTCCATCAGGGTGCAACACTCCGGGAATATTTCCCAAGCTGTCTTCCTGTGAGTTCTTTCAGTTTTATTGTGGAAAGCATTTCAAGGAGAAAACTTACTGTTCTACACTTTGTATGTGGATTCCTGGGACTGGACCTCTGGATTGCATTCAGACCTTACACAAAAATGTCAAGGGAAGTCCCTGCAAGGCAGCAGCCCCTTTGCTTCTGACCACACCAGAGGAGACTGTAATACACCAGGAGGTCATTCCCTGTCACTTACCACAATTCCTATGTGGACAAACTCTTTTATGTTTGACATCAGAGACAGGTTAAGTGACTGCTTTGTTTATTCTTAGATATTGGAAGTATTTTTTTGACCTAAATGATTCCACAATCCATGAATCCATTTAGCAAGCCAAAGGTGGGTCTTCTGGCAGCTTCCTACTGCAGTTTTGTAACCTGCACTTGCTTTCTTCATCTTGCTGTTTTACTTGGTGCCATAATTATTTTCTCATTTTTAATTCAGTATTAATTTTAATTAAGCTCAGCTACACTCATTAATTGAGCTAATCTATCTTCACTTTTAAGCTCACACAGACACACATACACCAGTTGTCCCGCTGATGTAGCGTTGGATTGGAAAGTTTTACGCAGGGAGGAAGAAAGACTCACATATGTAATGAAATAAGAGGGCTTATAACTGCAGATGGTTGGGAATTTTTTTTAATTAAGCTTTCCTATCCAAAAAAAGCCAATTAGTTGGGATTGGAAATTTTCAGAGATCTACATCCTGTTTAATAAAATTTTAATCTGAAGTTTTCTCTGGTGAACAGTAGAGAATCGTCACTAGCTAATACAAAGCAAACCTAGAGGTCAAATCTCATCTAGAACAGAGGAGGTACTGAGCATGCTGCATTTGATTATGGGAGCAGCCCTGAGTCCACAAATGCCAGCCTCACAAGTCCCTCACTATGAAGCTCCTCAAGTGATCCCATTTTCATTAGATATTCTGGATTTCATTCAGCACTAGGGCAAAAACTTCAAATCTATGAATTTTTTCATGTAGCTGAAAGTCTTGTTCTGAGTTATCCATCCATTTTCTTCCATAATTATACTTGTGTGTACTAAACAAGTAGATAAAATACATTATTATTATGACTGTTTTTATTTTCTGAGATCTCTTGCTCAGAGATTTCAAGTGGTGCTTCAATGTCTGAATAAGCCATAAAGTCCAGCAAGGAAGTTCTAACCTTGTCTGCATCCTGCATGTAAAAACAAGTATCCTGGTTTAACTAACAACGATCAATGCCAATTAACCACTTCACAAGCTGCTGAATCAGAGAATATTGTCCATGGACTGGATCAGTCCATTGTTTACTCTTCTACTTTGCTCCTTCAGCTTCTCCCCCAAGGCACAACGATTCTTTTATGCTTGTGCAGTCCCTGTTAGACTTTCCTATTTACAATATTGTGTGAACAAGCAAGGTATGGCCAAAGTGGACCATATTCACAGTATGTTATCATCCAATATCCTAACAGTTGCTTGTACCAGATGTTTCAGAAGATGATAGAAGACCCTACAGGAAGCAGACGTGAAACAATCTGCTCTGCCTAACTCACATGCAGAACTATATCCATAAGTTCATCTATATTCTCAGAGCTTGAAAAAAGGGCACATTTCCAGTATCAGCATTTATTCACATGTAGGCTCACCAGCCACATCCTGTGAGTCTTTTCCTTTCTAAACTTTTCTCCCAGCTCTTTCCAAAGGAACTCACTTCACCTAAAACATCCTTTCAGATATTCAGAAGAATCTGCAAGTATTGAAAAAGGTTTAAGAAGCTTTAAACTGGCGTTTTTAACTTTTCTCAAGGATAAGAGATTTCCCCAAATGAAAATTAATCTGTTATTTGGAAAAGCAAAGGAGAGGCAAATTGCTATGACTGTTTTCACTATTATAGGGAACAATGTCTGTAAACTTGAACTAACAAGTCATCTTCAGGTCTCACCCTTCTGGTGAATCAGGGAAGCTGCATGAATGAAACATTTTCATAAATGATGCTGTTTACAGCAATTCCATGTTTCCCCCTCTGTGGCCTCCACTTACTGTGGATATAATTCTCTAGGAATTGGTACAGTTGGAATTCACCATTGCCTATTCTCTTTGGTAAGGGAGGAAATACCTGGATGGCACCTGAATACTCTGAGGTCTGCAGGATATTCATGTATTCAATTTTATTAACATCTCCAGAGGGTAAGACAAAATAGAATTTACTTATTATTTATAGCCTATTCTAGGTCTTCTATATTTTCAAGTTCATCACAGGCTACCTCTTTTTCCCTAACATTATTTGGAACAGACACAAGACTGCTTGAACATGAGTTTTGGCACAGACATTTTTGGTTGAGAGACAATTTAGATGTGTTTTGATGATATAGAAAATGCCCTTGTATTTGTGTGTCTTTGAATCATGATACAGATGTTGGTACAATAGTGTCCTCAAGCTTTAAAATGATTGCCCACTTACACAGTCTCACAAACACAGAAAAAGAAATATACAGCAGTCAGCTTTTTCTAGCCCCTAAATCCATCTCTCCGTTGCAGATTTACATTTATTTGTAGAGACCCTCAGAACTGGCCAAGAAGGGAGGAGTGAGCAGAGGGTGCATTATGAACACTGAGAAAAATGTCAGCATTTCAACCTTAGACCATATTCTGTTGTCATGACAACATGATGTAAAGTGTTTTCTTAAAGAGAAAGATTGCAATGTAAATGAAAAAGAAAACCTGGGTTTATCGAGCAAATTCAGATGGTGTTTTTATGAGGTTGTGATGTGGATTACAGCACGTCATCTATTATCGTGAAGAGACTTTTTAAAAAATCCCATACAGAACAAATGCTCACTTCACAGAAATGGTGTTGTATAAAAATCCCATTTATCATTACAAATGAAGTTTACAAACCAGACTTACAAAATATTCAAAATAATTTCATATATTTTCTACCAGCTATTCAGAAAACATGTGATGGTTTACACACTCACTTTCTATGACAGATGCTGATTTAAAGCAGCTTGATTTTTTATGCAACACCAAAGATCTATTAAGTGCTGTAGAAACACTTAATGTGCCACTGGCCTCCAACCCTGTAATTGCAGTGGTCAAAAGGTAGAAAAAGGGAATATCATTATCCCCTTTCAAAGCAGGAGCAGAGGCACAGGGCATGTGAAGCCAGAGGCCCAAAAATCAGATGAAAAGCTTCCAGCCGTGTTGGGAATTACATCAAGATTGCTGCAGCCTGGCGCAGTTTACAATGTCATTCTCATCTCTTCACACAAAGGCAGAAAGGGGTGACTGTTTTCCTTCAAACATTTACCGAGGTTTACAGTTATTAAAGCTTTTATCACTTACCTAAAACATTAAAACCTTTGTCACTGCCTGGCAGTGTGACTGCTGTGTGCCCCGGGGCAGGCACGGGGCAGAGCAGAGCCACGGGAGCAGCCCTGCTCACTGCCCATAAAGGAGCAGGTGTTGCCTCCCACAGCACCAAAAGAGGATCTAGACTTATGCCAACCTAGGTGACTTTCTATCACTTAGATGGAGCTAGAGAATTTCTCCCTGTGCCCCTCACCTCCAAAAAAACCCCAACAAAAATCTTAGCAAATGTCTCAAAATGGCTATCTCTCCTCCTGGCCAGTGCAGTCAGCTAAAAAAAAAATATAAATATATATATATAAAATATTAATAATCAATTAGAAAACTTGGATTTGAAATTTTTCTGCCCCCTGCTTCTGCAGAAATGGCAGCCAAAAGTTCATCTTACCTAGAGCTGGCCTCTAGAGGTGCGTGCCCTGGCATTTGGTTATTTCTGTCATCCATGGTAGTTTCTGGGAGTCAGAGGGTCCCAGAAGGGTGGGAAACACCTGAGCATGGATCAGGAGATGCCATTTGCCCCTTGGAAAGCACAAGAGTAAAGCAGGTTTTGGCCTGCAAACCTTGTGCAATTCTCATATTGTTACACCCTTCCCAGTGGGATTTTGTTAAAAGGAAACATGGAGAAGCAGGGAGAGTTTTGGGACTCCTGCAGTGTTACAAGCACTGCAGCACTGAGCACTGAGCACTGACTTAGGCATCACATCATAGAGATTGAAGGGGTCAATCAGATTTACATATCTTACAGGGCCAAGTCTCAATGCTTTAAATAAGCTGCAGAATTTAGATCTGTAGTCTCCTAGAGAAGGAGGGCTTAATTCAACTCTTTTTAAAATGGTTGGTAAGAGCGATTTACTGGAAAAGTCCATTCTAAGAAGATACTACAGCAATTCTGGTATAAAAGATTGCTTGTCTTGTTAAAAGCTTACAAGCTATTTGTCATCTCAGTGCCCTGCTCCCTATGATGTCAGGTTCTGGAAAGCTGTGAACTCCCAGGTAATGAAACAACTCAGTGTGTGCTAAGGAAAGTATCTTGTATGCAGAATTATGGCTTTGCATCTGATTCTAGAAGGTGGTAATTATGGGCTCTCTGTGTCTTTCAAAAATATGTCTGTGAGTTCTCTGTTATGTGAGCTATGAATAAAATGGGATATTGAGACTCCTGTCAGTCACCTTTCCCTTTCCAGTGAAGGGAACTGCCAGTGAAGCACATTGGGACTGCTGCCCACCCTGAAAAAAGACAGAATGAGCTTGGGAAAACTCCCTACATGTTCACCGAAGGGAATTTGCCCCAAAGCTGCCTGTACATCAGATGTGGCTGATTCTAGACCTCAGTCTGGAAATCTTCCCGGGTGGTACCCCAGCGAAGGCCTGGGATAACACTGCATTCATCAGCTCTGGCCCTGCTAGGACCTCTCTGGTAGTTTTTAGCAGGAAGCCTGCTGGTCAGCACAACCTCTGTACAACAGCAAAGAAGATCACAGGTCATTTCTTAATTTTCTGTGCACCAGTATGACCTTAACCCAGTTTTGATTTTGTCCTCCAGCTCTCTTCCTGAGTAAAAAGGGACATATAAACATTCTTCTACCCATTGATTACCTTATGCTAGGAGGATTATAAACTCCACTATGCGGAAATATTGCTCCACCCCTGTTTGCAGCAGCACACAGGGACTTTGGGGCAGTCTGTACAGCATTATTATAATATAGTAATAATCATGTCTCCCCACACACTACTGAGTCTAAAAAAAATTATTCTAAGACAGCCCAAAAAATTTTTATTCAATGATACGTTATGATTGCATGAGTTTGGAATCCAATATCTGATTTTTGAAAAGCAAGTTTTCATGCTACTTCCTCTTTAGAGGATTTCAGAGGGAACTTAATTCAGGAGTCATTGCTGGGGCCTACCCATGGTTTTTGACCTAGAAACAAGATTGCAGAGTAAGAACCTGCTCCTCCATCTGGTATACACACTAATAATCCTCCCCACAAGAGCAATTCAGTTAACTGAACTGAATCCATAACATTATTGTCATGGTGGGCCTCTATAGGTGGTCCTCTACATCACATCAAATTCAGCCTGGCTTTCAGATGCAAGTATGAGGTTAGATGAAGCTGGCAGGTAGAAAAACACATCTTTGTATTCGTAAATTCAGCCAATTTGATCAGGACTTGCTGAGAAACAACCCCATGACACCATTTTAGAAAGTAAAGGAGATAGAACACACAGATTCACTATTCTATTTACTAGAGGTTTGAACTTTTAAACGTAACTGTGAGAAAAAATAAGAGAGAACACAAAATAGACTCAAAATTATCATCTTATCTCTATGTCCACACCTGTGGCTTTGTTGACACAAGGCTACATTACAGGAGATTATCGAAGTGGGAGCTAACCTTCATATCTTTGTAGCATCAAGTGAATGTCAAAGTCACCATCACAAGCACAGCAGATCCTATTTGCTCTGTTCACTGCATCAGTAGCATCTTTTCAATATATGTCTCTGAAATACACTTTGTACAAAGGAAGATTGCTCATTGGAACAGCAAGGAAAGAAGCACGGAGGTACTTTGCTAGAAATAGAGAACCTGAGTTATGCCATTGAGATCAATGGAAATTCAGAGAAAAGCCTGAATAAGAAGTGTGGGATTTGACCCTAAATCAGCTTACACAATTTTCAACAAATTGAGTTTTTACAATCTGGCGGAAGCTCTAATTATGTTGTCATAAAAATCTCAGCACTGTTGAAATCTTATTTCTGAAGCTCTCAAAGAGGCAACTGTAAAGGATTTTCTTTCCCATTTTGTTCTGATAATGGACAATGTACGAGGTGTCAGAGTCGGGAGAGCAATCTGGGACGTGCCCCTTCCATCACCTCTCTGACAAATGAAGCCAATAAACAGTGGCTGGGTTTTATCAAGGCAGATTAAGGACCAAGGTCTCAAGCTCTGAATCTTCACTTAGACAAAGTTCCCAGTGATAAGGACAATTTAAAGTATGTGTTTCACACAGTGGTAAAGATTCCCCTCTCCAAAGATGAAACATGGTTTTAAATGCCTTCATTCATGAGGTGCTTTAAGTGTTTAAAGACAGATATCACAAACACCACACTCCCTTGTGTACCAGAAACACTCAGAACTTCAGGAAGACAGGGCAGAAATTTTCAGGGGGACAAGAAAAAAATTTCACAAGTTCAGTGAGAACAGGTGTTTTATAGAAAGAGCTCAGGTTTAGCAAATTTCTGCTGAAGTCCCGGGAGTTTCCACGAGAAACCTGCAGCTGTCCTGGCAGCTCACTTGCTGCCTTTTGGCAGAACTGGCCTTCCCAGGCTGCTGCTGGGGACAGCCATGGACACAGCCCCTGAACACCTTCCAGCCTTTGGCCTCCAGCTGCCATGGCTCTGGGTGGGCACAGGGAGGGCCACAGGGTTCTGCAAGGAGGCCCAGAGGGCAGGGGAGGGAGCAACTGGGTACCCTGCTTCAGTTATGAGCAGGGTAACAGTTATGTTTCCAATTCAAATATTTCAATGTGCTCAGCCTTCTAGTGAAATGGAAATTCTCATTTGAACAGATCTGTTCAAAGCCTGCTGCTGTAACTCAGGTCTCTAACATTTTAATCATCACAAAATCTTTATTACTAGTACTTATACCTGTGGCATCAAATACACCACATTTAGAACAACACAGCATAAATGTAAAGCACATATAGGAGAGGTAAAGATGGATGGGTGTTGACTGCTCCCCCCAAAAGCTGGCATTATGGTGATTCCATCAGCAGCCAGGAAATAATTTATTTCCAAAACTTGCTTTAATTTGTGAAATTATTTTCATCTATGGTTGTTTTTTTTTTTTTAAGGAAAGCATGTGTTTCTGGTCTGATTTACCCAAGGAATTCCTTTAAAATTAGAGCCAAGCAGAGTTTCCTTTCAGCTGTGTTTCAATGAAATGATATTAGATAGAATTGTCTGCCATGGAGAAGGTAATCAGTATTCACAGCCAGCTGAAAGGTGTCGGCTCGGCTGACATGTTGACAATGTGTATTTCCACACATCTTGTTTTAATTTCAAAGCACAGATCTGTAATGTAAAACTGTATATTCCTAAAGCTGCACTTTCATTCAAAACTGGCCGTGTTTGGTCAGACTAAAATTGTCTCTTGCCCAACATCTCCAGATTCCCCAAAAACCCCACAGGGATTTATTGAACCAAAGCCTTTTTTGTACATCCTTCCGCAGCCGCTGTTTCCTTCCCAGAGGCAGTATCCCAGGTTCCTTTGTTAGAGCACAGCCTGGCTGCAGAGCACACCTGTAATTTGGGATCCATTGCTATTGCAAACATGAACTGCTCAGACACCGTGGGAGCGCAGCCTGGCTGCTCGCCCTGCAGCTTACAGTGCACACAGCATTCAGAGGTTATATAAATAAGCACAACAAGCCATCCAACTCACTTTAACATTAACTATTTGCATAATAGTCTCCGTATTTTGGCTCACACTTAGTGGGTGATGAAAGTACTGACAGCAGCAGGGCAGGGAACATGGAGGAGTTGGAAGTTTTAAAGGAAAAATCTCACATATTGCTGTAGATCTTATAGATATCATTTGTCTGTTTGGACCAGTATATTAAAAAAAAAAAGATTGCTGGAAGTGCACCATGCAGCCAGCCAAGAAGCATGAGCAGGATAAGCCTTACACCTTAATTGCATGGAGCAGAATGCCATGGGAGGAAGAGCTCACTGAGAGGAAAAATAAACAGAGGAAGAAGAAGCAAGAAGCAAGTACTGGGGATATGTTATGTTATGTTATGTTATGTTATGTTATGTTATGTTATGTTATGTTATGTTATGTTATTATGTGGACTGCAACCATTGAACACAGAAGAACTCCTAGAATGCTCAACTCATTTCCAGTAGTGCTCGCTGTCTGCCCCAGCAGTGTCTGCTCCTGCAGAAAAGGTGAGTGTCACTCACACCTTATTCCCAGTTGCATACAGCACCACCAGTGCTGTAAGATACGCAATACATCCTGCAGGCAGGATCAGTGGCTGTCCAAGATCTGCAGCCTCTCCCAGCAGGGAGAAAGAAGGGCTGGGCAAAGCCTTCCTTTGCTATGGGTAACTCCATCTCCTCCACTTTCCTCCAGAATGACTAAGCAGCCACTTGGGCACACCTTATGCATGCACTTGTACCTGATGTTGACCCTCTGGAACACAAATCCTCCTCATCTTTTAAGTGCTACCATTTCACATTGTGCCAAGATACTTTATTTTTGGTAATAGCTCTTCATCTAACACAGTAAGACAAGTGTACTGGCTCAGTCCCTTGGTACTCTCTAAATAACATTCCTAGCAGGGAGCATCCTGTGCCAGGAGCACCAGCTCACCCTCCCTGCTCAGAGGCCAGGCTCCCGAGGGTGCTGAGCCCCCCTGACTGCCCCTGAGCAGGACAGGACAAAGCTGCTCTGCCCCTGGCATGCACGGGGAGGGAGGCCCAGGAGGTGCCTCCCCTCCTCACTCAAAACCTGATTGTGGGGCCCAAGCAGACCCTGAGCACTATTTCCAGACTCTCTCCTGTTCCCCAGCAGACTCCTCTTGCCCATGTACCTGCTAACACAGAGTTTGCCCTTTTTATTACAGTTCAGTTCAAAACAAATGTGAAGCTCCCCAGTATGTTTGAATTGTGCTCAGCATTTTTTTCATGTGGCAGGGCAGCTGCTCCCTGGCAGCCTCCTTATCCACAGCAGAGATCAATGCAATATTCTACTTATTTGTGATAAGCTGCGTCTTCAGGCCATAATAAAACCCATTTTATAAGGGATTTTTCAATGTTGTATATGTATATCTAACAGATAAAATTAAAGAAATTTAGAAAATTAAAGTAACACTTATACTTTAATAACAATAAATCTAATATTATATAAACACATAATGCCTTCAAAGATTTCATATCGTTAATGGATTGCTCTTTGAGCTTTTTTTATTTTGGAAGTGATAACATGGTCTTAGCTTTGCTTAATGTATGTAGCCCTAGCTGCAGCACCAGATCTAACATGGTTTATTTTTTACAACTTGGATGAATAAAATGTAATCAACCAGACTCTCACCAAAGTCCCACCCTTTCTAGCAAACACGCTTTACTCTGGATAGAGAGGAAGTCATCAAACCTATGAAACACAAATCTTAACACCTTCAGGAAATCGTATGAAAAATAAACCCCCCACCTGCATAATTTCTCTATAGGAAAATGCACTGAGGTGATCTCACATCAGGTTTCCACAGTTAACATACGTTCTTCAGCATTAAGGAGTGGATGTTTTCAAAAGTTTCCTCCCTTTTTATAGAAACGTCTCTGTTTCAAATGTTAAATTGATCTCTTTTTAAAAAATATTTTATTTATTTATTTGTTTATTTCAGTGAAAATGTCAGGGGAAAAGTTCACTTGCACAGGTGGAGTCAGAGCAGGTAGGGGAACAAGCTGGCCAAGGCTCCAAAAGTTAATTCTGGAAGGTTCTGATCCTGGAGGATCTGGACAGAAACTCAGTTACCCACCCTAGGAGAGTGAGGACATGAGAAGGGAGGGTGAGGCCGGGAGGGCTTTGCAGTCCCTCTGTGACAGCAGGGTCAGCACAGCCTGCCAGCACTGGGATGTAACAGCTTTTCCCAGTAAATAAACATCCCCAAACTGCTCAGAGATGAGCACCACACCAGTGGAATAAGCTAAGGCTTATTCATAGAGCAAGATAGCTTGGAAAACGTGTTGCTTTTGTCTGGTAATTATGAGAAGCTGTTTGTGTGACTCCAGTGGATTATCAGGGAATGTAAGTCCAGCCCTTTCAAATGTCAACATTGTTCTACCACCCCCCATGTTTTAACAAAGTCACAGGATAAAAAGGACTAATTAGTATGTTATGAAAAGGCAGACATCCAAAGATGATATGTGAGGCATTTCTGTACCAGAACCTGTAATTAATTACTTTGTGCTGGAGTTCAGATAGGTGTATTTAAAAAAAAAAAAGATTAACCTGCCTACTTGCAAATCTTGTAGGGGTCATTATTAACATTGTTTTTGTTATTTTGACTGGCATTTCTCTTTCTCTTAAGTGCATTGTAATTTTGCTCCTAGGAAAAAGGAGCTATATGGAATGTTTTCTTTAAAATTTTCAAAGTATTTTCTAATTCTTTCCCCTTTGCAACGTATCTGTTGCTCTGTAAGCCTTTTCAGAACACAAAAATAAAAAACAGCAAAGATATAAGAGTATTCATAATCCAGCACAACATTAAGATAATATGTCTAATTAATGTGAACAAATTCATCATTTATAATGATGATTCATCATTATAAAATTCCCAGAAAATAGTTTGTAGTTACATGTGACCATGTTAAAAAAAAAAAATAAAAAAATCACGTATTGGACACATTATTATAAACCAAGACATTATTATTTTTCTTTTGGCATTTTGCTTAGTGTTTCCTCACACTACAAACAGAAGATAATCACAATGATCCTTAGGATCTGCTTAAAAACCAGACAGCATTTTCATGCTCTTCACTAGTGTAAGGTTTGTAACCCACAGCTAACAGAGGTGCATGGAGGATGCAGGGACTGTCAGGAAATCCCACCCTGTGTCCCAAGCTCTCGTAGAAAATGTTTGTCTGTACACAAACAGATGTCAAAACACACAGATGATTCCTCCTGTACAGGGTAAGCTTAGAGGAGAGAACACTTCTTGTTCAAACAGACAAACCACAGAGCAACACCATCATTTCCTCTCTTACTTCTCTCATAGAATGAAGACACAGGCAAGAGTGGATTTTCTCCAGGGTAATCTCCACAGCCTGGCTTTGCAAATACAGATTTCTAAGAGTAATGCATCACCCACAGAACTCACTCATGTGAGTGATTTCAGCAAGGCTCTGTGACTTCCTCATCATCGCCTCACAACCCAGTAGGACACAGAAAGTAACAAAGCCCATCAGTTTTCAATATCATGCAGGTTCACTCCAACATCTCTTCCTAATTTTTAATGCATCCTGCCCTTGAGCACAGCTATTTGCTATTGCAGGTAAGGCTGCACAAGCATACGGTGAGTGGAGGCCCAGTGAGCTGGAACATCCTGTTTCAACTGATATTCTGCAGAGCTCTTTGGCTGTAGGAGCTCAGCAATATATTTTGATAGGCTTGACTATGCAGCCATAGATCTAGTTTGCTTCCCGCTTGGATATTGTTCATGCATCAGTTATCACACAAAATTAGTGATAAGCAATATTAAGCAGAGCACTCTGTATCTCAGCTCTGCCCAAGAGGGCTGATAACAGATCCCAGTCTCTTAATGCTTTTTGCCTTTACAGGAACCTGAGTGACTGCTTCCCTGGGAAGCAGAAGGCAGTAAGTATTCTGAGCTTTATGTTAATGCAATGTCTGTCACATCCCTCTTGCACCTTTACCAGGAGCTTACAAAGTCTTGGTGGAAATCCTAAAATGGAATACCTTTTTGCTAGTGCTTTTCCAATAAGGATGCTAGGATTCAGAAATAACTAGGTAAGGCTATTTTAGCAGCTTGCTATGCATAAAAAATGCATGATCTTCAAAATACGACTGCTGATAGCAATTAGCATGTATTCATATGTGTGACTTCATTCTTACCTGGTTATTGAAGTATACAGAAGCTTTCAGCTTGATGTGCTAGGAATCCACAGCATTCTTAATTTAATGCATGTTCAGTCCAGTAAGAGCAGTAAAGAATCACATACAGCTATCCCACTTTATATAGCACATTCATAGCTCACTCTCAGGAGCCTAAACCCTGGATTTTCTTCCCTTATTCCATTCTATCAGAAGCAGATTTTCCTAGAAAAGTCTTACTAATCCATCTCCCATATTGTTTGAGTATGCTATTTGCAGGCTTCTTGCCTACAAATTTTATTCCTTGGCCTGATATTTTCCTTAAAATATCCAGAGGTTATACATGTCCTCAGACTGTCCACCCTACGGTGCTGGTGCCACCTTATGAACATCAATCAGCACACAAGCCCTTTTTCTTCCTTCCAGATTGTTCAAGATCACATCAGCAAAACCCTGAATTGAAACAGCACATGCAGGGAAGTGCAGTAAGACATGGATCCCTTGCCCCTTGGCCAATAAAAGTACACAAAATGATTCCAAATTTCCCCAAGTGCTGCAGCAGGTGACAAAGGCTTTCCCGTTCTCCCACCTTGCATCTTTGACACTCTTGTATATTTTGGCTCCAGGCCCAATATTCCAAAGCTTCATGTATTATTTTTTCTCATTCCTTAGTATTTTACTATTCAGTTCTGGATTTACTGGGGCCAAAACCTTTTGTTTGGAAGGATTTGCTTTCAGCTCTAAAATAATTGGGTGTTTCAGAGGGGAAAACTCAAATGCATGTTCAGATAAGGGACTGAAGATAAGGAACCAAAGATAAGGAACCACAGGAGAACAACACTCTTTGTATCGCTCTGGCATTGACATATTTTATACAATTGAAGAGGGCATCTGATTAAGATCATCAGGTAAAAGAATCTTTACATTACCTACCCTTGAACCTACAGCATGATCTGGTAGACATTTGTTACAGTGCCAAAGGAGCCCTTTTTTCCAAATCCTTGCCCTCAATGGAACAATAACATCAAATGGAAGCATTTCCAGTGGTTGCTTTGCATTGGAGCACATCTGCTGTGCTGCAAATGAACACAGAACCTCAGTCATTTCTTTGTGCACCTCTCTCTATCCAGCAAATTACAAAGTGCTGAATTCATTTGAGACGTAGAACAAGAGTCTCAGGAGATGCAGGTATGTGTGCAAAGCTTATTTCTAACCATAACAAATAACTAAGTTAAATATATGGCCTCTTTCAAAAAACCCTGCCTTGAACGTTCTTTCAGCTTAAAAAATAGGATCTTTCTCTTCCTCAGTGTGGTAATATTTAACACAGGAACAGATCATTAGTTTGTGTGCTGCCTAATAAACTATGCTAAACTGACTGGATTAATGCCTTCTGGTAATATTCTGTGGCCATGATGTCTTGTTATCCTAAAGCCTGTGTGCTGGAAAGAGCAACCAAGGAATCAAACAACTGCTGTAAATATCCAACCAGTGCACGGGGCAGAAAACAATGGGGCAAGTAAAGGCAATCCAATCTGGCCTCATTTGGGTCTGCAGTTACAGCAGTTATGAGCAACAGTGGTTGTGAAGTATAAATTGGATGGAGATTTCCGATGAATGAATAAAACCCCGTAGCCTTCAAATTAAGTAATATACCCATTTCATTAGTCTTTGCTAGTCATCACCAAAAAGTAAATCTCACTGTTCCAAAGATCTAAAGCCTGTGCACTTCCAGCTATATCAACATGCTTTTAAATATTTTTAATTGAAAGTAACTGATAGAAGGCAATGCAGCATTCATCTTGCTGGGATGACATGAGCCCAATGTTTTAACTAATGTTTTATTTAAAGACATACTTGAAAAATCTGTGTGAGTAATTGCCAGTTTGTCAGCTGAATCACTTTATCCTTTGGAGGAGCTTTTTGTCATTATATTAGATGATTCCCAATTTCAGTGCAAGCCAATTTATAGGACAAATGTACCTCGGTGTCATGCATTTCATTCTTGAATACTAAAATATTATTTGGGGGCTTGTTTTTACAAAATTGTTATCCTTCCTATCTTTACAGACATGTTACTAAACGACATATGCATTGAAAACCTGTGTTTTCATGGGAAAAAGAACAAAGATCTCCCTTCTTTTTCATACATTAAAAAAAAAAAGGCTACTCATCATCTTAGTATGAGAAAATATTTATGTGTAGTGTAGCAAAGTTTAATCCCTCCTCATAATTTTTATTTATCTTAATGGAACTGTTTGAATGGAAGAGCTGGCAGACCTGGACTCCTTGTGCCCAGAATACAGTATTTACACATCAGATACTACACTTGCACATTGCCAAAAAGCAGGCTATATGAACTGCATTTCTAAGCATTGTGAATCACTTCAGGACTATTTTGTGGTTTTTAAATGCTTAGGCTCCTTTGAAAGAGAAAGACATTCTGTTTATGTTTAAGAGACTGGCATATATTAATCCTCAAAATGTGGCACAAAACCATACGTTTTTAAACTCTAGAATAAAAGAATCTCAAGGAACCTGTTTGAGTTCTTTGGTTTAAGTGAGCAGAAATGCAGAAGATTTACTGGATCAATTAAAATTCTACGAGCTGTATTCCTTGTCAAACAATTTTAATCTGTTTATATCTGGATTGTTCACCTATCCATGTACAGAAATAAAATGTGTGTGAGACTGACTTGCACAGATATCTGTAGGAGAAACTGCATCTTGTATTTTATGTAGGAGGGAAGCAGTTGGGAGATGAGCAAGAAATACATGAATCATCTTACGACTACAATCTATACCCAACTTCCTCCTCACAGGAAATAAAGTTACCTGACAATTTAGCCAAGTAGCGTGGGTTTCTGACAACTTTGCATAAAGTTTGTTTGAAGAACCCTCATATTTTTAAATCTCTGTAAGAACATTCCTGCTAAATATAGTCAAAGCATTTGATCTGAACAAAATTAAAACCGGAGAATTAAAGAAATTACCAAAAAAGCCACATCTTTGCAGTGAAAGCATTATCTTGCAAATCAGAGCTATAGTTTGAAACAAAACTTCAGCAATGTTGCCATCTGGGTCTGATTAATTTGGTCACTGTTTCTACAATCAGAATCTGCCCTATGATTTTTTGATGTTTCCCTATTATTAAGGAATTAATTTCCCATGACTCCATGCTTACATTAGACACGGAAATATCTATATTTAGGAAAGCTGTATTTTTCAACCTGAAAAGAGACAAAACCCTGTTTACAAATGTGCTAAAATCTTCTTTCAAACTCTTCAGTTAGAAATATATTTGTATTTAAAAGAAAACAAAGCCTGAAAATCTTTTACTTGATGGCCCAGAATTTTGATATTCTCAGAAAAAGAGATCAAAGACAGGAATTGGAGGAGTCCCTGGTTCTCTCTCTTTAGGAAGACAAGCAGGAAGAGAAAAGTACAGAACACACTCTCAAAATGGAATACTTTAATGAAGCAAATGGGGGAAAAGCGTTAAAAAGCATTGTTCTGCATTTTTAGGGCCCTCCTTCCAACTATTGCATTTAATAAATTATTTAACAAATAGATCCTAGTTTTTCAAAAAAATCCCCTTGAATCAAGAGCTGTGACCATCAAGAGTAACCAAACCTTCTGAAAAAGCATTTTTTGATCATTTTCATTTTCTTCCCTGGGTTGAGAGCAGGCATCCTAACAAGCATTCTCAGTCACTCCTCTGAATTTCTGTTTGTCAGCTCAGTGCTGGACTTATGCTGACAACAGCAATATTGTTAGATTTCTACCTAGTGTAGGTTCCAGCTGCAAACATCAAATGAATATTGATTTTCTTTTTACAACTGAGAAAGCTTTAACAGACACAGCAGTAGTAACTCCTGGTAGATAAACCTGAGTTTGGGACCAAAAGTACTGTGGTGTTATCGCTGTCAGTGCTGCTGGGAATGAGAACTGCAGACGAGCTGAATAGGCAAGTGATTCACAATATTCTTTCATGTGCATACATGAATTGAAATCATTTGGGTGGCAACTAAAGTGAAATCCTTTTCAGAGAGTTCCTGCATCTCAAAAACACCAAAATGATGCTTGGCAGGCAGATCTATCCAGTAGGAGCAAATGAGAACTGTAAGTAGGTTGCAGACCAGATGAATGCATTTTCACTGACTGATTATCTCCATCTTAAAACTAATTTTTTAAGTTGTTCAAAACAGACTCAGAAATTCTGGTCATATCAGTACCTCAGTTAATTTAGTAATTTTTTTTTCAATAAGGACAAATCAATTTTCTAGGGATGAAAAGACGTAACATAAATTGAGCTGAAAAACATTAATTTTAGAAAAGAAGAGGTTCATCAAGTTTAATTTCTTGTTTGGCCCTGGTTGACAACCCTGTCAAGCCTTGCAGGACATTTCTCTGACCTCTTTAGGATATTGCAGTGAATATTCTAAAATTCAAATGAAAGAAATCCCCGGCTAGAAGCACTCCAAAACTTTTATTTCCTCACAGCCACAGACATGGTTTAATGGAGCTGCAGGAAGATTTATGCAAATGTTTTAGGCAGTACAGCTCCACTGTGTACCAGGCCTCCACAGACTTTTTATGCAACTCCTTGGGGATGTGTGTTCTTTTGTGCCATCTGGTCCAAGCTCCTGAGAGGAGCTAAACAAGAACTCCTTGGTTCTGAGACTTACCCAGCTCCTGTAGGGAGCACGTAAGAAGAAAAACCAGAAAGCTTATGCTGAGATTACAGGGGAAAAAAGAAATAGAGGTGGGTGGGGGAATAAGGATACATATGCTTGAAAGTTTTGTAGCTTTACTGGTCTAAAAAGGAATCATAATTGTTGTTAATGACTTGATGTAACATGCTGGAACAAAATATGTGAAATGTGCCCTGATGCCACATACCCAAATTGCCATTTAGTCACACAAGCAGCCTTGTTTTCAGAGCAACTGTGCAATTTCATTCCTCACTCACATCAGTTGCATTTAAAGATACTGAATCATACAAATAATGACATGAAATACATAATACATTTTAATCACTCTTATTATTAAGCTGTAGACTGATGTTGGAAGTTGAACAAATAAAATGTAATAAAGAGTATATATGCAAAACTCAGCAAATTAGTCCCCTAGTACTTATCTATAGCACTTCACAAATATTTTGAGATATTGGAATGGACTACATGCTTTTATTATTAAAATGTTAGGATGAATAACAGTGGAAATGTACCAGGAAATGTACTATAAAGCAGCATCTCTGTGACAGGAGCACTGAAACAAACTGGAATTTCACTGCAGCACTGTTCCAGCCAGGGACAGAGCACCATGCTGGACCTTCTGCATTGTGCTTTACGTGCAGAAATATTGTCTTCTGGCACTCTGGCACACGCCTCTGCATCCATGTAACTTCCTGTGGTTTGAGTGCACTTACAGCACCAAAATCTGGTTTAGGGAAAATGAAGAAAAATATGCAAATGAACCCTGGCTTGTTCTTTCCCCAAGTGTCAGTTCAGTAGATGATGGTTACTTTCTACTGGATCTTCAGGCAGGAGAGCTTGGATAGAAAAAAAATTACCTCTAATATAGAAGGGCCTCCAAAAGCCCAGCAAACACTGATCAACTGCCACTCAGGAAGTCTGAGTATTAAAAATCTCAAATTACGTGACACTAAAGACAAATAATCTTTCTGTGTATTCAGACAGGTTCATATACCACAGGAGGTGCCAGATGCAATATCCAGAATGCAGGACTTTGGCCAATGAAATTTTTAGTCTGCAAGGAATTTCAGGGTGTGAACTTTTGGAGGGTCCAAAATGGAGTGGATGTAAGTAATGAAAAAAGATCCAAAAAGACCAGTCAGCAATACCAAAGTTACCCAAATTTTAGTGAAAACACTTCATTTTAAGCTGCTGACATTCTTAATTTCAAAATACTGTTTTTGAAACGGAGCTGTTCACTTTGTATGCATCTAATGAAGAAATCAGAAGGTCAGCATTAGAATGGTATTTTAATAACTTAGATTTTGACAAAATGCCAAATTTCCTCCTGGGCTCTTGTGTTTATTGACACTGATGATGTACTTCAAATATCTACTGCATATTCCCATGTCCTCAAAATGTTTCTTTTTCAGCTAAAATTTTGAGCATGACAGTTGCATGTTTTAGTTGTTTATTTGGTCATTAGGAGCAGGAACAAAGGCTCATAGGGCGACATCCCGGTTCTGTAAAGCAGCAGAACTCTTTTAATGGCAAAGCTTTCCCTGTTATTAACTGGGTAGGGGTGGGAGATGCCCTCCAAGGCTTGGTCTAAAACCAGAACTTCCCTTCCTTAAATCAGAAATCCCAAAGAGAACTCATTAGCCCCCAGATGCAGGTCAGTCAGACATTAACCTAGCAACTGCTTCATTCATTTTCTGCAGGCTGATAAATTCTGGCAATGCCATTGCTTTGCCACATACAAGTCCAGTGAGTACAGATGGCAAAAAACCAGCCCAAGTTGCAGTTATTCTTTCATACGTAGAGAATAATTAAGACACCATTCCCACTTGATAACTTTTTCCTGTCATCTGACATTAAATGTCCCAGGGCCCTGCTCTTTAGCCACTCAGAGAGGATGTGGTTTGTGTGCCTTTGCATTCTTACTCACGAGTTTTCTGTGAACTGTGTTATCCATAGCAGCAACATCCATAAAAGTAATTTTTAAAAATTGGAAAACAGATTATTTGAAGAACAGACTTCAAAGGCTGATCTCAAAGAGCAGCAGTAAAGTTCAGGCAGCAGTGCCCAGAGTCAAGGTAGTAAAGGCAGAATTTAACTCCTGAAAGGCTATTTATTCATAGCTGCATTTCTTTCTCCCATAAATCCATATGATGTTGGTCATAGTCCAGCCCAAGCCTGTCACTATTTCTTTGTCTCATGAATTCTTTAATTTGGATTAATGCTAAGCATTGCTGCCAGCACAGAAGATAGTAATGACGTAGTTAATGTACGCAGAAAACAGAATTTAGGCAAAAAAGGAAGTTTTACTGGTCTCTCTGTTTCCAGTTTATCACATTACCAAGCTGTTAAAGGTTGCCCTAAGCAGTAGATACTCCAGTTCTAATTGAATCACTAGAAGCAGTATCACACAGCTTCTTTTGCTCCCATTATCCCTTATTTGATAAAAATACAACTAAAAGAAAAGGAGAAAGAAAGGGAAAAAGAAATTCATTGTGTAGAGGTGGGGTAACTAGGAGTTGAAAAGACTGAAGAGGAAGAAATTATATTAGGGAATATAATTTAGTTTATTAAAGGTCAGTGGCAGATCCAACAAATGCTGGATTTGTGCCCTGGGGAGAAAAAAGCAATGGGGTTTGACTGAGGAAAAACTGGTGAGCAAGAGAGTCCCAGCTGAATGAAATCATCATTTTTCTAATGACACTGAAATTCTGGTCAAAACCTTCATGGCCAGTTATGGTCAAAGAAGGAAGCAATATCTCTATAATGACAGTGAAGGCTCCTATGTTTAGGTCAAATAACTGTCCTGGGGAAACACTGTGAAACCTGTACTTCTGGACTAACACTCAAAAGTTAAAAGAGAACATTTCAAATGTTTCATCAGAAGAAGCAATAAACTGATGTCACACAAGTTGAACAGGAAAATCACTAAGATGAGGAAACTGCAATCATATAATTAAGAGAATGCTTAATTAGTGCATTTCATGAATAACAAGGCATGTCTGCAATGACAGCCCAAGGCAAAAGCTTTCTCCTGACATGAGGGTGTCTGCTGCTCACTGATGCATGGATGGCCACATGCTGTGTGGGGCACAGCCCCCAGAAGGAGCTTAGGTGAGCGCCAGCTTCTCTCCCAACATTATTATCTTCCAGTCAGCAGCAGCACAGCACAGCCACCCTGTGATATGTTACCCAAAAACCAGAAGGAAAAGGCACCACCTTCCCAACGAGAGCTGAGCACTGTCCTTGCCCACGGCTGTGCAGGACTGCTGAGGTGCAGCACAGGCTGTGGCCAGATGTAAATTCAAGGGCCAAAACAGAGCACAAAAAGTAAATTATAAGATGGTGCACATGGCCTTTGACACAACTCTCCCTGGAACCTTTACTCCACTGATGAGGCACAGCGTGACACGTGCAGTGTCTCTGTAGGACTCAAAAGTCTAATTACATCAATATGCTACCTTCATGTGGTTCGTGATGGAAGGAGACTAATGCATGAGAAGTAGCAATGTACACTTTGATGAATCAGTTGCTGGGAATGAGATTCATACTTTTCAGTGGACAAGTAAATTTATTCCATTTCGAGAAGATGTGGAAATTAATGACAGAAAAGACCTTGTTCTTGTTTGATGAGAGGCAAAGGATGTACATTCCTGACCAGCAAAAACTGAAATGAGCTGAAGCATTTCTTTCTAGATCAGCTGAAATGGACAGGCAAACTTAATTCTGGAATTTTGTTTGCAGAACCTTAGCCTCCAAAACGTACCAGTGACTAATTACAATATATCCCAGTATTTTATTTCTCAGGAACTGCCAAACTGAGAATGGGATACTATGATAGAAATTTTACATCAGTTTTATCTCTCTCTGACAGAAGTGTTTATTTGAGTTTCAAAGGATTTTCTAAAAATAGACAAAAAAGCCACCTACCAGAACAAAAGCCAGAGTTAGATCAAGAATTTCATTGTTACTCCACCTACCAGAAATCTCCTGAACTTGGGCTTTTCACTGGACCTTGATGATAACAGGAACAGTTGTGATAAATTAAGACAGGCATAAAATCCAGAGGTCTCCTGTGACTGAAAATCCAATTCATTACTAGATTTTGACTGTTCAGAGTTCACTTCTCTTGGGAAAACTGTCCTGACCACCTCAAAGCAATCAGTCATTGCATATATATACAGTTAAGTAGTCTAGAGTAGAGGAAAATGAGTGATGAAGGGACATACTGAGTTCACCTTCATGGCACTGAAGTTATGTCTCAAACCCTGATTCAGCCTCCTGCAGGGAAGGATTTCACAATTCCTGCCATTTGATGCTATTCATTGGTAGTAATGGAATAAAACCCCACACACTTAGGAAAGGTTATGTTTAATATTTCAGTATATGCCCCAACCAGTCAGTAATCATTAACTCTTTGCTCATGAATACTTTTCTGCTGTGAGCTCTATTTTAAACTTGTCTGCATTAGGACTTATTTTTAGTTCTGTTTTATTTCTGTGGAGAGTATAAGAAGCAGAACATTTTATCTCCTGTTCATAAAGGAGATATAAATCATCCCATCCTAAAAAGGTGGAGCACTTTTAGCTCTAGTTCTTTCGCAATCAATTTGATCTAGCCTAAAAAAGAGGCCTCATCCTGCTCCTGAACTGGCTTTCTTTATCTAACTCAGAGCATCACAAACGTTCTGCTTGCAGTAGAAGAAATGAGGTTATTTTTCTACTCTAATTATTGCTCTGCTGTAGAAAATGGGAGAATTAATACAGAAAGGCAGGAGCAGCATTATATTTGAATAACCCACTTGCAAAGAGATCAGCTGTCACTCCTCACTCCCAGTCCCTGGAACTGATGGGCCTTAGGGTCCCTTCCAACCCAAACAATTCCAGGGCTCTCTGAGCTGACCCAGCTGACTACAACAGATCCCTCAGGCTCAGTTTTTCTCCAGGCCTTATGCCCATCTGCTCCTACAAGCATTTAAGTGACACCAGGAAATTACTCTGGACATTCAAAAGAGAGCTCCTTGCTGAACAGGGAGCTGCAGAGCCTGAGACTGACCAATAAATATCAGTCATGGTAGATTCATGAGAAAATTTCCTTCTCCATTGAGTGTGACTGGAATAATTAATCTGGTCTTCAGTGCTTCCAAACTGAGGCTAATCAATGACTTATTGCTGTCAACAACAGAAAATCATCTTGTGGCAGCCAGTGCCTGCATCAGAGATAAATTCTGAAATTTACATTTGTTTTTATTTTGACACTGATTGCACTTAAGCATGTTAATTATCAGAATAATGATTTTTTTTCACATAGAAGAAGGCAGAGAGTATCAAGATTTGTGGGGAGAAAAAAACTCTGGAAGAAGCAATAACCATTTGACAGAATGCACAATTTTTTCAGAAAAATTACTGAAGTAGAGGGCTGCCTTTATATAATTATAAAATTATTGTTGGTATGACTGATTTAATTTGAATAGCGTTCCCTGGGGAAATATACTGTGCTATCAACTTGAAATGATTATGATTATTTGGCCTTCAGCAGCAGTGGGATAAGTCAGCAGTAGAGCTGGATGGCAGTATGCCCACAGCTACACCTAATGAAATGAAACACATCTGTGGCTCTGACAGGAGGAAATACCAGGGAACGAGCTCATCGCAGAGCAGCTCATTCCACGCCTGATGCCAGCAGAGTCTCCAGGCACCCACAGGCAATACCCCAAGGTCCTTACTCAGCTTTTACTC
Organism: Phylloscopus trochilus trochilus; assembly: GCA_016584745.2. NCBI lineage: Eukaryota > Metazoa > Chordata > Aves > Passeriformes > Phylloscopidae > Phylloscopus > Phylloscopus trochilus. The sequence goes on along the minus strand of WQNJ02000046.1, from coordinate 261,755 downwards.
AGAATTGAAGGAATTTTGATCACAGAGTGAAAACCAAGAGGGGCAGATGTTATGCTAAAAATATTAATACAAAGAGGTGGCTGACTCTCTGCCTTCTTCAGTTTGGCAGAAGATGCTGAGAGGGGTGTCGTGTGAGCTGGACTGCAAGAGCATGAGGTGGCCCTCAGTAAATTATTTCTTCTTACAGAAATGGTCAAATATGAAAACTGATATTTTTGTGATAAGTTAAATGGAGTGGAACTCCATCAAACTGGCAATAAGTGCTTTATTTCGAGCAGTTTTCCTAAGATCAGCAGGCTCATTTTATACCCTGCAACATTTGTGGGGACAGCCTTAGCAATGACATGAGAGGGGAAGAGCCCCAGAGAGGTTCTTGGGGCGCCTCAGCTCCACTGAACAAGCCCTCTGTGGCAACTTAGAATAATAAGGGTTTTAAAATTGCATTGACAGGTTGCAGAGTGTTTCTCTGCTGCTCCTGACTAACCATCTAGCAAACAGATGAAAAGGCCAACCTCTGCCTTTGTTAGCTCTGCTGGCACTCTGGTGAGGGAGATCAAAGCAGGCTCTTGGAAGGAAGGAGAGGGAGGATGTGGCCAGTGATGGTTTGAGACAAAGGAGCAGCCTGCTTGAGGTCATAGATGGAAGGAAAAAGCCTGATAGAAAAAGGAAAAAAGAACCCCTAAACATATGTTTTGCAGGAATACACAATTTGCCATCCCTCTCCATGGAGACTAAGCTAGACTCTGCTTTCACAATTCATTTGGACTGCAAGAGTGAAGAGGTGCCTGTCCAGAGGCTCTGCACCATTGCTGCCCTTGATTTTGTTAATGGCAGCAGACTGGGGAGCAGCAAAGCCTCCCTGTTGGCTGCTGTCTCTATAAAATGCAAGTTCCTCACAGGAAAAGGAAATAATGCCAGGAAAAGTAAATAGCTTGCTTTCCATGTGAAAGCAGAATAGTGTTCTGACTGCAGTAAGCAGTTTTTCCTCCTTCCATGCAAGGCAAAAGAGGTCTGTGCAAAAATAATCTCCTCTGTCATAGGATAAAAGCTATACATGGTCTAAGAACGACTTAAGCTTCCTGGGGACCTTACCCTGGGACATAAAATGATGCATTCAACTTCTGCTGGACCTGTGCTGTGCCCAGTGTCCCTGGGGCTCCTAGGAAGCATCCAGACCCAATACATTAGCTGCTTATTGTTCAGCTTTTCCATTTTCAAAAATCTGGTTCCCAGTTATCCCCTCCTGGAATGAGGTGCTGCTAAGAGACACAAAGCGAAGCACAAAATGTAATTGGGATGGGGAGAGCAATCCGATTAAAATGAGAAATCTGCCTGAGCCAAGAAATGAAGAAAATTATAAAAAAGGTGAAAACCTAAATAATTTTCATAAAATCATTTTGATTTTTCTTTAATCCCCTCATTCCAATACCACCAAACCAAGAAAAACACCTTCTGCAATATTTTTTCTGGTTGGAAAGGGGGTAAAACCAATGCAGTATTAATAATAAGCATTTTATTAACTTGACGGAGGCACATAAATGTTTCTGAGAACACACAAAAACCAGATAAAATATACCATCTGTCCTCAAGTTCTGCAGAAGCTGGTGCCAGCAGTTCAGGCAAAGGTGGGTGTAGTACAGTACCCATTGGCAAGGAAACTCTGCAGGGAAGACTGAAAAAAGAATGTTTTATTGGAGGTAATGAGCAGTATGAAGTAGCAAGTATTTCTTTTCCAGGAGAAGGGAATAATAAAAAAAAGCTCTGAAGGCAGAAGTTGGAGAAGGATTAAGTAGGGAGGATCAGAATTTCTCCAGAATGTTCTTATCTATAGCTAATATAAACAGGCATATCATTGAATCTGCTGGAGTAAAAACCGATAGAACTAAACAAATGCACCAAGGTGTGACATTTTGAACCTCTGTCCATTGTTGGTTGTCCATTGAAGTGCAATCCTGTTCTCTGCATGGGCCGTGCATCCCTTTGCAGTGCCAAGGACATCGGTGCTGCTCCCAGCAGGGCACGGAGGGCCCTGCACAGCACAGACAATGCCAGGCTTGGCTTAGCCCACCTCAGAAATGGTGAGAACATCTTGAAATACCTGGGGGGAAAATCCAGCAACGCCCTTTATTCTCCAGAGAAGTACTGATGCTGTATTGATGGAGTATTTCCTTGACTTGTCCAATTGGCTGTTTCACAAATCCCGCTGGCTAAAAGCTGCAAAATCAGCTCCTGGGCACCAAACTCCCTTTGGACAGGGTGTATGAACTGCACTCGTGCAGTGCCGCTGCCCAGAACAGCACCTTACTCTGTGCAGGTGAAATTTGCCTGACCCAACATCCCTCTTTTCATGTGAATAAAAAACCGCAAAGGTCTTGTGAGCTTGTGCTCTCTTTGCTACAGAGGATTCTGGAAGGCTTTCCACTGAAACAATAGATGCTCTTGTTTGGAGTTAAATAGAATCTTTAATGTAATATTAGACTGCTTTAAGTATTTTTAGACAGATATATTTAGCTCGATGTAGTGCCATTTCTTCTAGACTTTGTTTGCAAAAATTCCCCTCAAAGCATTTTATTTTATTTTAAAGGATATAGTAACATTGCTGTGGAGGAAAAAGTGCAGATAGTTTTCTTATTATGAACTGTTTTCAACTGCAAATTTAAGGATATATTTATAAAGGCTTATACACTTAGGAGGTGAAAGCTTAGCTAAAATATAAAATCCTTTTAAGCAGCTTGGCTTTTATAGCATGCTACAAATTCATGAAGAAAGGAATACAGGAGGATTGTAAAATTTCATGCCTGACACTTGCATGTTATCTTTGGGAATCCAGCCTGAATAAGGAAGGCATAAAAGGAAAGTATAAGCTCACATAGCTGCAGTGTAGTGCCATAAATCAGAAATTGTGGACTGAAGGACACCCAGGTCTGTAAGACAGGTGCCTCAGCATTTGACATGGGTGCATATAAAACCAAGTTAATTATTTCAGCTGTTGTATTTATTGTGAAGAAGACAATTTGGGATTAAAAAAAAATTCAACAGTATGTATATGGTGACCAGTAACATTCCTATGCATGGCTACATAGAGACATAGAAAAGATAATTAAGATTTAACTTCTCTATTTATAGAACAGAAGTGAAGCAGATTAATTGTCTTTAAATGTGAAGGTTGGAGTGAGCACAGGGTGATATTAGTTGCTAGTGAAGGAAGATATAACTCATTACAAAGATGTGTTCTTTTTCAATAAAAATAATATGTGAGATACAAGAAAAACCAGCTGATAAAACAAAAGGACAGAAGCTACAATGTAGGAAGTGAAGAACAAAAAAATATGTTCTAAGCCTTTGGGACATGTATTTTTTCTAAAGAAGTAAATGAAAACAATTGAAAAAAAATCTAAGAATAAATAACAGGAATTTTGGTAATACAAGTGTTTTTTCTATAAATGAACTATTTGCAATAAAACTATGAGCCACTTTTTCGTTGCAAAGCTATGCAACAGCTACCATTATTTCAAAGCTGTTGTGGCAGTCTGTAATGTTCAGGAAAGTCCACTTTTTACTGCTGATAATTATGGATATTTAAAGGAACACATTCTGAGAGTAACAGCTATTCTGAAAGAAAGGTGTAAAGAAATTTGTCAATTTTCTCAAGTTCCTTATTATTATATTAGTAATCAGATAATGTTAAATTATTTCAATAACTCAATTTACATTTCAAAACATTAAAATTGTAGAGCAGAGCTTTTTCAGTCTGATATTAGGATTAGCTCTTTGAAATATCCCTGGAGAAAACTTGTAGGCTTTTTTTTTTTTTTTTTTAATATGGCACAGTCATATCCAGTTTTCTATAGAACAGTCAGGAAAAGATGTTGCAAAAATACCTCAAGATATTTCAGAATGGAGAGATTAGACTGCTTTCTACTTTTAATTAATTTACAAAGGGCTACAGAGTGGCAGAGCAAACTCCTCTTGCAGCTTGCTCAGATGTCTCCAACCCCCTGCACTACTTTCAATTCTTTTTTCGAGAAGAGGGCTGCTGCTGGGCTGACAGAGAGCATTCAGCACTCCCTCCTTGACAATTCATGGCTTCTCTTCAGAGGAGTTTCCTTCTTCAAGTATGACTGGGTTTTGCATACCACAGAAGTTCTGTTTGGGTTTTTTGCCACTTGGTCATAAACTTGATATGAATATCAGAGACCAGCAAGAATTAAAGTGCTGAGTTAGTAAGGGTGCTTTTAGTATGGACTTGCAGCTGGGGAGGGAAAGGTGGGCAGAGCAAGCTATCACTGATTGTTCAATACTTGCTAACAGAGACAAACACCCTCAGGTTGGATGCAACTCAGAGAAAACACATTAGATGTGACTATGAAGTGATGCATCAACAGCAATTTTGTCATTCAGATGCAAAACACAAAAAAGAATTGAAATGCACCATTAATATTCCTTGCTCTAGTGAGCTGACCTTCTGCATATTGGTGATAGAGTTCATACACGGAAAAGAGAGGCACTGAAATTGAATCAGTCAGTTTCAATTGACTGCTGGAATGAGGAAGGTTTTGCTGACTTCAAACTACAGACACTCACAAGAAACTGCAATGGGAATTCTGTGCCAGCCTTCCATCTAACCACGAAGCAACTGTGTTTAAGAACATCGTGATAAGGTGAAGGCAAAGTATGAGACAGTGCATAAAATGTAAATAAAACAGAAAAACAGAGATACAAAGGATAAAAATATGCAAAATGGGATTCTGAAGATTTGTTTTGAAGTCTCCTTTGGGACATACCATATTGGTAGGGTAGCTTGATATTTACACATTTCTTTGATGGTTTTCCAGGCTAGCTACCATTTTACAGCATGTGAAGTTGTATCATCATCACACACCACCACACATGCTGTTCCTGCATGCACAGCGAGACTGCACTGCAGAATGAATGGAAGCAGGTATTGTGTTTCTCCTCTTCCAGAAAACAAATATCAGAAAAGTTAGAACTGGTTTTGTATCACTGTAATTCGCTGCCTTCCTCTCTAATTTTCTGAGATTTGGAGAACTCAGCAATGGCCACTTAAATGACTTTTATGCCATTTATATCATACTGGCCATCAACAGCAATGCACTCGACCTAAAAATCTGAATGCTGAAACTGGTTTCCCTCTGCTTTTGTCTCCTCAGTACTTTCCCTTAGGAGAGGAGCTACAAGTTTGAATACAGCCAGGATGTCCTCCGTGCTTTCCTTGAAATAGACCCCCAGTTCAGAAATGTCTCTCTTTAGGACCAGTGTGTATCTGTGGAAAATTTCCACTGGTGCTTTTAGGCTCTGCATATTTAGCTGACAGTGTAGTTCAGATTTTCCAATGTCTGAGACACTATTTGTGAAAAAAACACAAGTTGTAACTTTCAGTTAGCTCAGCCTTACAAAGTGCTATGACACACTGTGCAAACATGATTTTAAGACTTCCAGGACTAGCAAAATTGGCAGCCAGCTCCTATTGCAAACACAGAACTTAAACAAACAAAAGTGCTAAACAGGCCCTGATGAGAAGTGAAATCTTTTAAGTTCAAGCAATTTGAGGCACTGAACTACTTGGAAGGAGGTTTGCAAGCCTTCTTTACACCTAAAATAACACTATTAGCAAAGATCATTGTATGAAATGATTTTCAACTTCAAGATGCTCAAAAACCCCAAGCTCTGTAGAATGAACCACTCTGCAGTTACAAAGTGTCTGTAGGCAAGAAAAAAAAATCTATTGTGTGATTTTCTGTTATTTTAATGAACATAGACCACCTTTAGCTAAACGACTTCTCTGAAATCAATGGAGTCCCTCTGGCTCTGGTCTATTAACATCAGGAATTGTTAGTATGTGTTATTTGACCAGTAGTAGGTCTGGAGTGTTGCCCATCCACCTAAATTCTGGAAGTAAGTTTTTAAAGCCTTTTTGAATTTCTAGAAATTTAAAGTAGTTTATAGTGTTCTGCTGGACACTATATCTGCAAGATGAAAACAATAGCAAGGAATAGCAGTTGCTGTTCCATCTGCAGCTCTTAACACTGCAATTATTTTTAGCATAATGGTTGAGAAGTAAAATATAATAAAGAATTTATGAACTCCAGTTTTAAGTACTAATAGTTGTAAGACCTCCCAAAAACTGATTTACCTCTCAAAGGAAATATGTATGGGGAGACTGGGCTTGTATAAATCAGTGTAGATCCTCCACTAGCTCCTTCTCTTGAAGGAATCAACAGGACTTCTAAGAAAGAACAACTCATCACCAAATGAAGTTCTGCATTACAGCTTTTCAGACCTGCAAGCCAGGATCCATTAAATAAAGGAGAGGGTAGATCTGGAGTAATGCACAGTTAATCAGACAGGTGAGTTACATGATACCTTCTCAAGAAGTAAATGTTAATTTCTGTGTGCACGAAATGCATCCTGTGTGAGCACAAAGAGCCTATTAGAGTGAGTAGCACCAGCCAGGGACAGATGCAGGGGAATGAGTTTCAGCAGCCAAAAACATATTTCAGGTTTTAAATCTGTGTTAGGAACCCATTCTAAATCTGTCTTCTTGCTTTAAAATACCTTAAGATTCCCTCCCTCAACCATTGCCCTGATCTCTGGCTTGGCATTCCATTCAGTGAAGGTGGTGGAAAATCAGAAACAACCTGGATAATATCTACTGACTCTCCCTGTTCCTATAGCCCACAAAGATGTTTCATGTTTGCTGTTTCTCTTAAGACTTTCTCATCTGAAAAATCCAGTCCATAACTCTTTAATTCACTTTATCAACCAATCCTGCAAACAGCAAGAATTCTCTTCTCTGTCTTTACTTCTCCGACAAATGGTGTTGAGCAGCAGAAATTACAGAGTCCTAAAACTCTCAGATTTCTTCAAAAATTAAACCAAGGCTCACGTATTTTCTTACTGAAGATGGGGTTCATGCCTCAAGATACGTTCAGCTCTATTTGTGGATTTGAGAAAACAAGAGAATGTACTGTGGAATGTGCAGGAAGGAATTTTACTGCACCCACCACCCTCTTACACATTAGTAACCCAGCATTTTATTACAGCAAGTTTATTTTTTAAAAACTACATTTATTCCAAATAATTTAAAAATCCAAGTTATATAATACAGTGAAATTATTTCAAGCATTTAAATAACAACCTAATTAGTTTCGTTTAGAATTGGAAATCAGAACTTCAATTAATATTCACATTTTCAGATCTTAATTTCTGCCTAACTGCATTACTTCAGTTAATAGCTTTTCCTTCCTGCAGTATACAGCTTAACATCCCTAAACATTTCTGTATCAATTACTAAATCTAAATTAAATGTTTATTGGAGTTATTTACTTCTCAGCATTCTCAAGCATGGCCACGGTCCATGACTCACAAGCTAAGTTTTGAAGGTTTCTTATGGTACAATGACTGTTAATTACATGTAAAAGGTTTGAAAATGAGTGAGCACTTTAAAAAGACTTTGGATACAACTTAATTTTACTTATTAGCAGCAGAACAAATCGGATGAGGAAACATGTACTGAAGATAAATTGCACTGATGTTGCTGTCAATTTAAAATGGCTAACCTGTGGTAAGAAAATTATTCTCATGAATTTCTTTCACAAGCCAAGCTTGGATGTTAGAAAATGAAAGGAACAGAATAACCAAAACTGGTAACTTCATAGGGTACAACCTCTGTGGGTCAGTTTCATTCAAGAATTGTGTATGCACTTGATCCTTTGAAATTACTTTTCCCTTATTGTGTTTTCACTGGGGTTTAAATCAATTTCCAGTAACTAGGAGGTTTCTCTCTCAGTGTATAAAGAGGAAGGGTTACGAGGAGCTTCAGTGCAGTAGAAGGCAAGGCAAAGGCAAACAAGTTCTTAGTTCCATTATTACAGAGGCACACATTGATCACAACAACATATGGCAAAGAACAAACACCTTTTGCCTCATGGGTAAACTGCACATAAACCACCAAGATGTTAAATTCATAATTATTTTTACCATATTTGGTATCAACTTCTACCACTAAAACCACTTCTACCACTAGTTTGGACCTCACCCTGCTGAGTGCTAATGCCTGCTGGAATTTGTGGACTATAGGAATCTCGCAGTCCTCACCAGACTTTGGTAAACTCCTCTAGTTTTAAGACAAGAACATTTATTTTTTAATTTTTAACATCTCTCCCTGTGCATCATGCCCTACTTAATGTGGTGATTGCTGGGATGATCAACATAAGCCACCAACACCAATAGGGCACAACACTGTGAATATATCAGTGGAAACGTGTCACTTTGCAGAGCTATAATTTTGAAGTCTAACATTTAATTTCAGAAAAAGATCTTCCAGGAATAAAGCCATTACTGCAGGTTATACTGTTTAGAAGCTGAATTTTCTATATTAAAGTAAATAATTGCCCACGACTGACAATGCTTAGATTCATAATGATAGTACACAGAACATATTTTCTGTTTCTCCATGCTCTAAATTTCCAAAATATCTTAAAACTTTAGTATGATCGCATGTGAATTTTCATTTTAATTTCCATGAAAATCCTTTATACTGGCCCCAGAAACACCCCGTCTCAGCCCAGAGAACCTGTTGGATATCAGAGCCTGAGCTGAGCCCTCACCCCCCGTCAGGGCTGTCCTCACACATTTTCCAGCTCTCTTGCATCTCCCCAGGACAGGCCACTGACAAAGGGGCTCAGCCCAGTCCTCTGAACTGCTGCTACAGTGACAACCTATCTCCTCTTTCAATGGATTGAGTCAATGTCTTTGCAGAGCAACAAAAAGCAGTACAAGTGTTAATTAAAATTTGTTATTTTCAGTGTAGGATTCAGCTTGAAGGAACCCAGTCTTTTAAAGCAACTGAAAAGTCAAAAAAAGTAATAAATTCAAAAAGCCTCTCTTGCTGCATTGTTAAAGACTGCATTGAATTGCATACCCAAAATAATCAAGGAAGGGGACTTTGATATCCAAATCCTGAAATTAGCCCAGATCACTGCTTTTGTGCTTGCAAGCTCAGTAAGGAAATAACCTGAGAGGAAGGAAGCTTCTGGAAAGGCTTTACTGGCTGTGCCCACAGCAGGGGCTTGCCAGCCAAAGGCCTCATGTTAGACATTTCAGGATTTCTCAGCAAAGCACAGAGCCTGAAAACACGGTAGCAGGACAAAATTTTTTTTGACAAGTTGAAAAAGTTTTGAGGTAAAGTCCTTACCAGAATTTTCTGGAAATCTCCTCCAGATTTACAATGTTGTGGAATAAAACTCTATTTTCTTTAGAGATTTACTGCATGGGGTTAATTGCATAGATTAAGTTGAAATGACTGTAGGAGGATGTCAGAGAGAGAGACAAAATTGAAAGGAAAATGAGATAGATTTTTTTAAGTTTTGGAGAAAGCCTGGATAAAAGCTTTAGGAGAGATCCGAGAGGGAAGGCTTCCTCAAAGACACATTTTCTGCAACTCAGCACAGAGGCCACTGCCTGAAGAATGCAGAGTCGGCGGGTGCATGCCAAAGACAACAGGAAAAGTTATTCTTCAAAAGGAATGGATTTCCCAGCAGCAAAGGGTAATAATCAGCTACATTTCCAGGTGACTGTTTAGGTTTCTAAGCTTTCTTCCTGCTCCTGATCAGGTGCTGCATACCCGGCCTCAAAAAACAACTGTCTGTTATCCTGTAACTTTCTTGTACCTTTCAAAAACCAAAATGGGGAATGAAAGTAGCTCCAACAGGGCCTTTAAAAAAGACTTACTGTAGTGCTAAGAAAGATGTAAATATAGACAATTAGAAGAACACTGCTATGGAAACAACCAGAGACCATTAGGGAATTGTCTACAGTTTCCCATGTAGGCCTGCTGACTGTAAAAGAAAATTGAACAATGTTTTATTTCAAGATTTACCCTGAAGCGATACAACTTTAATTAAAAGTCTTCTATGGACACCAACTGTAAACTAGCTGCTCTTTCAACTGGAAACTGTTAAGAACTTGAATGAAAATGGAATATTTTCTATATAGTCACCACATAGTTATCTACAATTGCACATTAAAATGAGCATAAGCCACTGCAGCTTATGAGATATATAGTACAGAAGTTTCAACAATATAAGGAGAACACAAAATTCACATGGTGTGAGCTTTGATGCTATGAAATAATTTGCAGAAAAACTGGTACCTTTAATCTTGGGAAGGGCACTGCTCTGCGACCAAACCCAAGAGAATGGAGAGCAGCAAAGTGGTGGGACCCCCACCCCTGCTGTGCAGTCTGCTCACCAAAAATGTGTGTGGGGCACCTTTGCTAAGGGAAGCAGCAGAAATTTAACATTGACTGAACTGGCTGTTTGTGCTTTGGAGAAGATGATTAGTGGAGATAATCAGCCTTGGGTGCAGCTCAGCTCAAACAGAGCCAAATGCCCTCCAGGAGATGTCTCTGGTTTAGGCTGGAGATGGGACACAGTGAGGAAGGTAATATCTACAGTTAGAGATGCTCCAAATCTGCCAAGCTCTGCAAAGGTCCTGCTTGCTCCATCTACACTCCTGATGTGTTTGACCCATACCCCTGATGTGTGAGCTGATGGTGCATCTAAATACAAATAAATACAAATACAAATACAAATACAAATACAAATAATTCTCACTGGAGTACAGTACAGGGTGTTTGCCTCCTCCTGCCATCCTGGCAGAGACAAGATGCAGAAATTCGATACACTTATCAAAACTTAAAGAAATCCATGACAGTCCCTTCCTGCTTTGATACAGTACATTAGGTCATTATGTGCCTAAAATCATATGGAGAACAACAGCAATGAGAGGAAAGAACAAGCTGCTGAAATGCTAAGCTTAGCTGAGTCAGACAGGTTCCCTGGTAACAAAAGCAGTTACATTTATAAATATGCTGCAGCCCCCACAATGTGGATTATTTCCCATTGTTTTTTAAAAATGGCTTCTTTAAAAATACAGATTAAGAAAAAAAAGTACTTTTGCCAAGATACACCAGGAATTGTTTTCTGCCCCTTTTTGCACACTGAATTATCCCAGGACTATTGGCTCTGAGAAATGAATTTCTCACTGTGACTATAAAGGAAGCAAAATCTCCTTACTAATATTAAAATGAAGATATCCAGCTTCCACTCTCACCTTTAGGTTCCTTTTAAGCTAAGCATATCTAATAAAAACATTCTGCTCAGGAGCACTGCTGAGCAGTCTCATCTCAATGCAGGTAACAAGCCTGCTCCTGGAGGAGAAAGACAACAGGAAGATAGAGATGTTCATGCACCAGTTTCAGGAGCAATACATAGCAGGACTCATACAGAACAGCCCTAATTTCAAGGCAAAAAGGCAAAATCAGCACAGTGAGGGGGATACCAGTGACTGGTCCTCCTCATCAGGAGTCTTGTGCATCCTCACCCTGGGGAAACGGGCCCTGGCTGTCAGGGCAAAGCACAGCAGGAGGGAGGGAGGCTGCCAACCACAGGGTTGTCTTACAGGGTGATAAAGGTACTGGAACAGGCTGCCATGGAAATGGTGGAGTCACCATCCCTGGAAGGGTTCAAAAAGCATGCAGACGTAGCACCTAGTGGTGGACTTGGCAGTGCTGGGTTAACGGCTGACTTGATGATCTTAGAGGTCCTTTTCAGCCTGAGCAGCTCTAGGATTGCAAGGAAAACTAAAACCCGTCAGTAGCATCTGCTGTCGTGGCAAAGCTGGGGTTTGTATTGTCTACATTCATTCAACTTTTCTTTTTCCTCTCCAAACAGTCACTCCAGTGAGCTAAGTGGTGGTGGTAAACATGAAAAAATTGCTACTTTGCACAGCAATTTGTCATAAACAGCTTGTAATTATTGCAGGAAGAACATGAAGATTGAGCGAGAACAGATTGAGTGAGAAAACACTGTAGATGGTTCAGAAGAAGTACCTGAGAAACTGACACAAAATATGACAAGCTGGAACAAACCAGCAGTCACGACTTCTAAATTCCATCCGTCTCATCAGTGATCAGAAGGGAACATGGGAATGGCCCTGCGAACCTTTCTCTCAGACTTGAATTTGGTTTATTAAATTTAAGACCAGTACATTAATAAAGTGCTACTGCTGAGAGATTCCTTCTATCAAAAACATTATACTTTGGAGAAATCAGAAAAATCTTGCAAAATGCTCATTAAAATAGTCAGATTTCTGAGAAATCTCCCACCCCCAACCGAGTCACTAAAGCACTGCTACTGCGGAGCAGCAGTTGAGTTTTGCATTCAGATGTTTTTGCACTTTATATCTTGGTGCTTTCTTCAAGACTGAGTCTTCTTTCTGCTTTGTGTATGAGACTGACAGTTTTTAAAAACCTGTTTCACGTACTAATGATGAAACAACAGAAAAATTAAAAGACCTTCCCTGGGAAGGGTTTTTGCTAGACTTCATCCCTTTCAGAAATATCCCAGCAAAAATGCTCACTCTATCAGGCACCAAAACTCTGACCTCCCTGGCAAAGGCTGGGAGCCCTGGCTGGAGGCAAGGGAGGCACAGGTCAGCCCACAACAGGAAAACCTGGCAGAGTTCTGAAAGGCTTTCGTTTATCACATCTAATCAGAAAAGTGCAAGTGAATGAATGGCAGCTAATCAAAATGCAAACTGCTCCTGCCCGTCCGCCCCAAGGGGAAATTTGCAGCCCAAAGCCTGGAGGTGCCCAGCAGCTGCTGCCCCGCCCAGCACGGGCAGGGCACAGGGGAGGACGAGCCCTGCCCCTGGTTCTGGAGACCAGTGCGAACTGGTGCATCACCTCACTGATTCCTCACAGCCCAGACTCGTGGTGTGGTGACTGTGGGAGGGGATGTGAGCCAGACTCTTACTCATTTCTATTTGCAATCATGGGTGCATGCAAGTCCAAAACTGCCACACAGTGAGCTATTTAGAAAAATGAGAAATATGTTTAAGAAAAATGACATTTGAGAAAGTCACAATCTGTCTGCCAGTTTTTCCCCTTCCTCTGTCAATTCACAGCAAGTGTCTTATTCATTGCCCATTCTCTGCCTTCCTTTTCTTCTCTGTGAGTTTTCCTGTTTCTTTCAGTCTTTAGAGCATTTAAGGGACTCATCGATTTTTCTATATAACATTAATCTTTGAATTGCTTTAATATTTGCATCACTGTCAAGAGCAGAACCTCCTTTGCTGAAGGCTATGGTAGTGCCAGAAAAAAAATTAAATTTAGTTTAGTATATATACATATGTATTTCCTACTTCCCACACACATAAAAGCAGCACACTCCAGCTGGAAGTTCCTTTAAACTCTTTAATTATACAGGTTATTTAGTCTGGCTCTTTCCTTTCCGATTACTTTTTAACTAAATTAAATGTCTGCCTCTTGCTGTCCTTTCTACATTAGCAGGCCTATTATTGATTTTTATTATCTTTCCAAAGAGGAGGTTTTGCAGCTGATTGCCATTTACACTGTAAGCAGTTCACTTCTGCTGAGGATTCCTGCTGCACTGAGGCTGCTGAGGACGGATCGCTCACAGCTCAGCCGTGCCCAGCACTGCAGCAGGGATTGCTGCAAACCTTACACAGCTTTGCATGGGAAGCAAAGACAAATGCAAAACGCTTCTGCAGCATAAAGAGCACAATGATATTGCTTATTTATGAAGCGTTTTTGTACCGAAATAGCTCCTCGTGAAGCTTTATCATTTACCAGCCAGCTCGGGAAAGAGGTTCCTATTTGCTCTCCTGTCTGCAGTGATGTTTGCAGAAGAAACCATGTTGCTTCTTTCTCTTCACTTGCAATCAATGTAGGGGAAAAGCAGGTAAAAGGAAAGGGAAACAATGAGGATAACAAAAGTAGTAAACATTTTACAAAATGGTTGGCCTTGTGACAGCCCCAGATGATGGTGAAGGGACTGGCAAAGGATGCTCAAGTCCAGAAGTGTCAGGATGGTTGGTCACCAAGGCAGTGGCTGGAATTATTTGCAAACAACAAAAGGAACAATTCCCAACAGCCACAGAGGAGGTTTTCTTTTTCTCTGTTGGGTACATCTGAACAACAGAGCACCTTGCTTCAGTGATAACTCTTGTTTATGCTACGTTTCTACCTGAATGCTTCAGAGGCCTGATTTCTCATTGATTATGCTACTTTCCACTCCTAGTAGCAGCATCAGAGCAGAGGTATCAGAGACTCAAACAAGAACAAAAAAAGCCTGAAGTGGCAAGACTGATTTGTTCTGCCTTTACATTACACTTTTCCTCAGCTACAGTTCTGAATTCCCAAAGCACTGCATAAATGGTCAAAACCAGATGAAAACGAAAACATAAATTGATGATTCAGAAAGAAAGCTGGAGAAGAGCACACTTCAAACAATAATGGTTTAGAGTGGATTGAGAAAGAAACTACCATTAAAATAAATGCAAAGCCTAAAGAAAGAAAGATAAAAAAGAATGCAAGTTGATATAGGAGATTATAAATATAGTTAATAAGAATATGCAATACTTTATATTAATTAAAATCTCTGCATTTCTCCCAAATATCTTCACACTTAGATAAAAACACGTCAGCAATGACTTAAATTATTTTGCAATTTAGACCTTTACAACAGTATTTATACAGTGGGATACAAACGTCTCTAAACTGAAAGGTTTGAATGCAGGCTTTCCACTCTGCAGGAGCAGAATCTCCTTTAATCAGGGCTGGGGATACCATTTTGATAACCACAGCAATAACTGCAGTTGAGTATGAACATACTGGGCTGTGGTAACCGAACCAGCCAGGTTGTGGCTGCAGAGTGAGTGCAGTGGCATTTGCCAAAATCCCTCTGCGAGGTCCACAGGCACTGCTTCCAGCCGAGCAGCACCCAGCCTGTGCCTAAAACGGGCAATGTCTGGCAGCCCCACCAGTGCCACTTTGGAACAAGTGCTGCCCACAGGACACACAAACCACAATCACTGCAGAAACTGGAAATGCAATTTTGCTTTTTCCGGAATACATACGTGATATCTGTGAAGTCACCTCTCAAACACATGGCCTGCAGGTACCTTAGCTCCTATGGAGCTAAATAACCCTACTAATATTTCTTCTTCCTGCAGAATTTCTGGAGTGAAAACAAATTCAAAGAAACTTCTTTTACTGTTCCCTGAGTCACACAGATCATCCTCCCTTGTACCACAGTGATGTTCTGCTTCCCTGGCAACTGTACTCTCAGTGACACAGTGCTCAGGCTGAGCCCTGAGCTGCACCTCAGCATGAACAACCACAGCAAACACCACCTGTGCCTGAGCCCATTCATTACAGCACAGCCTTCGGGGAAGCTGCAGAGTTAGGAGTTTTATAGCACCCCCAAAACATATCCAATTAATGAAAGAAACATTGCAGTCCATCATCCTGCTCTCTGTATCCACATCTGTTCCATTATTAGTGGTTTCTTTCCACCATTTCCACGTCTTCTCTGAATTTTATTGTCAGGTTGGACAATGTTCCTCTTTTCCTAGTAACTGAAAATTAGAGTCCACCTAACTCAGTGGAGTTTTGCTGTGTACTGCCAATGACAATTGATATATTTAAGAATCATAATGTCAAAAGGCAAAAAGCATCACTTTTCACATACCGACAATTTAGTTAATTTGATCTGACTGGGGGACTGGGACATATCCCTGGGTGATTTCATAAGACACCTTCCTTAAGTCTCTCACCAGTCACTCCTACCCACTTCCAATTCATCTCAGTGCCTCTATTCAGACCAGCACATTTTTCCCTGAGCCCTCACAAGCCCCATCTGACCTTCAGGCCAGAGGGACAAAACCAAGAGGAAGGTACAAGTCTCAGAGGTGGCCTTGAAAATGTGGTAGGAAGCTTTTAAAGTAGTTTATTCCACTTGGTATATGAAACCAATTAAAATAAACTAGTCAAATTTTGAATTAGAAGCATTTTAATGCCTTCTGAACCACAGTGGGGAAGAGGTCACACTGCACGAGCAGGTTTTCCTCTACCAGGAGAATTTGCAGTGATGCAAGGTAAAATTGTTTGCCATCCAGCCCTTACTATTTCATAGAACCCGATTCACAACACTCTGTTAGTAACCTTTATTAAAATTGCATCAGTCATTTCCCTTCAAAAGAGATGATGTATGCAGTTTTTCATGCTACACCAAACACTGGAAGAACAAGATAGAGAGACACATTGAATTTACATAAAGATTGCAAGCTGTTGTTCCAAAGTAATTCTGAAGTGGTGTGCCCTGTGAGTAGGCTTTTGATCTGATCAGATTTCTGCATATTGAGTGCAACATGTACAAAATCTGTAATTGGAGTTTGTTTTCTGAGAAGAGATAAATTGCTTCTTTCTGTTAACAGAGAAAATGGTACATTTCTGGACAACGTCTTCCAGGCCATTTTTTTTTCATGTGAATTGGGTCCTTTTCTTAATCCAATAGATACTTAGAATTGATAAAAAAATTAAAATAAATGCTTAATTTTTTTTCTATTTCAGAAAGGTTGCACTTTATTAAGCATATATTTTTATTTATTATTTTTCCCTGAAGCATAAATGTTGTATTTCATTGCCTATTTAAGGAGCATTTATATGTTGGGATTGATGTGTTATTCCAGACCTGCCTGCATCAATTTGCTAACTCTGAAAAATACCCCTGTTTCAGGGGACTTCTGGCTAGGCTCAGTTTTTCTTAGCACTAGCTTATACTTGTGCTAGTCTGTATACTTGAAAGATGTTACCACATTTCAGATGGGAACATCATAAGAAAACATCCCCGTACAAAACTGAACTACCCAATCAATCAATCAATTTCCAGTGTTCTCTAGTCTCCACAAGCACTGAAATTCCAGAAGAAAAATTAAAAAAATGGATGGATTTTGTTTGGTTTAAGTTTTAGTGTCAATTTTCTCAGGCTGGACAGATCAATTTTTCTTATGTATTGCTCATGTCCTCTAAGTCCATTTTATTCTGGAGTGCCTACTTCACAACAAACAACCTACTCCAAGCATTTCAGTATTTCTTCTACACCCAAAGCAAGTTGAAGATTTCCCAAGTTTGCTGCATTTTCATGAAAACTAGAGGACTGAGAATCTAAAAGCAGACCTGATGTTCCCACTCGAAAAGTTCGAATCACAAGTGCTGTACTTTTCCAAACTAACCCCAACAAACGCCAAATAGAAGACAAATAGCCACAGCAACACAATAACACACAAAAGTGTGGAATAACAGGAGCCTAATGTGTGAACCCTTCTACTGCAGTCTGTAGCAAGAAGGGAGTTTGCAGCAGGTCCTGAAATGTAACCCTTCCATGCCCACTGCAAAAAGCCAAAAACCAACCAACCAACAAAACACAACAAAATAAAGGAGAGGGGAAAACAGTGGACTAGAATGAGATGATTCACAGATGAGATTGCTGTAGAGGAAAGACTACAACACCCAAAAGCTAAATAATAAATGAATAAATGAAAGATGGATAAATGAAAGATAATCAGCATCAGTTTGAAAGAGTAGTACTGATATAAATCATATGTGTGTCTCTGTATTTTGATATATACATATAAATGCATACACACACACTAAATGGGGAAATAAAATAACAGAATACAGTAACTATGTCAAAGGATCTATTGACAGATTTTACATTTGCCCTTAAATACTGGCATTTTTAATGATTTTTTTAAAAAGTCAAAGTATATATGTTCACAAAGGAAGCAGCTGAAAATCAGCAGTTCTTTACCTACTCTAGTCCAAAAAAATAAACCCTGAATCTCCCCAGTTCTGTCAGAGTCTATGTAAAATATCCCAGTCTTGTGCTCTGCCTCTTGTACAAAGTCTGGAGGTTTACCTTGCTGAAATCAATTGAGTTAGAGGGCAAGAAAGGCTTTAGCTCACTGGACTCACTGGCACATCTGTCTGTGTGATCAGCTGCAGGAGATATCCCCAAACACAAGGTGTGTAAGCTGGTCTGTTTGCTGGGCTCAGAGGTGTGGGAGAGCAAGAAATAGGATTATTTGGCCTAATTTGTGATTTACAGGCAATAGAGCTGTAATAGATCTAAGCTACTCAATCTATCAAAGCAACTGCACTCAGACACATCTTCAATAAAGAAATATTTAAAATTAGAGAAAAAGCATTCTTTTTTGTGCTTCTCAATTAAGTTGGTATTTGAATATTGGCCTTTATTAAACTCTGTTTCCATTATTTCTGAGTGTTAAACAGATCTTTGTTGGCATTGGGACCATGATATATGAACCTCAGCTGCTATTCACACTTGGTATCCTGTATGTGTCATTCTAACTAATAGGGGAAGCATGAAAATCAATATGTCTCTACTAAGAACTAAAACTATCTAAATTGACCTTTGACATGCAGCAAAATAAACATTTCTCATCATTTTCTGAAATAGATTTTGCATTTTTCAGCTCTGCAGTGGTTTGCACACCAAAAATATCTAATGTTTAGCTATTGTATTTGTAGTGAATGGTAGAATAATTGAACTATGTCCACTAATTTTAATATTAGAGATAAATTTATATTTTCCAGAAAAACTAAGAAATAAAGCTACCAGGAACTTAATATTGGATGTTTCACACGCTTTAAAACATTCAGGTTTCATAGGTTTCATAGAAAGAAACATTTGCTTCTCACCTGATTTCTTTTTGTGTGTGGTTTCCTTGAATCCTGCGTTAAAGACTTTGGCAGCAATTTGTGAGTCCAAGCAGTCAACTACTTTTTGATTGACCCAGATTCATATGAAGGTACATTTGTGCATAACACCCTCGCCAGGGAGCAGCTTCTGATATCTAACAGATATTAGACAAAGGTTTCTCACTGACTGAAAGAGTGGTAAGTCATTGGAATAAGTGTCCCTGGAAGTGGTGGAGTCACTGTCTCTTGAAGTGTTCAAAAGGTGTCTGGATGTGACACTTGGGGATGTGGTTTAGGGTATTTTAATTACCCCAATTATTGGGGTAATTATTGGGGTAATTATTGGGGTGCTGGGTTCACTGTGGGCAGGATGATCCTGAAGGTCTCTTCCAACCCTGATGTTTCTGTGATTATCAGCTAGCCACCCACATCCAGAAAATATCTTCCCAGGAGCAACTCTGGACTATATTTAAAAAAAGCTTAAAAAAATGTTGAAAAAAATTAACAGGCCAAATTTAAGAAATCTTTCATCCATTTCTTAGAGAAAAAAATCCCAGTAGTTCATAGTTTTGCAGAGATAACAAGCTAGAAGAGGAGTTAAGATGCCCAGAAATCAAATCATGTTGCATATACATAGGAAGAAGACAATTTTCTAGGTTCTACATTTCAGCACAAAAGAACAAATGAAAACCATTTGCCAACAATTTGTATGCCAAAAATGAGAAGCCATAATTATAGGATTGCAAAGTTATACATTTGTATGAAAGGGAAGAAGATAAAGGTAAATCTTCAGCTTGCTTAATATATTAATTCTTCAATAAATGTACCTATTTAAAGAACATCATTGTTCTGTTTTGCAGAGGAAAAGCAGTTAACTGCTTTCTATAATTACAACCAAAGAAAAAATTTATACCCCATTTCAAATGAAAAGCTATATGAAAAGCAGTAAGTCCCTGCAAGAAATCTTCCCTGTGAGCTCTTCCAAGGGCACAGGCATTTATGTGAAGATTAGCATTTATGTAAGATACACAGGAATTTTCATCTGAGCATTGCAGGTCAAAATCTTACTAATAAACATGCACCTGACACACTGCGCGTCTTGTAATCTTCCTTCCACCCCACACTGCAGCCCTCATTTTGCATTTCTGTTGATTCATATAAACTGGAAGGAAATTGAAATCCTTTGCTTCATTCTTAAAAAGCTTCTAATTCCATATTTCAGCCAAAATACTTCCTGCTATATGTACCACTTCAATAAACGTTGCTCCTCCACTCTTCACCTCCCATCTCTGACTCCACCATTAGTGACAATCCTATGCTGCAACTAAGTTAAGAACTTGGAAAATGTAAATGAAGTAGTCAGAAAATGATTTATTGCAGCACCAAGAATTAAAACTAATAGAATGATACACAGCCCTTTTTGATCAATCCACAATGCCCCACAGGCAGTTTTATTCAAGTCAAAGTGTTATCTAAAATAAGATGAAGAAAAAGCAATTCGAAAGTATATTCTAGAAATATCTTAAACTGGCTTTGTAGAGACACAAGGGTACTTGCTTTCTGCTGCATTAAAACTGATGTGTTGATATGGTATCTGCAGAAGCCAGGCAATTAGAGCTCTGTGGGAGAGTGCTCACAGCACTCACTGAACTGCAGCATAGTTAAAAATACAACGTAAAGTCGACGTAGATGAGAGAAGTTTAAATAGTCAAAATGCATGCAGAATGATTTTTGACAATTGTAATCAAGATTTCTAAAGAATTAACTTTACTAATTAGAAGTCTAAATAATTGAATACATGCTGCCACATCTCTTCTTAAAATAGGCAGATAATTTTCTATTGGCTTCAATGAAATCTGCAC
This sequence comes from Phylloscopus trochilus trochilus, assembly GCA_016584745.2. Taxonomy (NCBI): domain Eukaryota; kingdom Metazoa; phylum Chordata; class Aves; order Passeriformes; family Phylloscopidae; genus Phylloscopus; species Phylloscopus trochilus. Next base: position 241,283 of record WQNJ02000046.1, on the reverse strand, counting down.
CCTGCTTTAACCTGGCTCCCAGTAGCTCATTCAAAATACAGTAAGATAAAAAAACCCATCAGAACTCATATCAATCAACCAGTCTAGAACAGACTTAACATCTGCACCAACACATAGAAAAGCTGTTACAGCTTTCAGGACAGTATCCAGCAGTTTTGCAACCATGGAATTCTCTAGAAGGTGTTTGGGTTCTCTTAGGTGGATGCTCTCTTCTCCCTAGGAGCATTACTTATTAGGAAAAACCCAAGATTTCTGCTGCAGCTTTAGTCCATCTCTAAATCCACAGGCAGGTTATTCCACACGCAGCTACGAGGACAGTGCTTGTTTCAAATGTGAACAGATTCATTCCTGAAAGTACAGACCCCCAGCAGGCGCCTTATTTACTGCTCCACTGAAATAAAACCTTGCCACAGATACACATTTAGAGAAAGAGTTTGCAGTGATCCTCAGAGAAATGAAATGTGAAAAATTAGGTACTTATTTCTGGGTGCACCACAGCTCTCAAAATTCAGTTTTGCCTGGGGCAAACAAGTATCCCGACTGCTTCAGTTGTCTGTATCTGGGATCATCTCCCTCCTTTGCCGCATCAGCTCCTCCTCATGCAGCAAGGGCTGAGCAGAGCTGGCCTCCCTGTCACCTTCCCCCGGCTCAAGGCCACAGCAAGCAGCATAAGGCAGGCCAGCCCTGCAGGGAGCACAGAGCTGCAGGGCAGGCACGCCGGGGATGACCTCCCTGTCCTCTGGGAAATAAAAGCCCAGCCGTGCCCTCAGGGCACACCGGGGACAGAACTGCTGCGCTCCCTGACTTCACTAGAGATTTATTTAATCCTCTCAGCTCAGGGCTGAGCCTTGCGCTAGGACACCACAAGGCTCTCCACTTTTGGACCATCAGCCAACATTAAAAGTTCCATTCAGCACCACAGAGGCTGCCAAGAGCCAGCAAGGGTGCTGCAGGTGCTTCCCTACTGAGCACCACAGGCAGGGAAGGGCAGGAAGGTTCTCGGGATGTTCTGGCATCACCAGGCTTGGTGAAGCTATGAAAAGCATCACCTTTAGAAATGCTTCAGGGAGGCACAGCCACGGAATTGTAGCTAGCTCTGTTCTGTGTGAACAGGATGGGAGGCAAAACACTGCAAAATCTGAAGATAGTGTTCACACTTGTTCACTTGCAAAACGCACAACTTCCCTTCAAAATACATGTGTTAATGTGGAAGTGGCAAGATTTGCTTATTCCCATTTGCCCCAAACAGAGAATTCACCTAAAATTTTTTTAAAAGTACAGACTGCTTTTTCTGGGAATCAGGCTTTTTTTAGCCTCTACTTCTTTCCCAGTTGCCCTAATATTCTTCAAAAATAGCCAAAAATCAGAAGATATTTGGCCAGATATTTTGTTAACTTATTAATACTGAAAGATGAAGAAGCTCAAATGAGAGACATTTGACAGATTACAACCTAAATTTATATGCATTTTATCCTATTATTAGCACACTTTAGACCTTGAAACACCCATGAAGAAACCTGAAAACAGGACTGTAAATTTGAACACCTGCAGATGTGAGTTCTGCTGTACAGATTTGTTCCCTGGCTCTTCCTTTTTCTCCTGAGTCACAGGTAGGCCCTCGCAGGGAAGGGTGTAGAGAACATCCTTTTTTCTCCTCACTGCAAAAAACACAAGTTGAGTCCAGGACATTTTTACCTGGTGCTATCACATGTCAAATATGTGTCATGAAGATTCTGCTGTCACTTATTGTTTCCCTCAAATGTGTCATTTAAATATTTATGAACCACCTTCCTTTGAAACTTGGTTTGTAATTGTGTAGTATTTTTCAATGTAATGCATCCACTCATGGCATCCAGTCAATTGTGTCCTGGGATATGAGATCAATAACATACAAAATCTCACATTTTGTGTTAAGCTTTTATTCTTCTCTTAAATGAATTTGGACCTTCTTTAGGCTAGATATTATTGAAGTGATAATTTGGTGACTCTGCATTTCTCTGAAACAAAGCAGTAACTTCAAGTATCACTCTCCATGGAGAAGAGTTTATGTTACAGAATTTAGAATCCCAAGGAGATTGATCTGGAGAGGCAAAGACTGAAAACCTTTACTGCCTGGGAGAAATCATTCTTCCTAAAAAAGAATATGAGATTTTATCAGGAACACAGGCAAGATACAGGGAAGTCTGACACTATCCATGATATATTTGCTCTCTTTTTCTTCCAAAAGCACCATGTTCACTGAAAAAGTCAGCTCCTTTCCAGAAATCTGATAACACATTCACCACTGAATTCTAAATTTTATTTGAAAAAATGAAACCCTTAAAACCTGTTTCCCCAAACAGGAAACTTCCACAACAAGGTAAAAAAATCTTCAGTCAATTGAAATAAATTAGCTTCAAAGGAAAACTTGGCAATTTTTCCTTGCCTTCCTCATTCCCAATAAAATATTTACCCTTATAATCAAAATTTTAATATTTTCATGAGGAAAAATGAAGGTGATTCCTGAAACAAACAGATGGTACACAAACTTCTGAGGAAATTTCTTTCTTAAATATGATAGAAATGATGTAGCTACACAATTGAGTATGTAGCATGAGTGCAAGGAAGCACTGACTAAATTTATGCACTGGCCTTTTTTCAAATATTTTTTTCCCTTGAGAAAGCATAGTTTGCTCTTTTAAATATCCTTTTTTTTATCAATTGTCTTCCCATAGGCTTAATTCTCTCTCAGGGCTGTAATGTCAGTAAGTTATCTAGATGCTGAAAGTGCAAGAAAACTTTGACATTTAGAAGCAAGCTAATTAGAAAATTTCTTTTTTTAGAAAAGCTCTAAAAGGCTGCAGAAATTAGCATCTTTCAGTCCAAGGAAGCCAATGGTCTGGACAAAGAATAGAAACATAATAAACTATAAACAAAGGCAAATATTTTACTTAGCAATTTTTAATTTTCTAATTTTTGTTCTTAAAATTTTCTCCACTTTGTAACGGGATAATTTATTTTCAAAAATTTCCTAAATAGGAAAAGAAATACCCCATTACTTAATTTTTATAGAAGACTTTTCTGGTCTAAGTCCTGTTCTCCTGACAGTGTCACACACAAACATTTGACCCTTCTTGGTTCAGAAAGAGCGTTGAGAGACTGAACTGATGTTTGTCTTCTGCATCAATTCAAGGGCACAGCTCCTTTCTGGAACTGTGATCGTTGTATCAAGGTAGGGCTGAGATTTGGCTCCTTCACAGAGCATGTTAAATATCAGATTTTATCTGGGCTCTAAGAGCAATCACTAACTCCTACCCCACAATACAATGTTTCCTGAGAGAGAGGGCCTGTTTCAGGAAAAATGAGACCTTATCTAACAAAGTGCATGGAGAGGAGTATCACCCATGACATTTTGTTTCTGGTTTGCCTCTCTAAGGCCTGCAATCTTTATCTCAATGCTCTTCCTCAAACTTGCTCAAATCATACCCAAATTTGCAGCACTACACAGTGTTACAAGGCTGTGAATTCAGTGCCTCTGGTGCTGAATGAAGTAAAGGAAATCTCTGGTGAATACACACATTCCAGACCCTGTCTCCAGGGGTTTGCAGGTGACTCCAGGTGAAGCTTTTGTGTGCAGGCCCTGTCCCTGTACCAGCATGCTCAGAGTAAGATCTTCACATGAGCACTTGGACTCTGTGAGGACTAAAAACGTTCAGTCTTCAATCACTCTGATTAGACAATGGAAATGAAGCCTGAAATTCTCCAATGGAAATGCCAGGAATAGAGTTAAATTAGATGTAAAGTATAGAACAGCCTATTATAGACTCTTCTGTTGATTTATAATTTGGGGGGGGTTAGCAGCAGAGAAGCACTCAGTCACCCCAGGGCATAGCTGTCTTTTTTAGAAATCCTTTGTTCTAGAATTCCAGTGGGAGATTTTTGCTGAGATGAGGCTTTTAGGTATGACAAGCAGTGCTTCCTACTTTCACTTGAGTCAGAAAAGCTAATATGCAAATAGTCAGAAATTAAATCCAAATCATTGACAAATGACTGTTTCTGAGAGACCTGAAGTGAGTTCATTTTCCAAAAAATAAGCTGCCGAGTGCTAATCCAATGCTTCAAAAGGCCAGCCTACCCAGGCAATGTAGGAGGATGTCATTAATAAAACACTAGCATTTAGATTTTTCTTTAAAGAACACGCTCAGAGCTGAAGAACATGTCTTTAAATCACTATAGCAGAGGTGGGTCATAGAATCCCACTTGTCTGTAAAGAACACAACAGTTTTCTACTTTCTTAACTCAAGGAAGATAGAAGCTAGAAAAGGACAGCATAACAGAATGCATAAACCTCCCCAAAACCTAGCCAACACAAAAGTACACAAGAGTAAAAAAAAATGAAATAAACAAAAAAGTGATGCTCTATTCCACAGTTACTCACATTTAGGATACACTTAAAGAAATGCATTTCTAGGTGTTCATAAAAGTAAATACATTCAGGGAGAGCTGAACTGACACATATGAGAAATAAACTGTAGAGTAGATCCAGTCTAAGTGTTATATGGATGTAAGGCTGCCTTTTACAAACCCCTAAAAGCAGGGCATCCAGGGTTATTAACTTCTAACTCAGTCTCATGGATGTGCTGCACTCTGGTACATAGGATCTTTGAGTCAGCCTCAAAAATGAAAAAGATGAAAACATCTTATTTATTTGTCTTTAAGTTTCCAGTGAAAATGAGGGCTGACTGAAGAGCTACATTAAGGCCACATTCAAATGGCAAGGGAAGAAATGAAGAAAAACAAAGCAAGACATATGCAGGAAAACAGAATGAGGACTATGAATGCATAGGTAAACATGCCCACTCAGAAACTGGGTCTGGAGGTTAAAATGAAAAATTACATGACATAATTATATGATGTGTGCAATTCTGGTCCCCTCTCACTCCCATATCATTTCAGAAATTATATAGAAGATCTAGAAGCAGCTCAGGAAAGTATGACAGCAATGGGCAAAGTTAGGAACAGCTGCTGAACCTGTCAGAGAGGAAGGGACAGAGGAAGCTGAGAAGGAAGTCTGCAAGATCATTAGTGTTGTAGAGGAGATTTCAATGTCCATCAAAAAAGAAAAAAGTTTAGGATCTTCAGACAAAAACCAGCAGGAAAAGGCAAACACAAAGTTCATATGGGATTTGATTTTGCAAGCCTTACTGCAGAAGATAAAGATGCTGAAAATGGATCTGAGCTCAAGGGAAATTGGGACAAGCTCACTCATGAAAGAGCAGACTTCTGGAGCTGCTGAGTACAATGTCAACCACCCTGTTTCACAGGGGATTCTGTCACTCAAAAGTGTTGGAGGCTGAGAAAGTATTTAGTGAGACATGACAGTATGTCTGCTCTGTCTTTTCTCCTGGTCACTCACTCTGGCTACTGCCAGAAACAGGACAGTGGGCAGGACAGATCCACGGTGAAAATAGGAAACAGCTTTGCCCTGCTTTTAAATAAATACAGCTGTGGATATTGCCATCATGACTATTTTGTGGTAAGTTTGGAGTAGCCGAGTCCTTTGGCGCTGTTCCTAGTTTTCCAGCTCAGAACACTTAACACAACTTTCTTGCTTCCTTTTAGACAGCACATTCCAAATGTGTACTGGATTATTTCACTCCAACTGAGTCATTATGTATTAAAAAGACCAAAGATTTTGTAAAAAATTATGAAAAATGAATAAGCCTCTCCCAACCAACTTCTAACAAGGTGCTTTGAGCAAGAGCTTTTCATTAAATTCAGGACTTTAAAGCTGGCACTCAGTTAAGTATTTCCAATGAGCAAAACCAAAAGTATAACCAGCAGAAGTATTGTCAAGTGCTTTTCATTCAATCAACCGGCTTTGAGTCAAGTAAAAAGACAGGAATATTCAACATCTTTCCACAAACGGGAATGTGAAATTGCAGGTTATATATAGTCTTCTCCAGAGCAGATGCTGCTATTCACACACACCAAGTACACTGAGCAATGGGCTGTTACCACCCCTCAAGGCTTCCATAAAACAAAACAGGTAACCTTGAACAACAATTTAGGTAAAAATAAGTTCTGAACTGTGAAAATAGCTTTGAAAGTATAAATAATCAAAACATTTCAGTACAGTCCTCATTTGCCTGCACCTAGCATTAAACAAAGGGGCCTGAAACCCCCTGCATGCCACCAGAAGTGATTTTGTGTTCCATGTGCAGCAGCACGCTATGTTTAACACCTTGGCAATGTGTAAGGCTAGAGGTTAGTGAGGATTAAATGATGCTGCCATTAGAAATCTATCCTTCAACTAAAATGCTTTGCTGGAATGTTCTTGTTCAAGTTAAATGTCAGTTGTGAAACTTTCTCTGGTTCGAATGTTTGGGCACAGAGAGAGCAGGAATAAACTGCTCCCGAGTTACCAACTCAGGCTCTGGCTCCAGTTTGCTTCTCATACTCCAGCTGGTTCCCAGGCACAGGGCTAGTAGACATTTTGGGGGTAGCCTTTTACAATCTCTCCTACTGGAAATGAAACATTTGGAAGAGTAATTATTGATGAGAGCAGGGAATCCAATCCAAGTCTCTTCTGTATTTGAGTGCATCCGACTATTTTGGGTTGTGGTTCACTTTTTTCTTGTCAGAAACCCCTCTGTCCCACCTAGAACTACACCTGACTAATCAACAGGGGATGTCGGCCCAGAAGAGAGATTTGCTTTCATGGGAAGCAAAAACCAGCAAAATGCATCCAGTGTTAAAAACAAAATCCATGACAAACCAGTCTGACACCTACATAAAGCTGAAATCCTGGTTCACAGTTTTAATGCTCTATTTACAACAAGTACAGAATCCTAACTAGAAAAATAAATTGTTGTGTGGGATGAAACTTAGAAAGGTTTTTTTTCTGGCAGGTAAGCCATGTCAAGGCAAGATTGCTACTAAATTTTCTTTTGTCTTTCTTCAGATTTTGATGTTATATATGTTAGTCAGACTTTAATTTACCTAAGCAGCACGGTTGGCTAAGTGTGGGAGGTTTTTGCATGCTTATAAAATAGTAGAAGAAAACAAAACTTTAATACTTCTGCTGCACGACAACAATAATAATAACAATTTAGCATTTCTCCTAGGAAATTTATGATGGGTACACAACTCATCATCTTCAAAAGCAATAAAATAACACTCTAAGTAAAAAACAACCATTCCTATACTTTTCAATTAATATATGAATTTCCAAATAACGTAGCCAAACATATTTTATTATTTATTTATTTTCACCTAAATATCACAGAAGATCATCCCAGCATCTAGGTGCCCTAATATAACAATAAAAAAACACTACCCTAAACCCAGCACATTAGCCAAATAAAACTACCAGATAATACCCCTGACCAAAGAGTCTTACTCCTTCTGACAGCTCCAGATAAAACCTCACTCTACACATTCTAGGTTCTTTCAAAAAGCTGGGCTTGGCACTTTATTTTAAAGCCTGGTCTCACCAAGCTCAATCTGATGGGTGAAGAACATCCCAAACTATGAAGCCACTTCTGAGCAGGGAGAAGTGGGTGCAAGCATTTCCCTACTGAAACTGTAACCATGCAAGAGGTTAATTAAGCAGTAATTTCAATAAATGCACATCTTTTTACCCAACCCTTACATTTCTACCAGCAAATATCTCAGAGCACTCCTGTAACCTTCTCACAGAGAACAATTCCACCCACTGAACAGGTCACCCTGTTGTTTTAGTGCCTGTTTGCACATGGACTTTTGAGACACATTTCACAGCACACAATAAATAACCTCTACTTTTAGGCAAAAAAAATAAGGTCAGAAGCAATGCAATGTAGCAGGAAATGGTTCAGCCTCTCAAGAGTCTGGCATGTGTCTGCACAACCAGAAAAGGAAGTGCTGTTCATTCACAGATTCCCATTCTAGCTTTCAAACAGGAAACTCAGGTACCAGCGGCATAATCCTGGTGGCAAGGGTTACAGAGAGGGGTGGAAATCCCTCTTGGGTGCCAGGAAAACCTTCAGACCATTCTTTACCCACTTTTGTCACCATTAACTTCACTCTGTAATACTGAAGCCAGCCAGACTATCCCTGTATCTGTGGTGTCAATGCTGATCTATTCAAACAAGAAAATGAAATAAAAGGACCCCACAATTAGTAATTTGCTCTGTTTAAGAACCTACAGCAGGCTGGGAACCAGTAGGCATCTCATTTACCAGCTGTGCAGCCGCAGCTGTCATTTGTTGCTGTTCAAATTCCTGGCAGCTCCTGCAGCCCACCAGTTTACCTGGCTGGAGATGCAGAGCAGCCTCCCCAGCACAGCCTGACCCAGGCACTGACTTCAGGACACCTTGCACAGGCAAGGGGCAAGCACCTGGGGAAGGAGTGGTTTCTGTCTTCATCTTCTCACTCCAATCCCTTGCACACTTGTGAAATGAGAACAGCAAAAGTTAACCACTAGAGAACATCAAATATGCACTTCAAACATGCAGACAACATCTAAACACAATCTGCTCCAGAGAACACTGACTAGCAGATGGCCATTGGTTAAAGATGAGTGCCATAGCTGATGACAAAAACTAAAGGAAAAGGTGGAAGAAATACAAGCAAACTGAGAGCCACATAAACACCACAGTTGCCTATTCTCCAACTCAACATGGGACATTAACCTCACAGTAAATCACTGAGAAGATTGCCAGGACACTTCAAAGCAGGAGTTAAATGTTGTATCACATGCACTTCCGCTTGACAAAAAAAATTGCAATTTCCCCCTACAAAGGACTCTTTGGATTTCTTCAGCCAAAACCGATGAGGCTTTAAAGAGCAACCCAATCCTCCACAAAGGAGGAGAAAGTATCTCTTATCTGTGGAGAAAAAAAAAAAAAAAAAAAAAAAAAAAGGTGTGTAAACAGTGGCTATTCCAGAGAACAGACAGATAGGATCACTGTCCTTTTCCACACATAAGCCTTCAAGAGTCCCACTTTATACTGGCATTATATAAGGAAGGAAAATCTTTGTGCAGCAGTTTGGATAATCATCTCTTCTCTTTGAGTAAATCTGAGCACAGTACTTTGGAGGGCTTTCAAACTCTCCAAAATGTCCAGTTTTTTATCCAGAGATGACTAAAAAGATTTTTTAAAAAGTCTCCATCCATAGAATATGTGCTCATGCTCACTGTGCACTAAGTTGTTGACTGACCTTCAGCATATAAATGTCAGGTATTTTTAATCACTAAAAAAAAGACAAAAGTTTTTTTTCTAGGTTAAAAATCATTAAGTTTCAATAAAAAAGATTATCATAGTTAGCATAGTACCTCTTTAAAGTAAAGGAAATTACTTCTTTGCTATCACTAAATAGGAAAAAAGGTATTTTCAATACTCAAAAGAATAAATAATGTTATGTAAGATCATCATTTTATTTCCAAAGGGCATTTTAAACTACAGCTTGGCATATAATGTTGAAGCTACCCATGAATACTGCATTTTGTTAATTTCAGACATTAATGTTCAATGGTTTGAAAATTTTTAATGAGAACTGCCATCTCTGTCAATTGAAGACCATGGAAAACAGAATTAAGAGCTGAAGTCTTGTTTAGCATTTGGAAAAGTAACTCTGCCCTTAAATGTTTTAAAATTCTCGTATAAATCTAATTTCTATTCATTTGGATGCTGTACATTTCCATAAGCTGTCCTGCCTAAAATCAAATAGTACAAAGCAGACATGGAGGGCTGCCCTCCTTTATGGAACAAAAGACTTCTTAGATCTCTTAGAGAAAATTATGCCTTAAATTTCAGAATGAAGGTGAAGCCCTTGTCTGCCATCAAATGCATCTCCCCTCATGATCAACAGAACCAGGAACACTGACTGAAAATCAAGTTCTTGTCATTAATTCTCAGGTAACTGCAAGGAATGCTCTCTCTATATTACCAAAAAATACATGATTCCCACTTCCCCCACAGAAGAAATGCATCATTAGAGAGGCTGGAGAGAGTGTTTAAGGGATAACAAAAGAGTCTTTAAATTTTATCACATGTCAGATTTGAGGTGATTTCTCACAGCTAATTCCATACCTCAAGAGTTGGAAACAAGTTTGTGGGACAGGAGCTGAATGCTGATTCAAGCATTATTTCCTCCCCCCATTAGCAGTGAAGGATCCTGTGAGGTTCACTGGATGATTGCTAGACTGAAAAAAAAAGACCTGGCCATGAAAAATCACCCCATACGTGTATATGTTCTTAAATAAAGTTTATGCACTTAAACAGATTTCTAAAAGAGGAGTTTGGTTTTGTTTTCATGCCTCTATTCCTAATAGAATCCTGATATTGAAAAACCTGCAAATTGGAAGCCCAGAGAGTCCACATCAACTGGTCCAAGTTATCTTCATTTCTATATAATAGAATTTTAAAACCTTAGAGAGTCATGGAAACAAAAATAACATCTTCTAAATGCACTCATAGAAGTTATAACAAAAACCACATTTCAACAGTTTGTCAGGCTGTCTTGCTACCTGTAATCACAGTGATTGAAGTTTCTGTATTTCAAAGGAAATAATAGCAGTGCTATAATAAGGAAAACCTATTGCAATTCATTAGTCATGGTACATTAGAAGAAGAGATTATTTGGCAATTTTATGGCCATTTAAAAAACGTTGCCTTCCCAAAAGAGAAGGTCCTAAGAGATTCATGCTTCACTTGTTTTTCAGAGGCTGGGTAAACCACATCTAGAACACAGTGAATTCAAGCAGGCCTTGCAGAGGGAAGGAGGAAGCGCTTGGGAAGCAGCACACAGATTCCAATCTTGCTTATTTGTAGTGCCTGACCTACATCTGACTACCCAAACACAGAGGAGAGGATAGTTCAAAATCTTGTTCTGCATTTGAAAGATACAGTCCTCTCTGGAGAACAGTAAACAAGCAAGAGAGGGTAGAAAAGCTGCAGATTTTTTCCCTCAGCAAAGCAGCGTTACCTCCTGTAGGAAGCCTTTGCAACTTACACTGACAATTTTATCCCATAATGAAAACAGGGTCTGTGGCTGAATTACAGTCATGAGTAAAATGACAGACCCCGCGTTCTTAAACAACAGAACCTCTCTGTAAGAAAACAAAAATGTGATTAACCTGATTCTTTGTGATTTTCCTCAATGAAATCCTTGTGGAAAAAGCAGAGCAAGGAGAGACTGAGAACGGGAGGGAACAGTTCTCTGATTTGGACAGCAGTTAAATACTGCTGTATACGTATCCAGTCATCAAGAGAATATGCTGATCACAGACAGGTATGTTAAGCTCTCTAATTTTCCTCACAGGCAGCTATCACAGTCATCATATAAAGTGATACACACGGGGGGGAGGGAACAACACTGAGCTCCAACCCAATTTTGCATATAAAATTACCCTTACTTGGAAACAGCTCCTCAGTGATAGAAAAGATAATTTAATGAAAACCTCAACTCAGTTCACAAAAGGTAGGTTAAAGAAGGAAGCAAATGTTATGAATTACTAGGACAGAAGTAAAAAAGCAAAACAGTACCAAGATGCATCTTTATGAATCTAGAATGTGACCATATCTTGACTGCTCTAAACATTTTCAGTTGCCCTACTTAAGAATTAATGGAGGAGAAAGAGGAAACATGCAGAAAATGAAAGAGATGATCATCAAAAATAAGTTATCCTTATTGTTACAAGTTTCCATATTGAATACTATTTAATCGCCCTGCAAAATGAAGAGTGGGGATACGGCACAGACCTATAAAATCATGAGTAAATACCATAAACAGGGATAGGAAATGGCTACTGAGCATTGCTTCCAGTCTGACAGAATTAGCTACGCTACCTTTTGCTGCTAACTTCAAAATACAGCTATTAAAAAATACAATGATAATTTATTTTATTCAATTTAAGCATTGTGATTTAAAGCATTAAAACCGAAATGCTGAATAAACTGAGCTGAACTCAAATGTAAGCAGTGCATGCCTTTGGAGAACTATCAGGCTTCGTTTTCCTTTCAACTGGCTTGTGATACAAGATAAAGCAAAATAATTCTCACTAAGCTCTAAATTATGAATGATACAGTAAATTATTAATGTTAAAGGTACATTAGTGTTTACTCTTAGCTTCTACCTCTCCTTTTCTCTGTTTAACTATTCTTAGGCCACACAGACAGCTTTATTGAAGGTAAGAAATAATGAGCTCCTTTTACATTATAATTCAATGTACAGATATTTAACCTGGGAGCTTTTCAGTCTCTAGGGGGGCCTGTACATGATGACCAGCTCTAGAAACAAACATTTCCTCCAGAGTCAGTGATTTCACCGATGCCACTTGTCCAAGATCTTCACAAGCTACAGTGAATCACACTGAAGGCAAAGGGAACATACAAACAGAGGGCCTGGTCTTCAAATACCTGATCTCTGTGCTAGAACTCCTTTCTATCCTCAGTGTCTCTGGAAACAACCAGGTGGGCATCATTACAATTCCCCACCTTCTTTCTCAGGTTTGCCACCTGCAGCAGTGGCCCCCAAGAAAACCCCACACTCTGTTACTCCTCTGCTCAGCTGCAGGGAACAGCTTGCTTTTGTGAGTAAAACCAGTTGGTACCACACTTTGGATTGCTGAGTACATTTTCTCCTGATAGAGAAATTCCATCTGGGAAAACTGTAAATTGCAAAAGTCTTGTGTGACAGAGAATAGAAGAACTGGGAAAGAAGAGGAATTAGGTCCCTTTTAACCTGCACAGTTCCATTATCACTAGCAATCACCTCAAGCTGAAGCATTTAATTTTGCCTGGTATATGAGCTCTTCCTGATAGTAAACAGTTATTCAGAAGTAGAGAGTTAAGAAATCATGGACCATGAAGAATCCAGCCTCTTTTCACTAAAGTTAATCAAAGCAGTGGCACTAAAGTTAATGTGAGCAGAATGAAATAAAATCTACATATTTATCTATTCCTCTATTATGCAAATTAACTGTGACATGCACTGCTCTATTGCTTGTTTCAACAACAGCAGGAAACCCAGGTAAGCTAAAGCATTTTTCTTTTACAATTTGCACTTTAAATTATATGATCACCCCCCAGCATGCTGCACTGCAAACTATAGCAGGCTGACAAAACACAAGATGAGGATTTCATTGCTTGCAACAAGCATTTCAAGGCTGGCAAAGTTTCTAAATAAAAAAAATACTGTTACATTATGGTAAATAGTCACTGGGTTTTCTTCTTGGGGATAAAATGTCTCTAGCATCCCGTAAAACATATTTATATACGTCAGTATGAACTGCATACAATCACCTACTTCTGAAAGGTTTAGAGACACATTCGAGCTTTTGTAATCAAACATGGAAATGAAATAACCTTGTGGCATTTACAATCTTGATTAAATGAAACTGTGCTGTTCTAGTAGTCACTCAGAACTGTATCATAACCTGCTTTCAGACTGGCTGTCTAAGCAGCTTTACCACCACTGCCCTGCAAAGAGCACACTCCACTCCTGCAGCCTTTCCTCCATAGGCAGCTCCAGCCTGAAAGGACAGTGCCACTGCAAAGGGGCCTCACATTCCCCAGGACTTCCTTCATTTATCATATGGCACGGGGAGAACAACAGCAGGAGGCTAGGAACTGGCACCTAAATTGTCAGCACCAGTCAGATGGAAAAACCAGGACTGGAGGCATTGACTTACACCCTCAAATGCACGTGCAGCCCCTCCCCACTGCACATGGCCCCTCTGCTTCCCAGGCTCCTTACAGCACCAGAGAGCAAAACACCAGGGCAAAAGGGATTTCCCATGAAGAATAATGTAACGGAATCACAGCAGTAGATTATACATTTATTATTATTATTATTATTATTATTATTGTGATGATGTAATAGCAGCCTCTGGCCCCTGTGAGGGGCACCAGGGAGGCGTGGCCAGGCTCCTCACAGAGGTGATGTGGTGGCAGAACAGGAGTGGAATAAATTGGAAGGAGAAAAAAGAGAGGGGGACAAGGTCAAAAAGATTTAAGGAAAGACTTGTTCCCTGTGAAGAGAGTCCAGCAGTGGAACAGAGCCCAGGGAGGCTGTGCTGCCCCTATTCCAGTTTTCAAGACCCAGCTGGATAAAGCCCTGAATAACCCAGGCTGTTCTTTTGCCTGACCCTGCTTTCTGCAGGAGGTTGGACTAGAGACCAACTGTGTCAAAATCCACCAGAAAACCTCCAAGGTCTTCCTCTCCCTTTTCAAAAGTGTGAAAAAAAGTAACTGACTTTTATTAAGAATGAAAGATTGACAAATATCCTTGCCCTAATTTCATCTTCCTGTCTTTATCAGACACAATATTTCACCAGTGTCCTTCATTTTAAGATGATTTTCAGATATGTAAGGAAATGCTATTTAAATAACAACCATATTGTGTGTTACATTACATATCTGACAGGCATTGCACTCTACATGTTTCACAGATAAAAGAAACGGGTTGACTACACATTCTTCTTGAAGATAGCATGCATGTATAAACATTAAACAGTCATGATGCTGGCAGTTAAAAAAATGTACAGAAGAATCAACACTTTACTATATGATGGATTTTCAAGGATTTTCCTTCCATTTTCCACTGGTTTTAAGTTTTTTGTTGATCCTGGATTTCTAAGACAAGGACATGGCTGAATATGAAGAAACACTGCTCAGCTGTAAGCAACACCATCAAATATAAATTCCTCTGCCAGAATGCAGAGAAAGAGGAGGACTGTGACGAATGTGTAGGGCTCCTCTTAAGCCTCACAAGCTGATTGGAGATTTTATTTATAAAATAGGCTTCTGAATGTCTCAGGAAGTCTCACTCAGCCACTCTGGTTGGTAAAGAAAAGGTCACTGACTGAAGATGGAAAACAAAGCCCTAGACTGCTACAGATTCATTTTCCTAATGATTTAACAGGCACTGACCACAGAGTAACTTTTGTATCCATGCTATCTCCATCTAGGATCTATTTATATTTCTTCCACAAAGCCAGCCTTGATTATTTTAACCTCATTACTGCTATCCCTTGCTTCCCTGAAGAGACAGCAATTTGGAAACAGAGTCAAACAGAAGTGATTTGTATGCACTGAGAATAGAGGCAAGTGCTTAAGAGTTTTTATTTTAGTAGTTTTATCCTGACAGTGACACCTGTAGAACTAAATTTAGGAATTTATCTGCTTCTGGAAATGTCAGAGTACCTCAGGTAGACCTAGTCCACAGAAATCATAGTCCAGGGCTGCTCAAAGTCAGGAATGGAAGAAAAGAGCACATTGATCAACCAGGACTAATAATAATGGTACACAGTGTGTTGGTGCATCATGGAATTCAAATATCATTAAAATAAACAAACTGTAACTTTAAGTTGTTAAGGACTCTTTCTTCTTTTTTTTTTTTTTTCTTTTTTTTCCTCCAGCAGGAAAAAGGAGAAGAGGAATTATTTGTCTATTTTATTGAAATAAAGAAATATTGTTGAAACACTCTTATAAATGTCTAGAACATCATCAGAAATGCTCTCCAAATACCATCCATACACAGTTCTATTTTTAATGTTGGACTGCTCTTGAAAGGTGCTAAGAAAAAAATTTATTCATAACACATAAAGCTATATCCTGACTATGCATTCCCCTCCATTTAGGAGAGAATCCCAGATGCTGGCAAAATTTTAGAACTATTTTCAAAATTTTAAGACAACCCAAGTCCTGTCTTCTCATTTTTTTTCCAAAACTAACATTTAAGGATCAAATCCTTGATCTCACAAGTAATTCACCAGAATGCAAATAAATCCTTTTAATTCTGCAAACAGGCTCAATAAATACATACCCTCTAGTGGTTAAAGCTTTCCCATTCAAACATCACACTTTATTTTAGTGCACAACCTTAACAGGAACTGTTTTGAAGCCCTTTTCCTTAGGAAGCCTATTTTCAGGAATACAGAAAAGTCCTTGCCCAAAAATCTGGGTAAATACATCATGCATTTATACATTTAACAAAAAATTTATCAACTCTTAGAAGGAGAATTACTGACTGTGCAGAATCTCCTGCTGCAGAATAAGTGAATCTGGTCACCCACCATTTCCAAACCAGAACATGTGCTGTGCTGCCTCACAAGTTGTTTTCTCAGATTATGCACAAGTGTTTTATCTGCAGGAAGAAACTCCATGGAATTGCCTTTCTAAGGCCTGGCACAGCTGTAAAATTCTGCAGCTGGTCTGTGAAGTTATTTTACCTGTTGCATACCTGGATCAGCATACAGAACCCTGGCTTGGAGAGTGTGCCATTGAAAACACCTACTTGTGTCTCACTTAGGGAAAAGATTTGTTTTACTTTCTTTTTCTCTTCAGTCAAATTCATTAAAACACATTTTTGATTGCTTCTTTATGTACTCTGGTCTTATGCTGATTCCTCAAAGTTTGCTATTGTTTTAGTTATTAAACTTATATCATCAAAATACCGTAATTTGGGAATTCTGTACTTAGTTATACCCAGAATAGAACTGAAAATCTGCTTCACTAATTTTGCCCCCCAATTTCCACAAATGCAATAAATAGTGCTATAAAAATCAGCTCTGCAGTAACTTTCATAAAAGAACATCACACACACACACAAAAAAAATAGAACAAGCCCAGGAACTGCCGTCCTGTGTCAGAAGAAATTCCTGATACCTATCAACACTTTTAAGAAAAAAGGCACTATTTTTTCCTGTCTGCTCTTCACCTCTGTATCATCACAAAGCTGAGGTTACAGTGTGTGTTATTCTGTACCCTGCAGTGATGACACACTCGCAGGATGCAGTATCATGTAGTGACTCTTTGCTCCAGCTCTGTCTCAAGGCTGAGGGAAGGGCCTGGATTGGTGCTGAGGTGGCACCCCAGCCAAGCGGTGACAAGAAGTAATTGGGCAGCAAGCCCCAATGGTCTTTTCATTGCTTTTATTTAAAATCGTATCGGTGAGGGATTATTTCCCTCTTGTTTTAACTTGGTACACAATTTTAGGTGACACATCTCATCAGCAAGTAGTAACAAAATACTGTGTTTCCAAGGGAACCAGGAGGGAGCACTGCCACAGGGCCTGAGGCAAGGTGAGCGTGCTGTGGCTGCAGTCACCAACACCACTGCCAAGGGCTGTGGATGCTGAGACACTATCTCAGCTCCAAAGGCACAAGGAAGAGAAAAAAGCAGAGGATACTGAGGGTTTGCAAGAAATGTTTTATAAGCTTTAGTTATGAATATAGTATAGTTTTTATTGTAAGTTCAGTGTAGTTAGATACCTTGAAAGGGCCCCTTGTCCCAGCATGTATTCTTATCATAGTTTGATAAGGGTTTCTAAGACAACTTGAGTCTCTTCTTAGAGACTCCTTTTTATTGGTTCTTTTTCTTGTTTCATCCCTGTGTTATGCATCATTTTTCACTTTGTCCATCATGGAATTCTTATCTTTAAGGTCCAAGAGTTTCGGCCACTGGTTGGCAGGACCCCCTTGAGACCACTCCCAAACCTGTTTTAGATTTGTTAGAAATTAGGTAACTTAGCTGGCATGTAGTGTTTGGATTGTTTTATTGGTTTGAATAATTTGTCCCCACCTCCCAAACTGTCCTGTACAAAACCCCCCTGCAGCCCAGGCTCGGGGTCTCTCTGAGGCACTGGCCTGAGGCTGGGGGATCCCCTGACCCCCCCAAATAAAACCTCTGTTTCCTGAAAGCCTTGGAGAGTCCCCTCTTTTTACCACAGCCATGACAGTGTGAGCCAAACTGCCTGTGAGCCAAGACCCCACCAACAGGTATTGCTGTGGGGTATCAGAGCTGCTGGGAGCCCCAGCTGAACACCAGGCTGGGCCAGGGAAAGACACGCAACGCAGCAGGATGCACAACTGTACTAAGAGAGAGTGAGCAAATGGCTTTTGTGGGTACCTGGCATTTGGCCAGGGCCAAAGCACGACAGAGGGGCAGGATTCTACTGCATTCCAAGCACTGCTCAAGGATGCAGCTTTTGGGAAGAACATAAAAAATAGTGAAAGCACATCACAAATTCAAATCTCAACCAAACATCCCAAAAGGATGCCATTCCTGAATCTTTGCTTAATAATCCTGCCATTCTTACCTTCTCTACTTGTCTCTAATGCTCCAAAATTTGCCATGCTTGTGGAAGCAAACCACTGTACAGAGCATCATTGATTTTAGGAGGAGGCTGCACTGTAACATGGAGGCATGTCTGGAGATTCAGTTTCACCCATTTCATACTGCATTCACAGCCTTTTTAGAATTTTATACATAGAATGTATGAAACACAGGTACACCTGTAAGAACATATTCATGGAATGTGGTCTGAATAAAATCAAATAACACTCAGTGCAAGAATGTTCAAAGATATAAATATGCAAGTAGTACAAGCTGCAATTCCTAGCTTTTCTAGTTAAACTCATTTTTCTTCAGATCCCCACTCAAATACCACTTTCATCATCAGGCATTCAGGACTTGATGAGAAGATCAGGGAACATAAATCTTTAACTGACATTCTTCACTGATTTGGTAGAATCAGCTCATGCAAATTACTGGTCTCTATAATAACTGTTTTTACCAGTCTCCCCTTTTGTCTACCTTGGTCTTTTTGTGTGAAGCTTATGACTTCCCAGCCCTTGTAATATTATAAGAAAAAGCAACTATCATGAAAACTTCCTTTCTTGGCCTTAAAAATGCACTCTCTGCAAGAATAACAATTTTATAAACAAAAACTTCCATTAATAAAAGTAAGTTACATTATCTGGCAAAAAAGGGCAGGAGATTAAAGAGCCAAGGCTATATAAAAGAACAATTATGGTGAAGAGGAGACTAAACATCACCATGCAAGGCAGGTACTATCAAGTCATTCATTAACTCACAACTTGTCTTCATAAAAAGGGTCTCAAAAGCCGAGGCCAAAGTTCACAGCCCTCAGCAACAATGAGCAACGCTACGAAAGATGCTGTGGTGCAAAAGGGTCTTTTCAAAACTGCTGGATTTTATTTTCACCTCATCTTTGGTACATTCAGCTTTCCCCCTGCCTTTTTCTCTGCTAAACATACAATAATGAACGCCCAAAGATTCATGTAACCATGACCACAGGTCTTCAATCAGAGTCTGTTTCCAATGAAATTAAAATTCTATCACCCCTGTAGTTCCTGTTTTCTGACCTAGGCTTTCAGGCAGCAGAGGTCCCACGGATGTTGCCTGAGTTACTTTTATTTGCACAGGATAGATCTTGAATCTAAATGCATTACACAATTTATCCTTGAAGTGATTCACCTTCACTGTAGTCTTCCTGGCTCTCTTGATTTTCAAAAGCAGTTATTTTGCTGACATGTTAAAATTTCTCTTACAAGAAATCATCTTGTCTACTGTAGTGTCTAATTCCACCAATACAAGTACAAAATGACCGAGGTGAGATGATCTGTAAAGCTAGTTATTTTGTGATTTCTATTTAATTTCATCTGTTGAAAGTGGGTTAGAGCAGAGTGCCTCAAATGCTTAGTTAATGATCCATGTATGAGCAGTACCCTCTCCAAGAACATTTCTGGACAGAGTGTGCTACAGAGAAAGAAACAAGCAATTTCTATTACAGAATTGTATTTTCCATTTCAGACTATCCAATTATGACAAATTACACAGACATCTTAAAAATCCTCTTCTGATAAAAAAAGGCAAAAAAAAAAAAAAAAAAAGAAGAAAAAAAAACCAGTGTTTCAAAATTTTTTTCTTCAGAAAGTACTTCTCTCTCCAAAGGAATTACAGTTATTCTGCAAGTGCCAAATTAAAAATCCAGTTTAGGTACAATCAATGACTGCCCAGCTTGCTACAGCTTCCCCACTTGTAAAGCAGTTTTCCCTTGTTCCTCTTCACCACGTTTTTCTTGGCTTTTTAAATGTTTATTGAGTCCGCACTGCAGCAACAGCAGAAAAGCTCTGATGGCTGCTGCACCTCCAAACACTGTTCTATCACATACAAGATGATTCTGAAACAACTCTGCTGTAATTAAAGCATCTCTCTGAATCACCTGTAAGCCTTACAAGCAGGCAGGCATTTTAGTTCCATGATGCTCCAGTTGTGTTTACAGCCATTATCTGCATTCTGCTTTATTTAAGGTCACAAGCCTGATACAAGCTTCCAAAGGCAAAGATCTGTCTCGCTCCACGTGACATTATACTACAGTAGATACACACATCTTGAAAGATCACTTTATACACTAGGAAAATACATTCCAGCACAGCAAGAAGGGCTGAGGTACCACCTAACATCAGGCCACAAAGGTCAGTTAGAAGAAAGATATAATAAAGTGATACACAGGGTAAATTACCCTATCTCTGGAGATTTTCTACTGAACAGAATTGCAGTCTAGTGATAACTGTGTACTAAAAAGATTCTTTCCATATTTAAAGTTGATTTAAAAACACCTTTTCTTTTTTTTAAGTACACTGAATTGTTATGTATTGCAGACCAAGTTGCTCTAAAGGAACTGAGCTCTGCAAGTAAATTAGTTATATTTCTGCTAAGACTGTATAAAATAAGGCCAAATTCCGTTGTGACTGGCAATGTATCTTTCACAAGGCCTTATACTGCTGAAATACACTGCTTTCTAGGCAATGAGCCAAGGAAGGCAGAGCCTGCAGGAGGGTCTGCTCCAGAAGAGTGCAGCCCCAACCCTTTACTCTGCCACCACACATACTGGAGTCACCTGATAAGTGAAGAGCTCATACAAATAATCTTTGCTTTTCTGTTAAGCAGCATGCATTTCCAGCTTTTCCTTCAGTCTCCACAGCTGTGCAGCCAATGCAGGGCAGTTAATTTATCAGAAGACAACAGTGCTGACAGAGGTAGTATCACCAGGCAGCCTCTTCCATCTGTTAAATATATGCCTCTCTCTTCCCCCAGCTTTCTTCTTCCTTCTGCAGGGAGGAGGAGCACAAGTAGTTTCATGCTAAATATTTTGGTCATGTATACAATTCTTGCCTTATTCTTCTCTAACTGACAATTCAAATTCCCCATGTTAGACCAGCACAGTAATTTTTGCCACTCACTGTTTGCTCACAAAACTATCTATTGAGAATATAATACAGTATTGTCAGATCAGAAAGACAGCTGATGATAATGCAAGTTCCTCTGCATTCTGGTTACCAGTTTTATAGTTTAAGTCTTACTGAGGCTTAATACTCACGGAAAAAAGAGAGCAGAGCTCTTGCTTCAGCCTTCAGCTAGTTCCAGTTTAGGAAGAGCATGGCTCAATGACAGTAAGCTAAATAAATTCAAAAGAACAAAGTTTGTGAGAAATTATGAAACAAAGAGATTTACAATACATTCTGAAGATCAATGACTGAAAGTTTCAATATGCGCAAGCATCTTTCAAACAATCTGTTATTTTGCTGGTACTGGTACACAGGAAGAAAAACAAATTGGCTCTTAGTGCCATTTCAGAACCCTCATTTGGTCTACAAATGTAGCTCAAATTTGTGGCTAGTGCCACCATAAGGTAAAAAAGAACAAGATTTGTTATTCAACATGCGATAGATTCAGGCCAATATGATCCCTTCTCAGAAGTATACGATTTTTGTGGAGCACTAGAACCTTCTCAGCTCTTGAATTTACTGCCAGTTGCTTTGTAGGAAAAAAAAGAGAATCCCAGTAAGTAAAACCAGACCAAGACAGTTGGCCTCTGCAGTGGCCCAGCTGTCCCAAAGCCTTTGCTCAAAGCTTTCTCTCCCCTTCTCTTCACAGCCTGCACTTCCTCCTCTGGCAACTACAACAAGAGCCAGTTTCTCACAAGCTGAACACATTTAAAGAGAACAAAGTGGAAGTGAGTAACAAGCATATGGGCACACAACAAACACTTCTAAATGCAAGAAGTGTCAACAGTTTCCCCACCTATCTTCGTTTTCATCCTCTGGTTATAGCCTTTGGACTATGAATGCCAAATCCTTGGAAATTTTGGAAGGATGAGCCTCAGAAAACCAACTCCCTAAGGACTTCTTCCTGGTACTGAAACTGTTTGATTCTTCAATAGCAGACTGAAGCAGAGTGTTTGGGAGACATTACCACCTGCAGATTAAGGGATTTCAGGAATCCTTACAGTAAACCAGAGGAAGAAATATTGGGATTGGAAAAACACTCATAAAATGTGATACTAAGAATTAAGAATAATTCACAGAATCACAGAATTGCTTGGGTTGGAAGGGACTTTTAAGGCAGTCTGATCCCAACATCCTGCCATGGGCAGGAACACCTTCCAGCCCATCAATCAGGTTCCTCAGGGCACATCCAATCTGTCTTGAACTTTTCCAGGGATGGGGCAACCAGAGCTTCTCTGGGCAACCTGTCCCAGTGCACCACCACCTAATCTAATCTGTCAATTTAAAGAGGTTATCCCTTTTCCTATTACTACATGTCCCATAAGAAATTCCTGCAGATTTCTTCCTTTAGGTACTGGAAGGTGCTCTAAAGTTTCCCTGGAGCCTTCTCTTCTCCAGGCTGAACAACCCCAACTCTCCCAATCTCTCTTCATCGGGTTGGTGCTCCAGCCCTTTGAAAATGACAATATTAAGAACATTATCATCACATTATTTCAGTGTGTTCTGATATATTCTGGGAGAATTTAGAAGGGGATCCATCTGCTGGTAAGCAAAAGAATAAAAATAAATGTTATATATCAATTTCAATTTCATGGGCCACATTCAGTAGTGTGTTTATTTATTCCATTTTTTCCATAGGAAATTTCTTTCTTTATCTCCTTACTAACACAACAAAGAGCAAGAATTCTAAAACATTAGTCAAAGGTAAAGTTTAAAGCATGCAAAATTTTCTCTCTCTCTCTCTGTCTTCTGAGGAAGGCTACTCAGTCAAGTCAGTCCCTGATACAAAGCGATTAGCTTGGGCAAAGTGCATGGTTATAATGGAAATTTTCTAGTTGTTTTGCACAGTAGGGGGAAAACAGCTTACTCCAAGGAAAATTTTCACAGGCTGTCCCACTTTGCTGCAATTTTATGTCAACATTTCTTGCTATCAGAAGAGATTCAACACCCATGGGATTAGTTCCCCTTCTCTGTTAGCCCATCTTAAAGATTTGTACAGTAAATAAGCAATAAGCTGTGGCATTCTATAGCCAAGCCTCTCTGTCCCCTTGGTTCATCCTGGTTTTCTCTGCTGCAGCCCCTGGCAGCGCAGAGACTTTCTGGCTGCAGGACCTCTCTGCTGGGAAAGCAGCAGCTCCAAAAGCTCACAACAACATCTGGGGGGCAGCCAAAATGGACCCTGGGGTTTCCCAGTTCCCCTTCCCTGCATTCTGTACCACAGGGGTGATTGAAAATGGAAAATATCAAAACCCAGTTTAGTTAGTTTATAGAGCTTTGTGACAAAAAGGTCAACTTTTGTAAGCAGCTACAAACCAGGAAATACTCTCTGAATACAAATTTATGAGCTTTGGGACTGACATGGAATGGGGTTAATTTTTCTCCTGGTGGGGGAGAAGAAAGCATGGAAGACAAATCTCAGAACTAACCTAGAACAATCATTTATTTCCATCGGCACATTTTAACTACCAGGAATACCACAAGATTGCAGTCATCCCTCCCTCAAGTTAGAGCTCCTAATGTGCAATACCCTTAAACATGCAGACACAATTCCTTTGAAAATGGAACAATCCTGTTTACACCTATGGTTTCACAGGCTACCTCAGAAGCCTGGTACCAGCCTGCCTGGCACAGGCTTCAGGCAGTGCTTTCCCTTTGCCTCAGTAAGTCACAGACCATCACCAGGACACGAAGCTCCCAGTTACATGCTTTTCTCTAGAAATGACAGTGCTAATAAATGTTCTCTAATACTACCATAAGCGTGTCTAACATCAGGCTTTTGATAAGCTATGAAGGGCAGACATTGCAAAATTGCTGTCTACAGAAACTCAAGCCAAGAATGATTGTGTGATTAATGGAAAACTGATGTATCTCAGGGAACCTTTTGCAAGAATCTAAATATGAGGAATGCAACAATATGTTGTGAAGAGTTTAATCAATATTTTTTTGTTAGCACAAACATTAGCTTGTCTTATTATACGGTATTACTAACTTCCAACTGTGGATAATTTTTATGCCCTAAGCACTGAGCCTTAAACAGTTCTTCATGTGAATTCTTCAGCTTGACCAGTTATAAAATAGGGGAAATGTGCATATGCAAGCCCAATTTTGCATGGAATTAATTTCTTTCACACTAATATGTCTCAATTTTCCTCTGAACATACATGTAAGCAAGGTCTGAAGGAAAAGACAGATTTCAGAACTTGATTTCATTTTAATGTAATTAGAGCCCGCGGGACACAGCTAGTCATACTCTCATCTGTGGGTCCCTTCTCATTTACAGTCCTGCCAAATTAATGAGAGCTTTTATGTACCCAAATACCATCAGGAGACAAGGCTTCAGGTAGGTTTTCTTATGACTGGATATAGTCACCGTTTCCCACCCCTCACCATGCCCCACCATTGGTGTCTTGATTCACATTTCACATCCCTCTGTGGCACACCCAGCAACAGTCACCCCGCTGCTGGTGGCTGCATGGACACCCTTCCAGAGCCTTTCCAGGAGCACAGGGACAGCAGGAGCACAGGACTGATAAGCTCTCATCCCTCAGCAGCAGCCAGGCAGAACCTCTGCTGGGCTGTGTGCTGGCCATCACGGCCCGTCGCACTCATACATCACCTACCAGCACATAAACTGCTTCCAGTTAATGCTGCTGCTGACATTTTTCATCTACAACCTTGCCATCTGAGAAACTCAACATTATAAAAATTTCCCCAAGCAGTTTTTCAGGAAATGGAAGTACTTTTGCCAACATGAATTAAAATGGTCAACGCATTTTTTTGTTTTTGTTAAATAGCTTTGATTGATGAAGTTTGACATGCCTTAGCACACTTGTTTTCTTCAGTCCAGGGTAATCACTTGATTCTTCTCTGTCATACCCAGAAAGATCTCCTAAAGCATAAGATTTCCAGTGTGCTCTGAACCTCACACAAAATTGATTTCAGCACATACAGTACTACTGGTGTCTGATGCTGATGAATTACCCTGCTAGTGAAACACAATTTCTACTAAATCAACAAACAGTTTGCTATAGAGGCCATAAGATTCACTCAGTTTCTACAATAAAAGCTCCCATTTCCTCTTCATTAATCCTTGTAAGTGAGATTCAATAGACAAGAGAAAATTCCTGCTAGCTACCCTTATGGTGTTCTTAACCATTTTGAAGATTAAAGAAAACCCAACTATCAAACCAACAGAAGTTAATTTAAGATTTCAGTGACCCAGGGGAGTCTGAGGCCACTATCATAAAACTCTTGTCTCTTATGAGTATGGGAAATTATGTGTTCACTGACTAATCTCCCAACACAGATTACTGAAAAGCAATCTTCTAAGCACTGAGAAGACTGCAGTTCCTAAAAATCTCCTTCAGAACAAAAGAGAAGTGCCAAGTTTGAAGATAATATTTTAACTGAGTTTTGAACAGTTTTTAATTATATAATATTTTCTCATATTTTAAAACCGACAGTGGCCCAGTTTGTAAATTTTACTCTGCTTCCATAAAAAAACCAAAGCAAACAAACATTGAGATTCAGGATGGGGAAATTCTTTGTGATGCATCCATTTTGCTTTGGAGTGAAATGAAGAAGGGGAACACATTCCTGTGGTATTTCAGCCAATATGGAAAAGCAGTTCTGTATTCTCTCACTGTTTCTGCTAAGAAAACGTTCATTCCTCTGAAAGACTAGGTAAATATTATTGCAATTCTTAATTTATGGCTGTTATATGAAGATACTACCCAGGATTTATCAAAATAAGACAAAAAATGCAGACAGTCACAGTTTGGGACATTCTGTCAAATTACTCCTCCACTAATAAGTTTAAATTCTTTATCTAATGCTGTATTATATAAGGCCAAATTTGGTGTAGCAGAAGGATGTCTAACTAACTATTCTTAGCGCTCCCTACTAAGAGTATTTTGGCTTCACATTCAACACAACACCAGTCCAGACAGACTTTATTTAGGCTATGTCACCCAGAGCCTTGCATCCATTTGCTTGGGAGCTCTCTGATACTTTTAGTGACATACACTGCAGGATCAAGTCATCTGGAAAACGCCGTTCTCCTCTCAGGTTTTGATAATCTGCTCAGTGAAACATTTCTTCCTCTATCTCCCCATCCTGTTGCAGGTGAATTGGTAAGAAGCAGCATCTCAGTCAATGTGAGCACGGCAGTACAAACAGTATTAGAAAGACACTCGATTACCTGGCCCACGCTAATGACACAGCTGACCAGAACTGGGGCTGAACTGAGCTGTTACACACCCTCCCTGCCCTCAGCCTGGCTCTGTCCTTCCTGGTCAGCAGCAGCACTGGGCATTGTCAGAGCTGCAATTAAATCTGGAAACGGAGAAAGCTATGGACAGAAAAGAAAGCTAAAGAAACACACAGCTCAATTTCATTCTTAATGGAACATGCACTGCCAAAGCAGCATCTGTCTCGCTGTATTCACACAGGAAAGTTGTTAATGTAACAATTTCTGTGGATACAGAATTTCACAATCGGGAAATTCCGATTTGAGTCTTTTTTAAAAAAGGAGTATCTTAATCCTTTAGAGAAGATAATGCGGAGACCAGATTTCATTTACAGGACACGTTTTAATTTAGTCCTGTGGTGATTTATATGAGTCAAAAGTATCTTAAAATGCTTCTGAAACTCCGTTTGCAAACTTCACAGAGTTCAAACCACTTCCCTTCAATAAAATGCTCATTGCTCTTTTTAAAATGTCATTATATTTAACATTTCTGCTTTGTTTCCCGTAGCATTAATTGCAGTTATTGGCAGTCAGCAGCCAAACTCCAAATGAAAGGAATTTTCTGGCCATGAGTTAATGCATTTCACATCCCGATAATTCTTTCCTCATTCCTGCTGTTTTAAACAAAACTAGATAGAAGCACCATTTTTGCCTTTTACTTATAACTACTGGCTGATAAAACAGAAACACATCCTTAGAGTACTTCATTATGTTATCTGCCCCCAGTTGTTTTTAAGACGATTAATAATTTGTTCACCAAAGCTATATAATGACTAGAAAAGTTCTTTGATATTCCTAAACAACAACAATCTCCCTAATTTCTAAAAATCTACTGTATAGACATGACTATGCAGACTGCTGTAAAATTGCTTACAGACAAATGCTTAATAAAGGGCTCCTGAAGAACCCATGATTTGTATTTTATCTTACTTGCATTTGGCTCTATTACTTCTTGTTTGTTTAAAAGAAGCATTTTTAATTGATGGCTGCAAGCTCTAAAGCTCTGTTTAATGCATCTTAACTTGAACATTTTCAAAAGCACGTAAATACAGCATTTGCTAGTGTTGGTTGTTTGAGCCTCCAGTTTCCTTCCTTTGTTCTTTCTGTCATCTCAGATCATGGTAAATCAGTAGACAGCAGCATTTCAGGAAGTATCTTAGAATTTCTTAAAGCACAGTTACATTTTCATATTTACTGTGCACAAGCTTTCCATCACTCCCCACTTCATGATTTGGCAGCAGTGCAGATTATACTGAAGAGGAGGGATCAGACCTCATTTTTCCCTACAAGATCCACAGACTCTGAACTTTCATACCTTCTTTCCCCTTCTCAATACTCCCTCTGCCGCAGCCTGAGACTCTCAGCAAGTTGCCAGAGTCAGAGCTGCGAGTGTGTGGTCTGAGGTGCAGGCTGCAGCAGGTGAGCGTGGCCATCACCTGCACGGTGGTGTGCTGCAGCAGGCAGCCTGCTCGCTGCTCGAGGAGCTGGCTTGGCTGAGGAGATGGTGCAGCAGCCACCAGCAGAGGCTAAATCATACTGCAGAGAAGTTGTGCACCAGAGAGCACTGCACCAAGCAAAAAGAGAAAAACCAATTCTCACCCCAAAGAGTTTATTTCTGTAACACAAGAGGTGGATACAAACAGATGGGGAAGGAGGAGGGAATGAGAAGACACTTCGATCAGATCATCAGCACCCAAAGTGCTGTCAAGACTCTGGGAGGCAACCTGCCAAAAACAAACTTTAATGAGATTTTTAAGGGGGTGGGTGCTCATTAATTTTAGATAAAAAATGTAAACATTAAGGGCTTACAAATCCTGTTCTGTTCAGAGAAGAAAATGCCATGCTACTGACTAAGAGGGACAGGATTGCCTCTGAAGTGGGCACCAAGCAGCACCTGTTGGCTTAGTGGTGCAGAGAGTTGCCAGGAGAGTGCAACCTGCAAAGCCAGTGCCCACATGCCTGTGCTGGCCCCCTCCAAAGGACTCTGGACAACCTGGATACCTCCTCACCCTCACATCCACTTCTCTGGAAACAAAACAACTACCCAGGACAGAGGGACATTGCAGAGCTACCTGATTTGTGTCCCACAGACAGCTCCCTGATGGCTGTCCTTTATTCCTGCTGCTGTCCCATAGGCCAGTTCAAACAGCTCCAGGGCAGAGACTTCGGTTTTGTCACTTCATTTTGAGAGTCAAATTTTCCAGATATACCACTGCCCTGGATGCCAGCTCCCAGTTTGAAAAGTGATGATTACAAATGATTCCCAAAGACTGGAGGCCTAATAGATGCCTAGATCTCTTTCAGAAAATGAGATCTAGACTATTTTTTTAAAAAATATATGTTTCCACTAGGCTTTCAGAAGATCAGGACTTTATGGAATCCTGGGTCCTTCAAATATAGAATCTGTTGATTTAGAATATGAATAAATATTAAGATTCTTTTTCAACTAAAATTTTCAAACATAATTAGGACAATTCTTACTATAAATCTAGAGAGATAGGCGGGTTTTTTTCTGTTCAACACAAGGTCATTGCTTCACATAAAGAAGCAAGATAGATTTGGGGCACTGTTTGCTTAAGGGCTAATTCTCATTCCAAATAATGATTAACAGGAGATCAAAAAAGGGTGAGGTTGAAGGGAGTAAAGCAATTAAATGATAAAATAGAAATGGAAAATAAAAGCATTTGTAGCCAAATGAACATATACCAAGTGACCAGTGTTTTCAGGGGATCAGACTCTCACGGTAATAATTATGTATTAGTAATCAGTAATGGCATATATTCAGTATTCAGCTGAAATGAAATAGAACACACAACCCTCCCACAATGGACATTCCGTTTACATTAATTGCACTATGCAGAAACTGGGTACTAAAGAATGCCCATCTGCAAGGTGGTTTTGCTACCCCTTCTAGCCTGAACATAATTTTTGAGCACACTTAGGATCAAGCATGGTTTGACCTGAGAATTTTGGAGCTCTGAAAATTCTTGGGAAAAGTGATCTTTATTAGATGTGGACACAGATACCCTTTTTTCATGCAAATTAATTCCTTTTCCAAGCCTAGCACACATGTTAAGGTTTACACAGTACAGCTCAGAGCAATCAGCTCCATCTTAGGTTCCTAAGGCTCTCATTTTAACAGAACTGCCCTGGGATTTACTTTAGGAGCCTGTTCCACACCATGACTAATCAGAAGGTGCTGCAGTTGTGCAACCATGGATTAACACGGTGTACTCTGTGGCTGACACTTTCAATTCTAGATTGATCACAGACAGAGGGCTGTTTTCTTCCTTAAACTAAAGATAAACTGCATCCTTACCGTGCTACTCATTCATCCTCTTGACAGCTGTGCTCTAGAAAGAAGTGCTGCAGTCAGCTCAGCTGTATCTATCTCACTGGCAACTCCTCCAGGGAAACACCCACACACACGGCTCCAGGCTTCACTGGACCTCACAGACTAAATTAATAAATAAATAAATTTGGATGTTAGATGTTTAAGGAACATAAAAGTGCTACAGAAAGTGGTATAAGTGGTTCATTAGACAAACTCACCCTCTTGTGTCAGAAAAAAATGGGAGGCATCTTTGCACTTGTGTCTGGGAGGACGTTAAACTACCTGCCAAGACTGCTGCTGAACACCAGAAATACTCCAGTTCTACCTGGACAGAAGGCTGTGTTGAACATGGCATTAGTACATCCTGCTTAGAGCAGCAACTAGAAGCATTGGTCCATATTTGGGATGAGAGCTGAAATACATCAACATGAGAGATAAAATTGGAAATTTCAAAAATGCCTCTCAGAGCCTCTCACTTCCTACTGACAGATGTTTCTTGATACAGCTCCAGCTCACTGGGTGCCTTGTGGTGCATGGCAAAGAACCAAACACCACAGAGAACCCAGGCTGGGGGAGAGTGAAGGCATCAGGAAGGTACAAGCTACAGCTCTTCTGAGCAGAGTTTCTGAACCCAGAATTGACTTTTTCCTTAATGGATTATTCCTTTATGGAAAAAAGAAAAAAAAAAAAGAAAAAAAAATATTAACCTAAAAGTCAAAGTTTTTTATCAAAATGCTTTCTCAGAAAATTTTCAGTCACTTTCAAGGGTGGGAGAAAACATTAAGAGATTAAGAGTAACCCTATTTACACCATGATTTTCAATGTAGTGCCCTTCAGCCTGTGGCTTAAGCACTCAGCTGAGGCAAGGTTGTAGTAAGTCTGTACCGCAGCAAAGCAGGAGAGCCCACACAGCCACTAAGTGCTTTTCATCTGAGGGAGAGTAACATCCAAATGCCCACAGAATGACAGACTGCGTTCTGTGAGCAATCACTGAGAACCTACGGATGGGTTATGGTACAACAGAGTAAGCAACTCAAACCCAAAGTGGATCAACCCCCTGCTCATTCATTCTAGTAGAAAACAGAAAACATATTTAGTGGTTGAAGGCAGAAACAGAAGCAGGAAACCTACTGCCACTCTCTGCTGTCAGCAGCAGGAAAAGGCTGGAGCAGGAGCTTGGCAATGAATGCTCCAGGCAGGAGGAATGGCAGCAGGGAAAAGGCAGCAGAACTGTCAGGAGCAGACACAGGTATGAGAAACACTGTCTTAATAAACCCAAAATAATTACCCTACTTTTCATGTAAGAGCACCATCAAATATAACATAGAAAAGAAGTATAATTTTTGTTCTTCTGATGTTCTGATGTTCTGTGACATCCTGCCCTGTTTGCGTATGTCTCATCAGAGCAGACTGGGCCATGACACTCTGATGCATCATTAGAAAGGACAAAGTCTGCTGAGTACAAAAATGTCACCAGCACAAGACATGTTCCCTCTCTCTTCTTGATCAAATGACAGCAAAACCAGGGCTTTGTTTTTTCATCAAATTGGGCCAAGAGAAGGAAAACTATAGAGACAACCCATTGCATCATTAAAAGTCATTTTATAGGAACATAACACAGAAAGTGTTACAAGAGGCAGATTTTGGGGAAGACTGAGGAGTGTGGTGGAGGAGTACAAGAGATGTACATGTTCAGGTAAAGTAACTGTGGTGCCATTTCCTCACAAAGAATCTCCTACCTTTCCCTCCAGGTCAAACTATACAGGAGCCACCTCACCTCTCAGCTTGCCCCTTCTCTCCCACTCAGCCCTCTTAGCTCTCTTCAGAGAGGTGCTCATGGTGCTTACTAAGCTCAGAGCAACTTCTATTTTCTATCCCTTGTTTGCTCTTACCTTGCAGTTCCTTTCAGCTGTTTTTGGCATCTAGTCTCTCCTCTTGAGCTGATTCAAAACTAGCATGATTCAGTCATTCCCATTTTAAAGCACATAACTTTCAACTATAATTTGGTCTCCCACTTCATTTCCTAATACACTTCTTGCCTATTTCTATCCCTCACTGGCATTTTTCTGAATTTGTTCTAATCAAGATGAATGACAGCCTTACTCAGGGCACAGAAACACCACTCTGCTCCTGCTGCTCTGTCCAATACTTGCATCATATGTGACCATGCTGATACCCTTGAAGTTTCACCTTTCAGCAATCCTTCTCCTCTCACTTTTTGAGGTAAAACTTTGCTATTATGTTAGTAGATTATCCTCACAAATTCTGGCAAGGTTCCACAGACATGATGACTTTGGCCTTCATTTTCCCCTCTCATAGCACTTTCCCAGCTGCAAGCTCACAGTTTGCCAGCAGAGAGGGGATCTGAGTCAGAGATCCATCCCTCCGCTCTTTGGCTCAACAAAATAAATTTATCTGCATTCAGAAGTCTTTGGCCAGCTTTGGGTCTTGTCTGAACACTCTGGCACGATTTATTCAAATCAGCACAGGGTAATTATATTCAGAAATACAAGGCTTTTAACTACAGATAAATGGTGTGACAGTAACTTTACAAGAATTAAAAAAAAAAATACCAAGAAAAAATATTGGAATAATCAGTAATGTGAATCAGCACCTGAGTGATAGCAAATTTTCAAAAAATCTTGAGTGCTGCTTCCTGCTAGTAGGAGGGAATAACAGCTAGTAGGAGGGTGCAGGGAAGGACTATTCTCAATTCCAGCCTTAGCAGCAGATGAAATTATCAAGTGTCTCAATGTACAATTTCCTGTGTATCATAATATAAAATAATTGAACAAATCTTCCCTACTTGACTGTCACTTTAATAAAAAGTACAACTTCAGAAAAACCCATCATCTTAATTTGGGCAGAAAACGAGATAAGATGTGTTTCAGTGGCTTTAATTGAAAGAGCAAAAGCAAAACAAAAAGCTTCATGACAGAGTTAAAAACTGCTCAGGCTATGAAGCCTCCTACAATGAGTGTCTCATCCTCAAAATCATTGACAACAGCCCTAACCACGGAATGATAGAAAAATAATTTAAGACACAGCCTCTCTGACTCTGCAAAATAAAGGAAGTTCTCTTTGTTAGAGTTAGAAGAAAATACAGATACCTACACTTTTGTTACGCACTCCTATATCAAAACCAAGATGAAATATGTTTTGTGAAGATAGATCTACAGTGGTGGAAAACCCTTGTAATCCATTTACTGATATTATCAAAGAAAATGGATAACTGAAACTGCATCTCTAGATGTTCTAGAAAGCGATGGGCAATGTTGCCTTTCTGAGTAAAGTCTCTCACCACAACGTTCTGGTGGGCCTGTGAAAACCTGTCTCATCACTAATGGCTCATTCTGTACCAGGGTGGCATCTCATATTTTAGATAGAACAGACTCTTGCAGACAGAAGAGATCTATGGTGATCATCCAGTCTGACCAAAAGTTAAAGCGTGGTCCAAATGTCTCTTTAACAGTGACAGGCTTGGAGAATCAAACACCTCTCTAGGAAGCCTGTTTCAGTTCTTGATTGCCCTCTCAGCAAAGAAATGCTTCCTAATCTTGGCTGAACTTATGAACTTGGTGCTGTCCAGAGATTTAAATGTTCTGATATGCCTACACATCTGCTAGCTTTAAAATATATATTTGAAGATACCTCAAAACATCCATTCAAAATGCAAGAGATTTAAAGAGATCATAGCAAATTCAAAACAATATGAACACAGAAATGCCACAGGGCAGAACACAGACATATCCTCAGCTGCCTGCCTAGGATTCCTAACAGCAGGAGAAAGGCAATTCAGCAGCGTAGCAACGCTTCAGCACCTGAAGAACTGAAATGCCTCTCCCTCTGTACGAAGAGGAAGGACTGTTTAAACACCAAAGTTGGCTCAGATGCACAACATTCTGAAAGTGATCTGAGCCCTCTAGTGATGGAGAAAAATAGTGAACTGGCCACTCCTTCGAGCAAGAAATAAGTTTCTCATTAAAGATAAAGCAATGATAACATTTTGCCAACTCCTTATGCAAGTTACATCCTGGCATTTTCCTTACACTGAAACATAAGGTATCAGTACAGCTGAGCCATATGTGAACAGTACAGAATTTATTAACTACTCTTCACCCAGTTTATTTTGATCTTGGACATTATTTTTCCTTTATAGGAAGTGCTAAGACCCTAGCACTACACTATGAAATCCACTGATAGATTATGAATTGTAAGCTCTTTTCCTGTGATATTCTAGGTTTTCTCCCACAACTGAACAGGAGTTTTAGAAAAGGAACAAACTAAGCAAAGATGAGAGCTGACCACAAAGACTTAAAAACACAGTGATTAACAACCTGATATTTTCTTCTCACCCCATTTTCCAGCTCATGTAACCGGCCTTACAGTATTGATCTTGGCCAAAATGAAGCAGGTTTGGTTGCATTTTGAATGCTTTGAGCAAACAATCCTCCACCCACAAGCTTCTATCAATCTTCAGCATTATACATCACCTCAGATAAAAGCATATGGTAAATTCTGCTCTGTAGGAAGACTGTTGGTTTGGGGTGGCCCAGTCAGCATCCATGGGCCCAAATCAACCTTGGGAGCCCAGCAAACCCAGAGGGGCACAGCTGGACACCAGCCTGGCCACAGCAAGCTGTGCCTGCCATGAATACAGCATCCCACATCCCAGTTACGTTTGCAAATCTGTGGAAGGGTTCCCCCAGAAGATGTTCTAATGCTTGTTAAGTGGTTTCATTTCTCATGGCAACCACCACATCAGGCTTCTGAGAACCATATTTGAACTCTGATGTACAGCTTGAGGCCATGACTTTTCCAAAAGGTAGGAGAATCCATTTTCTTTTACTGCAGAGAGCCCAGGTCATGAATACTCCCTTTAGAAAACATGCTTCTTGGAAACAACTTTTCAGGTACATCTCCTTGGTGAAACACCCTGCTCCATACCTGGGAAAAGAGCACTTTGTCTCACAGCCAGGCCCCCCTAAGTGCCCCCAAGACTAGGATTTTAGCAACTCACTTTTGGAGTCAAGTTCCTACTGCTGAAGTCTCATTTAAGCACTATTTTAATGCATCCCAAAATGATTAGCAGCACACAGTCAGAAGACTCCCACTGCAGAGAAAAAGAGACAAGATAAAAATATTTCAGATAAGGGGGAAGAATTTTTGGACCAACAAACATTGCTAGCAACAACTTAATTAATACAGGAGTAACAATTAAGATTAAATTTAGATACACAGATGTAGAGCTTGTGGTGATATACTTAGTTAATTCACAGAATACAAATAATCTAGGTGTGCCCCAGAAATACTGACCCTTTGAAATACTTTCCATTATTTGAAGACTAACCCATGTAAAGACACTCGAAAATGTCATTTTGCACTCTTTTTAGAGCACTCCAGAGGACAACTTCATGTGTGTAAACAAACACTCCTGGGTAGTCCTTGCTGACACTAATAGGAGCCCCCATTAACCACCTGGAAAAAGAAAATGATTACCTGTTTAGACTAGATCTCATTAATTAGCAGCACTGCTAATATAAACAGTTAAGCGCTAAGCACTAAAACCAAAACAACAACAACACCACCACCAACAAAAAAGGGCAAACAAAAAAGGGAGAAGGTGGCCAGCATGTGAGAGGGACTGTAAGCTGTGCCTGTTACCACAAAGACAGGCTGCAACAAAATAGGACATTAAATTAGTTTCAAGAGACTGCAGTGGTGCATGAAATTATTTCTTATGGTGTGCTGCATAGATCCATCCCCTGTAGGAATGCAAACCTCGAACAGAGATAGCCACAGAAAAAGGACTGTTCACAGGGGTTGCTTGAATCAAGATGCCTGAAGACATTCACAGGGCATGTGAATTTCACTAACTGCTTTATTCCTGAAACACCAGTTTAAAATACTTACAGTAGTCAAGTTTAGATCACCCTCCATGAATAGTTGCCTGGATCTCTTTTCTGCAGAACTGAGTTCATGGCTAGATTTCCAATATTATTAGGACTTTAAACCTTTTTCCATAGTGCTATTGCTCTGATGGGTCAGGGAAAACAGTACTTTCTCCACAGCCATAAAGTAGTGGCAAAATGAGAGCCCATCAAGAGGAAAAGAACATATTAAACCCACCTCCTAGCAAGCACGATGAGTGGAGATTTTATATATCCTTATTAGAAGAAAACCTTCATCCACACCTTTTTGTGGATGCCAGCTGCTCTCGCTGCAGAGGCAATATCCTTTGGGGAGAAGTAGGCAGCTGCTTACAGAAACAGTCCCTGCTGAGGTTAGGACAGTGACCACCACCAGTATCTTTCTGCAACAGCCAAACCACAACTTACAGGACCAGGTAAAGCTGCAAGCCCCAGGGGTGACTGCAGTGACAGGCAAAGCAATTCAGGCCAGGGAACACAGGGATTCCACTCCCCATCCTTCCACAACATGCAGCCTCACCCACACCAGCCTGAGGCTTCTGCTCCCTACTGTTGGGACAGTAGCAAGGCCCAGACACAAAGCTGGCAGGGGAGATGAGGTTTGCAGGGGGCAGCACCCTCTCACCTTGAAAACAAGTGAGTGCAGGCAGCAAATGGAGCAGAGCTGTGCAGGTACCTTTGATGGCACAGGGCTCACCCAGACACCTGCGTGCCAGGCACAAGCACACCTGCCTCTACTGCTGGCCTGAACCCTTGGTGTGCCAATGTATCATTCTCTACAATTTCCAGTATTGTCATTGCCAGGCAGTAACTGATCCCATTCTCCTCATCAGAGCCACTTCCAGCAGTGCCATGTACTGGCTGCCCTTCCTCACTGCCATTTCCAGATATGAACAACACCTTTTTGACACATACAAACATAACATCCCAGATAACCAGATATTCATAAGTACTATTTCTAGGAGTGGTTGTCAACATGAAATAAGAAACATGACTCATCAAATAAAGCAGGAGGAGAGAGTTTAAGCTTTTCTCCAAACAAAGTGGACTGTGCTGGCAGATAACCCAATATACCCTCCTTTTTTCCTTATTTTCCAATTGAATAGAAGGTTAAAAGTGCCTGCAGGACAGTCATTGATCAAATTTAAGTCAAAGCATCAAACAAGAGATATAAAGAACGACATTACACAGGCCCACCACGCCAGGAGCTCAAACTTCACATTCTCCCTTGAGGCCTCACATGAATTCTGGCCAGTTTATAACTACTGGTGGAGTAATGGTCCTAGCTGCCCTGATGTCACTTCTCTGTGTAGAAATTGTATTATCTCAGTGAAGCTAAGGCTACCCAAAGGAGCAAAATATCCAAGTGGGATCTATGCTGGTAGATTGAAAGTTAGATCAAGGGCAGCCCTAAGGCCAAGCATAAATAGTAGATGTTTTGATGCTGCATCTTCTTGCATGGCCAAGTAGAAGTAGGGCACAGCAGTAGCCTAAGGGTTGGGTGGCTGAGGAAACAAGCCAGCAGAGCTTTACCATCCTCTCATAGTCAGTCAGAAATTGTCCAACAGCAAATAGAGTCCAAGGAAAAAGACAAATGTGAAACCAACTACAGGAAGAGTGGAAGGCTCTTTGTAGCACCACAGATACACATGGGGTGTCTGCAATGTTTTGTACAGTTTGGAACACATGTTCAGTCTGATGAAGACTCAGGATTTGGGCCATATTTGCCTTCCCAAATCTACAAAAACTGAGTGCTAAAAGGTAAAATTCAGGATTAAATCCACCTGTTAATGCAGATAAAGCTGATGACTCAAGTCACAGGATTGTGAAGCGATGAAAGAGAGAGGCACCAGTTGCACTAATCTTTTTGCAGCCTCTTATCTGTTTAGATTGATGTATGAAAACACAACAAACTCCAGCAAGTCTAGACCTTGGGAGACCTTTCACCATTACGTTTAATTTAAAAGCTTTATAATGCTAATTAATAAACTCATCCAGTTAATTACACTATATTATTATTACTGAGATAAACCTCTTGTTTGCAAAAGAAGGTCTAGGAAGATATGAGTATTAAGTGACAAGCATAAGAGATTAATTTCTAAAATACTCCATGATGTCTGACAAACCTTTAGACACTAAGACTTGCTAGACAGTGACTCAAACTGAGCTCAGCTTGGATATTTGCCAGGTAAAGGCTTCATATTATCTGACAGCCCTTTTTCCAAATTGGAACTAGATGCGATTCAATTCTTCCAGTGAAGCACAGAAAACTTTTGCTGAGCACAGTTGATTAAATAAGCTTTTCTAAATAGTTTTGTATTCTGAATACTCTCTTCACATGCATGTGGCCAATGACTTACAGAAGAGTAAGCACGTGTTATCTTGCCAGGAAAGTGGGAAGGAGACAACTTGTGATAGGGCCTGAACCTACCTGCATTTAAATCTATTGCAAAACTCAGACACTCAGTTGAAAGGTTTAGACTTTCAACCTCCCATTCACCACAAACACAGATGAACACAAAGGATACTGGCACAGAATTATTGGTATGTTACTACTGCCCCCAGGAACTCAGTGCTGCTAATGCTGGATGTCCTACAGCACGCACACAAAGCTCATAAAATGCATAACAAAGCACATTAAATGACTCCACTAATGGCTCTGTCCCTGAACAGTCTCACAATTTATTTTTTAAATTCAAGCCAACTGTTGAAGCTGTCCATATAAATGTAATTCAGAGGACCTGGGAGAGATTTCACTTTTGCTATCGCTAAAGAGAAAACTGAGCCTCTCAGTGACATTGGAAAGTAAAATCATTCTAGTGCTACTACAGTATTTCACAAACACTTAATACCTGATGGTATTCTGCAAGAAAAAAATAGGAAAGTATTTACTAACATATTTTTAATTGGAAATTTGACCAAAGTTATAAACAGCATATAATATTAGTCAACAATAATTATTTCTTCATTATAGCAGGTTGTCCTCTAAGACGTTTAATTTACAGCATTTTTGGCAGCACTGAGAGCAGGTATAGTACCAAAAGTGGTACTGTTTATGCTGGAGGCAAATATCAATTGCAGATTTTATTTGTTTTAAAATATATGCTTCCAGGCAAAAGCAAATCCTCTACATCTTACATTGCTCCTTGCAAGAATGGATGGTAATACTTCTCTTTCCATAACTGAGTCTGCATGTAAGAACTAAATCCTGGAAGAAATGACCTCACCTCTCAGGTTTTCACTCTTTGCATTTATTTTTTTACAACAAACAACCAAAACCTCAGAAACCAAAGCAAGAATGATGGCAAAATGTGATGTGATGAAAACCAAGAGAAATACCTGCTTACACAATTTTTTACACAGTATTTTTATACAATTCTGTAAAAAATAACCATTAATGTTCTTTAGAAATGTATGTTGAGTGAGAGGGATGCTGAGCAAGTTCATACAGCAGGCAAGCATTAGGATTTGGATAATCAATGAACAACATCAGGCTCCATTCAAAATTTAGGTTAGGATTAGCAAAGACCAAGCAAACCTTTTCATAATACTGTTATGCAAAATTTGATGTATCCCTCAAGAAATCATGGATATTTGTTCTTCATGACAAGCTCTATTCTTCTGAGGTGAAGGTGATAAATTAGTTAAAAGCACAAAGCAGCCAGAAAACTGAAAGATGTAAGCTTCTTCAAGAAGCTGTGAATCTTCAAGAAGATGTGTTAGAGCCTGTGCCAGCAGCTCTTGCCAAACACAAGCACAATTAACCAAAGTGAGTCTGCAAAAGTCTGCAGGGAAAACAAAAAGGGGTAGGGAGATAAGAAGATGGGAAATGCTCATCAGATCTCATGTCTGAACTATGAGACAGCACAAAATAGGGCGGTCATGTAGCAGAGAGAAAAAAGCAAGACTGTTGAGCAAAATAGAACATGAGAAGAGATGGTAAATGGATACAAAAACATCATAAGAAAAAACAGGTCGGTGAAGGTACAGATCCTTTCAAACCCCTGAGGATGTATCACACGGAACATCAGGAAACAAGGCAGCTACATGATTGCATGCCCAGGAGGAAGGCAAAGCTGTGAGGAGCAGTTAACTGGTGAAGGGGCAAGAGCAGAGGTTCTCCCTTAATGACAGTCATGACAGAGTTTGCACGTCACTGAAGCCTGTTGGGAGGGCCCTGGTGCAGGGGCAGGCGTGTGCACGTGTGCAGGTGGGCGTGCTGACACGCTGGCTTAGACTCCCCTTGGTGATCATATCATGGGATCAAGAAAGAATGCTAGGAGGAGCAACCACAACAGCTATCTGCCTGTCCTTGAGTTATTAGTGCAAAGGCAGAACTTTGCAGAGCTCAGTACTAATTACTTGGCATAAAGGGGGACAGGATCATGCAGCTGTAAAAAAACCCCAAACCAACAAAACAAAAACCAAACCCACAGCACTAAACAGACTCCCAACTAGCAAGACTACAACCCCTTGGTACTGCTGATCTCAGGGGTGGCAACACCCAAACACAGGCTGAGGGAAATACATTAGAAAGAACTTAATCAGAAAGGTGCAGCATAGTAAGAACAAAAGAAATAGAAGAGCACTGAAAACACGCGATTTCACAAGCATCTATCAGTGCTGATGCCCTCATGGCCCACCCCATGACCTTCTCCTGTCCTCCTGGTGGATATCTTCTAAGCCAACACCTTCCCCACAAAGGCACAAGAAACAAGACCATGCAAGAAACCCGCCAGACTGCATTTTGTATTACAAAAGCCAGGATATTTGTGCACAGCTTTACTCTGGGCATCTTCTGCTCCTGGGCAGAGGAGACTCCAGCTGCCACTGATACCCCGTGTCCCCACAGCACTGCATGACCTGCAGGAGCCCAGGGGGGAGCAAACAGCCTCAGGGCAGCTGGGCTTGGTGTCTCCAACTGCTCTGGGACTGCTGCACCCTGTGTGGGCACCCGGTATTGGCTGCACCCCATGTGGCAATGCAGCAGGTCAGATGGGTTACATGGCCTGTGGCTGGTCACATTTCAGCATCTTCCTTAAACAAATCTAGTTTAAGATTTGTTAAATTCTGGAAATTTCCCTGAGAAAGATCAGGAGTCACTTTTTGCCTGCAAGCAGCCAGCCCTCAACCCTTGTACATCTTGAAAACTGAGTCAAGGCCACTAGGGTCTCCAGCCCAAACTCAGCAATAAAAGTAGCAACAAATAAATAATCCTAAATGGAGGGACAGATAGCAGAGAGAAAGAGAGATGCATTGATGTGGGCCTTCTCTGTTGCCCCTTAGTCTCCTCCATTTTCAAAGGACAGGATTTTCAAAGCAGTGCTATTTTAAAAAGCAACAGTTACTAGAGAGTCTGCACTAATTGGATGATGTCTCCAGAGGTTTTCCAGCACTGACATGGTGTTAGTGTACCTCTTAACCTTTTAATATCATAAAGCAAGTTTAAGCTCTAAAGTGAGATAAAGTAAAATACCCATGAAATTAGTAGTTTCATCAAATGTACTGCAATGCACTACCAATTGGAGTATGTTTTTCCCTGACAAAGAAATCAGAATCAAATATCAAGGGATTTACCGAGAAACAGAACAAAAGTGAAGCAAATAAGGATGAGAGGGAAGAGGATGGTAGAGAAAAATTTTAAAGTGGTGCTGACCCTCCTCTATGCAGGGTATCACGGTCCCCTCAGCATCCCTCTGTCAGTTCTGAGTACTCTAGGCAGACAGGTCACAGCATGAGTCCATCATCTAGCACGCCGCTTTGTGATCTTCTGCTATCCAGAGGCAAAATTTTAGATCTAATCAGCATTGCCTATCTTACAGAAATAATGAGAAAAAGTATGCCCGTTCCATAACTGAATATCATTCTGCAGTAGCTTCATTGGTCAATCTTATCTTCAGAATTATAAATCAGAGATACAGATGTATAGCCTGGGAAGTTTTCAATTTTCCTCAAAGAAAAAATGGCAAAACAGAGACTACTCAGCAGTGCCTGCTCTCAGAAGCCAGAATTATAAAAAAGCTACCAGCAGCACTGAAGACAATTTGAGTTTACTTATAGAGATCAACTGAAGCAGAGAACAGTTTGCTGGAGTTCTAGGGCCAGCCAGCTTCTTGATAACCAATAAATTAAAACGTCCTTTCTGACAGCCACTGCACAGACTTCTCAGCAGGGAAATGTTTGTTTTAACTGAATTTATTTCCTAGGCTCACAGGGGAAGGAGAAAGAGAACTTCTAGCTTTAAATGTACTGTACAGCATGCTGGTAAATTTATACTGACTGGTAGAGATGCTTCATGGTCAGTATTCCTCCACTGCTAGTTGCAGGCGTCTTCAGATCTACAAACATTCTGTCACATGTCTTTCCCAGTGGCTCAGAAAAGGAGAATGTTATCCCAAACCACATTGCTCCATTAAATACAAGGAAGCATTTCTAGCCCTCAAGTTAACTTGAGAAATCAAATATGATCTGTGCCTATATATTTCACAGAGACATTTTAATGTTGGACAAGTATGTTATGAGTTTTCAAAAAAAAAACAACAACATGAAAACAGCAACAGCAGCAGCAAAAAAACCCCACCAGTTTGTAATAAAGCTATTACTCATCAATTAGGTGCTAGAGCACTACTCCACAGCTAATTTTCTGAACAAGAGTATAAATAGGTCTCAGAATTTTCTTGAGTTTATAGTTATAGAATTACCAGAATGCCTGAAGCAAAGAAAAAATAATACACCAGCTAAGAAAGCTTTTCTTGCTTTAGAAAGAAAAGATGGGTCATTTAGTCACTACAGAGCTTTTTTTGCAGGGCTCATCAAAGGTGCACAACAAATGAGCAGACCCAAGAGCCACAAAAGCCTCTTCATCATGAATGCCCCTCAGATCTGCCAGATAACAGCACCTCCACAGGCAAAAAGATTTATTCCTGCTCACTGAAATAGACCTACAGCATTTTCAGTTAAATATATTTTACTGAATATTTTAAACAGGCATAAGTTCTTCATTTCTTTATCAATCCTGCATGTCAAGGGATCAAACATCGGATTATTTTGTGACAACTCTTCCCTTAGTCTACACCCCAGCCAAACTGTCAGTCTCTTTAGGTACTCTCTTTAGGATTCACCTAATCTAATACAGGCATGTGGAAGTCTGTTGTCTATGTATATTTGTTGTCACTTTAGACTATCTTTATCATCAAGAAGGAGAAACAGGCATTTTCAGAAGGAAATCCACCTTACCCATA
Source organism: Phylloscopus trochilus trochilus (assembly GCA_016584745.2). Classification (NCBI taxonomy): domain Eukaryota; kingdom Metazoa; phylum Chordata; class Aves; order Passeriformes; family Phylloscopidae; genus Phylloscopus; species Phylloscopus trochilus. Next base: position 198,469 of record WQNJ02000046.1, on the reverse strand, counting down.
TGTAAGTTAAAATCTATATATGAACTTAACCTTCAGGTATACAACATTTTGCAAGTATGGTTTTACCCAAGCTCAGAGGATACCAGTCAGAAACCAGTTATGGTCAGAGCTGAAACTAAAGGCACATAACATTAGAAGAAATCAATTTTAAGAAGGTGGTGATTTTGAATTTAACAGCTCCTTGAAACTCATACAGCACTTGGGTCACAATTATTTAACAACACTGCAAGGTCCTTAACCTTCTCAAGCAAAGAGAAGATAGGGACTGATTCATCATTTAGCACCAGTTGGAATTAGATTATTCTACCCTGAGATATTAATTCCTTACCCTGTGAAAACAAACATATTCATGTTTGGAGTTCACCATCATATTCTGCCTCCCTGTGAAATTTCACTAATAGCAATTCTAAAACAGTATTTCCCCACATGACTGCAAATTGGTTTCACTTCACATTTAAATGATGTGAATTTTCCCTTCATGATGGTTCCTTCAGTTCTCATTCAGAATAACTAGCATCTGGTGTGGTACTTACTGGGGAACTGATGTCCTTTTTTAATGAGTACCAGAAGAGACAGACACACAAAGCATGAGGAAATGGTGATTAACTTTCTGCTGCCCATGGTATCCCAGAGCTTAGCTGTATTTCATTTAATGATTATACACTCAAGCAAAGAGAACTGTGTATTGTTTATGTAAGGACTTTGCCTCCTCTTAAACACGAGATGAAACACTTGTTGATATATCCCAATGTAAAACAAGAGGCAGAGAACTGATTAATCACTGTAAAGGGAATATCATTCTGGAGAAGAAGAAATTGTTCAGTGGCTCACTGTCACTTGCCATGCCTAGCCAGGAAAAGCTGGCAGGAATAAAATAGCTATTAAATAAGCCAGATCAGCCTGAGCAAGCACTGAAGAGACACTACAACCATTGTGGTTTTCAGACTGGGCAGAGGCAGCAGAGATGCTGCTGGCCCTTGTGAAACTCTGGGCTGGTGAGAAGAGCATAAACTTCTCAGGAGAAATTCAGCCCAAGCTTCAGATCCTGCTCACCCTTCACACGTTGGTTGCAGGTGCTGCTTTCCCAGCACAGCAGCTCCACACACAGCTCACCCTCGGGGTTTCCTGCACCAAAGAGCCAGACCACTCGCTGGGTATTATCAGGGGTATCTAAAGAGAGTGCCCACCAGAACAGACATCGTTTCAGTGTCATTCAACAAAGCCTGAGATCTCAGCCCCAGGAGTTCTCTCTTAATGATTTCCAAAACATCAATCTCTAAAAGTCTTGTTTTTTTGGTTTTTTTTGGTTTTTTTTCTTGTAGAGAGCAAAGAATGTCTTTATGTCTTCACTGAGAATAGAAAATGTTTACAGGAATGAACAAATGAGCCCTGGCACCTCACCATTTCAAAGTACACGTGGGACTGTACCTTACTGCACAACAGCAGCAGAGGATTAGCATCAGCATTAATAACCAACACTGTGACTAGAACTGACTGTACCAAAATAACTGTATTGAAATTAAACCATTTACCAGCAGCTAAGCTAACTCAGATATCTTTATGTCACATTCCTCTTGCTGCAGAGCAAAGGAAAACATCTAGAAATGTGAGAACTAACGAGACCAAAGTTGTACCTGCTCATACTAAATTGTTTTATCTCAGCCTTCTGCAATTTCATCCAGCTGTAATGAAAGAACTCAAAAATCATGGCCCATTGATTCAGCTGCAGGGGAAGGAGAATGAATGGACCCTTCCCCACTCAATCATGACTATTTGCAGAGGAAATTGTGCTGAAATAGGCATTTATCAGATACCTCCAGCTGGGCAAGACCCTTCTGCACTGATCCACTAAAACATGCACCCACTGGCATGTAGCTGATCCAGAAAATCCTTTCCCTCACTCTGCCAAGGGCATTTACTCTCTTTCCCTTTTGATTTCTAGACTCACTCTAATCTCTCCTGTCTCCAGCTGGTTTGTCCTACCCACTGGGCAGCCTTCTGGGAAGCAGCTGCACATGGGGACAAGTCCTGGAGCTCCTCCTCAAGTCCACAGTCCTCAGACTGGAGGCTCCTGGTTGTGGTGCATCCTCCCACCATGGCTCTGTTAATACTCAGCATCTTCCTCTACAATCTTTTGTGGTTAGCTCTTCTGAGTGACTGTTGTTCCATCCACCTCTTCTGCAGTTAACACCATCTCTAGAGTGTTAGCTATCATATGTACAGCTCAGGCTTTTTCGTAGCTTCCTCCTTTCTCTCCCATCCATTTATTTTTTCATTGTTGTAATTTTGTTAATTTTTTCTATAAACTGTCAGTCTCACCTACAATTTAATTTAGGCTTTAAGTTAATGAAGTGTTCAGTTTATGATAAGCCTTTTTTGGTTACATATAACTTCTGTTTACCAGAAAAATTTAAATTACTTGCTGGTTGAATTCTCCTGTACCAAGACTATGCTTAATAAGGCATTTCACCCCTGCCTATCCCACAGGTTTAATATTTTACATCAGACCAAATGTCAGCTCTCCAGTCTGTGTCAATGCAGTTCACCTCCTCAGCTAACATGCTTTCCTACCTGGCTGCATGACCCGTGTAGAGCATAATTACATAATGGCTAAGAAGCAGCAAAGCACAAGTGGCTTGAATGTCACAATCCCTAAAAACGCTATTTAGTAAAAGCTTTAAAAATGTCAGTTGGTTAGTCAAACACAAGATTTAAAAAAATAAGAGCTTTGAGTAATTTATTGCTTTACAAAAGGATCTCTGCCTTTAAAGAAGGCTTCACTCACACACATCTTCCTTTAGGAACCTGAGGTCCTCTGGGCAAGAACAACATTACACTTTGTTCAGAATATTTAATTTTGTTTTCATTAATAAATACATGCAAATAAGAAAAATGCAGATGCTGAAGTACATTTAATTTGAATGTTCCATTTGTTCAATATAACACCTTGACATCAATGCTAAAGCATTTCTTTCTCTACATTAAAACAATTATTCAAAGAAGGGCTGTCCTTACCACTGGCAAAGTACATCTTCACTCTAACCTGAACTGGAAAGAGTAAAATTTCATGGACTGAAGCAAAGCAACAGTCATTTGCTGCTGTGGCTTTCAGCACAAGCCTCAGTCCACATCTTTCATGAGGAACAAAAGAGGGATAGTTTCTGTTCACCTGAATACCACTTATTTCATTGCAACATGCAGCAGAAAAGCTACTAAGTTTTATGACACATGTGAAAAACAGAGAGATAATTGATGAAAATAGTCTGTTTAATAAGTAATCTGCTGCCAAATGATGTGACTAATGCAGTGCTAGGGCAAAAAAAACCAAACCACAACCTGGCACACTGAGAACATTCAGTTCACACAAGGCCTAAAAAAACCTCTTGAAGTGATCCAGGTCTACCCTTCAAAACTGACTTTTTGAGGTGCCCTGCTGGAAAAAAAGATTAATCATTTGTACCATCATATTACTGCAGCACAAAGAAGACAGCACAACGGTGGACTTGCTGAGGAGACCATGACAATTTACCCAATGCCAGTTCCTTTGCTACAGCTGGTCTGATTCCACATTCAAAATCAAGCTGATCCAAAGTAAAGCAAAGCACAAGCAGAAAGGGGAGCCCTTCTCCAAGTTATTAAAAGCACAATTTCTTCAAACTTAGAAATCTACCATTTTGGAATTCTAAAAAAAATGGCTTTTGTCATGAAGGAATTTAAGTCTATCACCAGCCTGAAGCAGAGAGCCTATCTTTAAAACAGAAATGTCCTATTTCACACTGGGAAAAAAGTTGTTTACTTTCAAAAAACCCTAGAGGAATGTGTGATTCATTGCTTGTTTACTTTAGCAATTTTTTAAGCCGCTAGAGATTCATCTATTGCTAATTCAAAAGTTGGCACAATTAACGCAAACATTTGTTCCACAGTAGTATAGATTAAAGGGAAGGGGAGGGAGAGGGGGGAAGTCAAAGAATTATGAAAAAGCAAATATTTTCTGATAATGACACTTAACTGTCCTTATTTTTATAGTTTTGTGTTTTGCAGACATTTGAAAGCTAACAGAAATCACCACTTTCATGCAGGCAGCAGGTTTAGGCAGAGGGATGTGATTTGGGAGATTTGTAAGGCAAGAGTAATTTTTACGTAGAAATAAGAGTGTTATATGTGCACAACAGATTTTTGAATTGCCTGGTAAATCCTACCATTCCTATTAATAAGGAAATAATCACAAGTTTTTCAGTCTCTGCAGAGGGTAGGTTTCACGACTGAGTTCAAAGTTCCAGGCTTTCCTGCTCATAGGAGTTTTAGAGCCTTATTACCAGATTATTTTGTCTCATGACATCCACTTGTAATGATTCAGAGTAGTCACTCAACTCATCCAGAACTCAGCTGCTCTAAGATGCTGCCTGCCCAGCCTGCAAACAACCCTTCTGTTTCTGGGGTGCTGCATGGGGTGCATGAAAAGCGCAGATCCAGTGCACCATCCCTGGGAAAGGCCCCCTTTTCCAGACGCCACCTCTGGCACTGGGATGGGACCTGGGGGGTCAGTGTGACACGGCCAGGACACAGCACTGACCAAGCCCTTCGCAGCCCAGGCTCTCCAACACCTGGCACTTTCCCAGTCAGCCGCTGTGAATTAACGGATCTCCTTCATTGCACAGAAATAAATGCCAACTGCTAAAGAAATGCTAGTTTTGTTGGTGGCTATGTTGTCAGTCAGAGGAGAAATGGGGAGGAAGCTGAGGTTTTTTAGCTCAGATCTCCTCCCTGGGCCAGGGAACGACCAATCTAAGCAGCCATTTGTAATTTTTCAGGAATTTTATGAGGAACTGCAAGTCTTTACAAAGATTTTATGAAGACCAACCAAGTTGAAAATAAACATGCCATACAAAAAAGATTAATCAAGACAACAGAGATCAAGAAGAAAATTTTACAAAATGATACAGGAGTCAGGGAAAAATGTGAAATAAATTTGGAAGTATGGCTGGCAGTGTTAGATATCAAGAAGCTTTTTCTCAAAGTATAGAAGAGGACTCAGCCAAGGATGAAGAAAGATCATTTCAGAAAGGAATGAGAAATACAGCCACAAAGGATGGTAAAGCAACTCAAGCATTAAATGAATACTTACATGTTTACAACAAAGATGCCCTAAAATCTGTCAGATGACACCGGCTATATATCTGCTATCATGAAAGAACTCAGAAGCAGTTAAGGAAAAGCATTAAGCTAACTGGAGCAGTGGAAATGAAGGGCAAGACCACTGGAGATCCTTAGCTGCATGACAGCCCAAGCAGGCTCAGAGTGGATTTGCCAGCGCCCTCGGTGCACACAGCACAGACGGGCTCAGCCTGTGGACTGCAAAGCAGCCCTGGGAGGCAGTGCCCAGCACTGGCACCGCTCTGCCCACTGCAGTCTGAGGAAGGAGAAGCCTGACCCTCACAGAAACTGTCGACAAAGTTTTATCAGCGACCCTCCTTAAAAAATTAAAATAAAATAAAATTAGCCCCCCACAGCTCCAGTTGGCTTGATCATGCATACAAACACCCAGGTGGGCAAGACTCGTGCTGATCTGAATAGAAAAATTTTAAAAGGGAAAATTCCACACAATTCAGCCTCTTAGCAGTGGCAGGGTGTTTCATGTGCGTTCATGCAAACAGTGATGCTCCTTAAGAGGTTTAGCTTTACAGTAAGTCTGTTATTGCCTTCACGCTAATGACTCAAACAACATGATTACAGTTTGGAAAACAAGAAAAATGTTTAATAAGAAAAACACAAAACTGATTCTCAGCTCCAACAGGCCTCAGAGCTCAGAAGAAAGACTGAGCTAATATGTATTATTCTTTCATAAACAATAAATTATATTTATATGGTGAGTATCAGAGCAAAGACAAGAACCCTTGTAATACACCTTCAGATGAAAGCCTCCATCCCATAGAGCCTGCAAATATTTCAATGTACTATATAACATAGAACTATATGGAGGCTAAAAGCCCACCAGAAACCACAATCTGATGATGTCAACCCTTGGTCCCCTTTGTGATGAGGGCTTCATTAGTCATGCTGAAAGCTGGCCCCATCAACCTGACTTTGGAAAGCAAATCCGTTGAACAGGTATCTCTCCTTTTCCTTTTACACAGGTTAAGAGAATAAGAAAGAGAAAAAAGATTTGTTAAACCATGATTCAGCCTGAATCACCCCCATGTGTTTCACAAAATTATTCCTGAAAAGATCTTAGTCTTTGCAGAGAAGAATAAAGGTGTTTCATGTAATCCTCAGATTCATGGGGCAACTAAATATTTGTTTTTTCACTATAAGCTATTTATGTATAGGATTCTTTATGTTGTGGATGTAATCACTTTTACAGTAGTCTGTGGGAGAGGCTAACTTGGAATTCCAGGCATGTGGCTGTGTAAAAAAAGGTTTTTTTAAGTTTTAGTTTTGAACGTAGTATAGTTTTTTTTATATTGTAAGTTTTAGTATAGTAGATACCCTGAAAAGGCCCCTTTGTTTCAAGGTAAATGATAAAGTTTCTAAGACAACCAGAGTCTCTGTACAGAGTCTCTTCCCTATTGGTTCCCTTTTTGTTACATCCCTGTTTCATGTATGATCTTTTCCCTTTGTCCATCATAGAACCCTTATCTTCAAGGTCCAAGAGCTTCGGCCCGTGGTTGGCAAAGCCCTGAGAGACCACTCCCCAACTTATTCAGGATTTGTTAGTGTTTATGTAATCTAGCTGGCATGTATCGTTTTAATTGTTTTATTGGTTTAAACACGTTGTACCCACCCCTGAAATGCTTTGTACAAAAACGTCCTGCAGCCCAGGTCCGGGGTCTTTTAGAGAGGCACTGACCTGAGGCTGGGGGAACCTCTGACTCCCCCACCAAATAAAGCCTCTTTTTCAAAGCCTCTAAAAGTCCCCTCTTTTACCACCGCCATGTCAGCGTGAGCTGAGCTGCCTGCAGGCCAAAAACCCCACCAACGAACTTTCCGGGGGCCCAGCCTGAATATCGAGCTGGGCCAAAACCGCACAGTCGCAGCACCCAGCGCCCTGGGGCTGAGACGCAACAGCTGGCGCCCAAAACGTGGGGCACTGCAGCCGCAGTTTAGCACGCTGAGTCGTGTGTTTGACACAGCGGCCCAGAGTGGACCCTGTGAGAAGTCTGCAGAGACTCTCAAATGCATGAGCCATCAGGGTGAAGCCCTGGTGGACGAAGAGAACAGCTCCTGCCCCAAAGGAGTCCTCTTCGGCGTGTGGTTGTATCAGCATCCTACCCCCTGCTGTCCTCTGGGTTTGGTGAGTATATTTTCCTCAAAGAAGGGGAGGGAAATACCCACAGTGCAGGCTTGAAAGAGCTGCACAATCTTAAGGTTGCACAACCCCTGAGAAAGGAAAGAAGAACGGCTGTAGGTCCTTCTTTGTGCAAAGGCACCCTTCTCAGGAAAGGAAAACCTGTGGAGGAAGTGAGGGGGGGATCTGAGAGAGTGGTGGAACAATAACAGCTAAAAAATGGGAAATACTGAATCCATCATTCAGAAAGAGGTTTTTAAAAGTTTAATTGGGATTTTATTGGTTGCTAAAGTAAAGCATTCAAAAAAAGAATTGAAAAAATTTATTAAGTTTTTGTTTTTACACTTTTCAAATGTTAATTCAAACCAAGTAAATTGTACTTTGTTTTGGGAGGAAGTTTTAAAAAAGTTACAGAAGCTAGCACAGTCAGGAGATGTTTTAGCATCAAAATTTATGTTTTGGCCTTGGCAACTGATGTCTGCCTTGAAAGAAATTGAGAAAATGCAAGAAAAAAATAGTGCATCTTTGCAAAACTGTTTTTCAGCTTCTTCCCCTTTGTTTCCTTCTAATGCTTCTTCTTCCCCGCCCCCCCCTGCGTTTTCCCCTCCTCCCACCCCTCCCTCCAGACCCAAAGCTCCCAAATCCCCAAAAGACCCTTTTAAAATTTTCAAAAATGCAAAAACCATTCCCAAAACCGAAAACCTTGCTCCTTTAAGCCAAGGCAGTAACGGCCGAACTGCCGCGGCATCCCAAAACCGTTTAGCAAGACTAAACGGAAAAAAAACCCCCCCTCTCTCTCCTTCGGTTTCCCGAGAAAACAAACCCAGAGTTCGTTTTTCGTTCGCGGAGAACGAGACTCCCTCAGCCCCTCCTGCCGTTGAAGACGGCTCCGGTGACCCATGCATCCCCAATCCTGAAATTTTTCCCTTCCCGGAGAACAAAGAAAACTGCCTCAAACATGGCGGAAGCCATGTGCTGAGCCCAGCTGCTCTTTGTTCTTGGTCTCCTCCCACTTCTTCTTCCCAGAGTGCATCGCTGTCCCCGCCCTATTTCACTCCCTTTTCTTCTTTTTCTTTGTCCCCAAGCTTGCCCCCGCCCCTTTCCCCGCCCACTCAAAACCAAGAATTGATTTGGCCCTTCCCCTGGGCTCCAGTTCCAGCAGTTCACCCCGCCGCGGTCGCCCCAGCCCCCCCCGCTCCCGCCGCTGCCGCGGTCGCCCCAGCCCCCCCCGCTCCCGCCGCTGCCGCGGTCGCCCCAGCCCCCCCCGCTCCCGCCGCTGCCGCGGCTGCCCCAGCCCCCCCCGCTCCCACCGCTGCCGCGGCTGCCCCAGCCCCCCCCGCTCCCACCGCTCCAGCAGCCGCGCTCCCCGTGCCCGCTCCGCTCCGCGCAGTTCTCGCCGCGGCGCCGCCGCGCGGCCCCGCGGCGCCGCTCGGCCCCGCGCCGCCACCCTGCCCCGGCCCGGCCCGGCCGGCGGAGGCGGCGGGAGCCGCTCCCGGAGCCGCCGCCGGACGCGCTCCCGAAGGCGCCGCCTGCCCCGTCCCCGCCGCGGCGCCGCCCGGCCCCGTGCCGGCGGCGCCCGGTCCCGCGCCGCCGCCGCCCGGCGGCGCGGCCCCCGGCGCCGCGGCCGCTCCAACCGCCGCGGTCCCGTCCGCCACCGCGGCTCCGTTCCCCACGGCAGCCCCGAGAAGTGTTTTTCCCGATTTCTGCCGCAGGTCCGAGTTCATGTTGCAGCCTTCGCCGCCATTGCTGAGAAGAGGGGCGGAGCCGGGAGCCGTCCCAGGCAGTCTCCTTCCCCCTTCCCGCAGCGTCAGCGCGGCACCGCCCACAGCCTGTTGCCATAGTAACAGGCAAACACACTGTCAGCTTGAAGTTCCTGAAATAATGACAGCAGTTACCGAAGAAAAAGTTTCAGGTGAAGCAAATCAAATGCAAAGCAAAGAAAAACTGCCCACAATTACACCAGTTACCTATCGCAGAACTCGTGGGAACGGAAATACCTTTGCAAATTGGCGTGCTTTCCCTCAGTCACTCATTAAAGATTTAATGAAAGCTTTAAAGGAATTTGGCCGTGAAAGCTCATATTTTGAAGGAATGTTGTATTCTTCCTTTGCTGGAATCACAGCTGTTCCCTCAGATTTAAAGCAGCTTTTCAAATGTTTGTCAAAAAAAGCTCAGTTTGAGCTTTGGGAAGGCACATGGGCAAACATGTTAAAAGATGCACTCCCAGCTTTGTTAGAAAACCCAGACACCGCAACAGATAACGCAGGCAACCCAATCACCCTCAACCATTTAATAGGCGAGGGAGATTGGAAACTAGCCACTGACCAAGCAGATAGTATTCCACAAAATGTTTTAGAATTTGTAACTGAGCTAGCTTGCAAAGCCTTTTTAAAAATGCAACCTACTGGATCTTTTCAATGTTATTTAGAAATTTTTCAGGAACCACAAGAATCATACGTTGACTTTGTAGACCGCCTCTCGATGGCTGTCCAGCAGCAAGTTGTGGCAGAAGAAGCCCAAAAACAAGTGATTCAGCAGCTGGCATTTTCCCATGCAAACGAAGAGTGCACAGCTGCCATCAACCTCATTCCAAGAGAACCAGGGACCATCCCTCAGCTCAGGCAAATGCTGCAAGCCGTGAGTGTCACAGTTCCAAGGAGCAAGAAACCAGCTCCCAAAGAAGCAAAAACACGCCCAAAAGTCACTGCTGCTGCTGCTGAAACTTCGAAAGCCCAAAAGACATCAGAGCCACAAAAGAAAAACAGTTCTGCACAACCAGAACGCCCCTGTTTCCTCTGTGGTCAAAACAATCACTGGACAAACCGGTGTCCAATGAAAAAAGAATTTGACAATTTTTTAAAAGAAAGGGGAAGTGGGGAGAATGAGAACACAGAAAACAACAAAGAGTCAAAAAACTGAATGAAGAGCGAGGGACAGCCCATCGTGATGAACCAAATCGGGCTGATGTAAACACCAAGAAAAGAAAAAAGTCATTTAAATCAAATTTGTCTTTCTTTTCACAGGATTTGACAAAACCAGACAAACCGAGGCACATAATCTTGCCTGAACCAACAGGATCCTTGACAACGACAGACAGGTATGAGCCTTTTAGGCTCAAGCTGGCTGAGCCTCTTCACCTGCGGGACAGTCAATGGCACACAGCCGTGGTCTCAAAAGAACCAGGCACGTGGCATTTGATAGGTACCAAATGGGTTGTTGTCGGAGACTGTAAGTACACTCCCAAAGACATAAAGATTGCTCCTGGGATTGTAAGAACAGACCCAGGGCGATTTGTAGTGTGGTTGGGCAGTGATAACCCACCCACATTTTTACCAAAAGGGCAAATCATCGCCCAAGCCATTCCATCTCTCCAAGAGCTTGCAGTGAGAACAGATTTAGAGAACACTGCCACAGAAGATGACAAAGAAGAAAGCGACACAGACACCACAGTCGCTGTGATAAAAAAGATAAGCTCTGACAGGCCAAAAGATTACTGTAAACTCTCCATGGGTGGCGAATCCAGACTCCTTGAAGGAGCCTGGGACACAGCTGCAGATGTCACAATTGTACCAGAAAAAGTGTGGCCGTCACACTGGGAATTACAAGATTATGTCAAACATGTAAATGGCATTGGGGGTTTGCAATTGGCCAAGCAGTCAAAAAAAGCAATCACATTTGAGGGACCAGATGGGCAATTGGCAACTTTACGCCCTTTTGTGTTGGATTTTGACGAACCCCTGTGGGGAAGAGATTTGATGTCCCAATGGGGAGTCACAATCAACATTCCTGACCCTTCAAAGGTTTTTCAAGTTGCGGTCACTGAGGAGCGCCCTATCCAAAAACTGAATTGGCTGACAGATGAACCAGTTTGGGTAGAGCAGTGGCCGCTTTCTAAGCACAAATTAAAGGCGCTCAATGAATTGGTAGAAGAGCAATTGAAAAAAGGCCACATTGAAGAGACCACTTCACCGTGGAACTCTCCAGTGTTTGTCATTCAAAAAGCAGACAAGACCAGATGGAGGCTTCTCCACGATCTTCGAAAAATTAACGAGGTAGTTGAGGACATGGGATCACTGCAACCAGGGATGCCTTCCCCAACTATGCTCCCGGAAAATTGGAATTTAACTGTGATTGACATAAAAGATTGTTTTTTTCACATTCCTCTTCACCCCGATGATGCACCACGCTTTGCTTTTTCCGTGCCCACCCTCAATCAAGACGCACCCCGGAAGCGGTACCAGTGGAGGGTCTTACCCCAAGGCCTAAAAGTGTCTCCCATGCTCTGCCAACGGTACGTTTCCTCCCTGCTCGAACCTGTGCGTGCAGCAGTGCCCCAAGCGATCATTTATCATTACATCGATGATGTTTTGATTTCCGCGCCAACAGACGACCTGTTGAAACATGCACTCGACCTCACAGTGTCTTCACTGGTTGATGCAGGTTTTGAGCTGCAAGAGTCCAAAATTCAACAAATGCCGCCCTGGAAATATTTAGGGCTTGAAATCGGAAAAAGAACCATTGTTCCTCAAAAATTGAAAATTAAAACCCAAATTCAGACCCTTGCAGATGTTCATCAACTGTGTGGAACTTTAAACTGGGTGAGACCTTGGCTCGGTCTTTCTACTGAAGATCTAGCCCCCCTTTTTGATTTGTTAAAAGGGGGAGAGGGGCTCAGTTCCCCCAGGACCCTCACCCCAGAAGCAAAAATTGCTCTTGAAAACATTCAGCACGCAATGTCCACAAGACAGGCCAACAGGTGCAAGCCTGACCTGCCTTTTCGATTTATCATTCTGGGAAAGCTGCCACATCTTCATGGAATGATTTTTCAATGGGACAAAAAAACCATCCAGAAATCAAAAAAAGTCCAAGACAAAGAAGATCCCCTCTCTATTATAGAGTGGGTCTTTCTGAGTCACCAAAGGTCCAAACGAATGACAAAGCCACAAGAATTGATGGCTGAGTTGATTCGAAAAGCCAGAATTCGCCTTCGGGAACTGGCTGGCTGTGACTTTGAGTTCATTCACATGCCAATCAAATTACAATCAGGCCAAATTACAAAAGCCATGCTGGAGCATTTGCTCCAAGAGAACGAAGCGCTGCAATTTGCTCTAGATAGCTACCCCGGCCAAATTTCAGTTCATCGGCCTGCCCACAAACTGTTCAATGCCGATGTTTCATTTCAATTAGAGCTAGAAAGTATCCAGAGCAAAGTGCCTCTTGACGCTCTAACTGTTTTTACAGACGCATCAGGAAAGTCACACAAGTCAGTCATGACTTGGCAAGACCCTCTTTCCCAACAGTGGGAATCAGATGTTGCAGAGGTAGAAGGATCGCCTCAAGTTGCTGAGTTAGCTGCAGTCGTTAGAGCGTTTGAGAAGTTCTCTGGACCTTTCAATTTAGTAACCGATTCAAGTTATGTTGCAGGGATAGTTTCTAGAGCAGAACATTCTGTGCTGCAAGAAGTTTCCAACATCACTCTTTTTCAGTTGCTTTCTAAGCTTGTGAAACTGATTTCTCACAGAGAACACCCCTTTTACGTGATGCACACCAGATCACACACAGAGCTCCCAGGATCCATTGCAGAAGGAAACAGGAGAGCTGATGCTCTCGCTGCCCCTGTTGAGGTGACCCCGCTGCCAAATCGTTTTGAGCAGGCAAGAATCAGTCACCAACTCCATCACCAAAACGCACCAGGTTTGGTCCGGCAGTTTAACTTAACCCGTGACCAAGCCAAAGCAATTGTAAATAGCTGTTCACAATGTCACAAAAGTGCCATTTCATCCATGCCCACAGGCGTGAATCCCCGTGGTTTGTCCAGCTGTGAAGTGTGGCAATCAGACGTCACGCACTTTGCCCCTTTTGGAAAGCAGAAGTACGTGCATGTCTCTGTCGACACGTTCTCGGGAGCTGTTTTTGCTTCTGCCCACACAGGAGAGAAAGCTGGAGATGCTATCAAGCATTTTATCCAAGCTTTCGCTGTTTTAGGCATCCCAAAGTCTTTGAAAACCGACAACGGACCAGCTTACAAATCCAAAGAATTCCACAGTTTTTTACAGCAATGGGGAGTGGAACACAAAACTGGGATTCCCCACTCTCCGACAGGTCAAGCAATTGTAGAGAGGACTCATCAGAATCTCAAAAGAGTCCTCAGTCAGCAACAACCAGTTCTCAAAATTGAACCACCATCTGTAAGATTGGCCCGTGCTTTGTTCACTTTAAATTTTCTTAATTGCTCTTTTGAGTCCATGAAGCCGCCGGTGAAAAGGCATTTTCAAGGGAGCTCACAGTTAGAGCCCCATGAAAGACCAAAAGTTCTTGTCAAAGATCCAGAAACTTTGAAAATACAGGGTCCTCACGATTTGGTCACCTGGGGGCGTGGGTACGCCTGCGTCTCCACTCCCACTGGCTTGCGGTGGATCCCCTCCCGATGCGTGAGACCCTATGTCCCAAAACCTTCAGAAACAAAATTGCCCCAGGCCACTGTGGCCTCCTGGAGAAGGAAAAAAAAGGAAGGAGAAGAGAAAAATTCAGAGGCAATGCCTCCTTGCCCAGTTACTCTTCCCTCCTGGATGTTTTGGCAAGAGGAAGAAGCAGAAGAGCTGCTTCCTCCAGATGATTGTGTTCAGTATTTGTTTAACTGAATTTTCTTTTGAGTTACAGAACCACAAGCCTGGTGTTCAACATGAAAACTCGCAGCACGACAGTGTTTACCCTTGCAGTGCTGCTCAGTTTGCCATCAATAACCATCCCCTGGATCGTTCCACAGCCAAAAACCAATGTGTGGAAAACCCTTGCACGGAGTCTAGGACAAGACCACATTTGCCTAGCCTCAGCAACAGCCCAAGATCCCATATCCTCCTGCCTGGTGGGAATCCCGGTGAAAGAAGAAGAGTATCCGTACTCACTTCTTCAATTGCAACAGAAATTTAATCGAAAACCCAGCACAGTTCATCATTTTGAAGAAATAGGTGAACCCCCGTCAACCTTTGTCCTGAATCCCCTTGCTTTTTGGGAGGAGTGGTCACAAACTCTTTTGCGTGCCCACCAAGAGCCCCAAGAATTGGAACTCCTTGGGTCCTCTAAAGCTCCTTTTTGTGTTCAATTTCTGTATACTCCTTCCAAAGAACAAGAGAAGTCATTTTACAATTTGCTGCAAGTCAAAAATTCATATATGGCAGCAAATTGGTGCACAAAAATTGTGCATGTTAAAGTTTCCTTTACTGACAACACCTTTCCCCGTTCCCTTCCTAAAGGTTTTTTTCTCATTTGTGGTGACAGAGCATTCACAGGCATTCCTGCTCGTCTGATTGGAGGCCCATGCACATTAGGCAAGTTAAGCCTGTTTACCCCAAACATGACTCAAATTTTCAATTGGCACAAGAAAAATTCCTCTCTTCAAATTCAGAAAAGAGACCTAACAAGTCTCGACCCTGACTGTAATTCAGAAATTATTCATTGGTCCAGAGCAAAAACTACAGCCCTGACAGTTTTTTTACCATGGGTTTCAATTGCAAAATCTATGGGAGAATTGAGCCGTCTCGAATGTTGGGTGGCCAAGCAAGCAAATTTGACAACACAAGCTATAAGTGACCTCCTTTCAGACGACGAAGCAACCAGGCAAGCAACCCTCCAAAACAGAGCTGCCATTGACTACCTACTTTTGTTAAATCAGCATTCATGCGAAGAGTTTGAAGGACTGTGTTGCTTCAATCTATCGTCCAAAGCAGAAGACGTCAAAAAATCTGTCCACCAGCTGCGCGAAATGGTCAACTCCATCAAAAAAGAAACAGGAGACTGGTTTGACAACATCTTTTCAGGTGTTGGACTTTCTAGCATTGCCAGCTCGTGGATCAAGACAGCACTGTTAGTTTTGTTTATTGTTTTAGTTGTAGCCATTGCTTTTAGTTTAGTAAAAAATTTAATTATGCATGCAATTTTTCCCACTTCCACCCCCTCTGTGCACTCAGTAGTGCCAGCCATCGAATTTCCACCAGATGATGCCTCAAGCAGTGAAGACAGCGCAGAAATTTACACTCCAGAACAGTAACAAAATAAAAAGAAAAGGGGGAAGTGTGGCTGTGTAAAAAAAGGTTTTTTTAAGTTTTAGTTTTGAACGTAGTATAGTTTTTTTTATATTGTAAGTTTTAGTATAGTAGATACCCTGAAAAGGCCCCTTTGTTTCAAGGTAAATGATAAAGTTTCTAAGACAACCAGAGTCTCTGTACAGAGTCTCTTCCCTATTGGTTCCCTTTTTGTTACATCCCTGTTTCATGTATGATCTTTTCCCTTTGTCCATCATAGAACCCTTATCTTCAAGGTCCAAGAGCTTCGGCCCGTGGTTGGCAAAGCCCTGAGAGACCACTCCCCAACTTATTCAGGATTTGTTAGTGTTTATGTAATCTAGCTGGCATGTATCGTTTTAATTGTTTTATTGGTTTAAACACGTTGTACCCACCCCTGAAATGCTTTGTACAAAAACGTCCTGCAGCCCAGGTCCGGGGTCTTTTAGAGAGGCACTGACCTGAGGCTGGGGGAACCTCTGACTCCCCCACCAAATAAAGCCTCTTTTTCAAAGCCTCTAAAAGTCCCCTCTTTTACCACCGCCATGTCAGCGTGAGCTGAGCTGCCTGCAGGCCAAAAACCCCACCAACGAACTTTCCGGGGGCCCAGCCTGAATATCGAGCTGGGCCAAAACCGCACAGTCGCAGCACCCAGCGCCCTGGGGCTGAGACGCACAGGCATGTCTCTACAAATATCTCTGGCAGCTCACTCCAACTTATACATTATTTTTATTCTTATGGTGCCCTCTCCTTAGTGCCAAGTTAGACTTTTTTTTTTTTTTTAAAGAAGATAAGTATTCCTCGTTACAATTTCAGACTTCTTATTTCTGACAGAAAGGAGGCAGAAGGGTTCTGCATTTGCTGAGAATATAAGCATCAAGCTATGCACAATTTCTCTAAATTACAATCTGCTTTGTCAAATATCTAGGCATCCTCAGCTGATCATGTTTTAAATAGGGCTGGCTCCTTTTAAACAAATCACTCGAAAAGCCTGGTTCAGAGTTATTTAAAGTGGCTGGTATTTTATGACACCACGAATGCTGCACAATGCAACTGCTGAGCTTTAAAAACACAGAAACTAGAAAGTGGGTACAAGAAACTACCATCTGTCTCTTGAAACAATTATCATCCTGCCATCTGCCTATACACTAGATAATGTTTTCGCTGTCGATAATATTTGATTGAAAAAGCTCTCTATGGATGCTAAGAAGAAGAAACCATTTTAAGAAAAACAAAAATACATTGCTGATCATTCAAGTTTCTCTTCTCCACAAGAAAACCTGCCATTGCACTGTGCTCTACTCTGAGAGAAAACATGAAGGGTACATGGCAATGATATTGGACCCCTCTGTAAATGAGAGGGTGCTTCTTTACCATTATTCCATTCTTTATGAACTCCTTATTATAAAAGATGCATGAAAAGTCCAAAACCTAATTAAAACCAGGAATAGAATGAGGAAAAGTATCTAAGAAATTTGCTTTGGACTTTCTTACCCACAATTCTTTTTTCTCCATCCCAGAGCAGTCCACAGCAGATGACAAGTTTAGGCCCTTCAATGAACCTGGTGGCTGCAGTCCTTCATTGTCCAACCTGAAAAGGGATTTAGATCCCAACACAGGAGGGGCAGAAAGCAGGAATTACCCTGCAGATCCATAAACTGTGGATGCTACTGCTATCTAGCATGTTTCAGCTAGTCTGGAAGCACAATTACATGGGCATTATTGTCAAAAGAACTCCTGTTAAAGATACCCTTGAGAAGACTGTTTCCAGATCATTAGCTCCTGCCAACATTCCAGGTTTTGCCCTGTACTTTGCAACCTTTGGGTCAAAGGGCTGTGTAGAAACACACAGCCAAGTATCACACTGTCATGGTTGGACATGGCCCAACTCCATGTACCCACGAGTCACTCACTCACCCTCCCCTGCCACCGCTGGGCAGAGGAGAGGGGAACGAAGAGTTAAAGAAGGCTTCACGGGTTGAGATAAGGCCTGGGAGAAAAACACTCCAAGGGCATAACAGGCTCAACTTAAGGTTGCAAAGTGGAATTTATTACTAACGGAATCAGAGGAGGATGATGAAAAGCAAAATAAGCCTTTAAAACACCTCCTTCCCCCCAGCCCCTTCCTCCTTCCCACTGACAGCAAAGGGAGACAGAGCAGGGAGTTTGGTCAGTTCATCATCCAAGGTTTTCTTCTACTGCTTTGGGAGAGGAGTCCATCCCATGTGAGACCGTGGGGTCCCTCCCACAGGAGACAGTTCTCTGTGAACTTCTCCAGCATGGCTCCAATCTCTTGAGCAGCAGGCCTACTGCACCTGCCGCAACGTGAGTCCCTCCCACGGCCACCCAGCCCTCCCAAAACTGCTGCAAGGTGGGTCACTCTTCCATAGGGTGCAGTCCCCAAGGACAGGCCGCTCCAGCCTGGCAGCAGGGCCCCCTCTCTCCACCAGGTGTCCCACTAGACCACAGCCTGCTCCAGGCACCCACCTGCTCCAGGATAGGCACCTCCCCTGTGGGCTGTGGGTGGGTCTCTGCATCCCCTGGGGATCCCCATGGGCTTCACCATGGTCATCTCCAGGGCCTGCAGAGGAATCTCAGCTCTGGAGCACCTCCTGCCCCTCGTTTTCCACTGACCTTGGTGTCTCCGTGCTGTTTCTCTCCTCCTCTTCTCTGACTAGGAGCAAAATCTGTGATTTTGATTTTCTTCCTAAATATGTCACCACAGAGGCGTTACCAGCCCCTCTCATTGGCGCAGGTTTGCCCAGCAGCATGTCCATCTTCAGAGCCATCAGCCGTTGGCTCTGCTGGACATGGCAAAAGCTTTCAGGAGCTTTTCACAAGAGCCATCTTTGTGCCCCCCCATTACCCAAACCAAATACCTACACACACAGCAAAGCCTTTCATAGAGTCTTGAATTTGAGCACGACAGAGTTATCCTTTCATTATGTCACTAGTATCCTTATTGTAATTATGATTATTAGTGCTACAACACTCCTATAAGGCCCACCCCTGAAGTGTAGATCACCCAAGACCTTTCACCAAGACTCAAAAGCCTAATGAAAGGCTACATTTGTTTTCAGGCTGCTGCAGTTCCTCCATATCTGGCTCCTGTGGAGCCAAATGAATGCATCACCAGACAATTACTGAACTGGCATCTGTTTAGAGTCTAGTAATAATGACATTTGTAAAATCCAATGAATGTTTCATCAAATGAATCAGCTGTATTTCTTGTTGGAGGAGGAAAGAAATAAACAGGTTTCATTAGGAAGTTAATGCACTGTTTTCCCCCACCTATAAAAATTAAATCCTTTAAATGGGAAAAAATAGTTTTGTGATCTAATTTTAATCCTTTATGACAAGTAAGTAACCAAAAAGATTTCATTCAATCAGTCAAACCACTGACAGATGAGACACATTTAAATCAAGGACATATGAAAGGCAAGGACAGCTGCAGGTATGGGATCGTACCTTTCATTTGAATTTCATTTTGGGAGGTTATGGATTTGGGTGATGGCAGTAGTGGTTTTTTTCAGTGAACATCATGTTTCTTGGAACACTGTAAGAGAATTAATAGCATTTTTACAGATTACCAAAAAAATTCCAAAACACACTGTGTACTGAGAATGGAAGTCGACAGCACATTAAAAGACAAAAAAGCAAAAAGTTCACTTGTCCTGTGGCAGCAGCAGTTGGTGAAGGGTCACGGGCAGCTTTATGCCAAGTGTGCTCTGTAACACTCAGCAAGGAAGTGCAGAAAATCCTCACTTAGAAAATCATAGTTATTAGTGAAAAGCTGAATAAGCGTGGCTGTATTTCCAAATAGGCTTGAGTATAGCAGATGTTCGCTGGAATCTTACGACTAAATCACAAAACTTGTCCTAGCCTGGAAATGCAGAAAACATGAATGTAGACTTAATGTTGGGGGAGGAGAGGAGAAGAAAAGAAGAGAAGACAGCACACAGCAGCTGGATTTCCCGAGGCACGTATTTTATTCATAAGTGTAAGCTGGTGAATAATTCACGTGTATCAGCATGTAGCAGAAGCCAGTTAAAGAACCCTACTGGGGTCATTCCTGGACTTGGCTTTGCCAGTTGTTGCACTGAGTTACTCCAGCTCTTTTTGCAAACATTCCTCCAGTGGAACTGAAAGCAGAGAGCTCAGCTGTTTTTATTCCAGATCCATAAAGTGGTGATACTCATTGAGAGAGTTACTGGGAAATAATAAATCAGAGTAGCAAAAAAAGGTCTTCTTATACTTTTCAACCAAATGTCTTGGAAAAGCACAAGCACATTTTATCTGAAAATCTTTCACCAGGAGGCTCCAACTGCTTTGCATCCATGGAGTTGAAAATTGACCAAATAGGCAAACAAAACTGCTGAAGGCAACCAGTGTGGTCAAACATATGGATCTGACTGACTGGTTTAATCTGCACATTCATTCTGAACTGAACTGGAGAAAACCACATAGTGATCCAGACCTGGATGAATAGGCTCAGTTGCTGGAGATATCTAGATGATAGAAAACATTCACCAAGCCATTACACAACAAGCTCCACTCACCACAGGCATGAAGGTGAAAGATTAAAATGTTTAAGTGAAGAAGAATATCACTTGTAGATAGTTTAAGCTTTTTTCATCACTAAATGCAAATTAATCACACTGGATATTTTTTTGATAAGAACAGCAAATCATATCTAAGTATGATCCTTTCCCTACATTTTGAGTATTAAATCACTGGCTAGTTTCTGATATTTACCCTCTGGGCCACAACCTATCAATTTCTTACTTCTTCACTCAAACTCCAAGGCAATAAATGAAAGTAGGATTTATGCAAATAAACTCTGTCCAACCTCATAACACAACACAGTTCTTCAGGTTCCAAATTCAAAATCTACACACTTTCCTCACTATGGCACTTATCTCACCACACCATGAGTAAGCATGCTGTGTGGTAGATAAACTTTTATAAGATTATAAAATCTTAACATTTTGTCTTAGTGAAAGTAACAGTGAAGCTTGCTGCCAAGGTCCAGTGAGCAGAGCATTCATCTTCCCCATCACCCTGGGACTGAGGAGGAGGACACAGCCTTCTCAGTTCCTTAATCCTTCTCACAGGCCCCAGTTTTCCTTCATACCCATACCTATAATTCCTCTTAAGTTGAAAACTAATCAAGCCAGTCTGTACAGAAAAGGGCAGCTGGATAACAGAGAGAGATTAGACCAAGCTAATAGCACAGGCAAGAGAGAAAGATAAAACCAGCCTCTCTGGTAGGGAAACAGGAATGGAAAAGGGATAAAGAATGTTTCTTGCCTGATACTTTTCTTCAGATACATAATTTTGAAAATCTCTTGGAAATGAAAGTGGAATAGTGACAACAGCTGTAGGAATTCTGGTCTGTTCAGCCTCTGACACCAGACCAAATACCACGGCACTTCACTTGTGATGGCCAGGCTGGAAAGTCCCCATGCAGCACTGACAGAAAGAGCTAGAGGCCTTTATTTCTGTTCAGCACCATTGCCCACAGGAGATTCACTCTGCCTAGGCAGCTTCACTATAACTCTTCCTTGCCCAGGAAAATCAGCTTCCTGAATTCATGACTGCTAAAACAAGTTCCCAGTGTGCTTTGTGAGGCACTCTAAGTTTCATTGCCCAGCTCAAGTAGCCAACAGGATTGCCATTAGCACTAGGAGAGTGTGGAATGTAAGTGAAGGTTAATTTTGATGCTTTCTCACAGCCATAAACCTCTAGATAGTCCTGAAACAGAGCATAGTTTGTTTTTTTTTCCTCACTAACATTTATGCTAGGAAACATGAAGTATTTGGGAGTGACATAATGCATTAGTGAGGCTTCTGGCTCCAGTCTGTCCCTGTGTGGACTGGAATCAGCCAGCAGCTCATGGGGAGCACTTAGCTTCCCCAGAAAGGTCATCTCTGTCTTCTCTCCTGTCCAGCAAGCAGTAGAGACAACACAGTAAGTCTCCTGTGCACTTCTCTAGGTACAGGTTTCAGTGGTGGTACAGAGCACCTTGTATCCGCTAGATAACCATCCTGTTTCCAAAAGGTTCAACCCATAAGTGCAACAGACTCACAACTGAAGGTGCAAGGGGCTAGGACAAGTAGTAGGAATTTTCCCCTTCCTTTCCTTTATCATGCCATGCTAATTATGAAGTTCAGATAAGCTAAGGATTTTATGATGTTATAACAGAAGGGATTTAAAGTCCTAATTTTTTTATTCCAATCTCTCTCAGAAGAAAATGAGAAATCAAAAAGCCAGTTATTTTAAGAATTCATAAGTTATTGCACTCTACTGCCCAGTACAATGAACTATTCTCAGTTCATGTCAGTTGTTAATAAGACTTTACCATAATATAGCAACTCAGCATGATTAAAAATACACCACAAAGGACATTCACCTCTAAAAATAGCTATTAAAAAAATGGACAAAGTCAATCTGAAAATAGATGGGGGAAAGGAAGAGAAGCAAAATGGATTAAGTAGGGCAAATCATACTGATTGCCAGGAATGAGTGCATTATTTCAAGTTCATAAAACATTTTTAAATAAATGCATAAGTAAAGCATGCAATAGCATATTAATCCAGTCAGAGTACTCATACTTATTTTATTCACTTATTTTAAACCAAAACCAGCAGAGGTTCCAGCTCTTTTCTTAGGGATCCTCACAATGGGTTCATTCATGCAAGATAGTGTGAACTCTGGTATTAACAAATTAAGGGTCTCTGTGTGCATTAAAGACATGAGTAGTCTTGCCCATTGATCTTAGCTTTTAAAGAAAATTTTAGGATCCTCTGCAGAAAAAGGAAACATTTCCCTCAAAGGACTATTTCCCTTTTCAGCAATATAAATATATCTATGTGCTCAAATACAGTATTCTTACTTCTTGGCAGAACATACAACTGATGCAGCTAAAAGAGAAAAAGTGAGATCTTGGCTATTAGCATTGTCATTCTAATTGAGAGTTCCAAATCCACCCCTGTCCCCCCATACCACAGTAGAAAGAAGTTTCTGTTTATTCTTTTAATGCAGGCTTACATGCCCACTGGCTATTGGAATACAAACACAAAAGCAGATGCAGTGTTAATTTAATTCTGTAGCAAGTTTTCAGTGGTGCAGGAGCAACATCAAAGACAGTCTAGGAATATCAAATTAAAGCCATCCATCATTCTTCTTGCACCACATTGTCCAAATGGCTTAACCAATATCAATGGGGATTTAACTGTCACCAGCAAGTGGAAACACTGGTATCGTAGGCCTAAAATTAGAGTAGATCTGAGTAAATTGAACGATTATTAGAGCGGGGACATGAACACAAGCTTCAATCCAGCAAATTTAAAGCCTGTAATCAATCTTCACCAGGTAATCACCACCCATTTGTCACTGAAAATATTGATGCTTTGTTAGATTACAGGAGAATACCAAAAAGCTCCTAACTTCATTAACATGAAAGTACTAAGTAGATCAAGTTGAATTCAGGATAGCACCTACCCCAGCTGCATACCTGCTCTGTCATTTTATCTGCAAGCCTCAGCTTCCCCAGATGTCTAATGTATGATATAAGATACCTGCCCTATGTGGAAAGCTGTCACCGCTCTGAAGCCTGCAATCTGTACTTTCTGTGTATCTCTGGTTTTATAAATGCATAAAAAGGATTTGGGGAATAATTTATAGATAGGTAATATGAAGAGGAATTAACACCTCAAAAATAATAACCGGCTAAAACACTTGAAGCCACTGAAGGGAACCAGTGTTGAGTATTGTCCTTTCTTTCCCACAGCCCAAAGAATGCAGTGGATTGCACACTTGTCTTTACAGCTGGTGATTCTTCACATTTGAGACTTAGCCCATTAAAACGCTGCATATTATATTAGCATATAAGGGAGTACATAAGTATTTTTGCAAACCTCCAGTTAGTTTCACAGCTTGTGAATGAAGAAAGTCAAGGCAGGCTTCGTAACACCCTGTGCAAGAGTCTGACCTGCTGCCACAAGGATGGGGGAGGACCCGGCACCAAGGAACAGCACTGGAAACAGAAGCCAGCTGCATCACTCAAAGACATCTTCCAGGGTACTGCCAGAGGGGATATCAGTGGGGAAGTCTTGTTTAAATAAAAATT
Source organism: Phylloscopus trochilus trochilus (assembly GCA_016584745.2). NCBI lineage: Eukaryota > Metazoa > Chordata > Aves > Passeriformes > Phylloscopidae > Phylloscopus > Phylloscopus trochilus. The sequence continues at coordinate 174,993 of WQNJ02000046.1, read as the reverse complement.
AAAAAAAAAAAAAAAAAAAAAAAAAAAAAAAAAAAAAAAAAAAAAAATCTTCACCTACTGTCCTGGGTTGCCCATGCTCCATTGCTGGCTCTGGAGCTGCAGGAGCCACTCTGAGGAGAGCTGGGGATGCCCTCTCTGGTGGTGGTGCCTTAGGCAAAATGTATTTAATAAAGGGCAAAATGATGCTGGTCAGTGAGGCAAAAAGTGTGAGAAAAGCCCAGCAGCAGCGAGGAGGATGGAGAGCCTGCCATGCAGCACCTCCCCTCCCCAGAACAAACTCCCCTTCCCGCTGCTCCCTCTGCCTGCAGCTGCAGGGGCAGAGAGGTTGGAACTGGGGGACTGAGATCAAGCCTGGGGCAAACTGGAGAGGAAAGGTGCTCTATCATTTTTGTCTTTGTTTCTACCATCCTACTCTAGTTTTAGCTGGCAATAAATTAAATTAGTTTGCCCCAAGTCAGGTATCTTTTGCCTGCGGCAATAATTGATAAGTAATGTACCTGCCCTTATCTCAACCTGCAAGATTTCTTATCTGATTTTGTCCCCCACCTTGCCGGTGTGGGTCAGGGGGAGATGGACGAGAGCAGCTGGAGCGGGTCTGGCACCACACAAGGTCAGCCATATCTGACAGCACAGCTGTCTTTTAAAAATCCTCACGCCTCCTGCTGAGGATGAAGAGTCTGAAAGCAGGAGGGAACTGGGAGAAAGGGAAGCACATGTTCTGATTACTCACCATCATCCAGAGAGGGACTTCAGGCTTATTTCAAAAGTTTGATAAAATCAAACTACAGCTTCAGAAACTATGCCAAACCGCTCACACACACACTCAGACACCTAGGGTGTTTTTCAAAGAAAACAAACAAACACAAACCAAACCCCACAACCTATACTATGTACAGACAACAGACTAAAATTCATATTGAATTCTTCAGCGTTTGTCACTGGAAAAAAAGTTCTGATACCAAGTATTTATTAAGCACTAAAGTATTTAGGAAGTATTATCTCAGTGGACATAAACAGCAATCACAATTTAAAGTTCAATTTAAATTTCACTTATATTTGGAGTTGGCTGAGCTGTACCACTGCACAAATCATAATTGTTAGAGGGGCTGCAAAAGTAACATTTCATCAGATAAGCTTACCATCTTCAAAAGAAAGAAGATGAATTACAAAAATCAATTTTCCACTCATTACACAAAGTGTAAGGATCACTAAAGATCACCATGACTGCCATAGTGCTTTCTGTAATTTATACAACAATTTCTCGGTTTTTCATGGTGGACTGTCACATATACGACAGCGTGCAAATGAAGAACATAAAAATAATTCAAGCAATGCTTCTGAGAACAAAACTGTTACAGGAAAAAAAAAACCAAAAAACCAGTTCTTGGAAAGAGATGTGAAAATGCAGACAAAACCCCATAGGTGGTTGCTACAGAAACAGCCAAAGTGTATCACAGTATCATCCACAGTTATTCATACAGATCCCTAAACTGAGACAGCAAATTAAATAGACCCCCTTCTCCACAAAAGAACAAAAATGATACATTGCAGTAAAACAAAATCTTTGTGTACTGCCAGCAATACCTCAGTTACTCTTTTAAATGAGAAAGCATTTATAGACTTGGCTGAGAAGTAAACTTTTTACCCCTCTGTGGCTCCTAATACTTCAAATCAGTACTGGAAGCACTGATATGACTTTCATAAATATTTGTCACTAAACAGCAGAAAAACAGTAAAGCTCTTTTAGAAATATTTGAAGCATAAAAGTGCAGCTATATCAAATTATTTAAACTTTTGAAAATATCAGTTACAAGGTGTAATTCCAACAGTATATTTCAGAGACAGCCCTCTAACAGTAAATAAACACAAAACCAGTATAAACACTTGCTTCAAACTATTCAGTTCATTTTCTTGATGATAATGAATTGTGGTACAGAAAAATCATCAGTTTGGAAGATGAGGAACGTTTTCAGTCATTCTTGATAATCTACAAAAAGAATTTCACAATTAGAGGACATACTTAATTTTATCGGTCCTGAATGCATAAAGAATTGAGGCACATCCCCTAAGGGTGATTATTTCTTTATCTTACTATCCTATTATTTCTATATTTTACTGCTAAAAAGCCCTAGAGTTTTCTGAGTGTTAGAAATTATTTTTGAACAAACACTGCAAGGAAAGGACTACGGACAGAACTTTTCTGTGATTATATTATAGCGATTACTTTTATTTTCTTTCATAATATCATTCAGTGACCTTCTTCTAGTGGAATATGAACTGTTGACTTTTCAAAAATTGTAAGCAATCCCAAGGAGCTGCAGTTTACAACAATTACAAAAGGATGATCTGCATGAGGATTATCATGCAGAGCCACAAATGTGCTCCTGAAGGCTTATATTGGAGCATGGCCACGTGCTTCACCTTCAAACTCCCCTTCTCAGTCTAAGATATATAATTTATCTTAGTCTATGTTAAGTGCAGGAAGAAAAGCTATTCCTTGGTACACAGATAGCAAAACCTTTTGATGTGTAAATTTTTTAGGGAGTAATTTTGATCATAGTTTCAGTTGTACCTACGCAGAACTTTATTACCAATAAAGAAAAGACAAGGCCATACTAAAACATACCAAATGACTCTTTAAATAGTAAGTTTAAATTTATTGCAGTTGAATACAAAGGTAAACATAAGATAAAAATATAGGATATATTAATGGGCATCAAAGAGAAGACCTCATCACTCTCCACAACTATCTGAAAGGAGGCTGTAGTAGGATGGAAGTTGGTCTCCTTCCACAAGTATCAAGTGCTAGGGCAAAAGGAAATGGCCTCAGGTTCCACCAGGGGAGGTATAGATTGGATACTAGGAAAAATTTCTTCCCTGCAACAGCCTGCTGAGGGAAGTGGTGGAATCATCACCCCTGGAGGCATTTAGTAGTGTAGATGTGTCACTTGTGGCCAGTGGTAAACTTGGTAATGCTGGATTAATGGCTGGACTTGATGATCTTAGAAACTAATTAGATCTCAAGAAACTAATTTTTCTCTGTCTTGTTGCCCAAGTGTTTGCAGCAAAACATGGCAGCAACCTCTTTTGCTAATCTCCTATTAAGGGTTCTCAATTACATTTGTAGGGGGGGAAAATGTGCTTTAAAATTGCTTAACCTACTATGATCCCAGCAGGAGAAACTCGACAGCTAATAAGAGAAGATATTTCAAAATACATGAAAACCTGTCCCAATATGGTTCCTGCAGAAGTTTGCTCTTTTCATAAACCTTAAATTAAAAATAAAAAGTCTGATAGCAAACATTTTCTTTAAAAGAGACCATTTAGAGCCACCTTCTGAATAAAAAAATAAACCTGTGAAGAAGGTTTTGAAACACCACACACATACACGCTCTAAACACTTTTCACCCTTCTTGGCTCTTTGAAGGCAACTTGCACACATTTTTAGACTCTGGGGAACCCCAAAAGGAAGGATATAAGCAGAAGAGCTGAGGCTACAGCCAGAAACTGAGCAGTTGCCGAGAAGGTTTTGAGAAGGCTGCTCAGCAAAGCTACATCTCAGCTCTGCTCCAGTGCTGCCAGCACCTCCCCAGCCACCCCCAGTGAGAAGGAGGGTTCAGAGAGGTTTTGCTGCAGGGCCATGGGAAAAAGCTGTCTCTCAGTCAACGAGGGCACATCACTGCATTTCAGGAAACAAATTCCTACTGAGTCACAGTACAGCAGCCTTCTCTGCTGCTGGTACTAGCACGGCCATTAATTTTGCCAGTGGAGCTGTAAGTCTTGCACAACTCAAAGAGGTTTCTGATTTTATTGTTCATAGAGTAGGCAGTGACATTTTGAGGGCAGCTGCTCCTCTCTGCTATCTCTTTTCTGGCCACCTAACTTTGAAGATTACTTCTATCAAAGAAGACCCTTCCTTGCCTGCTGCAAGCAGCACTACTAAAATTAAGCTGAGTGCTAGAGGTGGTTTGCATTTGTGGCTAGATGAGAACCCCTCAGAGAGAGGTGTTAAAAACCAAAGTGCTACCAAAATTCCCTCATCTCAGTGAGAAAAGGAGTAGCTTTTACAGAGGTAGTTAGTAGCAGATAAGGGACAGTTGGACATTTTTTCTTCCTGAAGGAGAAACTATGAATGGAAGAACTATAAATGAAACACATAAAACAAAAGCCCCAAATTTTAGTCTAAAATGCTGCATAATCTCCTTCTCGCCAAAGTGTGCTCCATCTTCTCCTACACATAACCATGACACACAGAGCTCTACAGAACTATGACACCTGTGCCAGCACTGAACCTCATCTGAGAGAGCAGTGGAGAAGTCCATAGTAAATTAGACCCAAGAGAACAGGAAAAGAAAGGCAACTGAATGGTGCTACCAGGCTGAGAGATTGGCAGGGACACGGACACAGGTATCCAGTTTACAGAAACTACTCTCAAACAGCTGCAGTGCAATGCTGCCACTACAATATCAGATGTTACAGATCTTGAATTGAACACCACAAGCTGGCAAAATACTTTTGACCTTTTCTCTTTAGCTTCAGCTTCCCTGAGTTGCTGTCACTGCTTCATCTCATAGGCTTGTTGTGAAGATAAAGTCATCATTAGTGCTCCCAGACACTGCAGTGGTGACTGCTGTTAAAAAGCCTGTGAGGAGATTTAGATTTCCTTTTCTGAGCAGAGTTTCAATAGTGTGCCATAAATAAAGCATGGGACCACACACTGAACAATGGAGAAAACATAATAGTGAATAGCCGTGCATTTAGTGAGTGCTATTCATCCTCCTCACTGAATGAGGGAAGAGGAAAAAAATAGGGTATGATCCTGTAATTAGACTGCATCATGATGTATACACACAGGGGGTCTGAATCTGGGTTGCACTGACAACTTTATGTTTGATTGCTTAATTTTGCAACCTTAATGACGTTTCTTTAATGTAGTTTAACATTACGTTTGAGTTCTTTCTTTAAAAAATTGTACTAGGCAGTATTTGTCAGTAAATGCAAATAACCCCATGCATTATGTATATTTGGTTCCCTCCAGGTCTTTCAGTATAAAAATGGTTGCCAGATAACATGTTTAACAAGGTTTTCCACAAGGCTTTCTGCAAAGTTTTCTCCTGTTTAAATCCTTACAGTGGATTTGTTTAAATATATTCAACACAAAGCTATGAAGCAAAACAGCACTTCTGTCATAATTATGCAATGAAATTTAAGTCAGAATCTTTTGCTTTGCCTCTCTATAGAAACAAGAAAAATTCCCCTCTGTTCTAGTAGGACTAACTTGATAAAATGGCAGTGAGAATTACTGGCAGCCCTTCAAGAGTACAGTGAAGCCAGTATTAACTGAGGAAATAGAGAGCTGGTGCTAAGTCTCATCTCTTAAATATGAATAAGTGAAAATAATGTCACTGGTAATGTGATTTGATGAAATATTTGGTATAGCAGCACAGAGTTGTAGGTGCCCCTTGTAGGTACAGATCTGCAGGTGTAAAGCAGAAGGCATTCAAGCTCCAAACACAGACGAGGTCCTTCTCGTCCTACCTCTTGTACAGACTGAGCACAATGTTTCTAACCAAGCCAGATTATTTGTCTCCCAGTGCTCAGGAGACAACTTTGCTCAGTGTTGTCTTAGTTATAAACTTGGAGTATTAGCATCCTACAGCTGATGTGATGGAGACACCTCAGCAAAGTGAGGAGCAGGAGAGTTAAGGTACTTTTAACCAGGCATGCATGCAGAACCTCATCCAAAATGTGAGGACACCACCATTGCAGAGGTGTTGAAGCACCACCATACACAGGTGCACTGGTCAGTGCTAAAGCTATGAAGAGTCAATCAGATGCACACTGTTATTTGATGCTACATAGAAAAAGATGTCAAAGCATATGAGCATCTTTGAAGTATTGGCATCTTGCAGGCTACAGATCAAGAGAGAAGTGAGATCACCTGCCTCCTGCTAATGAGCAATAAGGGGGAAAATGCCCTCCTCTAACCCCTGCACATGAGCTGCTCCCTCTGTGCAGCCTGGCTGTGAGCCAGGAGTGCTGCAAAGCAGCACTGGGGATGGAGCAAGTGCTTTCTGACATCCAGCTCCAGGGCTGTGGCTGCTGCAGGCAGCTGGTGTATGAGGGAGCATCTGCATGCCAGGGCAGAACAAGCACTTCAATTCCTGCTTTTCTTTATTTGTGGTTTGCATTGTCTGCTGTCATTCAAATCTGAATGGTCAACAATAAGACATTGCTTACAATTACTGCTTCCAGAATGACTGCACTGAATGCTTTCCTGACAAATTGTTAAAGAACTGTATGTTGCTATTATTATTATTATTATTTTCAAATCAATGCTTAAATGAATAATTTGTATGCACCAGTGAGCTTTGCTTGAAATCTAGTGACATGTCTAAAAATAAATGTTGTGCCAATGGGTAAATCCTGGCAAATCACTGAATCAAGAAGAGTGTGACAGAGGTGATTGGAAGATGGAAATAATTAAGCTGGGGTTTTTTCCCTTTTCTTTTCATGATGAAAAAGAAACATTTTGCCTAACGTGCAATTTGAAATGCTCTGCAGGAGACACCTTTTGTTTTCCTCAATAATAGGCCAGTTCCAACACCCAAACCAACACCCTAAAAAAATAAATGGATGACTTCTAAGCCTTTTTTTTTTTTTTTTCACTTCTATATTTTTTTTTTTTTTTTAAATACAGTTTTCGTTTTCGGAGAGCCTGAGATGTACAAGAGACTCTTGAAGTTCCCCAAGGAAATTGTGCAACAGATGGTAAGATATTGTAGTTTCAGAGGTTTGATTAGAAGAGTCAGCGATGTCTGCTGGGTTGAGTGCAGGCTGGAGAGCCAGCAGCTTTCAAATTGCAATCCCCACTTTACCACTTGCTCCCTGCCTTGGCAAGTGGTGTGGTACTCTCATCCTGCTTTGCTGCAAAGTGCAAGCAGGCGTGGTTCTCACCCTGGGATTGCTTGGAAGGATTAAGCTCAGGTTTTACTCTGCTTAGAAGATCTTAAATGCTAGCCACACTATAAATGAGACACTCCTCTTACAGCAAATCAAAATCTGCTTTGCTCTACAACCCAAAATAGTATTTCTGGAAAAGCATATTTCTAACACCTTTGCTCTAAGCAGATCATCCAGAAAATAACTGGTAATCAACTTGAACAAAGCATACCGAGACAAATTCAGTGTGAATATTTTCATCTGGCACTTACACAAATGTTCTGTTTTAAGGATTAATTTTATAAACAGAATTCTGAACAATTCAGTAAATAGTAAAATAAACCCCAAAAACCAACCAAACAAAACAAACAACAACAATAAAACAAGAAGCAAACAAACCCTGAAAACAAACTTAAAGCAAAGGCATCATTGAAAAGAAGCATATAATCATTGGAAGAACTTTGTTCTATTAAGAGCTCATAAAATATCTTAAAAACCTGTCTCCAGTCCTGAAGTCCTGACAGGCACTGAAGTACTTAATGCTTACAGTAAACATTTGATTTTGCAATATCTTCTCTCATACTTTTTTCCCCTCCTGAGTTTAGATGTGTAATCCACACTTAACTATTTTTAAGCCAAAAGCTAAATAGCCTAATGAAAACGAGAATGTTATAATTAGAGGCTATCCCTAAAAAGCTTTTATACAATTGTTTCAGAAACACCAGATGTAAAAACATCTTAATTCAACAAAACTGAGGATTTCTTCAACAACCAAGAGTAAAATTACTTCCATTAAGAAGCACAGCTTCTAGAAGTAATCTTTTGCATAGACCCAATTCTGCATACTATGAAAAATTCTTAAGCTTTTTGCTTATGTATTTAAAACCTACAGAACAATTATCAGTTAAATATAATTCACCCCAACATTGGGATTTCTGTCCGTGTTTGATCTCCAGAACCCAGTCTACATGTCTGAACTAGGAGGTATTCCCTATTGCCCCGTGTCAGTGACACAGCCGAAGGAAGCTGATGTATCACCACAGACTTGGAGCTCTGCCCTTGGCCAACTCCTCTGCTCATCCAAAGCCTCTAGCCCCGCAGGAAGGGCAAGAGAGAACAAGCAGAAATGAATCCTGGCAATAGCTGAGGGCAAGGCTGAGCAACATCTCGCTTGTTGGACTGGTCAGTCCATCAACTCATAAATAAGCATTAAACACTGAGGAACAGAGCATCAAAATAAGTTGCATAGAAGACACAGCAGTAAAATCCTACAGCCTAAAACCATTGAATACAATGGTTTCTAGTTAAAGCCTAGAAAATGTGTTTACAACAAAAACCTTCCCCAAAAATTCATATGCACACCACAAAGCTTCGACATTTGTTACAGGAGTGAAGGGCAGAGGAGTATGTAGGAGGGAGAAAAAACACCCCACAAAATAAAAAAGTTCAGCCACTTTTCACAGGATGAAAGGTTCCTCCCACATCCATTCAATAGTAGTTGGTTGCAGATCTGTTATACTCCCTGGCTCACTATCTGCTACATCATTGCTGAGACATCCTACACATTCCTCCAACGCTTGGCAGCAGCGCCAGAGAGAAATAATGATGACCATCCACAATGCTCATCCATCCTTACTGTCCAGGGCTAGTGGTAGAAAGGATATAAGGCATATGAAATATTACCTATGTAAGGAAATGGAGAAGTGTAAGGCTCAGATTTATGTTAGCAAGAAGTATTTATTCACTCCTGCTTTAATAACAACGAAACTAAAATGTTTGATGCAGAAAACACTCAGTGCATTCTTACAGGAAAAAGAAAACAGATGGAAAGACATTAATCAGCTTAGGGGAAGAAATCTTTTCATTTATACATCCAGAGATCATAAAATTCAAAGAACAGAAGTTCCAGGTTTAGAGTGGAATATGAGACTTCACATTTCAAGACTGTATGAACACAAAATCAGTCAAATCCCTAAAACTGAGTGCTATAGTTGTGGTAGTGGTCATGCAATGCTGTACCCAAACCAACACACAAGGTCATGAAAGTGGTATAACCAATTGTCAGAGCTGTCAAAACATGAGGAAGAGACTCTGAAACCCTCACATTCCCCCACAGGCTTGAAAACATTTTTGTGAGTTTAGCCCTGACATCACTGTGAGTCATTACTTGGAACCTAATTATTAAGAAATTAGGGGGGTTGGATGTATTGTAGACACCCACTGAAAAACCTTCGTGCAGCACTTTTGAACGTGGCTGCTTGTTGCCTGCCCAAAACTCAGGGATACTGTGTTTCACTGAACAATTGCTCGCTGTATTTTTAGTTATTTATGTTTCAAAATCATTTTACATTGGGGAATGAAAAGAAATGGAGGAAAATGAAAAAATCTACTTCCAATGCTGTATTTGTCAGATGTCTGAAAAAGTACAATCTTGCCCCAAACCAGAAACTGAATTTAGATGCTGCTTTGACCTTATATTTCTTATGTACAAGCACATGTAAACTATGCTATTATTTCCAAGTACCTCATCATCCATTCTGGATCCATCTGTGTCCACAGAGAGAAGCTGCATTTTGATTTTAAATTTTGGAGCAAAAGGTCAATCTGCATCAGCAAGAGAGAGAATTAGAAGAGAACTGAGACTGAATGGGATCCCGTTTGTTTGGAAAGCAAATACACAGTTATACAAGAACTGCCTTTTAATTTTATTTCTGTAAAGCAGCAGCATGAAATGCAAATCTGTTTTCCCATAATAAAATCATTTCAGTGATGCATTTTCTCATGCTTAGAATAATGCCTTGTACTTTTTTATTCCATCTTTAAGATTAATTCAGGGAAATCAGGGGCACCTCTCTCATTTGTTTTGTATTACCCTGCTTAATTTTTACATCAACTTCATCCAGAAAGAATCATGTTATGTTTGCTTACAATCTTAAGAAGAAAGTAATTCAAATAATTACAGTTACTAAAATAAAAATTCCTCTAGTGGAGAAAAATTCCTTCTCCTGTGACTTTCAGGACTCCAGGAGCTATTTCAGGTATTCTCAGCTGTGGCATCCAGAGGCTTGTTTCACCAATTTCACAGAAAGTAACTGTACGCCTATAAAGAACCAACAATTTGTGTAACAGACCTCAGAGCTGAAATATTGCAAGTGTTCTGGACAAACCTGGGCACCCATTTACACTGCAGAAAAACAGAAGCAAAAACCTTCATCAGAGCAGCCCTAGATGTTGAAACTATTGCAAGAGATGTAGTTGAGTGAAGAAATATAGATCAATTAATTCCATTCACACCTATACTGAATACCAAATGGTTACATTTTTTTTTGATTGGAAAGGATTTTCCACTTAGAGCAATAAAGGCTTACAACTAGTTATTCTCAGGTACGGCATTACCTTTAAGAAAGCCATTATTTTTTTATTAGATGGTCCTTCGTATATGTTTAAAATAACTTCAGTGATGAAAGTTCCTCAGCCAAGAAGTTTTCTGTAACAAAGTTAATGAAAAACAGAAACCAGATATGCAGTCACTAGTGCAAGGATTTACTCAGGAAAGATAGCTCAGTGCCCTTCATGCTCAGAGCTGCTCAGAATCCACTCAGGAAAATCTTTGGGTATTAATTCAGTATGTCTGTTTTGGGGCAAGTAAGATCACTGCATTACTGAGCAACTCCAAGAAAAAGATGTTTACTGAATTCCATGATCTCTCACTGGACTAAGTTTTTCTCAAGACTCAAGAATTACTGAGAATCATTAAAATATTTCTTAAGGCAGGTCTCTGTTAGACAGAGTCCTTTAAGGTAAATTAGTGTGCATTTATCATTTTCCACAGATATTACCTTAACTAACACAGTTGTTACATTCCTCTTTCCCATTTACCCACCTCTTATTCTTGTTTGGCTTAAGGCCCTGACTGCAAGGCTTGGAGATGCACACCACAATTACTGAGGAGTGGATTATTTTTAACAGTTCCGTCCCTTTCATTTCCAAGGATACATTGCTTCCTATTACTTGACAGACATTTCCTAGTATAATTTATGAGAGCAATTGGGAGGAAAACAGCATGTTTCTTTCCTAAACCAAAATAATAACAGTAATCTAGGCCACTTCTAGAGAGTCTGATGTAACAGGAGGGTGGAGCATGTCAGTCTGTGGTACTGGAAATGGAGGATATTAGACAAGCCTGAAAATGTCATATAAAACCTAATGAGGATAATCTCAAAGCAAGAAAGATCATGAAAGTCCTGGAAACTTATGCTGAACTGATGAGAAAGGTCTGCAGGTTTTTCTATCATTCATCTTGAAAACAGGATGCAACATTATACTGTAAGCATTGGCTCTTGGTAACCTACAGGACAGTCAGCAATACTTCCCCTGTGTTCTAAGTACAAAGAATAAATTCTGGGGCAATTCACTGCATTTACTTATATTGCCAAAAAAGCAACAGAAATGTGCATCAAACTCTGGACATTTATTTGCTAATGTACTCTACATCTGCTTCAACCTGATGTCCCCTTGTGCCTGGATCATTTTCCTAGATGCAAGCTCTGTTCCTATACAAAAACATGCTTAAAGAAATAACTTGACATGACCTAAAGGTCTGTGCCTCGTACCTCTGGATCTGGTTTGGTTTTTTTTTACCTAACTTACTGCCCAGCTCCACACATATCTTCTCATACTCTTGAAAGACCTCTTTTGGGGTTTTTTGAAACTTCACTATGAGAACATGACATTGCACCGAGGTTTTGAACCCAGTGTGCACAGCCTTGATACAGGCAGAATTTAATCAGCTTCACTGCCAAGCACAGGTTTCAGAAATCAAACTGATTGAGCCTCTAAGGGATTGACTTAAAAGCAAAGTACGCAGCCCTTTTTATTTTAGAATGGCCCCAGGACCATGGGCAGTAATTGCAGCAACACAATATCAGTACCAAAGGCTTCTAGACTCTCTTACAAACTAAATTTATGGTCACTGAGAAAGGTGTCAAGTTTGATTTAACTTTGAAAGAGGCATTGAAGTGAAACTCATAAAAGCACCTGGGTATACTGCACAAGACATTTCCAATGATCTTACATATATGTAGAAAGAATATGGTAAAGAATATTTTTCCCACTTGATTTCATGTATTATTATTCAAAAACAGAGAGACAGAGAGAAATGTAGTCCTTATTATTTCTTATCCCTTAGTTTCCCCTTTTTTAAAAGTCAAGTTTCCACAACTATGACATTAGTGAAACTGAGCTCTGTAAATGGGGGTTTGTTTGTTGTTTTGTGTTAGTGGCTGCTGAAATTCAGCTCGCTGATAACTCATTGTGGCTGGTGTCTTTTCCTGCTCTTCTAGAGACAAGGCAGGAGATTAATTCTAGCACAAAAAAGGCAAGTGAGGGGATGACTTCAGAAAGACAGCACCAGGGCAACTGCAGTGATATAATTATGCTGAAGTACTTCCCCCTTCCTAATACAGGCAGGATTTAGATCTTTTCATATTGACCTTTGATTAAAAGCCAGGAAGAAGCTGTCTTTAAATGCAAACTCATCAGTTGTGAATCTATGCAAAACACCAGTTGATACTTCCACTTGGAGCACATAACACCTCCACACCTCCATACTGACTGTCTGTTTGTTATGTAAAGACGCCTTATTTTAACTCACGAGTTTCAAAATTCTTCTTCCAAATAAAATTTACATTCCAAAATAAAAGCACAGAATGCTTCCCACCCAAAACCCAAACAAACAACAAATCCCCCAAAAACAAACAAAACCAAACAAAAACCCAACCAACCAACCAAACCAAACCAAAACAACAACAACAGCTACTAAAAAGAAAATTAACTCTATCCCAGCTGAAACCAGGACTTAAATCAGAAGATAAAAAATAGTGAGAAAGTAGTTTGTGGTATTAGCATTAACATTCAGGTGGACGGAAAGTTACATTTCTAGTATTTCTTAAATGATTGCCTCCAACTTTTACACTCTTGTTGAGAATTTTCAAGCTGAGATCAACTCATACAGACGCTTCTCTGATTTCCTTGCCGTTGAGCTGAAGCTTTGATTGAGGATGACAACTCTTGCAAGGACAATTTAAAACTGACCCTTGGGCCAGCAATTGCCAATCACCCCTTCATATGCACTAGTCATGCATTCTGCAGAGCTGTAGGGTTTTGACTTAACCTTATTTCACTTCTGACAATCTTTACAAAGGAATTATTTGCAGTTGATACATTGTGTGATGGGTTTGAACTTAGGTCAGGGAGATTAAATTAAAGCAGAGGGCATCCACATGATGAAATCATACCAACTTTTCCAAATAAAATTACCTATCCACACACACCAAAGAATTGAATAATGTAAGGTGTCCTTTTGTGATGGGGATTTTCTTCTCATGAGAATAGGTTATGCTCTACTGTCAAAAATATTTAAAGGTCAGGGGCATCACAATCTACAGCAATTCCTTTCAATCTGTGAAAAATGGTTTACATCTCCCTCCACTAAACTAATTTGGCAGCTTGAATTCAGCAGCTGGATTTCCAGCTCAGCTACTCACCTGTCAGACTATCTGTGTTTTGTGGTGCACACCATGGTATGGCATTACACGATCCCCGGGTCATTTCCATACTGTTGGGTTGTAAATACAAAGTTTTGATGGCCACAAAAATTTACTTTCTGAAGGTTTGCATTTAACATGCTGCTCTACCCTGTACACACAGTGATGCATCATTAGCACTAGAGAAACCCTGCTTCTTTATGAAGGGAACTGACTGTTGTAAAAAAACCCCATCAAAACAAACTACATCCTATCAGATAACTTAAGCATTATAACGTTAGAAGAGTTCAATCTCAGTAGGAATGGGGGGTGTCATGGTCCATAAGAGGTGAAGGCAGCAGACACAACCCACAGTGAGATACTGCCATCAGCCCTGACACCAGAAGTAAGGCATGCTGGAAACCTCATTTAAGGTAGCAGCAGAACTGCAAGGCAGCAGACCTGTTCCCTGCTTGGAGCTGATGGTCATATCTGAAAGAGCAGATCTAAACAGTGAAACTGCTGCATCTGAGATTGCTCCCACTGCCTCTCTGACCTGCCCCAAACTGCCCCTGGTACGTAGCCACACCTGCAGGTGTGTGAAGTCACGGGAGTTCCCTCCAGAGGTGCTGGATAAAGCTTCTTTTCTGCCTCAGCACAGCCTGTGCTCTCCTCTTTCTCTATCTGCCCTTGACAGAAAGTACTAAACGCTGTTCAGAGCCCTACACAACCCTGAAGGTCTGGTGTCACTCTCTGCCCCCCTGTCACAAACAGAGGCCACAAATGCTTGATCCCACAGCATTTTAAACATTTTCCATTTTCCCCATTACACTTTTCTATCTCGTAAGGGCAAGGCAGAGGTGTTTAACACAGAGACGCCACCCTAACGTGAAGCCAAAGTTACAGAAACAATCTTTTTATTAAAGTCAAACAGCCTCTTCAACCCAGCCACGAGTACTACAATTTTATAACAGGCTATAAGGACAGCAAAATACTGACTTCAATAACTTCACTTGCAATGTGCAGGGCAGCATCTAAACAAACAAAACAGCCATTATTGGATTTCTTCTTTAAAGCCACTATGTGTATTATTTCTTTAAAACTCTAACACAGATTCCCAGAGCAGCAGGAAAAAAAAAAAACAAAAAACCAAAAAAACACACACCCCAATCCTGGAATCTCAAGTGGAGCAGAGGAAGTGACTTTACAATGTAACCATGTGCCTTATTGGTATAAGCTGCTGGGTGTTACACCAAAAGGAGTCATTCCTTAGCACTGTCACACACAAAGTGGGACAAGGATTTCAGCTGCCTATCCTATACAAAACAGACTTAGTAAAAACATTTTGCTTTAATTCCCAGCCTGAAAGAAGAATGTCATTGTCAATGTGACTTTGAAAAAAAAAACCCAAACCAAAATCACTCCACGTACGCTGCATTGCTCAGATTTGTTCTCTTTATGTGTTCAAAGTTAAACAAACATTTCTGCATTTCACTCCCGTTATCTCAAAGTCACAGGAGTGAAATCTAGTTTCTTCTCTGGCTCTTCCATAAGCAATAGATGCTCAGCTCTTTATTGCACTCACCTAACAATGAGGAACTTTACTATTTCCAATAATGTGCAAAGAAGAGGGGCCCAGCATTCAGTTTATCTGCCTGCCAGTCTTTTTACTGTCCAAAATTGGTATATATTTATTTGCAACCAAGTTTTTTATAAGACAACTACACAAAGCAAATATAGAAATATTAATAATACACAGTTTTCACCTCATGCATATTGCAAATAAGTATTGCAAGTTGTAAAGACTCCACCTAATCTAATTAAGTATTAAAAGGGATTGTTCCTCTTTAGCTTGTAGAAATTACTAAGTCGCATTTTCTGTTTAGTCTGCTTTCTTGTGAATAACAGAAATACCATCTCACACAGACCAGTTCCAGCTCAACTCTAAAAGGTATGGTTTCTTCCTAGCATAAAATAAATCTGACAAAGTAATCTATTTTTTAAAAATGTCTTTATGCATGTCACTAAGGAATTTATAATTTTGCCCTTTTTTCTCTCACAGCTTGCACAGATTTCTCTCTCTCAATGTTCATTTCTAGCATTCTAATTAAAGTCTGGGGATTGGTCTGTGGGTTGTTTGGATTCTTTAAACATTAAAGCAGTTTCTTATAGTAATGTCAGCCTCAAGTGCAGACAAGAATGAATAAAACCTCTAATACTGCATTTTAATGGGGATCAAATTAGACTGGCCTCATCCTAGGTGGCACTTGTCAACATTACACACAGAATGCCCACTGGATGTGTTGGCAATTTACCTTTTTTCCTTCCTCTGTCCACAAGGAAAGGTCTTTCTAAATCCCCTAACAAAGCAGGGAGGCTCTGCCTACCCAGGAAAGAATTTGTGGACAGGTTTTCAACTCCTCTCATCGATAGCTGAAAACTGACAAGTGTTTTACCTGTCATTATGTAAAACTGTTAAAACATGTTTCCATGCTACTTATAAATGCAGATCTACGTATACAGGCTAAATTAACATAGCCTGTAATAAGCTTCATTAATCCATCTACTAAGATTGACATTTAAAACTGTCAAGGAAACTTAATGTCTGAAAAGGATTCATCTGCAGAAGCCCAAATCTTTTCAGTTGCTCAGGATCATAATAGAATGCTATAAAATGGAAACAAAGACTTGGGAAACCTTGTCTCAGCTGAAGTCAGTAACAGAACCACAAAACCCTCAGAGGAGCCATGAGTTCATTCCTGGCACTTAGGGCTGTGCCCAGAGTCAGTGTACACGAGAAGCTCACAACCCTCTGCTCTCTGCCCTTCTCTCCTCTGCTGACTTTCCTGCTTCACAGCAGCCTAAGCCACATGCCTACACTTAGACATTCTCAGAATCTTATGGCTTCCAGGGGCCATTCACCTGTTTAACTACAGCAGGCACATGTATACAATGTACACATGTACACAATACAAGTGAGCGTGTATTCTGCTGTCCCCTCAAACCCACATCTCACCATACATTCACACAACATCCCACTGAGACCATGAAAACTCTCACAATGGCCAGTAACAAATGGCACACAAAAAAAAAGTCTGGTTTCCCTTCCCTGCAAAGTTCTTCAGTACAAGAACTGCCTTTGAGCTGTGTTCGGATAATACCCCAAGCCAGGCCTCTACGTGATGCTACAATAGAAATAATTTAAAAATCTATGCAAAGCTAATTAGTACAGTGCTGTTATTCTTAGCAAGTAGAGTTAATCTTTTGTGATCCAAAGAACACCCCAACTACTCATATTTCTTTCGCATGTGGGGTTTCCCCACTCTCCTCCTACCAGCCCTCCCATCCTCTGTCACTTGATTTATTTCTGGAAAGCAGTTCTCTCCAGACACAGATCACATGCTAGAACTTACCCAGAGAAATTTGATTTCTCAGTTAACCCTACACCACTGTAAGAAGCTTCCTCTATTATTTTTTGAAGTAAAATCAAGCTCCTTGGTACTACTGTGATGCACGTTGCCTTAGATTAATGTCTTTTCTAGTTTTTCACTGATGAAGGAGTTGTCAAATAAACGTGCCCTTTAGCTAGCTGTCAGGGAAAAATCAAGCCTCCTGTGGCATTCAGGAAAACATAGCACAGAGCAGAAAGCAGGATTTTGTACCCCAAAGTGGATAAATCTATATAAGCTGAAAGCTGACTTCCACTTGAAACAAACAAACAAAAACCCCCCCAACAATAAACAAACCCTGCAGTTCCCAACTGAAAACCTCAAGTCTCTTGCAAATGCATTGTTATTCACAGAAGGTCCCCCTAACCAGCACTACAAACCTTCACTTTTCTACTCCCTCTAGATGCTTTACAATTGTACCCTCTGAAAGACACAGCCCAGCCTCCAACAAAAAGCAGGAGATATTTTCATCTTGAGTAATATCACAAAAGAACAATGGGCTTCATGCTCCCTTCACCACTGAGGACGAAGCAGAAATGGCAGAGTGAACAGTGGTGGCCCCTCAGCACCTGAGGTGATTTGGTTCCTCATCAGGTGCGACAAACCCCAGGTGCACAGCCAAGGACACCCAAGAGGCACAAGCCACCAGTGATGACACCAAACTGAGTTGTTCTGAATTTATATTTCATACCAAAAAGAAGCAGCATAATTCATCTTTCGCTGCTCAATGAAGTTTAGGAGAAGCCACAGTGCAGAGCCTGCAAGCTCTGCAGGAGCTGCCTAAGAAGGATAAATTTTGGAAAAGGGAGGTACGAGCACAGGGGAGCATTACCCCATGGGCCCCTGTTTCTCAAGGCCCAGGCTCCAGCCATTGCACAGCCGTTTCTCTGTAAAATTTCCATATCCTGACCTATCTGCCTAACTCTGTAATCTTCCCCCTCGTTTTCCTTTGAAGATGGAAAGGAGAGCCAGGGAACAGCAGGAGAGCCAGGGAATTTGCTCCTGCAAATGCAGCCTGATTCAGCCACACTAGAGATCCCTAATGCTGCAGAAATACTGTTCACCCAGCAAAGCAGAACTGCACAAGGAAGGGACAAAAGAGTTACAAACCCCTGTGGGCTGCCATCAGGAAGTTCACAGTCAGGCATTTCACACTGGTTCTCACAATCAGTAAAATTAGATGAATATTTTTTACAACCAATTCTGCTAATATCCAACTTGCACCATCTAGTTCTAATTAAAAAGCAATCCAGGTAACTGCAAACAAAGGAGCAGCATTTTTTGTACTGTGAATTCCCCAGTGAACATAAAAATTAACAGATGTTTTCACAGTACTAGTTATTTATCTGTAGTACTAGTTCTTTGCTGGGGGACATTCAGTAGCAATCTGGGCTTTTACCACATGTCTGCAAAGTAGTAGCTACTCCTTGATCCACTTGACTTCTTTAACGCCTGAGGATGCATTCAGCATATATTTGGTAGGAGGTATTTGTATTGGTTCCATGGTTTATGCTGATCATCATCATGCTTGTTGTCATAAATAATAGGGTACTCCAAAAGAGAGATGATTCTGGGTAACAGGACCAAGCAACTGGAAAAAATTCTCCCCAGAACAGAGTTTGAGATTTAAATAGAGATATTGGCTAGACAGTATGTATTTGCAAACCTCTTTCTTTAGGCGAAGATTAGAAAGGCAAGGAGAATCACAAAGTCAATTTTAACTGTGAATATGCACTTAAAAAGCACATGAAATTATATCTTTGTCCATGGCTCATGCATTTCTCCTGTGCCCTCAAACAAGCTCAACAAGACTAAAATCTGAATAAATTATTTTAAAACTTAAAAGAAGATTTTAACAGTTGGCAGTTTGCAATGAAGCTGTTCTCATGTGCACTTGCACATTTGAGAGGGAGGGAGAGAGAGAGAGATGGATTAAAAGAACTTTGCCTTTAACTTTGTATCTTGAGCTCTGAACAAAAGTATATTCTAAACAGAATGAATGTGACATTAAAGTCTTTTCCCCTGAACTCTGCTCATTTCCAATGCAAAATAAAACCTTGAGAGCTTCAGCTGAAAGCAAGCTATGATAAAACCTGAGGGAAAAATTGCAAATGGATTGAAATCTCCCAGGTTAACTAAACAATTGTTTGAGACAGAGACCAGTCAAGCGAGTTTTCACAAATTGGAAACAAACAAACAAACAACAAAAACCAACAAAAACAACCAAAAAGAGAGATGCCGCTTTTGAATAACACTGGAAAGTCTGGCCACTTCTTTTCAGACTCAGAAACTGAAAGCAACATCTGATGACAGCTGTGGAACTCTGCCCTAGCCAGCATCTGGCCTTGGGTCCGGGTAGTGTGCCCAAGCCAGCAACCCTCGGGTACCAGGAGCTGGGGCAGCAAAGCACTCGGGGTTCAAAGGTGATGAAGCATATATGGATTCATCAAGACCTTCATTTCACTGAACACCCTGGAAGGCACTTGTCAGTTGTTTCTTACTTCTCCCAGAGAAAGGAGAGGGTAAAATATCATCCCAAAACCCAGAGGACAGAACGAAAATATCTGGTTGTGTGGGTAACTCATCCATCAGCCCTTATTTTTATTTTCCAGACGGGCGAGGAGGCTGGGGACAGAGGTGAGTATATTGAGAGGCCGTCCCTTTGTGCAGCTGCATATTTGAATTGATGGGACAGGCCTCAAAATGACAGATGGATGCCTGCAGCTATTTGATTTATTCACTGAATGAATAATAAATAAAAAGGCAATGCAGCAGCCTTTAAAGGGCCTCGGACTCTACAATCTCCCAGACAAGCAGGCTACCCAACTTCAGATATTGCTCAACAGAAAGCTCTACAATTCTCAAGGCCTTGTTTTACTGCTCGGAGTGGGCAAAAATCGATGAAGCAGAATTTTAGTTTCTACTGCTGAGAAAATGTTCTTTTTCCACAGTTTTATCCCCACCAGAGCTCTCACAGGCTTTATAAGCCTACAAGGAACTGGTACTGCTCTGGCTGTAATTAACCCTTGGGTTCACCAAAGTCCTATACTACTGCAAGCAGGAGAAGAATTTGAATTAGATTCTTAATGCATACAGGTATTCTTCCAAATGGTGTAGAAGGATGAAGCAACAACCATAAATACAGGCATTAAATGGGCTCCTTTCTATTACTAGAGGGACACACATATCAGCAAGTTGGATCTGTTTAATATATATCATATCAACTGTAATAGAGCCTGGTAAATCCTAGCCAAACACCAGCTCATTGTTCTCCTCCACTTTCCATTCCCTTAATATCAGAGCAAATATCCTCCCAAAGAAGCTGCAGCTGCTACTCCTGAGATGGTTCAGAAAAACTCATAGCAGCCTCCAACTGTAGACACAAACATGGCACTAAGTTTTGCTACTGATTTACTCCAATCCCCTTCCCAAGACATTTGCTGTGATGACAAATGGTACTGTCGTACTGTCTGGTAGCAAAGTCATGGCATAAAACAAAATAGAGATGTGATTTGACAATTCATTTTAAAAAAACTCAAACCAACAAACAAGAAACCATACTGATACTTAATTTCTTTTTAAGCTATTTACATGAAATGTTATTAATGAGACCTTATTTAACCTACATTATTTTGATCACTAAATTGCTGCTAGCTAAGCTTGAGGTACCAGCTCAACCATGTTCATGTTGTTTCAGTAAAACACAGTTTCAGTTAAATTCTGTTTTTATGAGAATTGTGTAGTACAACAGCAAATTGAGGAGAGCAATCTGGGAGGATGGGACTGCATCACCTGAAGCTGTAATTGGACAATGAACCCCAATATGAAAATGGACCAAAACTTATAAAAGTGTGAAAACTCATGACATGTCATTCATCTTGGGTGTAACCTCGGCCAGGCTCTGGTACTGCCCAAGGTGCATCCTTTGAAGTCCTTTTAATAAACACCTACTTTATTCCTTTAACACTGTCTAGCCTCTGTTCTAGGTAGCCTCTCAAGGCATCAAAGGGAGAGATGGGTTTCCAAATCTCATTGACAAGCAATGAAAATTCACCTTTTAAAAGAATTCAGATTAAATTTTTTCCTTCTACATTTTATCCTGTTAGCACCGACCTTCCATAAAACTAGTGAAATTATCTAAAAAGATGCTTCAATTGAACAATTAGAATTTCAATGGTGTATTCAAAAGAATAAAGTCATCACAAGTACCATCCATGTTAAAGGGAAGTATGAAAATAACCACACAATCTGGACTTTCCATGTGTAAAATGAAAGGACACTAAACTAGCTATCAACATTACTAATCGTTAAACAATAGTGACAGACACTGGAAGTTAAAGGAATGAAGGGTGGGAAGTAGGTTAATTGCAGTACAACAAAAATTAAAAACATAGGAGGAAAAGAAAATTCTAGATGAGGGAAAAATCTTACTTGCATTAGATTTTTTTTTCTTCAATCAATGTGCAAATGTTGAGCAGATGTTTATTTTGTATTGCATGGATAAACTGTGAATGAAAAAAAACCAAAAAACTTCCTGTAGATGCCAAGAGCCAGCCTAAACTACTGCTCTTTCCAAATTAACCACCCCAAATACTGAGCAGAGAGCCAAAGATCTCTTTGAATCACTGAAGTTTAACTTTTGGCATGTCTCAAAAAGGAGGAAATTTTTAAAGGGAAGTAGGACTGCCAGCTTAATTTGTGTATTTCAAAGGGCAAAGGCAATGCAGGAAGGGCAGCAGTAACCAGGCATCTTGCAGATTAACAGATGGTATAAACCTGATGTATACTGCCAGTTAACTACAGTTAAGTAAAATACATTTCAATACATCACTTTATCATGTAATAAATTTGGAGACAAGTCATAGCATTAATTCAAAACCAGAAACACAGGGAAAAGCTTAGGAACCATCACAGTAATTGCCTCAAAATGATTTCCTGATAGTGTTTAGTGGCAGAAAAGACTAATACTATCCCTGAGTGATTAAAAAGAAGATAACTGAAGAAGAACAAAGTCAGTATCACCTCTAAACCCAGCTTCAGCAAAGCTCTTATTAGGCTGTTCCTCCCAGTCTAATTCAATGAAGATTTGCAAAAGCAACGAGCAACTTAAAGTAGAGCCACAACATGTGATTCACCAGCTGGGAAACAAGCCTTACAACGCAGGGCTCCAGGCATTAAATATACTTAGCTTTCAAGAAAAGCTTTAGCTGTAGCTTGATCACTGTACATACAGGTGAAAGACAGAGCTGTGGTGGCAGCTTTTCAAGGTTGTTGACAAAGAAAAACAAGAGCCAACAGATGGGAGCAGAAGTCATGCAAACTCAGTCTAGAATAAGAAATAATTTACCATCACAAAGGCTAATTAAACACTGGAACAGTTTTTCACTGAAGGTGATGTACTTCTTTCAATGTAAGCTTTTAAAAGTGCATGAAACACTTTTTAAAAGATGTTCTTTAAACCATACATCATTTGAAGTGCTGCACAAGACTCACTGCCAATATCCTGGAGGAATTACATCGCCCCTGCACTGACTTCAGTTTCTGCAGCTTTGCATGAGGGTGTCTCACCTATTTAAATATTATAAGGCCAATGCAGACCCTCTGTAAACTATAAGGATTATTTCTCTTCTTCCCCCTAACAGTCCTATCGGAAATCAGTCAGATTCTGATTAATTTATTTTTCATTCCAAGTTCTGAAATTTCAATCATCCAGAGCCATAGCAAAGACTGCCTGTGAAGTTACTCAGTGCTCTAACACGGTGCACCAGTCTTTCTCTTTCAAGGCTGAAGTGCCCAGCAGTGCTGAAGTCAGGCATTTAGCCTCAGCAGAGACAAATTTTACCTCATTATTTTACCTCAGCACCTGCTCTGGGTTTGTTGCAGGGGGATTGCCTATTCTGCAACTTTGGCTTCTAGAATTATTTAGAAAAATTTCCCCCAGTCAAGTCCTTACCAGGGAACAGAGTTTGTGTTCTGGGGACAACTCTAATTTCTTCTTTCAGTACACAAGCTAAAAAACAAAATGCTCAAATTAACCAGGGCCCCAAGGTCAATCCAAGTGTACTTTGGTGAAATGTAAGGAAACTA
The DNA here is from genome assembly GCA_016584745.2 of Phylloscopus trochilus trochilus. Lineage (NCBI taxonomy): Eukaryota > Metazoa > Chordata > Aves > Passeriformes > Phylloscopidae > Phylloscopus > Phylloscopus trochilus. The sequence continues at coordinate 151,991 of WQNJ02000046.1, read as the reverse complement.
TGACATTTAAAAGAGAGAAAAAAGCAGGGAAGGGTGTAAAAAAATAACTTTCTGCTCTGAAACTGCAAAATAAGGATGCCCATAGACAGCACTGAAGGTTTATACACAGCTATAAAAATGCATCTTTACTAGTAACAGGGAAAAAACCCTACATCTTCTGACCCAGCAGCGCTGTGAGCCTTACTAGAAATGCCATGAGAATGGGCACCACCACTGAAGTGCTCTAATGATGCACTTTCAGCAAATTACTGTGTTTTGACAAAATCTAAGTTGATGGCACCAAGGACATTTCTACCACTCAAAACAGTTACTAAAATAATCTTGTGTAACACAAATCACTAGGAATTACATTCCATAAACTGACTTCTCAAACAGAAGCTTAGGATGATCTTTTACCCTCTCCTCTCACCAGATTAAAAAGGAAAGAGAAGACACAGTACAATGGGTCACTGAGATGTGCACAGCATTTGACAACCTGAGCCAAAATCTATTTTAGTTTGCATGACTAAATAAGTGCAGTAATCCTTACCCCACATCTCAGATGACTCCCCTGAAGCCACTGCAACCTTAAAGATTAACAACTGAAGATGTATCTTCCTAACTGAAGCAGAACAAAAGGAGAGAAACAGAATGTCAGAGATGGGAACTGCATATGTTCTAAAAATACTCAGGGAATCCTATTCACAAAACCCACTTTAGCTGCTGCTCTCTATGTTTAAATATTCCACGATGGGTAAAAGCTAATACCTTTCTGCCTACCTCATTCTTATAATAATATAATTATAATTTATACTATAATAATAATAGGTTATTGCATTTTAATTCATCCAACTGCTCTTCTGGATTTCCAGGCAATTTGTGCTAAAAGCCCATGTAAGCAAAAAATATTTTATTAATGTACTGGAATCCACCGTCATGGAAGTGAGTGAGCGTTTGATTTCTCCATTTCTAACTGGTTCCCTACTGCCCTTGGTTTCTAGATGGTAGCTTTATTTCCAGATTTTCTTTTTTCAGCCACCTTTCTTGCTTATTAATAATAATTATCCTAAAATACCTGCAGTCACCATTAGAAACTGTGATTTTTTTCCAACAACCACTCCCTCCAGTGACAAGCAATACAACTCACTCCAAATGAAAATCATGAAAAGTAATGAGAGGGAAAGTGGAACAAGCACAACCAAGTCAGAGGTGTCAAATATCCAGTTAACATAGTAAAGGAAAACCACATGAAAAATCATGGGCTCTAAGCTGAAGTGTACTGAAATCAACATATCTCTTTCAACCTTCTTTGAGGTCACACCAGCTCTAATCCCAATCCAGGGCTGAACAAAACTCCCAGTTCAAACACACCTGTTATTATTACTAGAATGGTAGCACAGGGTACCCCCTGTCAACACCACGCACCCATCTCATCCCATCTCATCTCATCATCTCATCTCATCTCATCTCATCTCATCTCATCTCATCTCATCTCATCTCATCTCATCTCATCTCATCTCATCCCATATCTCATCTCTTCAGGCTGTACTTCTGCATGGTTTGTATACGTGAAAATAACCAAGGGCTGGAAACCCAAGCATACACCATAGGACAGGAATCTTAACTCCCTAGTTTTCATAGGAAGGGAGAAGTAAATATATTTTTCTAGTAAGAACATAAATATTCGTCTACAGCAAACTATAAGGAAGATCCCAGAACTAATGCTTTCATGGCTCCCAAGTACCTCTCTAGGTAACTGTGCTGTAACCCTGTAACATGGGTTTGAAAAAACTCACAGAACTCATTTATAAGCATATAATACAACGAGTTTGGCCCTATGTCTGCTGTGGACCTAAAAACTACAATCTATTCCTGATGGATAGCATGATGTGCTCTATTAGCATCAGCTTCCTTTTTAAAATTCAGTGCCCTTCTTTCTCACTGCCAAAATTCCAGATATCCAGATTTGTATCTATGTTTGGTGACCTGCCATACAATTGTTTTGCTAAGCTTAAATTGTTAGTAGTTTGTTCAGTGCTTTATAAATTCTAGACAGTAGTTATAAGAGTGTTGTGAAAGCTGGAATTTGCTGGCTAATACCAAATTTCTGCAAGAGTTGCTACATATGCAGAAGAGCTTCTGCTCTCCAGTCCCATATCTGTGGTTGTCACAGTGATTAAAACTCCATGTTTCCTAAACATTTGACTAACATAGTCTATTAAATCTCATTTTATTGCTTTGAATGGATTGAGATGGTACAATAATCCAGCTTGGAAGCAAGACAGAATTTGCATATCTCTTTCAGAAAATGGATGAGACATAAAGTGAAGGACAGGGTGGATAAAACAAAATCCTAGTGTGTTCTCAGTCTGCTTTGCACTTGATTCTGTCTGCTCTACCATAGACAAGTTTTAGCAGTGATAGACTAGAATATATAGAAATCAAAGCAGGGAAAACTCTTAGAGGCTACAAAAACAATTGACTTGAAACAGAACAAGCACATCACTCACTATATTTTGACAAATCTGAATATGAAATCAGCCAAAATGTTTGTTTTCTTTGACTAGTACTGCTGGAGACAGCACTGCACATTGCGTATCCCATGTTGCAACTTAAATTCATATTTGTGACTCAGAAAGCTTTTCTTTTAGTGCTTCAAACAGAATATATGACCTGCAATTCATTTATATTTCCTATGTAATTAGTAGCTGGCAAGTAAAACAAATTAGGTGCCTGATAAACACAGACAATTATATTTTCAAAGCAGTTGTATTTATGCTTGGAAGGAAGGACAGTTTTATGAATATGTAATCAAGGATGTAAAATTGGAAAGAAAACAAAATAGAGCATAGTTAATTTGGTGGTAGTGACAAATGAACACTGAGCCAAGCCCCCTGCACATGCACTGCCCTGATAAACTTGTTATTAGCAAAGGTTCACTAAGAGGAGCTTGGTAATCCTTTTTCTGTGTTTGCTCTTCTTTATTAGCCCTTTGAGAAAATATTGCTTATAAAATAAAGATCTGCACAAGCAAAGATAAGAGTCCCTGTTTCCTGACTAACCTGTTTAATGGCTAACAAGCTGGGAATATATAGCTCTTTTCTCCTATTTCCGTTATATATGTGGCTACAGGTGTGTGCTGCACACCAGTGATTACCAAGCATTTAGGAGCAGCTGTGCCTCCAAATGAAAGATGAAACTGAACTGAAAGTTTGTTTGAAATGGAAGTAAAAGCTGGCAGATGGCAGCATCCAGAAATAGCACCACTGAAACAGAATTTTTTGTGCAGCTACTGCTTCAGAGCACTGGTGAGAACAGGGGGAGGACATCTCAGCAACAATCTACAAGGGGAAAAGGGGAAAATAAAATAAAGGCAGTTTTAGGAGGAAAGAAAACAACAGAGGGGAGGGGATGGGAAGAAAAGAAGAAAATTAGCTTTATGTGTCAACACCTAATAAAAGACCAGAAAGTTAAAGAAGATTCTATTTAGCAAAATGAAAGAATTATAAGTATCTATAAGCTGGTTTTGTTCTTTTATCAGGGATACAGACTTTGGACTTTGACATATTTATGCATAACTCCATTCTGTAATTCCCAATAACCAGGTTTGAAAGTCTCTAAATCACTTTTCAAAATGGAATTTTGCCTGGGAAAGTCACAGAAAACTTCAGAAAAAGCCCTACAAAACCAGTTCCAGTTTGATTGATTGGCATCAACTCAATCCTATTGCTGCTTCCTAAGTGAGGAGGCCAGAAGAAATGTGTTCCTCTCCATTCACTGTGTACACACAGGTGGAATAATATCATGTGACAGAGTAATTAGAAACAGTAAATTAAGATCACATCTGGATGTAGAAATAACCTAAAACTTGAACATTTCACTTTGGAACTGTCTTTTTTACTTAATGTTGTCATTTAGCCGCAACTAAGATTTCAGATCATGCCGTAGTCTGAAATCAGCAATATCACAGGCAGATCATCCTGATGACTTTAAGAGATCTCTAATTGCACTGCTGCTCTACTATCTCTCATTGTTTAGGGAAATCTGACAACCTCGCCTTCCTGACAAAAACTGTTCCAGATGATTCAGACTAGTTACTCGTGACAACCACTTTGCAAAAATCTTTTAATATGAGTCATTTTATGGTGATTCATTTACTTTTTCATCATTTTGAAACAAACTTTCCAGTGTGAAAAATTTTAAAGGCCTCTTTGAAGAGACAATTTGCAATTGCAAAGCTCTATTTTTCACTGGAGACAGAATCATTGTTTTACCAAATCAAAGCTCTTCTGAGCAAGTTTCATCTATTTCTGGTCTTGTAAACCAAGCCCAGTCTGAGCACTATGTTGAAAACAGTGACATCAGATATTCTGTACCATGGGTGGGTTACTAGGCGACGCTGCGAAGTTCTGCGATGTTATCCAGAATCCCAAGCTTTCTCAAATCTACTGTCATTGAATTATATTCACTCACCTAAAAAATATCTGGAGCAATGACATAAAAAGTTTCTTTTTGAATGAAAATATTTTCTTCAAAGGTTAATTTTGCAAGTCTTACAAAGCAACTAAGATTTTTCCTAAACTGCTCCAGAAAACCGTAATTCTGACCTTAAAAGTCCTTAAAAGAGAGCTACAGAGGGAGTGATACACGCATACTCTTACAAAAAATATATTAACATATTTAACCTGTGCAGTGGCTGTGTGGCAAAATTAACAAATTTATAACTAAGGGAAAGCCCTAAGACTGGGAATGTCACTCACATTTAAACCCCCTAAGAGCCACCGTCTATGAGTAATCAACCACATTAGCAGAATTTTGTGGAGACCAAAACCAAAGAAAGTTGCCTTTATTGCTCCTATACTGATGGCGTTTTTAGCCTCTGCTAAATACAGAGATGGTAAACAGACAGATCTGGATTGAAAGAGGAAATTAAATTACTCTACAGGCAGTTGACAGTAGGAGTATAACAGGAACACAAAAACCAAAGTCAAATTTGAAATGATGTCCTCATCAAATGCTGCTTTCCCAAAAGACAAATGATTGCACAAGAGCAGATTTTATATACTGCATATTTTGCAGTTGTTTAGACTCTTTCAGGAGCCCAGATTTCATACATCACATTTGTAGGTTAGAACCATTGTGCTCAGGGAGAAGAGCCTGAGGCTTTTGAAGACACTGAAAGAAGCTTCAGCTATACAAACATAATTTTCTCATTCTATCCCAGAGGGAAGAAAGGCAGAAGCATGACCACCCTGGTGGCCTCCACAGTCAAACATATTTCAACTTTCTTATTGTTCAGACATACTGTATTGGCTAGGTACTAAAAGTTCCAGTCAGAGACTAAAAACTGCAATGGGAATTATCTCTGTGTGCATTGATTGCTAATCTAAAAACACGTCTGTTTTCACTTTGCTTAATGATTCTAAAAGACAATTTCAAAATAATGGATTGATTAGTGTGAACTTCTATTCCTCAGAACTTTGTTCTCTGGGCATCTTCACTCACATCTGGGTTCTTGAACCACCAATCCACATTTGTTAAGACTTTTGTCAACAGCAGAGGCTCACCCAGTGTAGGCTACATGCTGAAATCAGTACATCCATCATGCAAGCTGAGGCACCCTTAAACTCCTAAACTCATGAATTTAACAGAATTTTCATTTTAGTCTTCTGAGTATTAGTAAATCAGTATCTGTTACAGCATCTGCTGACCTGCTGCACTATCCAAATTACACACAGCTACTCCTCACCTGATGGGAACATTCTTATCTCCTGCCAACACAACATTAATTCCACCTCTAGACAATTAACCCTCTGTCAGAAGCGTATTTTCCAGACTGAAATTTCTAGGGATTCAAAATATTTTATTAAAGGCTTCACAGTCTAAATGCTAACAGCACTAATTCTCTTCTCTGTTGAGTTCCCCCAGGGAGGAATAAAAGAGTCAATTTAGCTGACTAGCCTTTGTTTTCAGAAGCTGACAATATCAAAAAAGAATTGTAAGATAGAGGCTGTAATCCTACAATATTAGATTTTTTGATGTTCAGCTCTAAGTGAAATAGATGCTGAAGTTACTAGTATACATAAGAGTTGCCCCTTGAAATGAACTATGTAATTAATACAGAAATAAGAACACATTAAATTAAAAGTTAAGTAGCACCAGCATGAAGCTTGATATTAATGTTGCTTTCATTAAACATCAAGAAGAAGGGAAAAACATATAGCAAACCTTTGACTCTCTTTAACTACTATTATCCTCTAAGTGTCTCACAGTAGAGCATTTCTAACGTGTGATCTGGTACACAATGGATTAGCTATCCTTGTGTTATACGCTTTAATATATTTCTATTAACATGATTAGCATCTGATTTGCTTCACAGCACCTTTGTAAATAGCAACACCATTTGATAGATCCAAGGAAGATGTAGAAGAAATGATCTCGAACTGCATGATTTATCTTTCAGGCAAAGCCACACCCTATAGCAAATGTCTTGCAAATCCCATCTGAAGACACTCTGAAAATAGAAACATGTTTGATTACAAGGCTTTTGCAATGTAATAAGTTCCCTTGCCTAATTCATTAAAAAATATCTTATCCAACATCTTGAAATTAGCCCCTTAGAGAATTTGAACAATTCACCAAGACCCAAAATGAAAATCTACTTGGACACCAAACTTTGCATATTCAGTGTTGGAAAGAGAAATAGATTCATGGGTGAAAAATCATTTCTCATTAAAAATACCCTGAAAGAAGAATGAACCGTTACTGAACATCATTCATTATTCTCTACAAGGGGTTGGCAGCACCAGCAGTCTAACTAGATTCCCATCAGAACCTAAATTCATGGCATCTCTGCACAGAAGACTAGGGAGAAGCCAATGGGAGAGCCATCAGGATTAGCTTTTGTGTATTAAATTTCAGGACACAGTACCTAAAAATGCAAGAAACCCCCCAACTTTTAATTTCTTTAAATCTGCTCAGCATCTTAAAAAAAAATCCTTTTTTTTTTTTTTTGGTATTGGGGAACAATGTATATTTGTTATGTACCTGCCAGCTTCATATTATTTTTGATTTTATAGATTCCCATCATATATTCCCTCAATCATCTCACTTTCTAGATGGATGAATCCCAGTCAATTTGGTATCACTTCCCTGAGAAACATTTTAGTGCTTTTGATCATACTTGACCATCTGTGTTAACTTTTCCCATGCATTTCCCATGCTGGGTATATCCTCCCTGAGAGGGCAGAGCCAGAACTGCACATACAGCATGTGGGCAAACAGGTAATAAGTGATGATGAAAAAATGTCTGTATATCTGTTCTCATTCCTTTACTAATAATGCTTCAGATTCTATTTTATTGCTAAGAAACAGATTAATTCTTTAGAGATGTCCATGATGACTAAGATCTCCTCCCTGAACAATAATAGAGGATTTAGAGACCATTTTTAAAATCTGTAGCTGTTTATTTTTCCCTGGTGCATTAATTTTTGAAACACTAAATTTTATATCATTTTTCTTTCACCCAGTCAGTATTAGATTTCTGTTATTATTTCTCTCTTCCTTCCACTCCCCTATTTTTAACATCTCTATCTTATAAATCTTCTCTGTATTTCAAATTCCAAAGTAGATAACCTTATCTTTATGTTCTTATGACTTGCACCTTTATGTTTTACCAGCAATATAAAGTAAATCGTAACAGTGAAACTTGTTTGACATTATCAAGGAAAATGTTAAACCAACTCTAATAAGATATATATAAAGTCAAATTAATTTCTTATATTTCCCTATTTAAACATTCAATAACATTGTCAATGCCTTCATCCACATCCCTCTACAGCTTCTGGTGAGGGTTTTGTGTATCTCAAAGATTGATATCTATATGTGTATATATATACACACACTCACACACATATATATATATATAGTGTCTATGTCTTTACATAATGGATATTTTTAAAAGATTTTTGAAGTCTACGGCTCACTCTCAGCCATTCTCAGTAGAATTATCAACATTATTTGCAATGTGATTACAAAGTCTTAAATACTGTTTTGTGCAATGAAGATACACTATGACAATATTTGAGTGGATTTGATGAGTCACCCAGAGTTTGATTTCATGAAAGCAGGACTGCATAACAAAGTGTAAGGCGGCTCCTCGTTGGCAGTGCAGTCACACACTGCCTCCCTCGTTGAAAATTCAGTCACGTGCCATTATGCTACTTTTTATACAATGTGATATCCGCCTATTCTTAGCAAGCATTGCTTTGAACGCAAGTGGAATTAAGTATAGCATGACTACCCCTTGTGCTATTTTAAACAAATACCGAGTGAAAGTGTTTTCACAGACAATGGGCTTAGGCAGAAGGGTATTTCATTAGGATTCCTAAGTACTCCACTTAACCTGGGCTCCATAGTTACCTAACAACTGCAATAACCAGAGGTCTCCTGTTCAGCGATGCACATTTTTACCAACAAAAAAAAGGTAAGGAAAAACAATCTATTTTTCAGCTCTGGATTGCAGCTTTTTTAATGTTGGAGGTTTTGCTTCTGTGTCTTGCAAGAGAGCTGACAATACTAATGTGGTTTAAAAAAATTCTGCCAAGTTGCAAGACATTATAGCGACTAAATCCACTAAAAGACAGGATATTTTAAAGGACTGGGAATATACTGTCATCATCAATTAAAAAAATACTGTATTTCTTAAAAGCAAATACTGTCTACTTTGATGGAGTTATTCCTGGCAATAGTTTTAGGATTTTGGGGGGAAGACAAGACCATTCTTCAATCCTAACAGTAATAAAAAGTTAGCATACAACAGAATCCCTGTCTCTACAGCACTTCAGTAGAATACCCACTACCTTTATCTCTGAGGAGCTCCAATTCCCATCTGCAGGAAAAAATAGATATGGATCTGATACTTTGTGAAGGCCAGTGAAGTTGCATCTGTTTACCTAGTTATCAATTTAAAAGAAATAGTAGGGTTAGAAGGGATGCCTGGAGGTCGTGAAGTCCATCTCCTTGCCTCAAAGAAGCCAAATGCCTCTTACCCCTCTTGACAGATGGTTGTTAAAGATGTCCAGAGATGAATATGGCATTAATTCTTAAAGAAATTTATTTTAGTGCTGACATTAAAAATGGTTCTACAGGAATGTTTCTGAGTCAACAAAATATCAAAGGAAGCTGGCAGGAGTAGAGCATACAGTTTAAGATAACAATTCTCCCCGGAGGAAAGTTAGAACACCTCTGTATCCTCCAACAAAGCATAGGACAAAAATCAACAAAATTCAAGTACAAGCATAAAATAAAAGTTGCAACAAAGCCCTAAATTTGAGCCTAAAATCAAGCAATAAAAACAAATACATATACAGGCTGTTTATTAAAGAAAGTCCAGAATAAAACTTGATAAATAAATAAAATATGTCAAGGAGGAACAGAATCACTGTAGTTTGCAACTCCAGTCATTGGTAACAAAATCGACTTTTATATGCAGTATATATTACTCATTTATCAGAATGATGACAATGACTGTTACGATCATCTTTAAGGACAAAAATGTTACAATAATGGAAGACTTCAACAGCACTCACATACCCTGGGTACGTGTCAGTGTAGGTGATACTGAGACAAAGTCTTTGCAAAACATAAACATTTGTTTTTTGGAAAAACTTGTTAGGTACCAACAGAAAAATACTAACTCTTGACTTTGCACGAAAGGTATCTGTTACCTAATTCAGGTAATATTTGCTTTCAAAGGCAAGTGTTTCTGCACACAACCAAATGATAAAATAGTGAGGAAAGGAAAGCATCGGTACAGGAACAAACCTGTCATAATAAAAATGAGTGAACACAGTTCTCACACAGGTAAGTCACAGCACTGAAACTTGTTAGAATTATCTGTAGGGCAAGGACAAGGCAGTTTATCAGCTGTGCTTAAATTTTCTAAAGGCTTACAGGAAGATTTCTTAATCAAAAGTTCATAAAATGCCATGGGAATGTCTTCCTATAACAGATTAAAAGGATAGGAAAGTAAAGTAAGAATAAATAATAGGAACTTCAAATGAAGCATCTGGCCTGAGGCCTATGCTATTTCGTATGTTTGCAAATGATCTGGAAAAGGGGTGGTGGGTGGCAACATTTGCTACTGGTGACAAATTATTCAAGGCAGTGAAAAGCCAAGCAAACTGCAAAGACTTGCATAGGAATTTCATGATTCAGAAAGATTAGGTAATAAACGTACAGAAAAAAACTCAGTATAAATAAATGTAGAATAGCACACATGGAAAAGTAACTTTAACTGTAGATATTCAATGACTGAGCCTAAAGTAGCTATTATCTTCCAGGAAAGCTATCTCAGAGTTACAACAGATAGCACCATGAAAACATCATCTTGATACTCAGAATCACTTAAGAAGGCAAATAAAACATTAGTAATTTTTAGAAAGGAAGAGAAAATGAGAGATAAAACATGATTATGCCAGTTTATAGCTCCAAAGTGAGACTGCTGCTGCATGAAATCAAATTTCCCTATCGTGGAAAACACTGAAGACCAAAGAAGGTACAGAGAACTGCAGCAAGAGTGACCCAAACTCTTCAGCACTCAGAGACAACAACAGAGGAAATTCTGACATTTCAGGATCCCCATAAAGTGGAATTCTTAGGGTAGAGCAAAAACTCATTTTTGAAATGTCATCATATGTTGATTCTGAAACACAGTATGCTTCTGGGGACTTTGACAGCTGTTTCTGGAATCACAGCTAAACTGCTGAAGTTTCAAGGCTCAGTCACTGAGGGCAGCCCTGTTACTCGGGGGATCTCAGCCCCTGAGAGCAATGATTGCTGCAGTCCCTTGTTCATGGCCTGCACAGCATCCCCACCCCTGGCTACCCTGGATGGATGTGATCTCTTCTGCTGCAGAAGTCTAAGCTTTGTTGCTGTCAATGGGAAAAATTTCAAAGTCCTCAGGTTAGCCTTTTGTACGGGTACAAATTCAGACAAGTAGACTTATACATTTCTTGAAGGAAAAGATGAAGGGAATTGCAGAAGATTCCGGGAAAACATGCAAAGTAAACGTGCCAGGATTATAGGAAACATGTGATGACTCAAGATATACTTGTGTATGACTCATGTATGTGTGTAACTAAAAGCATTACAACCATAATGAGTAATTTAAAATGCACCATCAGCGCTGATTTCTTGATCAACAAGGATGGATGTAGATGGGTGGCCATGGGGGCTGACAGATTTCACTGAGCTCTTGACATGTCTCTTGCCTATCTGCAATTGCTGTGTTTGAGTGAACTTTCTGCTGTGCCAGCAGTAACCCAGGCATATAATTACAACATCTTTGGAAAAGCTCATCTGAGAAACAAATAAGCTTGCTTAAAAAAAAAAAAAAATCTTCATATTGCCCTGACTCATAAATCTATGATGCACTTAATTAAATTCAATAGGCAATTTTAGGGAGAGATAAACAAATTAAAGAACCTCTACTAAATAACAGAAAATTCCAAATAAACATAACTCATTTTGCATTTTAATTCCAGAGTTGTTTGTCCTTGTCAGAGCTAATGCCTGCCTTTTACATACTTTTTCTTCTTGAGAATAGTTCTCACATAATGATATTAAAGAAACCTACCAAAAATGCTTTTTTAAAAAATCAGATAACCCACTCCATCCTCCATGGACACATAGGAGAAGGCTAAAAAAGACAAAGGAATTTTTTTATTATGCCAAGGAGCTCTTCTTTAAAGATTCTTCTGCTCCTAACTCCTCTGGAGAGCAGCAATTAGCATGCTGTTTGTCCAGATTCATCAACATTGGCACATATAAAGCTGCAGATATGCCACACGTGTTTAGATTTATTATGGTACCTCCAGCCTGACAGATTTATACATTATCTTTTTCTTGTAAACGGTAGAACTGCTGTATGAAATAAAGAAAATAATTTGTAAGCAGCAGTCATCAGCTATGTGTAAGAATGTGTAAGACACCTGAGTCTATCCAGATTCAAGTGTTATTCTCCATCAACTTGGAATCCCCATTTCCTCCCCTCAGCCTCTCTCTCACCACCTCTAGAGAAGACCACCCCTTGATGGCATGTCTCACCATGTGTGTTCCTCAGCTTTAGAATCCTGTTTAATGTATGATCAAGGAACAGAGAGCAGTTCAGGCACAAGTTGTGAATTCTGCCCAGGAGAGATCTTTTCCATCTAGGTGTCATGGAAAGTTTTCTCTGGGCAGACTGAACCATCCCTCAAGTCTCTCAAGCCTGAGAATCAGCAGACAGTTCCTACCTCCCCTTTTCTCCTGCCCACGTTCTTCTTCACAGATTGTTCTTGCAAGCACCAAAAAGCCAAGTTCTGTCACTCCTGTCCCTATCCCACTGCTCAGCACAGCAGACAAATGTGTTCTGTGGGCAGGGGGGGATTTCTGTCAGAAGGGCTACCCCAGGCCATGCCCGTTCACTGCGGCTGCTGGGGGAGGCCAGGAGTGGGCAGAGAGAGAGAGCAACAAATGACAGAGAGCACTTGTTTTCAACAACTGAAAAAGTAAAGGCAAAAAAAGCATCTAGGGGAGTTGACAGGTGGTAAATCATGAAATGTTTCATATGGAATTTTCAAAATATATAGGAAAGCACCATGTGGTGCTCCCACACACAGTTTTTTTTTTAATATATATGTGTCTATCGATGAAACACAGAGCAGAGAAGGTGTGCTCATTGCAGAAATGTTATGTGAATGCTTCTTAGCTCCTTGTCACTGGGCTTCTTTCACTCCACCTACCCAGCCTGGAATAGCATCCCAGTTTTTCTAAGTCTAGCATTTTCTTTATTCTTCTCCTCCCTTTATTCAGCTCATAGTCAACCACTCTTAATTTCACAGCTCTTTGTTCTGCTCCTTTTCAGGGGCTCTGTCTCCTCTACAGCCCTGGCATAGTTTAAGACCCAATTAAACCCTGTACTAAGTCATTACTTTGCACCCTCTTTCATGCCTTTTTTTCATAACTTCCTAGTTTGACTTAATTCTGCACAGATTAAGACTTCCTTGATGACTGTGATGTGAGGTAGTTGAAAAGAGAAAATGTATGGATATTTATAAATAATAATTTTGTTGATTGAGGATGGGGCCTGCAATGTTTAAGAGGAAAGTCTATTTCTTGTTTAAATTCTGCATTTTCCAAGGTCTGTAAAACTTTTAAATGTGAATTTATATTTTCAATCAATTAGATCATTTCAAAGAGTCTGAATGTAAAGCTGCAGCCTCCCAACATGCATGACGAACAGGAAGTTTTTAAGACTAGGCTGTGCTATTCAGTATACAAGATGTTGCACTGTCAACTGACTGGAACTCTTGAATTATCATTTGAGCTACTGAAATTGCTCCTTGCCAAGGATACTGTGGTCATATTTCAGATACTTTCAGTGAACCGGTGTTTCTCACACTTGGATTTCAGCACAGTGGTTTTTTAACATAATAGTAGCTCAGGCTCTGCTGTTGCAAGGATCTTGGTGACTGTGAGATGCGAAGCTAAATGTCAGACATATAATATTTATTAGAAGCAGCAAAAGAAAAGGTTGAAGTCATCCTATGTAAAATTCTGAACTGAATGGAAAGCACCATAGTCCCAGTGGCAGATGCATCAACAGTTACCTACTGTAAAATTATAAATAAAATTCTTTAAAATACAAGAAAGCCTCTATTTTCTCCAGCCAGAACCTGAGGCTATGAAGGAGTTAAATTCCAAAGGTCCAAAGAAAATTAATAACTTCAGGCTGTTATTTGAGGATCCAGGCAAACAACAGAGTGAAGTACAGCAAAACATCTGTAAGAGCAGCATTGAGATGCTTCCTGCTACCCAAACCAGGAATATCAGATCTACATCCTCTTTCATTGCATTCTGCACTAAAGAAAAAAACAGTAAGCAGTTCTCTAAGCACCTTCTCTAAGCATCCTGCGCTGTGTCAACCCATGCCAAGCTCCACATTCCTCTTTACTTTAGTTCTGCCCCTTTGCTCTAAGCTCAAAGGACTGTGGTAGGGGTGATTATCCTTGATGACAAGAGACACAGTGATTCTGTGATTTCACCAGAGAAAATGCTAAACAACACTGGAGAAGAAAAAAAAAGCCACCTAAAAATTTTTAGCTTGAAATAAACTACAAGACAATCAATCCTAATAGAACCAACCTATACTTTAGCCTTAGCAATGCTGGTGCTAGAGACAAGCACACATATCCCTTGTTAATGGCAACAGAAGACTTCCTGCTGTGTGAGCAGGGTGCTGGTGGTGGCAGGATGGGATGTAGAGCTGGAGTACTGCCCCTTGTACCTCATCTCTCTACCTGGCCAATATAAAGAACATAGTTAGAAGACAAGGAGCATCCCATAACATGGGATGCCAGAGCCAGCACACAAGAAGCCACAAAGAACTGCACTTACAAGTGAATAACTTTAAACGGCTCATCCACTTCTCCATCAGGAAAGAGCATCTCCTTGTTTGTATTCTTTTGAGGAAGGCTAATAAACAGGCTGAGTCATCACCAGTTTTCACATGGTCTGGTCTCACTGTTTCAATACTCCAATTTAGACAATATCCACTTGGAGGAGTTCTTTGCTCAGCAGCAGGAAAGAAAATAACTTGACTCCTTAATGAAAACCTCAAAAATATCCCTACTACTAAAGGGTAATGAGACATGGCCCTGATTGATTGCCTAATAACCTTTGTCTTGATACTAATGAATGTAATAAATTGTGGGATTTATGGGCAGCCCCTGCTCAGAGACCATCTTTTAAAGCACCTACTTGGAGAATGCTAAGTTGTGACATGACTTCCAGCCTCGGTTTCACCAGGGAAAAAAAGGCCTGTGTAATGTGTAGATTTGAACTGACAATCAGCTGAGTTGTTAAAGTGAAACAGTCTAGGAGAATAAATAAATATTAAGTAAAATATGAATATTATTGAAAAAAATCCCCCAAAATTATAAGTTCAGGCATGATTTGGGGGTCACAAGGGCCAACCTGAATATGATTTTGTCATTATGGTATTTATTAAAATATTTAATAATTAATTAATATCTTGAAATCAAGTCCCAATCAGAAAATCTCTATAGCAGGTTAGATTGTAAAATTTGCCAAAAAAACTTCAAAGCAACTAGGGATATTAAATCCCAGCTCCAAAAGTTACAATTTCATATATCCATATTTCAAAGATATTTACATATCTACCTCTCATACAAATCAATGTTCTGACTATAAGACCTTGACATCTAAATTGTTTTCAATAACCCTCAGACTTCCCAGGATTTGGAAAGTCCAAATCCTTTCCAGGATTTGGAAATTTTCCAAATTAGTCTCAGGCTCACTAATTTTTGTTTTGCCATTTAAACTCTTACCCCTTATACTTCTGTTTTAAAAGAGGAAAATTAATAAGAGATGGGGATAAAGGCAGGGTAAGACAGACTGGAGATTTGGATTGCCAGCTCTCATATTTGAGGGCAGAAAATGCCTTGTGATTTTTGGTGTTACTTGGCATCTCCAGGTCTGTTTTGTCCCTCCACATCTTTTGGGCACGAACCTGTGGCCAGTTTCAAAGGGGTTTTTGTAGCTAGAGGAGTGCTGCTGGATCCAGGCTTTTCTCCAGGGCAGGTAGTACAGGCAAATCTCAGCGTCAAACTGCAGCTGATCATCACACATGTGCCAGGAACTGTACAAAGAGTTCTGGCCCTTTCCCCTCCAGCTCAAGGACGCTGGCCATGCCAGAGGAGCACCTGGCAGCTCCCCCAGGCAATGGGCTCTGCTCCAGCCTCATTAAGAAAACCAGTGGGTAGGATGAATCGGGCAGGATAGAGCTGGGTCTAAAATGCTTGGGGGTAGACTGACGGTGGCAGAGCATCTCTCCATGAGACAGAGCACAGCCCACAGCTCTGGACATGACACACCAAGGGTAAGCATTAGCCCGTGATTGCCGTGAATAGATCCTCTGCATTTGGGGAACAGTTTTAACATTAGCTACTTCCAAAAGAAAATGTGTACCACTCAGGATGGTCATTGCAAAATCATTGCAAATTTTTTCCTCGCTCTTTATAAACCTAAGTCCTGAGGGCTCTCAGTAAACTGAAACATCTCATAAGAAGGGAAGAACAGCAACATCAATAAAGCCTATTTACAACAGCACTTATGAATCATCAGTGCTTCATGCTCATTTTGATAGTACAAATATTAACAAGCCTTTTACTTCTCTTTATGCTAGCATTGCTTGCTACCCAAAATCAATTTCAGTACAAATAACAGCATAAAAGAAAAAGTTCCAAAACTGTCACCACTTAAAGATTCCAATGCTGGCTTCAGAAAGATTCAGAAAGATTCAATATAAATTGGTAGTAACTTTTTAAAGTAATATTTGTAATCATATGGCAATTTGATGCCCATGATTACAAATATTCATAGAAAGAGCTTTATTTTCCCAAAGAAAATTTACTCTCTTGTAGAAATTACTGACCTGTACTATAGACCATCTAGTTTTTATTCTTTGAGACAGAACATTTAACTCTCACCAGGCAATGGTCTCTGCATGACTACTCTGCATTCCCTGTGTTAGGAAGAGCAGCGTTTCATATACTTTGTGTGGTGTTAACAATGTCTGCAGTCTCCAGACTGCAGGGAAAGCTGCAATTGCTTTGTTGTGATGATTTGTGAGCATTGTGCAGCCACACAGCCCCATCACAAAGCAGCTCTCAGTGTGCACTGAGTGTTCCAGTCGAAACACCTATGCTTGCACCCTGGTTTTCCCGATCCCTAAAGAACTTAACCTACAACTGATCCTCAGCTCAGATGCTGCCAATGCAGATGCACCTCCAGGACAGGGCTCACAGGTGAGGCTGACACTGGCAGAATCAGACCCCAATGTGAGTGGGTGTCAGCAGAGTTACAAGGGAGACCTTGCTGAGGAAGGCATAGCTCATTTATCACTTCTTTTAGCAAGCTGTCCCCAAAGGTTTAATTTTTTTCTGACTTCCTTTTTCTTTTGAAACCTTGAATAGCAAATAATCTGCAAGCCCTGCAAGGTATGAAAATATTTCATACATACAAGAAGGAATCTCAGATACTAGTCAAAGTGAAAAATATTATTAACATTTGTTTTTAAAATCCCACATTAACAACTATTTCCAGAAAAAAGAAACCTCAGGGTTTTGATGAGTTTATTTTCGGGAGGCATACATAAAGTACAAATTAAACCAACATAGACCTAACAAAGAATTTTTACTTGTAAAAATAGAGCTAAGGTTCAATTGTCAAGACACAGACACTGCCCTCTTAACACTGTATCATTCCAAAATAAAAACTATATTGTAATTTTTCTTACTATACAGAGGAGGAAGAAATAAGAAATCAATTTTGCATTTTATGGCACCTAAACACATTTTCCTCCTTCTAAGCACAGAGCATAAACATAAATGTAGCACACACTTTGATTTCAATTATAGTGTGGCTCTGTCAAAAAACAGTGCTTTAAAATAGTGACAGTAACTACCAGAATGTGCTTTAAATCACCACAGAATCCTATCATAAATACTATCTGCTTCATCTTCATTCACCTTGTTTGTTAAGTTTGACCACTATACTTAAACCGTATTCCACAATGTCACTTTCTAAGCTGTGGGCTTTGTCTTTCATTATTCTTCAAAAATTCATTGACCAGGAAATAAAATTTATAATAGAAAACATAAAGAGGTATCATATTAACTAATTAGATATTAAATCAACTGTTAGAAAGGGCACAGTAAATTAATTTTTATGTTGTTGCTAAATATCAGACAAACAGAGCCACTTACAGACTGCTGCCCAGCAGTAACCTTTCAATATCACAGAAACAACAGAGAGAAAACATGCAATCATCTTTTGCACTGGAAATTCTTCAACAAGCTGTAATTTTGATGGGGAAAATTACACATTTTTGGAAGCCAGGAAGAAAACAGAAGAAAACCTATTACATAGATACCATGATAGCTACTCTCCAGTCATTTGGTAAACACAAGAACCCTTGTCATCTTTTTCCTTTTCATTTTACTGATCTTAGAGTATGCAATAAAAGAAACACCTGTGAAAACAAATGCAAGTGTGATTGCACATTCAAACAAAGTTATGTTTTGCCATCCAGCAAAATCGCAGAGGAAAATTTACAGCAGTAAGTCAGGCAGTGACAGCTGCTGCTGTTGGATAGGCAGAGCCCCTATTTCTGTAACACAGCAGAGACAGATACACCTCTGAGACTAGAGCTGACCACATCCTAAAAATTTACCATGTAATTTGGTAAATTTCACCTTCTTGACTTCACATCCCTAGAAAAGGTGCCCTGAATCCCCCTTCACACATTTCTCTGTACAAATTTACTAGTGCACTCTCCATGCTCTTCAAATCACATCTTGGGGATGATTTGGTGATGATGGTGAGAGAATGGCTTTATAAGACATCTCACCCTTTGCATAGAGATGGGAACATGGGTACGATGATCTACTGATGTCTCAGTCCACAGGCCTTGATATATCAAGAAAGAAAGCTGGGGAAAGAAAACTTTGTATCTTTACCTTCATATGGCACACCTCATCTGAGGAGCTGAAAGCACTGAATCATACTAGCAAAATCTTATCCTGTACAGAAATGCAGAAACTAATCAAAGAAGAAAAGTAATTTTGCAAAGCTCATATCCAGTTCTATCATGTCTCCCTAGATAAAATGGCAGTAACTGTGCGAAGACTGAGTTTAGGTCCTAAGCTCTTTTTAGAGCAAGTAATGACAACTGGCAGAACTTGATGTGTTTCAACAGGAAGACAAAGAAAATAGCTGAACAGCATTTAAATGTTCTTTAACCAAATCTGTACTTATACATTGTCTGTTCCTTCCTCCTTTTTTAATTTTTACATCTATAAAGCAAATTTTTCCAAGTCTCATTTTGCTTTGCATTATTTGAATTTAATTGTAAGTGCTGAGAAACCTTACGGTCTCAGCTCATTAGGGAAATGCATCAAAAGAGTTAAGTAGACAACTGACATTTTATAATTTTTTACCTTTAAGCTTATTTTAACGAGAACTGATCCACTTTTTAGTAAATTCATAAATAACTTTCCTCATAATGAATTGTCTCCATAAATTTTTAAGATGGATTTAAATTTGCCAGGAGAAGGATGGTTTCCTTCATAATTAACTAAAGTATCAAAAGGGATCATTTATAATATCTGTGGTCAGTCAGAATTGTAACATGGCAGCACACTAAGGCATGATTAACAAGTACATGATGGAATCAAAACTGATAGAAAAGTC
The DNA here is from genome assembly GCA_016584745.2 of Phylloscopus trochilus trochilus. NCBI lineage: Eukaryota > Metazoa > Chordata > Aves > Passeriformes > Phylloscopidae > Phylloscopus > Phylloscopus trochilus. The sequence goes on along the minus strand of WQNJ02000046.1, from coordinate 132,695 downwards.
ATAAATCTTTAGCTGACATCCTGAAATTCGCATTTGAAATGGGCAGTTTTTATCAAAATGTGGTTTGTGGACAAGCTACAAACTCTAAGTTAATGTCAAATCTGGAACATGTAACCAGCCTTTCCTCTCTTCAGAGAGTGGCTGAGGCTCTCAGAGTATTCTTATTAGTCAATATTACTATTAATAAAAAAGTGTGACAGTTTGTGTCTTTCTGGCATAAAGGTTTTCTCCACGACCACATGGTTCTAGGCCTAACTTACGGCTCTAGAGAGAGACATGACAGAGTTGCTCCGAGTTTTGCACACCACATGGAAAGAGCAAAAAATAACCAGTGAGCACACCAAGTGACTGGGAACAGTGCCAGTATTTAGAGAAAGTATTCCCTCAAGTTTGGGGCATGCAGCAGATGAAGGAGAAAGGGGTTTTGGGTCAAGGCCCACTGTACTATACAGTAGCAAGGGCTCATTTTGGCTCTCCTTGCCTTTGAGGTAAATCTTAATGATCAGATGCCACTTTGTGTTTAAAAAGCGATTGTTCAAACTTGATTTCTACACAGAGATAGCTTACACAACCACATTGTCAGTGTCAGGAGACTACTCTTAATATTATAGCAAGGATTTATTCCTAATGAGAGCAACCTGTGTGCATGGCAACATGCCGTACTTATGAAGCTCTTTTACAAGTATCCTCAATGGTTCCAAGCTGGGAACACTCTAATAGAAATGTATTCTACAATCTACATGCTAAATCATTCTTCTGAAGGTCATGTTTTTCCACCTCATTGTGTTTGAGTCAGCTCCTGGTAGACAGCCATATTTCCTGAAATGCAATGCCATAGAGAGCAAAATAAGGGGAACATTTTGGCCTATGTGCAGAATACTTTTGCTTTCAGGGATTTAAATGCTCTAATAGCTACTTGGAGTCTTGCATAGGGCAAGAAATAATGAGGTTTGTAAAGAACAGTCAAATAAAGAAAAATAAAACCAGCTATATTTGTTGCATTACTCTCCAGTAGAAGACTCTTTTTTTACCTAGAATTTTTGGTAATGTGACTACTACTTCAAGAAACGCAACATTTTGAAGAGGTGAATCTGTTTCTTTCATTTCATCTGTATGAGCCTGCTGAGACACAAAGAAGAAAGAATTTTAAGTTCTCGCACTCAATACTTATTTCAGGACACAATGCTTGAATATTCTGTACTTCAAAATCAAATATATGTTGTCAAGTTTCCGGGGCACCTTCACTGAAGACTATGGCGATGAGTAGTTGTAAAAGCAGTCCTTTATTGCATAGCTCAATCAGTCCCATGAAGGCAAAGCCATTAGAGCCCTCAGCAGTACACAGAAGCCTTGTAACATAAAGCCTCTAGGTCCCAAGCAGAAGCAGCAGCCACAGCAGCAGCGACAGCAGCCATAGTCTGCATCCCGTGAGCGTCTTATCAGTAGCAGTCCATGCAGTAGTAAATTCTATAACCTTTTTCTTTAAAAGCAACAAAAAGACCTGCAATCATGAGCACCACAGGCAAACTACATTTTGAGTAAAGACTACAGCCTGTTATTGCTACTAAATGTCCTACCTTTTCAGTTCAAGAATTGTCATAAGCATTTTAGAGGAAAGTGTCTCCTGAACTCTATAAACAAATGACAAAATTTTGCACTTATCTCCAAAGTAATTTTACAGTTCTGTTGCTAAGCTCTTTAATTGTAATTGATTATGTCCAATTTTCCCTGAGAATTTAATCCTATGATTCAGCTCAGTTACTCTATTTTGACTGACCCTGTCTACATGAGATGCAACACTTATTGTTGAAATTGAACAAAATTGGTTCCCTCTTTTGAATGCTTTGAAAGATTAAGCTTGAAATTATGGATTGAATACCAACCAGAGTAATACCAAGGTCATGCAAGTTAAATCAGTTGCATCTGAGCACTCAGGATGAAATCGCACTTTAAAGGCTTTTACAGTGTTTTCCTTCATGCGTGAGGCACTTGACTTTTCTGAAGAAGAGGGGAACAGCACAGGAGTAGCAACACAAGCTGCATGAAGCAGCAACTCAGTATAAGGCAACTCAGTAACTACAAACTGCCAAACACTCATGCCATAGGTTAAAAACTAGTTAAAGAAAGGTGACCCTTATTATGACCAAACTCCTAGCTCTGATTTAAATTAAAAAAAAAAAAATAAAAATTATCAGTTAGTAACAGCCTAGGAGCAAAACCTGCATTCCTGAGGCACACTTTCATATGCAGGTAACAGAGTTACAGTAGAGCACAGGGAAATGAAGGCATTTGGGGGATTAACAGAGAGGAAAGCACAACCTTCACTTCAACACAGACCTACTCAAATAGCCTGTAAATTAACTAGTTGTGCACCAGAGAAGCAACCTGGTCACTGCAGCACAGACCTGAGGGGAGGCTGCTGCTTCATTCTGCCTTTTCAAGCACTAAAGTCAAAAGGATTCAGGACAGGATGAGGACAGACAGTGTACAAAGCTCTTACACCACTACACAGCTTTTCTTGGATTTGGTCCTCCTGACCGTCAAGCTTTTTCCTACAACTGGCATTGTATTGATCTGTTTCTTTGCATGTTGAGTAAATCAAGGTTAAGACCACCTGTGAATCCCTAACCAGTGCAGTGCACATCTTAAATCCTGTCCCTGTTTGTCCAAGTAACCCACATGTCTTTCAAGCCTCACTGACAAAAGCACAGACATACAAAATAAAGAATTCTCCAGTTCTCCAATTCTCCACCTTTTTCATTCACCTTCCCTGAACATTAAATCCTCACCACCTGCCTTCTTTGCAGGTTTCCTGCAGGCTGCTGTTGTGCTTTATTTTGGGGAATTTCTTGAGCAGAATCCTTGAGCCATGGGCCCCGGAGGTTTCCTGGTTGCCATGACAGCAAGTTCAGAAGCCACATCCTTAGTCAGGGGAGCATATGCTGTCTTTGGAAGCAAATCTAACCCAGCTGCAACTTCTCTTTTCTTTCCCCACAAAACGAATTAGTTTCTAGTCCTACAGTGGGGTGAGGCTCCAAGGAAGGCAGGGCCACCCCTCCCAAGCAGCTCTTGGTGGCTCCGTGTCGAGCTTTCCCTCTGTCTTCAGTAAGGTTCAGATGAATCACACTGGGTCACTCTCCAAACTAACAAATTTGAAATGCTAAACACTGGGACAGTACAACACAGCACAACACAGAGATGTGCTTTTATAGCAAATAAAGCTTCTGCATTGTCAGGATCAATAAAATCAATACCAAAACATGTAAGTTATTTGTGCATCTCACTACTCTCAGGATTTATATTTTATGTGTTTTATGCAGTTCAAGAATTTCTTACTAGGTTTGTTTTTGCTTCTGACACTTTCTTCTTTCTCCCATCAAAACTGTAATGTAAAGCTCTTTGGCTACTAACCCTGCCAAAGAACATAAAGCTGGAAAACTCCTTGCTCTGAAATCAATAAGGAATCATAATCCTTTTAAAAGCAATACAAATAGAGGGCAGCACTCTTAAATTCTTCAGGTTTCTGCAGTTATATAATCAAAGTCTTCTTACATTTAATTTCCACTACGGAATTTCTTGTATCACAGCTCTGTCAGTGTACATTCTGTCACTGGCAAACATAATTTCATTTTTGTAAATAAATTCTGTCTCAGTCCTTACAATTCTTTGACTGAAGCAATCCTATTTGGAAAATACAGCATGGCATATATTTTCAAAACGCAAAGACTACCAATATCTGCAGATGGCAAGGCAATAAATGCCTGGATTTGCATATCACACAGCTGATATCTTAATATAAAGGGCTGAAATTCCCAGCTGATGGACACTGTCACTGGCAATTACATGGGGTTTGCCACCAAAGTTCCTGAGTTGATCACTATTTTCATATATCTGTCCTCACAGTTAGCAATAAACTCTGGAGTCCTAGGGCCCCTCTTTACATCTGTGCAACCACATTGACTTAACTGATCACCAACAAAAGAATTCAGCACAAAGTTTAGCACTACGAAGTTCTAGTGGACTAGAAAATCTTAAAGGAAAACGTTCAAATTTATTCTCAGTTGTAAATAATTTTTTGCTAAGTTCCTTAAAATTTAGATTTATCATGTCTTGGTATTGCTAAATCTGCACCGAACTCTTAGATGAAAGAATTTCTCTTGGAAATAAGAAGCAAATATCAATCTATATTGATATTTGAGAAAATCAAGAACAAAAATTTCTACTCCACATTACCCACATTTTACTTTTTAATTCCTAAATAATATTGAATGCTTTTCCTTTTAATTCAACTCAAAAATGTGTTTTCATTATTTTGATGAATTGATGGCCTCTACAACACAAGTTACCATCAGCCAAGTGACTTAAAACAGAAATCCAGTTTTGCTACTTGTCATTAGCTAAGAATATGAGTATATACTAAAATGCTTGGATGAATAAAATACATTCTTAAATTCTCTGCTAGCTCAAAGCTTTTAAAGTAAAATCCTAACTGAAAAAACAGAGATAACCTTTTTTTTCTTGTCAGTACTAGACAGTTGGACTACAGACATTGCTTCCTTGATACCTGGCATTTTAAAGAACACACAGAGAATAATTTACTATCATCTACCACAAAAATAGCGGTAACTGTTTTTGCATTTCAACACAAATATTCCAACTTGAAATAAAACATTTAAAGCATTTTTAAATTATTTTTTTAACTAAGCAGGGGTTGCAAGGGTCACCCTGAGTGGCCAGCCAAATATTGCATTGACATTCAGGGCATTTAACACTGATGGCATCAGACACAAACAGAACCCACCAACCAGAGTGGGCTGAGCTCGTGCTGAATACTGGCGAAATTGTAATTGGGAGTATAGATTTTCAGCAATACACACTCTCACTTTGAGAAGCCGACTGCATGCTCCATCACACTGACCTTTAGGAAAGGAAAGGCTTGGAAGGCTTATGGGAATAGTCCTATGTCTGGTATTTAACTCCTCTAAACACATTCTTCTTAAGACATAATGACTTTAGAAAAATTCCTGGTGAGACTCCCTGGTTTATAGTATATTCCTTGCTTTCATCTGTTATCATTCAGTGCTCTACTCATCTGATACTGTTGTTTTGCTTTTTCTGCTGCCTTCTCTGATTTTTTGCACTTTTTAAATGGTTGTCAGTAGCATAACCTTGAAGAGTCTCTTCATGTTTAAGTTAATTAAAAATATTTTTCACACCCAGTAAGCAAGATGTGACTCCATACTATGAGTGCTTAATGGAAGAAATATGCTTTACATGCTTCATTAAGTTATTTGCGAAATTGCATTAGCGCCATTCCATTAGTGGACCTCTTTCAGCTATGTCTGTTGGCCTGCTTTTGACAGACAAATTACCAGTTTCAAAAGTCTATTTTGTGTTAGTAATGATCTTCTAATATGTTGAAAAATATCCATCTTAATAGTAATGGCAAAAGAAAATATCATGTATTTTTCAATATAATAGGAACAAAATTATCTGCTGTGGGGCAAAATAATTATCAGATTTTTTAAAACAAGCGAATACAGGTTATTTTGGGTACTTCATTAAAATTACAACCTTACACAATACAGGAACATTAACCTTGAAATAAGATGTAATAATGAAGTCAATATTGATTAGAAGAAGTGAAAGGAAAGTGTTTACTGTGTCAAAATCTTTTAAGACACCTACAGAATTTTAAAACAATAAAAATGATGTTACATTGATTATGCACTAAATTGTGAGGACATTTTGACACCTTTTTAATCTGAGCAGTAAAAATTTCTTCAGAAGTCAAAATATTACTGACCCTGGATGTGGGCATCAGTTAGAAGCTGAGATTTAACGTGAGGGATTATTTTTTACTTTTTTCCACTGTTTCATATAATGAGATCCTATTTTAAATCATACCAAGCTAAGTGTCTAAGTCACTTAGACACTTTTTGCTATTTTTCAACTTCCAAGATTAATGATAATGCACTCCTTGTTTTCAATTAGCCGTTCCCTTAAGATCAAGGTCTCATTATGTTAAGCACCATAACACAAGAAGTTACAGCCTCTGGCCTGGAGAACTTACAATCAAAGAATTTGGACTGTACTCATCTATGCTGTGCTCATCTGCTGTGCTGGTGCAGAAGTAACGATGCATAATACATACTTCATAATTGTTATTCAACAGGCCACATGTGGCCACAACCTGCCAGTGTGGATATGGAAAAGAAGATGAGGACAGCTGGAAAACTCATTTAATATTCCTTTTGATAGCTCTTTATCAACAGATGATTGGGTGATGATGATTCCAATATAGTAACAGATATCTACATTAATCATTGCTCTGTCTAACATACTGACTATTCCTGTCTTTCCTCTTGTCTGGTTGCTGACCTCGTGCCAGGATTTAATTCAGTTATATTACATGTGCTAAAACAGCGCGTAGATAGTATCTGCCTCGCTACACTAACAAAAATAACCAGAAGGGGAAGAAAAGCACCTAAATTAATATTTATTAGAGTCATTCATAACTGTATAATAAATCTGTATGCCAAAACCCAAGTTCAGAAGCAGAAGTATGTTATGCCCATTTCCAGAGGGTCTTATGATATTCAAGGAATGTATACTGAGTGGAAAACATACTACCAGGAAAAATATCAATGGCTTCTAACCATGCTGGTTTTACTCTAAAATGAAAGACTTGGCAGGATTCTGTCAACGACAAAACTACAACAAGCTGGATGGCTGGTTTAGAGCACTAAATAGCAAAGTAGGACAATTAGGCACATCACAATTTAAATTGAATAGCAAATAGGTTAGGCTTGTTTCACAGCTTCTCTGGACGCTGAAGTAGTGGCCTTCAATGTCTAGAAGTACATGAAGCTGAGAAGCCTTTTAAGTTGATCAACTCATAACTCTGACTGTTTGCTTACTAAATCGTGTTGTCCATCACAGAAAAAACACAATATGTCTCACATCGAGGAAGGAATATAAATAGTCTTGTTAAGCTGAGCCTCTATATTTAAAATAATCTCATTCATTTTATCTCCCCGTATGACAACTATGACATCTGTACTTGGTATCACAGGGTTTCAAGACTCTGAACCAAATCAGGCTGATCTACAATTTTGCATCCCCACTATAAGATCTTTCCGCTTTTGATGGTCTTAATTTGAGATATGTGGTACATATATTCATTATAAAAGCCAAGCAGTTTTTATGTGTCCCTGTAATATGAAACCTCCCAGTGCTCAACAATTCTTGCCATTATCTGATACCTCCTGTTCTTCAGCTTTTGCTTCAAGTGCTGGACCCCAAGTACTGTGAGAGAAGCCCCATATTATAAAGGCATGAGTTCAGAATTACTGCCATTCCCTAGTTTTACTCCTTGAACACTTTGTAACCTTTCAGTAACTGACAATCTGGACTTATTGTCACTTTCTTTTTCATAAAATTAAAGACTGACACATCGAACAGCACATATAAAATGCCTCACTTACTTAGAGGTGTGAACCACATTCATGATATATTCATGCAGCTTGGGCAGCTTTAAAGGGCTTCAGGTAAGGGCAGTGCCACTGAGAATTTCCTCATGTCAAGCCATATGTCAGGTTCATTAGTTCATGTTTGCTTCTGCCATTTACGAGCACAACTGTAAATTGCACTCTTTCTGCCCTCTCAGATTTTAGAGAATATTGACTCAGGAAAATGTCTGGCCCAGTAACAGCTCACGAAAGTCAAAGCTACAAAACTCATAAACACCTGGGACAAATGAAACACAGGGAAAGAAAAGTGCCATTCAGGGAAGGCTGGAAATGACTATTAATAGCCACAGACTCATGGCACTAGAAGAGCAGCACACATGGGTAGACAACAGTGCCCTACATTCACAAAAAGGTTACAGAAAGCACCAGCAGGCAATGAATCACACTCACAAATACACACTCACAGAAGAGCTGCTTCACAAATAAATGTGTTTGGGGGTTTGCCTTTTTTTTTTTTTTTTTTTTTTTTTTTTTTTTTTTTTTTTTTTTTACTTTGTGATAAAAATGCTGCTATTGTCTTCAATTATTGAGCCCCAGAGTACTATAAAACTCAATATTCAAATAAGATACTGATTTACAGACAGCATATAAACTTTTATTCTCCTCTTCAATCTTACAGATACAACTCCTCCATGAAATATGTTAATTTTGGTAATACAGGGTAAGATTTTATGTTTTACAGAACAAACGTTACTCATCACACTTGGGATGTGAACAAAAAGACACATGAAGGTGGCTGAAGAGGTGAGTGGGCAAGGCAGTGTGGGGGTGACACCTGAAAATAGATACTCCGCTCATTACCTCTGTCCTCTGCAAGACTGAACTATTCCTTGTGTCACCTCCATAAAGGGCCCTCTGAAAAGCCTCCTAAGGACAGTGGGATCTGAAACATGATTTGGTTGGTTTTGTTTTTTTTGACAGTACTAAACCTTGAAGTAGAGTGGATAGTTTTTTCCCTTCAAAGACTGAAGCAGACTTAAGTCAGAGAAGCAGGAATCACACCACAGTTAATGTACAACATATTTTAATGCTCTGGCTCCACTCACGTACTAGAATAATTGCATCTATTTATAGAAACACTTTTAAGAACCAGAGATTTGGATTTTGGCATGTGAGCAAAGTAATCCAATAAGAAGTGTTAAGGGCAGAATTTCTTGACCTTTATATTTGTCAAAGTTGTTGGTTCAATAAAGGTCAAGATGTGTGACAAAATTCAAGCCTGTCTAAGCCAATTAATGACAAGTAACCAGACCATTAAAAATCTCGTTTATGCTGAGCAGTCAAGTGGGTTATGTGAGGGCAGTCTGTACCTTAGATAGCCTACACACTTAGTTACAGGCTTGCTATAGGATAATAAAGGGCAGAAGGCAGCAGAATGAGAAATTACTTAAAATTTCAGGATGAATAAGACAATTTATCCATCTTGCCCAGCAGAGAGAGAATCCCAAATAAATAAGTAAAATAGTAACACTTGCTTATTTAATTGCAGATATTGGTGCTTCACAAAAAATATGAGAAAAAAAGTTGAACATTAAGAATTTGTGGATATACTGCATTGATAATATGCAGGGAAATAAACTCTTCAACACAGCCATGTGCAGTTGATAAGTATAACTGGTATGCACAGAGATACTAAAGAAATAGTTTGAAAGCACTGAACTGCTCAGGGATCTCTTTCAAAGTGCCAGAGAACTGAACAAATAAAGTACATGTTCACGTTTTCTCTAAGATAGAGTTCACTTTCTTCTTAGTTGCTGGTATCATGCTGCTTTTTGGGTTTAGTATGAGAGTAATGTTGATAACACACTGATGCTTTAGCTGCTCCTCAGTAGTGCTAGCTCAGTCAGGGACTTCTCAGTGTCTCGTGCTCTGCAGGGAGAAGGTGCACAGGGAGCCAGGAGAGAGTATGGCCAGGACAGCTGACCCAAACTGCCCAAATGGTATTTGAAGCCAAAGGACAGAAGAACAAGCACATTTCTGTTTTGTAGACACCTGAATTTTTCCACAGCAGCAAAATGGCTTCAGTGGTTTAGATATCAGTTTCTCCTGCTAGCTGCAGCAATCTTCCGTTTGTAAAAACATAATGTCTTGGGTGACAAGGTAAGATGCAATCAAAATCATGTATTCTATTACCATCTACATAAACTGTGTGGCTGTAGCATATGATAGTGACATTTGCTTTCTGTTCCTTCTCTCAAAGTTGTTCTACTTAGTAGACCAGTTTTTAGAAAGAGAGAGAACAGAATGGGGCACAGCTCTGCAGGCCTAGAGCACTAAGCACAGAGAGCTCTACTTTCCACACCCTACTCCAAAGCCACGTACAAATATCATATACTAAAATAGCCCTCTAGGTCCTACCAGAGTATCAATTATATTAATAATGCCAGTAGTGGTTCCACAACTTCCAGTTCAGCCAAGCAGCGTACACTTAGAGCTTCCCAACAGTGTTCTGAGAATTCCAGCTCCAGTGTGCATTTATTCAGTTCCCAGGCAGGATTGTGGTAGACAATTCCAGACTCTCTCTAATAATTAAATCAAGATGTAGTATTTTGCTCTTCTTGGGCATGTCAGACTTACTGGGAGTACTTTCATCCAGGCTGTGTTAATGCTCTCGATTTCTTGCTAATCTGCCTCAAAGGACACGTACACATAATAACAGAGACTTCAGCATGCTCATATTAGAGCAGAGTTCAAGCTTCTACCTGTGTGGGAAGATTTTCTTATATCAGGGCCATATCTTTTGTGGTAAACATAGATTGAAGTCCTAAGCATGGAGGATTTAACTGCACATTAGAATACTGCTGTGCTTAGAGACATCATGCTGTTTTCAGACATCATGTCCAGCAGTCCATACTCAGGAAGACAGCCACAGGTGTATGAGAAATCAGCCATCCTTTCCACAAGCTGCCTGCCTGTACCATGTGCAGAAACTCAATACCACATCTGTCGCACTCTGAATATAATTGCTACAAATTGAAAATAACAGCATTTCCTTTCTACATTGTTTCAGCCTCAATAGCTGCACAGACACCCGAGATTGAAATCAAGAGTTGTAGATGAGAAATTTAGATATAATTGAGCGTGAAGCATCTCATTTCAGACAAATTGTTTTGCTTTTATACATACAAGTGTACTGGTAAAAGATGCTTTGAATTGCAAAATCCAATCAATGAAAGAGTAAAAGAAATTAGTTACATTTTGCAAAACACATAAGAAAAATGTTTTCTATTGAAGTAAAAAGAACATTTCCTCTCTCATGAAACAGGAGGGTTTTTTTAGTAACTATTCTGTGGTCCATAAATCACGTTCAGGCTAAAAGTACATGTATTATAAGAAAGAATTTCAGTAGCCAGTAGAGCTCAAGAAGTTCTTACCTTTGCTGAATAGCTAATTAGAGCACTCATTTCTCATTCAAAAAGTCTCAGAAAAGGCTAAAAATGCCCTCTGTCCATAATATGTTGTCTTTACACCTACAGATTAGCATTTACACATATCCATCCACATACCAGGCTGAAAAGGGAACGAGGGAAGGAGAACAATGGATATTTTGGATATTTGCCAAGAATGGATATATTGCCAGCTAAGAAAATGCCCTGAGCAGAAGGCAGATCAAGAATCTCTCCTCCCAAGTGAGTTTTGAGGCAAGATCAATCTGCTTCTTGAAGTTCTGAGGCCTTTCACACAAATGAAAAAACAGTATCAGCACACATCGGGGAAAATTCCAGATAAAACCTCCCTACAGCATGGCAATGCTTAACACATACTCAGTTGAAACAACTGCCACATCACATCCCCGAGGCAACAAGAAGTCAGCAAAGATAAAACAATGCTTTTGTACACCCTATAGTTTTGCCATGGGCTTGAGGATCCATCTGCCTAGAAGATGTGTGACAGACGAAAGCTTTTGTCTTGTTTTTAATTGTTATGAATGTTTTTGATCAAACAGTTATTGAACAAACACAGCTATTGTCCTACAACACTAATACACTATTCTTTATTTTTTTAAAGAAAATAAATATTGAAACCAAATGAAATGCAGAATTCCTCTGTTTAGTGCAAGCCCCCAGTTTAATTTTAAAATGCATCAATTTCGGTGCACCAGGCACAAACTATCCTTTTCTTTAATAGCCTCAGCAGCAAAAACATGAGAAACATGCCCAAGTCTGGAGTGTTAAAACAACAGCAAGCAATGTGCCTTGGGCTGATACTGTCAGGGGAGGCCATGGACTGGGAAGAATATTTAAAAAAATCAATCCTCTAGGCAAGTTCAAGAGTGTAGGGGGAGTAATGTAAGAGCTTTAAAGTCTCCTTGATCTATTATGTTTGTGTAGTGAAGTGAAAGGGCAGGAAGGTAGATTATTAGACACAGAAGGGGAGTTTTATTTGGTTTAAGAATTACCAAAATAACTCCGTGTGAAAACTATTGAGAATCTTAGCCAAGGAGTTAAAAAAAGCAAGGCAGCCAGCACTTGATTTTTGGAGAGAGTTTCTCAAACACTGAAGGGCAAGCAAGTCACCAGGTGAAGACAAAGCACAGCCATGACAACAGGCATTAAATAAAGCTTACAATTGGATGGAGACTCAAAGGTGCCACAACCAGGCTCCCGCATTTTGTGCCCTACTACAAGGAGGTGTAGCAATACTGAGATTCTCCTGTCTCTCTAAAACCAGTTGTGCTGTCAGACACTGAGGGCCAAGGGGCTGGTACTCAAACATTCATTTCCCTTCACTCACTGGAGCTGACCCATACCACACTTCCTTTTGTTTTGCATCTCTTTCTGCCTGGTTGTTGGTGGATGAGGATTCCCTGTATCTGGAAAGGCTCATCCACCATGTTAACACTAATAGGAACATCACTGATTTAAATTGTGTCCAACGCAGAATATGATGCCTTAAGAGTTTAGCCTTTATATTTTTCAAATCCTGTACCACGTAAGTGCATAACCCTGGACTCCATATAAAGTGTTAGTTACTGTCTTCACTTTTTGGTCAGACAAAACAATCCCTCTGGGCCTGAGATCCAAGGACACCCTACAGCCTCAGGCCCCGAAAGGTCTAAATAAAAGTGACTTCATTACCTGAAGCGGTAATTGGAGGATTAACCCCTGATATGCAAATGAACCAAATATAATTCTCTGAAAAACTCGTGGCCTTCATCCATCTTGGGTGTAGCCTCAGAGGTTTCAGACTCTGAAGGCTGAGGCCCAAGGTGTACCTTTTGAAGGCCTTTAATAAATACATGCTTTTATTCTCTTAACCTTGTCTAGTCTCTGTTCTAGGTAGCCACTCCAAGGCATCAAATGTACTCCCAGTCCTTGTGTTATACATCTCCATTTTTCATCCTCTATTTCAGACAGCTGGTGACAGAGAGGCTGTTTAGAGCTACTGCAAAGGCGCAGGTGAGTATTGGGGGGTTAATATACATATAAAATATGAGGTCAAAATCTTTGAGATTTATGAAAACAAAAAATAGTCAGGGAGCCTCTACTGATCTTGATACAATTCCTGCTACATTACTTGTTTTGTTTATTTAAATAAAAGAACACATAGAGGGCAAATGAAGCAGTTTATAGTCTTTGTAGTAGAAGGTTTCCCCTCCATCTTTAATTAACTTTTTTTTCAGTATTGACTGTAACCTGAATCAATGCACTCCATTGGGTTACCTGGCCAGCATACTCTCTACAACATGCAGGTACAATGGAGTAAGTCAAAACCAAGGGACAGTCTCAATACATTCTCACATTATTTCTCAGATATTTTTTTTACCTTCATTCTTTTAACCCCCAACAGGCACTTCTAACGTGCCCACTGAGTTCAAAAGCTCACCCTGACCCCTTAACAAACCTCAGGTAAGTCCTACTGCTTTAATGCTAAGAGATCCATACAGACTTCAAAGCAGATTTTTCTGAGCTTATTTAATGACAAGGAGCCCACAGTAATGGGCTGGCCACAACAGCTATTCTGCACTCCATCCGCTTCCTTTGAGTTGCATTTTACCCTCGGTTCTGAGTTTGGAAATCTCACACTAGGGAAGGGTCCTGAGAAAGCAAAGAGTTCCACTTAAAATATTAGAGGCAAATCGCCTTCAGTGCAGCACACTGTTAGCAAGTTTTTAAGACCCAGACGTAGCCTCCTTTAAAGCGAAATGAGACCTTCAGCAAGAGCAGCAGGAGAGTATGATCCTCTTCATCTACTTTTTGTGCCAGCCCTAAATATTATAAAAGGACGGATGGTCTGAGTATTTCACTAATTTTTTATCGTTATCCTTTCCTCCCCTTTCAGGAAAGGCTTTGTTGATTATATTTCTGTGCTGAATTCCTGGAAATATTTAATCTAAAACAACAATTTGACTAAATACAGTGGCTGCCATTTTATGTAGCCATAGGAGAGGTGAAAAAGTCAGTCTGCTGCTTCACTTTGTGAAATGGATAATATAACTCAGAGAATAGACATATAATATTTTCTGTCCATCAGTCTATGCTTTTCATTTTACAAATTTATCTGCTATCTAAAAGCTAGCTGTTTACCAAGTCACCCTTATCTTTCTTCTTTGTGAAGCCTCACAGCAATAAATAAAATGCCTTGTGTTTACTGTGCCTCCAGATCATTTTGATTTCAAACACATTTGAGATTTCATTTTGATTGCCCTTCCAAAAATTATATTTCATATTATGTCATAGCATCAAAATATTCCAATAGGGAATACCATTTCTGGGTTGGGTTTTTTCCCTGTTTGTTTCCCAAACAAAATTAAATATGTCTATCTTAGAAAATTTTCGGGGCATTTTCACTGAATTAGAATGAGCTAGAAATAATGGAGCTGCAGAGAGTAGTTCCAAAAGTAAATAGAAAGATGAGCATAAACTGACTACCAATAACTTTCTATAAGAGAAACTATTGTATTGATTAATTCACTAGTGAGACAGGCCTTAGAATGATTTTCACTGTTCACTGAACCTCATAAAATATTTAGATGAGCTCAGAACTCCAGCTGACAAACACAGTGATAGCAATGAGAGAAGTTTTAGTCTGATACAATGATTCTAGAAATAAAAACTAAGAAGTTTTTCTATCATAGTGTGTAGAAATTAGCTCCTTTGCACGAACCTAGGAATATAATTTAGCTTTTTCCATTCACATGTAAATACACTATTCCTAGTGCACAAAAGATATCCCAGGGAAGAAATTAAAACATTATAGAATCTAATAGCAGGGTTATTACATGACAACCAAGTTTTGTGGTATGCTTTGTTTCAGGTTCTGTGTGATTTGACAGCTGCTTCTATTCAGATGCTATTTTAAATGAAACATTTTCTGTAATTTCAGCTGACTCATTCAAACTAGCAATACTCCATTTTAAAATACCATTGAGAAAATGCAAAGCATTTCTTCGCTGGAGACAGCATTCACGGTTCTAATCTAATGCAAATGTTAGTTAGAATCAACAAGCTTGCACAAATGCCAAATCGCTTGTCCCCCTTTAGATGATTTCACACCTAACACAGCAACAGACAATTTGCCAGAAAACACATTAAAAAGCATTTCAAAATGTATCACTGTGTATTATCTCTATGGTAAATAACACAGTAGGTCCCAAATGGCTGTTCTAAACAAAGAAAAAATACAAAACCAATCCTGAAATTCAACAAGGTCTGTGATACAAATTCAGCTGGGACTAATATTGCAAACCCAAATAGAGCCAGCACTCTGACATGAATAAAAGCTTCTTTCTAGTAAGGGACAGCCAACAGGTTGTCAAAGATGTCTTCCAAAGATAAAAATGTTATTATAATTAGTAAGACGACTTTTTCCATAGCTACTCCTGGCTATGTCCCAGCCTATTTCACTACACAGAAGAAACATGTATGAACTGATAAAATTATTCATGTAAAAATGAGGAATTCACAGACGTCTGAGGAAAGGACACAGCGCTGAGATCATTTTGCCTTGTCAAAAGTTGCTCCAGCCATATCCCCAGACAGGACAAACTGCACTGTGACTGTGAGAAGAGAAAGGCAGAAAAGCTTGCAGGCTCAGAAGTGCCAGAACTGTGGATGAGGCACTGAGGGATGAGCCATATGGTGATTAGAAAGTGTCAGCCATTTAGGTGGCCATAGGAGGATCATTTGTTTTGTGGGCAGTGATCAAAGCTAAAACAAAACAAAAAAAAAAGCAGGAAGACTGGGGAAAGCACCTGGTGCTGCCAACTGGAACAGCTGCTGCCATAAACCAGGTTGGTGATTATGCAGATTGACTCCCTTATAAATCTGACCAACATATGGTGAACAGGAGAGCAAAGATGGCCAAAATACTAGAGCAGAGTTTCTATTGGTGCTCCTGGAGCAATCCAAGAGCTGTAAAGGAGTAGGAGCAGACATGACTCTAAGACTGGTGAATGTTCCTTCAAGATGAGGATGATGAAGATCAAAACTGTTGCTCTCAGGAGGTACTGTTTATAAGACAGCAATCAAAAAGGAAAAAAGAGTTAAAAAAAAAAAGCACACCAACACCAAACTGAGGATCTATATTCATGTTAAGATGTGAGCCTGGGCACTGATGGGTTTATTTTCAGTGTTTCACAACCAGGAAAGCACCTCTTAATGCACTGGGTGGGATGACCCAGGTGAGATGGAATTGCACACAGCAAATACTGACATAACAGTCTTGGCACCTGCTTTTACCTAAACGTCAGTACACCTTTCATCTCAGCACCCCCCGAGGTTTTATTTTAACATGGCAACTGCTCCTTGCCCTTTCATCCCTCCTGCCTACTTACGGGTGTGTGACCCCAGCTGCTAACCATCAATCTAGCTTTGTGCACTCCCCAGGCCCCCCTTCCAGAAAACCACCCATAGGTTATTCATCTTGAGGCTTGGGACAGTTCTGCAGCAAGAATGGCAAAGACTGCTAGCTCAGTGGCTGGGAAAGTGAGTGCCCAATATGCTTGGCATGTTCTGGCAAGTTCCAGTGTCAGCTCTTTCTCCATCTAGCAGCACAGATACTACGTGTCACACTGTGAAATACTGATCACATTAACTAAATTAGAGCTTCCCAGCACATCAGCTGGTTACCAACCAGCCCTTAGATGGCGCTGAACTGAAGACATTCTTTGGGAAATGTCACCTGAATGAAGTTTGGGCTTTGTTGATTTCTACTCATAATGTCTACCTTGTTTTATATTGTGCATAATTGTGCCTCCTGAAAGCATCAGGGACTGTACTCTAGCCTTCCTAGAATAAACAAAAGCCAGTGTACTCAATGGGAACAAAAAATTACTGTAAATTTGACTTACATATGCCTGAACTTTCAGCATAGAGCAGATCATCAGCATGCACAGCAGATAATACTGCAGGACACAAAAACACACTCCCAAGGCTGTGTCAAATCCATCACTGGCTCTGCTAATTGATAAAAGAATGTTTGAGGCTGGAAGCCAGTTCAGGTTCACATCACATGCCCCTCCCAGATGGCATTGAAACTTGATATTGGTGCTTGGAGGAGCAACAACACGGTTCTCCTCAAAGACCTGTTGCCAAACCACATCAGAAGGGGATGACAAGAGCCTTTAGTCCATCAGCCTCTCATGTGCTAAGCGGAGAGACAGAAAGCAGCAGAGACATTCACATGCTGTCAAAAATTTCAGGAACAGATTAATTGAAGCTGGCAGAAAGGGATGTGCTCGTACAGACTGATTGGAGTGAAATTACTCAATATTCCGCCAATTCAAGTTTACGCGATTTTCATAGAATGTTTCTGTAAGGACTTTTCATTGAGTTTTAATTATTCCAAAGAGGTGAGATGAGTGAAAAAACAGGCAGAGAGGTGAAGTTACACATACAACACCAGCGCAGACCCTAAAGCAGAACATGGAACGTGAGTTCTGTGCCCTTTGGTTTAGCTGGGACATAGAAATTCTTCCGCAAGTGAGCTCAGCACTCCAACACATTTCAGAAGGAAACACAAATCCATTTAGGACTATCTTTGGAGAAGAGAATGTCACTATTTTATTCTATATTCTTATTATATTTGCTTCCACATCAGTCGATTTTTTTTTGTCATTTTTCAGCTTTTATTAGAACATAAAAGTTACAACTTGCCTCTAGTTTGAATTTTTTTCTACTCTATTATAAATATTCATCAGGTAAAAAATACAAAGTGAGAATGAAGAGAGGTAGTATTAAAGTATAGGGTAAATCATTATGCCAAAAAAGCTTGCAAAAGGCATCGAGTATTTAATTACGTCAGATGTCTGTTTATCCTTTCTGACAACAGAGTTGCTCAACAGTCCTACATTTATAACAGGCACGAACTAAAGTGAGAAACACAAGAGCAACTTCTGCAAGTGTTTATACCTTCAAATTATGGTTGGCTGAAAGCAGACACACTCACTGGAGTTTCAGTCACATGACACTGAAAACTGATTACCAGAGCCATTACCGCACCAAATGGTGCCTGTTAGATTGAAAGCAAAAGGCAAAATATAAAATCTTTATCCCATCTCATTAAATGGCTATTAAATAATAGAGATGCACTAGTAAATATTTCAGAATGACATTCACAAACAATAAAGCACGAAAGACAAGGCAGAAGATGTTTCTCCCAAGTGTATTGCTGTAACACAGAGATGGTTTTTAGAAAGGTGCTGAGTGGCAACAGCAGGTCACTCCCAGAATTACGGGTTTGTGCTATTTCTTACAGCTTCACTTTACATGGTTACTCTTCACACATGTTGTCACTCCAGACAAGAGTGACAGAGTGCCCAGACACAGATAACATCACACATTTACAGTCATAAAGCAACAGGTCACCAGATACTTGGCTGATCTGTTTTCTCTACAGCTATGCAACCTGGTTGCTTCATTTTTCTTATTGACCTCAGTTCAACAAGAAGCTAGAGCATGTCAGGACAGACGGGGCTTGAAGTCACATGCAAGCTCATGAAAATATGGCTGATGGTTTCACCTCATCAACTCTGTTGTTGAGAGTGGTGTGATGAGCTGGAAGTAACAGAGAGGGCTGCTGCTTGAACAATTTAGCAATTAAGAAACCAAAGGACATTCTGAAATGTGCTCTGTATATAGATGTCTTCCACAGATTGTTGTTGCTGTCTTGTCTTGGAAGAAGTGTGTCCCAAAATGAGCATTATTTCCTTTTTCACTGTTGTGTGGCCATGATTTGATATTTGTATCAGCAAGCAATGCAAATACTTCACAAAAGCCTTTAATAGAGTAATTCAGCTAACAGTGGCAACGGTAATCAGCAGCTTGCTTCAGACACTGAACAATTTGACAGCTTTGATTGCAACTCAATATTTTGCTAAAAGCAGGGGTTGGTGTAAAGGGGTGGATTCAAAGAGCAGCATGATTGAACAGGTGTGTACAGGGGATGATCACAATCTCTATGAAGTATGCATACTGTGCAAGAGAAAACAAATGGGAAAGAAAGTCAAGAATAATGAGCATCTTCAAATGTTGTCCATATTAAATGAGTATCAATTGTACCCACTTTGAGGAGTAAGTTCTGCCAGGAAGTAGATTTATGTATGTAAGCTTTGAGATGGTACTGAACAATCTTCTCATTAACAAACATAGCTCAAATATGACAGACCTAAATTCTGTTTTAGGTGCCACTAACTATATTTTGTATGTTTAGAAAATCGTATAAATGCTCTGGCTGGCCAGAACCATACATATGGCTGTAGAGCCACATATACTGGCTCTAAAAGAAGAGGATATTAAAAAAAATAGAGTTAATAAGTTAAGTCAGGAGTAGCATTAGCTATTCATTCATACTTCTAAAGGTGACATGACAAACTGAGCAGTAAGTTGTTTTTCACTTAGTTATACCTCCTCTGTATTTAGCAAGGCATAAACCTAAAATGCTTTCACAAAATATCTCCTGTATTTTCCTAACCTGAAGCTTCACTGGTTCTGTAACACCCCTTAACTGTAATTATAATTCCTCTGGAATTGCACCCTAAATAGAAATTGAACTATTCATGCTGCAAATTGAAACCCTTCAATGCGAAGCCATACAAATAAACTTACATTAGCATTAACCTCCTCCCAGAAATTCAACTTGCTAAATGCTGAATTCAACTTGGTCTCAGTGTTGTCTCAAATCACGGTCCATTAAAAAAAAATAAATAAAAACAAACAAACAAACAAACAAAACCACAAACTCAGCTCATCTTTCCTGGTTGCACTCTGAGAAAATATTTTTTTCAAACATAAATCAGTTTTTTCACCTAGTAACTATCAAGGCACTTAATAACTAAGCACTTTCTTTGCACTCTCTCTGACCCAACTTTTTAAGCCACCAAGATATGCTATGTATGCAGCACAGCATTTATGCAGCTTGACAGATGGACTTACAGCAGTTCTTACATCTCATTAGCAGAAAAATTGGGACTGCATCAGGGAGCTCTGAATGAAAACTGGAACTCAGTTCTTCTTTTAGTCCTTTCTCTATCTCCTCCTCCTGTGAGGCCAAAAGCACATGTTGTGACAGAAAGCCCAGAACAAGAAAGGGACATGAAGGAAGATGAAAAGGGAGCTGGCTCCCTGTAGCAGGATGGAGAGCTGGAGTGGTGGATTCTCCTCCACTTCACTCAAGGCCAGACCTGACAATCACACACTTCCCAGGCTTGCTTATCCTTCTCAATGACAGCCATCTCAAGGAACCGATGGGTGAGATGTCCCAAATTCTTCCTGGATACTCTAAGCTAACCAAGAATCCACATCCTCTTGCTGGTAAAACAGTCTGTGTAAAGCCTTCATTAATCTTCCTGTTTACGAACTCCCACAAACACTGCAGAGGTGCCTTGTATTTCTCAAAGCTCTTTCTCAAAGAAAGAGTTCCCAGTATTTTGCCCAGTGTGTTCTGTGTATTTCCTTGCAACATCTGAACTGCTGCGCATGTTCTATTGGCAAAGGCAGATGGTCAAACTGGAGACATGAAAAATCTCCCAAATGCAATTACCTGACTGTCCCTGAGCCATTGGGAAAAATTGAAGTAAAATCTCTGATCAATTCAGGGAAATCTCTAAATTCAACCAACTGTAAACCGCTTATGCAGACTTCTGCAAAAAGAGACCAGTAAAACTTCCCAATATCATTCAAAGTCATAATGATACCCGCAGGCCACTTTGATCCTCCACTATTCTTTAATACGCTGAGAAGTTTTTCAGTTGTTCCATTTTCTTCTTGCCTTCATTGGGCTGCAAGAGGAAACTGAATTAGTTTCTTCCCAGGATGTAAAAAATTTGTGAGCTGAGGGGGGTGTGGAGGTGGTAAGGTAATCACAGGACTAGATGTATTTCACCTCTTACTTCCTTAACAGATGGCCAGCTATTCTTCTACTCACAAATCTCT
The DNA here is from genome assembly GCA_016584745.2 of Phylloscopus trochilus trochilus. Taxonomy (NCBI): domain Eukaryota; kingdom Metazoa; phylum Chordata; class Aves; order Passeriformes; family Phylloscopidae; genus Phylloscopus; species Phylloscopus trochilus. Next base: position 111,790 of record WQNJ02000046.1, on the reverse strand, counting down.
GCCTCAAAATGAAAATGTGACCAAAGCCCTGAGGGAAATGAGCTTGAGGTGTTGAGAGGGTTTTTTTTCCATATGTTTTTGGTGAGCTCAGGGAGAGAGAGAATAAACTTCTGTCCCCATGCATTCAATCATAGCATTGAATACAAATGCCCTGAAATAATTTCAAAAGTAGATGCTAAAAAAATCTTTTCTTACTCTGCACCAGCACAGGATTCCTCCCTGCCTGCCACAGAGATGTGGATCTCTCTGGGATGGACACCCTTCCTTCAGGAGAGCCCATCACAGGCTATGCTGACAGCTCCAGCCAGCCAGTTAAAGTTTTTATTCATGTTTCCTCCCATTTCCTAGACTTCAATGAGCATTCAGGGATAAATAATCAGGACTCTCCTTTTTAGGAAAGGACAGATATCACAGCAGAGCACTGTTTCCTGGCTGTCATTGCTGGGAAACAAGAGAAAGGATAAACTCAAACTCCTTAGGCTGCAGGAATGGTGCTGCTCACAAATTCAGTTCTCCATCTGCCAGACTGGCCACAGAACCAACCAAATGGGTAAAGATATTCATTTACCACATAAAGCCTTTATCCTGCCTGTCTCTTCCACCTCCATTTTGACTGTATAAAGACAGAAGTCAGGATCCTTACACTGGGAAATTATAAAGAACAGCATTTCAATATGTAAAAAAAAGTCCTTTTCCATCCAGTGCTGCAAGTTGGCGCAGGGCAGGAGCTGTTGTTCACACAAGAGCACAGTTCTTACCAGCAGTGCTGCTATTAGGCTGAAAGGAACAAATACTACTCTTCTTTCAAAAAGATACAGGCCAAGGTCAAAGCTTATGTCATCACAAACGCAAAACATGAGAAACCCACACATTGCTTTCAGCAGGAGTACATTTTGCTGACATGCAGTTTTTTATTCATTTAGGACATTTCCATCTAAAATTAAAAGGGTACAGTCTGTGCTGACCTTCCTCTAACAATTAAATAGAACACAAAATCTTCAGGCTCCAGGGGGAAAATTGATGCCATTTCAGTCTTAGATAACAGAGCATCTATGAGCCCAATCAATAGTGCACACAAGACAGTCAGCAATTTAGGCATCTTGTTCCACTTCTTTTTTGGGGATATGCATACTAGGAAAGAATGAAATTGCTCTAAGGATTAAAGCATAGTAGACAAAAGCTGATAATTGACTACAATTGCATCTCAGTATTACATTTCTGAAAAGATACTACCAGAGCAATTCACAGCATTCTCTGAGACTCCTTTCCTCCACTAAGATCTTGAAAAAGTATTCTTCTTTTTTGGTTAGCTATTAATTGTACTGGGAACTTATTTATACTAAAGAATAGCCAATCCAGCACAAAAGGAATTTATTGAATATTTACATTTGAATAAAAAACATGGTTCTGTCTGGGAGCAGAGCTATGCTGGCTGCATTACATTATTCTCAAAGTCAAATTCAACACATCAGTTTTCCAAGACTGTAAAAAATAAAGGGGCAAAAAAATTGACAGTACATTTAAAATCCTATAAAGCATGATTTATAAGGCAAATGCACATGATTACCCTGTATTAGAGGCATTTTATTTTATTATGTTTCAATTTCAGTAGATTTAGATTTTTTTTTCTCTCCAGACAGAGAAGTTCTGATTCATCACAATTTATGTGACTATTCTATTCTGATTGTTGCTTTATGGCTGCCTGACCGAGCTGTGTCCAGCTGGAGGGTCAGCTGAGTCCTAGAATTTGGCTGTTTTTCTCTGTTATGCAGAGGCTCCCCAGTGTCAAGAAAATTCAGTGTCAGACCACAGTGGAAGCATCTGAAACACCTCTCCCCTTACATCTAAATGACTTTTAAGTCATTTAGAAGAGCTATAGCTGACCAGTTTTTCAAACCCTGGTTTGTCTTTTCTGAAAGCACTGGCTTCCACTAAATTTCTTTCAAACCAACTGAAAGTTACTGTATCAGGCCTTGAGCTACACTTTATTCTAAAATAACACTTTCAAGCCAAGACCTTTCAAAGCCAGGCGCATATAACACAAAGCCTTGACAAAAGGACTGCAGTAGCTATAATAAATAACTCAAAACAACCTGTTTAACAGGAAAGGTGGAGCAGGAATCCTAGTTCCCACAGCTGGAGATTGCCAGGATGAGATCTAAAGCAGAACACAGGCAGCCCAAGGCAGGTACTCCAGTGTTAACCATTTAGCTAGTTCCTGGGACTGAGAGTTAACCGTCTATGCAGGTGCTAACCCTACACAGTCCTGTAAGTCTAGATGACTTCACACTCTGGATCCGAAGAAGCTTTCCTGAGAAGCAGCACCTACTGTTTTTGTAAGAAGTGAGGTGTCTCAAAGTGTGTCTACCAGTACAGAAAATATATTATCAAAGAGAGATAATAGCAAATACTTCTAACCTGCCAATGATGTGTATGCTCACTTTCTAGAGCTACACCTCAGGGTGTTCATGTGCCCTCCAAGATAGGACATCATTTAACTGGGCAGACACAGACCATTACTACCACACATTCCTGTTCCTGACAACCCAGATAGGACGAGAAGTATTTTGAGATCAAAACAGCTACATTTCGTTTCCCCAAGAAATGAGAGGCTTCACCTCTGAGTTGCTGCTTTGGTGGAGTTAAGTGAGCAACAGGAAACCTCAATCCCCCAGAAACAGGATGTTGGCAAAACATAAGGAACACAAATTAGTGTCCATCTTCCCTGGTTGTGCATGTGCAACGTTTAATAAGAATTCTGCTTGCATTATGTACATAACATAAATGCAATAATAGTTCATTTTTCAAACAGTTACTGTCAAGGAAGTAAATTAGGAAAAGTTACTAATTAAAAGACTAATTAATGTTATCTTTCTACAAACATAATAACACAAACAAAAGCAAGCTCTCACTGAAGTACAGAGTGTTATATTAAGGAGATATTAACATGGAGAAACACAAGTTTATGACCTCCATTAAAAACAAAACAAAACAAAACAAAACAAAACAAAACAAAACAAAACAAAACAAAACAAAACAAACAAAAGAAAAACCCCCCTCACAGGACATATCTCTGGCTACCTACTTGAGAAACAATTGAGAACTGGACCAGTAAGACCAGACTCCTTCCACATGTTTCAAGTATACATTGATTGGAAATGTCAAAGAATCAAAATCTCATTAACAGGAATTTGTCCTGCATTGATCTGACCCTCTGCCCAGTCAGCAGAAGTGTTAGGCTGCAGCTCAAGTCCTGAAAACTACCCGCCCATCCAAGTATATCCACCTGATGATTTTTTTTGGTGTACCCACATTTTGTGCAAAGTGGATGTGGGCTCTAGACCTGTCTTCACCTACTTTAACAGAAAAGAAAAATTAAAGAGTGAAATAGAGACACCACACATCATAGGCTCAAACCCTATTCTGAAGAAGGACTCATAGTCTTGTTCCCCATAGGCAGCTCCCTGAGGACTGATGAGTTCTTTCCCTTGCTGTGGGGCAAAAGGCTTCCAATACCTCAGGGGGGAGCAGGCAGATGACATCTCACATGGGAAGTTTTAAAACTGGCAACAAAAAATGAAAAAGATGACCTAATAAAGCTTCAGCCTCTGAGCCAGGCCTCACAGGGGCTGAGGCAGATGTTAGAGACCACACAGTGTATCTGAGAAAGGACAAATGTAAAATAAGATAGTCTGGCATTTCTGCTGAAGATCAGAAAAGTACACGGTTCCAAGCACAGGAAGAGCTCTTACATTTTTAGGAAACATACCGTTAGATCACTATAATATACATTATTATGCACTGCCTGCTATGAAAGGGCAAAGAATACTTGATTTGGCATAAAACTGGGACAGTGGGGAGATATAAAACTTGAACTTGCACAAACCCTATCACTCTCAGTTAAACCAGCAAAAAATTGGAAGCAACAAAGCCGCCATGAGTTGATGCTGTACCCACACACCTGTGCCACTTCTCAAACATCTGCAATTTCAGAGAAGCTGGATTTATTGTACTATATACCATACAGTATTAAAAGCTTATATAATGCATTGATATCCAAGGTTTGCAGTTAACCAATCAAATCTTGCAGACTGTGGATTAACCTTTAACTAAACTGAAAAAAGTAATATCCCCAGGCCACCTTCTGCTCATATCTGTGCTAGCCACATGTTACTCATACCTATCCCCTCATGACAGTCACAGCTGAGATACTTTTTCCTATATTTGCATGACTGACACCACGTATCAGAATGCTTCCCTTCCTTTAACTCACAAATGCTCTACAAACAGGTCGTGGCTTTCAAGAGCTCCCTCATTACACATCCAACTCTGATAGTCTTTTGCATAAATTAAAAGAAAAAATAAAACTTCTCAAAAGGACTTAGTCACTTCTAGTGGGAATACCTCAGAAATCTACATAAGTGTTCATGATGCTTTTGTCTTCTGTGTTTTGGTCTTGCAGATAAAAATTAGCTGAACCAGATGTTGGTAAGTGATTAAAATGGTAGGCAATAGCAGCAAATCAAGTCAGCAAGTTTTACAGGAATATTTGCAAAATACGTTATGGCTATATTCACTCAACTCCAATCTGAGCTTCTTTAGCTCTACTCTTTCTTCCACCAGGTACTTCTTCTCTTGACAGTTTTCAACAGATTTATTGAAGTTTCATTCCCGCTGCAAGTCTGTTTCTCTTAGTATTAAATCTGATTCTCTGTTAGCTGCATATTCCATATTTTCAAAGAAAATTCCTTTACACTTTAATCTTAATGTGTGTCTTAAGCACCCTTTACCTTCTGTAGCCAAGTACTAGAAGTTCTGTCACCCAGTTTGCATTCTCTTTTCCTCCAGTATATATTTTCAAACAAAACTAACTTCAAAAATGGAGGTTACAACATTGTGAAAGACATTAGCCAAGACGGAACCACAATACTTTCATCTCTGTATGAATCATCCAAAAGAAGAAATCAAGGACACTGATCAGACTTTTTGTGATGGGAAGCAGGGTGAATTTTCTGCAAGTTGCCTCTAATGAGGACACAATCGGCCCATTCTTTCCTGAGCACCTGGGTAATGTCAGTCAGGTGCTCAGCCAGGGGATTCTGTGAAATTTACAGCATAATAACTCAATGAAACAACATGGGATAGTGACTATGTAATGCTGCACTGCAGTGTAGGCAGTGTCCCCAAATTCACTGGTTTATTTTTGTGTGATAAATGGCTCTTGCTTCTGTCCCTGAGGAAAAATGACTCACTGGCATCATAGCTTCCTGCAGAAAAGCTTGAGTTCTGCTCTGCTACACACCCTCTGTTATTACTTTGGGTTTTTTTAGGCTTTAGCTGTTGTCGAATCTAAGCCTTCAGGAATAATGTAAGACAGCAGGTTTTTTTTGTTATCCTTGGGCTTTTTACATCCCAAATCAAGGTGGGGTTTGTTTGTTTCTAAGAAAACCACCACAGCCAGTATCTCCTCCAAGTCACAGCAGAAGGAAAAGCAAAGCCATAGTAACACTTGTGCAACTCTAGTGGCTTTTAGGATACCAGATATGATGCAACACTTTGGAGAGAAGCTTATACAGGAAGGGAGTGACAGAGAAAAGGAAACAATGGCTGAAACAAGGCTGGCAGCCTGGTGATTTACACGAGCATTTTCTACAATAGCAGACTCCAAAGTAGAGTAGAAAAATGGGAAGACACAGGAAGGAGTGAGGGGAAAAAAACTCAGAATGTTTTACTCCTAACACAGACCCTGCCCCCCAGTCATTGATGGAGTATTTTCAAGCAGAATCCTCCTTGCAGCCTGTGGTTTAACCCCACATACTTTCACAGACATTCCCCCCTTCCCAGCAGGATCAGGGAGAGAAAAAGAAGAGTAAACATAAGAAAGCTTGTTGAGATAAAGACAGTTTAAGATGCAACAGACAAGCAAAGCAGGAAAAGGAATTCATTTCCCCACTTCCCCAGGGCAGGCAGGTGTTCTGCATCCCAAGGACAGCAGGAATAACAGTGACTTGGGAAGACAAGCACCATCACTTCAAATGCCTCCTCTTCCCTCCTTCTCCCCCAGATATATTGCTAGGCAGGTGGCCATATGGTCTGGGATATCCCTTGGGTCAGTTGAGATCAGCTATCTGGGCTGTGTCCCCTCCCAGCTCCTTGTGCACCCCCAGCCTCCTCACAGCTGGGGTGGGGTGAGGAGCAGAGAAGGCCTTGGCTCAGGGTAAGTGTTGCTCAGTACTAAAAAACACCTGAGTTATCAACACTGTTTCCAGTGTAAATCCAAACCTCAGCCCTGTGAAATACCAGCTACTATGAAGAAAACTAACTCTATCCAGAAGCAGCGCACAATCTGTTTCCAAGAGTGACCACAGGAGTAGCTCTAGCTCAAATGACTTAACACGGTGAGGTCTCCTGAGTATTGCTTCTTTTTTAAAGAAAATTTCTAAAGATTTTTTTTGCAGCTTAAGGTTAAGAAACACTGAAAACTAATGATTTGCAACCAAAATGAAATACATGTCTCCTATTGATTTTGTTTTATTTACTTAGAAACAATATTGATTTCCAAGAGATACATCTAAACACGAAGGCTGAGGCCCAAAGAATTTCCATACCATTGATTAATGGATGCTATCTATCACTTTCACTTTTAATGAGACATTTTCTCTTCCATGAGATACTGTATTCTATTGAAAGGTCAAATGTGCATTCTGTACAAAGAGAGAAACAGCTCACTAATAGCCACGATTCCAGAACAGCTGATTTCTTTGCTTCTTTAATTAAATCAGGAACAATTGTTTTCCTTCCTAGCCCCTAAAGTTGTTTTTTTTTGGTTTTTTGGTTTGTTTTTTTTTTTTTTTTTTTTTTTGTTTTTTTTTTTTTTTTATTAACATGCTTTGTTCTTTTGTTAGTCAGCTCTGTTAACAATTAACCTATGCTTTGGTTAGAATCAGTTTAAAACTAAGACTTCTTTTGCCCTGTGGGTTTTATAGTACACAATAAAAGCCTGATTCATGACCAGGTCAGTGCATTACAAATAATAACAAATCTCATTAAAGAAATCCCCATTAGTCTTTGAGGCATCTTTCCTTTGGGCCAAATGCCTTTATTTGTGCAATGCTCTTAAACAAAATCAGCAAAACAGAAGTGACAGTCGATACATAGGCATTCATAAAAGAAGATGATTTGCAAGAATATCCACCAGCCCATTGGGAAATGCATATCACCAGGAATCCAGCAAGTGATACAAATGTTTATTATGCATTCAGCTTGGTAAATGATGAGAAAATTTCTTCCAGGCCGCAGAGAGAACAGCTTTTAATAAATCCTTGCAGATTACCAATACTTCCAGTACTACTTGGCAGGACGCAGACAGAATACACAAGTTTTAACAGGAAGGGTGGGAAATTGGGAATTTGCATCCACAGCAATGGATATCGGAACTCTGCAGCAAAGTAACAAATTAAATGCTATCACACCATAAATCAACGCTGAGACAATAAATACATTTTCCAAATAGTATATTAGGTCAATTATCAGAAAAAAAAAGTGTGATAGTGGCATGAAAAACTGTATCTTGGCTGGAAAGGCAAAGAATACAAGGCGTTTCTTTAGTTGCATCTTGGCAGTTCCATTCACACTGATACAATCAGGTTGCATCAGCAATTGGATTGTGATCTCCTTTTAGAGGTTTATAATCTGCCTCAAAAAATGCTTTCTAGCACTAATACTTAGTATTTGAGGTTCATATTACCAGCCTTCCTATTTGTGCAGTGAGAAGAAGCACTGAACATTCAAAATCCCAGGCTTCCCTTGCTATAACATGATGCCAGGTTTTTTTCTCCTGCGCAGTTCTTGTACAGCCCTACAAATGTAGGGAAGAGCTGGAAAGAGAAAATCATTGACTAGAGCAGCAACAGCAAATCCATCTGCAAACCCCAGCTCACTCCCACAGCCACAGGGAAGCAGGGCTCCACCACATCACCCATTTAGAGCCCTTGTCCTAGCTGTTTGTAGCTGAGGACTTTACTAATAAGAGTCCCAAAAAATCCAGTTACACCCAAACTCTTAGGATGGGAATGATTACATACTTTTATAATGGTTATTATGGGTTTAGGGTAACTGTTAATCTAAATAAGGTACCACGGATCAAAACAAACGGGTTTCCAGGCATGGTGTTGAAAATAAGTGCTTTAATGAAATTCTCCTTGAAAGCAGTTTACCTTTAAAAGCTCATTCTTAAAATTCTCCCTTAATTCATTCCACTTGCCCACATATCCCCTGGTTTCTGCTGCCAACTCCTATAGTCTCAAGGGCCAGATCCAGCAAAATACAGGGTGTTACAAAGTACTCACAAAAGTTGATGGGACGAATCCCAGCTACCAAACAAAAACAAAGGAAAACGTTTTCCCTGCAATTTATCTTTAAAGAACAAAATGTCAATGACAAAATACTGTTTTCAGACAGATTAAATGACTGATATCAACCAACTAAAAATCATCATATGCTAAAATGAGATGCAGAGAGAGCAAAGATAAGGCCTTCCTCTTCTAATAACTTGCCTTGTTATTTTAGCACTTTTTTAACCTTTATTCCACCAGAATTTGGGTTTGCAAGCTCTATGTTTGTTAGTGTATCCCAGGCCACCTTGGATCATCAAACCAAGGTACAGGAACCTGTTTACAGTAACCAGCTCAGAAATTGTCCTCAGCACCCGAAGATGAGAGAGCATCAAATTCATCCGAGAGCAGTAAGGCTATCTGAGAGGTGGAGTTGTATTTAGGGGCTGGCGCCAGTAAGGGAAACACCTACGCAGGGGAAGATGGATGCTTGGGCCAGGAGGTCCCTGCAAAGCCTTGCAAGAGCACTATGCAGGCTGCTCTGTTCACAGAAAAGCCAATGAAGTCAGATGCAGCAAAAACCACTTAACTCTTCCTAGCATGAAAGCATTCAGTTTGCTGGGAATGCAACAAGTGTCTGGAGAGAGAGCATTGCATAATTACCATCTGTCCTCGCTTCCAGAAAAGGCCTCCTCTGTGAGAATGAGTTGTGCTCTGACACTAAACTGGAGTGCAGCTCACATCTGAAAGAAACAGGCCTGTCCAAGGTTATTCATAATGCTGCTTCTCTGCTAACAGAGAAAAAACGTTAAAGATGCTCTAAAGATGCTCTAAAGAAAGGTGTTTGGATATAAGCTCTGCCTCAAAGTGTTCTGCAGTGCCCATAGCTCTAATGCAAGCCTGAAAAACTCAGTAGTTTCCCACTGATTTTGATGGTATTTGGGCTTGGTCTTTGATGGGAAAAAAACCCTCAGCCATCAGATTTTTAAAAGACCTCCAGTAAATACAGCTATCGCTACATTACAGGACAAGTAAACAAAATCATTACAGGTAATTCATCCATCTCCAAGGGAACTTCCCTTTAAGAACTACAGATCTGTGACAAGAAAAGAACATTACTATCTATTCTATTACAGATCTTGGGAGAAGGAAATATGCCAGAAAAAGACAATTTATTTCCACTGGAAGAATGAAAGAATGACTCATCAGATGGCTGCTCTGAATAAAAAGTTCACGTTCACAGTAAAGGGGAAAAATCCTACCCTGGGCTTAGGTGTTACATGGTGAGAAATGAGATTTACAGATACTCTTAATAAACTGATGAGATATATCAGAGAAATATGAAATCCTAAGACTTAATCAAAGACTTAAGTAAAAACAGATTTGAGAAGGGAATTCATGTTAACGACATTTGTTTGACTTTTAAATATCAAAAAAACCCATGACTCTTGTAAAGATAAAACCTCCAAACTTTCCTTTTATAGAAGAGCAATATCCTTGATGTGCTCAGCACTGCAAAGCCATTTGAACACAGCAGTTGTTTCCACCTGCAGGAAGCAGAGCTCTATACAGACCCTAAACAGCAATGGATTTCACAGAAGTGAGGTATGAGAGAGGAGACATGTAAATACTGCTAAAACAACATCTCATAATTTTTATCTTCTTAAACAGCACTCTGACATGATGCATGTGCTGCTGACACCCAGTATTATATTGGTTGCCACTTTTAAAGATCATGTTTTAAATCGAAAGTGCAGATTCAGCTACATTGTAGGCACTAATAAATAAAGGGCTTTTTGACAGCTATGGAACGGGAGAAGTTAGACACATACTGCCAAGTTAAATTAAACTCAAAATTCAGGGCTCATAACAAGTTGTAGCAAAAGCTAAGACAATCAAAAACTTCCAGGACATTATTTCTTTCATTTTAATGAAATCAGTGAACAAGCGCTTCTCCCAACATGCAAGTCCTGGATCGCTAGTCTACCAAGAACGTAATAAAGGTGGCGCTGCAGTAACAAGCCAGTGTTTTATATAGAGCTGGTATTGAGGACAGACTGGGTGAACTGTGGCATTTACCACAGACAGAATAAACCAAAACTTCAAGATTTTCACGGTAGTACCCGACATTCCCGTCTCAGCCACTGTGTGCAATCATCACTACCCTGGACCAGATTCAAAGGCAAGTATTGGGTTCCAAGTGCCATAAATATGTCCCAGTTCACACTGCTTTTCTGTATTACAGTAATTTACTGTTCATGCTCAAAATTTAAGTGGATGGAATTTATAGGTTGGGAGAGGAGGAATGCCTGTAGTATTTCCTAGAATTATAGATTTATACTAAAAATTGAAAGTCATTGGAAAACCTGCTTTGTTAAACAATATTTTGTGATGAGGCACATTTGACAGGCAAAACATTCAAATACGTATTCGGCAGTAGTTGTGGGCTGTTTGGATGGAGAAAAAATATAAAGAGCATGAGTCAAGGCCATAAATTTTGGATTATAAGGGGATATCAGCTGCCTGTAATTTGTGTTAAACAGAAGCTGCAGCAGCACGACATGACAGATGGACCCCAGAGGAACATAGAGGGGGCAGGTTCCGCTCCTACATCTGCTGCTGGCCCAATAGGTGACCTTGGTCTAGTCCAGAAACTTCAGCATCACATGTACAAAGCTAAGCCAGTACACCTGATCTCCCTCAAGGTGTGCTTTGGCTCCACCCATGAACAGCTCTGTGCAAGAGCACAGGAGTATCTCATTATTGCCACACAGATACATTAGCTCATCTCTACAGGGATCAGTTTACAACACAGGCAGAGAAAAGAGCATCTGATTTTTGTTCCTTAGACGACTTCTGCATACATTGTACTGGAACCTCCTTGCTAAGGCCTCTGTCACTTGCAGTTTTGTCTCAGGCCTCTCACCCCCAGTAATTCTATCCATGATCTGCAACTATCTAGAAAACCATTTTATATGGCAGCATATAATCATTAAGCAATATATGAAACTTCAGTTTCATCAACAGTGAGTTTCCAACTCGTTTGTATATTTTATTCTTAATTTTTAATCGGTGTTAAGCATCTAGCACTGGTTGTACCCTATAAATTCTCAGGATCATTAATCTTTCTCCTCCTCTTCCCTTGCTCTCCTAATATCCTTTTACCTGCATCTGATGGAGTTAACTGTACTCATCCAGCACAGGACATCAGGGAAAAAATATTTGACTTATATTCCACATCACTGACAATCTTCAGTCCAAGATTTAGGCTAAGCCTTTAACAAAAGGCTACCGACACAGCACAAGATAAATAGCCATTTCTTATAAGCCTCTTTTCCCTGCAAGATCCCCATCATCATTCTCCAGCAGCAATAAATTTCTGTGAGAATTAAACATCCCTTACACTACCTTATTGATCATTATAACAGGGAGATGCTGCTAAGTTCTGCCTCAAGGGAGAGTAGTGCTGTATTTCCAAAGTCCCATTATCACCAGGAACTGGAAAAGCCCAACATTTCCAAGCAAGAGTGAGCTTTCAGAAGAGCCACTCTGCCTCAGAGCCATATTATTTTACACTATATTAAAAGCAGCAATAGTTGATGATCTTTTCTCTCAGTGACTTTTTCTCCCCTTCCTATTACCTTGTGCACTTCACTATATTAAACATTATCAGAAAGTTAATAGCCCAAGAAAGGCTTTTACCCCTCAAACACCAGAAAATCCAGACACGCTCTCTGAGTCTGGCAACCTCCCTCATATCTTAGTACACTGAATTAAATAACTGACTTACAGATCAGAGACCTCAGGGGTTTGCTCATCATCATCCTAAAAATCCCATCTCTCTTCTCAAAGGTCAGACGGAGATGCCCAGCATGGGAATTTCTGCTACCCAAATTTCAGTTGACTTTTTGCCATTTTACACTACGAAGAAATCTTGGCAAGTCCTTTCTGACAATGACCGGATTTTCTTTGGGTTTTAATTTAGGTTTGGAGAACAGTTGTAGTCAGATACCCTCAACTTCAAAGACTAGTGCAGATAATTAAAGAAAGGGCTCATTTACTCCTAAGTAGCTTGCAGAAAACTTTCTTCTCAATATGTGGCCTTCCTCTCCTTCCCCTCCTTTCTTCCTTAATCACTATTTGTAATTTGTTATATGTGCCTAATTAAACGTGGGAAGAAACAGATCTTAGGTCTCAAATTTCAGCTTATCTTGGTATTTGTACAAGATGTTCTCACTTTATAAATTAACTGACCTAAAACACAGAGAAGATTATAAATCTTCTGCTGGTTAGTACAGCCTAGTATAACTATTGTAGTATTCACTTGTATTATATGAGTATTTTCATTTCATAGCCATACTTTTAACGTATGCTGGACCGGGAAAAAAAGAAAAGACATATTTTCCTCCCAAGTCACCAGGTAAGCATAAGGTCAAAAGGCCTAAGGTGAAAAAAACACGCTAGCAAAATGAGAGAGAATGAGAAACAGCATATCCATGGCCAATTGCTTTGCCTGTTAAATATTGTCTGCAGGGTGAAGGAAAGGCAAGGGAAAAAAAAAGAGTTTTCCTGTTGTGTCTGCTGTACAACTTCCCTGTATCCGTCATAAGACACAAAACTGATGTTTTATAATTTAATAAAATATTACAACATTGAAGGCTACTTAGGAGCTTTAACAAATACACAAAGTAATGATCTACTTATCTATTAAAGACACAATAATTATTACAGCTATTCCCTGAAGTTTTCCCTACCTTAGAATTTTCTTCCAAGTGCTGTTCAGAGAGATAATTTTTACGCTTAAAGTTCTATCTGATTTGGGATAGGTTCCTGGGGGACAAGAATTAATGTAATATGACCTTTAATAAGAGAAGAATATATTTAGAAATGCTATTAGTCCTATCTTTCTGGCCTTATTTTACTCCTTTTTACTTATTAAGGCAGGAGGCAGCACTGTCCATCAAGCTCCAGGAGGCCATTGACATTTCATTCCCTTTCTCCCCCACTGAAATGCATCAGCTGAAATTAAACAATAGGCAAGCCCTGAGTTTTGTGTAAGAAAAAAAAAGGGGGGGGTGGGAAATACTGCTGTATTACTAGCAGTAATTCCTGTCCTTCTAACCTTGCATTACCTCCTGCATTAGAAGAAAGGAAATCCTGTTTGAAACATGAACTTACCAGCTTTTAACAGGCTATCAGACTATATTAACTATATTGTTTTGGAGGTGAGTTTACATAACACAACTATTCCTGTCAAAACTAGCAGAGGAGCTGGTGAACACTGTTGATTAAATAGGTTTTCAGCAGGATCTCTTCCCTGTTTGTAGTTGCCAAAAATCACTTCTGCTCTCTAGCCTGACTTACTTCTTTGGAACTCATCTGATGCAGAGACTTAAAAATGACCATTTTATTCATTACCCTCATACCCTGACAGCACAGACTGAGCTGAGCTGAGCTAGGACAGCAGCAGTGTTGCATGGAAATCAGGACTCTCTAGGGGAGAAAAAGAAGTGATCAATTTTGGTTTTATCAATCTGTGATAATCTGTGAAGACATACAAGATGTCTTTATGACTGAAATCTAATTTTCCCCTCTGAAAATAATGTCACGCATTTCATTTAGCAAGAAAAACCATATGACTGTTAACAGACCTTGTAAATCCTGGTTCAAAGGAAGAATTCATCAAGTAATTGCCCCAACACAGCTGCACTGAAAGGCCAAACTGTCCACCAGCAACTATTCGAAGGAAGAAAAAAAAAAAGGAAACCCCCCCAATCTTTTGCCTAGAAGCAGATTCTGTTTCTGTCTGTATTGCTTCTCTTATTGTTGTCAGTATAAATCTACAGTTGTCAGTATAAATCTGCAGTAGCTCTAGCAGGAAGTCACAGCTAATAAAGCAATTTAGTTACAAAGAGTATCAGGAGTCCCCCTAAAACTTAATCATTCAGGACTGCTTCAAAATTCAGTTGTTGTGCAGAACATATTCCCATATTGGTTCTGTCATTCCTCCGATGTTTAAATCTAATTATTTTAAGCAGTTTCATATCTTAGTTTAAGATGTTGAAATTGTTAGTAATTAAAAGATGCATTCAATCAACTAGTCCCTGTCTGCAAGGAGAGATAAACATATTTAGATTCTGCTTTCCTGAATGTACAGTGAACACTGACGACAGGCACCATTCTCCAGACTTGTTACCTGTTCCCAGAATGCTGGTGCCCAGACCCCACAGCAGGAATCCCAAGCGGGTTATCACAAACCCCAGTCAAAATGTAAGAGAGGACAATGGAAACTTCTGGAGAATAGGAACAGGACATGGAAAAACACGGGGAAGAAACCTGAGCATGAAAGGATACACTCTGGCTTCTTACAGTAGGAATACTTGTTTTTTTAAAAAAAGGCATCAACCAAAAAGGAAATTGACACCAGACAGGCATTGTTTTGCTCCTAAGCACTGATTTTCACAGGCCTTCTGGCTTTCACAAGCCACCTGGGCAGAACTGGGATGCACCGTGGTGCCACTATTTCCCTTTGCATATTTTAAACATGTTTTTGCTTAGGCAAGATTTAATTCTTTATTTCCAGCCTCTAAAATACAGTCAATCTTTTACATACAAATGTAAGAGCTACTATTAGATTTCGCAGCCTTTGACAATTTCCTATCCTCCTTGGTCTTTGGGCATCTTCTTCCTGCTTTATTAACTGGGAAAGAGTCCAGAAGTACATTTTGCTGGGCGCATCAAAAACTGAGTTATTAAAGGTATTGATTCAAAATTATTTAACTATGCAACCTTGTGGAAATGGTGTAAAACCTGAAAGTGCAAAACACATAGGGAAAAAATGGCCATCCAGGTTAGTTTGATTTAAAATCATTTCTTACTTCTCCAGAAGAAATTTATCATTCCAATAATTGAATTTATTAGGGCAACACCTCTAGTTGTAGATGGGTTTTTTTCGAAAAAACCAAAGGAAACACTCAGCATAAAAAAAAGATTTAGATTTCACTAGTAATGGCAACCCATAGCATGAATCTACAATGACTTTATTAATTATACATTGGTCTCAATGCATAATTATGTAAAGTGTAACAAATTTGGTCTTATTTATTTTTCCCTTCTGTAGCAAGAGTACATCCATATTTAATAAGACCATTGTAGCTAAAGTGAAAATCTAAACACTCTGCACTGTCCACAGTTATGAAGACAGTAAATTAGAGCTCCAGCATAAGTCCTTTGAGAAAATGCAACAATTAAAAGCTGTACTCAAAAATTACCTTAGTGGAGAAATAAAAAGTACTAAACACAACACTCCAACGTTTTTACTACAAAGCCAGTGATATTTTCGAATTTACATCAATGACATTTATTCTATATTAGCTTTCAGGTAAAACACTAAAATCATAATAGTGTTTCAATCTGCCTGCAATAGGCCATTCACTTTTTAACATATTCTACCCAATGCTTCCAAGCATTCTTTCTAATGACATTTCAGTTTCCTTCTCCCTGGCATTTTAAACCACATCAAGATTTCTCCAGAATCACTTGATTTAGACCCTCAGTTTGTCCGTTGTATAGCTTCAGTCAGTATTTTAGATAGAAAATCCAGAAGACCGACCCAGAGATAACAAAGGAACCGCTCTGTCGGAAGGAAGCCCAGGAGCACAGCAAGATGTTTGTGTAGGAAACACGCCAGGAAGTCACATCACAAACAAGCCAGAAGGTTGCAACAAGCTTAGCTGAGGTGATGGAAAAAGAGAGGACTGCAACACAATCAAAATGGAGAAAGGGCAAAACAATGTGATAAATTTTCAAACTTAGGCTTGTTTCTCTCTCTAATGCTCCAATATAAAAACCCTCAGACTTCTGTCTCCAAAAACTCCAACTGCAGTTTGTGAGAAAAGTTCCTTACCCAGATTAGCCTTATCAGGCTTTCTTCTGAAGCAGTGCCAATGTTTATCCCATGCATCAAAAAAGTAAACATATTAAAAATATTAAAAAAATAAAAATAAGAAAAACCACACCATAAAGATAATAAAAAGGTACACATCCTGCTACAGCAGATGCACCATCAGGGAGTTTAAAAAACTTTGTGTTCTGACATCAAAACTCTGATTGAATTTTCCTAAGGACACTAAAAGGATAGTTTTAGAAGTGCAAAACTATTGCAGTTCTTCCTGCAAAAAGAGCTCAAAAGCCTGAAATACTCTATTCAGTCTAATCCAGCCCTATACTTCTTAATTCTTTGCCAACATCTCAGAAACCTATTTTGAGAAAGTTCATAGCAGTTCTTTTTTCCATGATATCCAGTTTCCACAGATTTCCATTTTGAAAAAGCCCCAGAATCGGAGCAGAACAGAGAAGGACTCTGATGGCTGATTTCTATTGGGCTCACTGAGCAACAGCTGAGGTGGTCTAAGCTCCCACATGCAATATTCCTGTAAGACTTGGCTTTTTCTGAATCCCTTCCATCTTTTCTATATCCAATATCTTCATGAAAGCAAGTCTAGCAATAGCAGACTCATGAGAATGTAAATCTCTGCATTTGATTAAAGTCAGCCTGAGTGCGTCAAAACAAACCCAGAAATAACTCAGTCTGCTTCTGGTAAATGACTCTTTGTAGCCATATTCCACCCATGCTTCTCTCTGCAACTTCCCAAACTAAAAGTTTATTCCTCTACTGCATGAAAAGTAAAATCCACTGTAGATTTTCTTCCATGAAAATATTTCTCACTTTAAGCACTGCTGAATGCATAAGGTTTGGCACATGAAATATCAGAGTGCAAAATAGTTTTCAAGGCCCTCAACATAAAAATCAAATCTAATATTTATAGCAAAAACTAAAAAAAAGCTGGAGATGATGCATAAGGAAAACTCAGAAGAAACCTGAAACCATCAAAAATATTAAATTAAAACCATATATCTGAATCAGAAGATAAGTTGAAGGAGTTGAAGCCAACAGTGATGAATATAGCAATTTAGAAAGAAAGAAAGAAAGAAAGAAAGAAAGAAAGAAAGAAAGAAAGAAAAGAAAGGAAAGGAAAGACAGAAAGGAAAGACAGAAAAGCTTGAGGAGGAGAAGATATGGAGGAGGGAAGCAGGAAGGAGTACTAAAATGAGAGACTTCAGAGGGAGGAAAGGAAACTCTGGGTAGCCCTGTATGCATCAAATTATTTTCCATGGAAGTAAAACAGAAAGGAGCAACCTGATTCCTCTTCTGACTTTAGTGACCTCACTAGAGCTGAAATGATAAAAGAGGCTGCAAAATATTAAGCTGAAGCGTCTGCTCTAAAACCATTGCATCAGTAGTTCATCTCCCTCACAGAATTTTCAGTTCCATTCTCTAAAGGCAGTTGACATATTTACAGCTTTGACACTGAGGAAGGCAGCAATCTGGATTGTTTAAGAAAGTCATGGGCTTCCAGGGACCGTAAGGCAGCAGCGGAGTTGGAGACGTTTTTCTCCTCTTTTCTCCTCCTGTAGCATTAGACTTAAAGCATGTGAAACTTCTTGGTCTTTGTACTAAACAATCCTAACTATTTTAATAGACATGGAAGCCATTTAATGATCTGCTTGTTGTGTCTTAGGAGACATTTAAGAAGAATGGACATCTCTGTGAAATTCTCTGAATTCGTCATCTGCTCTACAGCTGCCTGTGACTGCAGCAGAACACGTTCAACAACCCCTGTGTTCCCTGGCTATCCTGTGATTTCAGTCATTTCTTTCCTGCTGCAAAGTAGCAAGATACAAAAAAGGTAGACCTAAGACAGCAAGGGAATTTATATAATAACTTGGACTTCAAGCACATTCCAGACCCACCAGACACTTCGACCACATGCTGTTTCCTGCAAGCACTGCTGGCTGGGGCAAAACATGTTCTTTCCCTTCCAGCCAAGTTAATGATGCATTTTGGATCCTTGGCTGAGCAAAGAGCTGACACAGTGTCAACATGAAGACGCCAATTAGCACATTTTACCATGACAGCCACTACATCTTCCAATGAATCTAGGGATGTTTTAACATCTTTTCTGGGAACTGAGTTGTTAGCAAACCCTGTGGGTTCACCTTCCTCTCAAAAAAAGCTAAATACTCTTCCACACCAGAGATGCAAAAGGGTGGAATGAGAAATGGGTCACAAAGCTATTTTAATGCTGAGGAGGAACAAAAATTAGAAATTAGCAATGAGCAAATTAAGTCCTTGTTGGAAATTAATTCATTAATGAAGAAACACACAGAGTTTGCGGCTGTCATTTTGCTTTTTGGAGGATTTGCAACATTCTTGATGCAACCTACTTGAGTCTGACCGACTGACTACACATGATTTGAACCTTTACGAGGAGGAAAAATAGCAACAATCCAGTAAAAAGCAGAGCAACGTGTTACTCTTTCCAACAGACATTCCACCAGGGACATTGCAAAGGATGGTCTTAAAGTAGACTGCCACCAATCATTTAAACAACTTGTTTTCTAGTTCACCAAGGTTTATAAGCCCCTAGGTCTACCATGAAAGACAGGACCTGGGAAAAAACAGGAATCACATCTTCATGATAAAGGTACAGCATGGGCTAAATGGCTTAAGAGAAAATAAAATAGAAATTTTCTTGCAGAGTTTTTCTTAAAATCATTGAAAACATTCTGGCTTGGGACCTCCAAGCCAAAATAAACTGAAGGGCAAGCACCTTCTGTCTGCTTTGAACCTGAGGTAGCTGCACCAGGAGCTCCTGTGCTCAGCTACAGACATGCAGTAACTCTGTCCAGCTCATGGGGGTTCCTGAAGGCTTGTGCTTTCCTTGGGGTAGCGCAAAAATTCATTCTGACACTTCAGGTCATACAATAAAGGGAAAGTACAAAGATGAGAAGATATTATCATCTAATCAATCAGCAAATGGACTTTTCCCTTCTGCCTCCTGTAAACTCATCTGCCAGTGTTCAGTAGGATGTAGAGAAACATCTCAAGCATCTTACAGGCAGTAAGAACTAGCAACCATTGTTAAGCATCTATTAAATTCTATATGTTTTCCTATAAGGGTTATACTCTATTGAGCTGAATGGTGTGACTTTAATTTCATCAGTCAGCCTGAGGCCATGGGAGTGCAGGAGTGATCTATTATGTGTCTTGAAGTCACTATAAGAACCGTTACCAATTTTTGAGGTAGCTTCATTTAATGACATCCATCGGAGGCCCGCATCCCCTCATCAGTCCTGCCTCAGCAGAGCCCTCTTTCAGGCAGGATAACCAAGCCTTCAGACTCCAAAGGGCACTGGGAACATGTGCCCTGCAGCAGCACCTCAAAGGTCAAGGTTTAAAATTAGGTTTTGCTGTTTCACTTCAGATGAGCAATTCTGGACTAATACCTGTCCCATCTCTAATCCACTCTGAGTAGTAAGTCATACCATGAAAGCCCTGCAAGGCACATCTAACAACTATTTCATTTTTTAACTACTAACACGTTCAGGCATTTTTCTTGAGCTGGCACAAGAATATTATTTACACTACAATTAGGAAGTAGACAGATGCTGCATTTTGATTGGTTTCACGTACTGTAACTCTAGGATTCAGAATTTGCACAACTGGCTGAATACCCCTGAGACTCGTTACTAAATACAGAGCAATCTAGACAAATGTTACTGTTCTAATCATTTGTACTCCTCAAAGGCATCAGCCGCACAACCGCAGAGCAACAGCTTCAAGGTAGATGTAAAAGACTTTTCATGCTTATCAATTTGCATATTGGAAACGGCAATACTCTTCCTTACAGTTAACAAATGAGATGCTCAATTTACTGCTGATGTTTTTACGGGTTGGCATTTGCAATTCACTACATTCAAATTGAAATGTAGAAGATGGCCTTATGACGTTTAGCTGAGAGGTTTCCAGCATTATATATATCGGGAGTAATATGCTTCCACCCTAAATAACCACTGTCACTTGCAACAGTAGGCTCGATTCTGACTTCATCCAGATGCGTGGGCATTTATGCATGAGCTCCTGATTATGCCTAGATGTTTCACTTTAGCCATAGAATGTGTGCACCTCCATATCGTCAGATACTGGCAGTCCTTGTAATTATCTTGTCTCCTTCAATTTTTCTTAGGCTTTCCAAAGATTACTCTCCCTCTCAGAAATTATTACACCCAAGAAAATTATATTCATTAAATACAATGAGGCAATGCTAATATCAAGGACAAGGAAGGAAAAGGGGTTGAACTTTTATCCTTTTCATTCAGGAAAGCTGAATGAAATTTTTTTTATTGTAATCCTGGAATGGGAAAAGCGCAGTCTCAAGTTTTGAATTCTATAAATCTTCAAGGCACCATTTTTTCCACAGACTTCTTAAGCTTATCTTTAAGATTTCAAATTTCTTCACTGAATGAAAATTTATATGTGACTTACAAAAAATGATTCCTGGGCGAAACAAGTACCTATGTAATATTCACTCATTGCATTCAATTATCCAGTGAGATAATTCATGCTTCTCCCCTTTGCCATTTGCATTTAAAAGCCTGGCATTTTGCTGGGAAGAAAATTTTGTTTCAAAGGCTATAACCTGTATTAGTTATACGTTTGTGAACAGAAAATTAGGATTACTAAAATACTTACATAAAAGCTCTTCAGAAACCAAGAGACACCAACAACAAAGGCCAAAGCTCAGCTAATGCAAAGTTCTTTGACTCCCTAAGATCTACTCAGTATTATCTGCAACTTTGGAAGTGATGTTATTCCTCTGTAAGTCCAGTAGCTGTATTAAGCTGATAACACATGTCCATATATCTTAGAAAAAAGCAATAAACCCTGCTGTGAAACACTATTTCTGTAGCATCTTGGAGAAAAGATAACTTTTTCCAAAAAATCGTTTTTCATTTCCACAGCATTGTCTTCTCTTTCAAACAGGATATAACACGATTCCACAGACAACTTCAAATGAATGTATATCCAATCCCACTTTGTACACAAAAGCGGCCCATGTGAAGAAATTAATAAAAACAGAAATGCATTATATTCCCCAGAAAGTGAAAGACAACACTGAGATCAGCAGAGCTGAACTATTTCAAATTATTTCCAAAGCAGAAAAATCACATCCCATAGGTTAAGAGTCTGAGCTGAGACATAGCATTTTTACAAATAGTCACTGTTATTCTCACTTTTCCCTTAGAAAAGTAATTAGAAATGCTAAATATGTCAGAAGACCTTAAGAATGGTGATTTCCCATTTTTCCCATAGCAGTTTTGTTCCCACTGTTGCTCAAACACAAATTTCTTACTGTATTTTCTTTACTGTCTCTAGAAATACTTAGAAAAAGGGTTACAGTCTTAGGGTTAGGGTTAGGGTTAGGGTTATGGTTAGGGTTAGAGTTATGGTTAGGGTTCGGGTCTTAGAGTTATTGTTAGGGTCAGGGTTACGGTCTTAGGGTTAGGGTTCGGGTTCACGTTAGGGTTAGGGTTATGTTTTGGGTTAGGGTTAGGGTGGGTTAGTGTTAGCTTGTATGTTACAGTTAGGGTTACGTTATGGTTTGCGTCTTAGGGTTAGAGTTAGGGTCAGGGTTACAGTCCTAGGCTTAGCGTTAGAGTTAGGGTTACGGTGGGTTAGAATTAGGGTTAGGTTTAGGGTTTAGAGAATGTTTGGAAGGGGATGTTTGGACGCCTTTTTTGCCTCCGCTCTCTGCCTGTCCCCGACCCAGGGCTGAGCTCTGGCGCGGTGCTGCCACCGTGTGGACAGAGCGCGGTACTGCAGCGCCCCCCCTCAGCCCACCCCGATGCGCGTGACAGCCCCGGACTGTGAGCTTGTGGGTCTTTTGTATCTTTTTTTCCCGCCCTTTTTGCCGCCGTCTTGAAAACGTCAAGCAGTGCCCCAGCCACCTTGGCACACCTGGGATACACCCACACACACCTGGATACACCTGGGCACACCTGTGTACACCTGGATACACCTGGGATACACCCACACACACCTGGGCACACCTGGGCACACCCACACACACCTGAGACACGCCTGGGACACACCTGGGCTACCCATGTATACTGACACACACCTGGACACACACGGACACAAGTGGGACACACCTGTGCCCACCTGTCCCCATTGCCTGTGCTCACCTGTGCTCACCTGTGCTCACCTGTGCAGGCTGGGCGGCGGCCCCGGCGACGCCCGGGAGGTGATGCAGCATCGCTTCTTCGCCGGCATCGACTGGCAGGACGTGGTGCAGAGAAAGGTGAGCTGGCCACGCCCCCAGCCACGCCCCCCCAGCCGTGTGTGCGTGTGTGTCACACCTGGGCACACCTGGGCTCACCTCTGTGTGTGTGTCACACCTGGGCACACCTGTGTGTGTGTCACACTTGGGCATACCTGGGCTCACCTGGGCTCACCTATGTGTGCGCGTGTCACACCTGGGCTCGCCTGTGTGTGTGTGTGTCACACCTGGGCTCACCTGGTGACCCCACCTGGACACACCTGTGAGTATCCCCTCCCCTCCCCGCCCCAGCTGGTGCCGCCCTTCCGGCTGCAGGTGACGTTGGAGGTGGACACGCGCTACTTCGACGAGGAGTTCACGGCGCAGAGCATCACCGTCACCCCACCTGAGAGATGTGAGCTCACCTGGCACACCTGTGCCCTTACCTGAGCCTCACCTGAGCCCCCTGTCCCCTTACCTGTCCATCACCATCACTTCACCTGAGAGATGTGAGCTGACCTGGCACACCTGTGCCCTCACCTGTCCCTCAACTCTCCCCTCACCTGTCCCACCTGTCCATCCCCAGGTGACCACCTGGACTCCCTGGAGCGTGACCACCGGACGCATTTCCCGCAGTTCTCCTACTCAGCCAGCATCCGGGAGTGACACACCTGGGCACACCTGAGGACACCTGGACACACACCTGGACACACACCTGGACACACCTGTGTGTGCGTGTGCCCCGCCTGGGGACATCCAGGGACATCTGGGCACACCTGGACACACCTGGACACACCTTCGTGCATGTGTGTCACACCTGGGCACACCTGGACACACCTGGACACACCTTCGTGCGTGTGTGTCACACCTGTGTGTGTGCGTGTCCTGCCTGGGGACACCTGGACACACCTGGGCTCATCTGGACATACCTGTGTGTGTGCACATGTGTCACACCTGGGGCACACCTGTGTGTGTATGCGTGTCAAACCTGGGCACACCTGTGTGTGCGTGTTTCACACCTGGGCTCACCTGTGTGTGTGTGCGTGTCACACCTGGGCACACCTGTCTCACCTGTGCCCCCCAGGTGCTCCGGCCCCGCCCCCCTACCCCCCCCAAGCTGATTTTTGCAGCTTTTGGAACAAAAAAACCCAAAAAAACCCAAAAACACCACGAGCGGCGAAGGACCCCCCCAGAGCCCCCGGCTCAGACCGGCCCAGACTGGGTCAAACCGGTTTAAACCGGTTGGTCCCAGCCAGTCCCAGTCCATCCCAGTTCAAATCAGTTCCAACTGGTCAGTCCTGGTCCATCCCAGCCTGGGACCCCCCAACCCCCCCCCCAGGATCCACCCAGGGCCCCTCCCCCACCAACAGCATTGCCTCTGAGCCCCTCGCCCACCCCAGACCCCTCCCGTCTTTTTTGGGGGGGGGGGGGAAGGGGGAGGGGAATGGGGGAAGGGGCGGTTCAGTACAATAAATAAATAAACAAACAAACAAATAAATAAAATTTCCTCGTTATTTCTGAGGGGATTTCGCCTTTTTTTTGGGGGGGGGAAATTTCGGAACTCTAAAACCGCCCCCCCGAAAATCCCCAAATTCCCCCAAAAAATCCCCGGCCCCCTCCCTCCCCCCCCCCCTCCCAATTTTTGTCACCCTCAGTGCCCCTCCGTGATCCATCACTCTGCACTCGATTGCCCCTCCCCGATCCACTGCTTGGCGCTCGATTGGCCATCCTGGATCGATTGGCCACCCTAGATCGATTGCTCGGCGCTCGATTGGCCATCCTGGATCGATTGCTCGGCGCTCGATTGATGATCCTGGATCGAGTGCTCGGCGCTCGATTGGCCATCCTGGATCGATTGCTCGGTGTTCGATTGGCCATCCTAGATCGATTGCTCGGCACTCGATTGGCCATCCTAGATCGATTGCTCGGCGCTCGATTGGCCACCCTAGATCGATTGCTCGGTGCTCGATTGGCCATCCTAGATCGATTGCTCGGCGCTCGATTGGCCATCCTGGATCGATTGCTCGGTCGTCGATTGGCCATCCTGGATCGATTGCTCGGCGCTCGATTGGCCATCCTAGATCGATTGCTCGGCACTCGATTGGCCACCCTAGATCGAGTGCTCGGCGCTCGATTGGCCATCCTAGATCGATTGCTCGGTGCTCGATTGGCCATCCTAGATCGATTGCTCGGCGCTCGATTGATGATCCTGGATCGATTGCTCGGCGCTCGATTGGCCATCCTGGATCGATTGCTCGGCACTCGATTGATGATCCTGGATCGATTGCTCGGCGCTCGATTGATGATCCTGGATCGATTGCTCGGCGCTCGATTGGCCATCCTGGATCGATTGCTCGGTCGTCGATTGGCCATCCTGGATCGATTGCTCGGCGCTCGATTGATGATCCTGGATCGATTGCTCGGTCATCGATTGGTCATCCTGGATCGATTGCTCGGTCGTCGATTGGCCATCCTGGATCGATTGCTCGGCGCTCGATTGATGATCCTGGATCGATTGCTCGGTCATCGATTGGTCATCCTGGATCGATTGCTCGGCGCTCGATTGGCCATCCTGGATCGATTGCTCGGCGCTCGATTGGCCAACCTGGATCGATTGCTCAGCGCCGAGCTTCCCCGAAGAGCCGAATCGAAACGACTGCATCCGGAAATAGCCGAGCATAGCCGAACAGAGCCGAGCTTCCCCGAAGAGCTGAATCTAAACGACTGCATCCGGAAATAGCCGAGCATAGCCGAACAGAGCCGAGCTTCCCCGAAGAGCCGAATCTGAACGACTGCATCCGGAAATAGCCGAGCATTGCCGAACAGAGCCGAGCTTCCCCGAAGAGCCGAATCTGAACGACTGCATCCGGAAATAGCCGAGCATTGCCGAACAGAGCCGAGCTTCCCCGAAGAGCCGAATCTGAACGACTGCATCCGGAAATAGCCGAGCATTGCCGAACAGAGCCGAGCTTCCCCGAAGAGCCGAATCGAAACGACTGCATCCGGAAATAGCCGAGCATAGCCGAACAGAGCCGAGCTTCCCCGAAGAGCCGAATCTGAACGACGGCATCCGGAAATAGCCGAGGTGTGCCGGGAACAGCCGAACAGAGCCGAGCTTCCCCGAAGAGCCGAATCTAAACGACGGCATCCGGTAATAGGCGAGGTGTGCCGGTCACAGCCGAGCTAAGCCGAACAGCCGAAAATGGCCGAGTTCAGCTGTTGTCCCCCGGCGGGCTGGCGGGACACGATGACGCTGTGCCCCGGGAATCGGGGGTTCCCGGGGAAGGAGCTGAGGACGAGGCCGGGAAAGGGCCCGGAGTGCTCGTGTGCTCCCGAGAGCCCCTGGAACACGTCTTTGGGGTAGTCTGTACAAGCCACTCGTGGCCAAAGGGAGAGGGATTTCTCACAAGGACATGTGGCTCCTTAGGAGTTATGAACCTCAGGCATGTGGGATTTTGGAGGTGGAATCTCAATTCCAGCCTTGGGTACCTGCAGGAGAAGAGAGGTCCTTATCCATAGCAAGGGAAGCCTGCTGCTGGAGTGTGTCAGCTGCAGATCAGGAGCTGTCCAGGGAATGAGCAGCAAGTCCCCTCTGCCCCTGCCCTCACACTGAGAGTGACAGCAGCCACAGATGTGAGCTGTAAAGGATGATGAGGGGACAGGGCAGCCCACAGGTGTGAGCTGTTAGGATGATGAGGGGGTGGCTCCTGCCAGGGGGGCTGCTTTAAGAGGGGAGCCTGGGCTCACTTCAGCCTGGAGTTGCTGGTGCAGATGGCTGAGGAGGTCCGAGAGAGCGCTTGTATGTGCAGCAGTTCTTAAAGGAGGTGCTGAGGGACAAGCCTTTGTGCTCGTAAGCAGCAGGTGAGCCAGTGTGGGTTTGTAGGGGGGACTTGTCTCCTTTCCCTTTTCAATTTCATCCTGCTAATCCTTTCCCAGTGTCCTCAAAAAAAAGAATTGGGGTTATGCGGACAAAAAAAGTTTAAATTAAAGGAAGAAACTCTTCTCCACTTATAGTCTGTGTTTAAATTATGAGAAATCCCCCTTTACATGGGATTTTAATAAGTTGTGATATTTATATGAGGTTTTTATTCACTATTATGTTCTTTGGTGGTATATTGTTTTGTTTGTTGGGTTTTTTATGTGTAATTTGGTTTTTGAGTGATGATAACTTTATGGATACATTTGTTTGTATTTAAGGTAGAATTAATTTAAGTAGCTTTTATTTTTAGACTTGTTATTATTGGGGGTTTGTTTATTGTATGTAGGCATTCAGATTCAGTAGGGCTAGCTTGGCTGGTGGAGGTTTGGGTGTTTTGTTCCATGCAGTTATTAGTTTTTAAAAGCTTTTTTCCTGTAGTGGTTTTAAGGTGGCTGTTACTAACTTACTGTGTAGTTTTATTTTGTTTGTAGATACTGTATGATAAGGGATTTGGACTATTTATTTAACACTGTATTTCTTAGTTCAGGTGTTGATTAGGTTGCTTTTGAACTGAGTTTTGTGGCTGAATTTTTTTGGTGGGGTGTTATATTTTTAAAGGATATGTTTTCTAAGGCTTACAATGCTGTGATGGGCTGTAATATGAGGTATTGAGTAGGCTTTGAATGATTTTGTGGTGGTTTCTATTATGGTGAATAGGTAGAGTTAGTTTTGGTGGGTTTGAGGTGCTGTGATGTAGTTAATCTGTTATAGATTTTAATATTTATAATTGGACTATTGTTAATGTGTTTTAAGGATAATTGGCTTGTTTGTTTGCAATATGTGTTTTCTAGCTATGGCTAGAAACTATATTATATGTTTTATATATTGTATATTTTCTATTATTATATATATTATATATTTGGGAGATATTGTTTATGGTTAAATTGATCTTTGGGTTTTGTGCATGCTTATAGGTGATAGTTTTGTTTTGGTGGTTTGAATCATTATGGGTTCATTGAGTCAAGAATAATTTTTTTGGTGTTGTTAATTTAAGTTTATTTGGGATATTTCTGTTATGGTAGTTTAATTTGTTGCTTTGCAGTTTTTTATTGGTTTTATTTCTGGGAACTTGGCTATTGATAGGATTGGTTTTTTAGGTAGTTTTTGGAGTAGTGATGTTCTGTTTTTAGTAGTTTAGATTTTTTCATGTTGTTAGGGGTTTTTTGTTAATTTTTTTACAGTACTGATGATTATTTATGAGTTAGTGTAAGGGTTTTTTTAGTCAGTTTTAAGGTCAGGTGTACAGTTTTGAGTTTAGTAAGTAGGTTTGATTCATCTTTTTTGCTAGTTCTTGTGACATGTTGTGTGTGTGGGATTCCATTGTTTTTAGTTCTTGTTTCATTTTTATGATGTGAAAAGAATGTGGTGTGGTTTGTTTGCTGGCAGTTGGTTGTATGGTGGAGTTTTTTAGTTTGTGGACTTTTTGTTAGTGAGATTAAAGTTTTTTATTTTTGAGTTAATTTATAATTATGTTAAAGATTTCAGGGAGGTTTAGCTTTTTGATATGGGTGTGCTGTGTGAAGAAGGTAATTTATTTGTTTTATGTGATATTGGTGGTGCGGTGGATAGAGGGAATTTTTGCAGTAGTAATTTTAAATGTTTGAGGTTTTTTGGCATTTGAAATACTTGTTTAGGAGGAAGTTTGTTTGGAATGTATGGGGTTTGGGGTTAGTTATAATGGTATATTTTATTTTTAGTTTTAATTAGATTTTTTGAAGTTTTATTATAGGTAAAAATTGTGATTTTTTTGTTATGTCAGTAAGAGAAAGGGGTTTTGATTTTGTGTGTAGCAATGGGATTGGAGTATTCAGAGTACTAGTGTTGACTAAGAATTTAATTGTTGTGGTTTTGCTCTGTTAGATTAATGAATTGATGTACTTTGAAACACATGGGGTTTTATTTTTATGTGGTTAGAAACAGGCTTTTTTAAGCTGGGGGTGATTCTGGGCATTCACTTGAGGTTTTTTTAAGGGGATTGGACATGGGATTATTTTTATTATATTTGGAAAATTGAATATGGGTAATTAGGCTTGGTTTATATTAGGGCAATTTTTTTTTTCCAAAATTGGTAAGTTTGTCTGGTTAGGGTATTTCTGTGGTGTTTGTGGTGCAACTCTAAGCATCCATCATTGTTTGTGAGCGTTAGGTGGTCTAATCATATTACACTGAGACCCACTCACAAACCGGACAACAGATCTGCTAAGATCATGTTTTGATGTTGGTTTTCTTTATTGTAGCTGACAAAAAGACAGCAGCCCGGTCACAGCAGGAATTACCCAGAGGGCGAGCGGGCCTTCCTTTGCACCCGACGATGTGGATTCTCATCTCCAGATGTCCCAGAGATAAGTGCAGGGCTACAGATCACAGAGGAGATCAAAAGCAGGGTGCCGGGTCGGGGGTCACCGGGAGGGATTTTTGAGTCAGCTTTGGAGACGGGGATGTCCAAGATGTGACCCCTTGGGCCCCATCGAAAGGAAGTCTCAGTTTTGATCACAATGCTGAGGTGTGCAGGGCAGAGCAGTCCCGGTGTGTGTTGTGTCACTTGTCTGTGGTGCCTTCTGTGTCTTTTGGGCATCTCGTCTTTCACGGCTTTTACCGTGGCCTTTCCGGGGGCCTCTCGGAAACCCCGGCGTCAGTCTTAGCATCTGCGCTCTCTGCGCTCCTCGGCCCGGCGCCTTTGACTCGGGAGCTGGGACAGGCATCGCACCTCTCCTCAGGAGCACCCAGTCCGGTGTCCTTTCAGGTCTTGTTCTGAGCTGTGTCGACAGCTGTGCTCCGCAACGATCCATTCTGGCGGATTAGGACTTGTCAGAAGGCAAAGACAGGGAGGTGATTCTGACCATAGCACTCTCGGGCATCCGTCTTTGCGCTCCTAGCAATAAGTCATCCCGCTAGCATCTTCTTCCTGCAGGGTTCTGCGAGCCCGGCCAGCTCGCCATCAGTCTTACCTCAGTCACCTCGTTCTGAGTTCTCTGGGTCCTCAGGGCCATTCTTGTGGCTGAGAGTTTTCTGTCCCCGTTGTGTTCCCTCGTTTGTGGTCTCCTGTGTCACGGGTGTGGGTGTGTATTTGGCCCGGAGCTGCTCTGCCTTGCTGCTTAGTCTGGGTGTAGAAGTAATAGGGCAAGTGCTGGGGGCTTGAAATTTGTAATGTGGGGTGGAGTTGGACTGTAGAGAATATGCCTAGATTGACACAAGAGGTCTGGGGCTTTTAAGTTCTCCTGCAGCACTTTGACTTTTGTTCCTAACTTGCTTTCAGATGCAGATGGATAGAATCTGCGGCAGAGCGCCCCATGCAGGGGGAGGGGGCTTCCCCTGAGGAGGTGGGTCACTGTTTGTCTTTGCAGGGGAAGTGTAAATGGTGGCTCTGTTACAGCACTGCTCTTTGTCTTTATTTCTAGGAAGTGGAGCTGCATATCTGCAGTAAAGGTCAGTGGAGGGAGGTGAGCAGAGATCGGAGGGCAGAAGCAGTTGTCACTGCTCAGGTCTCGATTTCTGGTGCAGCTCCAAGCATCATCTGGGGCTTTTTTATTTTAGGTGTTCTGCTTGCCAGTTCTCCTGACCCGGGCTGCCAGAGGCCAGATGGATGCAAGCTTAAGGTACACTTTTGGCGTACTTCAGTCAGACCGGGGCGGTTGCCATTTCACGACATCTCAGCGAGCCTTTTTGCTTTGTTTCTTTGCAGGTGCTGCCGCTGCCCCAGGCGTGCTAAGGAATAGAGGCGAGCGGGTGAGTCGGCCTTTAGGTGGGGTGGCTCATAAGAGAGCGGTGTGCAGCAGCTTGCTAAGCGTGTATCTTTTCATTTTGCAGGTACCCTCCGAGCAGCCTCTGGAGTCGAATGAAGATTCGAGGCGAGCTGGGCCAATGGTGCGGAGGAGCCGTGGGGATTGCTCCTATTGCCTGGAGGGCAATAGTCACATTTTTTGTTTTGTGGTCCTAGGTACCGTGAGGAGGTGCAGAGCCCATATCCGGTTACGGCAGCACCGCGGCGGACGCGGAGGTGTCTCGACATCCACGGGGCCGACGCGTTCATTTCCATCGAGGATGGATTTTGTCCGCTCGTCTTCTGAAAGCTAAGTGTTGGGACAGCTGGTCGGGAGATGGGGAAAAAGCCTTTTCAGTCCCAGGAGGCAACTTAAAGTTATCTTAGAGGAGAGGGCCCTAGTGGGATGGAGCTCTCAGGGGTGAAGGGGGAGGGTTTCTCCTCAGCATCCCCACAGACTTGGCTGGGCAGGGCAGTTCTGACCCATCTCTGCGTTTTAGCCAGCTTTGCATTGTCGGCCGTCTTCGAGAGCCCACAAGGTAAAGGGATGCAGTGGGAGATTGGTGGCCCCCCCGGGATCCCTGTCCCAGGAGTATCCTGATAAAGAGCATCCCCGGTTGCAAGGCGTGGGGTTCGGCAGGGGGACTTGACAGTGACACACAGAGGCTGAGGGAGGGCTTGAGAGGTAAAGGGCTCAAGGGTCAGAGAGCACACAGTGAAAGAGAGGGGTACAGGCTGGGATACAAGTTAGCGCACACCTATAGCAGCCCACACACACAGCACCACACCCCTGTTTCCCTGAGAGCCACAGCAGGCAGTAAGTCTAATGCAGGAGAATGCCAGAAGCCTTGAGAGGTGCAGGCAGTAACCCAAAGGCTAGGCTAGGCAGGAAGTGGTAGTGGGGAGCAGGGTCCACAGGGTTGGGGAAAAAAGGGGGTTTCCCGCCCCACCCCTCCCTGGGATCACCTGTCTCTCCGCAGCCGGGGATTGCGTCCATCCCTCCTCGAGGCGGCGGTTGGTAAGGCTTCGTGCCTTGGCCACCGCAAAGAGTTCGGCTCTGTCAGCCTCTGCCCTGACTCAGGGCCACACTTAGGGTAGGAGCCCTGACTCAGGGCTACATTTAGTTAGGGTAGGAGCAACTGTGGAGATGGCGTCCCGCCTGCGGGACATTCTTGAGAACCCTGTGGATAAGGAGCATCCCCGGCTGCAAGGTGTAGGGTCCAGCAAGGGGGACTTGACAGTGACACACAGAGGCTGAGGGAGGGCTTGAGAGGTGGAGGACTGAAGGGCCAGAGAGAGCATACAGTGAAAGGGAGGGGGTACAGGCTGGGATATAAGTTAAGAGTACAGCTATAGCAGTCCTTACAGCAGTCATCACAACACCCCTGTTTCCCTGAGAACAGGTGCAGGCAGTAACCCTGGGCTAGGGCTAGCCAGTAAGTGACAGTGGGGAGGCAGAATCCACCGGTTTGGGGTTCTCTGGGGATGTCCATCCTGGAACCCTTGTCCCACTGCAACCGGGGATGCTCACGCCCCTGATAGAGGCCGTGGTGGGTGGACTCAGTGCCAATAAGGCCATGGAGACGCTGGCTCTGCAAGTGTCAGCCTTGCAGCGCAGCCAAAGTGTGCTGCCCGAGGACCCGGGCATTCTTAAGAGATGGTGAGTAGCAGAAATGCCATTTTTGGCTGATGTGCTGCTAAGATTCACGCTTTTTTGGTTTTCTTTCTTGTAGCAGAATAAGAGACAACAATAAGAGCCCGGTGACAGCAGGAATTTCCCAGACAATGAGCCGGCCTTCCTTTGTACCTGACATGGATTCCCATCCCCAGATGCCCCAGAGATAAGTGCAGGGCTACAGATCACAGAGGAGATCAAAAGCAGGGTGCCGGGTCGGGGGTCACCGGGAGGGATTTTTGAGTCAGCTTTGGAGACGGGGATGTCCAAGATGTGACCCCTTGGGCCCCATCGAAAGGAAGTCTCAGTTTTGATCACAATGCTGAGGTGTGCAGGGCAGAGCAGTCCCGGTGCGTGTCGTGTCACTTGTCTGTGGTGCCTTCTGTGTCTTTTGGGCATCTCGTCTTTCACGGCTTTTACCGTGGCCCTTCCGGGGGCCTCTCAGAAACACTGGCGTCAGTCTTAGCATCTGCGCTCTCTGCGCTCCTCGGCCCGGCACCTTTGACTCGGGAGCTGGGACAGGCATCGCCCCTCTCCTCAGGAGCATCCAGTCCGGTGTCCTTTCAGGTCTTGTTCTGAGCTGTGTCGACAGCTGTGCTCCGCAACGATCCATTCTGGCGGATTAGGACTTGTCAGAAGGCAAAGACAGGGAGGTGATTCTGACCGTAGCACTCTCGGGCATCCGTCTTTGAGCTCCTTGGAATAAGTCATCATCTTCCTGCAGGGTTCTGCGAGCCTGGCCAGCTCGCCATAGGTCTTACCTCGGTCACCTCATTCCGAGTTCTCTGGGTCCTCAGGGCCATTCTTGTGGCCGAGAGTTTTCTGTCCCCGTTGTGTTCCCTCGTTTGTGGTCTCCTGTGTCACGGGTGTGGGTGTGTATTTGGCCCGGAGCTGCTCTGCCTTGCTGCTTAGTCTGGGTGTAGAAGTAATAGGGCAAGTGCTGGGGGCTTGAAATTTGTAATGTGGGGTGGAGTTGGACTGTAGAGAATATGCCTAGATTGACACAAGAGGTCTGGGGCTTTTAAGTTCTCCTGCAGCACTTTGACTTTTGTTCCTAACTTGCTTTCAGATGCAGATGCGCCCCATCCCGGGTGAGAGGGCTTCCCCTGAGGAGGTGGGTCACTGTTTGTCTTTGCAGGGGAAGTGTAAACGGTGGCTCTGTTACAGCACTGCTCTTTGTCTTTATTTCTAGGAAGTGGAGCTGCATATCTGCAGTAAAGGTCAGTGGAGGGAGTTGAGCAGAGATCGGAGGGCAGAAGCAGTTGTCACTGCTCAGGTCTCGATTTCTGGTGCAGCTCCAAGCATCATCTGGGGCTTTTTTATTTTAGGTGTTCTGCTTGCCAGTTCTCCTGACCCGGGCTGCCAGAGGCCAGATGGATGCAAGCTTAAGGTACACTTTTGGCGTACTTCAGTCAGACCGGGGCGGTTGCCATTTCACGACATCTCAGCGAGCCTTTTTGCTTTGTTTCTTTGCAGGTGCTGCCGCTGCCCCAGGTGTGCCCAGGAATAGAGGCGAGCGGGTGAGTCGGCCTTTGGGGGGGTGACTCATAAGAGAGCGGTGTGCAGCAGCTTGCTAAGCGTGTATCTTTTCATTTTGCAGGTACCCTCCGAGCAGCCTCTGGAGTCGAATGAAGATTCGAGGCGAGCTGGGCCAATGGTGCGGAGGAGCCGTGGGGATTGCTCCTATTGCCTGGAGGGCAATAGTCACATTTTTTGTTTTGTGGTCCTAGGTACCGTGAGGAGGTGCAGAGCCCATATCCGGTTACGGCAGCACCGCGGCGGACGCGGAGGTGTCTCGACATCCACGGGGCCGACGCGTTCATTTCCATCGAGGATGGATTTTGTCCGCTCGTCTTCTGAAAGCTAAGTGTTGGGACAGCTGGTCGGGAGATGGGGAAAAAGCCTTTTCAGTCCCAGGAGGCAACTTAAAGTTATCTTAGAGGAGAGGGCCCTAGTGGGATGGAGCTCTCAGGGGTGAAGGGGGAGGGTTTCTCCTCAGCATCCCCACAGACTTGGCTGGGCAGGGCAGTTCTGACCCATCTCTGCGTTTTAGCCAGCTTTGCATTGTCGGCCGTCTTCGAGAGCCCACAAGGTAAAGGGATGCAGTGGGAGATTGGTGGCCCCCCCGGGATCCCTGTCCCAGGAGTATCCTGATAAAGAGCATCCCCGGTTGCAAGGCGTGGGGTTCGGCAGGGGGACTTGACAGTGACACACAGAGGCTGAGGGAGGGCTTGAGAGGTAAAGGGCTCAAGGGTCAGAGAGCACACAGTGAAAGAGAGGGGTACAGGCTGGGATACAAGTTAGCGCACACCTATAGCAGCCCACACACACAGCACCACACCCCTGTTTCCCTGAGAGCCACAGCAGGCAGTAAGTCTAATGCAGGAGAATGCCAGAAGCCTTGAGAGGTGCAGGCAGTAACCCAAAGGCTAGGCTAGGCAGGAAGTGGTAGTGGGGAGCAGGGTCCACAGGGTTGGGGAAAAAAGGGGGTTTCCCGCCCCACCCCTCCCTGGGATCACCTGTCTCTCCGCAGCCGGGGATTGCGTCCATCCCTCCTCGAGGCGGCGGTTGGTAAGGCTTCGTGCCTTGGCCACCGCAAAGAGTTCGGCTCTGTCAGCCTCTGCCCTGACTCAGGGCCACACTTAGGGTAGGAGCCCTGACTCAGGGCTACATTTAGTTAGGGTAGGAGCAACTGTGGAGATGGCGTCCCGCCTGCGGGACATTCTTGAGAACCCTGTGGATAAGGAGCATCCCCGGCTGCAAGGTGTAGGGTCCAGCAAGGGGGACTTGACAGTGACACACAGAGGCTGAGGGAGGGCTTGAGAGGTGGAGGACTGAAGGGCCAGAGAGAGCATACAGTGAAAGGGAGGGGGTACAGGCTGGGATATAAGTTAAGAGTACAGCTATAGCAGTCCTTACAGCAGTCATCACAACACCCCTGTTTCCCTGAGAACAGGTGCAGGCAGTAACCCTGGGCTAGGGCTAGCCAGTAAGTGACAGTGGGGAGGCAGAATCCACCGGTTTGGGGTTCTCTGGGGATGTCCATCCTGGAACCCTTGTCCCACTGCAACCGGGGATGCTCACGCCCCTGATAGAGGCCGTGGTGGGTGGACTCAGTGCCAATAAGGCCATGGAGACGCTGGCTCTGCAAGTGTCAGCCTTGCAGCGCAGCCAAAGTGTGCTGCCCGAGGACCCGGGCATTCTTAAGAGATGGTGAGTAGCAGAAATGCCATTTTTGGCTGATGTGCTGCTAAGATTCACGCTTTTTTGGTTTTCTTTCTTGTAGCAGAATAAGAGACAACAATAAGAGCCCGGTGACAGCAGGAATTTCCCAGACAATGAGCCGGCCTTCCTTTGTACCTGACATGGATTCCCATCCCCAGATGCCCCAGAGATAAGTGCAGGGCTACAGATCACAGAGGAGATCAAAAGCAGGGTGCCGGGTCGGGGGTCACCGGGAGGGATTTTTGAGTCAGCTTTGGAGACGGGGATGTCCAAGATGTGACCCCTTGGGCCCCATCGAAAGGAAGTCTCAGTTTTGATCACAATGCTGAGGTGTGCAGGGCAGAGCAGTCCCGGTGCGTGTCGTGTCACTTGTCTGTGGTGCCTTCTGTGTCTTTTGGGCATCTCGTCTTTCACGGCTTTTACCGTGGCCCTTCCGGGGGCCTCTCAGAAACACTGGCGTCAGTCTTAGCATCTGCGCTCTCTGCGCTCCTCGGCCCGGCACCTTTGACTCGGGAGCTGGGACAGGCATCGCCCCTCTCCTCAGGAGCATCCAGTCCGGTGTCCTTTCAGGTCTTGTTCTGAGCTGTGTCGACAGCTGTGCTCCGCAACGATCCATTCTGGCGGATTAGGACTTGTCAGAAGGCAAAGACAGGGAGGTGATTCTGACCGTAGCACTCTCGGGCATCCGTCTTTGAGCTCCTTGGAATAAGTCATCATCTTCCTGCAGGGTTCTGCGAGCCTGGCCAGCTCGCCATAGGTCTTACCTCGGTCACCTCATTCCGAGTTCTCTGGGTCCTCAGGGCCATTCTTGTGGCCGAGAGTTTTCTGTCCCCGTTGTGTTCCCTCGTTTGTGGTCTCCTGTGTCACGGGTGTGGGTGTGTATTTGGCCCGGAGCTGCTCTGCCTTGCTGCTTAGTCTGGGTGTAGAAGTAATAGGGCAAGTGCTGGGGGCTTGAAATTTGTAATGTGGGGTGGAGTTGGACTGTAGAGAATATGCCTAGATTGACACAAGAGGTCTGGGGCTTTTAAGTTCTCCTGCAGCACTTTGACTTTTGTTCCTAACTTGCTTTCAGATGCAGATGCGCCCCATCCCGGGTGAGAGGGCTTCCCCTGAGGAGGTGGGTCACTGTTTGTCTTTGCAGGGGAAGTGTAAACGGTGGCTCTGTTACAGCACTGCTCTTTGTCTTTATTTCTAGGAAGTGGAGCTGCATATCTGCAGTAAAGGTCAGTGGAGGGAGTTGAGCAGAGATCGGAGGGCAGAAGCAGTTGTCACTGCTCAGGTCTCGATTTCTGGTGCAGCTCCAAGCATCATCTGGGGCTTTTTTATTTTAGGTGTTCTGCTTGCCAGTTCTCCTGACCCGGGCTGCCAGAGGCCAGATGGATGCAAGCTTAAGGTACACTTTTGGCGTACTTCAGTCAGACCGGGGCGGTTGCCATTTCACGACATCTCAGCGAGCCTTTTTGCTTTGTTTCTTTGCAGGTGCTGCCGCTGCCCCAGGTGTGCCCAGGAATAGAGGCGAGCGGGTGAGTCGGCCTTTGGGGGGGTGACTCATAAGAGAGCGGTGTGCAGCAGCTTGCTAAGCGTGTATCTTTTCATTTTGCAGGTACCCTCCGAGCAGCCTCTGGAGTCGAATGAAGATTCGAGGCGAGCTGGGCCAATGGTGCGGAGGAGCCGTGGGGATTGCTCCTATTGCCTGGAGGGCAATAGTCACATTTTTTGTTTTGTGGTCCTAGGTACCGTGAGGAGGTGCAGAGCCCATATCCGGTTACGGCAGCACCGCGGCGGACGCGGAGGTGTCTCGACATCCACGGGGCCGACGCGTTCATTTCCATCGAGGATGGATTTTGTCCGCTCGTCTTCTGAAAGCTAAGTGTTGGGACAGCTGGTCGGGAGATGGGGAAAAAGCCTTTTCAGTCCCAGGAGGCAACTTAAAGTTATCTTAGAGGAGAGGGCCCTAGTGGGATGGAGCTCTCAGGGGTGAAGGGGGAGGGTTTCTCCTCAGCATCCCCACAGACTTGGCTGGGCAGGGCAGTTCTGACCCATCTCTGCGTTTTAGCCAGCTTTGCATTGTCGGCCGTCTTCGAGAGCCCACAAGGTAAAGGGATGCAGTGGGAGATTGGTGGCCCCCCCGGGATCCCTGTCCCAGGAGTATCCTGATAAAGAGCATCCCCGGTTGCAAGGCGTGGGGTTCGGCAGGGGGACTTGACAGTGACACACAGAGGCTGAGGGAGGGCTTGAGAGGTAAAGGGCTCAAGGGTCAGAGAGCACACAGTGAAAGAGAGGGGTACAGGCTGGGATACAAGTTAGCGCACACCTATAGCAGCCCACACACACAGCACCACACCCCTGTTTCCCTGAGAGCCACAGCAGGCAGTAAGTCTAATGCAGGAGAATGCCAGAAGCCTTGAGAGGTGCAGGCAGTAACCCAAAGGCTAGGCTAGGCAGGAAGTGGTAGTGGGGAGCAGGGTCCACAGGGTTGGGGAAAAAAGGGGGTTTCCCGCCCCACCCCTCCCTGGGATCACCTGTCTCTCCGCAGCCGGGGATTGCGTCCATCCCTCCTCGAGGCGGCGGTTGGTAAGGCTTCGTGCCTTGGCCACCGCAAAGAGTTCGGCTCTGTCAGCCTCTGCCCTGACTCAGGGCCACACTTAGGGTAGGAGCCCTGACTCAGGGCTACATTTAGTTAGGGTAGGAGCAACTGTGGAGATGGCGTCCCGCCTGCGGGACATTCTTGAGAACCCTGTGGATAAGGAGCATCCCCGGCTGCAAGGTGTAGGGTCCAGCAAGGGGGACTTGACAGTGACACACAGAGGCTGAGGGAGGGCTTGAGAGGTGGAGGACTGAAGGGCCAGAGAGAGCATACAGTGAAAGGGAGGGGGTACAGGCTGGGATATAAGTTAAGAGTACAGCTATAGCAGTCCTTACAGCAGTCATCACAACACCCCTGTTTCCCTGAGAACAGGTGCAGGCAGTAACCCTGGGCTAGGGCTAGCCAGTAAGTGACAGTGGGGAGGCAGAATCCACCGGTTTGGGGTTCTCTGGGGATGTCCATCCTGGAACCCTTGTCCCACTGCAACCGGGGATGCTCACGCCCCTGATAGAGGCCGTGGTGGGTGGACTCAGTGCCAATAAGGCCATGGAGACGCTGGCTCTGCAAGTGTCAGCCTTGCAGCGCAGCCAAAGTGTGCTGCCCGAGGACCCGGGCATTCTTAAGAGATGGTGAGTAGCAGAAATGCCATTTTTGGCTGATGTGCTGCTAAGATTCACGCTTTTTTGGTTTTCTTTCTTGTAGCAGAATAAGAGACAACAATAAGAGCCCGGTGACAGCAGGAATTTCCCAGACAATGAGCCGGCCTTCCTTTGTACCTGACATGGATTCCCATCCCCAGATGCCCCAGAGATAAGTGCAGGGCTACAGATCACAGAGGAGATCAAAAGCAGGGTGCCGGGTCGGGGGTCACCGGGAGGGATTTTTGAGTCAGCTTTGGAGACGGGGATGTCCAAGATGTGACCCCTTGGGCCCCATCGAAAGGAAGTCTCAGTTTTGATCACAATGCTGAGGTGTGCAGGGCAGAGCAGTCCCGGTGCGTGTCGTGTCACTTGTCTGTGGTGCCTTCTGTGTCTTTTGGGCATCTCGTCTTTCACGGCTTTTACCGTGGCCCTTCCGGGGGCCTCTCAGAAACACTGGCGTCAGTCTTAGCATCTGCGCTCTCTGCGCTCCTCGGCCCGGCACCTTTGACTCGGGAGCTGGGACAGGCATCGCCCCTCTCCTCAGGAGCATCCAGTCCGGTGTCCTTTCAGGTCTTGTTCTGAGCTGTGTCGACAGCTGTGCTCCGCAACGATCCATTCTGGCGGATTAGGACTTGTCAGAAGGCAAAGACAGGGAGGTGATTCTGACCGTAGCACTCTCGGGCATCCGTCTTTGAGCTCCTTGGAATAAGTCATCATCTTCCTGCAGGGTTCTGCGAGCCTGGCCAGCTCGCCATAGGTCTTACCTCGGTCACCTCATTCCGAGTTCTCTGGGTCCTCAGGGCCATTCTTGTGGCCGAGAGTTTTCTGTCCCCGTTGTGTTCCCTCGTTTGTGGTCTCCTGTGTCACGGGTGTGGGTGTGTATTTGGCCCGGAGCTGCTCTGCCTTGCTGCTTAGTCTGGGTGTAGAAGTAATAGGGCAAGTGCTGGGGGCTTGAAATTTGTAATGTGGGGTGGAGTTGGACTGTAGAGAATATGCCTAGATTGACACAAGAGGTCTGGGGCTTTTAAGTTCTCCTGCAGCACTTTGACTTTTGTTCCTAACTTGCTTTCAGATGCAGATGCGCCCCATCCCGGGTGAGAGGGCTTCCCCTGAGGAGGTGGGTCACTGTTTGTCTTTGCAGGGGAAGTGTAAACGGTGGCTCTGTTACAGCACTGCTCTTTGTCTTTATTTCTAGGAAGTGGAGCTGCATATCTGCAGTAAAGGTCAGTGGAGGGAGTTGAGCAGAGATCGGAGGGCAGAAGCAGTTGTCACTGCTCAGGTCTCGATTTCTGGTGCAGCTCCAAGCATCATCTGGGGCTTTTTTATTTTAGGTGTTCTGCTTGCCAGTTCTCCTGACCCGGGCTGCCAGAGGCCAGATGGATGCAAGCTTAAGGTACACTTTTGGCGTACTTCAGTCAGACCGGGGCGGTTGCCATTTCACGACATCTCAGCGAGCCTTTTTGCTTTGTTTCTTTGCAGGTGCTGCCGCTGCCCCAGGCGTGCCCAGGAATAGAGGCGAGCGGGTGAGTCGGCCTTTGGGGGGGTGACTCATAAGAGAGCGGTGTGCAGCAGCTTGCTAAGCGTGTACCTTTTCATTTTGCAGGTACCCTCTGAGCAGCCTCTGGAGTTGAATGAAGATTCGAGGCAAGCTGGGCCAATGGTGCGGAGGAGCTGTGGGGATTGCTCCTATTGCCTGGAGGGCAATAGTCACATTTTTTGTTTTGTGGTCCTAGGTACCGTGAGGAGGTGCGGAGCCCATATCTGGTTACGGCAGCCCCGAGGCGGACGCGGAGGAGTCTCGATGTCCACGGGGCCGACGCGTTCATTTCCATGGAGCTGGCCTTCCTTTGCACCCGACGTGGATTCTCATCCCAGAGATAAGTGCAGGGCTACAGATCACGGAGGAGATCAAAAGCAGTGTGCCCGGTCGGGGGTCCCCGGGAGGGATTTTTGAGTCAGCTTTGGAGACGGGGATGTCCAAGATGTGACCCCTTGGGCCCCATCGGAGGGAAGTCTCAGTTTTGATCACAATGCTAAAGGTGTGCAGGGCAGAGCAGTCCCGGTGCGTGTTGTGTCACTTGTCTGTGGTGCCTTCTGTGTCTTCTGTGCATCTCGTCTTTTACGTCTTTTGCCGTGGGTTTTCCGGGGGCCTCTCAGGAACCCTAAAGTCAGCCTTAGCCTCTGCGCTCTCTGCGCTCCTCGGCTCGGCGCCTTTGACTCGGGAGCTGGGACAGGCATCGCCCCTCTCCTCAGGAGCATCCAGTCCAGTGTCCTTTCAGGTCTTGTTCTGAGCTGTGTCGACAGCTGTGCTCCGCAACGATCCATTCTGGCGGATTAGGACTTGTCAGAAGGCAAAGACAGGGAGGTGATTCTGACCGTAGCACTCTCGGGCATCCGTCTTT
This sequence comes from Phylloscopus trochilus trochilus, assembly GCA_016584745.2. Lineage (NCBI taxonomy): Eukaryota > Metazoa > Chordata > Aves > Passeriformes > Phylloscopidae > Phylloscopus > Phylloscopus trochilus. The sequence continues at coordinate 71,026 of WQNJ02000046.1, read as the reverse complement.
GCGCTCCTTGGAATAAGTCATCCCGCTGGCATCTTCTTCCTGCAGGGTTCTGCGAGCCTGGCCAGCTCGCCATAGGTCTTACCTCGGTCACCTCATTCCGAGTTCTCTGGGTCCTCAGGGCCATTCTTGTGGCCGAGAGTTTTCTGTCCCCGTTGTGTTCCCTCGTTTGTGGTCTCCTGTGTCACAGGTGTTGGTGTGTGTTTGGCCTGGAGCTGCTCTGCCTTGCTGCTTAGTCTGGGTGTGGAAGTAATAGGGTAAATGCCTAGGGCTTGGAATTTGTAATGTGGGGTGGAGTTGGACTGTAGGGAATATGCCTAGATATGACACAAGAGGTCTGGAGCTTTTAAGTTCTCCTGCAGCACTTTGACTTTTGTTGCTCACTTTCTTTCAGATGCAGATGGATAGAATGTGTGGCAGGGCGCCCCATCCCGGGTGAGAGGGCTTCCCCTGAGGAGGTGGGTCACTGTTTGTCTTTGCAGGGGAAGTGTAAATGGTGGCTCTGTTACAGCACTGTTCTTTGTTACTATTTTTAGGAAGTAAAGCTGGATATCAGCAGTCAAGGTGAAGAAGGCAAGGAGAGCAGTGAGTGGTGCTGGGACAGTGCCCAGCCTGGACAATTGGGTGCGAGAAAAAGGCTTACACAAGTTCTTTTGCGGGAACAGCTGGCTTCAGCCTTCTCCTGGATTGCACCCAAAGAGTGGCCAAGGCTTAAGGGGCAATCCAGAGGCTGCCTTTGCCCCTGCACCTCCCAGCAAGGCCACAGGACTCATTTCCGGGCCCTCTCTGGCCTCTAAATGTAGTCACTGCTTGTCACGTTCAGGTTCTCTGAAGTTCTTTCCCAGGGACCAAAACTGGTAAACAAGGTCATACTTTTTAGACTATCTTATTTTTCACATTTCTCTCGTAAGGAGGGACTTTGCTTGTTGACCCTTGGTGTGACCAATGGTTCAAAGGATCCCACCTCTTAGGTGGGCACATTGTAAAAAGGAATAAAAATAGCTTCTGAGAATAAACCAGCCCCTTTTTAGAGCATCAGCCTTCTGATTCACGAGTCTGTGTCTTTCTTTCATGTCCAACAGTGACATCTAAACATGGAAAGGTCAAGCCCTGTTTCACTAATGAGCAGCGACCTAGTGCAGAACACTCATGAACCTGGTTCTTTCACTACTGAGGGGATACAAACACAACATTTGGTTTAAACTTTCATCTCAAGGTCAACTTGAGCTCAGGGCCTGTTGTTCAGGTCTTGGAACTTCACAGGTTCCAGCAAACTCACAGATGTCCAAGCATTTACACCTCTGATGCTGAAGTTCATGCACCCATTCTGGCTGAACTGTACTTACAGTTGAACTGCAGTCATTCTGCTCTGCATCACATTCTGAAATGGACTGGAATGAACTGGGTGAAAGAGCCTGGAAACCATGAAAAACTACTGCGACTGCCATTCCAACACCTCTCCCAGACATCCAGCTCAAGGAAGTATTCTGACGGAAGCACATCCTGAAGGAGCTGCTTTCCTAAAAGAAGCCCCAACCCTGGCAATGCCAGACCACAGGCAAAAGCACCAAACACTGGACACAGTACACACAGTTTTGGGTGCAAAACTGTCACACCTCATGACAAAGGCAAGACAAGGAAAACAGCTCCTCCAGGCAAGGAAAGTTAAATATTCTTTGCCCCAGTGATAAAAGCCCCAAAACAGATCACAAACCCAAAAGCAACTGAACCCCAGCGATCCTGAGTTTCATTTGATGTTCAGTACCTTCCCAAACTGGGGATATGTAAGGCAAGTCTCACACGCCTTTTTCAACCCCTCAGTCCCTGCTTCCTTTTCCCTCAGGCACCATTGTTCAACGCCGGGGCTGAGGCTACCTAAATGCCTTGAAAAGGAAAGCTTAAGCTAGCAGAAATAATTCACATCACTCAAAAGCTGTCTCCACTTCAAAGAAATAGTTCTTAAAAACTTGATGGGGACTGCCACAAACATTTTATTATTGAAGTTACTTCATAAATCAGTCAAGAAGACAAATTTTAAAAAGCTGTTTCCTCATTCCATGTTCTTTCCAAGTTAAAGGCTAATTAAAATCTTCAGTCTGAGCCCCCAGCCATCCACCACAAAAGATTCAAGGAGGAGAAAAAAAGGTAGGAATGTCTCTGTGCTTTCCCAAACATGTTACATGTTCTCCTCTCACTTGTAAAAACACTGTCACTCCACGGGTCATTGGCGACTTCCATTGCGGTTGCTGTAGTTTTGCACTCAAACCACGAGATGGCACAGTCGCCACACTGATCAGCGTCGATTGTTGTGGGGGCTGCTATAGTTCTTCACTCCAGGCACCTGATGGCGCTGTCGCTCCACTGTTCCCTGGCGACTTGCGTTGCGTTTGGAGTAGATTTTCCCTCCAACCACGAGATGGCGCAGTCGCCCCACTGATCAGCGGCGACTGTTGTGGTGGCTGCTATAGTTCTTGGCTCCAGGCACCAGATGGCGATGTCGCTCCACTGGTCAACGTCAACTTTCGTTGCGGTTGCTGTAGTTTTTCCCTCCAAACACGAGATGGCACAGTCACGCCTCTGATTAGTGGGGACTGTCATGGTGGCTGCTGTAGTTCTTTGCTCCACGAAGTAGATGGCGCTGTCGCTCCACTGGTAATTGGAAACTTCTTTTGAGGCTGCTGTAGTTTTTCCCTCCAACCACGAGATGGTGCAGTCGCCCCACTGCTCAGCAGCAACTGTTGTGGTGGCTGCTGTAGTTCTTCGCTCCAGGCACCAGATGGCGATGTCGCTCCACTGGTCCCTGGCAACTTTTGTTGCGGTTGCTGTAGTTTTTCCCTCCAACCACGAGATGGCGCAGTCACCCCACTGATCAGCATCGTCTGTCGTGGTGGCTGCTGTAGTTCTTCGCTCCAGGCACCTAATGGCGCTGTCGCTCCACTGGTCCCCGCCAACTTTGGTTGCGGTTGCTGTAGTGTTTCCCTCCGACCACGAGATGGCGCAGTCGTCCCTCTGACCAGCAGCGACTGTTGTGGTGGCTGCTGTAGTTCTTCGCTTCACGAACCAGATGGCGTTGTCGCTCCACTGGTCACTTGCGACTTTCATTGAGGTTGCTGTAGTTTTTTCCTCTAACCACGAGATGGCGCAGTCACCCCACTGCTCCCTGGTGACTTGAGTTGCGGTTGCTGTAGTTTTTCCCTCCAACCACGAGATGGCGCAGTCGCTCCACTGATCAGCGGCGACTGTCCTGGTTGCTACTGTAGGTCTTCGCTCCAGGCACCAGATGGCGCTGTCGCTCCACTGGTCCCTGGCGACTTGCGTTGCGGTTGCTGTAGTTTTTCCCTCCAACCACGAGATGGCGCAGTCACCCCACTGATCAGCGTCGTCTGTCCTGGTGGCTGCTGTAGTTCTTTGCTCCACGAACCAGATGGCGCTGTCGCTCCACTGGTCACTGGTGACTTGCGTTGCAGTTGCTGTAGTTTTTCCCTTTAACTACGAGATGGCGCAGTCGCCCCACTGCTCAGCAGCGACTGTCGTGGTGGCTGCTGTAGTTCTTCGCTCCTGGCACCAGATGGCGATGTTGCTCTACTGGTCCCTGGCGACTTGCGTTGCGGTTGCTGTAGTTTTTCCCTCCAAACACGAGATGGCTCGGTCGCCCCTCTGACCTGCAGCGAGTGTTGTTGTGGCTGCTGTAGTTCTTCGCTCCACGAACCAGATGGCGTTGTCGCTCCACTGGTCACTTGCGACTTTCGTTGAGGTTGCTGTAGTTTTTCCCTCCAACCACGAGATGGCGCAGTCGCCCCACTGATCAGTGGCGACTGTCCTGGTTGCTGCTGTAGGTGTTCGCTCCAGGCACCAGATGGCGCTGTCGCTCCACTGGTCCCTGGCGACTTGCGTTGCGGTTTCTGTAGGTGTTCCCTCTAACCATGAGATGGCGCAGTTGCCCCACTGATGAGCGGCGACTGTCCTGGTGGCTGCTGTAGTTCTTCGCTCCAGGCACCGGATGGCACTGTTGCTCCAGTGGTCGCCGGCGACTTTTGTTGGGGGTGCTGTAGTTTTTCCCTCAGAACAGGAGATGGCGCAGTCACCTTACTGATCAGCGGTGACTGTCGTGGTGGCTGCTCTAGTTCTTCGCTCCAGGCACCAGATGGCGCTGTCGCTCTACTGGTTCCTGGCAACTTTCGTAGCGGTTGCTGTAGATTTTCCCTCAGAACAGGAGATGGCGCAGTCGCCTTAATGATCAGCAGGGACTCTCCTCGCGGCTGCTGTAGTTTTTTGCTCTATGAACCTGACGGCGCTGTCGCTCAACTGATCCCTGGCGACTTTCGTTGCGGTTGCTGTAGTTTTTTCCCTCCAACCACGAGATGGCGCACTCGCCCCACTGGTCAGCGGCGACTGTTGTGGTGGCTGCTGTAGTTCTTCGCTCCAGGCACCAGACGGCACTGTCGCTCTACTGGTCCCTGGTAACTTGCGTTGCGGTTGCTGTAGTTTTTCCCTCCAACCACGAGATGGCGCGGTCGCCCCACTGATCAGCGGCGACTATTGTGGTGGCTGCTGTAGTTCTTGGCTCCAGGCACCAGATGGCGCTGTCGCTCCACTGGTCACTGGCGACTTCTTTTGAGGCTGCTGTAGTTTCTCCCTCCAACCACGAGATGGTGCAGTCGCCCCACTCATCAGCAGCGACTTTTGTGGTGGCTGCTTTAATTCTTGGCTCCCGGCACCAGGTGGCGATGTTGCTCCACTGGTCATCGGCAATTTTCGTTGAGGTTGCTGTAGTTTTTCCCTCTAACCACAAGATGGCGGAGTCGCCACACTGATCAGCGGCAACTGTCGTGGTGGCGGCTGTAGTACTTCGCTCCAGGCACCAGATGGAGCTGTTGCTCCACTGGTCACTGGCGACTTTTGTTTCGGTTGCTGTACTTTTTCCCTCCAACCATGAGATGGCACAGTTGCCCCACTGATCAGCGACGACTGTCGTGGTGGCTGCTGTAGTTCTTCGCTCCAGGCTCCAGATGGCGCTGTCGCTCCACTGGTCCCCGGTGACTTTCGTTGTGGTTCTGCAGTTTTTCCACCCGACCACGAGATGGCGCAGTCGCCCCACTGATCTGCGGCGACTGTCGTGGTGGCTGCTGTAGTTCTTCGCTCCATGCACCGGATGGTGCTGTCACCCCAGTGGTCCCTGGTGACTTGTGTTGCGGTTGCTGTAGGTGTTCCCTCCAACAATGAGATGGTGCAGTTTCCCCACTGATGAGCGGCGACTGTCCTGGTGGCTGCTGTACTTCTTCGCTCCAGGCACCAGATGGCGATGTCGTTCTACTGGTCCCTGGCGACTTGCGTTGCGGTTGCTGTAGTTTTTCCCTCCAACCACGAGATGGCGCAGTCACCCCACTGATCAGCATCGTCTGTCGTGGTGGCTGCTGTAGTTCTTGGCTCCAGGCACCAGGTGGCGATGTCGCTCCACTAGTCCCTGGCAACTTTCGTTGAGGTTGCTGTAGATTTTCCCTCAGAACAGGAGATGGCGCAGTCGCCTTACTGATCAGCGGCGACTGTCCTCACGGCTGCTGTAGTTTTTTGCTCCATGCACCTGACGGCGCTGTCGCTCCACTGGTCCCTGGTAACTTGCGTTGCGGTTGCTGTAGTTTTTCCCTCCAACCACGAGATGGCGCGGTCGCCCCACTGATCAGCGGCGACTATTGTGGTGGCTGCTGTAGTTCTTGGCTCCAGGCACCAGATGGCGCTGTCGCTCCACTGGTCACTGGCGACTTCTTTTGAGGCTGCTGTAGTTTCTCCCTCCAACCACGAGATGGTGCAGTCGCCCCACTCATCAGCAGCGACTTTTGTGGTGGCTGCTTTAATTCTTGGCTCCCGGCACCAGGTGGCGATGTTGCTCCACTGGTCATCGGCAATTTTCGTTGAGGTTGCTGTAGTTTTTCCCTCTAACCACAAGATGGCGGAGTCGCCACACTGATCAGCGGCAACTGTCGTGGTGGCGGCTGTAGTACTTCGCTCCAGGCACCAGATGGAGCTGTCGCTCCACTGGTCACTGGCGACTTTTGTTTCGGTTGCTGTACTTTTTCCCTCCAACCATGAGATGGCACAGTTGCCCCACTGATCAGCGACGACTGTCGTGGTGGCTGCTGTAGTTCTTCGCTCCAGGCTCCAGATGGCGCTGTCGCTCCACTGGTCCCCGGTGACTTTCGTTGTGGTTCTGCAGTTTTTCCACCCGACCACGAGATGGCGCAGTCGCCCCACTGATCTGCGGCGACTGTCGTGGTGGCTGCTGTAGTTCTTCGCTCCATGCACCGGATGGTGCTGTCACCCCAGTGGTCCCTGGTGACTTGTGTTGCGGTTGCTGTAGGTGTTCCCTCCAACAATGAGATGGTGCAGTTTCCCCACTGATGAGCGGCGACTGTCCTGGTGGCTGCTGTACTTCTTCGCTCCAGGCACCAGATGGCGATGTCGTTCTACTGGTCCCTGGCGACTTGCGTTGCGGTTGCTGTAGTTTTTCCCTCCAACCACGAGATGGCGCAGTCGCCCCACTGATCAGCAGCGACTGTCGTGGTGGCTGCTGTAGTTCTTGGCTCCAGGCACCAGGTGGCGATGTCGCTCCACTAGTCCCTGGCAACTTTCGTTGAGGTTGCTGTAGATTTTCCCTCAGAACAGGAGATGGCGCAGTCGCCTTACTGATCAGCGGCGACTGTCCTCACGGCTGCTGTAGTTTTTTGCTCCATGCACCTGACGGCGCTGTCGCTCCACTGGTCCCTGGTAACTTGCGTTGCGGTTGCTGTAGTTTTTCCCTCCAACCACGAGATGGCGCGGTCGCCCCACTGATCAGCGGCGACTATTGTGGTGGCTGCTGTAGTTCTTGGCTCCAGGCACCAGATGGCGCTGTCGCTCCACTGGTCACTGGCGACTTCTTTTGAGGCTGCTGTAGTTTCTCCCTCCAACCACGAGATGGTGCAGTCGCCCCACTCATCAGCAGCGACTTTTGTGGTGGCTGCTTTAATTCTTGGCTCCCGGCACCAGGTGGCGATGTTGCTCCACTGGTCATCGGCAATTTTCGTTGAGGTTGCTGTAGTTTTTCCCTCTAACCACAAGATGGCGGAGTCGCCACACTGATCAGCGGCAACTGTCGTGGTGGCGGCTGTAGTACTTCGCTCCAGGCACCAGATGGAGCTGTCGCTCCACTGGTCACTGGCGACTTTTGTTTCGGTTGCTGTACTTTTTCCCTCCAACCATGAGATGGCACAGTTGCCCCACTGATCAGCGACGACTGTCGTGGTGGCTGCTGTAGTTCTTCGCTCCAGGCTCCAGATGGCGCTGTCGCTCCACTGGTCCCCGGTGACTTTCGTTGTGGTTCTGCAGTTTTTCCACCCGACCACGAGATGGCGCAGTCGCCCCACTGATCTGCGGCGACTGTCGTGGTGGCTGCTGTAGTTCTTCGCTCCATGCACCGGATGGTGCTGTCACCCCAGTGGTCCCTGGTGACTTGTGTTGCGGTTGCTGTAGGTGTTCCCTCCAACAATGAGATGGTGCAGTTTCCCCACTGATGAGCGGCGACTGTCCTGGTGGCTGCTGTACTTCTTCGCTCCAGGCACCAGATGGCGATGTCGTTCTACTGGTCCCTGGCGACTTGCGTTGCGGTTGCTGTAGTTTTTCCCTCCAACCACGAGATGGCGCAGTCACCCCACTGATCAGCATCGTCTGTCGTGGTGGCTGCTGTAGTTCTTGGCTCCAGGCACCAGGTGGCGATGTCGCTCCACTAGTCCCTGGCAACTTTCGTTGAGGTTGCTGTAGATTTTCCCTCAGAACAGGAGATGGCGCAGTCGCCTTACTGATCAGCGGCGACTGTCCTCACGGCTGCTGTAGTTTTTTGCTCCATGCACCTGACGGCGCTGTCGCTCCACTGGTCCCTGGTAACTTGCGTTGCGGTTGCTGTAGTTTTTCCCTCCAACCACGAGATGGCGCGGTCGCCCCACTGATCAGCGGCGACTATTGTGGTGGCTGCTGTAGTTCTTGGCTCCAGGCACCAGATGGCGCTGTCGCTCCACTGGTCACTGGCGACTTCTTTTGAGGCTGCTGTAGTTTCTCCCTCCAACCACGAGATGGTGCAGTCGCCCCACTCATCAGCAGCGACTTTTGTGGTGGCTGCTTTAATTCTTGGCTCCCGGCACCAGGTGGCGATGTTGCTCCACTGGTCATCGGCAATTTTCGTTGAGGTTGCTGTAGTTTTTCCCTCTAACCACAAGATGGCGGAGTCGCCACACTGATCAGCGGCAACTGTCGTGGTGGCGGCTGTAGTACTTCGCTCCAGGCACCAGATGGAGCTGTCGCTCCACTGGTCACTGGCGACTTTTGTTTCGGTTGCTGTACTTTTTCCCTCCAACCATGAGATGGCACAGTTGCCCCACTGATCAGCGACGACTGTCGTGGTGGCTGCTGTAGTTCTTCGCTCCAGGCTCCAGATGGCGCTGTCGCTCCACTGGTCCCCGGTGACTTTCGTTGTGGTTCTGCAGTTTTTCCACCCGACCACGAGATGGCGCAGTCGCCCCACTGATCTGCGGCGACTGTCGTGGTGGCTGCTGTAGTTCTTCGCTCCATGCACCGGATGGTGCTGTCACCCCAGTGGTCCCTGGTGACTTGTGTTGCGGTTGCTGTAGGTGTTCCCTCCAACAATGAGATGGTGCAGTTTCCCCACTGATGAGCGGCGACTGTCCTGGTGGCTGCTGTACTTCTTCGCTCCAGGCACCAGATGGCGATGTCGTTCTACTGGTCCCTGGCGACTTGCGTTGCGGTTGCTGTAGTTTTTCCCTCCAACCACGAGATGGCGCAGTCGCCCCACTGATCAGCAGCGACTGTCGTGGTGGCTGCTGTAGTTCTTCGCTCCAGGCACCTAATGGCGCTGTCGCTCCACTGGTCCCCGCCAACTTTGGTTGCGGTTGCTGTAGTGTTTCCCTCCGACCACGAGATGGCGCAGTCGCCCCTCTGACCAGCAGCGACTGTTGTGGTGGCTGCTGTAGTTCTTCGCTTCACGAACCAGATGGCGTTGTCGCTCCACTGGTCACTGGCGACTTTCATTGAGGTTGCTGTAGTTTTTTCCTCTAACCACGAGATGGCGCAGTCACCCCACTGCTCCCTGGTGACTTGAGTTGCGGTTGCTGTAGTTTTTCCCTCCAACCACGAGATGGCGCAGTCGCTCCACTGATCAGCGGCGACTGTCCTGGTTGCTACTGTAGGTCTTCGCTCCAGGCACCAGATGGCGCTGTCGCTCCACTGGTCCCTGGCGACTTGCGTTGCGGTTGCTGTAGTTTTTCCCTCCAACCACGAGATGGCGCAGTCACCCCACTGATCAGCGTCGTCTGTCCTGGTGGCTGCTGTAGTTCTTTGCTCCACGAACCAGATGGCGCTGTCGCTCCACTGGTCACTGGTGACTTGCGTTGCGGTTGCTGTAGTTTTTCCCTTTAACTACGAGATGGCGCAGTCGCCCCACTGCTCAGCAGCGACTGTCGTGGTGGCTGCTGTAGTTCTTCGCTCCTGGCACCAGATGGCGATGTTGCTCTACTGGTCCCTGGCGACTTGCGTTGCGGTTGCTGTAGTTTTTCCCTCCAAACACGAGATGGCTCGGTCGCCCCTCTGACCTGCAGCGAGTGTTGTTGTGGCTGCTGTAGTTCTTCGCTCCACGAACCAGATGGCGTTGTCGCTCCACTGGTCACTTGCGACTTTCGTTGAGGTTGCTGTAGTTTTTCCCTCCAACCACGAGATGGCGCAGTCGCCCCACTGATCAGTGGCGACTGTCCTGGTTGCTGCTGTAGGTGTTCGCTCCAGGCACCAGATGGCGCTGTCGCTCCACTGGTCCCTGGCGACTTGCGTTGCGGTTTCTGTAGGTGTTCCCTCTAACCATGAGATGGCGCAGTTGCCCCACTGATGAGCGGCGACTGTCCTGGTGGCTGCTGTAGTTCTTCGCTCCAGGCACCGGATGGCACTGTTGCTCCAGTGGTCGCCGGCGACTTTTGTTGGGGGTGCTGTAGTTTTTCCCTCAGAACAGGAGATGGCGCAGTCACCTTACTGATCAGCGGTGACTGTCGTGGTGGCTGCTCTAGTTCTTCGCTCCAGGCACCAGATGGCGCTGTCGCTCTACTGGTTCCTGGCAACTTTCGTAGCGGTTGCTGTAGATTTTCCCTCAGAACAGGAGATGGCGCAGTCGCCTTAATGATCAGCAGGGACTCTCCTCGCGGCTGCTGTAGTTTTTTGCTCTATGAACCTGACGGCGCTGTCGCTCAACTGATCCCTGGCGACTTTCGTTGCGGTTGCTGTAGTTTTTTCCCTCCAACCACGAGATGGCGCACTCGCCCCACTGGTCAGCGGCGACTGTTGTGGTGGCTGCTGTAGTTCTTCGCTCCAGGCACCAGACGGCACTGTCGCTCTACTGGTCCCTGGTAACTTGCGTTGCGGTTGCTGTAGTTTTTCCCTCCAACCACGAGATGGCGCGGTCGCCCCACTGATCAGCGGCGACTATTGTGGTGGCTGCTGTAGTTCTTGGCTCCAGGCACCAGATGGCGCTGTCGCTCCACTGGTCACTGGCGACTTCTTTTGAGGCTGCTGTAGTTTCTCCCTCCAACCACGAGATGGTGCAGTCGCCGCACTCATCAGCAGCGACTTTTGTGGTGGCTGCTTTAATTCTTGGCTCCCGGCACCAGGTGGCGATGTTGCTCCACTGGTCATCGGCAACTTTCGTTGAGGTTGCTGTAGTTTTTCCCTCTAACCACAAGATGGCGGAGTCGCCACACTGATCAGCGGCAACTGTCGTGGTGGCGGCTGTAGTACTTCGCTCCAGGCACCAGATGGAGCTGTCGCTCCACTGGTCACTGGCGACTTTTGTTTCGGTTGCTGTACTTTTTCCCTTCAACCATGAGATGGCACAGTTGCCCCACTGATCAGCGACGACTGTCGTGGTGGCTGCTGTAGTTCTTCGCTCCAGGCTCCAGATGGCGCTGTCGCTCCACTGGTCCCCGGTGACTTTCGTTGTGGTTCTGCAGTTTTTCCACCCGACCACGAGATGGCGCAGTCGCCCCACTGATCTGCGGCGACTGTCGTGGTGGCTGCTGTAGTTCTTCGCTCCATGCACCGGATGGTGCTGTCACCCCAGTGGTCCCTGGTGACTTGTGTTGCGGTTGCTGTAGGTGTTCCCTCCAACAATGAGATGGTGCAGTTTCCCCACTGATGAGCGGCGACTGTCCTGGTGGCTGCTGTACTTCTTCGCTCCAGGCACCAGATGGCGATGTCGTTCTACTGGTCCCTGGCGACTTGCGTTGCGGTTGCTGTAGTTTTTCCCTCCAACCACGAGATGGCGCAGTCACCCCACTGATCAGCATCGTCTGTCGTGGTGGCTGCTGTAGTTCTTGGCTCCAGGCACCAGGTGGCGATGTCGCTCCACTAGTCCCTGGCAACTTTCGTTGAGGTTGCTGTAGATTTTCCCTCAGAACAGGAGATGGCGCAGTCGCCTTACTGATCAGCGGCGACTGTCCTCACGGCTGCTGTAGTTTTTTGCTCCATGCACCTGACGGCGCTGTCGCTCCACTGGTCCCTGGTAACTTGCGTTGCGGTTGCTGTAGTTTTTCCCTCCAACCACGAGATGGCGCGGTCGCCCCACTGATCAGCGGCGACTATTGTGGTGGCTGCTGTAGTTCTTGGCTCCAGGCACCAGATGGCGCTGTCGCTCCACTGGTCACTGGCGACTTCTTTTGAGGCTGCTGTAGTTTCTCCCTCCAACCACGAGATGGTGCAGTCGCCCCACTCATCAGCAGCGACTTTTGTGGTGGCTGCTTTAATTCTTGGCTCCCGGCACCAGGTGGCGATGTTGCTCCACTGGTCATCGGCAATTTTCGTTGAGGTTGCTGTAGTTTTTCCCTCTAACCACAAGATGGCGGAGTCGCCACACTGATCAGCGGCAACTGTCGTGGTGGCGGCTGTAGTACTTCGCTCCAGGCACCAGATGGAGCTGTCGCTCCACTGGTCACTGGCGACTTTTGTTTCGGTTGCTGTACTTTTTCCCTCCAACCATGAGATGGCACAGTTGCCCCACTGATCAGCGACGACTGTCGTGGTGGCTGCTGTAGTTCTTCGCTCCAGGCTCCAGATGGCGCTGTCGCTCCACTGGTCCCCGGTGACTTTCGTTGTGGTTCTGCAGTTTTTCCACCCGACCACGAGATGGCGCAGTCGCCCCACTGATCTGCGGCGACTGTCGTGGTGGCTGCTGTAGTTCTTCGCTCCATGCACCGGATGGTGCTGTCACCCCAGTGGTCCCTGGTGACTTGTGTTGCGGTTGCTGTAGGTGTTCCCTCCAACAATGAGATGGTGCAGTTTCCCCACTGATGAGCGGCGACTGTCCTGGTGGCTGCTGTACTTCTTCGCTCCAGGCACCAGATGGCGATGTCGTTCTACTGGTCCCTGGCGACTTGCGTTGCGGTTGCTGTAGTTTTTCCCTCCAACCACGAGATGGCGCAGTCGCCCCACTGATCAGCAGCGACTGTCGTGGTGGCTGCTGTAGTTCTTCGCTCCAGGCACCTAATGGCGCTGTCGCTCCACTGGTCCCCGCCAACTTTGGTTGCGGTTGCTGTAGTGTTTCCCTCCGACCACGAGATGGCGCAGTCGCCCCTCTGACCAGCAGCGACTGTTGTGGTGGCTGCTGTAGTTCTTCGCTTCACGAACCAGATGGCGTTGTCGCTCCACTGGTCACTGGCGACTTTCATTGAGGTTGCTGTAGTTTTTTCCTCTAACCACGAGATGGCGCAGTCACCCCACTGCTCCCTGGTGACTTGAGTTGCGGTTGCTGTAGTTTTTCCCTCCAACCACGAGATGGCGCAGTCGCTCCACTGATCAGCGGCGACTGTCCTGGTTGCTACTGTAGGTCTTCGCTCCAGGCACCAGATGGCGCTGTCGCTCCACTGGTCCCTGGCGACTTGCGTTGCGGTTGCTGTAGTTTTTCCCTCCAACCACGAGATGGCGCAGTCACCCCACTGATCAGCGTCGTCTGTCCTGGTGGCTGCTGTAGTTCTTTGCTCCACGAACCAGATGGCGCTGTCGCTCCACTGGTCACTGGTGACTTGCGTTGCGGTTGCTGTAGTTTTTCCCTTTAACTACGAGATGGCGCAGTCGCCCCACTGCTCAGCAGCGACTGTCGTGGTGGCTGCTGTAGTTCTTCGCTCCTGGCACCAGATGGCGATGTTGCTCTACTGGTCCCTGGCGACTTGCGTTGCGGTTGCTGTAGTTTTTCCCTCCAAACACGAGATGGCTCGGTCGCCCCTCTGACCTGCAGCGAGTGTTGTTGTGGCTGCTGTAGTTCTTCGCTCCACGAACCAGATGGCGTTGTCGCTCCACTGGTCACTTGCGACTTTCGTTGAGGTTGCTGTAGTTTTTCCCTCCAACCACGAGATGGCGCAGTCGCCCCACTGATCAGTGGCGACTGTCCTGGTTGCTGCTGTAGGTGTTCGCTCCAGGCACCAGATGGCGCTGTCGCTCCACTGGTCCCTGGCGACTTGCGTTGCGGTTTCTGTAGGTGTTCCCTCTAACCATGAGATGGCGCAGTTGCCCCACTGATGAGCGGCGACTGTCCTGGTGGCTGCTGTAGTTCTTCGCTCCAGGCACCGGATGGCACTGTTGCTCCAGTGGTCGCCGGCGACTTTTGTTGGGGGTGCTGTAGTTTTTCCCTCAGAACAGGAGATGGCGCAGTCACCTTACTGATCAGCGGTGACTGTCGTGGTGGCTGCTCTAGTTCTTCGCTCCAGGCACCAGATGGCGCTGTCGCTCTACTGGTTCCTGGCAACTTTCGTAGCGGTTGCTGTAGATTTTCCCTCAGAACAGGAGATGGCGCAGTCGCCTTAATGATCAGCAGGGACTCTCCTCGCGGCTGCTGTAGTTTTTTGCTCTATGAACCTGACGGCGCTGTCGCTCAACTGATCCCTGGCGACTTTCGTTGCGGTTGCTGTAGTTTTTTCCCTCCAACCACGAGATGGCGCACTCGCCCCACTGGTCAGCGGCGACTGTTGTGGTGGCTGCTGTAGTTCTTCGCTCCAGGCACCAGACGGCACTGTCGCTCTACTGGTCCCTGGTAACTTGCGTTGCGGTTGCTGTAGTTTTTCCCTCCAACCACGAGATGGCGCGGTCGCCCCACTGATCAGCGGCGACTATTGTGGTGGCTGCTGTAGTTCTTGGCTCCAGGCACCAGATGGCGCTGTCGCTCCACTGGTCACTGGCGACTTCTTTTGAGGCTGCTGTAGTTTCTCCCTCCAACCACGAGATGGTGCAGTCGCCGCACTCATCAGCAGCGACTTTTGTGGTGGCTGCTTTAATTCTTGGCTCCCGGCACCAGGTGGCGATGTTGCTCCACTGGTCATCGGCAACTTTCGTTGAGGTTGCTGTAGTTTTTCCCTCTAACCACAAGATGGCGGAGTCGCCACACTGATCAGCGGCAACTGTCGTGGTGGCGGCTGTAGTACTTCGCTCCAGGCACCAGATGGAGCTGTCGCTCCACTGGTCACTGGCGACTTTTGTTTCGGTTGCTGTACTTTTTCCCTCCAACCATGAGATGGCACAGTTGCCACACTGATCAGCGGCAACTGTCGTGGTGGCTGCTGTAGTTCTTCGCTCCAGGCTCCAGATGGCGCTGTCGCTCCACTGGTCCCCGGTGACTTTCGTTGTGGTTCTGCAGTTTTTCCACCCGACCACGAGATGGCGCAGTCGCCCCACTGATCTGCGGCGACTGTCGTGGTGGCTGCTGTAGTTCTTCGCTCCATGCACCGGATGGTGCTGTCACCCCAGTGGTCCCTGGTGACTTGTGTTGCGGTTGCTGTAGGTGTTCCCTCCAACAATGAGATGGTGCAGTTTCCCCACTGATGAGCGGCGACTGTCCTGGTGGCTGCTGTACTTCTTCGCTCCAGGCACCAGATGGCGATGTCGTTCTACTGGTCCCTGGCGACTTGCGTTGCGGTTGCTGTAGTTTTTCCCTCCAACCACGAGATGGCGCAGTCACCCCACTGATCAGCATCGTCTGTCGTGGTGGCTGCTGTAGTTCTTGGCTCCAGGCACCAGGTGGCGATGTCGCTCCACTAGTCCCTGGCAACTTTCGTTGAGGTTGCTGTAGATTTTCCCTCAGAACAGGAGATGGCGCAGTCGCCTTACTGATCAGCGGCGACTGTCCTCACGGCTGCTGTAGTTTTTTGCTCCATGCACCTGACGGCGCTGTCGCTCCACTGGTCCCTGGTAACTTGCGTTGCGGTTGCTGTAGTTTTTCCCTCCAACCACGAGATGGCGCGGTCGCCCCACTGATCAGCGGCGACTATTGTGGTGGCTGCTGTAGTTCTTGGCTCCAGGCACCAGATGGCGCTGTCGCTCCACTGGTCACTGGCGACTTCTTTTGAGGCTGCTGTAGTTTCTCCCTCCAACCACGAGATGGTGCAGTCGCCCCACTCATCAGCAGCGACTTTTGTGGTGGCTGCTTTAATTCTTGGCTCCCGGCACCAGGTGGCGATGTTGCTCCACTGGTCATCGGCAATTTTCGTTGAGGTTGCTGTAGTTTTTCCCTCTAACCACAAGATGGCGGAGTCGCCACACTGATCAGCGGCAACTGTCGTGGTGGCGGCTGTAGTACTTCGCTCCAGGCACCAGATGGAGCTGTCGCTCCACTGGTCACTGGCGACTTTTGTTTCGGTTGCTGTACTTTTTCCCTCCAACCATGAGATGGCACAGTTGCCCCACTGATCAGCGACGACTGTCGTGGTGGCTGCTGTAGTTCTTCGCTCCAGGCTCCAGATGGCGCTGTCGCTCCACTGGTCCCCGGTGACTTTCGTTGTGGTTCTGCAGTTTTTCCACCCGACCACGAGATGGCGCAGTCGCCCCACTGATCTGCGGCGACTGTCGTGGTGGCTGCTGTAGTTCTTCGCTCCATGCACCGGATGGTGCTGTCACCCCAGTGGTCCCTGGTGACTTGTGTTGCGGTTGCTGTAGGTGTTCCCTCCAACAATGAGATGGTGCAGTTTCCCCACTGATGAGCGGCGACTGTCCTGGTGGCTGCTGTACTTCTTCGCTCCAGGCACCAGATGGCGATGTCGTTCTACTGGTCCCTGGCGACTTGCGTTGCGGTTGCTGTAGTTTTTCCCTCCAACCACGAGATGGCGCAGTCGCCCCACTGATCAGCAGCGACTGTCGTGGTGGCTGCTGTAGTTCTTCGCTCCAGGCACCTAATGGCGCTGTCGCTCCACTGGTCCCCGCCAACTTTGGTTGCGGTTGCTGTAGTGTTTCCCTCCGACCACGAGATGGCGCAGTCGCCCCTCTGACCAGCAGCGACTGTTGTGGTGGCTGCTGTAGTTCTTCGCTTCACGAACCAGATGGCGTTGTCGCTCCACTGGTCACTGGCGACTTTCATTGAGGTTGCTGTAGTTTTTTCCTCTAACCACGAGATGGCGCAGTCACCCCACTGCTCCCTGGTGACTTGAGTTGCGGTTGCTGTAGTTTTTCCCTCCAACCACGAGATGGCGCAGTCGCTCCACTGATCAGCGGCGACTGTCCTGGTTGCTACTGTAGGTCTTCGCTCCAGGCACCAGATGGCGCTGTCGCTCCACTGGTCCCTGGCGACTTGCGTTGCGGTTGCTGTAGTTTTTCCCTCCAACCACGAGATGGCGCAGTCACCCCACTGATCAGCGTCGTCTGTCCTGGTGGCTGCTGTAGTTCTTTGCTCCACGAACCAGATGGCGCTGTCGCTCCACTGGTCACTGGTGACTTGCGTTGCGGTTGCTGTAGTTTTTCCCTTTAACTACGAGATGGCGCAGTCGCCCCACTGCTCAGCAGCGACTGTCGTGGTGGCTGCTGTAGTTCTTCGCTCCTGGCACCAGATGGCGATGTTGCTCTACTGGTCCCTGGCGACTTGCGTTGCGGTTGCTGTAGTTTTTCCCTCCAAACACGAGATGGCTCGGTCGCCCCTCTGACCTGCAGCGAGTGTTGTTGTGGCTGCTGTAGTTCTTCGCTCCACGAACCAGATGGCGTTGTCGCTCCACTGGTCACTTGCGACTTTCGTTGCGGTTGCTGTAGTTTTTTCCCTCCAACCACGAGATGGCGCACTCGCCCCACTGGTCAGCGGCGACTGTTGTGGTGGCTGCTGTAGTTCTTCGCTCCAGGCACCAGACGGCACTGTCGCTCTACTGGTCCCTGGTAACTTGCGTTGCGGTTGCTGTAGTTTTTCCCTCCAACCACGAGATGGCGCGGTCGCCCCACTGATCAGCGGCGACTATTGTGGTGGCTGCTGTAGTTCTTGGCTCCAGGCACCAGATGGCGCTGTCGCTCCACTGGTCACTGGCGACTTCTTTTGAGGCTGCTGTAGTTTCTCCCTCCAACCACGAGATGGTGCAGTCGCCCCACTCATCAGCAGCGACTTTTGTGGTGGCTGCTTTAATTCTTGGCTCCCGGCACCAGGTGGCGATGTTGCTCCACTGGTCATCGGCAATTTTCGTTGAGGTTGCTGTAGTTTTTCCCTCTAACCACAAGATGGCGGAGTCGCCACACTGATCAGCGGCAACTGTCGTGGTGGCGGCTGTAGTACTTCGCTCCAGGCACCAGATGGAGCTGTCGCTCCACTGGTCACTGGCGACTTTTGTTTCGGTTGCTGTACTTTTTCCCTTCAACCATGAGATGGCACAGTTGCCCCACTGATCAGCGACGACTGTCGTGGTGGCTGCTGTAGTTCTTCGCTCCAGGCTCCAGATGGCGCTGTCGCTCCACTGGTCCCCGGTGACTTTCGTTGTGGTTCTGCAGTTTTTCCACCCGACCACGAGATGGCGCAGTCGCCCCACTGATCTGCGGCGACTGTCGTGGTGGCTGCTGTAGTTCTTCGCTCCATGCACCGGATGGTGCTGTCACCCCAGTGGTCCCTGGTGACTTGTGTTGCGGTTGCTGTAGGTGTTCCCTCCAACAATGAGATGGTGCAGTTTCCCCACTGATGAGCGGCGACTGTCCTGGTGGCTGCTGTACTTCTTCGCTCCAGGCACCAGATGGCGATGTCGTTCTACTGGTCCCTGGCGACTTGCGTTGCGGTTGCTGTAGTTTTTCCCTCCAACCACGAGATGGCGCAGTCACCCCACTGATCAGCATCGTCTGTCGTGGTGGCTGCTGTAGTTCTTGGCTCCAGGCACCAGGTGGCGATGTCGCTCCACTAGTCCCTGGCAACTTTCGTTGAGGTTGCTGTAGATTTTCCCTCAGAACAGGAGATGGCGCAGTCGCCTTACTGATCAGCGGCGACTGTCCTCACGGCTGCTGTAGTTTTTTGCTCCATGCACCTGACGGCGCTGTCGCTCCACTGGTCCCTGGCGACTTGTGTTGTGGTTGCAGTCATTTTTCCCTCTGACCACGAGATGGCGCAGTCGCCTCACTGATCCACGGCAACTGTCTTGAGGGCTGCTGTAGTACTTTGGTCCAGGTACCAGATGGCACTGTTGCTCAACTGGTCACTGGTGACTTGTGTTGCGGTTGTTGTCGTTCTTCCGCCCGACCACGAGATGGCGCAGTCACCCTGCTGATCAGCGGTGACATTCTTGGTGGCTCGTGTAGTTCTTCAATCCACGAACGAGATGGCGATCTTGCTCTACTGGTCACTGGCGACTTTCATTGCGGTTGATGTAGTTTTTCCCTCCAACCACGAGATGGCGCAGTCACCGAACTGATCAGCGGTGACTGTCGTGGTGGCTGCTGGAGTTCGCTCCAGGCCCAGATGGCGCTTTCGCTCCACTGGTCACTGGCGACTTTTGTTTCGGTTGCTGTACTTTTTCCCTCCAACCATGAGATGGCACAGTTGCCCCACTGATCAGCGACGACTGTCGTGGTGGCTGCTGTAGTTCTTCGCTCCAGGCTCCAGATGGCGCTGTCGCTCCACTGGTCCCCGGTGACTTTCGTTGTGGTTCTGCAGTTTTTCCACCCGACCACGAGATGGCGCAGTCGCCCCACTGATCAGCGGCGACTGTCGTGGTGGCTGCTGTAGTTTTTTGTTCCAGGCAGCAGATGGCGCTGTCGCCTCATGCAGCAGACCCTCCGTGTCTAACCCCAACATTCCTGCTAACAACTCAAAAGTACTTTCTGTCTCTGATTTCTTTTCTACCTTTTCTTCATTTCAAACCTTTACTTTTCGTTTCGCACCCACGCTTTCAGAGGCAGCAGCAACACTGAGAGCACGGTGGCCTATACTTTTGATAGCTGCGGCCAAGCTTTTTGCTTGTTTGGCCAGCGCCCACAGATCCTCCTCTCCGAGGGCGGATCCTCGATGGATCGCTCCGCCCTGGCCACGCCCTGGCCTTGCCTGCGCTGCTTCAGTTCCTGGGGGGGGCAGCCTCTGCCGCTCCTCCCCCCGGAGCCTCTGCTCCCGGAGCCACCGCCCCTGGAGCCGCCCCATCCCGCATGTCACCTCTGCCCGGACTCCGCCCCAATGGACCTGAGCTCACGTTCAGCAAAGCAGACGCACCCTGACCCGCGCTGCTCCCCGTAGCTTGCGTCATTCCCACGTGACGAGCCGCTAACGCCGACCCTGCCGCCATTGTCCCAGTTTTCGCGCACTCCGCTGTGCCCTGGCTCAGCACGTTCCCCAAGCCGTCCCAAACGCGTTCCTGCCCGCGTGGTTTCCATGGAACCCCACCTTCCTCCACCGCCCCGCGCATCCCCAGCCCGTCGCTTGCCATTTCCCTCCCCCGCCCCACTATCTCTGAGGAAAGGGGAAGCACCGGAGGACTGTTGCGCGGCGTCGAAGGGGGGGTGAACGGGCTCCTTGGTGGGCTAGATTCTCGACTCTCCCATCCCCCCTCCCGGGGTGCGTCTCCTGCCTCCGCAGGGCACGCCTCGAAAGAGAGCATGTCCTGATCTTCCTCCTCACTGGGGTATATTAAAAGCTTTAAGTTCCCCGGGACAAATTTTGGGAAATCGTCTAACTCAATGCCTTTGTTCACTTGTGCGGAAAGCTGCTGAACCCCCTCTGCTCCCGAGACAAGCTGTCATCTCTAATCTGTCTCCTGCAGGAGACCCTTTAACCACTGGCTGATGGCCAACACCTGTCTCCGCTAGTAACCGACTAGCAGAGGAGTCACCTTGTCCCTCCCCCTCCCCCCGCGGTGGGTCAGGGAAAGGAATTCCTATGCTTTTCCCTGTGACTGCTTCTAACATAACTCTCGCAGCCGTCACGAGTTTCAAAGCTATCTTGTCCTTTTGAGTCGCTTGATGATATAATTCCCTGTTTGCCTCTTGCCAAAACCCCGGTTCAAATAACACTGTTGTCTCACAGAAAGGATAATTACATCTCACCCAGAGCAGTAACAAATGGAGCTCTTTTTCTGTGAGACCCGTAGGGTGAGCTGAAACAATCCCCTGCAAGGCAGACAGCAAGCTGAGGTGCTCCTGGGACAGGGACATAATTCCCCCCATGGTGTGATCTTGTATCTCAACTGGTCTTACCACTGAAAGAACCAAAGTGCAGGTGCTTTCCGGTTCAGCTCGGAGGTTCCCGATCACCGACCAGCAGTTGACAGGACGACGAACTCCAGGGCCCTTGGAAATCCGTCTGTCTGAGACGAACCTGAGATCAGCTGCTCTGGTCCTTTTCTTCCTTCTCTGGTCTTCAGCTCAGATGATGGCAATTCGGCTCCTCGGCTTCTGGGGACTTCTTGCTGGCTTCTGAGGACTCTTCTGGACGAAGGACTTCCCTGGGCGACGCCTACCCAGGGACGCCAGTTCTCGGGGTCTCTGCTTGCCCGAGAATGAGGGTGGTCATCCTTCGGAAAGCCCTGAGCCACCCACAGAAAAGACGAGGAGTCTTCAGATGTTCTTTTTCAAGGTTTCTCTCCTTGTTTATTTTATCTTATCTCTATACTTTTCCCTGAGCTCTGCCAAGGTCTGGACAGCATGGGCAACAGGTGACGACTGCCCCCCTGCTCCCAGCTCGTCATCTTATATACAGATAATTGCATGTACATTATTTACAATTGTGACCCAATGCATGCACTTGACACTAAACAGGTGTTTTCTACTTTGACCCAATCCCTCTAAATCTACTTCATGTTATCACCACTGCACAAAATGGAGACGAAGAAGGAGAAGACTCTAGAGTAACGCCCAGAATCCTCCATCTTGTCTCTGGTCCTTCTTATATTAAAACCCCTAATGTGAAACTATTAATACTTTCTACTACCTTTGAGGGCTTGCAATTCATCCCATAGTTTTGGTAATTTTTCCCATGGACTATAATCGAGATCCTTGCCTGCCTGGGGTCCATGCCAGGGTCTGCAACCCCACTGCACAGATCTCAGACCCCCCTGTACAGGTTTATGTTTCCAGAGGAACACTCTGGACTCCCACAGGTCGGGGGTCACTGGGAAGGACTTTTTAGTCAGCTTTGGAGACAGGGATGTCCAAGATGTGACCCCCTAGGCCCCATCAAAGGGTCTGCCTTTGCCCCTGCACCTCCCAGCAAGGCCACAGGACTGATTTCAGGGCCCTGCCTGGCCTCTAAATGTAGTCACTGCTTGTCATGTTTAGGTTCTCTGAAGTTCTTTCCCAGGGAGCAAAACTGGTAAACAAGGTCATACTTTTTAGACTATCTAGTTTTTCACATATTTCTCCTAAGGAGGGACTTTGCTTGTTGACCCTTGGTGTGACCAATGGTTCAAAGGATCCCACCTCTTAGGTAGGCACATTGTAAAAGGGTATAAAAATAGGTTCTGAGAATAAACCAGCCCTTTTTTAGAGCATCAGTCTTCTGAATCATGATTCCGTGTCTTTCTTTCGTGTCCAACAGTGACATCTAAACATGGAAAGGTCAAGCCCTGTTTCACTAATGAGCAGCGACCTAGTGCAGAACACTCATGAACCTGGTTCTTT
The DNA here is from genome assembly GCA_016584745.2 of Phylloscopus trochilus trochilus. Lineage (NCBI taxonomy): Eukaryota > Metazoa > Chordata > Aves > Passeriformes > Phylloscopidae > Phylloscopus > Phylloscopus trochilus. The sequence goes on along the minus strand of WQNJ02000046.1, from coordinate 49,132 downwards.
CACTACTGAGGGGATACAAACACAACATCTGGTTTAAACTTTCATCTCAAGGTCAACTTGAGCTCAGGGCCTGTTGTTCAGGTCTTGGGACTTCACAGGTTCCAGCAAACTCACAGATGCCCAAGCATTTACATCTCTGATGCTGAAGTTCATGCACCCATTCTGGCTGAACTGTACTTACAGTTGAACTGCAGTCATTCTGCTCTGCATCACATTCTGAAATGGACTGGAATGAACTGGGTGAAAGAGCCTGGAAACATGAAAAACTACTGCGACTGCCATTCCAACACCTCTCCCAGACATCCAGCTCAAGGAAGTATTCCGACGGAAGCACATCCTGAAGGAGCTGCTTTCCTAAAAGAAGCCCCACCCCTGGCAATGCCAGACCACAGGCAAAAGCACCAAACACTGGACACAGTACACACAGTTTTGGGTGCAAAACTGTCACACCTCATGACAAAGGCAAGACAAGGAAAACAGCTCCTCCAGGCAAGGAAAGTTAAATATTCTTTGCCCCAGTGATAAAAGCCCCCACAACAGATCACAAACCCAAAAGCAACTGAACCCCAGCGATCCTGAGTTTCATTTGATGTTCAGTACCTTCCCAGACTAGGGACATGTAAGGCAAGTCTCACACGCCTTTTTCAACCCCTCTGTCCCTGCTTCCTTTTCCCTCAGGCACCATTGTTCAACGCCGGGGCTGAGGCTACCTAAATGCCTTGAAAAGGAAAGCTTAAGCTAGCAGAAATAATTCACATCACTCAAAAGCTGTCTCCACTTCAAAGAAGTAGTTCTTCAAAACTTGATGGGGACTGCCATAGACATTTTATTATGGAGGTTACTTCATAAATCAGTCAAGAACACAAATTTTAAAAAGCTGTTTCCTCATTCCATGTTCTTTCCAAGTTAAAGGCTAATTAAAATCTTCAGTCTGAGCCCCCAGCCATCCACCACAAAAGATTTAAGGGGGAGAAACAAAGGCAGGAATGTCTCTGTGCTTTCCCAATCAACACACCCTAAGAGTACATGTTACATGTTCCCCTCTCACCTGTAAAAACACCAAGGCTCAGCAAAACTGATTTATAGAGGAGCTTCTCAAGACAGTTTTCCAGCATGGAGCCAAAACCCCCACACTCCATCTGAGCAAAATGGAAAACTGACACAGAATACACCCTCCTCCCCACCCCACCCCTCCCCTCCCCAATATTCAGCACCAAAAAAGGTCAAAACCAAACCAAATTAAAACAACCTTTCCCTCCCAACCCCACCCCAAAAAAGGCCTTGGGATTCTGAGGCAAACTCCTCTCCCAGCCATGGCCCCTTCCCCCTGGCCCCTGCCCAGCCCTGGCCACACCCCGGCTGCACCTTGTAGTACATTTCTGTTGGGTTTGTGTCTGAGAAGTGGTATTTGTGCTGGAGAGGTGTTGTAGGGAAGACAGGATGGAATAAATGTGCTCTGGGGATGTGCAAAAAAGGGCTGAATTGCAAGGAAGGGGAGTATTTATAAACTGTCTCCATGTTTCCCTGTCATCCTGGGCATTTGGATTTAGCCTGGGCTTGTCAGTTAAATCAGAAACAAGCCAACCCAGCTCCTGAACTCTCTACACCTGTGGGGTGCCCTGACCACCAAATGTTTGAAACACCTCCACAGAAAGACAAGTTAGTAGTGATTCCAAAAGCAAAATTGTAAATGAAGGCTAATGATTGCTGGGGAATTTCCTTAGGAGATATGAACCTCAGGCGTGTGGGATGTTAGAGGCGAAATCTCAATTCCAGCCTTCAGCACCTGCAGGGGAAGAGGGGTCCTTATCCATAACAAGGGAAGCCTGCTGCTGCAGTCTGTCAGCTGCAGACCAGGAAGTGTGCAGGGAATGAGAAGCAAATCCCCTCTGCCCCTGCCCTGCCCTCACACTGAGAGTGGCAGAGCTACAGGTGTGAGCTGTAAAGGATGATGAGCGGACAGGGCCACCCACAGGTATGAGCTGTTAGGATGATGTGGGGACAGGGCATCTCACAGGTGTGAGCTGTTAGGATGATGAGGGGGCAGGGCAGCTCACAGGTGTGAGCTGTTAGGATGATCAGGGGACAGGGCAGCTCACAGGTGTGAGCTGTTAGGATGATGAGGGGGTGGCTCCTGCCAGGGGCGGGGTTACTTGAAGAGCAGAGCGTGGGCTCTCTTCAGCCTGGAGCTGCTGGAGCAGAGGGCTGAGGAGGTCCGAGAGAGCGCGTGTATGTGCACCAGTTCTTAAAAGAGGTGCTGAGGGACAAACCTTTGTGCTCGGAAGCAGCAGGTGAGCCAGTGTGGGGTTGTAGGGGGGACTTTTCTCCTTTCACTTTGCAATTTCATTCTGCTAATCCTTTCCCAGTGTCCTCAAAAAAAAAAAAAAAAAAAAAAAAAAAAGACCAAAAATTGATGATGAGTGGACAGGGCAGCTCACAGGTGTGAGCTGTTAGGATGATGAGGGTTCAGGACACCTCACAGGTGTGAGCTGTTAGGATGATGAGGGGGCAGGGCAGCTCACAGGTGTGAGCTGTTAGGATGATCAGGGGACAGGGCAGCTCACAGGTGTGAGCTGTTAGGATGATGAGGGGGCAGGGCAGCCCACAGGTGTGAGCAGTTAGGATGATGAGGGGGCAGGGCAGCTCACAGGTGTGAGCTGTTAGGATGATGAGGGTTCAGGGCAGCTCACAGGTGTGAGCTGTTAGGATGATGAGGGGGCAGGGCAGCTCACAGGTGTGAGCTGTTAGGATGATGAGGGGGCAGGGCAGCTCACAGGTGTGAGCTGTTAGGATGATGAGGGGGCAGGGCAGCTCACAGGTGTGAGCTGTTAGGATGATGAGGGGGCAGGGCAGCTCACAGGTGTGAGCTGTTAGGATGATGTGGGGGCAGGGCACCTCACAGGTGTGAGCTGTTAGGATGATGAGGGGACAGGGCAGCTCACAGGTGTGAGCTGTTAGGATGATGAGGGGGCAGGGCACCCCACAGGTGTGAGCAGTTAGAATGATGAGGGGGCAGGGAAGCTCGCAGGTGTGAGCTGTTAGGATGATGAGGGTTCAGGGAAGCTCACAGGTGTGAGCTGTTAGGATGATGAGGGGGCAGGGCAGCTCACAGGTGTGAGCTGTTAGGATGATCAGGGGACAGGGCAGCTCACAAGTGTGAGGTGTTAGGATGATGAGGGGGCAGGGCAGCCCACAGGTGTGAGCAATTAGTATTGATTAGGGGACAGGGCAGCTCACAGATGTGAGCTGTTAGGTTGATGAGGGGACAGGGCAGCTCAGAGGTGTGAGCTGTTAGGATGATCAGGGGAGAGGGCAGCTCACAGGTGTGAGCTGTTAGGTTGATGAGGGGACAGGGCAGCTCACAGGTGTGAGCTGTAAGGATGATGAGGGGAGAGGGCAGCTCACAGGTGTGAGCTGTTAGGATGATGTGGGGGCAGGGCAGCTCACAGGTGTGAGCTGTTAGGATGATCAGGGAAGAGGGCAGCTCACAGGTGTGAGCTGTTAGGTTGATGAGGGGGCAGGGCAGCTCACAGGTGTGAGCTGTTAGGATGATCAGGGAAGAGGGCAGCTCACAGGTGTGAGCTGTTAGGTTGATGAGGGGGCAGGGCAGCTCACAGGTGTGAGCTGTTAGGATGATGAGAGGCAGGGCAGCTCACAGGTGTGAGCTGTTAGGATGATGTGGGGGCAGGGCAGCTCACAGGTGTGTGCTGTTAGGATGATGTGGGGGCAGGGCACCTCACAGGTGTGAGCTGTTAGGATGATCAGGGGACAGGGCAGCCCACAGGTGTGAGCTGTTAGTATTGATCAGGGGACAGGGCAGCTCACAGGTGTGAGCTGTTAGGATGATGTGGGGGCAGGGCAGCTCACAGGTGTGTGCTGTTAGGATGATGTGGGGGCAGGGCACCTCACAGGTGTGAGCTGTTAGGATGATCAGGGGACAGGGCAGCCCACAGGTGTGAGCTGTTAGTATTGATCAGGGGACAGGGCAGCTCACAGGTGTGAGCTGTTAGGATGATGTGGGGGCAGGGCAGCTCACAGGTGTGAGCTGTTAGGTTGATGAGGAGGCAGGGCAGCTCACAGGTGTGAGGTGTTTGGATGATGAGGGGGCCAGGCAGCCCACAGGTGTGAGCTGTTAGGATGATGAGGGGGCAGGGCAGCCCACAGGTGTGAGCAGTTAGTATTGATCAGGGGACAGGTTAGCTCACAGATGTGAGCTGTTAGGTTGATGAGGGGACAGGGCAGCTCATAGGTGTGAGCTGTTAGGATGATCAGGGATCAGGGCACCCCACAGGTGTGAGCTGTTAGGATGATGAGGGGGCAGGGCAGCTCACAGGTGTGAGCTGTTCGAGATGATGAGGGGGCAGGGCACCCCACAGGTGTGAGCTGTTAGGATGATCAGGGGACTGGGCAGCTCACAGGTGTGAGCTGTTCGGATGATGAGGGGGCAGGGCAGCTCACAGGTGTGAGCTGTTAGGATGATGAGGGTACAAGGCAGCTCGCAGGTGTGAGCTGTTAGGATGATATGGGGACAGGGCAGCTCACAGGTGTGAGCTGTTAGGATAATGAGGGGACAGGGCAGCTCACAGGTGTGAGCTGTTAGGATAATGAGGGGACAGGGCAGCCCACAGGTGTGAGCTGTTAGGATAATGAGGGGACAGGGCAGCCCACAGGTGTGAGCTGTTAGGATAATGAGGGGACAGGGCAGCTCACAGGTGTGAGCTGTTAGTATTGATCAGGGGACAGGGCAGCTCACAGGTGTGAGCTGTTAGGATGATGTGGGGGCAGGGCACCCCACAGGTGTGAGCTGTTAGGATGATGAGGGGGCAGGGCAGCTCACAGGTGTGAGCTGTTCGAGATGATGAGGGGGCAGGGCACCCCACAGGTGTGAGCTGTTAGGATGATCAGGGGACAGGGCAGCTCACAGGTGTGAGCTGTTCGGATGATGAGGGGGCAGGGCAGCTCACAGGTGTGAGCTGTTAGGATGATGAGGGTACAAGGCAGCTCGCAGGTGTGAGCTGTTAGGATGATATGGGGACAGGGCAGCTCACAGGTGTGAGCTGTTAGGATAATGAGGGGACAGGGCAGCTCACAGGTGTGAGCTGTTAGGATAATGAGGGGACAGGGCAGCCCACAGGTGTGAGCTGTTAGGATAATGAGGGGACAGGGCAGCCCACAGGTGTGAGCTGTTAGGATAATGAGGGGACAGGGCAGCCCACAGGTGTGAGCTGTTAGGATGATCAGGGGAGAGGGCAGCTCACAGGTGTGAGCTGTTAGGATGATCAGGGGACAGGGCAGCTCACAGGTGTGAGCTGTTAGGATGATGAGGGGGCAGGGCAGCCCACAGGTGTGAGCAGTTAGGATGATGAGGGGGCAGGGCAGCTCACAGGTGTGAGCTGTTAGGATGATCAGGGGACAGGGCAGCTCACAGGTGTGAGCTGTTAGGATGATGAGGGTTCAGGGCAGCTCACAGGTGTGAGCTGTTAGGATGATCAGGGGGCAGGGCAGCTCACAGGTGTGAGCTGTTAGGATGATGTGGGGGCAGGGCACATAACAGGTGTGGGCTGTTAGGATGATCAGGGGACAGGGCAGCTCACAGGTGTGAGCTGTTAGGATGATGAGGGGGCAGGGCAGCTCACAGGTGTGAGCTGTTAGGATGATGAGGGGACAGGGCAGCTCACAGGTGTGAGCTGTTCGGATGATGAGGGTTCAGGGCAGCTCACAGGTGTGAGCTGTTAGGATGATGTGGGGGCAGGGCAGCTCACAGGTGTGAGCTGTTAGGATGATGAGGGGACAGGGCAGCTCACAGGTGTGAGCTGTTAGGATGATGTGGGGGCAGGGCAGCCAACAGGTGTGAGCTGTTAGGATGATGAGGGGGCAGGGCAGCTCACAGGTGTGAGCTGTTAGGATGATGAGGGGGCAGGGCAGCTCACAGGTGTGAGCTGTTAGGATAATGAGGGGACAGGGCAGCCCACAGGTGTGAGCTGTTAGGATGATCAGGGGAGAGGGCAGCTCACAGGTGTGAGCTGTTAGGATGATGAGGGGGCAGGGCAGATCACAGGTGTGAGCTGTTAGGATGATGAGGGGGCAGGGCAGCCCACAGGTGTGAGCTGTTAGGATGATGAGGGGACAGGGCAACTCACAGGTGTGAGCTGTTAGGATGATCAGGGGACAGGGCAGCTCACAGGTGTGAGCTGTTAGGATGATGTGGGGGCAGGGCACGTCACAGGTGTGAGCTGTTAGGATGATCAGGGGACAGGGCAGCTCACAGGTGTGAGCTGTTAGGATGATCAGGGGAGAGGGCAGCTCACAGGTGTGAGCTGTTAGGATGATCAGGGGACAGGGCAGCTCACAAGTGTGAGGTGTTAGGATGATGAGGGGGCAGGGCAGCCCACAGGTGTGAGCAATTAGTATTGATTAGGGGACAGGGCAGCTCACAGATGTGAGCTGTTAGGTTGATGAGGGGACAGGGCAGCTCAGAGGTGTGAGCTGTTAGGATGATCAGGGGAGAGGGCAGCTCACAGGTGTGAGCTGTTAGGTTGATGAGGGGACAGGGCAGCTCACAGGTGTGAGCTGTAAGGATGATGAGGGGAGAGGGCAGCTCACAGGTGTGAGCTGTTAGGATGATGTGGGGGCAGGGCAGCTCACAGGTGTGAGCTGTTAGGATGATCAGGGAAGAGGGCAGCTCACAGGTGTGAGCTGTTAGGTTGATGAGGGGGCAGGGCAGCTCACAGGTGTGAGCTGTTAGGATGATCAGGGAAGAGGGCAGCTCACAGGTGTGAGCTGTTAGGTTGATGAGGGGGCAGGGCAGCTCACAGGTGTGAGCTGTTAGGATGATGAGAGGCAGGGCAGCTCACAGGTGTGAGCTGTTAGGATGATGTGGGGGCAGGGCAGCTCACAGGTGTGTGCTGTTAGGATGATGTGGGGGCAGGGCACCTCACAGGTGTGAGCTGTTAGGATGATCAGGGGACAGGGCAGCCCACAGGTGTGAGCTGTTAGTATTGATCAGGGGACAGGGCAGCTCACAGGTGTGAGCTGTTAGGATGATGTGGGGGCAGGGCAGCTCACAGGTGTGTGCTGTTAGGATGATGTGGGGGCAGGGCACCTCACAGGTGTGAGCTGTTAGGATGATCAGGGGACAGGGCAGCCCACAGGTGTGAGCTGTTAGTATTGATCAGGGGACAGGGCAGCTCACAGGTGTGAGCTGTTAGGATGATGTGGGGGCAGGGCAGCTCACAGGTGTGAGCTGTTAGGTTGATGAGGAGGCAGGGCAGCTCACAGGTGTGAGGTGTTTGGATGATGAGGGGGCCAGGCAGCCCACAGGTGTGAGCTGTTAGGATGATGAGGGGGCAGGGCAGCCCACAGGTGTGAGCAGTTAGTATTGATCAGGGGACAGGTTAGCTCACAGATGTGAGCTGTTAGGTTGATGAGGAGACAGGGCAGCTCATAGGTGTGAGCTGTTAGGATGATCAGGGATCAGGGCACCCCACAGGTGTGAGCTGTTAGGATGATGAGGGGGCAGGGCAGCTCACAGGTGTGAGCTGTTCGAGATGATGAGGGGGCAGGGCACCCCACAGGTGTGAGCTGTTAGGATGATCAGGGGACTGGGCAGCTCACAGGTGTGAGCTGTTCGGATGATGAGGGGGCAGGGCAGCTCACAGGTGTGAGCTGTTAGGATGATGAGGGTACAAGGCAGCTCGCAGGTGTGAGCTGTTAGGATGATATGGGGACAGGGCAGCTCACAGGTGTGAGCTGTTAGGATAATGAGGGGACAGGGCAGCTCACAGGTGTGAGCTGTTAGGATAATGAGGGGACAGGGCAGCCCACAGGTGTGAGCTGTTAGGATAATGAGGGGACAGGGCAGCCCACAGGTGTGAGCTGTTAGGATAATGAGGGGACAGGGCAGCTCACAGGTGTGAGCTGTTAGTATTGATCAGGGGACAGGGCACCTCACAGGTGTGAGCTGTTAGGATGATGTGGGGGCAGGGCACCCCACAGGTGTGAGCTGTTAGGATGATGAGGGGGCAGGGCAGCTCACAGGTGTGAGCTGTTCGAGATGATGAGGGGGCAGGGCACCCCACAGGTGTGAGCTGTTAGGATGATCAGGGGACAGGGCAGCTCACAGGTGTGAGCTGTTCGGATGATGAGGGGGCAGGGCAGCTCACAGGTGTGAGCTGTTAGGATGATGAGGGTACAAGGCAGCTCGCAGGTGTGAGCTGTTAGGATGATATGGGGACAGGGCAGCTCACAGGTGTGAGCTGTTAGGATAATGAGGGGACAGGGCAGCTCACAGGTGTGAGCTGTTAGGATAATGAGGGGACAGGGCAGCCCACAGGTGTGAGCTGTTAGGATAATGAGGGGACAGGGCAGCCCACAGGTGTGAGCTGTTAGGATAATGAGGGGACAGGGCAGCCCACAGGTGTGAGCTGTTAGGATGATCAGGGGAGAGGGCAGCTCACAGGTGTGAGCTGTTAGGATGATCAGGGGACAGGGCAGCTCACAGGTGTGAGCTGTTAGGATGATGAGGGGGCAGGGCAGCCCACAGGTGTGAGCAGTTAGGATGATGAGGGGGCAGGGCAGCTCACAGGTGTGAGCTGTTAGGATGATCAGGGGACAGGGCAGCTCACAGGTGTGAGCTGTTAGGATGATGAGGGTTCAGGGCAGCTCACAGGTGTGAGCTGTTAGGATGATCAGGGGGCAGGGCAGCTCACAGGTGTGAGCTGTTAGGATGATGTGGGGGCAGGGCACATAACAGGTGTGGGCTGTTAGGATGATCAGGGGACAGGGCAGCTCACAGGTGTGAGCTGTTAGGATGATGAGGGGGCAGGGCAGCTCACAGGTGTGAGCTGTTAGGATGATGAGGGGACAGGGCAGCTCACAGGTGTGAGCTGTTCGGATGATGAGGGTTCAGGGCAGCTCACAGGTGTGAGCTGTTAGGATGATGTGGGGGCAGGGCAGCTCACAGGTGTGAGCTGTTAGGATGATGAGGGGACAGGGCAGCTCACAGGTGTGAGCTGTTAGGATGATGTGGGGGCAGGGCAGCCAACAGGTGTGAGCTGTTAGGATGATGAGGGGGCAGGGCAGCTCACAGGTGTGAGCTGTTAGGATGATGAGGGGGCAGGGCAGCTCACAGGTGTGAGCTGTTAGGATAATGAGGGGACAGGGCAGCCCACAGGTGTGAGCTGTTAGGATGATCAGGGGAGAGGGCAGCTCACAGGTGTGAGCTGTTAGGATGATGAGGGGGCAGGGCAGATCACAGGTGTGAGCTGTTAGGATGATGAGGGGGCAGGGCAGCCCACAGGTGTGAGCTGTTAGGATGATGAGGGGACAGGGCAACTCACAGGTGTGAGCTGTTAGGATGATCAGGGGACAGGGCAGCTCACAGGTGTGAGCTGTTAGGATGATGTGGGGGCAGGGCACGTCACAGGTGTGAGCTGTTAGGATGATCAGGGGACAGGGCAGCTCACAGGTGTGAGCTGTTAGGATGATCAGGGGAGAGGGCAGCTCACAGGTGTGAGCTGTTAGGATGATCAGGGGACAGGGCAGCTCACAAGTGTGAGGTGTTAGGATGATGAGGGGGCAGGGCAGCCCACAGGTGTGAGCAATTAGTATTGATTAGGGGACAGGGCAGCTCACAGATGTGAGCTGTTAGGTTGATGAGGGGACAGGGCAGCTCAGAGGTGTGAGCTGTTAGGATGATCAGGGGAGAGGGCAGCTCACAGGTGTGAGCTGTTAGGTTGATGAGGGGACAGGGCAGCTCACAGGTGTGAGCTGTAAGGATGATGAGGGGAGAGGGCAGCTCACAGGTGTGAGCTGTTAGGATGATGTGGGGGCAGGGCAGCTCACAGGTGTGAGCTGTTAGGATGATCAGGGAAGAGGGCAGCTCACAGGTGTGAGCTGTTAGGTTGATGAGGGGGCAGGGCAGCTCACAGGTGTGAGCTGTTAGGATGATCAGGGAAGAGGGCAGCTCACAGGTGTGAGCTGTTAGGTTGATGAGGGGGCAGGGCAGCTCACAGGTGTGAGCTGTTAGGATGATGAGAGGCAGGGCAGCTCACAGGTGTGAGCTGTTAGGATGATGTGGGGGCAGGGCAGCTCACAGGTGTGTGCTGTTAGGATGATGTGGGGGCAGGGCACCTCACAGGTGTGAGCTGTTAGGATGATCAGGGGACAGGGCAGCCCACAGGTGTGAGCTGTTAGTATTGATCAGGGGACAGGGCAGCTCACAGGTGTGAGCTGTTAGGATGATGTGGGGGCAGGGCAGCTCACAGGTGTGTGCTGTTAGGATGATGTGGGGGCAGGGCACCTCACAGGTGTGAGCTGTTAGGATGATCAGGGGACAGGGCAGCCCACAGGTGTGAGCTGTTAGTATTGATCAGGGGACAGGGCAGCTCACAGGTGTGAGCTGTTAGGATGATGTGGGGGCAGGGCAGCTCACAGGTGTGAGCTGTTAGGTTGATGAGGAGGCAGGGCAGCTCACAGGTGTGAGGTGTTTGGATGATGAGGGGGCCAGGCAGCCCACAGGTGTGAGCTGTTAGGATGATGAGGGGGCAGGGCAGCCCACAGGTGTGAGCAGTTAGTATTGATCAGGGGACAGGTTAGCTCACAGATGTGAGCTGTTAGGTTGATGAGGGGACAGGGCAGCTCATAGGTGTGAGCTGTTAGGATGATCAGGGATCAGGGCACCCCACAGGTGTGAGCTGTTAGGATGATGAGGGGGCAGGGCAGCTCACAGGTGTGAGCTGTTCGAGATGATGAGGGGGCAGGGCACCCCACAGGTGTGAGCTGTTAGGATGATCAGGGGACTGGGCAGCTCACAGGTGTGAGCTGTTCGGATGATGAGGGGGCAGGGCAGCTCACAGGTGTGAGCTGTTAGGATGATGAGGGTACAAGGCAGCTCGCAGGTGTGAGCTGTTAGGATGATATGGGGACAGGGCAGCTCACAGGTGTGAGCTGTTAGGATAATGAGGGGACAGGGCAGCTCACAGGTGTGAGCTGTTAGGATAATGAGGGGACAGGGCAGCCCACAGGTGTGAGCTGTTAGGATAATGAGGGGACAGGGCAGCCCACAGGTGTGAGCTGTTAGGATAATGAGGGGACAGGGCAGCTCACAGGTGTGAGCTGTTAGTATTGATCAGGGGACAGGGCAGCTCACAGGTGTGAGCTGTTAGGATGATGTGGGGGCAGGGCACCCCACAGGTGTGAGCTGTTAGGATGATGAGGGGGCAGGGCAGCTCACAGGTGTGAGCTGTTCGAGATGATGAGGGGGCAGGGCACCCCACAGGTGTGAGCTGTTAGGATGATCAGGGGACAGGGCAGCTCACAGGTGTGAGCTGTTCGGATGATGAGGGGGCAGGGCAGCTCACAGGTGTGAGCTGTTAGGATGATGAGGGTACAAGGCAGCTCGCAGGTGTGAGCTGTTAGGATGATATGGGGACAGGGCAGCTCACAGGTGTGAGCTGTTAGGATAATGAGGGGACAGGGCAGCTCACAGGTGTGAGCTGTTAGGATAATGAGGGGACAGGGCAGCCCACAGGTGTGAGCTGTTAGGATAATGAGGGGACAGGGCAGCCCACAGGTGTGAGCTGTTAGGATGATCAGGGGAGAGGGCAGCTCACAGGTGTGAGCTGTTAGGATGATCAGGGGACAGGGCAGCTCACAGGTGTGAGCTGTTAGGATGATGAGGGGGCAGGGCAGCCCACAGGTGTGAGCAGTTAGGATGATGAGGGGGCAGGGCAGCTCACAGGTGTGAGCTGTTAGGATGATCAGGGGACAGGGCAGCTCACAGGTGTGAGCTGTTAGGATGATGAGGGTTCAGGGCAGCTCACAGGTGTGAGCTGTTAGGATGATCAGGGGGCAGGGCAGCTCACAGGTGTGAGCTGTTAGGATGATGTGGGGGCAGGGCACATAACAGGTGTGGGCTGTTAGGATGATCAGGGGACAGGGCAGCTCACAGGTGTGAGCTGTTAGGATGATGAGGGGGCAGGGCAGCTCACAGGTGTGAGCTGTTAGGATGATGAGGGGACAGGGCAGCTCACAGGTGTGAGCTGTTCGGATGATGAGGGTTCAGGGCAGCTCACAGGTGTGAGCTGTTAGGATGATGTGGGGGCAGGGCAGCTCACAGGTGTGAGCTGTTAGGATGATGAGGGGACAGGGCAGCTCACAGGTGTGAGCTGTTAGGATGATGTGGGGGCAGGGCAGCCAACAGGTGTGAGCTGTTAGGATGATGAGGGGGCAGGGCAGCTCACAGGTGTGAGCTGTTAGGATGATGAGGGGGCAGGGCAGCTCACAGGTGTGAGCTGTTAGGATAATGAGGGGACAGGGCAGCCCACAGGTGTGAGCTGTTAGGATGATCAGGGGAGAGGGCAGCTCACAGGTGTGAGCTGTTAGGATGATGAGGGGGCAGGGCAGATCACAGGTGTGAGCTGTTAGGATGATGAGGGGGCAGGGCAGCCCACAGGTGTGAGCTGTTAGGATGATGAGGGGACAGGGCAACTCACAGGTGTGAGCTGTTAGGATGATCAGGGGACAGGGCAGCTCACAGGTGTGAGCTGTTAGGATGATGTGGGGGCAGGGCACGTCACAGGTGTGAGCTGTTAGGATGATCAGGGGACAGGGCAGCTCACAGGTGTGAGCTGTTAGGATGATGAGGGGGCAGGGCAGCTCAGAGGTGTGAGTTGTTAGTATTGATCAGGGGACAGGGCAGCTCACAGGTGTGAGCTGTTAGGATGATGTGGGGGCAGGGCAGCTCACAGGTGTGAGCTGTTAGGATCATCAGGGGATAGGGCAGCTCACAGGTGTGAGCTGTTAGGATGATGAGGGGACAGGGCACCTCACAGGTGTGAGATGTTAGGATGATCAGGGGACATGGCAGCTCACAGGTGTGAGCTGTTAGGATGATGTGGGGGCAGGGCAGCTCACAGGTGTGAGCTGTTAGGATCATCAGGGGACAGGGCAGCTCACAGGTGTGAGCTGTTAGGATGATCAGGGGACAGGGCACCTCACAGGTGTGGGATGTTAGGATGATCAGGGGACAGGGCACCTCACAGGTGTGAGCTGTTAGGATGATCAGGGGACTGGGCAGCTCACAGGTGTGAGCTGTTAGGATGATGAGGGGACAGGGCAGCTCACAGGTGTGAGCTGTTAGGATGATGAGGGGGTGGCTCCTGCCAGGGGCGGGGTTAATTGAAGAGTGGAGCCTGGGCTCACTTCAGCCTGGAGTTGCTGGTGCAGATGGCTGAGGAGGTCCGAGGGAGAGCTTGTATGTGCAGCAGTTCTTAAAGGAGGTGCTGATGGACAAACCTTTGTGCTCGGAAGCAGCAGGTGAGCCAGGGTGGGTTTGTAAGGGGGACTTTTCTCCTTTCACTTTTCAACTTCATTCTGCTAATCCTTTCCCAGTGTCCTCAAAAAAAAAAAAAAAAAAAAAAAAAAAAAAAAAAAAAAAAAAAGCACCACAAAAAAAACACACAAAAAAAAAAAAACCACCAAAAATTGATGATGAGTGGACAGCTCAGCCCAGAGGTGTGAGCTGTTAGGATGATGAGGCAACAGGGCTGCTTTAAGAGGCTTTATGTCAGCTCACTTCAGCATGGAGCTGCTGGAGGAGTGGGGTTTGTGCTGGGCTCCCGGGGGTGAGGGATCCCACAGAAGGAATTTGGGCCTGGAGGAGCACATGGATGCACTTGGATGTGGAGCATTGCTTAAAGGAGGTGCCAAGGGACAAACCTTTGTGCTGGGCAGCAGCAGGCAGGTAAGCCAGTGTGGGTTTGTTAGGGGAATTTTTTCTACTTTCTGTTTTTAACTTCATTTTGCTAATTCCTCCCTCACCCCCCCAGAAAAAAGAAATGGGGGTTGTGAGAAGAAAAGAACTTTAATTTTTTAAGTTTTTTTTTGTTTAGTGGTTTTCAGGTGGTTTTTAATAACTTCTAGTATAGTTTTATTTTGTTTGTAGCTGGTGTATGATAAGGGGTATGGTCTGTTTATTTAATGTTACGTTTCTTAGCCTACATACTGATCCGGTTGTTTTCAAATAGAGTTTTGTTGTTGATTATTTTTTTTGGTGGAGTATTGTATTTTGAAAGGCGATGTTTTCTGAGGTTTACGATGGTGTAATTGGCTGCACCAGGAGGTATAGGGGAGGTTTTTATTTGTTAGGTGGTGGCTTTTTTCATGGTGTCTATGTAGTGTTTGTTTTGGTGGGTTTGAAGAAGTGTGATGTAGTTAATCTGTGAAGGTTTCCTAATATTTATAATTGGATTGTTACTTACTATGTTACAGGGGTTTATTTATTTGGCTTCTTTGATTGCAACATATATTTTGTCTTTATGGATAATTTGGAAGGTACTGTTTATGGTTAAACTGATCTTTTGATTTTGTGTGTATATATAGGTGGTGTTTTTGTTCTGATGATTTGAGGAATAATATTTGGTGTTGGTAATTTAAGTTTATTTGTGATATTTTTATTTTTGTAGTTTGATTTGTTTGTTGTCTTGGTGTTTTTAGGTAGTTTTATTTTTGGCAACGTGGCTATTGATATGGTAGGGTATTTTGGGTAGTGATGTCTCTATTTCAGTAGTTTATATTTTTACATGTTGGTCATTAGTTTGGTTTTTTAAGTAAATTTTATAGAGCATTGGTTATTATTTTTGAGTTAGTGTAGAGATAGAGCTTTGATTCTTTTTCTTTAGTCATGGTTAGGATCAATTGTACAGTTTTGAGTTTAGTAATTTGGTTTATCTTTTTTGCTAGTTTTTGTGATTTGTTGTGTGGAATTCTATATGGTTGTTTTTTATTTTTGTTCCATTTTTATGATGTGATAAGAACTGTTAGTGAGAAGACTGTAGAGCGGTTTGTTTGCTGGTAGTCGGTTGTAAGGTGACATTTTTTAGGTTGTGTTTGTTTTGGAGTGTTTTGTTAATGAGATTAAAGTTTTTATTTTTGGGCTAATTTGTAATTATTGTCCAGATTTCAGAGAGATTTACATATTTTTATAAATGTGTGCTGTATGAAGAGAATAATTTTTTTGTTTTATGTGAGATTGGTGGCACGGTCGATAGAGGGCATTTTCGTAGTAGTTATTTTAAATGTTTGAGGTTTTTCGGCACTAAAAAAATATTGCTTTGGAATGGTTGGGGTTTTGGGTAAGTTGAAATGGGATTTTTAGATTTTATTTTTAATAGGGTTTTCTTAGGTTTTATTGCAGTTAAAATTTGAGGGTTTTTTTTTTTTTGTTAGTAATAGAAATAGATTTTGGTTTTGTATGTAACCAGGATTATAACTTGTGGCAGCTTGCATCTGGGAGAAATCCTGCAGCATTTGTAGATTTACTGGGTGAAAGCACAGTGTTAGCAGCGGGGCTTTAAGCACAAACTGTGGCCCTTTTCCATGGGAAACCAAACTCAGCCCCCAGGTTCCTGATGTCAGTTTGTAGGAGCCGTTTGGCACTCCAAGGGCAGCCAAGCTTCCAACTTGTGGCAGCTTGCATCTGGGAGAAGTCCTCATCCGTTCAGAATTTCAGTGGAATTTCAGCAGGCAGAAGCCCAGTGGCAGGCATGAGGCATTAGACACAAACAGCGGCCCTTTTCCATGGGAAACCAAACTCAACCTGTCACAGCCCGCTAATGCAGGCAGGAGTCATGATGGTTCGAGTGATCTCAGAGTGCAAAAGACAGCAGGGGACAACAACAATCTGCTCTCAACAACAGTACACTTTATTAAGTGCACACATCACTATAGGCGATAGAGGGAGAGAGAGAAGGAAAAGAGAGAAAGAGAGAGAGATAAAGAGAGAAAAAAAAGAGAGAGAAAGAGAGAAGAGGGGATATAGCTACCAACGGAGAGACAGAGTCCTCGTGGCGCACGCTGACCAATAGATGCGTCGTCTTCTTCTGTGGGGAGATATCGAATTCGGGTCATATCTTAAGGGGTCTCTTTACAGTCCCTTGCGAAGCGACAGGCAGGTGGCCAGAAGGTGGGGAGACCACCAGCAGCTACGCTGAAACAGGACAAAGCGCTCCACCGCTTAGAGCAAATGTCCATGTGTCCAGCAATTGTACACTGAGGGAACAGGTACAGGGCAGGTACAGAACAAACCAGTCCGAAAGCCGTTCGAGATCAGTCCAGCGTGGCGTGCCCATTGATTCCACTGGGTTCCCATGGGGATACATCAGTCCAAGAAGCGCCCCTGCAGGCAGCGGTCGGCTGACATCCCCCCTCAGCCAGGCAAGGGCTCCTGTAGTGGAGGAGGTTTTAGTTGCAGTCCTTTTGGAGTCTTCAGTCTCTGTCTTTGGCGACGGTGGTGAGGCAGATGTGGAACTTAGGGACCGTCTCTTACGCAGCCCCCAGGTTCCTGATGTCAGTTTGTAGGAGGTGTTTGACACTCCAAGGGCAGCCAGGCTTCCAACTTGTGGCAGCTTGCATCTGGGAGAAATCCTGTGTCGTTCCTAATTTTAGGAGGCAGCAGTCTGGTCTGACCAGAATAACTTTGCCATGCACAGGGTACAAAATACTAAACCCTTCACTCTAGAAAATATTTACATCTCTTTTTGCAAAATATCCATAAGACAGCCTACAGTGTTCAAACAATCTCTCAGGTTATAAAAATTCGATTCCAAAACATCAAAACACCTGCATTAAGTGTTTTATTAGTCAACCTGGTTTAAACGTATTAGAAATGCATGTTTCAAAGTGTCCCTTTCAAAATACTAGAATGACGAGTTGAGAACTATCACAGTAACCCAGTTTCAAAATACTACAATAAGTCTATTTCAAAATGCTAGAAGATTAAGTCCCAACATACCTATGTCACTCCATTTCATAATACCAAATGCAAAATATGGTTTTTTTATGCTATATATGGATATATATAGATGGTGTATATATACATATATATACACATATATATCTATGATGCTATATATGGATATTAATCCCAAAAGAAAGCAATGTTGTCAAAATGGGATCTGTCCAATGTTTTTTTTCCTGTCTGAAAAGTTTTCCTCCAATCACCATCAATAAATGTATTTATTTTACTCATACAGCTAGATGTAGTAAAAGTTTTCCACTAAACCGAAACACTTGTAGTAGTTTTCTGCTTCGGTGATGTCTGTGAGAACTGGCATTTGGGAACAAAGGATGGAATTGTTATAAATTAATAAAGCCAATTGCAGTAAAATAGAATTTTTTGCCAGATTGCCGGTGAAAAAGCCACAAGCGCAAAACTCACAAAGCCAATACCGAAACGGAGCGAGGAAATAGGCAGTGCGCACCGGGTGAGACCTCCATGAAGTGTCCCGCGACACCCCACCATCAGGTCTCACACCGGTCTGCCTCCAGGCCCACTGGTTTTATACCTTTTGGCTCACTGTACAAATCTGAACATGTTGGAGAGTCCAGGTACAAGCTTGAACATGTTACAAAGTCCAGCTATCGAGGGAAGCAAAGAATCTGTAAAGGTCCGTGCTACTGTTCCGTTCTGAATTTCTATAGCTTCTCTGTCCCTCGATGGTTTTTGCCAATAGAATCGCAGCAGTGCTCAGCCAGTAGGGATGGGTTTAGGTGCTTCCAAGAATCTCTCGATGACTTGGCCGGATCCATTCTCTTGGGCTATCAGTTCTTATCAGATCTTAGTTGCACCCGGTTTCAGCGTTCTGCCGTTTGTGTAATTTACCATCACCCATACCTGTGAATATTACATGTATAAAATATTATTTGTGAACATGAACCAACATACACAAGGAAAATGTAAAAGAGTTTCTTGTGACGTTACCATTCAGTTCCTACCTGAGCTGACAGCCTCGAAAGCACATGTACTATAGGGAATGCACCTTCCCCCCCTCTACCAATATCACCTAAATTAATTTATTATTATATTCCAGGAACATGAATTAATATATACTACAGAGTGAATCTGTTCCCTGGATGCACATGGAAAGTGTGTGTAGCAGGCAAAGGGAGTCCTTATAAACTGTATCAATATTTCCCTGAAACTCAGGGTGGACCAGCAATTGGGGATGCTCAGGTTTGGTCTGGGCCTGTCAGGATTAGCCATAAACAACCTGGCCAAACCCCTGACCCCTCAAGGAACGTGTCAAAGACTTCAACAGAAAAACAATTCAGTAATGATTGGCAAGGAAAACTTACTGCTCATTTCTTATGATCTGGGGGGAGTTTCCTCGGTAATTACAAACCTAGGACATCAGAATTTTGGAGGCAGAATGCCCATTTTGGCCACAGGCACCCAGGCAAGGATAGCTCTTTTCCACAGAAAGGAAAGCCCAGGACCTCAGTGTTTCAGGGGCAGATGAAGGTCTGTGCAGCGGAGGAAGCAACCAGCAGTACCTTTCTCCACCTCACCTCCCCACTCCAAGATGTCACAGCTCCAGGTGTGACCAGCTGCCTTCAGAGGGTTCCCGGGCCTACCTGCGCCAGGAGCCGTTAGTCCAGAGGTGGCAACGGGGGCATCCCGAGCGTCCCTCCAAGAACGACCATCAGAGCATCCAGCAGGGGCTGGGGAGCAGCCGGGTGCACCTGGGCACGGAGCGCGGCTTCAAGAAAATGCCAAGGGAAAAGCACTCGTGCCAAGGGGCAGCAACCGAGCGACCCGGGCAGCATGCGGGGTCCCAGGGAGGAGCTCTAAACTTTTCCGTTTTATCTTGTCAGTCCCTCCCTAAAGCCCTTAGTAAAGAGAGGGATTATTAGGAGAAAAGGGGTTTAAAGTGAGGGGAAAAGCTTCCTTTTCCATAATTAAATGTGTTCAAATTGTGGGGGAATCCCCTTCCCCTGCCATTGTAATGGTCTCAATTGACAGAAAGCTTACCTTTTCCACACTTTCAGGGGTAGTGATACGGAATCCGCATTTTCCATTATTTTCCACGGAAAGGGAAAACTTTGATGATGCTCTTTCATGGGTTTGAATTAAGGGTAACGCCCCCTTTTCATCATCCTAAGACTTAAGAGGGGGAAGCCCAGCTGTCCCTCCTTTTCAAGGATTTGAATTGAGGGGAAAATCCCCCTTTTTCCATCACAGGAGAGATTTAAAATGAGGAAACCCCTTCTTTTCCAAAAATTTTAGGCAATGAAATTAAAGGGGGACAAGCCATTTATTTGTCATGTTATCGGTTTACGTGGAAACTACTGCCCCATTTCCTCATTCTTAGCTGAAGGAATCTCTGCCTTTTTCAGTATTTTAAGGGTTTAAAACTGCATTTTGGGGCACTTCTATCAGTACTCCAGTACCAAGGATCACAGATGGGAGCGAGCCTGGCACGTAGATAACCCTAACACTGCCGGGGAGCGTACTATTTTTCTTATTTATAATACAGATAGCCCTATTTGGAGGTCTTATTGAGATATACACCATTCATATCACTGCCATTCTTTGCCACCCTACTTAGTCAGGTGTGGAGTACTACATAGTAATCACTAAGGAATAATTGCAACAAATTATCCAACTTACCTAGCTGTGCTGCCAAAACACAAAGTTTTATTTCTGCCCTTTTGCTTGAAGTAGCTGTAGCAAAAAAAAGAAAGTGTTGTTACCTCTCGGAAGAGTTTTCTTCTCTGTTGAGCCCTTTACTCACCTTGAATTTAAGTCAGAGGAGTCAAACAACTGCAGCCCCTTTGAGAGCTTTTATACTTCGTGGGATTTGCATCCTCCCTTTTCCCAGGCATCACGGCAGTGAGAAGCAGGCCCAATCAGAAAACTTCAGCCCGGTTCTTTTTGCTGATTTTGGCTTGTTTTGCCACTCGTATAGATGTGTCTCGTGCTCCTTTCTTGTCCTGTGTGCTCCCCCTTCCATTTCCTTTCACTCTCTCTTGTTCTTCCTTTTCTTGTAAGGAATGAGTCCTCAATATTTGTTTAATAAATGTTGCTCAGCCCCTCTCCCTGTTCTGTCCTGCTTTTTGTCTCCCTCCCTGCCTGCATCTTTATCTTTCTTCTTTCTTCCTTTTTTCCCTTGGTCCTGCATCACGACTCTATGTCTTCGTCCCTCTCGTCGTCCTTTTGCCCGTACCCGTCCGTACCCGCCGCCCAGTCCTTCGCACTCATCGCACTCATCTCTCCGTCAACCTCCGCCCTTCCGGCCGCACCTCTCCGTCTCCATCCCCGCACCACGCTTCGCCCTTCTTCCCCCGCTACCGGCACATGCCACGGTCATTTCCTCTCCGGTTTCTCGTTTCCCTCTTTGTCACTGTATCCCTCTGTCTTTGCCATGTATTTGGCATTTGTCTTTTTCTCTGTCCTTCTCCATGTCTAACTCCCGTTCCTTTTTCATTCTCTGTGGCTCTGTGGTGCTCCCCGTGCCACTTTCCCACAGGCTTCTTCCGCCAGCTCTCTCATCACCCTGGGATGGATCCCATCCGGTCCCATAGACTTACAGATATCCAAGTATTTCAGCAGTTCTCTGACCGCCTCCCCTTGGATAATGGGGGAACCATTCTGTTCCCTGACATCATCTCCCAACCACAGAGGACAGTTGTCATGAAGGCAAGTCATCTTCCCACTAAAAACTGAGGCAAAGTAGGCATTAAGCACTTCTGCCTTTTCCTCATCTGCAGTTACTAAGTTCCCTCCCTTGTCCAATAAAGAACAAAGGTTGCTCTTACCCTTCCTTTTACCGTTAATATATTTGTAAAAACATTTTTTATTATCCTTTACAGCAGTCACCATTCTAAGTTCAAAGTGAGCTTTAGCCTGCCTAATTTTTTTCCTACATGCTCTACCAGTCCCCTTGAATGCTTCCTGAGAGACCTGCCTCTCCTTCCAAAGATGATACGTCCCCTTTTTATTTCTAAGTTCCTCCAAAACCTCCTCGCCCATCCAGGCCGGACGTTTACCCCGTTGACTTATCTTTCGGCACGCAGGGACAGCGTGTCCCTGTGCCCTCATCCCTGTGCCCTCAAGATGTCTGTTTTGAGGAAGGCCCACATTTCCTGAACTCCTTTGTTTTTAAGGACTGCTTCCCTTACTAAGCCTCCTAAAAAGACCAAAGTCTGCCCTCCGGAAGTCCAATGCCAGAGTCTTACTGGTGTTCCTCCTGATTTCACCAAATACTGAGAACTCTATTATTTCATGATCACTCTGTCCCAAGTGACCTGCAATCACCACATCTCCCACCAGCCCATCTATATTTGCAAACAGCAGATCTAACATGGTCCCTCCCCTGGTGGGCTGACCCACCAACAAAAAGTTGTCCTCCATAGAGTCTCAAACTTTCCGGGACTGCCTCTTATCTGCTGTATTAAGTTCCCAGCAGATGTCCGGTAGGTTGAAGTCACCCAGAAGAACAAGGGCTGACGATCCTGAAACGCTCTCCAGGTGCTTATAGAATAAGTTGCCCACCTCTTCTTCACGGTTGGGTGGATGATGACAGACTCCCAGGAGGATGTCAGCCTTGTTGGCCTTCCCCTTAATTCTTACCCATAAGCATTCAACTCCATCTTCCTTAGTTTCAATTGCTACAGCATCAAAAGTCTCCTTAATATAAAGGGCCACCCCTCCACCTATTCTTCCTTTACCGTCTCTTCTGAAGAGCCCGTAGCCATCTAGTGCAGCGCTCCGGCTACGTGAAGCCTGCTAGGGACCAGCTTTCTTGACGGCCTTAAGTCTTTGGAAGCCTACTTCCAAGCCCTTAGAAATGCGGTCAGAAATCTTTCCCACCTGTGGAATCTAGCCACCCTTTCCACTCAGGTGCTGTTGTACAAAAACTGGAATACACTTATCAAAATCATAAACATCAGATGATTTGTCCCAGATCGGGGCCACGATACTCAGAGTCCGTCAATAAAACTCTCAAAGGCTTTAAGCATTAGCACCTTGTTATCTAGTATTGAATTTCTCGAAGAGCCAGGAGGAATTAGCTCTGTGAGAGTCCTACACCTCTGAGGGTATCCAGCACCTTACCGAAAATGGCTTAAATAATTTTGCAAGATGGCACAGTCGAGTACGTCTCGAAAAAGGAAAAAGGTTTTAATAAAAAAATAAAATAGAACAAAGCTGAGCACAGTATAGGGGCAGGTCCCATACATCTCCTACAACACCTCAAAAATACACTGAGAAGCTTTATGTTCTCCCTTAAGTATTGGACGATTTAGGTGGGTTTCTTTGCCAAAGAGCTCAATAGAGAATAGCTGTTTCTGGGGAATAGGTAAGCAGACCTATCAGTGTTTATGTCTTAGCACTGAGCCAATTACTGTCAGGAGAGCAAACAAACTTCTAGTGTTCTTCCCTTAAAAGGTTTTGAGGTGAGTCTTAAACCTTTCCCTATATGGAAACATCTGTTCAGGTGTGGAAATGCATTCCTACAATCTAGAAATCTTTCATGCCTTTTCTATGTCGCCTCCCATGGGCAGCTCCACACAGCTTTGGTTCTTTCTCTCTTTCTTCTCTCTTCCTTCTGCAGTTCCAGCTCATTGCTTCCCATCCCTAACACGGCCCCCTCACCCCGTCCGTCCCTCGTACGACGTCTCAACCTTTCCGTCCCTCGCACGCCTTCCTCCTCGCAGCTCGGCCAGCAGACTCCGACTGACTCTCTACCAGCTAACTCGCTCTTTTATCGCACCCATAGGTGTGAGGGCAAGGCTATTCCTACTCTTGAGTAATTAACACAGCTGCAATATATCAGAGGCAAGATTGCCTTTAGCACTGTCTCTCCCTGTCTTCCCATAGTATACAGCCGAGTGGCCTCAGATTCTCACTTCCTCTCTGTCCCTGAGCCCCCGAGGGGCTCACTGCGTCAGTTTATCAGGAGTTACCCAGAGTTCACGAGGCCTATTATGTTACAACCGGCACGCCTGGAAGGGGAGGCGTTTTCCGTTCAGAATTATCCCTATCCTCGCAGGCCAGAACATTCGGTGTTCCGTTCAGTCTCGGCAAAGTTTCGGGGACGTCGTGATTTCCGGGGACATCGTAGATGTCATCGGGTTGCTCTAGCATGCCATTGGAGGTTTGTGAACGGTATTTCAGGGCCTTAGAAGAGCCTCGGAGGATTTAGGACTTCCTACAAACTTTTGAGGGGCATCTAGAAGCCCCCAAAGCCATAGTCACCTTTTTCTAGCTCTGACAGGCCTGTTTTAGAACATCTAAACTGTTTCCATCAGCTCCTAAAAAACTTCAACATCTCAGACCAAGTCCTAAAACCACTGAAATCATCCCAGCAACCACACATCCTTCCCGAAACTTTCTAAACCAGCCCTGGACCCAAGTGACAGCACTTTTCCATGGGAAAGACCCCCCAGAGCCCTCAAGCTTCAGAGGCAGATACCGGGCCTTGCAGAAAAGCCAATGACCTGCAGGACTTTCCTCTACCTCTCCCTACCCATTCAAGGTCAAGCAGCCCCAGTGTGATCAGCGAGGGTCATGAGGTGCCAGGTCCCCCGGGGCTCATTTTTAGGGGTTACGTCCACCCACCCGCACAGGGAACCGGCAGCGGAGAGGGACCGGCGGGGGCATCCCGAGCGTCCCTTCGGGCACCACGGCCAGAGCGCGTCGTAGGAGCCCGGGAGCAGGCGGACGACCCGGGCACGGAGCCTCCCACCGAGAGAACTCCGAGGGAAAAGCCATCGTGCCAAGGAGAGGCGCCGGAGGCCACGGGGGAGGGTCTGGGGTCCTGGAGTCTATCTTTCAACTTTTGCCTTTCATCTTATCAGTCCCTCTTTGCTACATGCAGTCCCTACCCAGTGCCCCCATGAAAAAGGGGCGTTACTAAGAGAACAAGGGTTTAAACTGAGGAAGAATACTTCTTTTTCTGTACTCGCTTGTGTTTCAATTGATGGGGAGTCCCCTTCCCCTGCATTTTTCACGGTATCCATTGTAGGACACCCTCCCTTTTCCCTCCTGTTTGGGGCATTAGTAGACAGGGAATCCTCATTTTGCTTTGTTTTCCAGTTTAAACGGAAAGGCAACACCTTGACCACAGTATTTTACAGGTTTGCATTAAGGGTACCTCCCCCTTTTCATCGTCCTAAGGTTTAATTTCACAAGGAAGTCCAGGTGTTCCTCCTTTTGGAAAGTTTGCACTGATGTGAAAATCCCCTTTTTCCCCCATCATTTCAAAGATTGAAAGTGAGGTAAATGTGGAACTTGAGAGGGACACTGCACTCTGAGCGCCTCTTTAAAGACTTCACTGGATTCCAAACATTAACACCTTATTATCTAGTAGTCTCTCATGTCTTTTCTCTAGAGCTTTTTATGGGCAACTCTCCACAGCTCTCAGGGCCAGTCTATTTATGGCAGCAGCTACTCTGTAGACCCAGTGTCTCAACTTTTTTTCTACTCTCTTTCTTCTGCTGTTCCAGCTCACTCCCTTCTGTCCTTAGAACGGTCGCCTATCTCCCTCTGTGCCTCGTACAGTAGCTTACCTCATTTGTCCCTTTCCCGACCTCCCGTCCCTTCCTTCTCATAGCATGGCTAGCAGACTCCTACTGACTCCGACTCCAACACAACGCCCTCCCAACTTACTCACTCTTTATCATACCCATAGCTGGGAGGGCAAGGCTGATGCCACTTTTTGATAATTAACACAGCTGCAGTGGATCAGAGGTAAGATTACCTGCAGCATTATCTCTATCTCTTTTCCCACAGACACATTCTTCTTTTGCCAATATTTTAGAGGATTAAAGCAAAGTGGTGAAGCCCTTTTATTCCCATTTCCCCATTGTGCCAGTTTAATGCAGATAAAATTAGGGGGACCCTCATTAAAGGTTCTTATGAGATTCACACTGTTCATATCACTACTGTTCTTCCCTCATCTATTTAGTCACATATGGAGCGCTACTTAGTAATCACTTAGGCAAAATTTCCCAAGTTCACAACAAATTATCCAACTTATCTCGCTATGCTGCAAAGCACAAAGTTCCATATCTCACTCGTTTACTGCCTTTTTGCTCAAAGTAGTTATAAGGAAAAAAAGGGCATTACCTTTTCCTGGAAAAGTTTGCTTCTAAATGGAGCCCTGTACCTACCTGGAATTTAAGTCATAGGAGCCAAACAGCTACAGCTCCTCTGAGGGCTTTTATACCCAGTGGGATTTGTCTCCTCCCTTTTCCCAGGGACTCATGGGAATGAGAGGCGGGCCCAAACAGGGGTATATTAACCCCAGCCTTTGCTAAGGGGCTTCATTCCCTCCTGGGAATCAGCTGGGTTAAGAGCTCTCTTCTCCATTCAGTGAAGATGGTTTTTCAGCTTAGCTTGTTTTCAGCAGGTGCTTTTGGGCATCTAAAGCAAAACAGGCTTTGAAGACACTGAAGAAAGCTGCATTGAATCCAGGGAGTATTTAAGTTTATGATTTTGGGTTGGGTGTTCAGGGATGGTCCATTGCTTTTAAAGCTTCTGGTATTGTTCTTGTTGTTTTTAGGAGAAGCACCGCTTCCTGAGATTCTAGGTTGTGTCAAGAGTGATACTTCAGGGTTTATCAGCAGATTCAGCATGTCACAAAAGGGATCTTCCTTGAGTTGAAGATGATCTTTGAGATTGCGGCTTCTGGTAAGGAAGTTGGGGACTGTGACCTAGAGAGGGTGGGTGACCTAGGTAGGAATTACTGTGGTGGGGTTTAGGAGGCAGCACGGTGAGAAGCAGAGTCCATTTGAGGGCCTTCCTAAGAGTTTTCAGAAGCTCAGGGGGTGTATTTACATGTCTTAGGGCACACAAGCGCATCCACCACAATCACAGAAAGGCTGTGTGACTTTGTCTCTCGCTAACTGTGGTGCCAATCACAGTAACAGCTATAGCCTTAGACTCACTATGAAACCAGCGAGTCAAAGACCCAGACACACTAAGGACAGGGTGAGTAGCTGACTCACTGGGATTTGGCTCACGTAACACTAAACTCATACTTTGGTTTTAATTTTCTTGATTGTAGGTGACAAAGAGCCGAACCGGTGATCAGGGGGCCTTCCGAGTCACCCAAAAGATAAGTCAGGGGCCACGGCCCGGAGGCGGGATGTTAGTACGGTACCGGGTTGGGAATTCCTGGGACAGGTTTAACAACTAGCAGAGAGGAAAAGGATGTTTTCTAAGGAGCTCCTTAGGACAGCTAAAAGGAGCAGCTCTACTTTTGATTGTAGCTCTAAGTTGTGCAGTGCAGAACAGTTCCAGCGTGTGTCATGTTGTCCCGTGTGCCATGTTGTCTAGCCTGTCTTTGGGATCCCTCAGATCAGATATCGCTGTCTTTTCCCCTCGAGGACCTTATCACGAGCGTCAGCCATCATCTCTAGATTCTCGAACATTCGCGCTTCTCGGCACAATGCCGATACCATCCATTCTTTTACGGCGGGCTGGGCCGCATCTCTGAGTCGTATCTTAGAAGCATCAAATCGGACGTCTTTTGAGGTCTCATTCCCGGCCGTACCATCATCCGTCCTTTCTGGCCGTGAGTTGTAGCATCCCGGGGCTCGTAAGGTTGTACGGTTACGGGGAGCATTCTGAGCGTGCTATTATCTCATAGCTATCTTGATCATCGTGACTGACAGTTTCTTTAACAGGTCACTGTGTTACAGTCTTTTCTTCTGCTCCTTAGAGCCCTCTCCGTCCGCCATTGGCATACCGTCGGTCATCTCTTTTGGCATCATCTTGGTCCTTGCTATTATTCTAATTGCTATTTTTGCTGGGATCTTTGTTTGTTGTCCTTGTGTCACGCTGTTTGTAATGTGTTGTGTTTAGCCTGGAACTGCTCTGCCCTGTGGAATAGATAAGAGGGTAGGTGGGCTAGACAGACAACTTTACGGCTAACATTTTAGCCACCTGAGCCCCACCTCAGACATAGCAAGTGTGGCCAGTCCGTGCAGAGTTGGGCAGAGACAGAGGGAACAGTATAGCGGCGTCTCACAGTTTTGTAGCTCTTTGTCTTAATGCATGCTGTTGTCAGATCCTAGACAGTTTGCGTTGAGAAATGGGAACTTTGAGAAGCTTAAGCTTTCCCTATGTGTCTGAGTGACTTTAACGAAGAATTCTTTTGCAGAGGGATAGTAACATAGTAAACCCAGTACAAACACTGGAGACCGGAGGAGCACGGCGACGAGACGAGTCGGCGCTGAAAGCCTGAGCTACGGCCTGACTTTCTTCTCTACGTTTACGTCGTTGGTCATATTTTCATCTAATTTTGAAGATGCAAAGAGCGCGACACGGTCAGGTAGCAGCACTGGGGCACTGTGACCAGATGAGTACAGGTGATCGAGAGGAGTATCAATTCTGGCATAGAACCGGATGCTACAGGCATTCTTGCGTAAGTGATGAAACTCTAAGTGGCCTTTGTTATTTGGTGTTTTACAGGTGGCCAGCAGCATTTAAAGTGCTGGTCCCGTACGACCGAGAGTGTCGCAGCAGGAGGTGACATTCAAGGGGTTTCGGACAGAAACTACTTTGGCAACACGACGCTTTTGGCCCCTACATCGGTACACGCCTTTCCAGTTTGTTTTGCCCCTTCTTTCTGGGAAGGTCTGTCATTGCTTGGCTTTTCAGGGCAGATGTAAATGGTGGCTATGTTACAGCATTGTTCTTTTTCCTTCTTTTTAGGAAGTGATGCCGCATATCAGCAGTCAAGATCAAGTGGGTAAGGTGAGCAGTGAGTAGTGGGCAGAAGCAGTTGTTATTGCTCGGATGCCACATTCCGGTCTAACTCAAAGCATCCATTGTCATTTGTGCATTTTAGGTGGTTTGCTCACTCTGCACTGGGACTCCCTCACCAACCACCCAACGGACCCAGTTCGCTTCTCTCGTGAGCCCTCCGGAAGTAATACAGGACTCTGTGATGAAGCCTTGATCTTTCCCCTTTGAAGGTGCCATTTGGGTGGACTTTGGTAACAGCCGAAGAGTTGTGGTGAGGCAGGGAGGAGGAAGGGGGGGTCCACTCAAGTTTCAGCAATGCCACATCCCCTCGTCTCCTTTTAACGCAGGTATACCCTACGACGATGACATCAGCCTCTGAGCACGGCCGAAGCGTGCGGGCCGAGGACCCGGGCATTCTTAAGAAATGGTGAGTAGCAGAATTGTTGCATTTTGGCCGACATGCTTCTGAGATTGCACATTCATATCAGTTTTTTTTAATTGTAGCTGACTAAGAGACTACAGCCCAGTGACAGCAGGAACCTCCCCGAGGGCGAGGCGGCCTTCTTTCGCACCCAACGTGGATTCGCATCCCCAGTCCAAGAGATAAGTGGGGGGCTATGGGTCACAGAAGATTTGAAAGCGGGGTGCTGAGTCAGGGGTCACCGGGCGGGATTTTGGAGTCAGCTTTGGAGACAGGCATGTCCAAGAAATGGACCTTTAGGTGCATAAAGGGAAAGTGTTATTTTTCATCACAATGCTGAGGTGTGCAGGGCAGAGCAGTCCCAGGGCATTTCACGTGTCTCATCTGTTGTGCACTGTCTTTTGGGCACCTGGTCTTCCTTGTCTTTTGCCTTAGCCCTTCAAGGGGCCGATAGGAAACACCGGAGTCATTCTTAGCAGGTCTAATCTCTCCGTTCCTCGGCCAGGCGCCGATCACATTGAACCTTTCATTTGGGAGCCCAGACAGGCAACAAAATTGCATCTCTCTTTAGAAGCATCCGGTCCAATGTCTTTTCAGGTCTTGTTCTGAGCTGTATCGACAGCTGTGCTCCGCAACGATCCATTCTGGTGGATTAGGACTTGTCAGAAGGCAAAGATAGGTAGAGGCTTTTAACCGCAGGACTCTCGGGCATCCATCTTTGCAGTGCTTGGAATAAGTCATCCTGCTAACATCTTCTTCCTGCAGGGTTCTTGAGCCTGGTTAGCCCACCATGGCTCTCGCCTCGGACATCTCATTCAGAGTTCTCGGTCTTCTTTGCGGTCATTCTTCTCGCCAAGAGTTTTCTGTCCCTGTTTTGTTCCCTCGTTTGTGGTCTCCCGTGTCACGGGTGTCGGTGTGTATTTGTCCTGGAGCTGCTCTGCCCTTCTCCATAGTTGGGTGTAGGTGTTGTAGAGCAAGTGCTGGGGACTTGAAATTTATGATGCAGGGTGTAGCTGGGCTTTAAGGAGTATCTGTAGGTTGACCCAAGATGTCTGGAGCCATCCAGTTATCCTGCAGCACTTTGACTTTCATCTTAACTTTCTTTCAGATGCAGATGCTTTCAATCCGTGGCAGAGCACCCTACACTGGTGGAGGACTTTCCCTCAAGAAGGTCAGTCCCTGTGTTTCTTTGCTGGGGAAGTGTAAATGGTGGCTCTGTTACAGCACTGTCCTTTGTCTTTATTTTTAGGATGTGACCTGGGGTATCGGCACTCAAGGCGAAGTGGGCAAGGTGAGCAGTGACCGGTGCAGAGAAGCGTTTGTTATGGCTCAGGTTTCAGTTTCTGGTGCAACTCTAAGCATCCACTGTTGTGTTCTTATTTTAGGCAGTCCACTTGGAAGATGTCCCAGGCCAGGATGCTGGTGGCCAGGTGGGTGTAGAGCTTAAGTCAGTCCCCATTTGTCTTTGCAGGGGAAGTGTAAATGGTGACTGTGTTACAGCATTGTTCTTTGTCTTTATTTTTAGGTGGTACGGTGGGATATCAGCAGTCAAGGTGAACTGGTGAAGGTGAGCAGTGACCAGTGCAGAGCAGCATTTGTTATGGCTCAGGTTTCAGTTTCTGGTGCAACTCTAAGCATCCACTGTTGTGTTCTTATTTTAGGCAGTCCACTTGGAAGATGTCCCGGGCCAGGATGCTGGTGGCCAGGTGGGTGTAGAGCTTAAGTCAGTCCCCATTTGGCTTTGCAGGGAAAGTGTAAATGGTGACTATGTTATAGCATTGTTCTTTGTCTTTATTTTTAGGCGGTACGGTGGGATATCAGCAGTCAAGGTGAACTGGTGAAGGTGAGCAGTGACGAGTGCAGAGAAGCGTTTGTTATGGCTCAGGTTTCAGTTTCTGGTGCAACTCTAAGCATCCACTGTTGTGTTTTTATTTTAGGCAGTCCACTTGGAAGATGTCCCGGGCCAGGATGCTGGTGGCCAGGTGGGTGTAGAGCTTAAGTCAGTCCCCATTTGTCTTTGCAGGGAAAGTGTAAATGGTGACTATGTTACAGCATTGTTCTTTGTCTTTATTTTTAGGCAGCCCGGTGGGATATCAGCAGTCAAGGTGAACTGGTGAAGGTGAGCAGTGACGAGTGCAGAGAAGCGTTTCTTATGGCTCAGGTTTCAGTTTCTGGTGCAACTCTAAGCATCCACTGTTGTGTTTTTATTTTAGGCAGTCCACTTGGAAGATGTCCCAGGCCAGGATGCTGGTGGCCAGGTGGGTGTAGAGCTTAAGTCAGTCCCCATTTGGCTTTGCAGGGAAAGTGTAAATGGTGACTATGTTACAGCATTGTTCTTTGTCTTTATTTTTAGGTGGTACGGCGGGATATCAGCAGTCAAGGTGAACTGGTGAAGGTGAGCAGTGACCAGTGCAGAGAAGCATTTGTTATGGCTGAGGTTTCAGTTTCTGGTGCAACTCTAAGCATCCACTGTTGTGTTTTTATTTTAGGCGGTCCACTTGGAAGATGTCCCAGGCCAGGATGCTGGTGGCCAGGTGGGTGTAGAGCTTAAGTCAGTCCCCATTTGTCTTTGCAGGGAAAGTGTAAATGGTGACTATGTTACAGCATTGTTCTTTGTCTTTATTTTTAGGCGGTACGGCGGGATATCAGCAGTCAAGGTGAACTGGTGAAGGTGAGCAGTGACCAGTGCAGAGAAGCGTTTCTTATGGCTCAGGTTTCAGTTTCTGGTGCAACTCTAAGCATCCACTGTTGTGTTTTTATTTTAGGCGGTCCACTTGGAAGCTGTCCTGGGCCAGGATGCCAGTGGCCAGGTGGGTGTAAGCTTAAGATATATGTGTGATTCCATCCCGTCTGACTGGGGAGGTTGTGTTTGCACAGTCACTGAGCATGCTTTTTTGCTTTCTTTCCTTGCAGGTGCTGCTGCTGTCCTAGGCGTGCCAAAGAATAGCTAGCAGGTGAGTTGGTATCTAGGTGGGGTGACTCAAGTGAGCAGTGTGCAGCAGTTTGCTAAGACTGTACCTTTTAATTTGCAGGTATCCTCTGGCTGTCTCTGGAGTCACATGAAGATTTGAGGTGAGCTGAGGTGGTGGTTTTTAGCGGAGCCCTAGGGATTATTCTTTTGGAGGGCAATTGTCACATATTCTGTTTTGTTGTCTTAGGTACCCTGAGGAGGTGTAGTGCTGGTTTGGATACGGCACCACTGAAGCAGTCACAGCTATCTCAACATCCACGGTGCCAACGTGTTCTTTTGCATCGCAGATGGATTTTGTCCGCTCCTCTTCAAAAAGATAAGTTCTGGGGCTGGTGGTTGGGAGAAGGGGAAAAAGCTTTGCAATCACAGGAGGCCATTTAAAGTTAGCTTAGAGGAGAGGGCCCTAGTGGGATGGGCCCCTTGGAAGCGAAGGGAGAGGGTTTTATTTCAGCCTCACCGGAGCCTTTGCCGGGCAGGGCGGTTCCGAGTCATCTGCGCGTCCTAGCACGGTTTGCGTAGTCAGTCATCTTCAAGTCTCGACCGTCATCGTGGATGTTTTCGCCCGAGGAGGCCGCCTTTGGGTGCAGAGGTATCGCCACAGTCACTCCGCCGTCATCGCTTCTTTCTCTTAGGCTGTCCAGCGTCTCGAGCATCCTCCTAACAGCTTTGGCACTAATTTCTTGTAAGGAGTTCTGTTTAATCATCATGCTTTTGCCTTAGAGCTTTGTCTCCTTTGGCATCATCAGCCTCTGGCTCATCTTGTGCTAGGAATCTTGGGTCGATAAGGTGGAACTGCCACGAAGTTTGAACTTGTGTCCGTTATGTAGCTTGTGTCCCTTGTCTTCTGCATCGTAGGACTTCATTACATCTCAATGCTTTGTTGGCATCATTCTGGCCCGCTAGTCACGTACTTTGCCGGATCATCCGTGTTCTGGCATCTTTACATTTTTACTTTTTGAGGCTAGCACATGGACACAAGAGGTTCTCATCCTTTTTCCTTTTCACCTTTTGTAGGGCATTCTTTTCATGTGCCGTTCTCTTGGTCTTCCATAGGGAGAGGATTATGTTCTCCTCACATGATTGCAATATTTCAGAAGGTTTTGTCTTCTCAAGGCCTCTAGGTCTGGAGAATTATTATTCCAGAGAGTTATCTCAAGTTCTCAGTTGCATTGTACCTGTCTTGGCTGGTATTGTGACTACGCCGCCTTATATTTTCTTGTGACTGTATTTTATTGTGCCTCTGCCACCTTGTATTTTATTGTGCCTGTGCCACCTTGTAGTGTACTGTGCCTGTGTTGTACTGTGCCTGTGCCGCCTTACATTGTGTTGTGACTGTATTGTACTGTGCCTGTGCCGCCTTACATTGTGGGTGCCTGTGCCGCCTTACATTGTGGGTGCCTGTGCCGCCTTACATTGTGGGTGCCTGTGCCGCCTTACATTGTGGGTGCCTGTGCCGCCTTACATTGTGGGTGCCTGTGCCGCCTTACATTGTGGGTGCCTGTGCCGCCTTACATTGTATTGTGACTGTATTGTACTGTGCCTGTGCTGCCTTACATCGTGGGTGCCTGTGACGCCTTACATTGTATTGTGAGTGTATTGCACTGTGCCTCTGCCGCCTTACATTGTGGGTACCTGTGCCGCCTTACATTGTGGGTACCTGTGCCGCCTTACATTGTGGGTACCTGTGCCGCCTTACATTGTGGGTACCTGTGCCGCCTTACATTGTGGGTACCTGTGCCGCCTTGTATTGTACTGTGACTGTATTGTACTGTCACTATGCTCCCTTGTATTATATTGTGACAGTATTATGCCTGTCCCGCCTTACATTGTGTGTGCCTGTGCCACCTTGTATTGTACTGTGACTGTATTGTACTGTGACTGTGCTGCCTTGTATTGTACTGTGACTGTGCTGCCTTGTATTGTACCGTGACTGTATTGTACTGTGACTGTGCTGCCTTGTATTGTACCGTGACTGTATTGTACTGTGACTGTGCTGCCTTGTATTGTACTGTGACTGTATTGTACTGTGACTGTGCTGCCTTGTATTGTACTGTGACTGTATTGTACTGGCCCTGTGATGCCTTGTATTGTACTGTGACTCTGTTGTACTGTGCCTGTGTTGCCTTACATTGTATTGTGACTGTATTGTGACTATGCCACCTTGTATTGTACTGTGACTGTATTGTACTGTCACTGTGCTGTCTTGTGTTGTACTGTGACTCTATTGTACTGTGCCTGTGTTGCCTTACATTGTATTGTGACTGTATTGTGACTGTGCCGCCTTGTATTGTACTGTGACTGTATTGTACTGTCACTGTGCTGCCTTGTATTGTACTGTGACTCTATTGTACTGTGCCTGTGTTGCCTTACATGGTATTGTGACTGTATTGTGACTGTGCCGCCTTGTATTGTACTGTGACTGTATTGTACTGTCACTGTGCTGCCTTGTATTGTACTGTGACTCTATTGTACTGTGCCTGTGTTGCCTTACATGGTATTGTGATTGTGCTGCCTTGTATTGTACTGTGACTGTATTGTACTGTCACTGTGCTGCCTTGTATTGTACTGTGACTCTATTGTACTGTGCCTGTGTTGCCTTACATTGTATTGTGACTGTATTGTGCCTGTGCCGCCTTGTATTGTACTGTGACTGTACTGTGACTATGCTGCCTTGTATTGTACTGTGACTGTATTGTATTGTCAGTATGCTGCCTTGTACTGTGACTGTATTGTACTTTCACTATGCTGTGTTGTATTGTACTGTGATTGTATTGTATTGTCACTAGGCTGCCTTAGCATGTAGTCACAGTTAGGTAGAACAGTTGTCAAACTTTAAAGTTATTCCCTTTTCTGTGTAGTTTTGGGCAGAAATGTGATGGGCGTAGAGTGGGGATAATGCCTAGCTGTCAGATAATCACTTGCTGATCACCTCTTTTTGTTTTGCAGGTGCCGGAGGAAGATTAGTATCTCTGTGGTTGCTGATGCTACCTATTGTCCCAGAATCTACCATGTAAGCTGAAGAGTGTGACTGTGTCTGTCTGACAGTTTCTGTCTGCCTGTGTCTGCTTGTGTTTGTGTGTGTGTGTGTGCGCTGACTGTTGCTAACCCTGTGTGTATGTCTTTTGCCTTTCAGGTTTTTCAACTCATTTTTAAACTTAGAATAAAAAATCCCCAGCCGGGGGGGTTTTTTTTTTTTTCCCCCCGGCTGGGTTTTTTTTTCCTCGGTCCCGGCCGGTCTGCGAGGCGACGTTCATCGCCAAAGTTTGGGTGCGGACCGTCTTGGGACCGGGGTTTTCGTCAGGCAGGACTTTTTTTTTGAGGCTCCCGGGAACCCCGTTCCCGAGGGGCGCCGCGAATGCGTGCCGATGGCTGGGGGTTAGCAGGGTGGTTGAGATGCGAGTGTGGGTGGGTTTGAGTGTAAGCTTAAGGAAGTGTGTGCGTTGACTGTTGCTAACCCTGTGTGTATGTCTTTTGCCTTTCAGGTTTTTCAACTCATTTTTAAACTTAGAATAAAAAATCCCCAGCCGGGGGGTTTTTTTTTTTTTTCCCCCCGGCTGGGTTTTTTTTTCCTCGGTCCCGGCCGGTCTGCGAGGCGACGTTTATCGCCAAAGTTTGGGTGCGGACCGTCTGGGGACCGGGGTTTTCGTCAGGCAGGACGATTTTTTTTGAGGTTCCCGAGGGGCGCCGCGAATGTGTGCCGATGGCTGGGGGTTAGCAGGGCGGTTGAGATGCGAGTGTGGGTGGGTTTGAGTGTAAGCTTAAGGAAGTGTGTGCGTTGACTGTTGCTAACCCTGTGTGTATGCCTTTTGCCTTTCAGGTTTTTCAACTAATTTTTAAACTTAGAATAAAAAATCCCCAGCCGGGGGGTTTTTTTTTTTTTCCCCCCGGCTGGGTTTTTTTTTCCCCGGTCCCGGCCGGTCTGCGAGGCGACGTTCATCGCCAAAGTTTGGGTGCGGACCGTCTGGGGACCGGGGTTTTCGTCAGGCAGGACGATTTTTTTTCAGGCTCCCGGGAACCCCGTTCCCGAGGGCCGCTGTGAATGCGTGCCGGTTGCTGGGGGTTAGCAGGGTGGTTGAGATGAGAGGGAAGGTGAGTTTGTGTGTTAGCTGACGGAGGTGTGTGTTGTGGATGACTGCTATGTTTTGTGTGTGCTGCTGTTTTTTGGGTTTCTTGTAAGAATAAAACAAGTTGTAATGAACACTCCAGAAGTAGTAAAATGGTTCTGTTGTGTCAATATGTATCTGGCTTGTATTGTTCTGTATTTGCATTTACTGCTGAATTTCCATGTATTGCTATATATGTTAGTTGGAGTTGTATCAGTGTATATATATAGGTTGCATTTGCAATTGCATTTGTGTACTTTGTTTCCATGTATATTGCTGATGTGTAAATGAAAATTTTCATTCAATAAAAATTGATCCCCTAATCACCTTAATAAAGATGCACCCCTCTCCCCCGCCCCCATTGGCTGCTGTCTTTATTTGGTGTTGAGTTATTTTTATTCACTCTCTTTCTTGCTTTCCCTCTCACTTTACTTCTTAGTCTTTTCCTCACTCTCCTTTTCTCTCTCTTTATTTCTGTCTGTCTCTATGTCCAACTCTGTGGTATTTCTCTTTGACTGTCTTTGACTGTCTTTGACTGTCTTTGACTGTCTTTGACTGTCTTTGACTGTCTTTGACTGTCTTTGACTGTCTTTGACTGTCTTTGACTGTCTTTGACTGTCTTTGACTGTCTTTGACTGTCTTTGACTGTCTTTGACTGTCTTTGACTGTCTTTGACTGTCTTTGACTGTCTTTGACTGTCTTTGACTGTCTTTGACTGTCTTTGACTGTCTTTGACTGTCTTTGACTGTCTTTGACTGTCTTTGACTGTCTTTGACTGTCTTTGACTGTCTTTGACTGTCTTTGACTGTCTTTGACTGTCTTTGACTGTCTTTGACTGTCTTTGACTGTCTTTGACTGTCTTTGACTGTCTTTGACTGTCTTTGACTGTCTTTGACTGTCTTTGACTGTCTTTGACTGTCTTTGACTGTCTTTGACTGTCTTTGACTGTCTTTGACTGTCTTTGACTGTCTTTGACTGTCTTTGACTGTCTTTGACTGTCTTTGACTGTCTTTGACTGTCTTTGACTGTCTTTGACTGTCTTTCTCTCTACTTCTCTCTGTTTCACTCTAGTTCTTTGTCTCTACTTCTCTTTACTTCTCTCTACTTCTCTCTGTTTCACTCTAGTTCTTTGTCTCTACTTCTCTTTACTTCTCTCTACTTCTCTCTGTTTCACTCTAGTTCTTTGTCTCTACTTCTCTTTACTTCTCTCTACTTCTCTCTGTTTCACTCTAGTTCTTTGTCTCTACTTCTCTTTACTTCTCTCTACTTCTCTCTGTTTCTCTCTACTTCTTTGTCTCTACTTCTCTTTACTTCTCTCTACTTCTCTGTATTTCTCTCTACTTCTTTGTCTCTACTTCTCTTTACTTCTCTCTACTTCTCTTTACTTCTCTCTACTTCTTTGTCTCTACTTCTCTTTACTTCTCTCTACTTCTCTTTACTTCTCTGTATTTCTCTCTACTTCTCTTTACTTCTCTTTACTTCTCTTTACTTCTCTGTATTTCTCTCTACTTCTCTTTACTTCTCTTTACTTCTCTTTACTTCTCTGTATTTCTCTCTACTTCTTTGTCTCTACTTCTCTTTACTTCTCTTTACTTCTCTTTACTTCTCTTTACTTCTCTTTACTTCTCTCTCTTTCTCTTTGTCTCTACTTCTCTTTACTTCTCTTTACTTCTCTCTCTTTCTCTTTGTCTCTACTTCTCTTTACTTCTCTTTACTTCTCTCTCTTTCTCTTTGTCTCTACTTCTCTTTACTTCTCTTTACTTCTCTCTCTTTCTCTTTGTCTCTACTTCTCTTTACTTCTCTTTACTTCTCTCTCTTTCTCTTTGTCTCTACTTCTCTTTACTTCTCTTTACTTCTCTCTGTTTCACTCTACTTCTCTCTACTTCTCTTTGTCTCTACTTGTCTTTGTTTCTACTTCTCTGTCTCTATTTCTCTCTATTTCTCTTTGTCTCTATTTCTCTTTGTCTATATTTTTCTCTCTTTCTCTTTGTCTCTAGTTCTCTTTGTCTCTAGTTCTCTGTCTCTACCTCTCTCTACTTCTTTGTCTTTATTTCTCTCTATTTTTATTTCTCTCTATTTCTCTTTCACTCTACTTCTCTTTGTCTGTATTTCTCTTCCTCTTTCTCTCTTTCACTCTAACTTTATTTCTCTTTCTCTTTCTTCTTTTTCTCTTTATTTCTATTTCTAACTTTAAAGCAGCAGTAGGGCTTTTCAGGCGACCGGGGAGTAAATATTAAAAAAAAACTTTAACAATTTAAATAAAAATATCTACTCCCCGGTCGCCTGAAAAGCCCTACTGCTGCACCGGACTTTATATTTTTATTCTTTTTATATATAGTATATATACAGTATATATACTGTATATATACTATATAGTACATATATACACCCTACATACACAGTATATACACCCCTATACACACCCCCCTAATGAGTATGCAGCCCACCACCCCGCCCCCTGCCCTAATTAGCCAGTCCCCCAGCACCACCCCCTAGCACACACCCCCTCCCCTAGCACCACCCCCAAACCTAGGCCCCTCCCCTAGCACCACCCCCTCCACTAAGCCACACCCCTAACCCACCCCCTCCACTAAGCCACACCCCTAACCCACCCCCTCCCCCTGATTGGCCAGACCCCTAGCCCCACCCCCCCCCCCAATTGGCCAGACCCCTAACCCCACCCCCCTGCCCCCATTGGTTAGGGTTACAACAGGGGCGGTGCTAGGGTTAGGGTTGCGTTTTAGGGTTAGGGTTGCGTTTTAGGGTTAGGGTTAGGGTTGCATTTTAGGGTTAGGGTTAGGGTTAGGGTTGCATTTTAGGGTTAGGGTTAGGGTTGCGTTTTAGGGTTAGGGTTAGGGTTAGGGTTAGGGTTAGGGTTAGGGTTAGGGTTAGGGTTAGGGTTAGGGTTAGGGTTAGGGGTTAGGGTTAGGGTTAGGGTTAGGGTTAGGGTTAGGGTTAGGGTTAGGGTTAGGGTTAGGGTTAGGGTTAGGGTTAGGGTTAGGGTTAGGGTTAGGGTTAGGGTTAGGGTTAGGGTTAGGGTTAGGGTTAGGGTTAGGGTTAGGGTTAGGGTTAGGGTTAGGGTTAGGGTTAGGGTTAGGGTTAGGGTTAGGGTTAGGGTTAGGGTTAGGGTTAGGGTTAGGGTTAGGGTTAGGGTTAGGGTTAGGGTTAGGGTTAGGGTTAGGGTTAGGGTTAGGGTTAGGGTTAGGGTTAGGGTTAGGGTTAGGGTTAGGGTTAGGGTTAGGGTTAGGGTTAGGGTTAGGGTTAGGGTTAGGGTTAGGGTTAGGGTTAGGGTTAGGGTTAGGGTTAGGGTTAGGGTTAGGGTTAGGGTTAGGGTTAGGGTTAGGGTTAGGGTTAGGGTTAGGGTTAGGGTTAGGGTTAGGGTTAGGGTTAGGGTTAGGGTTAGGGTTAGGGTTAGGGTTAGGGTTAGGGTTAGGGTTAGGGTTAGGGTTAGGGTTAGGGTTAGGGTTAGGGTTAGGGTTAGGGTTAGGGTTAGGGTTAGGGTTAGGGTTAGGGTTAGGGTTAGGGTTAGGGTTAGGGTTAGGGTTAGGGTTAGGGTT
The DNA here is from genome assembly GCA_016584745.2 of Phylloscopus trochilus trochilus. Taxonomy (NCBI): domain Eukaryota; kingdom Metazoa; phylum Chordata; class Aves; order Passeriformes; family Phylloscopidae; genus Phylloscopus; species Phylloscopus trochilus. The sequence continues at coordinate 10,545 of WQNJ02000046.1, read as the reverse complement.
AGGGTTAGGGTTAGGGTTAGGGTTAGGGTTAGGGTTAGGGTTAGGGTTAGGGTTAGGGTTAGGGTTAGGGTTAGGGTTAGGGTTAGGGTTAGGGTTAGGGTTAGGGTTAGGGTTAGGGTTAGGGTTAGGGTTAGGGTTAGGGTTAGGGTTAGGGTTAGGGTTAGGGTTAGGGTTAGGGTTAGGGTTAGGGTTAGGGTTAGGGTTAGGGTTAGGGTTAGGGTTAGGGTTAGGGTTAGGGTTAGGGTTAGGGTTAGGGTTAGGGTTAGGGTTAGGGTTAGGGTTAGGGTTAGGGTTAGGGTTAGGGTTAGGGTTAGGGTTAGGGTTAGGGTTAGGGTTAGGGTTAGGGTTAGGGTTAGGGTTAGGGTTAGGGTTAGGGTTAGGGTTAGGGTTAGGGTTAGGGTTAGGGTTAGGGTTAGGGTTAGGGTTAGGGTTAGGGTTAGGGTTAGGGTTAGGGTTAGGGTTAGGGTTAGGGTTAGGGTTAGGGTTAGGGTTAGGGTTAGGGTTAGGGTTAGGGTTAGGGTTAGGGTTAGGGTTAGGGTTAGGGTTAGGGTTAGGGTTAGGGTTAGGGTTAGGGTTAGGGTTAGGGTTAGGGTTAGGGTTAGGGTTAGGGTTAGGGTTAGGGTTAGGGTTAGGGTTAGGGTTAGGGTTAGGGTTAGGGTTAGGGTTAGGGTTAGGGTTAGGGTTAGGGTTAGGGTTAGGGTTAGGGTTAGGGTTAGGGTTAGGGTTAGGGTTAGGGTTAGGGTTAGGGTTAGGGTTAGGGTTAGGGTTAGGGTTAGGGTTAGGGTTAGGGTTAGGGTTAGGGTTAGGGTTAGGGTTAGGGTTAGGGTTAGGGTTAGGGTTAGGGTTAGGGTTAGGGTTAGGGTTAGGGTTAGGGTTAGGGTTAGGGTTAGGGTTAGGGTTAGGGTTAGGGTTAGGGTTAGGGTTAGGGTTAGGGTTAGGGTTAGGGTTAGGGTTAGGGTTAGGGTTAGGGTTAGGGTTAGGGTTAGGGTTAGGGTTAGGGTTAGGGTTAGGGTTAGGGTTAGGGTTAGGGTTAGGGTTAGGGTTAGGGTTAGGGTTAGGGTTAGGGTTAGGGTTAGGGTTAGGGTTAGGGTTAGGGTTAGGGTTAGGGTTAGGGTTAGGGTTAGGGTTAGGGTTAGGGTTAGGGTTAGGGTTAGGGTTAGGGTTAGGGTTAGGGTTAGGGTTAGGGTTAGGGTTAGGGTTAGGGTTAGGGTTAGGGTTAGGGTTAGGGTTAGGGTTAGGGTTAGGGTTAGGGTTAGGGTTAGGGTTAGGGTTAGGGTTAGGGTTAGGGTTAGGGTTAGGGTTAGGGTTAGGGTTAGGGTTAGGGTTAGGGTTAGGGTTAGGGTTAGGGTTAGGGTTAGGGTTAGGGTTAGGGTTAGGGTTAGGGTTAGGGTTAGGGTTAGGGTTAGGGTTAGGGTTAGGGTTAGGGTTAGGGTTAGGGTTAGGGTTAGGGTTAGGGTTAGGGTTAGGGTTAGGGTTAGGGTTAGGGTTAGGGTTAGGGTTAGGGTTAGGGTTAGGGTTAGGGTTAGGGTTAGGGTTAGGGTTAGGGTTAGGGTTAGGGTTAGGGTTAGGGTTAGGGTTAGGGTTAGGGTTAGGGTTAGGGTTAGGGTTAGGGTTAGGGTTAGGGTTAGGGTTAGGGTTAGGGTTAGGGTTAGGGTTAGGGTTAGGGTTAGGGTTAGGGTTAGGGTTAGGGTTAGGGTTAGGGTTAGGGTTAGGGTTAGGGTTAGGGTTAGGGTTAGGGTTAGGGTTAGGGTTAGGGTTAGGGTTAGGGTTAGGGTTAGGGTTAGGGTTAGGGTTAGGGTTAGGGTTAGGGTTAGGGTTAGGGTTAGGGTTAGGGTTAGGGTTAGGGTTAGGGTTAGGGTTAGGGTTAGGGTTAGGGTTAGGGTTAGGGTTAGGGTTAGGGTTAGGGTTAGGGTTAGGGTTAGGGTTAGGGTTAGGGTTAGGGTTAGGGTTAGGGTTAGGGTTAGGGTTAGGGTTAGGGTTAGGGTTAGGGTTAGGGTTAGGGTTAGGGTTAGGGTTAGGGTTAGGGTTAGGGTTAGGGTTAGGGTTAGGGTTAGGGTTAGGGTTAGGGTTAGGGTTAGGGTTAGGGTTAGGGTTAGGGTTAGGGTTAGGGTTAGGGTTAGGGTTAGGGTTAGGGTTAGGGTTAGGGTTAGGGTTAGGGTTAGGGTTAGGGTTAGGGTTAGGGTTAGGGTTAGGGTTAGGGTTAGGGTTAGGGTTAGGGTTAGGGTTAGGGTTAGGGTTAGGGTTAGGGTTAGGGTTAGGGTTAGGGTTAGGGTTAGGGTTAGGGTTAGGGTTAGGGTTAGGGTTAGGGTTAGGGTTAGGGTTAGGGTTAGGGTTAGGGTTAGGGTTAGGGTTAGGGTTAGGGTTAGGGTTAGGGTTAGGGTTAGGGTTAGGGTTAGGGTTAGGGTTAGGGTTAGGGTTAGGGTTAGGGTTAGGGTTAGGGTTAGGGTTAGGGTTAGGGTTAGGGTTAGGGTTAGGGTTAGGGTTAGGGTTAGGGTTAGGGTTAGGGTTAGGGTTAGGGTTAGGGTTAGGGTTAGGGTTAGGGTTAGGGTTAGGGTTAGGGTTAGGGTTAGGGTTAGGGTTAGGGTTAGGGTTAGGGTTAGGGTTAGGGTTAGGGTTAGGGTTAGGGTTAGGGTTAGGGTTAGGGTTAGGGTTAGGGTTAGGGTTAGGGTTAGGGTTAGGGTTAGGGTTAGGGTTAGGGTTAGGGTTAGGGTTAGGGTTAGGGTTAGGGTTAGGGTTAGGGTTAGGGTTAGGGTTAGGGTTAGGGTTAGGGTTAGGGTTAGGGTTAGGGTTAGGGTTAGGGTTAGGGTTAGGGTTAGGGTTAGGGTTAGGGTTAGGGTTAGGGTTAGGGTTAGGGTTAGGGTTAGGGTTAGGGTTAGGGTTAGGGTTAGGGTTAGGGTTAGGGTTAGGGTTAGGGTTAGGGTTAGGGTTAGGGTTAGGGTTAGGGTTAGGGTTAGGGTTAGGGTTAGGGTTAGGGTTAGGGTTAGGGTTAGGGTTAGGGTTAGGGTTAGGGTTAGGGTTAGGGTTAGGGTTAGGGTTAGGGTTAGGGTTAGGGTTAGGGTTAGGGTTAGGGTTAGGGTTAGGGTTAGGGTTAGGGTTAGGGTTAGGGTTAGGGTTAGGGTTAGGGTTAGGGTTAGGGTTAGGGTTAGGGTTAGGGTTAGGGTTAGGGTTAGGGTTAGGGTTAGGGTTAGGGTTAGGGTTAGGGTTAGGGTTAGGGTTAGGGTTAGGGTTAGGGTTAGGGTTAGGGTTAGGGTTAGGGTTAGGGTTAGGGTTAGGGTTAGGGTTAGGGTTAGGGTTAGGGTTAGGGTTAGGGTTAGGGTTAGGGTTAGGGTTAGGGTTAGGGTTAGGGTTAGGGTTAGGGTTAGGGTTAGGGTTAGGGTTAGGGTTAGGGTTAGGGTTAGGGTTAGGGTTAGGGTTAGGGTTAGGGTTAGGGTTAGGGTTAGGGTTAGGGTTAGGGTTAGGGTTAGGGTTAGGGTTAGGGTTAGGGTTAGGGTTAGGGTTAGGGTTAGGGTTAGGGTTAGGGTTAGGGTTAGGGTTAGGGTTAGGGTTAGGGTTAGGGTTAGGGTTAGGGTTAGGGTTAGGGTTAGGGTTAGGGTTAGGGTTAGGGTTAGGGTTAGGGTTAGGGTTAGGGTTAGGGTTAGGGTTAGGGTTAGGGTTAGGGTTAGGGTTAGGGTTAGGGTTAGGGTTAGGGTTAGGGTTAGGGTTAGGGTTAGGGTTAGGGTTAGGGTTAGGGTTAGGGTTAGGGTTAGGGTTAGGGTTAGGGTTAGGGTTAGGGTTAGGGTTAGGGTTAGGGTTAGGGTTAGGGTTAGGGTTAGGGTTAGGGTTAGGGTTAGGGTTAGGGTTAGGGTTAGGGTTAGGGTTAGGGTTAGGGTTAGGGTTAGGGTTAGGGTTAGGGTTAGGGTTAGGGTTAGGGTTAGGGTTAGGGTTAGGGTTAGGGTTAGGGTTAGGGTTAGGGTTAGGGTTAGGGTTAGGGTTAGGGTTAGGGTTAGGGTTAGGGTTAGGGTTAGGGTTAGGGTTAGGGTTAGGGTTAGGGTTAGGGTTAGGGTTAGGGTTAGGGTTAGGGTTAGGGTTAGGGTTAGGGTTAGGGTTAGGGTTAGGGTTAGGGTTAGGGTTAGGGTTAGGGTTAGGGTTAGGGTTAGGGTTAGGGTTAGGGTTAGGGTTAGGGTTAGGGTTAGGGTTAGGGTTAGGGTTAGGGTTAGGGTTAGGGTTAGGGTTAGGGTTAGGGTTAGGGTTAGGGTTAGGGTTAGGGTTAGGGTTAGGGTTAGGGTTAGGGTTAGGGTTAGGGTTAGGGTTAGGGTTAGGGTTAGGGTTAGGGTTAGGGTTAGGGTTAGGGTTAGGGTTAGGGTTAGGGTTAGGGTTAGGGTTAGGGTTAGGGTTAGGGTTAGGGTTAGGGTTAGGGTTAGGGTTAGGGTTAGGGTTAGGGTTAGGGTTAGGGTTAGGGTTAGGGTTAGGGTTAGGGTTAGGGTTAGGGTTAGGGTTAGGGTTAGGGTTAGGGTTAGGGTTAGGGTTAGGGTTAGGGTTAGGGTTAGGGTTAGGGTTAGGGTTAGGGTTAGGGTTAGGGTTAGGGTTAGGGTTAGGGTTAGGGTTAGGGTTAGGGTTAGGGTTAGGGTTAGGGTTAGGGTTAGGGTTAGGGTTAGGGTTAGGGTTAGGGTTAGGGTTAGGGTTAGGGTTAGGGTTAGGGTTAGGGTTAGGGTTAGGGTTAGGGTTAGGGTTAGGGTTAGGGTTAGGGTTAGGGTTAGGGTTAGGGTTAGGGTTAGGGTTAGGGTTAGGGTTAGGGTTAGGGTTAGGGTTAGGGTTAGGGTTAGGGTTAGGGTTAGGGTTAGGGTTAGGGTTAGGGTTAGGGTTAGGGTTAGGGTTAGGGTTAGGGTTAGGGTTAGGGTTAGGGTTAGGGTTAGGGTTAGGGTTAGGGTTAGGGTTAGGGTTAGGGTTAGGGTTAGGGTTAGGGTTAGGGTTAGGGTTAGGGTTAGGGTTAGGGTTAGGGTTAGGGTTAGGGTTAGGGTTAGGGTTAGGGTTAGGGTTAGGGTTAGGGTTAGGGTTAGGGTTAGGGTTAGGGTTAGGGTTAGGGTTAGGGTTAGGGTTAGGGTTAGGGTTAGGGTTAGGGTTAGGGTTAGGGTTAGGGTTAGGGTTAGGGTTAGGGTTAGGGTTAGGGTTAGGGTTAGGGTTAGGGTTAGGGTTAGGGTTAGGGTTAGGGTTAGGGTTAGGGTTAGGGTTAGGGTTAGGGTTAGGGTTAGGGTTAGGGTTAGGGTTAGGGTTAGGGTTAGGGTTAGGGTTAGGGTTAGGGTTAGGGTTAGGGTTAGGGTTAGGGTTAGGGTTAGGGTTAGGGTTAGGGTTAGGGTTAGGGTTAGGGTTAGGGTTAGGGTTAGGGTTAGGGTTAGGGTTAGGGTTAGGGTTAGGGTTAGGGTTAGGGTTAGGGTTAGGGTTAGGGTTAGGGTTAGGGTTAGGGTTAGGGTTAGGGTTAGGGTTAGGGTTAGGGTTAGGGTTAGGGTTAGGGTTAGGGTTAGGGTTAGGGTTAGGGTTAGGGTTAGGGTTAGGGTTAGGGTTAGGGTTA